>CAXAJV010000008.1:16379941-17629941 GCA_963969225.1 Xylocopa violacea
ACGCGCTATCTCAGAGTTCGGCGGCACCCGACGGCGGCCATAACGTTGTTCGTTTCAAGCGTTTACAAGACCATTGTTGCGCGATGCGCGGCGGGTAATGACCGACGTTGGTTCGGCGGCACCCGACGGCGGCCATAACGTTGTTCGTTTCAAGCGTTTACAAGACCATTGTTGCGCGATGCGCGGCGGGTAATGACCGACGTTGGTTCGGCGGCACCCGACGGCGGCCATAACGTTGTTCGTTTCAAGCGTTTACAAGACCATTGTTGCGCGATGCGCGGCGGGTAATGACCGACGTTGGTTCGGCGGCACCCGACGGCGGCCATAACGTTGTTCGTTTCAAGCGTTTCTACGATCATTGTAGCGCGATGCGCGGCGGGTAATGACCGACGTTGGTTCGGCGGCACCCGACGGCGGCCATAACGTTGTTCGTTTCAAGCGTTTACAAGACCATTGTTGCGCGATGCGCGGCGGGTAATGACCGACGTTGGTTCGGCGGCACCCGACGGCGGCCATAACGTTGTTCGTTTCAAGCGTTTACAAGACCATTGTTGCGCGATGCGCGGCGGGTAATGACCGACGTTGGTTCGGCGGCACCCGACGGCGGCCATAACGTTGTTCGTTTCAAGCGTTTACAAGACCATTGTTGCGCGATGCGCGGCGGGTAATGACCGACGTTGGTTCGGCGGCACCCGACGGCGGCCATAACGTTGTTCGTTTCAAGCGTTTACAAGACCATTGTTGCGCGATGCGCGGCGGGTAATGACCGACGTTGGTTCGGCGGCACCCGACGGCGGCCATAACGTTGTTCGCTTCAAGCGTTTACAAGACCATTGTTGCGCGATGCGCGGCGGGTAATGACCGACGTTGGTTCGGCGACACCCGACGGCGGCCATAACGTTGTTCGTTTCAAGCGTTTACAAGACCATTGTTGCGCGATGCGCGGCGGGTAATGACCGACGTTGGTTCGGCGACACCCGACGGCGGCCATAACGTTGTTCGTTTCAAGCGTTTACAAGACCATTGTTGCGCGATGCGCGGCGGGTAATGACCGACGTTGGTTCGGCGGCACCCGACGGCGGCCATAACGTTGTTCGTTTCAAGCGTTTACAAGACCATTGTTGCGCGATGCGCGGCGGGTAATGACCGACGTTGGTTCGGCGGCACCCGACGGCGGCCATAACGTTGTTCGTTTCAAGCGTTTACAAGACCATTGTTGCGCGATGCGCGGCGGGTAATGACCGACGTTGGTTCGGCGGCACCCGACGGCGGCCATAACGTTGTTCGTTTCAAGCGTTTACAAGACCATTGTTGCGCGATGCGCGGCGGGTAATGACCGACGTTGGTTCGGCGGCACCCGACGGCGGCCATAACGTTGTTCGTTTCAAGCGTTTCTACGATCATTGTAGCGCGATGCGCGGCGGGTAATGACCGACGTTGGTTCGGCGGCACCCGACGGCGGCCATAACGTTGTTCGTTTCAAGCGTTTCTACGATCATTGTAGCGCGATGCGCGGCGGGTAATGACCGACGTTGGTTCGGCGGCACCCGACGGCGGCCATAACGTTGTTCGTTTCAAGCGTTTACAAGACCATTGTTGCGCGATGCGCGGCGGGTAATGACCGACGTTGGTTCGGCGGCACCCGACGGCGGCCATAACGTTGTTCGTTTCAAGCGTTTACAAGACCATTGTTGCGCGATGCGCGGCGGGTAATGACCGACGTTGGTTCGGCGGCACCCGACGGCGGCCATAACGTTGTTCGTTTCAAGCGTTTCTACGATCATTGTAGCGCGATGCGCGGCGGGTAATGACCGACGTTGGTTCGGGCGGCACCCGACGGCGGCCATAACGTTGTTCGTTTCAAGCGTTTCTACGATCATTGTAGCGCGATGCGCGGCGGGTAATGACCGACGTTGGTTCGGCGGCACCCGACGGCGGCCATAACGTTGTTCGTTTCAAGCGTTTACAAGACCATTGTTGCGCGATGCGCGGCGGGTAATGACCGACGTTGGTTCGGCGACACCCGACGGCGGCCATAACGTTGTTCGTTTCAAGCGTTTACAAGACCATTGTTGCGCGATGCGCGGCGGGTAATGACCGACGTTGGTTCGGCGGCACCCGACGGCGGCCATAACGTTGTTCGTTTCAAGCGTTTACAAGACCATTGTTGCGCGATGCGCGGCGGGTAATGACCGACGTTGGTTCGGCGGCACCCGACGGCGGCCATAACGTTGTTCGTTTCAAGCGTTTACAAGACCATTGTTGCGCGATGCGCGGCGGGTAATGACCGACGTTGGTTCGGCGGCACCCGACGGCGGCCATAACGTTGTTCGTTTCAAGCGTTTACAAGACCATTGTTGCGCGATGCGCGGCGGGTAATGACCGACGTTGGTTCGGCGGCACCCGACGGCGGCCATAACGTTGTTCGTTTCAAGCGTTTCTACGATCATTGTAGCGCGATGCGCGGCGGGTAATGACCGACGTTGGTTCGGCGGCACCCGACGGCGGCCATAACGTTGTTCGTTTCAAGCGTTTCTACGATCATTGTAGCGCGATGCGCGGCGGGTAATGACCGACGTTGGTTCGGCGGCACCCGACGGCGGCCATAACGTTGTTCGTTTCAAGCGTTTACAAGACCATTGTTGCGCGATGCGCGGCGGGTAATGACCGACGTTGGTTCGGCGGCACCCGACGGCGGCCATAACGTTGTTCGTTTCAAGCGTTTACAAGACCATTGTTGCGCGATGCGCGGCGGGTAATGACCGACGTTGGTTCGGCGGCACCCGACGGCGGCCATAACGTTGTTCGTTTCAAGCGTTTACAAGACCATTGTTGCGCGATGCGCGGCGGGTAATGACCGACGTTGGTTCGGCGGCACCCGACGGCGGCCATAACGTTGTTCGTTTCAAGCGTTTACAAGACCATTGTTGCGCGATGCGCGGCGGGTAATGACCGACGTTGGTTCGGCGGCACCCGACGGCGGCCATAACGTTGTTCGTTTCAAGCGTTTCTACGATCATTGTAGCGCGATGCGCGGCGGGTAATGACCGACGTTGGTTCGGCGGCACCCGACGGCGGCCATAACGTTGTTCGTTTCAAGCGTTTCTACGATCATTGTAGCGCGATGCGCGGCGGGTAATGACCGACGTTGGTTCGGCGGCACCCGACGGCGGCCATAACGTTGTTCGTTTCAAGCGTTTACAAGACCATTGTTGCGCGATGCGCGGCGGGTAATGACCGACGTTGGTTCGGCGGCACCCGACGGCGGCCATAACGTTGTTCGTTTCAAGCGTTTCTACGATCATTGTAGCGCGATGCGCGGCGGGTAATGACCGACGTTGGTTCGGCGGCACCCGACGGCGGCCATAACGTTGTTCGTTTCAAGCGTTTACAAGACCATTGTTGCGCGATGCGCGGCGGGTAATGACCGACGTTGGTTCGGCGGCACCCGACGGCGGCCATAACGTTGTTCGTTTCAAGCGTTTACAAGACCATTGTTGCGCGATGCGCGGCGGGTAATGACCGACGTTGGTTCGGCGGCACCCGACGGCGGCCATAACGTTGTTCGTTTCAAGCGTTTACAAGACCATTGTTGCGCGATGCGCGGCGGGTAATGACCGACGTTGGTTCGGCGGCACCCGACGGCGGCCATAACGTTGTTCGTTTCAAGCGTTTACAAGACCATTGTTGCGCGATGCGCGGCGGGTAATGACCGACGTTGGTTCGGCGGCACCCGACGGCGGCCATAACGTTGTTCGTTTCAAGCGTTTACAAGACCATTGTTGCGCGATGCGCGGCGGGTAATGACCGACGTTGGTTCGGCGGCACCCGACGGCGGCCATAACGTTGTTCGCTTCAAGCGTTTACAAGACCATTGTTGCGCGATGCGCGGCGGGTAATGACCGACGTTGGTTCGGCGACACCCGACGGCGGCCATAACGTTGTTCGTTTCAAGCGTTTACAAGACCATTGTTGCGCGATGCGCGGCGGGTAATGACCGACGTTGGTTCGGCGGCACCCGACGGCGGCCATAACGTTGTTCGTTTCAAGCGTTTACAAGACCATTGTTGCGCGATGCGCGGCGGGTAATGACCGACGTTGGTTCGGCGGCACCCGACGGCGGCCATAACGTTGTTCGTTTCAAGCGTTTACAAGACCATTGTTGCGCGATGCGCGGCGGGTAATGACCGACGTTGGTTCGGCGGCACCCGACGGCGGCCATAACGTTGTTCGTTTCAAGCGTTTACAAGACCATTGTTGCGCGATGCGCGGCGGGTAATGACCGACGTTGGTTCGGCGGCACCCGACGGCGGCCATAACGTTGTTCGTTTCAAGCGTTTACAAGACCATTGTTGCGCGATGCGCGGCGGGTAATGACCGACGTTGGTTCGGCGGCACCCGACGGCGGCCATAACGTTGTTCGTTTCAAGCGTTTACAAGACCATTGTTGCGCGATGCGCGGCGGGTAATGACCGACGTTGGTTCGGCGGCACCCGACGGCGGCCATAACGTTGTTCGTTTCAAGCGTTTACAAGACCATTGTTGCGCGATGCGCGGCGGGTAATGACCGACGTTGGTTCGGCGGCACCCGACGGCGGCCATAACGTTGTTCGTTTCAAGCGTTTACAAGACCATTGTTGCGCGATGCGCGGCGGGTAATGACCGACGTTGGTTCGGCGGCACCCGACGGCGGCCATAACGTTGTTCGTTTCAAGCGTTTACAAGACCATTGTTGCGCGATGCGCGGCGGGTAATGACCGACGTTGGTTCGGCGGCACCCGACGGCGGCCATAACGTTGTTCGTTTCAAGCGTTTACAAGACCATTGTTGCGCGATGCGCGGCGGGTAATGACCGACGTTGGTTCGGCGGCACCCGACGGCGGCCATAACGTTGTTCGTTTCAAGCGTTTACAAGACCATTGTTGCGCGATGCGCGGCGGGTAATGACCGACGTTGGTTCGGCGGCACCCGACGGCGGCCATAACGTTGTTCGTTTCAAGCGTTTACAAGACCATTGTTGCGCGATGCGCGGCGGGTAATGACCGACGTTGGTTCGGCGGCACCCGAAGGCGGCCATAACGTTGTTCGTTTCAAGCGTTTACAGGACCATTGTTGCGCGATGCGCGGCGGGTAATGACCGACGTTGGTTCGGCGGCACCCGACGGCGGCCATAACGTTGTTCGTTTCAAGCGTTTACAAGACCATTGTTGCGCGATGCGCGGCGGGTAATGACCGACGTTGGTTCGGCGGCACCCGACGGCGGCCATAACGTTGTTCGTTTCAAGCGTTTACAAGACCATTGTTGCGCGATGCGCGGCGGGTAATGACCGACGTTGGTTCGGCGGCACCCGACGGCGGCCATAACGCTGTTCGTTTCAAGCGTTTACAAGACCATTGTTGCGCGATGCGCGGCGGGTAATGACCGACGTTGGTTCGGCGACACCCGACGGCGGCCATAACGTTGTTCGTTTCAAGCGTTTCTACGATCATTGTAGCGCGATGCGCGGCGGGTAATGACCGACGTTGGTTCGGCGGCACCCGACGGCGGCCATAACGTTGTTCGTTTCAAGCGTTTACAAGACCATTGTTGCGCGATGCGCGGCGGGTAATGACCGACGTTGGTTCGGCGGCACCCGACGGCGGCCATAACGTTGTTCGTTTCAAGCGTTTACAAGACCATTGTTGCGCGATGCGCGGCGGGTAATGACCGACGTTGGTTCGGCGGCACCCGACGGCGGCCATAACGTTGTTCGTTTCAAGCGTTTACAAGACCATTGTTGCGCGATGCGCGGCGGGTAATGACCGACGTTGGTTCGGCGACACCCGACGGCGGCCATAACGTTGTTCGTTTCAAGCGTTTACAAGACCATTGTTGCGCGATGCGCGGCGGGTAATGACCGACGTTGGTTCGGCGGCACCCGACGGCGGCCATAACGTTGTTCGTTTCAAGCGTTTACAAGACCATTGTTGCGCGATGCGCGGCGGGTAATGACCGACGTTGGTTCGGCGACACCCGACGGCGGCCATAACGTTGTTCGTTTCAAGCGTTTACAAGACCATTGTTGCGCGATGCGCGGCGGGTAATGACCGACGTTGGTTCGGCGGCACCCGACGGCGGCCATAACGTTGTTCGTTTCAAGCGTTTACAAGACCATTGTTGCGCGATGCGCGGCGGGTAATGACCGACGTTGGTTCGGCGGCACCCGACGGCGGCCATAACGTTGTTCGTTTCAAGCGTTTACAAGACCATTGTTGCGCGATGCGCGGCGGGTAATGACCGACGTTGGTTCGGCGACACCCGACGGCGGCCATAACGTTGTTCGTTTCAAGCGTTTACAAGACCATTGTTGCGCGATGCGCGGCGGGTAATGACCGACGTTGGTTCGGCGGCACCCGACGGCGGCCATAACGTTGTTCGTTTCAAGCGTTTACAAGACCATTGTTGCGCGATGCGCGGCGGGTAATGACCGACGTTGGTTCGGCGGCACCCGACGGCGGCCATAACGTTGTTCGTTTCAAGCGTTTACAAGACCATTGTTGCGCGATGCGCGGCGGGTAATGACCGACGTTGGTTCGGCGGCACCCGACGGCGGCCATAACGTTGTTCGTTTCAAGCGTTTACAAGACCATTGTTGCGCGATGCGCGGCGGGTAATGACCGACGTTGGTTCGGCGACACCCGACGGCGGCCATAACGTTGTTCGTTTCAAGCGTTTCTACGATCATTGTAGCGCGATGCGCGGCGAGTAATGACCGACGTTGGTTCGGCGGCACCCGACGGCGGCCATAACGTTGTTCGTGTCAAGCGTTTCTACGATCATTGTAGCGCGATGCGCGGCGGGTAATGACCGACGTTGGTTCGGCGGCACCCGACGGCGGCCATAACGTTGTTCGTTTCAAGCGTTTACAAGACCATTGTTGCGCGATGCGCCGGCGGGTAATGACCGACGTTGGTTCGGCGGCACCCGACGGCGGCCATAACGTTGTTCGTTTCAAGCGTTTACAAGACCATTGTTGCGCGATGCGCGGCGGGTAATGACCGACGTTGGTTCGGCGGCACCCGACGGCGGCCATAACGTTGTTCGTTTCAAGCGTTTACAAGACCATTGTTGCGCGATGCGCGGCGGGTAATGACCGACGTTGGTTCGGCGGCACCCGACGGCGGCCATAACGTTGTTCGTTTCAAGCGTTTACAAGACCATTGTTGCGCGATGCGCGGCGGGTAATGACCGACGTTGGTTCGGCGGCACCCGACGGCGGCCATAACGTTGTTCGTTTCAAGCGTTTACAAGACCATTGTTGCCGATGCGCGGCGGGTAATGACCGACGTTGGTTCGGCGGCACCCGACGGCGGCCATAACGTTGTTCGTTTCAAGCGTTTACAAGACCATTGTTGCGCGATGCGCGGCGGGTAATGACCGACGTTGGTTCGGCGACACCCGACGGCGGCCATAACGTTGTTCGTTTCAAGCGTTTCTACGATCATTGTAGCGCGATGCGCGGCGGGTAATGACCGACGTTGGTTCGGCGGCACCCGACGGCGGCCATAACGTTGTTCGTTTCAAGCGTTTACAAGACCATTGTTGCGCGATGCGCGGCGGGTAATGACCGACGTTGGTTCGGCGGCACCCGACGGCGGCCATAACGTTGTTCGTGTCAAGCGTTTCTACGATCATTGTAGCGCGATGCGCGGCGGGTAATGACCGACGTTGGTTCGGCGGCACCCGACGGCGGCCATAACGTTGTTCGTTTCAAGCGTTTACAAGACCATTGTTGCGCGATGCGCGGCGGGTAATGACCGACGTTGGTTCGGCGGCACCCGACGGCGGCCATAACGTTGTTCGTTTCAAGCGTTTCTACGATCATTGTAGCGCGATGCGCGGCGGGTAATGACCGACGTTGGTTCGGCGGCACCCGACGGCGGCCATAACGTTGTTCGTTTCAAGCGTTTCTACGATCATTGTAGCGCGATGCGCGGCGGGTAATGACCGACGTTGGTTCGGCGGCACCCGACGGCGGCCATAACGTTGTTCGTTTCAAGCGTTTACAAGACCATTGTTGCGCGATGCGCGGCGGGTAATGACCGACGTTGGTTCGGCGGCACCCGACGGCGGCCATAACGCTGTTCGTTTCAAGCGTTTACAAGACCATTGTTGCGCGATGCGCGGCGGGTAATGACCGACGTTGGTTCGGCGACACCCGACGGCGGCCATAACGTTGTTCGTTTCAAGCGTTTCTACGATCATTGTAGCGCGATGCGCGGCGGGTAATGACCGACGTTGGTTCGGCGGCACCCGACGGCGGCCATAACGTTGTTCGTTTCAAGCGTTTACAAGACCATTGTTGCGCGATGCGCGGCGGGTAATGACCGACGTTGGTTCGGCGGCACCCGACGGCGGCCATAACGTTGTTCGTTTCAAGCGTTTACAAGACCATTGTTGCGCGATGCGCGGCGGGTAATGACCGACGTTGGTTCGGCGGCACCCGACGGCGGCCATAACGTTGTTCGTTTCAAGCGTTTACAAGACCATTGTTGCGCGATGCGCGGCGGGTAATGACCGACGTTGGTTCGGCGGCACCCGACGGCGGCCATAACGTTGTTCGTTTCAAGCGTTTACAAGACCATTGTTGCGCGATGCGCGGCGGGTAATGACCGACGTTGGTTCGGCGGCACCCGACGGCGGCAATAACGTTGTTCGTTTCAAGCGTTTCTACGATCATTGTAGCGCGATGCGCGGCGGGTAATGACCGACGTTGGTTCGGCGGCACCCGACGGCGGCCATAACGTTGTTCGTTTCAAGCGTTTCTACGATCATTGTAGCGCGATGCGCGGCGGGTAATGACCGACGTTGGTTCGGCGGCACCCGACGGCGGCCATAACGTTGTTCGTTTCAAGCGTTTACAAGACCATTGTTGCGCGATGCGCGGCGGGTAATGACCGACGTTGGTTCGGCGGCACCCGACGGCGGCCATAACGTTGTTCGTTTCAAGCGTTTACAAGACCATTGTTGCGCGATGCGCGGCGGGTAATGACCGACGTTGGTTCGGCGGCACCCGACGGCGGCCATAACGTTGTTCGTTTCAAGCGTTTACAAGACCATTGTTGCGCGATGCGCGGCGGGTAATGACCGACGTTGGTTCGGCGACACCCGACGGCGGCCATAACGTTGTTCGTTTCAAGCGTTTCTACGATCATTGTAGCGCGATGCGCGGCGAGTAATGACCGACGTTGGTTCGGCGGCACCCGACGGCGGCCATAACGTTGTTCGTGTCAAGCGTTTCTACGATCATTGTAGCGCGATGCGCGGCGGGTAATGACCGACGTTGGTTCGGCGGCACCCGACGGCGGCCATAACGTTGTTCGTTTCAAGCGTTTACAAGACCATTGTTGCGCGATGCGCCGCGGGTAATGACCGACGTTGGTTCGGCGGCACCCGACGGCGGCCATAACGTTGTTCGTTTCAAGCGTTTACAAGACCATTGTTGCGCGATGCGCGGCGGGTAATGACCGACGTTGGTTCGGCGGCACCCGACGGCGGCCATAACGTTGTTCGTTTCAAGCGTTTACAAGACCATTGTTGCGCGATGCGCGGCGGGTAATGACCGACGTTGGTTCGGCGGCACCCGACGGCGGCCATAACGTTGTTCGTTTCAAGCGTTTACAAGACCATTGTTGCGCGATGCGCGGCGGGTAATGACCGACGTTGGTTCGGCGGCACCCGACGGCGGCCATAACGTTGTTCGTTTCAAGCGTTTACAAGACCATTGTTGCCCGATGCGCGGCGGGTAATGACCGACGTTGGTTCGGCGGCACCCGACGGCGGCCATAACGTTGTTCGTTTCAAGCGTTTACAAGACCATTGTTGCGCGATGCGCGGCGGGTAATGACCGACGTTGGTTCGGCGGCACCCGACGGCGGCCATAACGTTGTTCGTTTCAAGCGTTTACAAGACCATTGTTGCGCGATGCGCGGCGGGTAATGACCGACGTTGGTTCGGCGGCACCCGACGGCGGCCATAACGTTGTTCGTTTCAAGCGTTTACAAGACCATTGTTGCGCGATGCGCGGCGGGTAATGACCGACGTTGGTTCGGCGGCACCCGACGGCGGCAATAACGTTGTTCGTTTCAAGCGTTTCTACGATCATTGTAGCGCGATGCGCGGCGGGTAATGACCGACGTTGGTTCGGCGGCACCCGACGGCGGCCATAACGTTGTTCGTTTCAAGCGTTTCTACGATCATTGTAGCGCGATGCGCGGCGGGTAATGACCGACGTTGGTTCGGCGGCACCCGACGGCGGCCATAACGTTGTTCGTTTCAAGCGTTTACAAGACCATTGTTGCGCGATGCGCGGCGGGTAATGACCGACGTTGGTTCGGCGGCACCCGACGGCGGCCATAACGTTGTTCGTTTCAAGCGTTTACAAGACCATTGTTGCGCGATGCGCGGCGGGTAATGACCGACGTTGGTTCGGCGGCACCCGACGGCGGCCATAACGTTGTTCGTTTCAAGCGTTTACAAGACCATTGTTGCGCGATGCGCGGCGGGTAATGACCGACGTTGGTTCGGCGACACCCGACGGCGGCCATAACGTTGTTCGTTTCAAGCGTTTCTACGATCATTGTAGCGCGATGCGCGGCGAGTAATGACCGACGTTGGTTCGGCGGCACCCGACGGCGGCCATAACGTTGTTCGTGTCAAGCGTTTCTACGATCATTGTAGCGCGATGCGCGGCGGGTAATGACCGACGTTGGTTCGGCGGCACCCGACGGCGGCCATAACGTTGTTCGTTTCAAGCGTTTACAAGACCATTGTTGCGCGATGCGCCGCGGGTAATGACCGACGTTGGTTCGGCGGCACCCGACGGCGGCCATAACGTTGTTCGTTTCAAGCGTTTACAAGACCATTGTTGCGCGATGCGCGGCGGGTAATGACCGACGTTGGTTCGGCGGCACCCGACGGCGGCCATAACGTTGTTCGTTTCAAGCGTTTACAAGACCATTGTTGCGCGATGCGCGGCGGGTAATGACCGACGTTGGTTCGGCGGCACCCGACGGCGGCCATAACGTTGTTCGTTTCAAGCGTTTACAAGACCATTGTTGCGCGATGCGCGGCGGGTAATGACCGACGTTGGTTCGGCGGCACCCGACGGCGGCCATAACGTTGTTCGTTTCAAGCGTTTACAAGACCATTGTTGCCCGATGCGCGGCGGGTAATGACCGACGTTGGTTCGGCGGCACCCGACGGCGGCCATAACGTTGTTCGTTTCAAGCGTTTACAAGACCATTGTTGCGCGATGCGCGGCGGGTAATGACCGACGTTGGTTCGGCGACACCCGACGGCGGCCATAACGTTGTTCGTTTCAAGCGTTTACAAGACCATTGTTGCGCGATGCGCGGCGGGTAATGACCGACGTTGGTTCGGCGGCACCCGACGGCGGCCATAACGTTGTTCGTTTCAAGCGTTTACAAGACCATTGTTGCGCGATGCGCGGCGGGTAATGACCGACGTTGGTTCGGCGGCACCCGACGGCGGCCATAACGTTGTTCGTTTCAAGCGTTTACAAGACCATTGTTGCGCGATGCGCGGCGGGTAATGACCGACGTTGGTTCGGCGGCACCCGACGGCGGCCATAACGTTGTTCGTTTCAAGCGTTTACATGACCATTGTTGCGCGATGCGCGGCGGGTAATGACCGACGTTGGTTCGGCGGCACCCGACGGCGGCCATAACGTTGTTCGTTTCAAGCGTTTACAAGACCATTGTTGCGCGATGCGCGGCGGGTAATGACCGACGTTGGTTCGGCGGCACCCGACGGCGGCCATAACGTTGTTCGTTTCAAGCGTTTACAAGACCATTGTTGCGCGATGCGCGGCGGGTAATGACCGACGTTGGTTCGGCGGCACCCGACGGCGGCCATAACGTTGTTCGTTTCAAGCGTTTACAAGACCATTGTTGCGCGATGCGCGGCGGGTAATGACCGACGTTGGTTCGGCGGCACCCGACGGCGGCCATAACGTTGTTCGTTTCAAGCGTTTACAAGACCATTGTTGCCCGATGCGCGGCGGGTAATGACCGACGTTGGTTCGGCGGCACCCGACGGCGGCCATAACGTTGTTCGTTTCAAGCGTTTACAAGACCATTGTTGCGCGATGCGCGGCGGGTAATGACCGACGTTGGTTCGGCGACACCCGACGGCGGCCATAACGTTGTTCGTTTCAAGCGTTTCTACGATCATTGTAGCGCGATGCGCGGCGGGTAATGACCGACGTTGGTTCGGCGGCACCCGACGGCGGCCATAACGTTGTTCGTTTCAAGCGTTTACAAGACCATTGTTGCGCGATGCGCGGCGGGTAATGACCGACGTTGGTTCGGCGGCACCCGACGGCGGCCATAACGTTGTTCGTGTCAAGCGTTTCTACGATCATTGTAGCGCGATGCGCGGCGGGTAATGACCGACGTTGGTTCGGCGGCACCCGACGGCGGCCATAACGTTGTTCGTTTCAAGCGTTTACAAGACCATTGTTGCGCGATGCGCGGCGGGTAATGACCGACGTTGGTTCGGCGGCACCCGACGGCGGCCATAACGTTGTTCGTTTCAAGCGTTTCTACGATCATTGTAGCGCGATGCGCGGCGGGTAATGACCGACGTTGGTTCGGCGGCACCCGACGGCGGCCATAACGTTGTTCGTTTCAAGCGTTTCTACGATCATTGTAGCGCGATGCGCGGCGGGTAATGACCGAGGTTGGTTCGGCGGCACCCGACGGCGGCCATAACGTTGTTCGTTTCAAGCGTTTACAAGACCATTGTTGCGCGATGCGCGGCGGGTAATGACCGACGTTGGTTCGGCGGCACCCGACGGCGGCCATAACGTTGTTCGTTTCAAGCGTTTACATGACCATTGTTGCGCGATGCGCGGCGGGTAATGACCGACGTTGGTTCGGCGGCACCCGACGGCGGCCATAACGTTGTTCGTTTCAAGCGTTTACAAGACCATTGTTGCGCGATGCGCGGCGGGTAATGACCGACGTTGGTTCGGCGGCACCCGACGGCGGCCATAACGTTGTTCGTTTCAAGCGTTTACAAGACCATTGTTGCGCGATGCGCGGCGGGTAATGACCGACGTTGGTTCGGCGGCACCCGACGGCGGCCATAACGTTGTTCGTTTCAAGCGTTTACAAGACCATTGTTGCGCGATGCGCGGCGGGTAATGACCGACGTTGGTTCGGCGGCACCCGACGGCGGCCATAACGTTGTTCGTTTCAAGCGTTTACAAGACCATTGTTGCGCGATGCGCGGCGGGTAATGACCGACGTTGGTTCGGCGGCACCCGACGGCGGCCATAACGTTGTTCGTTTCAAGCGTTTACAAGACCATTGTTGCGCGATGCGCGGCGGGTAATGACCGACGTTGGTTCGGCGGCACCCGACGGCGGCCATAACGTTGTTCGTTTCAAGCGTTTACAAGACCATTGTTGCGCGATGCGCGGCGGGTAATGACCGACGTTGGTTCGGCGACACCCGACGGCGGCCATAACGTTGTTCGTTTCAAGCGTTTCTACGATCATTGTAGCGCGATGCGCGGCGGGTAATGACCGACGTTGGTTCGGCGGCACCCGACGGCGGCCATAACGTTGTTCGTTTCAAGCGTTTACAAGACCATTGTTGCGCGATGCGCGGCGGGTAATGACCGACGTTGGTTCGGCGACACCCGACGGCGGCCATAACGTTGTTCGTTTCAAGCGTTTCTACGATCATTGTAGCGCGATGCGCGGCGGGTAATGACCGACGTTGGTTCGGCGGCACCCGACGGCGGCCATAACGTTGTTCGTTTCAAGCGTTTACAAGATCATTGTTGCGCGATGCGCGGCGGGTAATGACCGACGTTGGTTCGGCGGCACCCGACGGCGGCCATAACGTTGTTCGTGTCAAGCGTTTCTACGATCATTGTAGCGCGATGCGCGGCGGGTAATGACCGACGTTGGTTCGGCGGCACCCGACGGCGGCCATAACGTTGTTCGTTTCAAGCGTTTACAAGACCATTGTTGCGCGATGCGCGGCGGGTAATGACCGACGTTGGTTCGGCGGCACCCGACGGCGGCCATAACGTTGTTCGTTTCAAGCGTTTACAAGACCATTGTTGCGCGATGCGCGGCGGGTAATGACCGACGTTGGTTCGGCGGCACCCGACGGCGGCCATAACGTTGTTCGTTTCAAGCGTTTACAAGACCATTGTTGCCCGATGCGCGGCGGGTAATGACCGACGTTGGTTCGGCGGCACCCGACGGCGGCCATAACGTTGTTCGTGTCAAGCGTTTCTACGATCATTGTAGCGCGATGCGCGGCGGGTAATGACCGACGTTGGTTCGGCGGCACCCGACGGCGGCCATAACGTTGTTCGTTTCAAGCGTTTACAAGACCATTGTTGCGCGATGCGCCGCGGGTAATGACCGACGTTGGTTCGGCGGCACCCGACGGCGGCCATAACGTTGTTCGTTTCAAGCGTTTACAAGACCATTGTTGCGCGATGCGCGGCGGGTAATGACCGACGTTGGTTCGGCGGCACCCGACGGCGGCCATAACGTTGTTCGTTTCAAGCGTTTACAAGACCATTGTTGCGCGATGCGCGGCGGGTAATGACCGACGTTGGTTCGGCGGCACCCGACGGCGGCCATAACGTTGTTCGTTTCAAGCGTTTACAAGACCATTGTTGCGCGATGCGCGGCGGGTAATGACCGACGTTGGTTCGGCGGCACCCGACGGCGGCCATAACGTTGTTCGTTTCAAGCGTTTACAAGACCATTGTTGCCCGATGCGCGGCGGGTAATGACCGACGTTGGTTCGGCGGCACCCGACGGCGGCCATAACGTTGTTCGTTTCAAGCGTTTACAAGACCATTGTTGCGCGATGCGCGGCGGGTAATGACCGACGTTGGTTCGGCGACACCCGACGGCGGCCATAACGTTGTTCGTTTCAAGCGTTTACAAGACCATTGTTGCGCGATGCGCGGCGGGTAATGACCGACGTTGGTTCGGCGGCACCCGACGGCGGCCATAACGTTGTTCGTTTCAAGCGTTTACAAGACCATTGTTGCGCGATGCGCGGCGGGTAATGACCGACGTTGGTTCGGCGGCACCCGACGGCGGCCATAACGTTGTTCGTTTCAAGCGTTTACAAGACCATTGTTGCGCGATGCGCGGCGGGTAATGACCGACGTTGGTTCGGCGGCACCCGACGGCGGCCATAACGTTGTTCGTTTCAAGCGTTTACATGACCATTGTTGCGCGATGCGCGGCGGGTAATGACCGACGTTGGTTCGGCGGCACCCGACGGCGGCCATAACGTTGTTCGTTTCAAGCGTTTACAAGACCATTGTTGCGCGATGCGCGGCGGGTAATGACCGACGTTGGTTCGGCGGCACCCGACGGCGGCCATAACGTTGTTCGTTTCAAGCGTTTACAAGACCATTGTTGCGCGATGCGCGGCGGGTAATGACCGACGTTGGTTCGGCGGCACCCGACGGCGGCCATAACGTTGTTCGTTTCAAGCGTTTACAAGACCATTGTTGCGCGATGCGCGGCGGGTAATGACCGACGTTGGTTCGGCGGCACCCGACGGCGGCCATAACGTTGTTCGTTTCAAGCGTTTACAAGACCATTGTTGCGCGATGCGCGGCGGGTAATGACCGACGTTGGTTCGGCGGCACCCGACGGCGGCCATAACGTTGTTCGTTTCAAGCGTTTACAAGACCATTGTTGCCCGATGCGCGGCGGGTAATGACCGACGTTGGTTCGGCGGCACCCGACGGCGGCCATAACGTTGTTCGTTTCAAGCGTTTACAAGACCATTGTTGCGCGATGCGCGGCGGGTAATGACCGACGTTGGTTCGGCGACACCCGACGGCGGCCATAACGTTGTTCGTTTCAAGCGTTTCTACGATCATTGTAGCGCGATGCGCGGCGGGTAATGACCGACGTTGGTTCGGCGGCACCCGACGGCGGCCATAACGTTGTTCGTTTCAAGCGTTTACAAGACCATTGTTGCGCGATGCGCGGCGGGTAATGACCGACGTTGGTTCGGCGGCACCCGACGGCGGCCATAACGTTGTTCGTGTCAAGCGTTTCTACGATCATTGTAGCGCGATGCGCGGCGGGTAATGACCGACGTTGGTTCGGCGGCACCCGACGGCGGCCATAACGTTGTTCGTTTCAAGCGTTTACAAGACCATTGTTGCGCGATGCGCGGCGGGTAATGACCGACGTTGGTTCGGCGGCACCCGACGGCGGCCATAACGTTGTTCGTTTCAAGCGTTTCTACGATCATTGTAGCGCGATGCGCGGCGGGTAATGACCGACGTTGGTTCGGCGGCACCCGACGGCGGCCATAACGTTGTTCGTTTCAAGCGTTTCTACGATCATTGTAGCGCGATGCGCGGCGGGTAATGACCGAGGTTGGTTCGGCGGCACCCGACGGCGGCCATAACGTTGTTCGTTTCAAGCGTTTACAAGACCATTGTTGCGCGATGCGCGGCGGGTAATGACCGACGTTGGTTCGGCGGCACCCGACGGCGGCCATAACGTTGTTCGTTTCAAGCGTTTACATGACCATTGTTGCGCGATGCGCGGCGGGTAATGACCGACGTTGGTTCGGCGGCACCCGACGGCGGCCATAACGTTGTTCGTTTCAAGCGTTTACAAGACCATTGTTGCGCGATGCGCGGCGGGTAATGACCGACGTTGGTTCGGCGGCACCCGACGGCGGCCATAACGTTGTTCGTTTCAAGCGTTTACAAGACCATTGTTGCGCGATGCGCGGCGGGTAATGACCGACGTTGGTTCGGCGGCACCCGACGGCGGCCATAACGTTGTTCGTTTCAAGCGTTTACAAGACCATTGTTGCGCGATGCGCGGCGGGTAATGACCGACGTTGGTTCGGCGGCACCCGACGGCGGCCATAACGTTGTTCGTTTCAAGCGTTTACAAGACCATTGTTGCGCGATGCGCGGCGGGTAATGACCGACGTTGGTTCGGCGGCACCCGACGGCGGCCATAACGTTGTTCGTTTCAAGCGTTTACAAGACCATTGTTGCGCGATGCGCGGCGGGTAATGACCGACGTTGGTTCGGCGGCACCCGACGGCGGCCATAACGTTGTTCGTTTCAAGCGTTTACAAGACCATTGTTGCGCGATGCGCGGCGGGTAATGACCGACGTTGGTTCGGCGACACCCGACGGCGGCCATAACGTTGTTCGTTTCAAGCGTTTCTACGATCATTGTAGCGCGATGCGCGGCGGGTAATGACCGACGTTGGTTCGGCGGCACCCGACGGCGGCCATAACGTTGTTCGTTTCAAGCGTTTACAAGACCATTGTTGCGCGATGCGCGGCGGGTAATGACCGACGTTGGTTCGGCGACACCCGACGGCGGCCATAACGTTGTTCGTTTCAAGCGTTTCTACGATCATTGTAGCGCGATGCGCGGCGGGTAATGACCGACGTTGGTTCGGCGGCACCCGACGGCGGCCATAACGTTGTTCGTTTCAAGCGTTTACAAGATCATTGTTGCGCGATGCGCGGCGGGTAATGACCGACGTTGGTTCGGCGGCACCCGACGGCGGCCATAACGTTGTTCGTGTCAAGCGTTTCTACGATCATTGTAGCGCGATGCGCGGCGGGTAATGACCGACGTTGGTTCGGCGGCACCCGACGGCGGCCATAACGTTGTTCGTTTCAAGCGTTTACAAGACCATTGTTGCGCGATGCGCGGCGGGTAATGACCGACGTTGGTTCGGCGACACCCGACGGCGGCCATAACGTTGTTCGTTTCAAGCGTTTACAAGACCATTGTTGCGCGATGCGCGGCGGGTAATGACCGACGTTCGTTCGGCGGCACCCGACGGCGGCCATAACGTTGTTCGTTTCAAGCGTTTACAAGACCATTGTTGCGCGATGCGCGGCGGGTAATGACCGACGTTGGTTCGGCGGCACCCGACGGCGGCCATAACGTTGTTCGTTTCAAGCGTTTACAAGACCATTGTTGCACGATGCGCGGCGGGTAATGACCGACGTTGGTTCGGCGGCACCCGACGGCGGCCATAACGTTGTTCGTTTCAAGCGTTTACAAGACCATTGTTGCGCGATGCGCGGCGGGTAATGACCGACGTTCGTTCGGCGGCACCCGACGGCGGCCATAACGTTGTTCGTTTCAAGCGTTTACAAGACCATTGTTGCGCGATGCGCGGCGGGTAATGACCGACGTTGGTTCGGCGGCACCCGACGGCGGCCATAACGTTGTTCGTTTCAAGCGTTTACAAGACCATTGTTGCGCGATGCGCGGCGGGTAATGACCGACGTTGGTTCGGCGGCACCCGACGGCGGCCATAACGTTGTTCGTTTCAAGCGTTTACAAGACCATTGTTGCGCGATGCGCGGCGGGTAATGACCGACGTTGGTTCGGCGGCACCCGACGGCGGCCATAACGTTGTTCGTTTCAAGCGTTTACAAGACCATTGTTGCGCGATGCGCGGCGGGTAATGACCGACGTTGGTTCGGCGGCACCCGACGGCGGCCATAACGTTGTTCGTTTCAAGCGTTTACAAGACCATTGTTGCGCGATGCGCGGCGGGTAATGACCGACGTTGGTTCGGCGGCACCCGACGGCGGCCATAACGTTGTTCGTTTCAAGCGTTTACAAGACCATTGTTGCGCGATGCGCGGCGGGTAATGACCGACGTTGGTTCGGCGGCACCCGACGGCGGCCATAACGTTGTTCGTTTCAAGCGTTTACATGACCATTGTTGCGCGATGCGCGGCGGGTAATGACCGACGTTGGTTCGGCGGCACCCGACGGCGGCCATAACGTTGTTCGTTTCAAGCGTTTACAAGACCATTGTTGCGCGATGCGCGGCGGGTAATGACCGACGTTGGTTCGGCGGCACCCGACGGCGGCCATAACGTTGTTCGTTTCAAGCGTTTACAAGACCATTGTTGCGCGATGCGCGGCGGGTAATGACCGACGTTGGTTCGGCGGCACCCGACGGCGGCCATAACGTTGTTCGTTTCAAGCGTTTACAAGACCATTGTTGCGCGATGCGCGGCGGGTAATGACCGACGTTGGTTCGGCGGCACCCGACGGCGGCCATAACGTTGTTCGTTTCAAGCGTTTACAAGACCATTGTTGCGCGATGCGCGGCGGGTAATGACCGACGTTGGTTCGGCGGCACCCGACGGCGGCCATAACGTTGTTCGTTTCAAGCGTTTACAAGACCATTGTTGCCCGATGCGCGGCGGGTAATGACCGACGTTGGTTCGGCGGCACCCGACGGCGGCCATAACGTTGTTCGTTTCAAGCGTTTACAAGACCATTGTTGCGCGATGCGCGGCGGGTAATGACCGACGTTGGTTCGGCGACACCCGACGGCGGCCATAACGTTGTTCGTTACAAGCGTTTCTACGATCATTGTAGCGCGATGCGCGGCGGGTAATGACCGACGTTGGTTCGGCGGCACCCGACGGCGGCCATAACGTTGTTCGTTTCAAGCGTTTACAAGACCATTGTTGCGCGATGCGCGGCGGGTAATGACCGACGTTGGTTCGGCGGCACCCGACGGCGGCCATAACGTTGTTCGTGTCAAGCGTTTCTACGATCATTGTAGCGCGATGCGCGGCGGGTAATGACCGACGTTGGTTCGGCGGCACCCGACGGCGGCCATAACGTTGTTCGTTTCAAGCGTTTACAAGACCATTGTTGCGCGATGCGCGGCGGGTAATGACCGACGTTGGTTCGGCGGCACCCGACGGCGGCCATAACGTTGTTCGTTTCAAGCGTTTCTACGATCATTGTAGCGCGATGCGCGGCGGGTAATGACCGACGTTGGTTCGGCGGCACCCGACGGCGGCCATAACGTTGTTCGTTTCAAGCGTTTCTACGATCATTGTAGCGCGATGCGCGGCGGGTAATGACCGAGGTTGGTTCGGCGGCACCCGACGGCGGCCATAACGTTGTTCGTTTCAAGCGTTTACAAGACCATTGTTGCGCGATGCGCGGCGGGTAATGACCGACGTTGGTTCGGCGGCACCCGACGGCGGCCATAACGTTGTTCGTTTCAAGCGTTTCTACGATCATTGTAGCGCGATGCGCGGCGGGTAATGTCCGACGTTGGTTCGGCGACACCCGACGGCGGCCATAACGTTGTTCGTTTCAAGCGTTTACATGACCATTGTTGCGCGATGCGCGGCGGGTAATGACCGACGTTGGTTCGGCGGCACCCGACGGCGGCCATAACGTTGTTCGTTTCAAGCGTTTACAAGACCATTGTTGCGCGATGCGCGGCGGGTAATGACCGACGTTGGTTCGGCGGCACCCGACGGCGGCCATAACGTTGTTCGTTTCAAGCGTTTACAAGACCATTGTTGCGCGATGCGCGGCGGGTAATGACCGACGTTGGTTCGGCGGCACCCGACGGCGGCCATAACGTTGTTCGTTTCAAGCGTTTACAAGACCATTGTTGCGCGATGCGCGGCGGGTAATGACCGACGTTGGTTCGGCGGCACCCGACGGCGGCCATAACGTTGTTCGTTTCAAGCGTTTACAAGACCATTGTTGCGCGATGCGCGGCGGGTAATGACCGACGTTGGTTCGGCGGCACCCGACGGCGGCCATAACGTTGTTCGTTTCAAGCGTTTACAAGACCATTGTTGCGCGATGCGCGGCGGGTAATGACCGACGTTGGTTCGGCGGCACCCGACGGCGGCCATAACGTTGTTCGTTTCAAGCGTTTACAAGACCATTGTTGCGCGATGCGCGGCGGGTAATGACCGACGTTGGTTCGGCGACACCCGACGGCGGCCATAACGTTGTTCGTTTCAAGCGTTTCTACGATCATTGTAGCGCGATGCGCGGCGGGTAATGACCGACGTTGGTTCGGCGGCACCCGACGGCGGCCATAACGTTGTTCGTTTCAAGCGTTTACAAGACCATTGTTGCGCGATGCGCGGCGGGTAATGACCGACGTTGGTTCGGCGGCACCCGACGGCGGCCATAACGTTGTTCGTGTCAAGCGTTTCTACGATCATTGTAGCGCGATGCGCGGCGGGTAATGACCGACGTTGGTTCGGCGGCACCCGACGGCGGCCATAACGTTGTTCGTTTCAAGCGTTTACAAGACCATTGTTGCGCGATGCGCGGCGGGTAATGACCGACGTTGGTTCGGCGGCACCCGACGGCGGCCATAACGTTGTTCGTTTCAAGCGTTTACAAGACCATTGTTGCGCGATGCGCGGCGGGTAATGACCGACGTTGGTTCGGCGACACCCGACGGCGGCCATAACGTTGTTCGTTTCAAGCGTTTCTACGATCATTGTAGCGCGATGCGCGGCGGGTAATGACCGACGTTGGTTCGGCGGCACCCGACGGCGGCCATAACGTTGTTCGTTTCAAGCGTTTACAAGACCATTGTTGCGCGATGCGCGGCGGGTAATGACCGACGTTGGTTCGGCGGCACCCGACGGCGGCCATAACGTTGTTCGTGTCAAGCGTTTCTACGATCATTGTAGCGCGATGCGCGGCGGGTAATGACCGACGTTGGTTCGGCGGCACCCGACGGCGGCCATAACGTTGTTCGTTTCAAGCGTTTACAAGACCATTGTTGCGCGATGCGCGGCGGGTAATGACCGACGTTGGTTCGGCGACACCCGACGGCGGCCATAACGTTGTTCGTTTCAAGCGTTTACAAGACCATTGTTGCGCGATGCGCGGCGGGTAATGACCGACGTTGGTTCGGCGGCACCCGACGGCGGCCATAACGTTGTTCGTTTCAAGCGTTTACAAGACCATTGTTGCGCGATGCGCGGCGGGTCATGACCGACGTTGGTTCGGCGGCACCCGACGGCGGCCATAACGTTGTTCGTTTCAAGCGTTTACAAGACCATTGTTGCGCGATGCGCGGCGGGTAATGACCGACGTTGGTTCGGCGGCACCCGACGGCGGCCATAACGTTGTTCGTTTCAAGCGTTTACAAGACCATTGTTGCGCGATGCGCGGCGGGTAATGACCGACGTTCGTTCGGCGGCACCCGACGGCGGCCATAACGTTGTTCGTTTCAAGCGTTTACAAGACCATTGTTGCGCGATGCGCGGCGGGTAATGACCGACGTTGGTTCGGCGGCACCCGACGGCGGCCATAACGTTGTTCGTTTCAAGCGTTTACAAGACCATTGTTGCACGATGCGCGGCGGGTAATGACCGACGTTGGTTCGGCGGCACCCGACGGCGGCCATAACGTTGTTCGTTTCAAGCGTTTACAAGACCATTGTTGCGCGATGCGCGGCGGGTAATGACCGACGTTCGTTCGGCGGCACCCGACGGCGGCCATAACGTTGTTCGTTTCAAGCGTTTACAAGACCATTGTTGCGCGATGCGCGGCGGGTAATGACCGACGTTGGTTCGGCGGCACCCGACGGCGGCCATAACGTTGTTCGTTTCAAGCGTTTACAAGACCATTGTTGCGCGATGCGCGGCGGGTAATGACCGACGTTGGTTCGGCGGCACCCGACGGCGGCCATAACGTTGTTCGTTTCAAGCGTTTACAAGACCATTGTTGCGCGATGCGCGGCGGGTAATGACCGACGTTGGTTCGGCGGCACCCGACGGCGGCCATAACGTTGTTCGTTTCAAGCGTTTACAAGACCATTGTTGCGCGATGCGCGGCGGGTAATGACCGACGTTGGTTCGGCGGCACCCGACGGCGGCCATAACGTTGTTCGTTTCAAGCGTTTACAAGACCATTGTTGCACGATGCGCGGCGGGTAATGACCGACGTTGGTTCGGCGGCACCCGACGGCGGCCATAACGTTGTTCGTTTCAAGCGTTTCTACGATCATTGTAGCGCGATGCGCGGCGGGTAATGACCGACGTTGGTTCGGCGGCACCCGACGGCGGCCATAACGTTGTTCGTTTCAAGCGTTTACAAGACCATTGTTGCACGATGCGCGGCGGGTAATGACAGACGTTGGTTCGGCGGCACCCGACGGCGGCCATAACGTTGTTCGTTTCAAGCGTTTACAAGACCATTGTTGCCCGATGCGCGGCGGGTAATGACCGACGTTGGTTCGGCGGCACCCGACGGCGGCCATAACGTTGTTCGTTTCAAGCGTTTACAAGACCATTGTTGCGCGATGCGCGGCGGGTAATGACCGACGTTGGTTCGGCGGCACTCGACGGCGGCCATAACGTTGTTCGTTTCAAGCGTTTACAAGACCATTGTTGCGCGATGCGCGGCGGGTAATGACCGACGTTGGTTCGGCGGCACCCGACGGCGGCCATAACGTTGTTCGTTTCAAGCGTTTACAAGACCATTGTTGCGCGATGCGCGGCGGGTAATGACCGACGTTGGTTCGGCGGCACCCGACGGCGGCCATAACGTTGTTCGTTTCAAGCGTTTACAAGACCATTGTTGCCCGATGCGCGGCGGGTAATGACCGACGTTGGTTCGGCGGCACCCGACGGCGGCCATAACGTTGTTCGTTTCAAGCGTTTACAGGACCATTGTTGCGCGATGCGCGGCGGGTAATGACCGACGTTGGTTCGGCGGCACCCGACGGCGGCCATAACGTTGTTCGTTTCAAGCGTTTACAAGACCATTGTTGCGCGATGCGCGGCGGGTAATGACCGACGTTCGTTAGGCGGCACCCGACGGCGGCCATAACGTTGTTCGTTTCAAGCGTTTCTACGATCATTGTAGCGCGATGCGCGGCGGGTAATGACCAACGTTCGTTCGGCTGCACCCGACGGCGGCCATAACGATGTTCGTTTCAAGCGTTTACAAGACCATTGTTGCGCGATGCGCGGCGGGTAATGACCGACGTTCGTTCGGCGGCTCCCGAAGGCGGCAATAACGTTGTTCGTTTCAAGCGTTTCTACGATCATTGTAGCGCGATGCGCGGCGGGTAATGACCGACATTGGTTCGGCGGCACCCGACGGCGGCCTTAACGTTGTTCGTTTCAAGCGTTTCTACGATCATTGTAGCGCGATGCGCGGCGGGTAATGACCGACGTTGGTTCGGCGGCACCCGACGGCGGCCTTAACGTTGTTCGTTTCAAGCGTTTCTACGATCATTGTAGCGCGATGCGCGGCGGGTAATGACCGACGTTCGTTCGGCGGCACCCGACGGCGGCCATAACGTTGTTCGTTTCAAGCGTTTACAAGACCATTGTTGCGCGATGCGCGGCGGGTAATGACCGACGTTGGTTCGGCGACACCCGACGGCGGCCATAACGTTGTTCGTTTCAAGCGTTTACAAGACCATTGTTGCGCGATGCGCGGCGGGTAATGACCGACGTTGGTTCGGCGGCACCCGACGGCGGCCATAACGTTGTTCGTTTCAAGCGTTTACAAGACCATTGTTGCGCGATGCGCGGCGGGTCATGACCGACGTTGGTTCGGCGGCACCCGACGGCGGCCATAACGTTGTTCGTTTCAAGCGTTTACAAGACCATTGTTGCGCGATGCGCGGCGGGTAATGACCGACGTTGGTTCGGCGGCACCCGACGGCGGCCATAACGTTGTTCGTTTCAAGCGTTTACAGGACCATTGTTGCGCGATGCGCGGCGGGTAATGACCGACGTTGGTTCGGCGGCACCCGACGGCGGCCATAACGTTGTTCGTTTCAAGCGTTTACAAGACCATTGTTGCGCGATGCGCGGCGGGTAATGACCGACGTTCGTTAGGCGGCACCCGACGGCGGCCATAACGTTGTTCGTTTCAAGCGTTTCTACGATCATTGTAGCGCGATGCGCGGCGGGTAATGACCAACGTTCGTTCGGCTGCACCCGACGGCGGCCATAACGATGTTCGTTTCAAGCGTTTACAAGACCATTGTTGCGCGATGCGCGGCGGGTAATGACCGACGTTCGTTCAGCGGCTCCCGAAGGCGGCAATAACGTTGTTCGTTTCAAGCGTTTCTACGATCATTGTAGCGCGATGCGCGGCGGGTAATGACCGACGTTGGTTCGGCGGCACCCGACGGCGGCCATAACGTTGTTCGTTTCAAGCGTTTACAAGACCATTGTTGCGCGATGCGCGGCGGGTAATGACCGACGTTGGTTCGGCGGCACCCGACGGCGGCCATAACGTTGTTCGTTTCAAGCGTTTACAAGACCATTGTTGCACGATGCGCGGCGGGTAATGACCGACGTTGGTTCGGCGGCACCCGACGGCGGCCATAACGTTGTTCGTTTCAAGCGTTTCTACGATCATTGTAGCGCGATGCGCGGCGGGTAATGACCGACGTTGGTTCGGCGGCACCCGACGGCGGCCATAACGTTGTTCGTTTCAAGCGTTTACAAGACCATTGTTGCACGATGCGCGGCGGGTAATGACAGACGTTGGTTCGGCGGCACCCGACGGCGGCCATAACGTTGTTCGTTTCAAGCGTTTACAAGACCATTGTTGCCCGATGCGCGGCGGGTAATGACCGACGTTGGTTCGGCGGCACCCGACGGCGGCCATAACGTTGTTCGTTTCAAGCGTTTACAAGACCATTGTTGCGCGATGCGCGGCGGGTAATGACCGACGTTGGTTCGGCGGCACTCGACGGCGGCCATAACGTTGTTCGTTTCAAGCGTTTACAAGACCATTGTTGCGCGATGCGCGGCGGGTAATGACCGACGTTGGTTCGGCGGCACCCGACGGCGGCCATAACGTTGTTCGTTTCAAGCGTTTACAAGACCATTGTTGCGCGATGCGCGGCGGGTAATGACCGACGTTGGTTCGGCGGCACCCGACGGCGGCCATAACGTTGTTCGTTTCAAGCGTTTACAAGACCATTGTTGCCCGATGCGCGGCGGGTAATGACCGACGTTGGTTCGGCGGCACCCGACGGCGGCCATAACGTTGTTCGTTTCAAGCGTTTACAGGACCATTGTTGCGCGATGCGCGGCGGGTAATGACCGACGTTGGTTCGGCGGCACCCGACGGCGGCCATAACGTTGTTCGTTTCAAGCGTTTACAAGACCATTGTTGCGCGATGCGCGGCGGGTAATGACCGACGTTCGTTAGGCGGCACCCGACGGCGGCCATAACGTTGTTCGTTTCAAGCGTTTCTACGATCATTGTAGCGCGATGCGCGGCGGGTAATGACCAACGTTCGTTCGGCTGCACCCGACGGCGGCCATAACGATGTTCGTTTCAAGCGTTTACAAGACCATTGTTGCGCGATGCGCGGCGGGTAATGACCGACGTTCGTTCGGCGGCTCCCGAAGGCGGCAATAACGTTGTTCGTTTCAAGCGTTTCTACGATCATTGTAGCGCGATGCGCGGCGGGTAATGACCGACATTGGTTCGGCGGCACCCGACGGCGGCCTTAACGTTGTTCGTTTCAAGCGTTTCTACGATCATTGTAGCGCGATGCGCGGCGGGTAATGACCGACGTTGGTTCGGCGGCACCCGACGGCGGCCTTAACGTTGTTCGTTTCAAGCGTTTCTACGATCATTGTAGCGCGATGCGCGGCGGGTAATGACCGACGTTCGTTCGGCGGCACCCGACGGCGGCCATAACGTTGTTCGTTTCAAGCGTTTACAAGACCATTGTTGCGCGATGCGCGGCGGGTAATGACCGACGTTGGTTCGGCGACACCCGACGGCGGCCATAACGTTGTTCGTTTCAAGCGTTTACAAGACCATTGTTGCGCGATGCGCGGCGGGTAATGACCGACGTTGGTTCGGCGGCACCCGACGGCGGCCATAACGTTGTTCGTTTCAAGCGTTTACAAGACCATTGTTGCGCGATGCGCGGCGGGTCATGACCGACGTTGGTTCGGCGGCACCCGACGGCGGCCATAACGTTGTTCGTTTCAAGCGTTTACAAGACCATTGTTGCGCGATGCGCGGCGGGTAATGACCGACGTTGGTTCGGCGGCACCCGACGGCGGCCATAACGTTGTTCGTTTCAAGCGTTTACAGGACCATTGTTGCGCGATGCGCGGCGGGTAATGACCGACGTTGGTTCGGCGGCACCCGACGGCGGCCATAACGTTGTTCGTTTCAAGCGTTTACAAGACCATTGTTGCGCGATGCGCGGCGGGTAATGACCGACGTTCGTTAGGCGGCACCCGACGGCGGCCATAACGTTGTTCGTTTCAAGCGTTTCTACGATCATTGTAGCGCGATGCGCGGCGGGTAATGACCAACGTTCGTTCGGCTGCACCCGACGGCGGCCATAACGATGTTCGTTTCAAGCGTTTACAAGACCATTGTTGCGCGATGCGCGGCGGGTAATGACCGACGTTCGTTCAGCGGCTCCCGAAGGCGGCAATAACGTTGTTCGTTTCAAGCGTTTCTACGATCATTGTAGCGCGATGCGCGGCGGGTAATGACCGACGTTGGTTCGGCGGCACCCGACGGCGGCCTTAACGTTGTTCGTTTCAAGCGTTTCTACGATCATTGTAGCGCGATGCGCGGCGGGTAATGACCGACGTTGGTTCGGCGGCACCCGACGGCGGCCTTAACGTTGTTCGTTTCAAGCGTTTCTACGATCATTGTAGCGCGATGCGCGGCGGGTAATGACCGACGTTCGTTCGGCGGCACCCGACGGCGGCCATAACGTTGTTCGTTTCAAGCGTTTCTACGTTCATTGTAGCGCGATGCGCGGCGGGTAATGACCGACGTTCGTCCGGCTGCACCCGACGGCGGCCATAACGATGTTCGTTTCAAGCGTTTACAAGACCATTGTTGCGCGATGCGCAGCGGGTAATGACCGACGTTCGTTCGGCTGCACCCGACGGCGGCCATAACGATGTTCGTTTCAAGCGTTTACAAGACCATTGTTGCGCGATGCGCGGCGGGTAATGACCGACGTTGGTTCGGCGGCACCCGACGGCGGCCATAACGTTGTTCGTTTCAAGCGTTTACAAGACCATTGTTGCGCGATGCGCGGCGGGTAATGACCGACGTTGGTTCGGCGACACCCGACGGCGGCCATAACGTTGTTCGTTTCAAGCGTTTACAAGACCATTGTTGCGCGATGCGCGGCGGGTAATGACCGACGTTGGTTCGGCGGCACCCGACGGCGGCCTTAACGTTGTTCGTTTCAAGCGTTTCTACGATCATTGTAGCGCGATGCGCGGCGGGTAATGACCGACGTTGGTTCGGCGGCACCCGACGGCGGCCTTAACGTTGTTCGTTTCAAGCGTTTCTACGATCATTGTAGCGCGATGCGCGGCGGGTAATGACCGACGTTCGTTCGGCGGCACCCGACGGCGGCCTTAACGTTGTTTGTTTCAAGCGTTTACAAGACCATTGTTGCGCGATGCGCGGCGGGTAATGACCGACGTTCGTTCGGCGGCACCCGACGGCGGCCTTAACGTTGTTCGTTTCAAGCGTTTCTACGATCATTGTAGCGCGATGCGCGGCGGGTAATGACCGACGTTCGTTAGGCGGCACCCGACGGCGGCCATAACGTTGTTCGTTTCAAGCGTTTCTACGATCATTGTAGCGCGATGCGCGGCGGGTAATGACCGACGTTGGTTCGGCGGCACCCGACGGCGGCCATAACGTTGTTCGTTTCAAGCGTTTCTACGATCATTGTAGCGCGATGCGCGGCGGGTAATGACCGACGTTGGTTCGGCGGCACCCGACGGCGGCCATAACGTTGTTCGTTTCAAGCGTTTACAAGACCATTGTTGCGCGATGCGCGGCGGGTAATGACCGACGTTGGTTCGGCGGCACCCGACGGCGGCCATAACGTTGTTCGTTTCAAGCGTTTCTACGATCATTGTAGCGCGATGCGCGGCGGGTAATGTCCGACGTTGGTTCGGCGACACCCGACGGCGGCCATAACGTTGTTCGTTTCAAGCGTTTACATGACCATTGTTGCGCGATGCGCGGCGGGTAATGACCGACGTTGGTTCGGCGGCACCCGACGGCGGCCATAACGTTGTTCGTTTCAAGCGTTTACAAGACCATTGTTGCGCGATGCGCGGCGGGTAATGACCGACGTTGGTTCGGCGGCACCCGACGGCGGCCATAACGTTGTTCGTTTCAAGCGTTTACAAGACCATTGTTGCGCGATGCGCGGCGGGTAATGACCGACGTTGGTTCGGCGGCACCCGACGGCGGCCATAACGTTGTTCGTTTCAAGCGTTTACAAGACCATTGTTGCGCGATGCGCGGCGGGTAATGACCGACGTTGGTTCGGCGGCACCCGACGGCGGCCATAACGTTGTTCGTTTCAAGCGTTTACAAGACCATTGTTGCGCGATGCGCGGCGGGTAATGACCGACGTTGGTTCGGCGGCACCCGACGGCGGCCATAACGTTGTTCGTTTCAAGCGTTTACAAGACCATTGTTGCGCGATGCGCGGCGGGTAATGACCGACGTTGGTTCGGCGGCACCCGACGGCGGCCATAACGTTGTTCGTTTCAAGCGTTTACAAGACCATTGTTGCGCGATGCGCGGCGGGTAATGACCGACGTTGGTTCGGCGACACCCGACGGCGGCCATAACGTTGTTCGTTTCAAGCGTTTCTACGATCATTGTAGCGCGATGCGCGGCGGGTAATGACCGACGTTGGTTCGGCGGCACCCGACGGCGGCCATAACGTTGTTCGTTTCAAGCGTTTACAAGACCATTGTTGCGCGATGCGCGGCGGGTAATGACCGACGTTGGTTCGGCGGCACCCGACGGCGGCCATAACGTTGTTCGTGTCAAGCGTTTCTACGATCATTGTAGCGCGATGCGCGGCGGGTAATGACCGACGTTGGTTCGGCGGCACCCGACGGCGGCCATAACGTTGTTCGTTTCAAGCGTTTACAAGACCATTGTTGCGCGATGCGCGGCGGGTAATGACCGACGTTGGTTCGGCGGCACCCGACGGCGGCCATAACGTTGTTCGTTTCAAGCGTTTACAAGACCATTGTTGCGCGATGCGCGGCGGGTAATGACCGACGTTGGTTCGGCGACACCCGACGGCGGCCATAACGTTGTTCGTTTCAAGCGTTTCTACGATCATTGTAGCGCGATGCGCGGCGGGTAATGACCGACGTTGGTTCGGCGGCACCCGACGGCGGCCATAACGTTGTTCGTTTCAAGCGTTTACAAGACCATTGTTGCGCGATGCGCGGCGGGTAATGACCGACGTTGGTTCGGCGGCACCCGACGGCGGCCATAACGTTGTTCGTGTCAAGCGTTTCTACGATCATTGTAGCGCGATGCGCGGCGGGTAATGACCGACGTTGGTTCGGCGGCACCCGACGGCGGCCATAACGTTGTTCGTTTCAAGCGTTTACAAGACCATTGTTGCGCGATGCGCGGCGGGTAATGACCGACGTTGGTTCGGCGACACCCGACGGCGGCCATAACGTTGTTCGTTTCAAGCGTTTACAAGACCATTGTTGCGCGATGCGCGGCGGGTAATGACCGACGTTGGTTCGGCGGCACCCGACGGCGGCCATAACGTTGTTCGTTTCAAGCGTTTACAAGACCATTGTTGCGCGATGCGCGGCGGGTCATGACCGACGTTGGTTCGGCGGCACCCGACGGCGGCCATAACGTTGTTCGTTTCAAGCGTTTACAAGACCATTGTTGCGCGATGCGCGGCGGGTAATGACCGACGTTGGTTCGGCGGCACCCGACGGCGGCCATAACGTTGTTCGTTTCAAGCGTTTACAAGACCATTGTTGCGCGATGCGCGGCGGGTAATGACCGACGTTCGTTCGGCGGCACCCGACGGCGGCCATAACGTTGTTCGTTTCAAGCGTTTACAAGACCATTGTTGCGCGATGCGCGGCGGGTAATGACCGACGTTGGTTCGGCGGCACCCGACGGCGGCCATAACGTTGTTCGTTTCAAGCGTTTACAAGACCATTGTTGCACGATGCGCGGCGGGTAATGACCGACGTTGGTTCGGCGGCACCCGACGGCGGCCATAACGTTGTTCGTTTCAAGCGTTTACAAGACCATTGTTGCGCGATGCGCGGCGGGTAATGACCGACGTTCGTTCGGCGGCACCCGACGGCGGCCATAACGTTGTTCGTTTCAAGCGTTTACAAGACCATTGTTGCGCGATGCGCGGCGGGTAATGACCGACGTTGGTTCGGCGGCACCCGACGGCGGCCATAACGTTGTTCGTTTCAAGCGTTTACAAGACCATTGTTGCGCGATGCGCGGCGGGTAATGACCGACGTTGGTTCGGCGGCACCCGACGGCGGCCATAACGTTGTTCGTTTCAAGCGTTTACAAGACCATTGTTGCGCGATGCGCGGCGGGTAATGACCGACGTTGGTTCGGCGGCACCCGACGGCGGCCATAACGTTGTTCGTTTCAAGCGTTTACAAGACCATTGTTGCGCGATGCGCGGCGGGTAATGACCGACGTTGGTTCGGCGGCACCCGACGGCGGCCATAACGTTGTTCGTTTCAAGCGTTTACAAGACCATTGTTGCACGATGCGCGGCGGGTAATGACCGACGTTGGTTCGGCGGCACCCGACGGCGGCCATAACGTTGTTCGTTTCAAGCGTTTCTACGATCATTGTAGCGCGATGCGCGGCGGGTAATGACCGACGTTGGTTCGGCGGCACCCGACGGCGGCCATAACGTTGTTCGTTTCAAGCGTTTACAAGACCATTGTTGCACGATGCGCGGCGGGTAATGACAGACGTTGGTTCGGCGGCACCCGACGGCGGCCATAACGTTGTTCGTTTCAAGCGTTTACAAGACCATTGTTGCCCGATGCGCGGCGGGTAATGACCGACGTTGGTTCGGCGGCACCCGACGGCGGCCATAACGTTGTTCGTTTCAAGCGTTTACAAGACCATTGTTGCGCGATGCGCGGCGGGTAATGACCGACGTTGGTTCGGCGGCACTCGACGGCGGCCATAACGTTGTTCGTTTCAAGCGTTTACAAGACCATTGTTGCGCGATGCGCGGCGGGTAATGACCGACGTTGGTTCGGCGGCACCCGACGGCGGCCATAACGTTGTTCGTTTCAAGCGTTTACAAGACCATTGTTGCGCGATGCGCGGCGGGTAATGACCGACGTTGGTTCGGCGGCACCCGACGGCGGCCATAACGTTGTTCGTTTCAAGCGTTTACAAGACCATTGTTGCGCGATGCGCGGCGGGTAATGACCGACGTTCGTTAGGCGGCACCCGACGGCGGCCATAACGTTGTTCGTTTCAAGCGTTTCTACGATCATTGTAGCGCGATGCGCGGCGGGTAATGACCAACGTTCGTTCGGCTGCACCCGACGGCGGCCATAACGATGTTCGTTTCAAGCGTTTACAAGACCATTGTTGCGCGATGCGCGGCGGGTAATGACCGACGTTCGTTCGGCGGCTCCCGAAGGCGGCAATAACGTTGTTCGTTTCAAGCGTTTCTACGATCATTGTAGCGCGATGCGCGGCGGGTAATGACCGACATTGGTTCGGCGGCACCCGACGGCGGCCTTAACGTTGTTCGTTTCAAGCGTTTCTACGATCATTGTAGCGCGATGCGCGGCGGGTAATGACCGACGTTGGTTCGGCGGCACCCGACGGCGGCCTTAACGTTGTTCGTTTCAAGCGTTTCTACGATCATTGTAGCGCGATGCGCGGCGGGTAATGACCGACGTTCGTTCGGCGGCACCCGACGGCGGCCATAACGTTGTTCGTTTCAAGCGTTTACAAGACCATTGTTGCGCGATGCGCGGCGGGTAATGACCGACGTTGGTTCGGCGACACCCGACGGCGGCCATAACGTTGTTCGTTTCAAGCGTTTACAAGACCATTGTTGCGCGATGCGCGGCGGGTAATGACCGACGTTGGTTCGGCGGCACCCGACGGCGGCCATAACGTTGTTCGTTTCAAGCGTTTACAAGACCATTGTTGCGCGATGCGCGGCGGGTCATGACCGACGTTGGTTCGGCGGCACCCGACGGCGGCCATAACGTTGTTCGTTTCAAGCGTTTACAAGACCATTGTTGCGCGATGCGCGGCGGGTAATGACCGACGTTGGTTCGGCGGCACCCGACGGCGGCCATAACGTTGTTCGTTTCAAGCGTTTACAGGACCATTGTTGCGCGATGCGCGGCGGGTAATGACCGACGTTGGTTCGGCGGCACCCGACGGCGGCCATAACGTTGTTCGTTTCAAGCGTTTACAAGACCATTGTTGCGCGATGCGCGGCGGGTAATGACCGACGTTCGTTAGGCGGCACCCGACGGCGGCCATAACGTTGTTCGTTTCAAGCGTTTCTACGATCATTGTAGCGCGATGCGCGGCGGGTAATGACCAACGTTCGTTCGGCTGCACCCGACGGCGGCCATAACGATGTTCGTTTCAAGCGTTTACAAGACCATTGTTGCGCGATGCGCGGCGGGTAATGACCGACGTTCGTTCAGCGGCTCCCGAAGGCGGCAATAACGTTGTTCGTTTCAAGCGTTTCTACGATCATTGTAGCGCGATGCGCGGCGGGTAATGACCGACGTTGGTTCGGCGGCACCCGACGGCGGCCTTAACGTTGTTCGTTTCAAGCGTTTCTACGATCATTGTAGCGCGATGCGCGGCGGGTAATGACCGACGTTGGTTCGGCGGCACCCGACGGCGGCCTTAACGTTGTTCGTTTCAAGCGTTTCTACGATCATTGTAGCGCGATGCGCGGCGGGTAATGACCGACGTTCGTTCGGCGGCACCCGACGGCGGCCATAACGTTGTTCGTTTCAAGCGTTTCTACGTTCATTGTAGCGCGATGCGCGGCGGGTAATGACCGACGTTCGTCCGGCTGCACCCGACGGCGGCCATAACGATGTTCGTTTCAAGCGTTTACAAGACCATTGTTGCGCGATGCGCAGCGGGTAATGACCGACGTTCGTTCGGCTGCACCCGACGGCGGCCATAACGATGTTCGTTTCAAGCGTTTACAAGACCATTGTTGCGCGATGCGCGGCGGGTAATGACCGACGTTGGTTCGGCGGCACCCGACGGCGGCCATAACGTTGTTCGTTTCAAGCGTTTACAAGACCATTGTTGCGCGATGCGCGGCGGGTAATGACCGACGTTGGTTCGGCGACACCCGACGGCGGCCATAACGTTGTTCGTTTCAAGCGTTTACAAGACCATTGTTGCGCGATGCGCGGCGGGTAATGACCGACGTTGGTTCGGCGGCACCCGACGGCGGCCTTAACGTTGTTCGTTTCAAGCGTTTCTACGATCATTGTAGCGCGATGCGCGGCGGGTAATGACCGACGTTGGTTCGGCGGCACCCGACGGCGGCCTTAACGTTGTTCGTTTCAAGCGTTTCTACGATCATTGTAGCGCGATGCGCGGCGGGTAATGACCGACGTTCGTTCGGCGGCACCCGACGGCGGCCTTAACGTTGTTTGTTTCAAGCGTTTACAAGACCATTGTTGCGCGATGCGCGGCGGGTAATGACCGACGTTCGTTCGGCGGCACCCGACGGCGGCCTTAACGTTGTTCGTTTCAAGCGTTTCTACGATCATTGTAGCGCGATGCGCGGCGGGTAATGACCGACGTTCGTTAGGCGGCACCCGACGGCGGCCATAACGTTGTTCGTTTCAAGCGTTTCTACGATCATTGTAGCGCGATGCGCGGCGGGTAATGACCGACGTTGGTTCGGCGGCACCCGACGGCGGCCATAACGTTGTTCGTTTCAAGCGTTTCTACGATCATTGTAGCGCGATGCGCGGCGGGTAATGACCGACGTTGGTTCGGCGGCACCCGACGGCGGCCATAACGTTGTTCGTTTCAAGCGTTTACAAGACCATTGTTGCGCGATGCGCGGCGGGTAATGACCGACGTTGGTTCGGCGGCACCCGACGGCGGCCATAACGTTGTTCGTTTCAAGCGTTTACAAGACCATTGTTGCGCGATGCGCGGCGGGTAATGACCGACGTTCGTTCGGCGGCACCCGACGGCGGCCTTAACGTTGTTCGTTTCAAGCGTTTCTACGATCATTGTAGCGCGATGCGCGGCGGGTAATGACCGACGTTCGTTAGGCGGCACCCGACGGCGGCCATAACGTTGTTCGTTTCAAGCGTTTCTACGATCATTGTAGCGCGATGCGCGGCGGGTAATGACCAACGTTCGTTCGGCTGCACCCGACGGCGGCCATAACGATGTTCGTTTCAAGCGTTTACAAGACCATTGTTGCGCGATGCGCGGCGGGTAATGACCGACGTTCGTTCGGCGGCTCCCGAAGGCGGCCATAACGTTGTTCGTTTCAAGCGTTTCTACGATCATTGTAGCGCGATGCGCGGCGGGTAATGACCGACGTTGGTTCGGCGGCACCCGACGGCGGCCTTAACGTTGTTCGTTTCAAGCGTTTCTACGATCATTGTAGCGCGATGCGCGGCGGGTAATGACCGACGTTGGTTCGGCGGCACCCGACGGCGGCCTTAACGTTGTTCGTTTCAAGCGGTTCTACGATCATTGTAGCGCGATGCGCGGCGGGTAATGACCGACGTTCGTTCGGCGGCACCCGACGGCGGCCATAACGTTGCTCGTTTCAAGCGTTTCTACGATCATTGTAGCGCGATGCGCGGCGGGTAATGACCGACGTTCGTTCGGCGGCACCCGACGGCGGCCTTAACGTTGTTTGTTTCAAGCGTTTCTACGATCATTGTAGCGCGATGCGCGGCGGGTAATGACCGACGTTCGTTCGGCGGCACCCGATGGCGGCCATAACGTTGTTCGTTTCAAGCGTTTACAAGACCATTGTTGCGCGATGCGCGGCGGGTAATGACCGACGTTGGTTCGGCGGCACCCGACGGCGGGCATAACGTTGTTCGTTTCAAGCGTTTACAAGACCATTGTTGCGCGATGCGCGGCGGGTAATGACCGACGTTGGTTCGGCGACACCCGACGGCGGCCATAACGTTGTTCGTTTCAAGCGTTTCTACGATCATTGTAGCGCGATGCGCGGCGGGTAATGACCGACGTTGGTTCGGCGGCACCCGACGGCGGCCATAACGTTGTTCGTTTCAAGCGTTTCTACGATCATTGTAGCGCGATGCGCGGCGGGTAATGACCGACGTTGGTTCGGCGGCACCCGACGGCGGCCATAACGTTGTTCGTTTCAAGCGTTTCTACGATCATTGTAGCGCGATGCGCGGCGGGTAATGACCGACGTTGGTTCGGCGGCACCCGACGGCGGCCATAACGTTGTTCGTTTCAAGCGTTTACAAGACCATTGTTGCGCGATGCGCGGCGGGTAATGACCGACGTTCGTCCGGCTGCACCCGACGGCGGCCATAACGTTGTTCGTTTCAAGCTTTTCTACGATCATTGTAGCGCGATGCGCGGCGGGTAATGACCGACGTTGGTTCGGCGGCACCCGACGGCGGCCTTAACGTTGTTCGTTTCAAGCGTTTCTACGTTCATTGTAGCGCGATGCGCGGCGGGTAATGACCGACGTTGGTTCGGCGGCACCCGACGGCGGCCTTAACGTTGTTCGTTTCAAGCGTTTACAAGACCATTGTTGCGCGATGCGCGGCGGGTAATGACCGACGTTGGTTCGGCGGCACCCGACGGCGGCCTTAACGTTGTTCTTTTCAAGCGTTTCTACGATCATTGTAGCGCGATGCGCGGCGGGTAATGACCGACGTTGGTTCGGCGGCACCCGACGGCGGCCTTAACGTTGTTCGTTTCAAGCGTTTCTACGATCATTGTAGCGCGATGCGCGGCGGGTAATGACCGACGTTGGTTCGGCGGCACCCGACGGCGGCCTTAACGTTGTTCGTTTCAAGCGTTTCTACGATCATTGTAGCGCGATGCGCGGCGGGTAATGACCGACGTTCGTTCGGCGGCACCCGACGGCGGCCATAACGTTGTTCGTTTCAAGCGTTTACAAGACCATTGTTGCGCGATGCGCGGCGGGTAATGACCGACGTTGGTTCGGCGGCACCCGACGGCGGCCTTAACGTTGTTCGTTTCAAGCGTTTCTACGATCATTGTAACGCGATGCGCGGCGTGTAATGACCGACGTTGGTTCGGCGGCACCCGACGGCGGCCTTAACGTTGTTCGTTTCAAGCGTTTCTACGATCATTGTAGCGCGATGCGCGGCGTGTAATGACCGACGTTGGTTCGGCGGCACCCGATGGCGGCCATAACGTTGTTCGTTTCAAGCGTTTACAAGACCATTGTTGCGCGATGCGCGGCGGGTAATGACCGACGTTGGTTCGGCGGTACCCGACGGCGGCCTTAACGTTGTTCGTTTCAAGCTTTTCTACGATCATTGTAGCGCGATGCGCGGCGGGTAATGACCGACGTTGGTTCGGCGGCACCCGACGGCGGCCATAACGTTGTTCGTTTCAAGCGTTTACAAGATCATTGTTGCGCGATGCGCGGCGGGTAATGACCGACGTTGGTTCGGCGGCACCCGACGGCGGCCTTAACGTTGTTCGTTTCAAGCGTTTCTACGATCATTGTAGCGCGATGCGCGGCGGGTAATGACCGACGTTCGTTCGGCGGCACCCGACGGCGGCCATAACGTTGTTCGTTTCAAGCGTTTCTACGTTCATTGTAGCGCGATGCGCGGCGGGTAATGACCGACGTTGGTTCGGCGGCACCCGACGGCGGCCATAACGTTGTTCGTTTCAAGCGTTTACAAGACCATTGTTGCGCGATGCGCGGCGGGTAATGACCGACGTTCGTTCGGCGGCTCCCGACGGCGGCCATAACGTTGTTCGTTTCAAGCGTTTCTACGATCATTGTAGCGCGATGCGCGGCGGGTAATGACCGACGTTGGTTCGGCGGCACCCGACGGCGGCCTTAACGTTGTTCGTTTCAAGCGTTTCTACGATCATTGTAGCGCGATGCGCGGCGTGTAATGACCGACGTTGGTTCGGCGGCACCCGACGGCGGCCTTAACGTTGTTCGTTTCAAGCGTTTCTACGATCATTGTAGCGCGATGCGCGGCGGGTAATGACCGACGTTCGTTCGGCGGCACCCGACGGCGGCCATAACGTTGTTCGTTTCAAGCGTTTCTACGTTCATTGTAGCGCGATGCGCGGCGGGTAATGACCGACGTTCGTCCGGCTGCACCCGACGGCGGCCATAACGTTGTTCGTTTCAAGCGTTTACAAGACCATTGTTGCGCGATGCGCGGCGGGTAATGACCGACGTTGGTTCGGCGGTACCCGACGGCGGCCTTAACGTTGTTCGTTTCAAGCTTTTCTACGATCATTGTAGCGCGATGCGCGGCGGGTAATGACCGACGTTGGTTCGGCGGCACCCGACGGCGGCCATAACGTTGTTCGTTTCAAGCGTTTACAAGATCATTGTTGCGCGATGCGCGGCGGGTAATGACCGACGTTGGTTCGGCGGCACCCGACGGCGGCCTTAACGTTGTTCGTTTCAAGCGTTTCTACGATCATTGTAGCGCGATGCGCGGCGGGTAATGACCGACGTTCGTTCGGCGGCACCCGACGGCGGCCATAACGTTGTTCGTTTCAAGCGTTTCTACGTTCATTGTAGCGCGATGCGCGGCGGGTAATGACCGACGTTGGTTCGGCGGCACCCGACGGCGGCCATAACGTTGTTCGTTTCAAGCGTTTACAAGACCATTGTTGCGCGATGCGCGGCGGGTAATGACCGACGTTCGTTCGGCGGCTCCCGACGGCGGCCATAACGTTGTTCGTTTCAAGCGTTTCTACGATCATTGTAGCGCGATGCGCGGCGGGTAATGACCGACGTTGGTTCGGCGGCACCCGACGGCGGCCTTAACGTTGTTCGTTTCAAGCGTTTCTACGATCATTGTAGCGCGATGCGCGGCGTGTAATGACCGACGTTGGTTCGGCGGCACCCGACGGCGGCCTTAACGTTGTTCGTTTCAAGCGTTTCTACGATCATTGTAGCGCGATGCGCGGCGGGTAATGACCGACGTTCGTTCGGCGGCACCCGACGGCGGCCATAACGTTGTTCGTTTCAAGCGTTTCTACGTTCATTGTAGCGCGATGCGCGGCGGGTAATGACCGACGTTCGTCCGGCTGCACCCGACGGCGGCCATAACGATGTTCGTTTCAAGCGTTTACAAGACCATTGTTGCGCGATGCGCGGCGGGTAATGACCGACGTTCGTCCGGCTGCACCCGACGGCGGCCATAACGTTGTTCGTTTCAAGCTTTTCTACGATCATTGTAGCGCGATGCGCGGCGGGTAATGACCGACGTTGGTTCGGCGGCACCCGACGGCGGCCTTAACGTTGTTCGTTTCAAGCGTTTCTACGATCATTGTAGCGCGATGCGCGGCGGGTAATGACCGACGTTGGTTCGGCGGCACCCGACGGCGGCCTTAACGTTGTTCGTTTCAAGCGTTTACAAGACCATTGTTGCGCGATGCGCGGCGGGTAATGACCGACGTTGGTTCGGCGGCACCCGACGGCGGCCTTAACGTTGTTCTTTTCAAGCGTTTCTACGATCATTGTAGCGCGATGCGCGGCGGGTAATGACCGACGTTGGTTCGGCGGCACCCGACGGCGGCCTTAACGTTGTTCGTTTCAAGCGTTTCTACGATCATTGTAGCGCGATGCGCGGCGGGTAATGACCGACGTTGGTTCGGCGGCACCCGACGGCGGCCTTAACGTTGTTCGTTTCAAGCGTTTCTACGATCATTGTAGCGCGATGCGCGGCGGGTAATGACCGACGTTGGTTCGGCGGCACCCGACGGCGGCCATAACGTTGTTCGTTTCAAGCGTTTACAAGACCATTGTTGCGCGATGCGCGGCGGGTAATGACCGACGTTGGTTCGGCGGCACCCGACGGCGGCCTTAACGTTGTTCGTTTCAAGCGTTTCTACGATCATTGTAGCGCGATGCGCGGCGTGTAATGACCGACGTTGGTTCGGCGGCACCCGACGGCGGCCTTAACGTTGTTCGTTTCAAGCGTTTCTACGATCATTGTAGCGCGATGCGCGGCGTGTAATGACCGACGTTGGTTCGGCGGCACCCGATGGCGGCCATAACGTTGTTCGTTTCAAGCGTTTACAAGACCATTGTTGCGCGATGCGCGGCGGGTAATGACCGACGTTGGTTCGGCGGTACCCGACGGCGGCCTTAACGTTGTTCGTTTCAAGCTTTTCTACGATCATTGTAGCGCGATGCGCGGCGGGTAATGACCGACGTTGGTTCGGCGGCACCCGACGGCGGCCATAACGTTGTTCGTTTCAAGCGTTTACAAGATCATTGTTGCGCGATGCGCGGCGGGTAATGACCGACGTTGGTTCGGCGGCACCCGACGGCGGCCTTAACGTTGTTCGTTTCAAGCGTTTCTACGATCATTGTAGCGCGATGCGCGGCGGGTAATGACCGACGTTCGTTCGGCGGCACCCGACGGCGGCCATAACGTTGTTCGTTTCAAGCGTTTCTACGTTCATTGTAGCGCGATGCGCGGCGGGTAATGACCGACGTTGGTTCGGCGGCACCCGACGGCGGCCATAACGTTGTTCGTTTCAAGCGTTTACAAGACCATTGTTGCGCGATGCGCGGCGGGTAATGACCGACGTTCGTTCGGCGGCTCCCGACGGCGGCCATAACGTTGTTCGTTTCAAGCGTTTCTACGATCATTGTAGCGCGATGCGCGGCGGGTAATGACCGACGTTGGTTCGGCGGCACCCGACGGCGGCCTTAACGTTGTTCGTTTCAAGCGTTTCTACGATCATTGTAGCGCGATGCGCGGCGTGTAATGACCGACGTTGGTTCGGCGGCACCCGACGGCGGCCTTAACGTTGTTCGTTTCAAGCGTTTCTACGATCATTGTAGCGCGATGCGCGGCGGGTAATGACCGACGTTCGTTCGGCGGCACCCGACGGCGGCCATAACGTTGTTCGTTTCAAGCGTTTCTACGTTCATTGTAGCGCGATGCGCGGCGGGTAATGACCGACGTTCGTCCGGCTGCACCCGACGGCGGCCATAACGATGTTCGTTTCAAGCGTTTACAAGACCATTGTTGCGCGATGCGCGGCGGGTAATGACCGACGTTCGTCCGGCTGCACCCGACGGCGGCCATAACGTTGTTCGTTTCAAGCGTTTCTACGTTCATTGTAGCGCGATGCGCGGCGGGTAATGACCGACGTTCGTCCGGCTGCACCCGACGGCGGCCATAACAATGTTCGTTTCAAGCGTTTACAAGACCATTGTTGCGCGATGCGCGGCGGGTAATGACCGACGTTCGTTCGGCGGCACCCGACGGCGGCCATAACGTTGTTCGTTTCAAGCGTTTACAAGACCATTGTTGCGCGATGCGCGGCGGGTAATGACCGACGTTCGTTCGGCGGCTCCCGACGGCGGCCATAACGTTGTTCGTTTCAAGCGTTTCTACGATCATTGTAGCGCGATGCGCGGCGGGTAATGACCGACGTTGGTTCGGCGGCACCCGACGGCGGCCTTAACGTTGTTCGTTTCAAGCGTGTCTACGATCATTGTAGCGCGATGCGCGGCGTGTAATGACCGACGTTGGTTCGGCGGCACCCGACGGCGGCCTTAACGTTGTTCGTTTCAAGCGTTTCTACGATCATTGTAGCGCGATGCGCGGCGGGTAATGACCGACGTTCGTTCGGCGGCACCCGACGGCGGCCATAACGTTGTTCGTTTCAAGCGTTTCTACGTTCATTGTAGCGCGATGCGCGGCGGGTAATGACCGACGTTCGTCCGGCTGCACCCGACGGCGGCCATAACGATGTTCGTTTCAAGCGTTTACAAGACCATTGTTGCGCGATGCGCGGCGGGTAATGACCGACGTTCGTCCGGCTGCACCCGACGGCGGCCATAACGTTGTTCGTTTCAAGCGTTTCTACGTTCATTGTAGCGCGATGCGCGGCGGGTAATGACCGACGTTCGTCCGGCTGCACCCGACGGCGGCCATAACAATGTTCGTTTCAAGCGTTTACAAGACCATTGTTGCGCGATGCGCGGCGGGTAATGACCGACGTTCGTTCGGCGGCACCCGACGGCGGCCATAACGTTGTTCGTTTCAAGCGTTTCTACGATCATTGTAGCGCGATGCGCGGCGGGTAATGACCGACGTTGGTTCGGCTGCACCCGACGGCGGCCATAACGTTGTTCGTTTCAAGCGTTTCTACGATCATTGTAGCGCGATGCGCGGCGTGTAATGACCGACGTTGGTTCGGCGGCACCCGACGGCGGCCTTAACGTTGTTCGTTTCAAGCGTTTCTACGATCATTGTAGCGCGATGCGCGGCGGGTAATGACCGACGTTCGTTCGGCGGCACCCGACGGCGGCCATAACGTTGTTCGTTTCAAGCGTTTCTACGTTCATTGTAGCGCGATGCGCGGCGGGTAATGACCGACGTTCGTCCGGCTGCACCCGACGGCGGCCATAACGATGTTCGTTTCAAGCGTTTACAAGACCATTGTTGCGCGATGCGCGGCGGGTAATGACCGACGTTCGTCCGGCTGCACCCGACGGCGGCCATAACGTTGTTCGTTTCAAGCTTTTCTACGATCATTGTAGCGCGATGCGCGGCGGGTAATGACCGACGTTGGTTCGGCGGCACCCGACGGCGGCCTTAACGTTGTTCGTTTCAAGCGTTTCTACGATCATTGTAGCGCGATGCGCGGCGGGTAATGACCGACGTTGGTTCGGCGGCACCCGACGGCGGCCTTAACGTTGTTCGTTTCAAGCGTTTACAAGACCATTGTTGCGCGATGCGCGGCGGGTAATGACCGACGTTGGTTCGGCGGCACCCGACGGCGGCCTTAACGTTGTTCTTTTCAAGCGTTTCTACGATCATTGTAGCGCGATGCGCGGCGGGTAATGACCGACGTTGGTTCGGCGGCACCCGACGGCGGCCTTAACGTTGTTCGTTTCAAGCGTTTCTACGATCATTGTAGCGCGATGCGCGGCGGGTAATGACCGACGTTGGTTCGGCGGCACCCGACGGCGGCCTTAACGTTGTTCGTTTCAAGCGTTTCTACGATCATTGTAGCGCGATGCGCGGCGGGTAATGACCGACGTTCGTTCGGCGGCACCCGACGGCGGCCATAACGTTGTTCGTTTCAAGCGTTTACAAGACCATTGTTGCGCGATGCGCGGCGGGTAATGACCGACGTTGGTTCGGCGGCACCCGACGGCGGCCTTAACGTTGTTCGTTTCAAGCGTTTCTACGATCATTGTAGCGCGATGCGCGGCGTGTAATGACCGACGTTGGTTCGGCGGCACCCGACGGCGGCCTTAACGTTGTTCGTTTCAAGCGTTTCTACGATCATTGTAGCGCGATGCGCGGCGTGTAATGACCGACGATGGTTCGGCGGCACCCGATGGCGGCCATAACGTTGTTCGTTTCAAGCGTTTACAAGACCATTGTTGCGCGATGCGCGGCGGGTAATGACCGACGTTGGTTCGGCGGTACCCGACGGCGGCCTTAACGTTGTTCGTTTCAAGCTTTTCTACGATCATTGTAGCGCGATGCGCGGCGGGTAATGACCGACGTTGGTTCGGCGGCACCCGACGGCGGCCATAACGTTGTTCGTTTCAAGCGTTTACAAGATCATTGTTGCGCGATGCGCGGCGGGTAATGACCGACGTTGGTTCGGCGGCACCCGACGGCGGCCTTAACGTTGTTCGTTTCAAGCGTTTCTACGATCATTGTAGCGCGATGCGCGGCGGGTAATGACCGACGTTCGTTCGGCGGCACCCGACGGCGGCCATAACGTTGTTCGTTTCAAGCGTTTCTACGTTCATTGTAGCGCGATGCGCGGCGGGTAATGACCGACGTTTGTTCGGCGGCACCCGACGGCGGCCATAACGTTGTTCGTTTCAAGCGTTTACAAGACCATTGTTGCGCGATGCGCGGCGGGTAATGACCGACGTTCGTTCGGCGGCTCCCGACGGCGGCCATAACGTTGTTCGTTTCAAGCGTTTCTACGATCATTGTAGCGCGATGCGCGGCGGGTAATGACCGACGTTGGTTCGGCGGCACCCGACGGCGGCCTTAACGTTGTTCGTTTCAAGCGTTTCTACGATCATTGTAGCGCGATGCGCGGCGTGTAATGACCGACGTTGGTTCGGCGGCACCCGACGGCGGCCTTAACGTTGTTCGTTTCAAGCGTTTCTACGATCATTGTAGCGCGATGCGCGGCGGGTAATGACCGACGTTCGTTCGGCGGCACCCGACGGCGGCCATAACGTTGTTCGTTTCAAGCGTTTCTACGTTCATTGTAGCGCGATGCGCGGCGGGTAATGACCGACGTTCGTCCGGCTGCACCCGACGGCGGCCATAACGTTGTTCGTTTCAAGCGTTTACAAGACCATTGTTGCGCGATGCGCGGCGGGTAATGACCGACGTTGGTTCGGCGGTACCCGACGGCGGCCTTAACGTTGTTCGTTTCAAGCTTTTCTACGATCATTGTAGCGCGATGCGCGGCGGGTAATGACCGACGTTGGTTCGGCGGCACCCGACGGCGGCCATAACGTTGTTCGTTTCAAGCGTTTACAAGATCATTGTTGCGCGATGCGCGGCGGGTAATGACCGACGTTGGTTCGGCGGCACCCGACGGCGGCCTTAACGTTGTTCGTTTCAAGCGTTTCTACGATCATTGTAGCGCGATGCGCGGCGGGTAATGACCGACGTTGGTTCGGCGGCACCCGACGGCGGCCATAACGTTGTTCGTTTCAAGCGTTTCTACGTTCATTGTAGCGCGATGCGCGGCGGGTAATGACCGACGTTGGTTCGGCGGCACCCGACGGCGGCCATAACGTTGTTCGTTTCAAGCGTTTACAAGACCATTGTTGCGCGATGCGCGGCGGGTAATGACCGACGTTCGTTCGGCGGCTCCCGACGGCGGCCATAACGTTGTTCGTTTCAAGCGTTTCTACGATCATTGTAGCGCGATGCGCGGCGGGTAATGACCGACGTTGGTTCGGCGGCACCCGACGGCGGCCTTAACGTTGTTCGTTTCAAGCGTTTCTACGATCATTGTAGCGCGATGCGCGGCGTGTAATGACCGACGTTGGTTCGGCGGCACCCGACGGCGGCCATAACGTTGTTCGTTTCAAGCGTTTCTACGTTCATTGTAGCGCGATGCGCGGCGGGTAATGACCGACGTTCGTCCGGCTGCACCCGACGGCGGCCATAACGTTGTTCGTTTCAAGCTTTTCTACGATCATTGTAGCGCGATGCGCGGCGGGTAATGACCGACGTTGGTTCGGCGGCACCCGACGGCGGCCTTAACGTTGTTCGTTTCAAGCGTTTCTACGATCATTGTAGCGCGATGCGCGGCGGGTAATGACCGACGTTGGTTCGGCGGCACCCGACGGCGGCCTTAACGTTGTTCGTTTCAAGCGTTTACAAGACCATTGTTGCGCGATGCGCGGCGGGTAATGACCGACGTTGGTTCGGCGGCACCCGACGGCGGCCTTAACGTTGTTCGTTTCAAGCGTTTCTACGATCATTGTAGCGCGATGCGCGGCGGGTAATGACCGACGTTGGTTCGGCGGCACCCGACGGCGGCCTTAACGTTGTTCGTTTCAAGCGTTTCTACGATCATTGTAGCGCGATGCGCGGCGGGTAATGACCGACGTTGGTTCGGCGGCACCCGACGGCGGCCTTAACGTTGTTCGTTTCAAGCGTTTCTACGATCATTGTAGCGCGATGCGCGGCGGGTAATGACCGACGTTCGTTCGGCGGCACCCGACGGCGGCCATAACGTTGTTCGTTTCAAGCGTTTACAAGACCATTGTTGCGCGATGCGCGGCGGGTAATGACCGACGTTGGTTCGGCGGCACCCGACGGCGGCCTTAACGTTGTTCGTTTCAAGCGTTTCTACGATCATTGTAGCGCGATGCGCGGCGGGTAATGACCGACGTTCGTTCGGCGGCACCCGACGGCGGCCATAACGTTGTTCGTTTCAAGCGTTTCTACGTTCATTGTAGCGCGATGCGCGGCGGGTAATGACCGACGTTGGTTCGGCGGCACCCGACGGCGGCCATAACGTTGTTCGTTTCAAGCGTTTACAAGACCATTGTTGCGCGATGCGCGGCGGGTAATGACCGACGTTCGTTCGGCGGCTCCCGACGGCGGCCATAACGTTGTTCGTTTCAAGCGTTTCTACGATCATTGTAGCGCGATGCGCGGCGGGTAATGACCGACGTTGGTTCGGCGGCACCCGACGGCGGCCTTAACGTTGTTCGTTTCAAGCGTTTCTACGATCATTGTAGCGCGATGCGCGGCGTGTAATGACCGACGTTGGTTCGGCGGCACCCGACGGCGGCCTTAACGTTGTTCGTTTCAAGCGTTTCTACGATCATTGTAGCGCGATGCGCGGCGGGTAATGACCGACGTTCGTTCGGCGGCACCCGACGGCGGCCATAACGTTGTTCGTTTCAAGCGTTTCTACGTTCATTGTAGCGCGATGCGCGGCGGGTAATGACCGACGTTCGTCCGGCTGCACCCGACGGCGGCCATAACGATGTTCGTTTCAAGCGTTTACAAGACCATTGTTGCGCGATGCGCGGCGGGTAATGACCGACGTTCGTCCGGCTGCACCCGACGGCGGCCATAACGTTGTTCGTTTCAAGCGTTTCTACGTTCATTGTAGCGCGATGCGCGGCGGGTAATGACCGACGTTCGTCCGGCTGCACCCGACGGCGGCCATAACAATGTTCGTTTCAAGCGTTTACAAGACCATTGTTGCGCGATGCGCGGCGGGTAATGACCGACGTTCGTTCGGCGGCACCCGACGGCGGCCATAACGTTGTTCGTTTCAAGCGTTTCTACGATCATTGTAGCGCGATGCGCGGCGGGTAATGACCGACGTTGGTTCGGCGGCACCCGACGGCGGCCATAACGTTGTTCGTTTCAAGCGTTTCTACGATCATTGTAGCGCGATGCGCGGCGTGTAATGACCGACGTTGGTTCGGCGGCACCCGACGGCGGCCTTAACGTTGTTCGTTTCAAGCGTTTCTACGATCATTGTAGCGCGATGCGCGGCGGGTAATGACCGACGTTCGTTCGGCGGCACCCGACGGCGGCCTTAACGTTGTTCGTTTCAAGCGTTTCTACGATCATTGTAGCGCGATGCGCGGCGGGTAATGACCGACGTTCGTTCGGCGGCACCCGACGGCGGCCATAACGTTGTTCGTTTCAAGCGTTTCTACGTTCATTGTAGCGCGATGCGCGGCGGGTAATGACCGACGTTCGTCCGGCTGCACCCGACGGCGGCCATAACGATGTTCGTTTCAAGCGTTTACAAGACCATTGTTGCGCGATGCGCGGCGGGTAATGACCGACGTTCGTCCGGCTGCACCCGACGGCGGCCATAACGTTGTTCGTTTCAAGCGTTTCTACGTTCATTGTAGCGCGATGCGCGGCGGGTAATGACCGACGTTCGTCCGGCTGCACCCGACGGCGGCCATAACAATGTTCGTTTCAAGCGTTTACAAGACCATTGTTGCGCGATGCGCGGCGGGTAATGACCGACGTTCGTTCGGCGGCACCCGACGGCGGCCATAACGTTGTTCGTTTCAAGCGTTTCTACGATCATTGTAGCGCGATGCGCGGCGGGTAATGACCGACGTTGGTTCGGCGGCACCCGACGGCGGCCATAACGTTGTTCGTTTCAAGCGTTTCTACGATCATTGTAGCGCGATGCGCGGCGTGTAATGACCGACGTTGGTTCGGCGGCACCCGACGGCGGCCTTAACGTTGTTCGTTTCAAGCGTTTCTACGATCATTGTAGCGCGATGCGCGGCGGGTAATGACCGACGTTCGTTCGGCGGCACCCGACGGCGGCCTTAACGTTGTTCGTTTCAAGCGTTTCTACGATCATTGTAGCGCGATGCGCGGCGGGTAATGACCGACGTTCGTTCGGCGGCACCCGACGGCGGCCATAACGTTGTTCGTTTCAAGCGTTTACAAGACCATTGTTGCGCGATGCGCGGCGGGTAATGACCGACGTTGGTTCGGCGGCCTTAACGTTGTTCGTTTCAAGCGTTTCTACGATCATTGTAGCGCGATGCGCGGCGGGTAATGACCGACGTTCGTTCGGCGGCACCCGACGGCGGCCATAACGTTGTTCGTTTCAAGCGTTTACAAGACCATTGTTGCGCGATGCGCGGCGGGTAATGACCGACGTTGGTTCGGCGGCACCCGACGGCGGCCTTAACGTTGTTCGTTTCAAGCGTTTCTACGATCATTGTAGCGCGATGCGCGGCGGGTAATGACCGACGTTGGTTCGGCGGCACCCGACGGCGGCCTTAACGTTGTTCGTTTCAAGCGTTTCTACGATCATTGTAGCGCGATGCGCGGCGGGTAATGACCGACGTTCGTCCGGCTGCACCCGACGGCGGCCATAACGTTGTTCGTTTCAAGCTTTTCTACGATCATTGTAGCGCGATGCGCGGCGGGTAATGACCGACGTTGGTTCGGCGGCACCCGACGGCGGCCTTAACGTTGTTCGTTTCAAGCGTTTCTACGATCATTGTAGCGCGATGCGCGGCGGGTAATGACCGACGTTGGTTCGGCGGCACCCGACGGCGGCCTTAACGTTGTTCGTTTCAAGCGTTTCTACGATCATTGTAGCGCGATGCGCGGCGGGTAATGACCGACGTTCGTTCGGCGGCACCCGACGGCGGCCATAACGTTGTTCGTTTCAAGCGTTTACAAGACCATTGTTGCGCGATGCGCGGCGGGTAATGACCGACGTTGGTTCGGCGGCACCCGACGGCGGCCTTAACGTTGTTCGTTTCAAGCGTTTCTACGATCATTGTAGCGCGATGCGCGGCGTGTAATGACCGACGTTGGTTCGGCGGCACCCGACGGCGGCCTTAACGTTGTTCGTTTCAAGCGTTTCTACGATCATTGTAGCGCGATGCGCGGCGTGTAATGACCGACGTTGGTTCGGCGGCACCCGATGGCGGCCATAACGTTGTTCGTTTCAAGCGTTTACAAGACCATTGTTGCGCGATGCGCGGCGGGTAATGACCGACGTTGGTTCGGCGGTACCCGACGGCGGCCTTAACGTTGTTCGTTTCAAGCTTTTCTACGATCATTGTAGCGCGATGCGCGGCGGGTAATGACCGACGTTCGTTCGGCGGCACCCGACGGCGGCCATAACGTTGTTCGTTTCAAGCGTTTCTACGTTCATTGTAGCGCGATGCGCGGCGGGTAATGACCGACGTTGGTTCGGCGGCACCCGACGGCGGCCATAACGTTGTTCGTTTCAAGCGTTTACAAGACCATTGTTGCGCGATGCGCGGCGGGTAATGACCGACGTTCGTTCGGCGGCTCCCGACGGCGGCCATAACGTTGTTCGTTTCAAGCGTTTCTACGATCATTGTAGCGCGATGCGCGGCGGGTAATGACCGACGTTGGTTCGGCGGCACCCGACGGCGGCCTTAACGTTGTTCGTTTCAAGCGTTTCTACGATCATTGTAGCGCGATGCGCGGCGTGTAATGACCGACGTTGGTTCGGCGGCACCCGACGGCGGCCTTAACGTTGTTCGTTTCAAGCGTTTCTACGATCATTGTAGCGCGATGCGCGGCGGGTAATGACCGACGTTCGTTCGGCGGCACCCGACGGCGGCCATAACGTTGTTCGTTTCAAGCGTTTCTACGTTCATTGTAGCGCGATGCGCGGCGGGTAATGACCGACGTTCGTCCGGCTGCACCCGACGGCGGCCATAACGATGTTCGTTTCAAGCGTTTACAAGACCATTGTTGCGCGATGCGCGGCGGGTAATGACCGACGTTCGTCCGGCTGCACCCGACGGCGGCCATAACGTTGTTCGTTTCAAGCGTTTCTACGTTCATTGTAGCGCGATGCGCGGCGGGTAATGACCGACGTTCGTCCGGCTGCACCCGACGGCGGCCATAACAATGTTCGTTTCAAGCGTTTACAAGACCATTGTTGCGCGATGCGCGGCGGGTAATGACCGACGTTGGTTCGGCGGCACCCGACGGCGGCCTTAACGTTGTTCGTTTCAAGCGTTTCTACGATCATTGTAGCGCGATGCGCGGCGGGTAATGACCGACGTTCGTTCGGCGGCACCCGACGGCGGCCTTAACGTTGTTCGTTTCAAGCGTTTCTACGATCATTGTAGCGCGATGCGCGGCGGGTAATGACCGACGTTCGTTCGGCGGCACCCGACGGCGGCCATAACGTTGTTCGTTTCAAGCGTTTACAAGACCATTGTTGCGCGATGCGCGGCGGGTAATGACCGACGTTGGTTCGGCGGCACCCGACGGCGGCCTTAACGTTGTTCGTTTCAAGCGTTTCTACGATCATTGTAGCGCGATGCGCGGCGTGTAATGACCGACGTTGGTTCGGCGGCACCCGACGGCGGCCTTAACGTTGTTCGTTTCAAGCGTTTCTACGATCATTGTAGCGCGATGCGCGGCGTGTAATGACCGACGTTGGTTCGGCGGCACCCGATGGCGGCCATAACGTTGTTCGTTTCAAGCGTTTACAAGACCATTGTTGCGCGATGCGCGGCGGGTAATGACCGACGTTGGTTCGGCGGTACCCGACGGCGGCCTTAACGTTGTTCGTTTCAAGCTTTTCTACGATCATTGTAGCGCGATGCGCGGCGGGTAATGACCGACGTTGGTTCGGCGGCACCCGACGGCGGCCATAACGTTGTTCGTTTCAAGCGTTTACAAGATCATTGTTGCGCGATGCGCGGCGGGTAATGACCGACGTTGGTTCGGCGGCACCCGATGGCGGCCATAACGTTGTTCGTTTCAAGCGTTTACAAGACCATTGTTGCGCGATGCGCGGCGGGTAATGACCGACTTTGGTTCGGCGGTACCCGACGGCGGCCTTAACGTTGTTCGTTTCAAGCTTTTCTACGATCATTGTAGCGCGATGCGCGGCGGGTAATGACCGACGTTGGTTCGGCGGCACCCGACGGCGGCCATAACGTTGTTCGTTTCAAGCGTTTACAAGATCATTGTTGCGCGATGCGCGGCGGGTAATGACCGACGTTGGTTCGGCGGCACCCGACGGCGGCCTTAACGTTGTTCGTTTCAAGCGTTTCTACGATCATTGTAGCGCGATGCGCGGCGGGTAATGACCGACGTTCGTTCGGCGGCACCCGACGGCGGCCATAACGTTGTTCGTTTCAAGCGTTTCTACGTTCATTGTAGCGCGATGCGCGGCGGGTAATGACCGACGTTCGTCCGGCTGCACCCGACGGCGGCCATAACGATGTTCGTTTCAAGCGTTTACAAGACCATTGTTGCGCGATGCGCGGCGGGTAATGACCGACGTTCGTTCGGCGGCACCCGACGGCGGCCTTAACGTTGTTCGTTTCAAGCGTTTCTACGATCATTGTAGCGCGATGCGCGGCGGGTAATGACCGACGTTCGTTAGGCGGCACCCGACGGCGGCCATAACGTTGTTCGTTTCAAGCGGTTCTACGATCATTGTAGCGCGATGCGCGGCGGGTAATGACCAACGTTCGTTCGGCTGCACCCGACGGCGGCCATAACGATGTTCGTTTCAAGCGTTTACAAGACCATTGTTGCGCGATGCGCGGCGGGTAATGACCGACGTTCGTTCGGCGGCTCCCGACGGCGGCCATAACGTTGTTCGTTTCAAGCGTTTCTACGATCATTGTAGCGCGATGCGCGGCGGGTAATGACCGACGTTGGTTCGGCGGCACCCGACGGCGGCCTTAACGTTGTTCGTTTCAAGCGTTTCTACGATCATTGTAGCGCGATGCGCGGCGTGTAATGACCGACGTTGGTTCGGCGGCACCCGACGGCGGCCTTAACGTTGTTCGTTTCAAGCGTTTCTACGATCATTGTAGCGCGATGCGCGGCGGGTAATGACCGACGTTCGTTCGGCTGCACCCGACGGCGGCCATAACGTTGTTCGTTTCAAGCGTTTCTACGTTCATTGTAGCGCGATGCGCGGCGGGTAATGACCGACGTTCGTCCGGCTGCACCCGACGGCGGCCATAACAATGTTCGTTTCAAGCGTTTACAAGACCATTGTTGCGCGATGCGCGGCGGGTAATGACCGACGTTCGTTCGGCGGCACCCGACGGCGGCCATAACGTTGTTCGTTTCAAGCGTTTCTACGATCATTGTAGCGCGATGCGCGGCGGGTAATGACCGACGTTGGTTCGGCGGCACCCGACGGCGGCCATAACGTTGTTCGTTTCAAGCGTTTCTACGATCATTGTAGCGCGATGCGCGGCGTGTAATGACCGACGTTGGTTCGGCGGCACCCGACGGCGGCCTTAACGTTGTTCGTTTCAAGCGTTTCTACGATCATTGTAGCGCGATGCGCGGCGGGTAATGACCGACGTTCGTTCGGCGGCACCCGACGGCGGCCTTAACGTTGTTCGTTTCAAGCGTTTCTACGATCATTGTAGCGCGATGCGCGGCGGGTAATGACCGACGTTCGTTCGGCGGCACCCGACGGCGGCCATAACGTTGTTCGTTTCAAGCGTTTACAAGACCATTGTTGCGCGATGCGCGGCGGGTAATGACCGACGTTGGTTCGGCGGCCTTAACGTTGTTCGTTTCAAGCGTTTCTACGATCATTGTAGCGCGATGCGCGGCGGGTAATGACCGACGTTGGTTCGGCGGCACCCGACGGCGGCCTTAACGTTGTTCGTTTCAAGCGTTTCTACGATCATTGTAGCGCGATGCGCGGCGGGTAATGACCGACGTTCGTTCGGCGGCACCCGACGGCGGCCTTAACGTTGTTCGTTTCAAGCGTTTCTACGATCATTGTAGCGCGATGCGCGGCGGGTAATGACCGACGTTCGTTCGGCGGCACCCGACGGCGGCCATAACGTTGTTCGTTTCAAGCGTTTACAAGACCATTGTTGCGCGATGCGCGGCGGGTAATGACCGACGTTGGTTCGGCGGCCTTAACGTTGTTCGTTTCAAGCGTTTCTACGATCATTGTAGCGCGAAGCGCGGCGTGTAATGACCGACGTTGGTTCGGCGGCACCCGATGGCGGCCATAACGTTGTTCGTTTCAAGCGTTTACAAGACCATTGTTGCGCGATGCGCGGCGGGTAATGACCGACGTTGGTTCGGCGGTACCCGACGGCGGCCTTAACGTTGTTCGTTTCAAGCTTTTCTACGATCATTGTAGCGCGATGCGCGGCGGGTAATGACCGACGTTGGTTCGGCGGCACCCGACGGCGGCTTTAACGTTGTTCGTTTCAAGCGTTTCTACGATCATTGTAGCGCGATGCGCGGCGGGTAATGACCGACGTTGGTTCGGCGGCACCCGACGGCGGCCATAACGTTGTTCGTTTCAAGCGTTTACAAGATCATTGTTGCGCGATGCGCGGCGGGTAATGACCGACGTTGGTTCGGCGGCACCCGACGGCGGCCTTAACGTTGTTCGTTTCAAGCGTTTCTACGATCATTGTAGCGCGATGCGCGGCGGGTAATGACCGACGTTCGTTCGGCGGCACCCGACGGCGGCCATAACGTTGTTCGTTTCAAGCGTTTCTACGTTCATTGTAGCGCGATGCGCGGCGGGTAATGACCGACGTTGGTTCGGCGGCACCCGACGGCGGCCTTAACGTTGTTCGTTTCAAGCGTTTCTACGATCATTGTAGCGCGATGCGCGGCGTGTAATGACCGACGTTGGTTCGGCGGCACCCGACGGCGGCCATAACGTTGTTCGTTTCAAGCGTTTACAAGACCATTGTTGCGCGATGCGCGGCGGGTAATGACCGACGTTGGTTCGGCGGCACCCGACGGCGGCCTTAACGTTGTTCGTTTCAAGCGTTTCTACGATCATTGTAGCGCGATGCGCGGCGGGTAATGACCGACGTTGGTTCGGCGGCACCCGACGGCGGCCTTAACGTTGTTCGTTTCAAGCGTTTCTACGATCATTGTAGCGCGATGCGCGGCGGGTAATGACCGACGTTGGTTCGGCGGCACCCGACGGCGGCCTTAACGTTGTTCGTTTCAAGCGTTTCTACGATCATTGTAGCGCGATGCGCGGCGGGTAATGACCGACGTTGGTTCGGCGGCACCCGACGGCGGCCTTAACGTTGTTCGTTTCAAGCGTTTCTACGATCATTGTAGCGCGATGCGCGGCGGGTAATGACCGACGTTCGTTCGGCGGCACCCGACGGCGGCCATAACGTTGTTCGTTTCAAGCGTTTACAAGACCATTGTTGCGCGATGCGCGGCGGGTAATGACCGACGTTGGTTCGGCGGCACCCGACGGCGGCCTTAACGTTGTTCGTTTCAAGCGTTTCTACGATCATTGTAGCGCGATGCGCGGCGGGTAATGACCGACGTTGGTTCGGCGGCACCCGACGGCGGCCTTAACGTTGTTCGTTTCAAGCGTTTCTACGATCATTGTAGCGCGATGCGCGGCGGGTAATGACCGACGTTGGTTCGGCGGCACCCGACGGCGGCCTTAACGTTGTTCGTTTCAAGCGTTTACAAGATCATTGTTGCGCGATGCGCGGCGGGTAATGACCGACGTTGGTTCGGCGGCACCCGACGGCGGCCATAACGATGTTCGTTTCAAGCGTTTACAAGACCATTGTTGCGCGATGCGCGGCGGGTAATGACCGACGTTCGTTCGGCGGCACCCGACGGCGGCCATAACGTTGTTCGTTTCAAGCGTTTCTACGTTCATTGTAGCGCGATGCGCGGCGGGTAATGACCGACGTTCGTCCGGCTGCACCCGACGGCGGCCATAACGATGTTCGTTTCAAGCGTTTACAAGACCATTGTTGCGCGATGCGCGGCGGGTAATGACCGACGTTCGTTCGGCGGCTCCCGACGGCGGCCATAACGTTGTTCGTTTCAAGCGTTTCTACGATCATTGTAGCGCGATGCGCGGCGGGTAATGACCGACGTTGGTTCGGCGGCACCCGACGGCGGCCTTAACGTTGTTCGTTTCAAGCGTTTCTACGATCATTGTAGCGCGATGCGCGGCGTGTAATGACCGACGTTGGTTCGGCGGCACCCGACGGCGGCCTTAACGTTGTTCGTTTCAAGCGTTTCTACGATCATTGTAGCGCGATGCGCGGCGGGTAATGACCGACGTTCGTTCGGCGGCACCCGACGGCGGCCATAACGTTGTTCGTTTCAAGCGTTTCTACGTTCATTGTAGCGCGATGCGCGGCGGGTAATGACCGACGTTCGTCCGGCTGCACCCGACGGCGGCCATAACGATGTTCGTTTCAAGCGTTTACAAGACCATTGTTGCGCGATGCGCGGCGGGTAATGACCGACGTTCGTTCGGCGGCACCCGACGGCGGCCATAACGTTGTTCGTTTCAAGCGTTTACAAGACCATTGTTGCGCGATGCGCGGCGGGTAATGACCGACGTTGGTTCGGCGGCACCCGACGGCGGCCTTAACGTTGTTCGTTTCAAGCGTTTCTACGATCATTGTAGCGCGATGCGCGGCGTGTAATGACCGACGTTGGTTCGGCGGCACCCGATGGCGGCCATAACGTTGTTCGTTTCAAGCGTTTACAAGACCATTGTTGCGCGATGCGCTGCGGGTAATGACCGACGTTCGTTCGGCGGCACCCGACGGCGGCCATAACGTTGTTCGTTTCAAGCGTTTCTACGATCATTGTAGCGCGATGCGCGGCGGGTAATGACCGACGTTGGTTCGGCGGCACCCGACGGCGGCCATAACGTTGTTCGTTTCAAGCGTTTCTACGTTCATTGTAGCGCAATGCGCGGCGGGTAATGACCGACGTTCGTCCGGCTGCACCCGACGGCGGCCATAACGATGTTCGTTTCAAGCGTTTACAAGACCATTGTTGCGCGATGCGCGGCGGGTAATGACCGACGTTGGTTCGGCGGCACCCGACGGCGGCCTTAACGTTGTTCGTTTCAAGCGTTTACAAGACCATTGTTGCGCGATGCGCGGCGGGTAATGACCGACGTTCGTTCGGCGGCACCCGACGGCGGCCTTAACGTTGTTTGTTTCAAGCGTTTCTACGATCATTGTAGCGCGATGCGCGGCGGGTAATGACCGACGTTCGTTCGGCGGCACCCGATGGCGGCCATAACGTTGTTCGTTTCAAGCGTTTACAAGACCATTGTTGCGCGATGCGCGGCGGGTAATGACCGACGTTCGTTCGGCGGCACCCGACGGCGGCCATAACGTTGTTCGTTTCAAGCGTTTACAAGACCATTGTTGCGCGATGCGCGGCGGGTAATGACCGACGTTGGTTCGGCGGCACCCGACGGCGGCCTTAACGTTGTTCGTTTCAAGCGTTTCTACGATCATTGTAGCGCGATGCGCGGCGGGTAATGACCGACGTTGGTTCGGCGGCACCCGACGGCGGCCTTAACGTTGTTCGTTTCAAGCGTTTCTACGATCATTGTAGCGCGATGCGCGGCGGGTAATGACCGACGTTGGTTCGGCGGCATCCGACGGCGGCCTTAACGTTGTTCGTTTCAAGCGTTTCTACGATCATTGTAGCGCGATGCGCGGCGGGTAATGACCGACGTTCGTTCGGCGGCACCCGACGGCGGCCATAACGTTGTTCGTTTCAAGCGTTTACAAGACCATTGTTGCGCGATGCGCGGCGGGTAATGACCGACGTTGGTTCGGCGGCACCCGACGGCGGCCTTAACGTTGTTCGTTTCAAGCGTTTCTACGATCATTGTAGCGCGATGCGCGGCGTGTAATGACCGACGTTGGTTCGGCGGCACCCGACGGCGGCCTTAACGTTGTTCGTTTCAAGCGTTTCTACGATCATTGTAGCGCGATGCGCGGCGGGTAATGACCAACGTTCGTTCGGCGGCACCCGACGGCGGCCTTAACGTTGTTCGTTTCAAGCGTTTCTACGATCATTGTAGCGCGATGCGCGGCGGGTAATGACCGACGTTGGTTCGGCGGCACCCGACGGCGGCCATAACGTTGTTCGTTTCAAGCGTTTCTACGATCATTGTAGCCCGATGCGCGGCGGGTAATGACCGACGTTGGTTCGGCGGCACCCGACGGCGGCCATAACGTTGTTCGTTTCAAGCGTTTACAAGACCATTGTTGCGCGATGCGCGGCGGGTAATGACCGACGTTGGTTCGGCGGCACCCCACGGCGGCCATAACGTTGTTCGTTTCAAGCGTTTACAAGACCATTGTTGCGCGATGCGCGGCGGGTAATGACCGACGTTGGTTCGGCGACACCCGACGGCGGCCATAACGTTGTTCGTTTCAAGCGTTTCTACGATCATTGTAGCGCGATGCGCGGCGGGTAATGACCGACGTTGGTTCGGCGGCACCCGACGGCGGCCATAACGTTGTTCGTTTCAAGCGTTTCTACGATCATTGTAGCGCGATGCGCGGCGGGTAATGACCGACGTTGGTTCGGCGGCACCCGACGGCGGCCATAACGTTGTTCGTTTCAAGCGTTTACAAGACCATTGTTGCGCGATGCGCGGCGGGTAATGACCGACGTTGGTTCGGCGGCACCCGACGGCGGCCATAACGTTGTTCGTTTCAAGCGTTTACAAGACCATTGTTGCGCGATGCGCGGCGGGTAATGACCGACGTTGGTTCGGCGACACCCGACGGCGGCCATAACGTTGTTCGTTTCAAGCGTTTCTACGATCATTGTAGCGCGATGCGCGGCGGGTAATGACCGACGTTGGTTCGGCGGCACCCGACGGCGGCCATAACGTTGTTCGTTTCAAGCGTTTCTACGATCATTGTAGCGCGATGCGCGGCGGGTAATGACCGACGTTGGTTCGGCGGCACCCGACGGCGGCCATAACGTTGTTCGTTTCAAGCGTTTACAAGACCATTGTTGCGCGATGCGCGGCGGGTAATGACCGACGTTGGTTCGGCGGCACCCGACGGCGGCCATAACGTTGTTCGTTTCAAGCGTTTCTACGATCATTGTAGCGCGATGCGCGGCGGGTAATGACCGACGTTGGTTCGGCGGCACCCGACGGCGGCCTTAACGTTGTTCGTTTCAAGCGTTTCTACGATCATTGTAGCGCGATGCGCGGCGTGTAATGACCGACGTTGGTTCGGCGGCACCCGACGGCGGCCTTAACGTTGTTCGTTTCAAGCGTTTCTACGATCATTGTAGCGCGATGCGCGGCGGGTAATGACCGACGTTGGTTCGGCGGCACCCGACGGCGGCCTTAACGTTGTTCGTTTCAAGCGTTTCTACGATCATTGTAGCGCGATGCGCGGCGGGTAATGACCGACGTTGGTTCGGCGGCACCCGACGGCGGCCTTAACGTTGTTCGTTTCAAGCGTTTCTACGATCATTGTAGCGCGATGCGCGGCGGGTAATGACCGACGTTGGTTCGGCGGCACCCGACGGCGGCCTTAACGTTGTTCGTTTCAAGCGTTTCTACGATCATTGTAGCGCGATGCGCGGCGGGTAATGACCGACGTTCGTTCGGCGGCACCCGACAGCGGCCATAACGTTGTTCGTTTAAAGCGTTTACAAGATCATTGTTGCGCGATGCGCGGCGGGTAATGACCGACGTTGGTTCGGCTGCACCCGACGGCGGCCTTAACATTGTTCGTTTCTAGCGTTTCTACGATCATTGTAGCGCGATGCGCGGCGGGTAATGACCGACGTTCGTTCGGCGGCACCCGACGGCGGCCATAACGTTGTTCGTTTCAAGCGTTTCTACGTTCATTGTAGCGCGATGCGCGGCGGGTAATGACCGACGTTCGTCCGGCTGCACCCGACGGCGGCCATAACGATGTTCGTTTCAAGCGTTTCTACGATCATTGTAGCGCGATGCGCGGCGGGTAATGACCGATGTTCCTTCGGCGGCACCCGACGGCGGCCATAACGTTGTTCGTTTCAAGCGTTTACAAGACCATTGTTGCGCGATGCGCGGCGGGTAATGACCGACGTTGGTTCGGCGGCACCCGACGGCGGCCTTAACGTTGTTCGTTTCAAGCGTTTCTACGATCATTGTAGCGCGATGCGCGGCGGGTAATGACCGACGTTCGTTCGGCGGCACCCGACGGCGGCCATAACGTTGTTCGTTTCAAGCGTTTACAAGACCATTGTTGCGCGATGCGCGGCGGGTAATGACCGACGTTGGTTCGGCGGCACCCGACGGCGGCCATAACGTTGTTCGTTTCAAGCGTTTACAAGACCATTGTAGCGCGATGCGCGGCGGGTAATGACCGACGTTGGTTCGGCGGCACCCGACGGCGGCCTTAACGTTGTTCGTTTCAAGCGTTTCTACGATCATTGTAGCGCGATGCGCGGCGGGTAATGACCGACGTTCGTTCGGCGGCAGCCGACGGCGGCCATAACGTTGTTCGTTTCAAGCGTTTCTACGTTCATTGTAGCGCGATGCGCGGCGGGTAATGACCGACGTTCGTCCGGCTGCACCCGACGGCGGCCTTAACGTTGTTCGTTTCAAGCGTTTACAAGACCATTGTTGCCTGATGCGCGGCGGGTAATGACCGACGTTGGTTCGGCGGCACCCGACGGCGGCCATAACGTTGTTCGTTTCAAGCGTTTACAAGACCATTGTTGCCTGATGCGCGGCGGGTAATGACCGACGTTGGTTCGGCGGCACCCGACGGCGGCCTTAATGTTGTTCGTTTCAAGCGTTTCTACGATCATTGTAGCGCGATGCGCGGCGGGTAATGACCGACGTTCGTTCGGCGGCACCCGACGGCGGCCATAACGTTGTTCGTTTCAAGCGTTTACAAGACCATTGTTGCGCGATGCGCGGCGGGTAATGGCCGACGTTGGTTCGGCGGCACCCGACGGCGGTCTTAACGTTGTTCGTTTCAAGCGTTTCTACGATCATTGTAGCGCGATGCGCGGCGGGTAATGACCGACGTTCGTTCGGCGGCACCCGACGGCGGCCTTAACGTTGTTCGCTTCAAGCGTATACAAGACCATTGTTGCGCGATGCGCGGCGGGTAATGACCGACGTTGGTTCGGCGGCACCCGACGGCGGCCATAACGTTGTTCGTTTCAAGCGTTTACAAGACCATTGTTGCGCGATGCGCGGCGGGTAATGACCGACGTTCGTTCGGCGGCACCCGACGGCGGCCTTAACGTTGTTCGTTTCAAGCGTTTCTACGATCATTGTAGCGCGATGCGCGGCGGGTAATGACCGACGTTGGTTCGGCGGCACGCGACGGCGGCCTTAACGTTGTTCGTTTCAAGCGTTTCTACGATCATTGTAGCGCGATGCGCGGCGGGTAATGACCGACGTTCGTCCGGCTGCACCCGACGGCGGCCATAACGATGTTCGTTTCAAGCGTTTACAAGACCATTGTTGCGCGATGCGCGGCGGGTAATGACCGACGTTGGTTCGGCGGCACCCGACGGCGGCCTTAACGTTGTTCGTTTCAAGCGTTTCTACGATCATTGTAGCGCGATGCGCGGCGTGTAATGACCGACGTTGGTTCGGCGGCACCCGACGGCGGCCTTAACGTTGTTCGTTTCAAGCGTTTCTACGATCATTGTAGCGCGATGCGCGGCGGGTAATGACCGACGTTCGTTCGGCGGCACCCGACGGCGGCCTTAACGTTGTTCGTTTCAAGCGTTTCTACGATCATTGTAGCGCTATGCGCGGCGGGTAATGACCGACGTTGGTTCGGCGGCACCCGACGGCGGCCTTAACGTTGTTCGTTTCAAGCGTTTCTACGATCATTGTAGCGCGATGCGCGGCGGGTAATGACCGACGTTGGTTCGGCGGCACCCGACGGCGGCCTTAACGTTGTTCGTTTCAAGCGTTTCTACGATCATTGTAGCGCGATGCGCGGCGGGTAATGACCGACGTTGGTTCGGCGGCACCCGACGGCGGCCTTAACGTTGTTCGTTTCAAGCGTTTCTACGATCATTGTAGCGCGATGCGCGGCGGGTAATGACCGACGTTGGTTCGGCGGCACCCGACGGCGGCCTTAACGTTGTTCGTTTCAAGCGTTTCTACGATCATTGTAGCGCGATGCGCGGCGGGTAATGACCGACGTTCGTTCGGCGGCACCCGACGGCGGCCTTAACGTTGTTCGTTTCAAGCGTTTACAAGACCATTGTTGCGCGATGCGCGGCGGGTAATGACCGACGTTGGTTCGGCGGCACCCGACGGCGGCCTTAACGTTGTTCGTTTCAAGCGTTTCTACGATCATTGTAGCGCGATGCGCGGCGTGTAATGACCGACGTTGGTTCGGCGGCACCCGACGGCGGCCTTAACGTTGTTCGTTTCAAGCGTTTCTACGATCATTGTAGCGCGATGCGCGGCGGGTAATGACCAACGTTCGTTCGGCGGCACCCGACGGCGGCCTTAACGTTGTTCGTTTCAAGCGTTTCTACGATCATTGTAGCGCGATGCGCGGCGGGTAATGACCGACGTTCGTTCGGCGGCACCCGATGGCGGCCATAACGTTGTTCGTTTCAAGCGTTTACAAGACCATTGTTGCGCGATGCGCGGCGGGTAATGACCGACGTTGGTTCGGCGGCACCCGATGACGGCCATAACGTTGTTCGTTTCAAGCGTTTACAAGACCATTGTTGCGCGATGCGCGGCGGGTAATGACCGACGTTGGTTCGGCGGCACCCGACGGCGGCCTTAACGTTGTTCGTTTCAAGGGTTTCTACGATCATTGTAGCGCGATGCGCGGCGGGTAATGACCGACGTTGGTTCGGCGGCACCCGACGGCGGCCTTAACGTTGTTCGTTTCAAGCGTTTCTACGATCATTGTAGCGCGATGCGCGGCGGGTAATGACCGACGTTGGTTCGGCGGCACCCGACGGCGGCCTTAACGTTGTTCGTTTCAAGCGTTTCTACGATCATTGTAGCGCGATGCGCGGCGGGTAATGACCGACGTTGGTTCGGCGGCACCCGACAGCGGCCATAACGTTGTTCGTTTAAAGCGTTTACAAGATCATTGTTGCGCGATGCGCGGCGGGTAATGACCGACGTTGGTTCGGCGGCACCCGACGGCGGCCTTAACATTGTTCGTTTCTAGCGTTTCTACGATCATTGTAGCGCGATGCGCGGCGGGTAATGACCGACGTTCGTTCGGCGGCACCCGACGGCGGCCATAACGTTGTTCGTTTCAAGCGTTTCTACGATCATTGTAGCGCGATGCGCGGCGGGTAATGACCGACGTTGGTTCGGCGGCACCCGACGGCGGCCTTAACGTTGTTCGTTTCAAGCGTTTCTACGATCATTGTAGCGCGATGCGCGGCGTGTAATGACCGACGTTGGTTCGGCGGCACCCGACGGCGGCCTTAACGTTGTTCGTTTCAAGCGTTTCTACGATCATTGTAGCGCGATGCGCGGCGGGTAATGACCGACGTTCGTTCGGCGGCACCCGACGGCGGCCTTAACGTTGTTCGTTTAAAGCGTTTCTACGATCATTGTAGCGCGATGCGCGGCGGGTAATGACCGACGTTGGTTCGGCGGCACCCGACGGCGGCCTTAACGTTGTTCGTTTCAAGCGTTTCTACGATCATTGTAGCGCGATGCGCGGCGGGTAATGACCGACGTTGGTTCGGCGGCACCCGACGGCGGCCTTAACGTTGTTCGTTTCAAGCGTTTCTACGATCATTGTAGCGCGATGCGCGGCGGGTAATGACCGACGTTGGTTCAGCGGCACCCGACGGCGGCCTTAACGTTGTTCGTTTCAAGCGTTTCTACGATCATTGTAGCGCGATGCGCGGCGGGTAATGACCGACGTTGGTTCGGCGGCACCCGACGGCGGCCTTAACGTTGTTCGTTTCAAGCGTTTCTACGATCATTGTAGCGCGATGCGCGGCGGGTAATGACCGACGTTGGTTCGGCGGCACCCGACGGCGGCCATAACGTTGTTCGTTTCAAGCGTTTACAAGACCATTGTTGCGCGATGCGCGGCGGGTAATGACCGACGTTGGTTCGGCGGCACCCGACGGCGGCCTTAACGTTGTTCGTTTCAAGCGTTTCTACGATCATTGTAGCGCGATGCGCGGCGTGTAATGACCGACGTTGGTTCGGCGGCACCCGACGGCGGCCTTAACATTGTTCGTTTCTAGCGTTTCTACGATCATTGTAGCGCGATGCGCGGCGGGTAATGACCGACGTTCGTTCGGCGGCACCCGACGGCGGCCATAACGTTGTTCGTTTCAAGCGTTTCTACGATCATTGTAGCGCGATGCGCGGCGGGTAATGACCGACGTTGGTTCGGCGGCACCCGACGGCGGCCTTAACGTTGTTCGTTTCAAGCGTTTCTACGATCATTGTAGCGCGATGCGCGGCGTGTAATGACCGACGTTGGTTCGGCGGCACCCGACGGCGGCCTTAACGTTGTTCGTTTCAAGCGTTTCTACGATCATTGTAGCGCGATGCGCGGCGGGTAATGACCGACGTTCGTTCGGCGGCACCCGACGGCGGCCTTAACGTTGTTCGTTTAAAGCGTTTCTACGATCATTGTAGCGCGATGCGCGGCGGGTAATGACCGACGTTGGTTCGGCGGCACCCGACGGCGGCCTTAACGTTGTTCGTTTCAAGCGTTTCTACGATCATTGTAGCGCGATGCGCGGCGGGTAATGACCGACGTTGGTTCGGCGGCACCCGACGGCGGCCTTAACGTTGTTCGTTTCAAGCGTTTCTACGATCATTGTAGCGCGATGCGCGGCGGGTAATGACCGACGTTGGTTCAGCGGCACCCGACGGCGGCCTTAACGTTGTTCGTTTCAAGCGTTTCTACGATCATTGTAGCGCGATGCGCGGCGGGTAATGACCGACGTTGGTTCGGCGGCACCCGACGGCGGCCTTAACGTTGTTCGTTTCAAGCGTTTCTACGATCATTGTAGCGCGATGCGCGGCGGGTAATGACCGACGTTCGTTCGGCGGCACCCGACGGCGGCCATAACGTTGTTCGTTTCAAGCGTTTACAAGACCATTGTTGCGCGATGCGCGGCGGGTAATGACCGACGTTGGTTCGGCGGCACCCGACGGCGGCCTTAACGTTGTTCGTTTCAAGCGTTTCTACGATCATTGTAGCGCGATGCGCGGCGTGTAATGACCGACGTTGGTTCGGCGGCACCCGACGGCGGCCTTAACGTTGTTCGTTTCAAGCGTTTCTACGATCATTGTAGCGCGATGCGCGGCGGGTAATGACCGACGTTGGTTCGGCGGCACCCGACGGCGGCCTTAACGTTGTTCGTTTCAAGCGTTTCTACGATCATTGTAGCGCGATGCGCGGCGGGTAATGACCGACGTTGGTTCGGCGGCACCCGACGGCGGCCTTAACGTTGTTCGTTTCAAGCGTTTCTACGATCATTGTAGCGCGATGCGCTGCGGGTAATGACCGACGTTGGTTCGGCGGCACCCGACAGCGGCCATAACGTTGTTCGTTTAAAGCGTTTACAAGATCATTGTTGCGCGATGCGCGGCGGGTAATGACCGACGTTGGTTCGGCGGCACCCGACGGCGGCCTTAACATTGTTCGTTTCTAGCGTTTCTACGATCATTGTAGCGCGATGCGCGGCGGGTAATGACCGACGTTCGTTCGGCGGCACCCGACGGCGGCCATAACGTTGTTCGTTTCAAGCGTTTCTACGTTCATTGTAGCGCGATGCGCGGCGGGTAATGACCGACGTTCGTCCGGCTGCACCCGACGGCGGCCATAACGATGTTCGTTTCAAGCGTTTCTACGATCATTGTAGCGCGATGCGCGGCGGGTAATGACCGATGTTCCTTCGGCGGCACCCGACGGCGGCCATAACGTTGTTCGTTTCAAGCGTTTACAAGACCATTGTTGCGCGATGCGCGGCGGGTAATGACCGACGTTGGTTCGGCGGCACCCGATGGCGGCCATAACGTTGTTCGTTTCAAGCGTTTACAAGACCAATGTTGCGCGATGCGCGGCGGGTAATGACCGACGTTGGTTCGGCGGCACCCGATGGCGGCCATAACGTTGTTCGTTTCAAGCGTTTACAAGACCATTGTTGCGCGATGCGCGGCGGGTAATGACCGACGTTGGTTCGGCGGCACCCGACGGCGGCCTTAACGTTGTTCGTTTCAAGCGTTTCTACGATCATTGTAGCGCGATGCGCGGCGGGTAATGACCGACGTTGGTTCGGCGGCACCCGACGGCGGCCTTAACGTTGTTCGTTTCAAGCGTTTCTACGATCATTGTAGCGCGATGCGCGGCGGGTAATGACCGACGTTGGTTCGGCGGCACCCGACGGCGGCCTTAACGTTGTTCGTTTCAAGCGTTTCTACGATCATTGTAGCGCGATGCGCGGCGGGTAATGACCGACGTTCGTTCGGCGGCACCCGACGGCGGCCATAACGATGTTCGTTTCAACCGTTTACAAGACCATTGTTGCGCGATGCGCGGCGGGGATTGACCGACGTTTGTTCGGCGGCACCCGACGGCGGCCATAACGTTGTTCGTTTCAAGCGTTTACAAGACCATTGTTGCGCGATGCGCGGCGGGTAATGACCGACGTTGGTTCGGCGGCACCCGACGGCGGCCTTAACGTTGTTCGTTTCAAGCGTTTCTACGATCATTGTAGCGCGATGCGCGGCGTGTAATGACCGACGTTGGTTCGGCGGCACCCGATGGCGGCCATAACGTTGTTCGTTTCAAGCGTTTACAAGACCATTGTTGCGCGATGCGCGGCGGCTAATGACCGACGTTGGTTCGGCGGTACCCGACGGCGGCCTTAACGTTGTTCGTTTCAAGCTTTTCTACGATCATTGTAGCGCGATGCGCGGCGGGTAATGACCGACGTTGGTGCGGCGGCACCCGACGGCGGCCTTACCGTTGTTCGTTTCAAGCGTTTCTACGATCATTGTAGCGCGATGCGCGGCGGGTAATGACCGACGTTGGTTCGGCGGCACCCGACGGCGGCCATAACGTTGTTCGTTTCAAGCGTTTACAAGATCATTGTTGCGCGATGCGCGGCGGGTAATGACCGACGTTGGTTCGGCGGCACCCGACGGCGGCCTTAACGTTGTTCGTTTCAAGCGTTTCTACGATCATTGTAGCGCGATGCGCGGCGGGTAATGACCGACGTTCGTTCGGCGGCACCCGACGGCGGCCATAACGTTGTTCGTTTCAAGCGTTTCTACGTTCATTGTAGCGCGATGCGCGGCTGGTAATGACCGACGTTCGTCCGGCTGCACCCGACGGCGGCCATAACGATGTTCGTTTCAAGCGTTTACAAGACCATTGTTGCGCGATGCGCGGCGGGTAATGACCGACGTTGGTTCGGCGGCACCCGACGGCGGCCTTAACGTTGTTCGTTTCAAGCGTTTCTACGATCATTGTAGCGCGATGCGCGGCGTGTAATGACCGACGTTGGTTCGGCGGCACCCGACGGCGGCCTTAACGTTGTTCGTTTCAAGCGTTTCTACGATCATTGTAGCGCGATGCGCGGCGGGTAATGACCAACGTTCGTTCGGCGGCACCCGACGGCGGCCTTAACGTTGTTCGTTTCAAGCGTTTCTACGATCATTGTAGCGCGATGCGCGGCGGGTAATGACCGACGTTCGTTCGGCGGCACCCGATGGCGGCCATAACGTTGTTCGTTTCAAGCGTTTACAAGACCATTGTTGCGCGATGCGCGGCGGGTAATGACCGACGTTGGTTCGGCGGCACCCGATGACGGCCATAACGTTGTTCGTTTCAAGCGTTTACAAGACCATTGTTGCGCGATGCGCGGCGGGTAATGACCGACGTTGGTTCGGCGGCACCCGACGGCGGCCTTAACGTTGTTCGTTTCAAGCGTTTCTACGATCATTGTAGCGCGATGCGCGGCGGGTAATGACCGACGTTGGTTCGGCGGCACCCGACGGCGGCCTTAACGTTGTTCGTTTCAAGCGTTTCTACGATCATTGTAGCGCGATGCGCGGCGGGTAATGACCGACGTTGGTTCGGCGGCACCCGACGGCGGCCTTAACGTTGTTCGTTTCAAGCGTTTCTACGATCATTGTAGCGCGATGCGCTGCGGGTAATGACCGACGTTGGTTCGGCGGCACCCGACAGCGGCCATAACGTTGTTCGTTTAAAGCGTTTACAAGATCATTGTTGCGCGATGCGCGGCGGGTAATGACCGACGTTGGTTCGGCGGCACCCGACGGCGGCCTTAACATTGTTCGTTTCTAGCGTTTCTACGATCATTGTAGCGCGATGCGCGGCGGGTAATGACCGACGTTCGTTCGGCGGCACCCGACGGCGGCCATAACGTTGTTCGTTTCAAGCGTTTCTACGTTCATTGTAGCGCGATGCGCGGCGGGTAATGACCGACGTTCGTCCGGCTGCACCCGACGGCGGCCATAACGATGTTCGTTTCAAGCGTTTCTACGATCATTGTAGCGCGATGCGCGGCGGGTAATGACCGATGTTCCTTCGGCGGCACCCGACGGCGGCCATAACGTTGTTCGTTTCAAGCGTTTACAAGACCATTGTTGCGCGATGCGCGGCGGGTAATGACCGACGTTGGTTCGGCGGCACCCGATGGCGGCCATAACGTTGTTCGTTTCAAGCGTTTACAAGACCAATGTTGCGCGATGCGCGGCGGGTAATGACCGACGTTGGTTCGGCGGCACCCGATGGCGGCCTTAACGTTGTTCGTTTCAAGCTTTTCTACGATCATTGTAGCGCGATGCGCGGCGGGTAATGACCGACGTTGGTGCGGCGGCACCCGACGGCGGCCTTAACGTTGTTCGTTTCAAGCGTTTCTACGATCATTGTAGCGCGATGCGCGGCGGGTAATGATCGACGTTGGTTCGGCGGCACCCGACGGCGGCCATAACGTTGTTCGTTTCAAGCGTTTACAAGATCATTGTTGCGCGATGCGCGGCGGGTAATGACCGACGTTGGTTCGGCGGCACCCGACGGCGGCCTTAACGTTGTTCGTTTCAAGCGTTTCTACGATCATTGTAGCGCGATGCGCGGCGGGTAATGACCGACGTTCGTTCGGCGGCACCCGACGGCGGCCATAACGTTGTTCGTTTCAAGCGTTTCTACGTTCATTGTAGCGCGATGCGCGGCTGGTAATGACCGACGTTCGTCCGGCTGCACCCGACGGCGGCCATAACGATGTTCGTCTCAAGCGTTTACAAGACCATTGTTGCGCGATGCGCGGCGGGTAATGACCGACGTTCGTTCGGCGGCACCCGACGGCGGCCATAACGTTGTTCGTTTCAAGCGTTTACAAGACCATTGTTGCGCGATGCGCGGCGGGTAATGACCGACGTTGGTTCGGCGGCACCCGACGGCGGCCTTAACGTTGTTCGTTTCAAGCGTTTCTACGATCATTGTAGCGCGATGCGCGGCGGGTAGTGACCGACGTTGGTTCGGCGGCACCCGACGGCGGCCTTAACGTTGTTCGTTTCAAGCGTTTCTACGATCATTGTAGCGCGATGCGCGGCGGGTAATGACCGACGTTCGTTCGGCGGCACCCGACGGCGGCCATAACGTTGTTCGTTTCAAGCGTTTACAAGACCATTGTTGCGCGATGCGCGGCGGGTAATGACCGACGTTGGTTCGGCGGCACCCGACGGCGGCCTTAACGTTGTTCGTTTCAAGCGTTTCTACGATCATTGTAGCGCGATGCGCGGCGTGTAATGACCGACGTTGGTTCGGCGGCACCCGACGGCGGCCTTAACGTTGTTCGTTTCAAGCGTTTCTACGATCATTGTAGCGCGATGCGCGGCGGGTAATGACCAACGTTCGTTCGGCGGCACCCGACGGCGGCCTTAACGTTGTTCGTTTCAAGCGTTTCTACGATCATTGTAGCGCGATGCGCGGCGGGTAATGACCGACGTTCGTTCGGCGGCACCCGATGGCGGCCATAACGTTGTTCGTTTCAAGCGTTTACAAGACCATTGTTGCGCGATGCGCGGCGGGTAATGACCGACGTTGGTTCGGCGGCACCCGATGACGGCCATAACGTTGTTCGTTTCAAGCGTTTACAAGACCATTGTTGCGCGATGCGCGGCGGGTAATGACCGACGTTGGTTCGGCGGCACCCGACGGCGGCCTTAACGTTGTTCGTTTCAAGCGTTTCTACGATCATTGTAGCGCGATGCGCGGCGGGTAATGACCGACGTTGGTTCGGCGGCACCCGACGGCGGCCTTAACGTTGTTCGTTTCAAGCGTTTCTACGATCATTGTAGCGCGATGCGCGGCGGGTAATGACCGACGTTGGTTCGGCGGCACCCGACGGCGGCCTTAACGTTGTTCGTTTCAAGCGTTTCTACGATCATTGTAGCGCGATGCGCTGCGGGTAATGACCGACGTTGGTTCGGCGGCACCCGACAGCGGCCATAACGTTGTTCGTTTAAAGCGTTTACAAGATCATTGTTGCGCGATGCGCGGCGGGTAATGACCGACGTTGGTTCGGCGGCACCCGACGGCGGCCTTAACATTGTTCGTTTCTAGCGTTTCTACGATCATTGTAGCGCGATGCGCGGCGGGTAATGACCGACGTTCGTTCGGCGGCACCCGACGGCGGCCATAACGTTGTTCGTTTCAAGCGTTTCTACGTTCATTGTAGCGCGATGCGCGGCGGGTAATGACCGACGTTCGTCCGGCTGCACCCGACGGCGGCCATAACGATGTTCGTTTCAAGCGTTTCTACGATCATTGTAGCGCGATGCGCGGCGGGTAATGACCGATGTTCCTTCGGCGGCACCCGACGGCGGCCATAACGTTGTTCGTTTCAAGCGTTTACAAGACCATTGTTGCGCGATGCGCGGCGGGTAATGACCGACGTTGGTTCGGCGGCACCCGATGGCGGCCATAACGTTGTTCGTTTCAAGCGTTTACAAGACCAATGTTGCGCGATGCGCGGCGGGTAATGACCGACGTTGGTTCGGCGGCACCCGATGGCGGCCATAACGTTGTTCGTTTCAAGCGTTTACAAGACCATTGTTGCGCGATGCGCGGCGGGTAATGACCGACGTTGGTTCGGCGGCACCCGACGGCGGCCTTAACGTTGTTCGTTTCAAGCGTTTCTACGATCATTGTAGCGCGATGCGCGGCGGGTAATGACCGACGTTGGTTCGGCGGCACCCGACGGCGGCCTTAACGTTGTTCGTTTCAAGCGTTTCTACGATCATTGTAGCGCGATGCGCGGCGGGTAATGACCGACGTTGGTTCGGCGGCACCCGACGGCGGCCTTAACGTTGTTCGTTTCAAGCGTTTCTACGATCATTGTAGCGCGATGCGCGGCGGGTAATGACCGACGTTCGTTCGGCGGCACCCGACGGCGGCCATAACGATGTTCGTTTCAACCGTTTACAAGACCATTGTTGCGCGATGCGCGGCGGGGATTGACCGACGTTCGTTCGGCGGCACCCGACGGCGGCCATAACGTTGTTCGTTTCAAGCGTTTACAAGACCATTGTTGCGCGATGCGCGGCGGGTAATGACCGACGTTGGTTCGGCGGCACCCGACGGCGGCCTTAACGTTGTTCGTTTCAAGCGTTTCTACGATCATTGTAGCGCGATGCGCGGCGTGTAATGACCGACGTTGGTTCGGCGGCACCCGATGGCGGCCATAACGTTGTTCGTTTCAAGCGTTTACAAGACCATTGTTGCGCGATGCGCGGCGGCTAATGACCGACGTTGGTTCGGCGGTACCCGACGGCGGCCTTAACGTTGTTCGTTTCAAGCTTTTCTACGATCATTGTAGCGCGATGCGCGGCGGGTAATGACCGACGTTGGTGCGGCGGCACCCGACGGCGGCCTTAACGTTGTTCGTTTCAAGCGTTTCTACGATCATTGTAGCGCGATGCGCGGCGGGTAATGACCGACGTTGGTTCGGCGGCACCCGACGGCGGCCATAACGTTGTTCGTTTCAAGCGTTTACAAGATCATTGTTGCGCGATGCGCGGCGGGTAATGACCGACGTTGGTTCGGCGGCACCCGACGGCGGCCTTAACGTTGTTCGTTTCAAGCGTTTCTACGATCATTGTAGCGCGATGCGCGGCGGGTAATGACCGACGTTCGTTCGGCGGCACCCGACGGCGGCCATAACGTTGTTCGTTTCAAGCGTTTCTACGTTCATTGTAGCGCGATGCGCGGCTGGTAATGACCGACGTTCGTCCGGCTGCACCCGACGGCGGCCATAACGATGTTCGTTTCAAGCGTTTACAAGACCATTGTTGCGCGATGCGCGGCGGGTAATGACCGACGTTCGTTCGGCGGCACCCGACGGCGGCCATAACGTTGTTCGTTTCAAGCGTTTACAAGACCATTGTTGCGCGATGCGCGGCGGGTAATGACCGACGTTGGTTCGGCGGCACCCGACGGCGGCCTTAACGTTGTTCGTTTCAAGCGTTTCTACGATCATTGTAGCGCGATGCGCGGCGTGTAATGACCGACGTTGGTTCGGCGGCACCCGACGGCGGCCTTAACGTTGTTCGTTTCAAGCGTTTCTACGATCATTGTAGCGCGATGCGCGGCGGGTAATGACCAACGTTCGTTCGGCGGCACCCGACGGCGGCCTTAACGTTGTTCGTTTCAAGCGTTTCTACGATCATTGTAGCGCGATGCGCGGCGGGTACTGACCAACGTTAGTTCGGCGGCACCCGACGGCGGCCTTAACGTTGTTCGTTTCAAGCGTTTCTACGATCATTGTAGCGCGATGCGCGGCGTGTAATGACCGACGTTGGTTCGGCGGCACCCGACGGCGGCCTTAACGTTGTTCGTTTCAAGCGTTTCTACGATCATTGTAGCGCGATGCGCGGCGGGTAATGACCAACGTTCGTTCGGCGGCACCCGACGGCGGCCTTAACGTTGTTCGTTTCAAGCGTTTCTACGATCATTGTAGCGCGATGCGCGGCGGGTACTGACCAACGTTCGTTCGGCGGCACCCGACGATGGCCTTAACGTTGTTCGTTTCAAGCGTTTCTACGATCATTGTAGCGCGATGCGCGGCGGGTAATGACCGACGTTCGTTCGGCGGCACCCGATGGCGGCCATAACGTTGTTCGTTTCAAGCGTTTACAAGACCATTGTTGCGCGATGCGCGGCGGGTAATGACCGACGTTGGTTCGGCGGCACCCGATGACGGCCATAACGTTGTTCGTTTCAAGCGTTTACAAGACCATTGTTGCGCGATGCGCGGCGGGTAATGACCGACGTTGTTTCGGCGGCACCCGACGGCGGCCTTAACGTTGTTCGTTTCAAGCGTTTCTACGATCATTGTAGCGCGATGCGCGGCGGGTAATGACCGACGTTGGTTCGGCGGCACCCGACGGCGGCCTTAACGTTGTTCGTTTCAAGCGTTTCTACGATCATTGTAGCGCGATGCGCGGCGGGTAATGACCGACGTTGGTTCGGCGGCACCCGACGGCGGCCTTAACGTTGTTCGTTTCAAGCGTTTCTACGATCATTGTAGCGCGATGCGCGGCGGGTAATGACCGACGTTGGTTCGGCGGCACCCGACAGCGGCCATAACGTTGTTCGTTTAAAGCGTTTACAAGATCATTGTTGCGCGATGCGCGGCGGGTAATGACCGACGTTGGTTCGGCGGCACCCGACGGCGGCCTTAACATTGTTCGTTTCTAGCGTTTCTACGATCATTGTAGCGCGATGCGCGGCGGGTAATGACCGACGTTCGTTCGGCGGCACCCGACGGCGGCCATAACGTTGTTCGTTTCAAGCGTTTCTACGTTCATTGTAGCGCGATGCGCGGCGGGTAATGACCGACGTTCGTCCGGCTGCACCCGACGGCGGCCATAACGATGTTCGTTTCAAGCGTTTCTACGATCATTGTAGCGCGATGCGCGGCGGGTAATGACCGATGTTCCTTCGGCGGCACCCGACGGCGGCCATAACGTTGTTCGTTTCAAGCGTTTACAAGACCATTGTTGCGCGATGCGCGGCGGGTAATGACCGACGTTGGTTCGGCGGCACCCGATGGCGGCCATAACGTTGTTCGTTTCAAGCGTTTACAAGACCAATGTTGCGCGATGCGCGGCGGGTAATGACCGACGTTGGTTCGGCGGCACCCGATGGCGGCCATAACGTTGTTCGTTTCAAGCGTTTACAAGACCATTGTTGCGCGATGCGCGGCGGCTAATGACCGACGTTGGTTCGGCGGTACCCGACGGCGGCCTTAACGTTGTTCGTTTCAAGCTTTTCTACGATCATTGTAGCGCGATGCGCGGCGGGTAATGACCGACGTTGGTTCGGCGGCACCCGACGGCGGCCTTAACGTTGTTCGTTTCAAGCGTTTCTACGATCATTGTAGCGCGATGCGCGGCGGGTAATGACCGACGTTGGTTCGGCGGCACCCGACGGCGGCCATAACGTTGTTCGTTTCAAGCGTTTACAAGATCATTGTTGCGCGATGCGCGGCGGGTAATGACCGACGTTGGTTCGGCGGCACCCGACGGCGGCCTTAACGTTGTTCGTTTCAAGCGTTTCTACGATCATTGTAGCGCGATGCGCGGCGGGTAATGACCGACGTTCGTTCGGCGGCACCCGACGGCGGCCATAACGTTGTTCGTTTCAAGCGTTTCTACGTTCATTGTAGCGCGATGCGCGGCGGGTAATGACCGACGTTCGTTCGGCGGCACCCGATGGCGGCCATAACGTTGTTCGTTTCAAGCGTTTACAAGACCATTGTTGCGCGATGCGCGGCGGGTAATGACCGACGTTCGTTCGGCGGTACCCGACGGCGGCCTTAACGTTGTTCGTTTCAAGCTTTTCTACGATCATTGTAGCGCGATGCGCGGCGGGTAATGACCGACGTTGGTGCGGCGGCACCCGACGGCGGCCTTAACGTTGTTCGTTTCAAGCGTTTCTACGATCATTGTAGCGCGATGCGCGGCGGGTAATGACCGACGTTGGTTCGGCGGCACCCGACGGCGGCCATAACGTTGTTCGTTTCAAGCGTTTACAAGATCATTGTTGCGCGATGCGCGGCGGGTAATGACCGACGTTGGTTCGGCGGCACCCGACGGCGGCCTTAACGTTGTTCGTTTCAAGCGTTTCTACGATCATTGTAGCGCGATGCGCGGCGGGTAATGACCGACGTTCGTTCGGCGGCACCCGACGGCGGCCATAACGTTGTTCGTTTCAAGCGTTTCTACGTTCATTGTAGCGCGATGCGCGGCTGGTAATGACCGACGTTCGTCCGGCTGCACCCGACGGCGGCCATAACGATGTTAGTTTCAAGCGTTTACAAGACCATTGTTGCGCGATGCGCGGCGGGTAATGACCGACGTTCGTTCGGCGGCACCCGACGGCGGCCATAACGTTGTTCGTTTCAAGCGTTTACAAGACCATTGTTGCGCGATGCGCGGCGGGTAATGACCGACGTTGGTTCGGCGGCACCCGACGGCGGCCTTAACGTTGTTCGTTTCAAGCGTTTCTACGATCATTGTAGCGCGATGCGCGGCGTGTAATGACCGACGTTGGTTCGGCGGCACCCGACGGCGGCCTTAACGTTGTTCGTTTCAAGCGTTTCTACGATCATTGTAGCGCGATGCGCGGCGGGTAATGACCAACGTTCGTTCGGCGGCACCCGACGGCGGCCTTAACGTTGTTCGTTTCAAGCGTTTCTACGATCATTGTAGCGCGATGCGCGGCGGGTACTGACCAACGTTAGTTCGGCGGCACCCGACGGCGGCCTTAACGTTGTTCGTTTCAAGCGTTTCTACGATCATTGTAGCGCGATGCGCGGCGTGTAATGACCGACGTTGGTTCGGCGGCACCCGACGGCGGCCTTAACGTTGTTCGTTTCAAGCGTTTCTACGATCATTGTAGCGCGATGCGCGGCGGGTAATGACCAACGTTCGTTCGGCGGCACCCGACGGCGGCCTTAACGTTGTTCGTTTCAAGCGTTTCTACGATCATTGTAGCGCGATGCGCGGCGGGTACTGACCAACGTTCGTTCGGCGGCACCCGACGATGGCCTTAACGTTGTTCGTTTCAAGCGTTTCTACGATCATTGTAGCGCGATGCGCGGCGGGTAATGACCGACGTTCGTTCGGCGGCACCCGATGGCGGCCATAACGTTGTTCGTTTCAAGCGTTTACAAGACCATTGTTGCGCGATGCGCGGCGGGTAATGACCGACGTTGGTTCGGCGGCACCCGATGACGGCCATAACGTTGTTCGTTTCAAGCGTTTACAAGACCATTGTTGCGCGATGCGCGGCGGGTAATGACCGACGTTGTTTCGGCGGCACCCGACGGCGGCCTTATCGTTGTTCGTTTCAAGCGTTTCTACGATCATTGTAGCGCGATGCGCGGCGGGTAATGACCGACGTTGGTTCGGCGGCACCCGACGGCGGCCTTAACGTTGTTCGTTTCAAGCGTTTCTACGATCATTGTAGCGCGATGCGCGGCGGGTAGTGACCGACGTTGGTTCGGCGGCACCCGACGGCGGCCTTAACGTTGTTCGTTTCAAGCGTTTCTACGATCATTGTAGCGCGATGCGCGGCGGGTAATGACCGACGTTGGTTCGGCGGCACCCGACAGCGGCCATAACGTTGTTCGTTTAAAGCGTTTACAAGATCATTGTTGCGCGATGCGCGGCGGGTAATGACCGACGTTGGTTCGGCGGCACCCGACGGCGGCCTTAACATTGTTCGTTTCTAGCGTTTCTACGATCATTGTAGCGCGATGCGCGGCGGGTAATGACCGACGTTCGTTCGGCGGCACCCGACGGCGGCCATAACGTTGTTCGTTTCAAGCGTTTCTACGTTCATTGTAGCGCGATGCGCGGCGGGTAATGACCGACGTTCGTCCGGCTGCACCCGACGGCGGCCATAACGATGTTCGTTTCAAGCGTTTCTACGATCATTGTAGCGCGATGCGCGGCGGGTAATGACCGATGTTCCTTCGGCGGCACCCGACGGCGGCCATAACGTTGTTCGTTTCAAGCGTTTACAAGACCATTGTTGCGCGATGCGCGGCGGGTAATGACCGACGTTCGTTCGGCGGCACCCGACGGCGGCCATAACGTTGTTCGTTTCAAGCGTTTACAAGACCATTGTTGCGCGATGCGCGGCGGGTAATGACCGACGTTGGTTCGGCGGCACCCGACGGCGGCCTTAACGTTGTTCGTTTCAAGCGTTTCTACGATCATTGTAGCGCGATGCGCGGCGGGTAATGACCGACGTTGGTTCGGCGGCACCCGACGGCGGCCTTAACGTTGTTCGTTTCAAGCGTTTCTACGATCATTGTAGCGCGATGCGCGGCGGGTAATGACCGACGTTGGTTCGGCGGCACCCGACGGCACCCGACGGCGGCCATAACGTTGTTCGTTTCAAGCGTTTACAAGATCATTGTTGCGCGATGCGCGGCGGGTAATGACCGACGTTGGTTCGGCGGCACCCGACGGCGGCCTTAACGTTGTTCGTTTCAAGCGTTTCTACGATCATTGAAGCGCGATGCGCGGCGGGTAATGACCGACGTTCGTTCGGCGGCACCCGACGGCGGCCATAACGTTGTTCGTTTCAAGCGTTTCTACGTTCATTGTAGCGCGATGCGCGGCGGGTAATGACCGACGTTCGTCCGGCTGCACCCGACGGCGGCCATAACGATGTTCGTTTCAAGCGTTTCTACGATCATTGTAGCGCGATGCGCGGCGGGTAATGACCGATGTTCCTTCGGCGGCACCCGACGGCGGCCATAACGTTGTTCGTTCCAAGCGTTTACAAGACCATTGTTGCGCGATGCGCGGCGGGTAATGACCGACGTTCGTTCGGCGGCACCCGACGGCGGCCATAACGTTGTTCGTTTCAAGCGTTTCTACGTTCATTGTAGCGCGATGCGCGGCGGGTAATGACCGACGTTCGTCCGGCTGCACCCGACGGCGGCCATAACGATGTTCGTTTCAAGCGTTTACAAGACCATTGTTGCGCGATGCGCGGCGGGTAATGACCGACGTTCGTTCGGCGGCACCCGACGGCGGCCTTAACGTTGTTCGTTTCAAGCGTTTCTACGATCATTGTAGCGCGATGCGCGGCGGGTAATGACCGACGTTCGTTAGGCGGCACCCGACGGCGGCCATAACGTTGTTCGTTTCAAGCGTTTACAAGATCATTGTTGCGCGATGCGCGGCGGGTAATGACCGACGTTGGTTCGGCGGCACCCGACGGCGGCCTTAACGTTGTTCGTTTCAAGCTTTTCTACGATCATTGTAGCGCGATGCGCGGCGGGTAATGACCGACGTTGGTTCGGCGGCACCCGACGGCGGCCTTAACGTTGTTCGTTTCAAGCGTTTCTACGATCATTGTAGCGCGATGCGCGGCGGGTAATGACCGACGTTGGTTCGGCGGCACCCGACGGCGGCCATAACGTTGTTCGTTTCAAGCGTTTACAAGATCATTGTTGCGCGATGCGCGGCGGGTAATGACCGACGTTGGTTCGGCGGCACCCGACGGCGGCCTTAACGTTGTTCGTTTCAAGCGTTTCTACGATCATTGTAGCGCGATGCGCGGCGGGTAATGACCGACGTTCGTTCGGCGGCACCCGACGGCGGCCATAACGTTGTTCGTTTCAAGCGTTTCTACGTTCATTGTAGCGCGATGCGCGGCGGGTAATGACCGACGTTCGTCCGGCTGCACCCGACGGCGGCCATAACGATGTTCGTTTCAAGCGTTTACAAGACCATTGTTGCGCGATGCGCGGCGGGTAATGACCGACGTTCGTTCGGCGGCACCCGACGGCGGCCTTAACGTTGTTCGTTTCAAGCGTTTCTACGATCATTGTAGCGCGATGCGCGGCGGGTAATGACCGACGTTCGTTAGGCGGCACCCGACGGCGGCCATAACGTTGTTCGTTTCAAGCGTTTCTACGATCATTGTAGCGCGATGCGCGGCGGGTAATGACCAACGTTCGTTCGGCTGCACCCGACGGCGGCCATAACGATGTTCGTTTCAAGCGTTTACAAGACCATTGTTGCGCGATGCGCGGCGGGTAATGACCGACGTTCGTTCGGCGGCTCCCGACGGCGGCCATAACGTTGTTCGTTTCAAGCGTTTCTACGATCATTGTAGCGCGATGCGCGGCGGGTAATGACCGACGTTGGTTCGGCGGCACCCGACGGCGGCCTTAACGTTGTTCGTTTCAAGCGTTTCTACGATCATTGTAGCGCGATGCGCGGCGTGTAATGACCGACGTTGGTTCGGCGGCACCCGACGGCGGCCTTAACGTTGTTCGTTTCAAGCGTTTCTACGATCATTGTAGCGCGATGCGCGGCGGGTAATGACCGACGTTGGTTCGGCGGCACCCGACGGCGGCCTTAACGTTGTTCGTTTCAAGCGTTTCTACGATCATTGTAGCGCGATGCGCGGCGGGTAATGACCGACGTTGGTTCGGCGGCACCCGACAGCGGCCATAACGTTGTTCGTTTAAAGCGTTTACAAGATCATTGTTGCGCGATGCGCGGCGGGTAATGACCGACGTTGGTTCGGCGGCACCCGACGGCGGCCTTAACATTGTTCGTTTCTAGCGTTTCTACGATCATTGTAGCGCGATGCGCGGCGGGTAATGACCGACGTTGGTTCGGCGGCACCCGACGGCGGCCTTAATGTTGTTCGTTTCAAGCGTTTCTACGATCATTGTAGCGCGATGCGCGGCGGGTAATGACCGACGTTCGTTCGGCGGCACCCGACGGCGGCCATAACGTTGTTCGTTTCAAGCGTTTACAAGACCATTGTTGCGCGATGCGCGGCGGGTAATGACCGACGTTGGTTCGGCGGCACCCGACGGCGGCCTTAACGTTGTTCGTTTCAAGCGTTTCTACGATCATTGTAGCGCGATGCGCGGCGTGTAATGACCGACGTTGGTTCGGCGGCACCCGACGGCGGCCTTAACGTTGTTCGTTTCAAGCGTTTCTACGATCATTGTAGCGCGATGCGCGGCGGGTAATGACCAACGTTCGTTCGGCGGCACCCGACGGCGGCCTTAACGTTGTTCGTTTCAAGCGTTTCTACGATCATTGTAGCGCGATGCGCGGCGGGTAATGACCGACGTTCGTTCGGCGGCACCCGATGGCGGCCATAACGTTGTTCGTTTCAAGCGTTTACAAGACCATTGTTGCGCGATGCGCGGCGGGTAATGACCGACGTTCGTTCGGCGGCACCCGACGGCGGCCATAACGTTGTTCGTTTCAAGCGTTTACAAGACCATTGTTGCGCGATGCGCGGCGGGTAATGACCGACGTTGGTTCGGCGGCTCCCGACGGCGGCCATAACGTTGTTCGATTCAAGCGTTTCTACGATCATTGTAGCGCGATGCGCGGCGTGTAATGACCGACGTTGGTTCGGCGGCACCCGACGGCGGCCTTAACGTTGTTCGTTTCAAGCGTTTCTACGATCATTGTAGCGCGATGCGCGGCGTGTAATGACCGACGTTGGTTCGGCGGCACCCGATGGCGGCCATAACGTTGTTCGTTTAAAGCGTTTACAAGATCATTGTTGCGCGATGCGCGGCGGGTAATGACCGACGTTGGTTCGGCGGCACCCGACGGCGGCCTTAACATTGTTCGTTTCTAGCGTTTCTACGATCATTGTAGCGCGATGCGCGGCGGGTAATGACCGACGTTCGTTCGGCGGCACCCGACGGCGGCCATAACGTTGTTCGTTTCAAGCGTTTCTACGTTCATTGTAGCGCGATGCGCGGCGGGTAATGACCGACGTTCGTCCGGCTGCACCCGACGGCGGCCATAACGATGTTCGTTTCAAGCGTTTCTACGATCATTGTAGCGCGATGCGCGGCGGGTAATGACCGATGTTCCTTCGGCGGCACCCGACGGCGGCCATAACGTTGTTCGTTTCAAGCGTTTACAAGACCAATGTTGCGCGATGCGCGGCGGGTAATGACCGACGTTGGTTCGGCGGCACCCGATGGCGGCCATAACGTTGTTCGTTTCAAGCGTTTACAAGACCATTGTTGCGCGATGCGCGGCGGGTAATGACCGACGTTGGTTCGGCGGCACCCGACGGCGGCCTTAACGTTGTTCGTTTCAAGCGTTTCTACGATCATTGTAGCGCGATGCGCGGCGGGTAATGACCGACGTTGGTTCGGCGGCACCCGACGGCGGCCTTAACGTTGTTCGTTTCAAGCGTTTCTACGATCATTGTAGCGCGATGCGCGGCGGGTAATGACCGACGTTCGTTCGGCGGCACCCGACGGCGGCCATAACGTTGTTCGTTTCAAGCGTTTCTACGTTCATTGTAGCGCGATGCGCGGCGGGTAATGACCGACGTTCGTCCGGCTGCACCCGACGGCGGCCATAACGATGTTCGTTTCAAGCGTTTACAAGACCATTGTTGCGCGATGCGCGGCGGGTAATGACCGACGTTCGTTCGGCGGCACCCGACGGCGGCCATAACGTTGTTCGTTTCAAGCGTTTACAAGACCATTGTTGCGCGATGCGCGGCGGGTAATGACCGACGTTGGTTCGGCGGCACCCGACGGCGGCCTTAACGTTGTTCGTTTCAAGCGTTTCTACGATCATTGTAGCGCGATGCGCGGCGTGTAATGACCGACTTTGGTTCGGCGGCACCCGACGGCGGCCTTAACGTTGTTCGTTTCAAGCGTTTCTACGATCATTGTAGCGCGATGCGCGGCGGGTAATGACCGACGTTCGTTCGGCGGCACCCGACGGCGGCCATAACGTTGTTCGTTTCAAGCGTTTACAAGACCATTGTTGCGCGATGCGCGGCGGGTAATGACCGACGTTGGTTCGGCGGCTCCCGACGGCGGCCATAACGTTGTTCGATTCAAGCGTTTCTACGATCATTGTAGCGCGATGCGCGGCGTGTAATGACCGACGTTGGTTCGGCGGCACCCGACGGCGGCCTTAACGTTGTTCGTTTCAAGCGTTTCTACGATCATTGTAGCGCGATGCGCGGCGTGTAATGACCGACGTTGGTTCGGCGGCACCCGATGGCGGCCATAACGTTGTTCGTTTCAAGCGTTTCTACGATCATTGTAGCGCGATGCGCGGCGGGTAATGACCGACGTTGGTTCGGCGGCACCCGACGGCGGCCTTAACGTTGTTCGTTTCAAGCGTTTCTACGATCATTGTAGCGCGATGCGCGGCGGGTAATGACCGACGTTGGTTCGGCGGCACCCGACGGCGGCCATAACGTTGTTCGTTTCAAGCGTTTACAAGATCATTGTTGCGCGATGCGCGGCGGGTAATGACCGACGTTGGTTCGGCGGCACCCGACGGCGGCCTTAACGTTGTTCGTTTCAAGCGTTTCTACGATCATTGAAGCGCGATGCGCGGCTGGTAATGACCGACGTTCGTTCGGCGGCACCCGACGGCGGCCATAACGTTGTTCGTTTCAAGCGTTTCTACGTTCATTGTAGCGCGATGCGCGGCGGGTAATGACCGACGTTCGTCCGGCTGCACCCGACGGCGGCCATAACGATGTTCGTTTCAAGCGTTTCTACGATCATTGTAGCGCGATGCGCGGCGGGTAATGACCGATGTTCCTTCGGCGGCACCCGACGGCGGCCATAACGTTGTTCGTTTCAAGCGTTTACAAGACCATTGTTGCGCGATGCGCGGCGGGTAATGACCGACGTTCTTTCGGCGGCACCCGACGGCGGCCATAACGTTGTTCGTTTCAAGCGTTTACAAGACCATTGTTGCGCGATGCGCGGCGGGTAATGACCGACGTTGGTTCGGCGGCACCCGACGGCGGCCTTAACGTTGTTCGTTTCAAGCGTTTCTACGATCATTGTAGCGCGATGCGCGGCGGGTAATGACCGACGTTGGTTCGGCGGCACCCGACGGCGGCCTTAACGTTGTTCGTTTCAAGCGTTTCTACGATCATTGTAGCGCGATGCGCGGCGGGTAATGACCGACGTTGGTTCGGCGGCACCCGACGGCGGCCTTAACGTTGTTCGTTTCAAGCGTTTCTACGATCATTGTAGCGCGATGCGCGGCGGGTAATGACCGACGTTGGTTCGGCGGCACCCGACGGCGGCCTTAACGTTGTTCGTTTCAAGCGTTTCTACGATCATTGTAGCGCGATGCGCGGCGGGTAATGACCGACGTTCGTTCGGCGGCACCCGACGGCGGCCATAACGTTGTTCGTTTCAAGCGTTTACAAGACCATTGTTGCGCGATGCGCGGCGGGTAATGACCGACGTTGGTTCGGCGGCTCCCGACGGCGGCCATAACGTTGTTCGATTCAAGCGTTTCTACGATCATTGTAGCGCGATGCGCGGCGTGTAATGACCGACGTTGGTTCGGCGGCACCCGACGGCGGCCTTAACGTTGTTCGTTTCAAGCGTTTCTACGATCATTGTAGCGCGATGCGCGGCGTGTAATGACCGACGTTGGTTCGGCGGCACCCGATGGCGGCCATAACGTTGTTCGTTTCAAGCGTTTACAAGACCATTGTTGCGCGATGCGCGGCGGGTAATGACCGACGTTGGTTCGGCGGTACCCGACGGCGGCCTTAACGTTGTTCGTTTCAAGCTTTTCTACGATCATTGTAGCGCGATGCGCGGCGGGTAATGACCGACGTTGGTTCGGCGGCACCCGACGGCGGCCATAACGTTGTTCGTTTCAAGCGTTTCTACGTTCATTGTAGCGCGATGCGCGGCGGGTAATGACCGACGTTGGTTCGGCGGCACCCGACGGCGGCCTTAACGTTGTTCGTTTCAAGCGTTTCTACGATCATTGTAGCGCGATGCGCGGCGTGTAATGACCGACGTTGGTTCGGCGGCACCCGATGGCGGCCATAACGTTGTTCGTTTCAAGCGTTTACAAGACCATTGTTGCGCGATGCGCGGCGGGTAATGACCGACGTTGGTTCGGCGGTACCCGACGGCGGCCTTAACGTTGTTCGTTTCAAGCTTTTCTACGATCATTGTAGCGCGATGCGCGGCGGGTAATGACCGACGTTGGTTCGGCGGCACCCGACGGCGGCCATAACGTTGTTCGTTTCAAGCGTTTCTACGTTCATTGTAGCGCGATGCGCGGCGGGTAATGACCGACGTTCGTCCGGCTGCACCCGACGGCGGCCATAACGATGTTCGTTTCAAGCGTTTCTACGATCATTGTAGCGCGATGCGCGGCGGGTAATGACCGACGTTGGTTCGGCGGTACCCGACGGCGGCCTTAACGTTGTTCGTTTCAAGCGTTTCTACGATCATTGTAGCGCGATGCGCGGCGGGTAATGACCGACGTTCGTTCGGCGGCACCCGACGGCGGCCATAACGTTGTTCGTTTCAAGCGTTTCTACGTTCATTGTAGCGCGATGCGCGGCGGGTAATGACCGACGTTCGTCCGGCTGCACCCGACGGCGGCCATAACGATGTTCGTTTCAAGCGTTTACAAGACCATTGTTGCGCGATGCGCGGCGGGTAATGACCGACGTTCGTTCGGCGGCACCCGACGGCGGCCATAACGTTGTTCGTTTCAAGCGTTTACAAGACCATTGTTGCGCGATGCGCGGCGGGTAATGACCGACGTTGGTTCGGCGGCACCCGACGGCGGCCTTAACGTTGTTCGTTTCAAGCGTTTCTACGATCATTGTAGCGCGATGCGCGGCGTGTAATGACCGACGTTGGTTCGGCGGCACCCGACGGCGGCCTTAACGTTGTTCGTTTCAAGCGTTTCTACGATCATTGTAGCGCGATGCGCGGCGGGTAATGACCGACGTTCGTCCGGCTGCACCCGACGGCGGCCATAACGATGTTCGTTTCAAGCGTTTACAAGACCATTGTTGCGCGATGCGCGGCGGGTAATGACCGACGTTCGTTCGGCGGCACCCGACGGCGGCCATAACGTTGTTCGTTTCAAGCGTTTACAAGATCATTGTTGCGCGATGCGCGGCGGGTAATGACCGACGTTGGATCGGCGGCACCCGACGGCGGCCTTAACGTTGTTCGTTTCAAGCGTTTCTACGATCATTGTAGCGCGATGCGCAGCGGGTAATGACCGACGTTCCTTCGGCGGCACCCGACGGCGGCCATAACGTTGTTCGTTTCAAGCGTTTCTACGATCATTGTAGCGCGATGCGCGGCGGGTAATGACCGACGTTGGTTCGGCGGCACCCGACGGCGGCCTTAACGTTGTTCGTTTCAAGCGTTTCTACGATCAGTGTAGCGCGATACGCGGCGGGTAATGACCGACGTTCGTTCGGCGGCACCCGACGGCGGCCATAACGTTGTTCGTTTCAAGCGTTTTCAAGACCATTGTTGCGCGATGCGCGGCGGGTAATGACCGACGTTCGTTCGGCGGCACCCGCCGGCGGCCTTAACGTTGTTCGTTTCAAGCGTTTCTACGATCATTGTAGCGCGATGCGCGGCGGGTAATGACCGACGTTCGTTAGGCGGCACCCGACGGCGCCCATAACGTTGTTCGTTTCAAGCGTTTCTACGATCATTGTAGCGCGATGCGCGGCGGGTAATGACCGACGTTGGTTCGGCGGCACCCGACGGCGGCCTTAACGTTGTTCGTTTCAAGCGTTTCTACGATCATTGTAGCGCGATGCGCGGCGGGTAATGACCGACGTTGGTTCGGCGGCACCCGACGGCGGCCTTAACGTTGTTCGTTTCAAGCGTTTCTACGATCATTGTAGCGCGATGCGCGGCGGGTAATGACCGACGTTCGTTCGGCTGCACCCGACGGCGGCCATAACGATGTTCGTTTCAAGCGTTTACAAGACCATTGTTGCGCAATGCGCGGCGGGTAATGACCGACGTTGGTTCGGCGGCACCCGACGGCGGCCTTAACGTTGTTCGTTTCAAGCGTTTACAAGACCATTGTTGCGCGATGCGCGGCGGGTAATGACCGACGTTGGTTCGGCGGCACCCGACGGCGGCCTTAACGTTGTTCGTTTCAAGCGTTTCTACGATCATTGTAGCGGGATGCGCGGCGGGTAATGACCGACGTTCGTTCGGCTGCACCCGACGGCGGCCATAACGATGTTCGTTTCAAGCGTTTACAAGACCATTGTTGTGCAATGCGCGGCGGGTAATGACCGACGTTCGTTCGGCGGCTCCCGACGGCGGCCATAACGTTGTTCGTTTCAAGCGTTTACAAGACCATTGTAGCGCGATGCGCGGCGGGTAATGACCGACGTTGGTTCGGCGGCACCCGACGGCGGCCTTAACGTTGTTCGTTTCAAGCGTTTCTACGATCATTGTAGCGCGATACGCGGCGGGTAATGACCGACGTTGGTTCGGCGGCACCCGACGGCGGCCATAACGTTGTTCGTTTCAAGCGTTTGCAAGACCATTGTTGCGGGATGCGCGGCGGGTAATGACCGACGTTGGTTCGGCGGCACCCGACGGCGGCCATAACGTTGTTCGTTTCAAGCGTTTACAAGATCATTGTTGCGCGATGCGCGGCGGGTAATGACCGACGTTGGTTCGGCGGCACCCGAACGGCGGCCTTAACGTTGTTCGTTTCAAGCGTTTCTACGATCATTGTAGCGCGATGCGCGGCGGGTAATGACCGACGTTGGTTCGGCGGCACCCGACGGCGGCCTTAACGTTATTCGTTTCAAGCGTTTCTACGATCATTGTAGCGCGATGCGCGGCGGGTAATGACCGACGTTGGTTCGGCGGCACCCGACGGCGGCCTTAACGTTGTTCGTTTCAAGCGTTTCTACGATCATTGTAGCGCGATGCGCGGCGGGTAATGACCGACGTTCGTTCGGCGGCAGCCGACGGCGGCCATAACGTTGTTCGTTTCAAGCGTTTCTACGTTCATTGTAGCGCGATGCGCGGCGGGTAATGACCGACGTTCGTCCGGCTGCACCCGACGGCGGCCTTAACGTTGTTCGTTTCAAGCGTTTACAAGACCATTGTTGCCTGATGCGCGGCGGGTAATGACCGACGTTGGTTCGGCGGCACCCGACGGCGGCCATAACGTTGTTCGTTTCAAGCGTTTACAAGACAATTGTTGCCTGATGCGCGGCGGGTAATGACCGACGTTGGTTCGGCGGCACCCGACGGCGGCCTTAATGTTGTTCGTTTCAAGCGTTTCTACGATCATTGTAGCGCGATGCGCGGCGGGTAATGACCGACGTTCGTTCGGCGGCACCCGACGGCGGCCATAACGTTGTTCGTTTCAAGCGTTTACAAGACCATTGTTGCGCGATGCGCGGCGGGTAATGGCCGACGTTGGTTCGGCGGCACCCGACGGCGGTCTTAACGTTGTTCGTTTCAAGCGTTTCTACGATCATTGTAGCGCGATGCGCGGCGGGTAATGACCGACGTTCGTTCGGCGGCACCCGACGGCGGCCTTAACGTTGTTCGCTTCAAGCGTATACAAGACCATTGTTGCGCGATGCGCGGCGGGTAATGACCGACGTTCGTTCGGCGGCACCCGACGGCGGCCATAACGTTGTTCGTTTCAAGCGTTTACAAGACCATTGTTGCGCGATGCGCAGCGGGTAATGACCGACGTTGGTTCGGCGGCACTCGACGGCGGCCTTAACGTTGTTCGTTTCAAGCGTTTCTACGATCATTGTAGCGCGATGCGCGGCGGGTAATGACCGACGTTCGTTCGGCTGCACCCGACGGTGGCCATAACGATGTTCGTTTCAAGCGTTTACAAGACCATTGTTGCGCGATGCGCGGCGGGTAATGGCCGACGTTGGTTCGGCGGCACCCGACGGCGGCCATAACGTTGTTCGTTTCAAGCGTTTACAAGATCATTGTTGCGCGATGCGCGGCGGGTAATGACCGACGTTGGTTCGGCGGCACCTGACGGCGGCCATAACGTTGTTCGTTTCAAGCGTTTCTACGATCATTGTAGCGCGATGCGCGGCGGGTAATGACCGACGTTCGTTAGGCGGCACCCGACGGCGGCCATAACGTTGTTCGTTTCAAGCGTTTCTACGATCATTGTAGCGCGATGCGCGGCGGGTAATGACCGACGTTGGTTCGGCGGCACCCGACGGCGGCCTTAACGTTGTTCGTTTCAAGCGTTTCTACGATCATTGTAGCGCGATGCGCGGCGGGTAATGACCGACGTTCGTTCGGCTGCACCCGACGGCGGCCATAACGATGTTCGTTTCAAGCGTTTACAAGACCATTGTTGCGCAATGCGCGGCGGGTAATGACCGACGTTGGTTCGGCGGCACCCGACGGCGGCCTTAACGTTGTTCGTTTCAAGCGTTTACAAGACCATTGTTGCGCGATGCGCGGCGGGTAATGACCGACGTTCGTTCGGCGGCACCCGACGGCGGCCTTAACGTTGTTCGTTTCAAGCGTTTACAAGACCATTGTTGCCTGATGCGCGGCGGGTAATGACCGACGTTGGTTCGACGGCACCCGACGGCGGCCATAACGTTGTTCGTTTCAAGCGTTTACAAGACCATTGTTGCCTGATGCGCGGCGGGTAATGACCGACGTTGGTTCGGCGGCACCCGACGGCGGCCTTAATGTTGTTCGTTTCAAGCGTTTCTACGATCATTGTAGCGCGATGCGCGGCGAGTAATGACCGACGTTCGTTCGGCGGCACCCGACGGCGGCCATAACGTTGTTCGTTTCAAGCGTTTACAAGACCATTGTTGCGCGATGCGCGGCGGGTAATGGCCGACGTTGGTTCGGCGGCACCCGACGGCGGCCATAACGTTGTTCGTTTCAAGCGTTTACAAGACCATTGTTGCGCGATGCGCGGCGGGTAATGGCCGACGTTGGTTCGGCGGCACCCGACGGCGGTCTTAACGTTGTTCGTTTCAAGCGTTTCTACGATCATTGTAGCGCGATGCGCGGCGGGTAATGACCGACGTTCGTTCGGCGGCACCCGACGACGGCCTTAACGTTGTTCGCTTCAAGCGTATACAAGACCATTGTTGCGCGATGCGCGGCGGGTAATGACCGACGTTCGTTCGGCGGCACCCGACGGCGGCCATAACGTTGTTCGTTTCAAGCGTTTACAAGACCATTGTTGCGCGAAGTGCAGCGGGTAATGACCGACGTTCGTTCGGCGGCTCCCGACGGCGGCCATAACGTTGTTCGTTTCAAGCGTTTCTACGATCATTGTAGCGCGATGCGCGGCGGGTAATGACCGACGTTGGTTCGACGGCACCCGACGGCGGCCTTAACGTTGTTCGTTTCAAGCGTTTCTACGATCATTGTAGCGCGTTGCGCGGCGGGTAATGACCGACGTTCGTTCGGCGGCACCCGCCGGCGGCCATAACGTTGTTCGTTTCAAGCGTTTCTACGATCATTGTAGCGCGTTGCGCGGCGGGTAATGACCGACGTTGGTTCGGCGGCACCCGACGGCGGCCTTAACGTTGTTCGTTTCAAGCGTCTCTACGATCATTGTAGCGCGATGCGCGGCGGGTAATGACCGACGTTCGTTCGGCGGCACCCGACGGCGGCCATAACGTTGTTCGTTTCAAGCGTTTCTACGTTCATTGTAGCGCGATGCGCGGCGGGTAATGACCGACGTTCGTCCGGCTGCACCCGACGGCGGCCTTAACGTTGTTCGTTTCAAGCGTTTACAAGACCATTGTTGCCTGATGCGCGGCGGGTAATGACCGACGTTGGTTCGGCGGCACCCGACGGCGGCCATAACATTGTTCGTTTCAAGCGTTTACAAGACCATTGTTGCCTGATGCGCGGCGGGTAATGACCGACGTTGGTTCGGCGGCACCCGACGGCGGTCTTAACGTTGTGCGTTTCAAGCGTTTCTACGATCATTGTAGCGCGATGCGCGGCGGGTAATGACCGACGTTCGTTCGGCGGCACCCGACGGCGGCCTTAACGTTGTTCGCTTCAAGCGTATACAAGACCATTGTTGCGCGATGCGCAGCGGGTAATGACCGACGTTGGTTCGGCGGCACCCGACGGCGGCCTTAACGTTGTTCGTTTCAAGCGTTTCTACGATCATTGTAGCGTGATGCGCGGCGGGTAATGACCGACGTTCGTTCGGCTGCACCCGACGGCGGCCATAACGATGTTCGTTTCAAGCGTTTACAAGACCATTGTTGTGCAATGCGCGGCGGGTAATGACCGACGTTGGTTCGGCGGCTCCCGACGGCGGCCATAACGTTGTTCGTTTCAAGCGTTTACAAGACCATTGTAGCGCGATGCGCGGCGGGTAATGACCGACGTTGGTTCGGCGGCACCCGACGGCGGCCTTAACGTTGTTCGTTTCAAGCGTTTCTACGATCATTGTAGCGCGATACGCGGCGGGTAATGACCGACGTTGGTTCGGCGGCACCCGACGGCGGCCATAACGTTGTTCGTTTCAAGCGTTTGCAAGACCATTGTTGCGCGATGCGCGGCGGGTAATGACCGACGTTCGTTCGGCGGCAGCCGACGGCGGCCATAACGTTGTTCGTTTCAAGCGTTTCTACGTTCATTGTAGCGCGATGCGCGGCGGGTAATGACCGACGTTCGTCCGGCTGCACCCGACGGCGGCCTTAACGTTGTTCGTTTCAAGCGTTTACAAGACCATTGTTGCCTGATGCGCGGCGGGTAATGACCGACGTTGGTTCGGCGGCACCCGACGGCGGCCATAACGTTGTTCGTTTCAAGCGTTTACAAGACCATTGTTGCCTGATGCGCGGCGGGTAATGACCGACGTTGGTTCGGCGGCACCCGACGGCGGCCTTAATGTTGTTCGTTTCAAGCGTTTCTACGATCATTGTAGCGCGATGCGCGGCGGGTAATGACCGACGTTCGTTCGGCGGCACCCGACGGCGGCCATAACGTTGTTCGTTTCAAGCGTTTCTACGATCATTGTAGCGCGATGCGCAGCGGGTAATGACCGACGTTCGTTCGGCGGCTCCCGACGGCGGCCATAACGTTGTTCGATTCAGGCGTTTACAAGACCATTGTTGCGCGATGCGCGGTGGGTAATGACCGACGTTCGTTCGGCGGCTCCCGACGGCGGCCATAACGTTGTTCGTTTCAAGCGTTTACAAGACCATTGTTGCGCGATGCGCAGCGGGTAATGACCGACGTTCGTTCGGCGGCTCCCGACGGCGGCCATAACGTTGTTCGATTCAAGCGTTTACAAGACCATTGTTGCGCGATGCGCGGCGGGTAATGACCGACGTTCGTTCGGCGGCACCCGACGGCGGCCTTAACGTTGTTCGTTTCAAGCGTTTCTACGATCATTGTAGCGCGATGCGCGGCGGGTAATGACCGACGTTCGTTCGGCTGCACCCGACGGCGGCCATAACGATGTTCGTTTCAAGCGTTTACAAGACCATTGTTGCGCGATGCGCGGCGGGTAATGACCGACGTTCGTTCGGCGGCTCCCGACGGCGGCCATAACGTTGTTCGTTTCAAGCGTTTACAAGACCATTGTTGCGCGATGCGCGGCGGGTAATGACCGACGTTGGTTCGGCGGCACCCGACGGCGGCCTTAACGTTGTTCGTTTCAAGCGTTTCTACGATCATTGTAGCGCGATGCGCGGCGGGTAATGACCGACGTTCGTTCGGCGGCACCCGACGGCGGCCTTAACGTTGTTCGTTTCAAGCGTATACAAGACCATTGTTGCGCGATGCGCGGCGGGTAATGACTGACGTTCGTTCGGCGGCACCCGACGGCGGCCATAACGTTGTTCGTTTCAAGCGTTTACAAGACCATTGTTGCGCGATGCGCAGCGGGTAATGACCGACGTTCGTTCGGCGGCTCCCGACGGCGGCCATAACGTTGTTCGTTTCAAGCGTTTCTACGATCATTGTAGCGCTATGCGCGGCGGGTAATGACCGACGTTGGTTCGGCGGCACCCGACGGCGGCCTTAACGTTGTTCGTTTCAAGCGTTTCTACGATCATTGTAGCGCGTTGCGCGGCGGGTAATGACCGACGTTCGTTCGGCTGCACCCGACGGCGGCCATAACGATGTTCGTTTCAAGCGTTTACAAGACCATTGTTGCGCGATGCGCGGCGTGTAATGACCGACGTTGGTTCGGCGGCACCCGATGGCGGCCATAACGTTGTTCGTTTCAAGCGTTTACAAGACCATTGTTGCGCGATGCGCGGCGGGTAATGACCGACGTTGGTTCGGCGGCACCCGACGGCGGCCATAACGTTGTTCGTTTCAAGCGTTTCTACGATCATTGTAGCGCGATGCGCGGCGGGTAATGACCGACGTTCGTCCGGCTGCACCCGACGGCGGCCTTAACGTTGTTCGTTTCAAGCGTTTACAAGACCATTGTTGCCTGATGCGCGGCGGGTAATGACCGACGTTGGTTCGGCGGCACCCGACGGCGGCCTTAACGTTGTTCGTTTCAAGCGTTTACAAGACCATTGTTGCCTGATGCGCGGCGGGTAATGACCGACGTTGGTTCGGCGGCACCCGACGGCGGCCATAACGTTGTTCGTTTCAAGCGTTTACAAGACCATTGTTGCCTGATGCGCGGCGGGTAATGACCGACGTTGGTTCGGCGGCACCCGACGGCGGCCTTAATGTTGTTCGTTTCAAGCGTTTCTACGATCATTGTAGCGCGATGCGCGGCGGGTAATGACCGACGTTCGTTCGGCGGCACCCGACGGCGGCCATAACGTTGTTCGTTTCAAGCGTTTACAAGACCATTGTTGCGCGATGCGCGGCGGGTAATGGCCGACGTTGGTTCGGCGGCACCCGACGGCGGTCTTAACGTTGTTCGTTTCAAGCGTTTCTACGATCATTGTAGCGCGATGCGCGGCGGGTAATGACCGACGTTCGTCCGGCTGCACCCGACGGCGGCCTTAACGTTGTTCGTTTCAAGCGTTTCTACGATCATTGTAGCGCGTTGCGCGGCGGGTAATGACCGACGTTCGTTCGGCGGCACCCGACGGCGGCCATAACGTTGTTCGTTTCAAGCGTTTCTACGTTCATTGTAGCGCGATGCGCGGCGGGTAATGACCGACGTTCGTCCGGCTGCACCCGACGGCGGCCTTAACGTTGTTCGTTTCAAGCGTTTACAAGACCATTGTTGCCTGATGCGCGGCGGGTAATGACCGACGTTGGTTCGGCGGCACCCGACGGCGGCCATAACGTTGTTCGTTTCAAGCGTTTACAAGACCATTGTTGCCTGATGCGCGGCGGGTAATGACCGACGTTGGTTCGGCGGCACCCGACGGCGGCCTTAATGTTGTTCGTTTCAAGCGTTTCTACGATCATTGTAGCGCGATGCGCGGCGGGTAATGACCGACGTTGGTTCGGCGGCACCCGACGGCGGCCTTAATGTTGTTCGTTTCAAGCGTTTCTACGATCATTGTAGCGCGATGCGCGGCGGGTAATGACCGACGTTCGTTCGGCGGCACCCGACGGCGGCCATAACGTTGTTCGTTTCAAGCGTTTACAAGACCATTGTTGCGCGATGCGCGGCGGGTAATGGCCGACGTTGGTTCGGCGGCACCCGACGGCGGTCTTAACGTTGTTCGTTTCAAGCGTTTCTACGATCATTGTAGCGCGATGCGCGGCGGGTAATGACCGACGTTCGTTCGGCGGCACCCGACGGCGGCCTTAACGTTGTTCGCTTCAAGCGTTTACAAGACCATTGTTGCGCGATGCGCAGCGGGTAATGACCGACGTTCGTTCGGCGGCTCCCGACGGCGGCCATAACGTTGTTCGATTCCAGCGTTTACAAGACCATTGTTGCGCGATGCGCGGCGGGTAATGACCGACGTTCGTTCGGCGGCACCCGACGGCGGCCTTAACGTTGTTCGTTTCAAGCGTTTACAAGACCATTGTTGCCTGATGCGCGGCGGGTAATGACCGACGTTGGTTCGGCGGCACCCGACGGCGGCCATAACGTTGTTCGTTTCAAGCGTTTACAAGACCATTGTTGCCTGATGCGCGGCGGGTAATGACCGACGTTGGTTCGGCGGCACCCGACGGCGGCCTTAATGTTGTTCGTTTCAAGCGTTTCTACGATCATTGTAGCGCGATGCGCGGCGGGTAATGACCGACGTTCGTTCGGCGGCACCCGACGGCGGCCATAACGTTGTTCGTTTCAAGCGTTTACAAGACCATTGTTGCGCGATGCGCGGCGGGTAATGGCCGACGTTGGTTCGGCGGCACCCGACGGCGGCCATAACGTTGTTCGTTTCAAGCGTTTACAAGACCATTGTTGCGCGATGCGCGGCGGGTAATGGCCGACGTTGGTTCGGCGGCACCCGACGGCGGTCTTAACGTTGTTCGTTTCAAGCGTTTCTACGATCATTGTAGCGCGATGCGCGGCGGGTAATGACCGACGTTCGTTCGGCGGCACCCGACGGCGGCCTTAACGTTGTTCGCTTCAAGCGTATACAAGACCATTGTTGCGCGATGCGCAGCGGGTAATGACCGACGTTTGTTCGGCGGCACCCGACGGCGGCCTTAACGTTGTTCGTTTCAAGCGTTTCTACGATCATTGTAGCGCGATGCGCGGCGGGTAATGACCGACGTTCGTTCGGCTGCACCCGACGGCGGCCATAACGATGTTCGTTTCAAGCGTTTACAAGACCATTGTTGTGCAATGCGCGGCGGGTAATGACCGACGTTCGTTCGGCGGCTCCCGACGGCGGCCATAACGTTGTTCGTTTCAAGCGTTTACAAGACCATTGTAGCGCGATGCGCGGCGGGTAATGACCGACGTTCGTTCGGCGGCTCCCGACGGCGGCCATAACGTTGTTCGTTTCAAGCGTTTACAAGACCATTGTTGCGCGATGCGCGGCGGGTAATGACCGACGTTGGTTCGGCGGCACCCGACGGCGGCCTTAACGTTGTTCGTTTCAAGCGTTTCTACGATCATTGTAGCGCGATGCGCGGCGGGTAATGACTGACGTTCGTTCGGCGGCACCCGACGGCGGCCTTAACGTTGTTCGTTTCAAGCGTATACAAGACCATTGTTGCGCGATGCGCGGCGGGTAATGACTGACGTTCGTTCGGCGGCACCCGACGGCGGCCATAACGTTGTTCGTTTCAAGCGTTTACAAGACCATTGTTGCGCGATGCGCAGCGGGTAATGACCGATGTTCGTTCGGCGGCTCCCGACGGCGGCCATAACGTTGTTCGTTTCAAGCGTTTCTACGATCATTGTAGCGCGATGCGCGGCGGGTAATGACCGACGTTGGTTCGGCGGCACCCGACGGCGGCCTTAACGTTGTTCGTTTCAAGCGTTTCTACGATCATTGTAGCGCGTTGCGCGGCGGGTAATGACCGACGTTCGTTCGGCGGCACCCGCCGGCGGCCTTAACGTTGTTCGTTTCAAGCGTTTCTACGATCATTGTAGCGCGATGCGCGGCGGGTAATGACCGACGTTGGTTCGGCGGCACCCGACGGCGGCCTTAACGTTGTTCGTTTCAAGCGTTTCTACGATCATTGTAGCGCGATGCGCGGCGGGTAATGACCGACGTTCGTTCGGCGGCACCCGCCGGCGGCCTTAACGTTGTTCGTTTCAAGCGTTTACAAGATCATTGTTGCGCGATGCGCGGCGGGTAATGACCGACGTTCGTTCGGCGGCACCCGACGGCGGCCTTAACGTTGTTCGTTTCAAGCGTTTCAACGATCATTGTAGCGCGATGCGCGGCGGGTAATGACCGACGTTGGTTCGGCGGCACCCGACGGCGGCCTTAACGTTGTTCGTTTCAAGCGTTTCTACGATCATTGTAGCGCGATGCGCGGCGGGTAATGACCGACGTTCGTTCGGCTGCACCCGACGGCGGCCATAACGATGTTCGTTTCAAGCGTTTACAAGACCATTGTTGCGCGATGCGCGGCGGGTAATGACCGACGTTCGTTCGGCGGCTCCCGACGGCGGCCATAACGTTGTTCGTTTCAAGCGTTTACAAGACCATTGTTGCGCGATGCGCGGCGGGTAATGACCGACGTTGGTTCGGCGGCACCCGACGGCGGCCTTAACGTTGTTCGTTTCAAGCGTTTCTACGATCATTGTAGCGCGATGCGCGGCGGGTAATGACCGACGTTCGTTCGGCGGCACCCGACGGCGGCCTTAACGTTGTTCGTTTCAAGCGTATACAAGACCATTGTTGCGCGATGCGCGGCGGGTAATGACCGACGTTCGTTCGGCGGCTCCCGACGGCGGCCATAACGTTGTTCGTTTCAAGCATTTCTACGATCATTGTAGCGCGATGCGCGGCGGGTAATGACCGACGTTGGTTCGGCGGCACCCGACGGCGGCCTTAACGTTGTTCGTTTCAAGCGTTTCTACGATCATTGTAGCGCGTTGCGCGGCGGGTAATGACCGACGTTCGTTCGGCGGCACCCGACGGCGGCCATAACGTTGTTCGTTTCAAGCGTTTGCAAGACCATTGTTGCGCGATGCGCGGCGGGTAATGACCGACGTTGGTTCGGCGGCACCCGACGGCGGCCATAACGTTGTTCGTTTCAAGCGTTTACAAGATCATTGTTGCGCGATGCGCGGCGGGTAATGACCGACGTTCGTTCGGCGGCACCCGACCGCGGCCTTAACGTTGTTCGTTTCAAGCGTTTCTACGATCATTGTAGCGCGATGCGCGGCGGGTAATGACCGACGTTGGTTCGGCGGCACCCGACGGCGGCCTTAACGTTGTTCGTTTCAAGCGTTTCTACGATCATTGTAGCGCGATGCGCGGCGGGTAATGACCGACGTTCGTTCGGCTGCACCCGACGGCGGCCATAACGATGGTCGTTTCATGCGTTTACAAGACCATTGTTGCGCGATGCGCGGCGGGTAATGACCGATGTTCGTTCGGCGGCTCCCGACGGCGGCCATAACGTTGTTCGTTTCAAGCGTTTACAAGACCATTGTAGCGCGATGCGCGGCGGGTAATGACCGACGTTGGTTCGGCGGCACCCGACGGCGGCCTTAACGTTGTTCGTTTCAAGCGTTTCTACGATCATTGTAGCGCGATACGCGGCGGGTAATGACCGACGTTGGTTCGGCGGCACCCGACGGCGGCCATAACGTTGTTCGTTTCAAGCGTTTACAAGATCATTGTTGCGCGATGCGCGGCGAGTAATGACCGACTTTGGTTCGGCGGCACCCGACGGCGGCCTTAACGTTGTTCGTTTCAAGCGTTTACAAGATCATTGTTGCGCGATGCGCGGCGGGTAATGACCGACGTTGGTTCGGCGGCACTCGACGGCGGCCTTAACGTTGTTCGTTTCAAGCGTTTCTACGATCATTGTAGCGCGATGCGCGGCGGGTAATGACCGACGTTCGTTAGGCGGCACCCGACGGCGGCCATAACGTTGTTCGTTTCAAGCGTTTCTACGATCATTCTAGCGCGATGCGCGGCGGGTAATGACCGACGTTCCTTCGGCGGCACCCGACGGCGGCCATAACGTTGTTCGTTTCAAGCGTTTACAAGACCATTGTTGCGCGATGCGCGGCGGGTAATGACCGACGTTGGTTCGGCGGCACCCGACGGCGGCCTTAACGTTGTTCGTTTCAAGCGTTTCTACGATCATTGTAGCGCGATGCGCGGCGGGTAATGACCGACGTTCGTTCGGCGGCACCCGACGGCGGCCTTAACGTTGTTCGTTTCAAGCGTATACAAGACCATTGTTGCGCGATGCGCGGCGGGTAATGACCGACGTTCGTTCGGCGGCGCCCGACGGCGGCCATAACGTTGTTCGTTTCAAGCATTTCTACGATCATTGTAGCGCGATGCGCGGCGGGTAATGACCGACGTTGGTTCGGCGGCACCCGACGGCGGCCTTAACGTTGTTCGTTTCAAGCGTTTCTACGATCATTGTAGCGCGTTGCGCGGCGGGTAATGACCGACGTTCGTTCGGCGGCACCCGACGGCGGCCATAACGTTGTTCGTTTCAAGCGTTTGCAAGACCATTGTTGCGCGATGCGCGGCGGGTAATGACCGACGTTGGTTCGGCGGCACCCGACGGCGGCCATAACGTTGTTCGTTTCAAGCGTTCACAAGATCATTGTTGCGCGATGCGCGGCGGGTAATGACCGACGTTCGTTCGGCGGCACCCGACCGCGGCCTTAACGTTGTTCGTTTCAAGCGTTTCTACGATCATTGTAGCGCGATGCGCGGCGGGTAATGACCGACGTTGGTTCGGCGGCACCCGACGGCGGCCTTAACGTTGTTCGTTTCAAGCGTTTCTACGATCATTGTAGCGCGATGCGCGGCGGGTAATGACCGACGTTCGTTCGGCTGCACCCGACGGCGGCCATAACGATGGTCGTTTCATGCGTTTACAAGACCATTGTTGCGCGATGCGCGGCGGGTAATTACCGATGTTCGTTCGGCGGCTCCCGACGGCGGCCATAACGTTGTTCGTTTCAAGCGTTTACAAGACCATTGTAGCGCGATGCGCGGCGGGTAATGACCGACGTTGGTTCGGCGGCACCCGACGGCGGCCTTAACGTTGTTCGTTTCAAGCGTTTCTACGATCATTGTAGCGCGATACGCGGCGGGTAATGACCGACGTTGGTTCGGCGGCACCCGACGGCGGCCATAACGTTGTTCGTTTCAAGCGTTTACAAGATCATTGTTGCGCGATGCGCGGCGAGTAATGACCGACTTTGGTTCGGCGGCACCCGACGGCGGCCTTAACGTTGTTCGTTTCAAGCGTTTACAAGATCATTGTTGCGCGATGCGCGGCGGGTAATGACCGACGTTGGTTCGGCGGCACTCGACGGCGGCCTTAACGTTGTTCGTTTCAAGCGTTTCTACGATCATTGTAGCGCGATGCGCGGCGGGTAATGACCGACGTTCGTTAGGCGGCACCCGACGGCGGCCATAACGTTGTTCGTTTCAAGCGTTTCTACGATCATTCTAGCGCGATGCGCGGCGGGTAATGACCGACGTTCGTTCGGCTGCACCCGACGGCGGCCATAACGATGTTCGTTTCAAGCGTTTACAAGACCATTGTTGCGCGATGCGCGGCGGGTAATGACCGACGTTCGTCCGGCTGCACCCGACGGCGGCCATAACGATGTTCGTTTCAAGCGTTTACAAGACCATTGTTGCGCGATGCGCGGCGGGTAATGACCGACGTTCGTTCGGCGGCACCCGACGGCGGCCATAACGTTGTTCGTTTCAAGCGTTTACAAGACCATTGTTGCGCGATGCGCGGCGGGTAATGACCGACGTTCGTTCGGCGGCACCCGACGGCGGCCTTAACGTTGTTCGTTTCAAGCGTTTCTACGATCATTGTAGCGCGATGCGCGGCGGGTAATGACCGACGTTGGTTCGGCGGCACCCGACGGCGGCCTTAACGGTTGTTCGTTTCAAGCGTTTCTACGATCATTGTAGCGCGATACGCGGCGGGTAATGACCGACGTTCGTTCGGCGGCACCCGACGGCGGCCATAACGTTGTTCGTTTCAAGCGTTTACAAGACCATTGTTGCGCGATGCGCGGCGGGTAATGACCGACGTTGGTTCGGCGGCACCCGACGGCGGCCTTAACGTTGTTCGTTTCAAGCGTTTCTACGATCATTGTAGCGCGATGCGCGACGGGTAATGACCGACGTTGGTTCGGCGGCACCCGACGGCGGCCTTAACGTTGTTCGTTTCAAGCGTTTCTACGATCATTGTAGCGCGATGCGCGGCGGGTAATGACCGACGTTCGTTCGGCGGCACCCGACGGCGGCCTTAACGTTGTTCGTTTCAAGCGTTTCTACGTTCATTGTAGCGCGATGCGCGGCGGGTAATGACCGACGTTCGTCCGGCTGCACCCGACGGCGGCCATAACGATGTTCGTTTCAAGCGTTTACAAGATCATTGTTGCGCGATGCGCGGCGTGTAATGACCGACGTTGGTTCGGCGGCACCCGATGGCGGCCATAACGTTGTTCGTTTCAAGCGTTTACAAGACCATTGTTGCGCGATGCGCGGCGGGTAATGACCGACGTTGGTTCGGCGGCACCCGACGGCGGCCATAACGTTGTTCGTTTCAAGCGTTTCTACGATCATTGTAGCGCGATGCGCGGCGGGTAATGACCAACGTTCGTTCGGCTGCACCCGACGGCGGCCATAACGATGTTCGTTTCAAGCGTTTACAAGACCATTGTTGCGCGATGCGCGGCGGGTAATGACCGACGTTCGTTCGGCGGCTCCCGACGGCGGCCATAACGTTGTTCGTTTCAAGCGTTTACAAGACCATTGTAGCGCGATGCGCGGCGGGTAATGACCGACGTTGGTTCGGCGGCACCCGACGGCGGCCTTAACGTTGTTCGTTTCAAGCGTTTACAAGACCATTGTTGCCTGATGCGCGGCGGGTAATGACCGACGTTGGTTCGACGGCACCCGACGGCGGCCATACCGTTGTTCGTTTCAAGCGTTTACAAGACCATTGTTGCCTGATGCGCGGCGGGTAATGACCGACGTTGGTTCGGCGGCACCCGACGGCGGCCATAACGTTGTTCGTTTCAAGCGTTTACAAGACCATTGTTGCGCGATGCGCGGCGGGTAATGACCGACGTTGGTTCGGCGGCACCCGACGGCGGCCTTAACGTTGTTCGTTTCAAGCGTTTAAAAGACCATTGTTGCGCGATGCGCGGCGGGTAATGACCGACGTTCGTTCGGCGGCACCCGACGGCGGCCATAACTTTGTTCGTTTCAAGCGTTTACAAGACCATTGTTGCGCGATGCGCGGCGGGTAATGACCGACGTTGGTTCGGCGGCACCCGACGGCGGCCTTAACGTTGTTCGTTTCAAGCGTTTCTACGATCATTGTAGCGCGATGCGCGGCGGGTAATGACCGACGTTGGTTCGGCGGCACCCGACGGCGGCCTTAACGGTTGTTCGTTTCAAGCGTTTCTACGATCATTGTAGCGCGATACGCGGCGGGTAATGACCGACGTTCGTTCGGCGGCACCCGACGACGGCCATAACGTTGTTCGTTTCAAGCGTTTACAAGACCATTGTTGCGCGACGCGCGGCGGGTAATGACCGACGTTGGTTCGGCGGCACCCGACGGCGGCCTTAACGTTGTTCGTTTCAAGCGTTTCTACGATCATTGTAGCGCGATGCGTGGCGGGTAATGACCGACGTTCGTTCGGCTGCACCCGACGGCGGCCATAACGATGTTCGTTTCAAGCGTTTACAAGACCATTATTGCGCGATGCGCGGCGGGTAATGACCGACGTTCGTTCGGCGGCTCCCGACGGCGGCCATAACGTTGTTCGTTTCAAGCGTTTACAAGACCATTGTAGCGCGATGCGCGGCGGGTAATGACCGACGTTGGTTCGGCGGCACACGACGGCGGCCTTAACGTTGTTCGTTTCAAGCGTTTCTACGATCATTGTAGCGCGATGCGCGGCGGGTAATGACCGACGTTCGTTCGGCGGCACCCGACGGCGGCCATAACGTTGTTCGTTTCAAGCGTTTACAAGATCATTGTTGCGCGATGCGCGGCGGGTAATGACCGACGTTGGTTCGGCGGCACTCGACGGCGGCCTTAACGTTGTTCGTTTCAAGCGTTTCTACGATCATTGTAGCGCGATGCGCGGCGGGTAATGACCGACGTTCGTTAGGCGGCACCCGACGGCGGCCATAACGTTGTTCGTTTCAAGCGTTTCTACGATCATTGTAGCGCGATGCGCGGCGGGTAATGACCGACGTTCGTTCGGCGGCACCCGACGGCGGCCTTAACGTTGTTCGTTTCAAGCGTTTCTACGATCATTGTAGCGCGATGCGCGGCGGGTAATGACCGACGTTCGTTCGGCGGCACCCGACGGCGGCCTTAACGTTGTTCGTTTCAAGCGTTTCTACGATCATTGTAGCGCGATGCGCGGCGGGTAATGACCGACGTTCGTTCGGCGGCACCCGACGGCGGCCATAACGTTGTTCGTTTCAAGCGTTTACAAGACCATTGTTGCGCGATGCGCGGCGGGTAATGACCGACGTTGGTTCGGCGGCACCCGACTGCGGCCATAACGTTGTTCGTTTCAAGCGTTTACAAGACCATTGTTGCGCGATGCGCGGCGGGTAATGACCGACGTTCGTTCGGCGGCACCCGACGGCGGCCTTAACGTTGTTCGTTTCAAGCGTTTCTACGATCATTGTAGCGCGATGCGCGGCGGGTAATGACCGACGTTGGTTCGGCGGCACTCGACGGCGGCCTTAATGTTGTTCGTTTTAAGCGTTTCTACGATCATTGTAAAGCGATGCGCGGCGGGTAATGACCGACGTTGGTTCGGCGGCACCCGGCGGCGGCCTTAACGTTGTTCGTTTCAAGCGTTTCTACGATCATTGTAGCGCGATACGCGGCGGGTAATTACCGACGTTCGTTCGGCGGCACCCGACGGCGGCCATAACGTTGTTCGTTTCAAGCGTTTACAAGACCATTGTTGCGCGATGCGCGGCGGGTAATGACCGACGTTCGTTCGGCGGCTCCCGACGGCGGCCATAACGTTGTTCGTTTCAAGCGTTTACAAGACCATTGTAGCGCGATGCGCGGCGGGTAATGACCGACGTTGGTTCGGCGGCACCCGACGGCGGCCTTAACGTTGTTCGTTTCAAGCGTTTCTACGATCATTGTAGCGCGATACGCGGCGGGTAATGACCGACGTTCGTTCGGCGGCACCCGACGGCGGCCATAACGTTGTTCGTTTCAAGCGTTTACAAGACCATTGTTGCGCGATGCGCGGCGGGCAATGACCGACGTTCGTTCGGCGGCACCCGACGGCGGCCATAACGTTGTTCGTTTCAAGCGTTTACAAGACCATTGTTGCGCGATGCGCGGCGGGTAATGACCGACGTTGGTTCGGCGGCACTCGACGGCGGCCTTAACGTTGTTCGTTTCAAGCGTTTCTACGATCATTGTAGCGCGATGCGCGGCGGGTAATGACCGACGTTCGTTCGGCGGCACCCGACGGCGGTCTTAACGTTGTTCGTTTCAAGCGTTTACAAGACCATTGTTGCGCGATGCGCGGCGGGTAATGACCGACGACGGTTCGGCGGCACCCGACGGCGGCCTTAACGTTGTTCGTTTCAAGCGTTTCTACGATCATTGTAGCGCGATGCGCGGCGGGTAATGACCGACGTTGGTTCGGCGGCACCCGACGGCGGCCTTAACGTTGTTCGTTTCAAGCGTTTCTACGATCATTGTAGCGCGATACGCGGCGGGTAATGACCGACGTTCGTTCGGCGGCACCCGACGGCGGCCATAACGTTGTTCGTTTCAAGCGTTTACAAGACCATTGTTGCGCGATGCGCGGCGGGTAATGACCGACGTTGGTTCGGCGGCACCCGACGGCGGCCTTAACGTTGTTCGTTTCAAGCGTTTCTACGATCATTGTAGCGCGATGCGCGGCGTGTAATGACCGACGTTGGTTCGGCGGCACCCGATGGCGGCCATAACGTTGTTCGTTTCAAGCGTTTACAAGACCATTGTTGCGCGATGCGCGGCGGGTAATGACCGACGTTGGTTCGGCGGCATCCGACGGCGGCCTTAACGTTGTTCGTTTCAAGCGTTTCTACGATCATTGTAGCGCGATGCGCGACGGGTAATGACCGACGTTGGTTCGGCGGCACCCGACGGCGGCCTTAACGTTGTTCGTTTCAAGCGTTTCTACGATCATTGTAGCGCGATGCGCGGCGGGTAATGACCGACGTTCGTTCGGCGGCACCCGACGGCGGCCTTAACGTTGTTCGTTTCAAGCGTTTCTACGATCATTGTAGCGCGATGCGCGGCGGGTAATGACCGACGTTCGTTCGGCGGCACCCGACGGCGGCCATAACGTTGTTCGTTTCAAGCGTTTACAAGACCATTGTTGCGCGATGCGCGGCGGGTAATGACCGACGTTGGTTCGGCGGCACCCGACTGCGGCCATAACGTTGTTCGTTTCAAGCGTTTACAAGACCATTGTTGCGCGATGCGCGGCGGGTAATGACCGACGTTCGTTCGGCGGCACCCGACGGCGGCCTTAACGTTGTTCGTTTCAAGCGTTTCTACGATCATTGTAGCGCGATGCGCGGCGGGTAATGACCGACGTTGGTTCGGCGGCACTCGACGGCGGCCTTAATGTTGTTCGTTTTAAGCGTTTCTACGATCATTGTAAAGCGATGCGCGGCGGGTAATGACCGACGTTGGTTCGGCGGCACCCGGCGGCGGCCTTAACGTTGTTCGTTTCAAGCGTTTCTACGATCATTGTAGCGCGATACGCGGCGGGTAATTACCGACGTTCGTTCGGCGGCACCCGACGGCGGCCATAACGTTGTTCGTTTCAAGCGTTTACAAGACCATTGTTGCGCGATGCGCGGCGGGTAATGACCGACGTTGGTTCGGCGGCACCCGACGGCGGCCTTAACGTTGTTCGTTTCAAGCGTTTCTACGATCATTGTAGCGCGATGCGCGGCGGGTAATGACCGACGTTCGTCCGGCGGCACCCGACGGCGGCCATAACGTTGTTCGTTTCAAGCGTTTCTACGATCATTGTAGCGCGATGCGCGGCGGGTAATGACCGATGTTCCTTCGGCGGCACCCGACGGCGGCCATAACGTTGTTCGTTTCAAGCGTTTACAAGACCATTGTTGCGCGATGCGCGGCGGGTAATGACCGACGTTCGTCCGGCGGCACCCGACGGCGGCCATAACGTTGTTCGTTTCAACCGTTTCTACGATCATTGTAGCGCGATGCGCGGCGGGTAATGACCGATGTTCCTTCGGCGGCACCCGACGGCGGCCATAACGTTGTTCGTTTCAAGCGTTTACAAGACCATTGTTGCGCGATGCGCGGCGGGTAATGACCGACGTTCGTTCGGCGGCACCCGACGGCGGCCATAACGTTGTTCGTTTCAAGCGTTTACAAGACCATTGTTGCGCGATGCGCGGCGGGTAATGACCGGCGTTGGTTCGGCGGCACCCGACGGCGGCCTTAACGTTGTTCGTTTCAAGCGTTTACAAGACCATTGTTGCGCGATGCGCGGCGGGTAATGACCGACGTTGGTTCGGCGGCACCCGACGGCGGCCTTAACGTTGTTCGTTTCAAGCGTTTCTACGATCATTGTAGCGCGATGCGCGGCGGGTAATGACCGACGTTCGTTCGGCGGCACCCGACGGCGGCCATAACGTTGTTCGTTTCAAGCGTTTACAAGACCATTGTTGCGCGATGCGCGGCGGGTAATGACCGGCGTTGGTTCGGCGGCACCCGACGGCGGCCTTAACGTTGTTCGTTTCAAGCGTTTCTACGATCATTGTAGCGCGATGCGCGGCGGGTAATGACCGATGTTCCTTCGGCGGCACCCGACGGCGGCCATAACGTTGTTCGTTTCAAGCGTTTACAAGACCATTGTTGCGCGGTGCGCGGCGTGTAATGACCGACGTTGTTTCGGCGGCACCCGATGGCGGCCATAACGTTGTTCGTTTCAAGCGTTTCTACGATCATTGTAGCGCGATGCGCGGCGGGTAATGACCGACGTTGGTTCGGCGGCACCCGACGGCGGCCTTAACGTTGTTCGTTTCAAGCGTTTCTACGATCATTGTAGCGCGATGCGCGGCGGGTAATGACCGACGTTGGTTCGGCGGCATCCGATGGCGGCCATAACGTTGTTCGTTTCAAGCGTTTACAAGACCATTGTTGCGCGATGCGCGGCGGGTAATGACCGACGTTGGTTCGGCGGCACCCGATGGCGGCCATAACGTTGTACGTTTCAAGCGTTTACAAGACCATTATTGCGTGATGCGCGGCGGGTAATGACCGACGTTGGTTCGGCGGCACCGGACGGCGGCCTTAACGTTGTTCGTTTCAAGCGTTTCTACGATCATTGTAGCGCGATGCGCGGCGGGTAATGACCGACGTTGGTTCGGCGGCACCCGACGGCGGCCTTAACGTTGTTCGTTTCAAGCGTTTCTACGATCATTGTAGCGCGATGCGCGGCGGGTAATGACCGACGTTGGTTCGGCGGCACCCGACGGCGGCCTTAACGTTGTTCGTTTCAAGCGTTTCTACGATCATTGTAGCGCGATGCGCGGCGGGTAATGACCGACGTTCGTCCGGCTGCACCCGACGGCGGCCATAACGTTGTTCGTTTCAAGCGTTTACAAGACCATTGTTGCGCGATGCGCGGCGGGTAATGACCGACGTTGGTTCGGCGGCACCCGACGGCGGCCTTAACGTTGTTCGTTTCAAGCGTTTCTACGATCATTGTAGCGTGATGCGCGGCGGGTAATGACCGATGTTCCTTCGGCAGCACCCGACGGCGGCCATAACGTTGTTCGTTTTAAGCGTTTACAAGACCATTGTTGCGCGATGCGCGGCGGGTAATGACCGACGTTGGTTCGGCGGCACCCGATGGCGGCCATAACGTTGTTCGTTTCAAGCGTTTACAAGACCATTGTTGCGCGATGCGCGGCGGGTAATGACCGACGACGGTTCGGCGGCACCCGACGGCGGCCTGAACGTTGTTCGTTTCAAGCGTTTCTACGATCATTGTAGCGCGATGCGCGGCGGGTAATGACCGACGTTCGTTCGGCGGCACCCGACGGCGGCCTTAACGTTGTTCGTTTCAAGCGTTTCTACGATCATTGTAGCGCGATGCGCGGCGGGTAATGACCGACGTTCCTTCGGCGGCACCCGACGGCGGCCATAACGTTGTTCGTTTCAAGCGTTTCTACGTTCATTGTAGCGCGATGCGCGGCGGGTAATGACCGACGTTCGTCCGGCTGCACCCGACGGCGGCCATAACGTTGTTCGTTTCAAGCGTTTACAAGACCATTGTTGCGCGATGCGCGGCGGGTAATGACCGACGTTGGTTCGGCGGCACCCGACGGCGGCCTTAACGTTGTTCGTTTCAAGCGTTTCTACGATCATTGTAGCGCGATGCGCGGCGGGTAATGACCGATGCTCCTTCGGCGGCACCCGACGGCGGCCATAACGATGTTGGTTTCAAGCGTTTACAAGACCATTGTTGCGCGATGCGCGGCGGGTAATGACCGACGTTGGTTCGGCGGCACCCGACGGCGGCCATAACGTTGTTCGTTTCAAGCGTTTACAAGATCATTGTTGCGCGATGCGCGGCGGGTAATGACCGACGTTGGTTCGGCGGCACCCGACGGCGGCCTTAACGTTGTTCGTTTCAAGCGTTTCTACGATCATTGTAGCGCGATGCGCGGCGGGTAATGACCGACGTTCGTTCGGCGGCACCCGACGGCGGCCTTAACGTTGTTCGTTTCAAGCGTTTCTACGATCATTGTAGCGCGATGCGCGGCGGGTAATGACCGACGTTGGTTCGGCGGCACCCGACGGCGGCCTTAACGTTGTTCGTTTCAAGCGTTTCTACGATCATTGTAGCGCGATGCGCGGCGGGTAATGACCGACGTTGGTTCGGCGGCACCCGACGGCGGCCTTAACGTTGTTCGTCTCAAGCGTTTCTACGATCATTGTAGCGCGATGCGCGGCGGGTAATGACCGACGTTGGTTCGGCGGCACCCGACGGCGGCCTTAACGTTGTTCGTTTCAAGCGTTTCTACGATCATTGTAGCGCGATGCGCGGCGGGTAATGACCGACGTTGGTTCGGCGGCACCCGACGGCGGCCTTAACGTTGTTCGTTTCAAGCGTTTACAAGACCATTGTTGCGCGATGCGCGGCGGGTAATGACCGACGTTCGTCCGGCTGCACCCGACGGCGGCCATAACGTTGTTCGTTTCAAGCGTTTACAAGACCATTGTTGCGCGATGCGCGGCGGGTAATGACCGACGTTGGTTCGGCGGCACCCGACGGCGGCCTTAACGTTGTTCGTTTCAAGCGTTTCTACGATCATTGTAGCGTGATGCGCGGCGGGTAATGACCGATGTTCCTTCGGCAGCACCCGACGGCGGCCATAACGTTGTTCGTTTCAAGCGTTTACAAGACCATTGTTGCGCGATGCGCGGCGGGTAATGACCGACGTTCGTTCGGCGGCACCCGACGGCGGCCTTAACGTTGTTCGTTTCAAGCGTTTCTACGATCATTGTAGCGCGATGCGCGGCGGGTAATGACCGACGTTGGTTCGGCGGCACCCGACGGCGGCCTTAACGTTGTTCGTTTCAAGCGTTTCTACGATCATTGTAGCGCGATGCGCGGCGGGTAATGACCGACGTTGGTTCGGCGGCACCCGACGGCGGCCTTAACGTTGTTCGTTTCAAGCGTTTACAAGACCATTGTTGCGCGATGCGCGGCGGGTAATGACCGACGTTGGTTCGGCGGCACCCGACGGCGGCCTTAACGTTGTTCGTTTCAAGCGTTTCTACGTTCATTGTAGCGCGATGCGCGGCGGGTAATGACCGACGTTCGTCCGGCTGCACCCGACGGCGGCCATAACGTTGTTCGTTTCAAGCGTTTACAAGACCATTGTTGCGCGATGCGCGGCGGGTAATGACCGACGTTGGTTCGGCGGCACCCGACGGCGGCCTTAACGTTGTTCGTTTCAAGCGTTTCTACGATCATTGTAGCGTGATGCGCGGCGGGTAATGACCGATGTTCCTTCGGCAGCACCCGACGGCGGCCATAACGTTGTTCGTTTCAAGCGTTTACAAGACCATTGTTGCGCGATGCGCGGCGGGTAATGACCGACGTTGGTTCGGCGGCACCCGATGGCGGCCATAACGTTGTTCGTTTCAAGCGTTTACAAGACCATTGTTGCGCGATGCGCGGCGGGTAATGACCGACGACGGTTCGGCGGCACCCGACGGCGGCCTTAACGTTGTTCGTTTCAAGCGTTTCTACGATCATTGTAGCGCGATGCGCGGCGGGTAATGACCGACGTTCGTTCGGCGGCACCCGACGGCGGCCTTAACGTTGTTCGTTTCAAGCGTTTCTACGATCATTGTAGCGCGATGCGCGGCGGGTAATGACCGACGTTGGTTCGGCGGCACCCGACGGCGGCCTTAACGTTGTTCGTTTCAAGCGTTTCTACGATCATTGTAGCGCGATGCGCGGCGGGTAATGACCGATGCTCCTTCGGCGGCACCCGACGGCGGCCATAACGTTGTTGGTTTCAAGCGTTTACAAGACCATTGTTGCGCGATGCGCGGCGGGTAATGACCGATGTTCCTTCGGCAGCACCCGACGGCGGCCATAACGTTGTTCGTTTCAAGCGTTTACAAGATCATTGTTGCGCGATGCGCGGCGGGTAATGACCGACGTTGGTTCGGCGGCACCCGACGGCGGCCTTAACGTTGTTCGTTTCAAGCGTTTCTACGATCATTGTAGCGCGATGCGCGGCGGGTAATGACCGACGTTGGTTCGGCGGCACCCGACGGCGGCCTTAACGTTGTTCGTTTCAAGCGTTTCTACGATCATTGTAGCGCGATGCGCGGCGGGTAATGACCGACGCTGGTTCGGCGGCACCCGACGGCGGCCTTAACGTTGTTCGCTTCAAGCATTTCTACGATCATTGTAGCGCGATGCGCGGCGGTTAATGACCGATGTTCCTTCGGCGGCACCCGACGGCGGCCATAACGTTGTTCGTTTCAAGCGTTTACAAGACCATTGTTGCGCGATGCGCGGCGGGTAATGACCGACGTTGGTTCGGCGGCACCCGACTGCGGCCATAACGTTGTTCGTTTCAAGCGTTTACAAGACCATTGTTGCGCGATGCGCGGCGGGTAATGACAGACGTTGGTTCGGCGGCACCCGACTGCGGCCATAACGTTGTTCGTTTCAACCGTTTACAAGACCATTGTTGCGCGATGCGCGGCGGGTAATGACCGACGTTCGTTCGGCGGCACCGGACGGCGGCCTTAACGTTGTTCGTTTCAAGCGTTTCTACGATCATTGTAGCGCGATGCGCGGCGGGTAATGACCGACGTTGGTTCGGCGGCACCCGACGGCGGCCTTAACGTTGTTCGTTTCAAGCGTTTCTACGATCATTGTAGCGCGATGCGCGGCGGGTAATGACCGACGTTCGTTCGGCGGCACCCGACGGCGGCCATAACGTTGTTCGTTTCAAGCGTTTCTACGTTCATTGTAGCGCGATGCGCGGCGGGTAATGACCGACGTTCGTCCGGCTGCACCCGACGGCGGCCATAACGTTGTTCGTTTCAAGCGTTTACAAGACCATTGTTGCGCGATGCGCGGCGGGTAATGACCGACGTTGGTTCGGCGGCACCCGACGGCGGCCTTAACGTTGTTCGTTTCAAGCGTTTCTACGATCATTGTAAAGCGATGCGCGGCGGGTAATGACCGATGCTCCTTCGGCGGCACCCGACGGCGGCCATAACGTTGTTGGTTTCAAGCGTTTACAAGACCATTGTTGCGCGATGCGCGGCGGGTAATGACCGACGTTGGTTCGGCGGCACCGACGGCGGCCATAACGTTGTTCGTTTCAAGCGTTTACAAGACCATTGTTGCGCGATGCGCGGCGGGTAATGACCTACGTTGGTTCGGCGGCACCCGACGGCGGCCTTAACGTTGTTCGTTTCAAGCGTTTCTACGATCATTGTAGCGCGATGCGCGGCGGGTAATGACCGACGTTGGTTCGGCGGCACCCGACGGCGGCCTTAACGGTGTTCGTTTCAAGCGTTTCTACGATCATTGTAGCGCGATGCGCGGCGGGTAATGACCGACGTTGGTTCGGCGGCACCCGACGGCGGCCATAACGTTGTTTGTTTCAAGCGTTTACAAGACCATTGTTGCGCGATGCGCGGCGGGTAATGACCGACGTTCGTTCGGCGGCACCCGACGTCGGCCTTAACGTTGTTCGTTTCAAGCGTTTACAAGACCATTGTTGCGTGATGCGCGGCGGGTAATGACCGACGTTCGTTCGGCGGCACCCGACGGCGGCCATAACGTTGTTCGTTGCAAGCGTTTACAAGACCATTGTTGCGCGATGCGCGGGGGGTAATGACCGACGTTGGTTCGGCGGCACCCGACGGCGGCCTTAACGTTGTTCGTTTCAAGCGTTTCTACAATCATTGTAGCGCGATGCGCGGCGGGTAATGACCGACGTTGGTTCGGCGGCACCCGACGGCGGCCATAACGTTATTCGTTTCAAGCGTTTACAAGACCATTGTTGCGCGATGCGCGGCGGGTAATGACCGACGTTCGTTCGGCGGCACCCGACGGCGGCCATAACGTTGTTCGTTGCAAGCGTTTACAAGACCATTGTTGCGCGATGCGCGGCGGGTAATGACCGACGTTGGTTCGGCGGCACCCGACGGCGGCCTTAACGTTGTTCGTTTCAAGCGTTTCTACGATCATTGTAGCGCGATGCGCGGCGGGTAATGACCGACGTTCGTTCGGCGGCACCCGACGGCGGCCTTAACGTTGTTCGTTTCAAGCATTTCTACGATCATTGTAGCGCGATGCGCGGCGGGTAATGACCGACGTTGGTTCGGCGGCACCCGACGGCGGCCATAACGTTATTCGTTTCAAGCGTTTACAAGACCATTGTTGCGCGATGCGCGGCGGGTAATGACCGACGTTCGTTCGGCGGCACCCGACGGCGGCCATAACGTTGTTCGTTTCAAGCGTTTACAAGACCATTGTTGCGCGATGCGCGGCGGGTAATGACCGACGTTGGTTCGGCGGCACCCGACGGCGGCCTTAACGTTGTTCTTTTCAAGCGTTTACAAGACCATTGTTGCGTGATGCGCGGTGGGTAATGACCGACGTTCGTTCGGCGGCACCCGACGTCGGCCTTAACGTTGTTCGTTTCAAGCGTTTACAAGACCATTGTTGCGTGATGCGCGGCGGGTAATGACCGACGTTCGTTCGGCGGCACCCGACGGCGGCCATAACGTTGTTCGTTGCAAGCGTTTACAAGACCATTGTTGCGCGATGCGCGGGGGGTAATGACCGACGTTGGTTCGGCGGCACCCGACGGCGGCCTTAACGTTGTTCGTTTCAAGCGTTTCTACAATCATTGTAGCGCGATGCGCGGCGGGTAATGACCGACGTTGGTTCGGCGGCACCCGACGGCGGCCATAACGTTATTCGTTTCCAGCGTTTACAAGACCATTGTTGCGCGATGCGCGGCGGGTAATGACCGACGTTCGTTCGGCGGCACCCGACGGCGGCCATAACGTTGTTCGTTTCAAGCGTTTACAAGACCATTGTTGCGTGATGCGCGGCGGGTAATGGCCGATGTTCGTTCGGCGGCACCCGACGGCGGCCATAACGTTGTTCGTTGCAACCGTTTACAAGACCATTGTTGCGCGATGCGCGGCGGGTAATGACCAACGTTGGTTCGGCGGCACCCGACGGCGGCCTTAACGGTGTTCGTTTCAAGCGTTTCTACGATCATTGTAGCGCGATGCGCGGTGGGTAATGACCGACGTTGGTTCGGCGGCACCCGACGGCGGCCATAACGTTGTTCGTTTCAAGCGTTTACAAGACCATTGTTGCGCGATGCGCGGCGGGCAATGACCGACGTTCGTTCGGCGGCACCCGACGTCGGCCTTAACGTTGTTCGTTTCAAGCGTTTACAAGACCATTGTTGCGCGATGCGCGGCAGGTAATGACCGACGTTCGTTCGGCGGCACCCGACGGCGGCCTTAACGTTGTTCGTTTCAAGCGATTCTACGATCATTGTAGCGCGATGCGCGGCGGGTAATGACCGACGTTCGTTCGGCGGCACCCGACGGCGGCCATAACGTTGTTCGTTTCAAGCGTTTACAAGACCATTGTTGCGCGATGCGCGGCGGGTAATGACCGACGTTCGTTCGGCGGCACCCGACGGCGGCCATAACGTTGTTCGTTGCAAGCGTTTACAAGACCATTGTTGCGCGATGCGCGGCGGGTAATGACCGACGTTGGTTCGGCGGCACCCGACGGCGGCCTTAACGTTGTTCGTTTCAAGCGTTTCTACGATCATTGTAGCGCGATGCGCGGCGGGTAATGACCGACGTTGGTTCGGCGGCATCCGACGGCGGCCTTAACGTTGTTCGTTTCAAGCGTTTACAAGACCATTGTTGCGCGATGCGCGGCGGGTAATGACCGACGTTGGTTCGGCGGCACCCGACGGCGGCCATAACGTTGTTCGTTTCAAGCGTTTACAAGACCATTGTTGCGTGATGAGCGGCGGGTAATGACCGACGTTCGTTCGGCGGCACCCGACGGCGGCCATAACGTTGTTCGTTGCAACCGTTTACAAGACCTTTGTTGCGCGATGCGCGGCGGGTACTGACCGACGTTGGTTCGGCGGCACCCGACGGCGGCCTTAACGTTGTTCGTTTCAAGCGTTTACAAGACCATTGTTGCGCGATACGCGGCGGGTAATGACCGACGTTCGTTCGGCGGCACCCGACGGCGGCCATAACGTTGTTCGTTTCAAGCGTTTACAAGACCATTGTTGCGCGATGCGCGGCGGGTAATGACCGACGTTCGTTCGGCGGCACCCGACGGCGGCCATAACGTTGTTCGTTGCAAGCGTTTACAAGACCATTGTTGCGCGATGCGCGGCGGGTAATGACCGACGTTGGTTCGGCGGCACCCGACGGCGGCCTTAACGTTGTTCGTTTCAAGCGATTCTACGATCATTGTAGCGCGATTCGCGGCGGGTAATGACCGACGTTCGTTCGGCGGCACCCGACGGCGGCCTTAACGTTGTTCGTTTCAAGCGTTTCTACGATCATTGTAGCGCGATGCGCGGCGGGTAATGACCGACGTTGTTTCGGCGGCACCCGACGGCGGCCATAACGTTGTTCGTTTCAAGCGTTTACAAGACCATTGTTGCGCGATGCGCGGCGGGTAATGACCGACGTTCGTTTGGCGGCACCCGACGGCGGCCTTAACGTTGTTCGTTTCAAGCGATTCTACGATCATTGTAGCGCGATGCGCGGCGGGTAATGACCGACGTTCGTTCGGCGGCACCCGACGGCGGCCATAACGTTGTTCGTTTCAAGCGTTTACAAGACCATTGTTGCGCGATGCGCGGCGGGTAATGTCCGACGTTCGTTCGGCGGCACCCGACGGCGGCCATAACGTTGTTCGTTGCAAGCGTTTACAAGACCATTGTTGCGCGATGCGCGGCGGGTAATGACCGACGTTGGTTCGGCGGCACCCGACGGCGGCCTTAACGTTGTTCGTTTCAAGCGTTTCTACGATCATTGTAGCGCGATGCGCGGCGGGTAATGACCGACGTTGGTTCGGCGGCATCCGACGGCGGCCTTAACGTTGTTCGTTTCAAGCGTTTACAAGACCATTGTTGCGCGATGCGCGGCGGGTAATGACCGACGTTGGTTCGGCGGCACCCGACGGCGGCCTTAACGTTGTTCGTTTCAAGCGTTTACAAGACCATTGTTGCGTGATGAGCGGCGGGTAATGACCGACGTTCGTTCGGCGGCACCCGACGGTGGCCATAACGTTGTTCGTTGCAACCGTTTACAAGACCTTTGTTGCGCGATGCGCGGCGGGTAATGACCGACGTTGGTTCGGCGGCACCCGACGGCGGCCTTAACGTTGTTCGTTTCAAGCGTTTACAAGACCATTGTTGCGCGATACGCGGCGGGTAATGACCGACGTTCGTTCGGCGGCACCCGACGGCGGCCATAACGTTGTTCGTTTCAAGCGTTTACAAGACCATTGTTGCGCGATGCGCGGCGGGTAATGACCGACGTTGGTTCGGCGGCACCCGACGGCGGCCATAACGTTGTTCGTTGCAAGCGTTTACAAGACCATTGTTGCGCGATGCGCGGCGGGTAATGACCGACGTTGGTTCGGCGGCACCCGACGGCGGCCTTAACGTTGTTCGTTTCAAGCGTTTCTACGATCATTGTAGCGCGATTCGCGGCAGGTAATGACCGACGTTCGTTCGGCGGCACCCGACGGCGGCCTTAACGTTGTTCGTTTCAAGCGTTTCTACGATCATTGTAGCGCGATGCGCGGCGGGTAATGACCGACGTTGTTTCGGCGGCACCCGACGGCGGCCATAACGTTGTTCGTTTCAAGCGTTTACAAGACCATTGTTGCGCGATGCGCGGCGGGTAATGACCGACGTTCGTTTGGCGGCACCCGACGGCGGGCTTAACGTTGTTCGTTTCAAGCGTTTCTACGATCATTGTAGCGCGATGCGCGGCGGGTAATGACCGACGTTCGTTCGGCGGCACCCGACGGCGGCCATAACGTTGTTCGTTTCAAGCGTTTACAAGACCATTGTTGCGCGATGCGCGGCGGGTAATGACCGACGTTCGTTCGGCGGCACCCGACGGCGGCCATAACGTTGTTCGCTGCAAGCGTTTACAAGACCATTGTTGCGCGATGCGCGGCGGGTAATGACCGACGTTGGTTCGGCGGCACCCGACGGCGGCCATAACGTTGTTCGTTTCAAGCGTTTACAAGACCATTGTTGCGCGATGCGCGGCGGGTAATGACCGACGTTGGTTCGGCGGCACCCGACGGCGGCCTTAACGTTGTTCTTTTCAAGCGTTTACAAGACCATTGTTGCGTGATGCGCGGTGGGTAATGACCGACGTTCGTTCGGCAGCACCCGACGGCGGCCATAACGTTGTTCGTTGCAACCGTTGACAAGACCATTGTTGCGCGATGCGCGGCGGGTAATGACCGACGTTGGTTCGGCGGCACCCGACGGCGGCCTTAACGGTGTTCGTTTCAAGCGTTTCTACGATCACTGTAGCGCGATGCGCGGCGGGTAATGACCGACGTTGGTTCGGCGGCACCCGACGGCGGCCATAACGTTGTTCGTTTCAAGCGTTTACAAGACCATTGTTGCGTGATGCGCGGCGGGTAATGACCGACGTTCGTTCGGCGGCACCCGACGGCGGCCATAACGTTGTTCGTTGCAAGCGTTTACAAGACCATTGTTGCGCGATGCGCGGGGGGTAATGACCGACGTTGGTTCGGCGGCACCCGACGGCGGCCTTAACGTTGTTCGTTTCAAGCGTTTCTACAATCATTGTAGCGCGATGCGCGGCGGGTAATGACCGACGTTGGTTCGGCGGCACCCGACGGCGGCCATGACGTTATTCGTTTCAAGCGTTTACAAGACCATTGTTGCGCGATGCGCGGCGGGTAATGACCGACGTTCGTTCGGCGGCACCCGACGGCGGCCATAACGTTGTACGTTTCAAGCGTTCACAAGACCATTGTTGCGTGATGCGCGGCGGGGAATGGCCGACGTTCGTTCGGCGGCACCCGACGGCGGCCTTAACGTTGTTCGTTTCAAGCGTTTCTACGATCACTGTAGCGCGATGCGCGGCGGGTAATGACCGACGTTGGTTCGGCGGCACCCGACGGCGGCCATAACGTTGTTCGTTTCAAGCGTTTACAAGACCATTGTTGCGTGATGCGCGGCGGGTAATGACCGACGTTCGTTCGGCGGCACCCGACGGCGGCCATAACGTTGTTCGTTGCAAGCGTTTACAAGACCATTGTTGCGCGATGCGCGGGGGGTAATGACCGACGTTGGTTCGGCGGCACCCGACGGCGGCCTTAACGTTGTTCGTTTCAAGCGTTTCTACAATCATTGTAGCGCGATGCGCGGCGGGTAATGACCGACGTTGGTTCGGCGGCACCCGACGGCGGCCATGACGTTATTCGTTTCAAGCGTTTACAAGACCATTGTTGCGCGATGCGCGGCGGGTAATGACCGACGTTCGTTCGGCGGCACCCGACGGCGGCCATAACGTTGTTCGTTTCAAGCGTTCACAAGACCATTGTTGCGTGATGCGCGGCGGGGAATGGCCGACGTTCGTTCGGCGGCACCCGACGGCGGCCTTAACGTTGTTCGTTTCAAGCGTTTCTACGATCATTGTAGCGCGATGCGCGGCGGGTAATGACGGACGTTGGTTCGGCGGCACCCGACGGCGGCCATAACGTTGTTCGTTTCAAGCGTTTACAAGACCATTGTTGCGCGATGCGCGGCGGGTAATGACCGACGTTCGTTCGGCGGCACCCGACGGCGGCAATAACGTTGTTCGTTGCAAGCGTTTACAAGACCATTGTTGCGCGATGCGCGGCGGGTAATGACCGACGTTGGTTCGGCGGCACCCGACGGCGGCCTTAACGTTGTTCGTTTCAAGCGTTTCTACGATCATTGTAGCGCGATTCGCGGCGGGTAATGACCGACGTTCGTTCGGCGGCACCCGACGGCGGCCTTAACGTTGTTCGTTTCAAGCGTTTCTACGATCATTGTAGCGCGATGCGCGGCGGGTAATGACCGACGTTGTTTCGGCGGCACCCGACGGCGGCCATAACGTTGTTCGTTTCAAGCGTTTACAAGACCATTGTTGCGCGATACGCGGCGGGTAATGACCGACGTTCGTTCGGCGGCACCCGACGGCGGCCATAACGTTGTTCGTTTCAAGCGTTTACAAGACCATTGTTGCGCGATGCGCGGCGGGTAATGACCGACGTTCGTTCGGCGGCACCCGACGGCGGCCATAACGTTGTTCGTTGCAAGCGTTTACAAGACCATTGTTGCGCGATGCGCGGCGGGTAATGACCGACGTTGGTTCGGCGGCACCCGACGGCGGCCTTAACGTTGTTCGTTTCAAGCGTTTCTACGATCATTGTAGCGCGATGCGCGGCGGGTAATGACCGACGTTCGTTCGGCGGCACCCGACGGCGGCCTTAACGTTGTTCGTTTCAAGCGTTTCTACGATCATTGTAGCGCGATGCGCGGCGGGTAATGACCGACGTTGTTTCGGCGGCACCCGACGGCGGCCATAACGTTGTTCGTTTCAAGCGTTTACAAGACCATTGTTGCGCGATGCGCGGCGGGTAATGACCGACGTTCGTTTGGCGGCACCCGACGGCGGCCTTAACGTTGTTCGTTTCAAGCGTTTCTACGATCATTGTAGCGCGATGCGCGGCGGGTAATGACCGACGTTCGTTCGGCGGCACCCGACGGCGGCCATAACGTTGTTCGTTTCAAGCGTTTACAAGACCATTGTTGCGCGATGCGCGGCGGGTAATGACCGACGTTCGTTCGGCGGCACCCGACGGCGGCCTTAACGTTGTTCGTTTCAAGCGTTTACAAGACCATTGTTGCGCGATGCGCGGCGGGTAATGACCGACGTTCGTTCGGCGGCACCCGACGGCGGCCATAACGTTGTTCGTTTCAAGCGTTTACAAGACCATTGTTGCGCGATGCGCGGCGGGTAATGACCGACGTTCGTTCGGCGGCACCCGACGGCGGCCTTAACGGTGTTCGTTTCAAGCGTTTCTACGATCATTGTAGCGCGATGCGCGGCGGGTAATGACCGACGTTGGTTCGGCGGCACCCGACGGCGGCCATAACGTTGTTCGTTTCAAGCGTTTACAAGACCATTGTTGCGTGATGCGCGGCGGGTAATGACCGACGTTCGTTCGGCGGCACCCGACGGCGGCCATAACGTTGTTCGTTGCAAGCGTTTACAAGACCATTGTTGCGCGATGCGCGGGGGGTAATGACCGACGTTGGTTCGGCGGCACCCGACGGCGGCCTTAACGTTGTTCGTTTCAAGCGTTTCTACAATCATTGTAGCGCGATGCGCGGCGGGTAATGACCGACGTTGGTTCGGCGGCACCCGACGGCGGCCATGACGTTATTCGTTTCAAGCGTTTACAAGACCATTGTTGCGCGATGCGCGGCGGGTAATGACCGACGTTCGTTCGGCGGCACCCGACGGCGGCCATAACGTTGTTCGTTTCAAGCGTTCACAAGACCATTGTTGCGTGATGCGCGGCGGGGAATGGCCGACGTTCGTTCGGCGGCACCCGACGGCGGCCTTAACGTTGTTCGTTTCAAGCGTTTCTACGATCATTGTAGCGCGATGCGCGGCGGGTAATGACGGACGTTGGTTCGGCGGCACCCGACGGCGGCCATAACGTTGTTCGTTTCAAGCGTTTACAAGACCATTGTTGCGCGATGCGCGGCGGGTAATGACCGACGTTCGTTCGGCGGCACCCGACGGCGGCCATAACGTTGTTCGTTTCAAGCGTTTACAAGACCATTGTTGCGTGATGCGCGGCGGGTAATGGCCGACGTTCGTTCGGCGGCACCCGACGGCGGCCATAACGTTGTTCGTTGCAACCGTTTACAAGACCATTGTTGCGCGATGCGCGGCGGGTAATGTCCAACGTTGGTTCGGCGGCACCCGACGGCGGCCTTAACGGTGTTCGTTTCAAGCGTTTCTACGATCATTGTAGCGCGATGCGCGGCGGGTAATGACCGACGTTGGTTCGGCGGCACCCGACGGCGGCCATAACGTTGTTCGTTTCAAGCGTTTACAAGACCATTGTTGCGCGATGCGCGGCGGGTAATGACCGACGTTGGTTCGGCGGCACCCGACGGCGGCCTTAACGTTGTTCTTTTCAAGCGTTTACAAGACCATTGTTGCGTGATGCGCGGTGGGTAATGACCGACGTTCGTTCGGCAGCACCCGACGGCGGCCATAACGTTGTTCGTTGCAACCGTTGACAAGACCATTGTTGCGCGATGCGCGGCGGGTAATGACCGACGTTGGTTCGGCGGCACCCGACGGCGGCCTTAACGGTGTTCGTTTCAAGCGTTTCTACGATCACTGTAGCGCGATGCGCGGCGGGTAATGACCGACGTTGGTTCGGCGGCACCCGACGGCGGCCATAACGTTGTTCGTTTCAAGCGTTTACAAGACCATTGTTGCGTGATGCGCGGCGGGTAATGACCGACGTTCGTTCGGCGGCACCCGACGGCGGCCATAACGTTGTTCGTTGCAAGCGTTTACAAGACCATTGTTGCGCGATGCGCGGGGGGTAATGACCGACGTTGGTTCGGCGGCACCCGACGGCGGCCTTAACGTTGTTCGTTTCAAGCGTTTCTACAATCATTGTAGCGCGATGCGCGGCGGGTAATGACCGACGTTGGTTCGGCGGCACCCGACGGCGGCCATGACGTTATTCGTTTCAAGCGTTTACAAGACCATTGTTGCGCGATGCGCGGCGGGTAATGACCGACGTTCGTTCGGCGGCACCCGACGGCGGCCATAACGTTGTTCGTTTCAAGCGTTCACAAGACCATTGTTGCGTGATGCGCGGCGGGGAATGGCCGACGTTCGTTCGGCGGCACCCGACGGCGGCCTTAACGTTGTTCGTTTCAAGCGTTTCTACGATCATTGTAGCGCGATGCGCGGCGGGTAATGACGGACGTTGGTTCGGCGGCACCCGACGGCGGCCATAACGTTGTTCGTTTCAAGCGTTTACAAGACCATTGTTGCGCGATGCGCGGCGGGTAATGACCGACGTTCGTTCGGCGGCACCCGACGGCGGCCATAACGTTGTTCGTTGCAAGCGTTTACAAGACCATTGTTGCGCGATGCGCGGCGGGTAATGACCGACGTTGGTTCGGCGGCACCCGACGGCGGCCTTAACGTTGTTCGTTTCAAGCGTTTCTACGATCATTGTAGCGCGATGCGCGGCGGGTAATGACCGACGTTCGTTCGGCGGCACCCGACGGCGGCCTTAACGTTGTTCGTTTCAAGCATTTCTACGATCATTGTAGCGCGATGCGCGGCGGGTAATGACCGACGTTGGTTCGGCGGCACCCGACGGCGGCCATAACGTTATTCGTTTCAAGCGTTTACAAGACCATTGTTGCGCGATGCGCGGCGGGTAATGACCGACGTTCGTTCGGCGGCACCCGACGGCGGCCATAACGTTGTTCGTTTGAAGCGTTTACAAGACCATTGTTGCGTGATGCGCGGCGGGTAATGGCCGACGTTCGTTCGGCGGTACCCGACGGCGGCCATAACGTTGTTCGTTGCAAGCGTTTACAAGACCATTGTTGCGCGATGCGCGGCGGGTAATGACCGACGTTGGTTCGGCGGCACCCGACGGCGGCCTTAACGTTGTTCGTTTCAAGCGTTTCTACGATCATTGTAGCGCGATGCGCGGCGGGTAATGACCGACGTTCGTTCGGCGGCACCCGACGGCGGCCTTAACGTTGTTCGTTTCAAGCGTTTCTACGATCATTGTAGCGCGATGCGCGGCGGGTAATGACCGACGTTGTTTCGGCGGCACCCGACGGCGGCCATAACGTTGTTCGTTTCAAGCGTTTACAAGACCATTGTTGCGCGATGCGCGGCGGGTAATGACCGACGTTCGTTTGGCGGCACCCGACGGCGGCCTTAACGTTGTTCGTTTCAAGCGTTTCTACGATCATTGTAGCGCGATGCGCGGCGGGTAATGACCGACGTTCGTTCGGCGGCACCCGACGGCGGCCATAACGTTGTTCGTTTCAAGCGTTTACAAGACCATTGTTGCGCGATGCGCGGCGGGTAATGACCGACGTTCGTTCGGCGGCACCCGACGGCGGCCATAACGTTGTTCGCTGCAAGCGTTTACAAGACCATTGTTGCGCGATGCGCGGGGGGTAATGACCGACGTTGGTTCGGCGGCACCCGACGGCGGCCTTAACGTTGTTTGTTTCAAGCGTTTCTACAATCATTGTAGCGCGATGCGCGGCGGGTAATGACCGACGTTGTTTCGGCGGCACCCGACGGCGGCCATAACGTTGTTCGTTGCAACCGTTTACAAGACCATTGTTGCGCGATGCGCGGCGGGTAATGACCGACGTTGGTTCGGCGGCAACCGACGGCGGCCTTAACGTTGTTCGTTTCAAGCGTTTCTACGATCATTGTAGCGCGATGCGCGGCGGGTAATGACCGACGTTGTTTCGGCGGCACCCGACGGCGGCCATAACGTTGTTCGTTTCAAGCGTTTACAAGACCATTGTTGCGCGATGCGCGGCGGGTAATGACCGACGTTCGTTCGGCTGCACCCGACGGCGGCCTTAACGTTGTTCGTTTCAAGCGTTTCTACGATCATTGTAGCGCGATGCGCGGCGGGTAATGACCGACGTTCGTTCGGCGGCACCCGACGGCGGCCATAACGTTGTTCGTTTCAAGCGTTTACAAGACCATTGTTGCGCGATGCGCGGCGGGTAATGACCGACGTTGGTTCGGCGGCACCCGACGGCGGCCATAACGTTGTTCGTTTCAAGCGTTTACAAGACCATTGTTGCGCGATGCGCGGCGGGTAATGGCCGACGTTCGTTCGGCGGCACCCGACGGCGGCCTTAACGTTGTTCTTTTCAAGCGTTTACAAGACCATTGTTGCGTGATGCGCGGTGGGTAATGACCGACGTTCGTTCGGCAGCACCCGACGGCGGCCATAACGTTGTTCGTTGCAACCGTTTACAAGACCATTGTTGCGCGATGCGCGGCGGGTAATGACCGACGTTGGTTCGGCGGCACCCGACGGCGGCCTTAACGGTGTTCGTTTCAAGCGTTTCTGCGATCATTGTAGCGCGATGCGCGGCGGGTAATGACCGACGTTCGTTCGGCGGCACCCGACGGCGGCCATAACGTTGTTTGTTTCAAGCGTTTACAAGACCATTGTTGCGCGATGCGCGGCGGGTAATGTCCGACGTTCGTTCGGCGGCACCCGACGGCGGCCTTAACGTTGTTCGTTTCAAGCGTTTCTACGATCATTGTAGCGCGATGCGCGGCGGGTAATGACCGACGTTGGTTCGGCGGCATCCGACGGCGGCCTTAACGTTGTTCGTTTCAAGCGTTTACAAGACCATTGTTGCGTGATGCGCGGCGGGTAATGACCGACGTTCGTTCGGCGGCACCCGACGGCGGCCATAACGTTGTTCGTTGCAACCGTTTACAAGACCATTGTTGCGCGATGCGCGGCGGGTAATGACCGACGTTGGTTCGGTGGCACCCGACGGCGGCCTTAACGTTGTTCGTTTCAAGCGTTTCTACGATCATTGTAGCGCGATGCGCGGCGGGTAATGACCGACGTTCGTTCGGCGGCACCCGACGGCGGCCATAACGTTGTTCGCTGCAAGCGTTTACAAGACCATTGTTGCGCGATGCGCGGGGGGTAATGACCGACGTTGGTTCGGCGGCACCCGACGGCGGCCTTAACGTTGTTTGTTTCAAGCGTTTCTACAATCATTGTAGCGCGATGCGCGGCGGGTAATGACCGACGTTGTTTCGGCGGCACCCGACGGCGGCCATAACGTTGTTCGTTGCAACCGTTTACAAGACCATTGTTGCGCGATGCGCGGCGGGTAATGACCGACGTTGGTTCGGCGGCAACCGACGGCGGCCTTAACGTTGTTCGTTTCAAGCGTTTCTACGATCATTGTAGCGCGATGCGCGGCGGGTAATGACCGACGTTGTTTCGGCGGCACCCGACGGCGGCCATAACGTTGTTCGTTTCAAGCGTTTACAAGACCATTGTTGCGCGATGCGCGGCGGGTAATGACCGACGTTCGTTCGGCTGCACCCGACGGCGGCCTTAACGTTGTTCGTTTCAAGCGTTTCTACGATCATTGTAGCGCGATGCGCGGCGGGTAATGACCGACGTTCGTTCGGCGGCACCCGACGGCGGCCATAACGTTGTTCGTTTCAAGCGTTTACAAGACCATTGTTGCGCGATGCGCGGCGGGTAATGACCGACGTTGGTTCGGCGGCACCCGACGGCGGCCATAACGTTGTTCGTTTCAAGCGTTTACAAGACCATTGTTGCGCGATGCGCGGCGGGTAATGGCCGACGTTCGTTCGGCGGCACCCGACGGCGGCCTTAACGTTGTTCTTTTCAAGCGTTTACAAGACCATTGTTGCGTGATGCGCGGTGGGTAATGACCGACGTTCGTTCGGCAGCACCCGACGGCGGCCATAACGTTGTTCGTTGCAACCGTTTACAAGACCATTGTTGCGCGATGCGCGGCGGGTAATGACCGACGTTGGTTCGGCGGCACCCGACGGCGGCCTTAACGGTGTTCGTTTCAAGCGTTTCTGCGATCATTGTAGCGCGATGCGCGGCGGGTAATGACCGACGTTCGTTCGGCGGCACCCGACGGCGGCCATAACGTTGTTTGTTTCAAGCGTTTACAAGACCATTGTTGCGCGATGCGCGGCGGGTAATGTCCGACGTTCGTTCGGCGGCACCCGACGGCGGCCTTAACGTTGTTCGTTTCAAGCGTTTCTACGATCATTGTAGCGCGATGCGCGGCGGGTAATGACCGACGTTGGTTCGGCGGCATCCGACGGCGGCCTTAACGTTGTTCGTTTCAAGCGTTTACAAGACCATTGTTGCGTGATGCGCGGCGGGTAATGACCGACGTTCGTTCGGCGGCACCCGACGGCGGCCATAACGTTGTTCGTTGCAACCGTTTACAAGACCATTGTTGCGCGATGCGCGGCGGGTAATGACCGACGTTGGTTCGGTGGCACCCGACGGCGGCCTTAACGTTGTTCGTTTCAAGCGTTTCTACGATCATTGTAGCGCGATGCGCGGCGGGTAATGACCGACGTTGGTTCGGCGGCATCCGACGGCGGCCTTAACGTTGTTCGTTTCAAGCGTTTACAAGACCATTGTTGCGTGATGCGCGGCGGGTAATGACCGACGTTCGTTCGGCGGCACCCGACGGCGGCCTTAATGTTGTTCGTTTCAAGCGTTTACAAGACCATTGTTGCGTGATGCGCGGCGGGTAATGACCGACGTTCGTTCGGCGGCACCCGACGGCGGCCATAACGTTGTTCGTTGCAACCGTTTACAAGACCATTGTTGCGCGATGCGCGGCGGGTAATGACCGACGTTGGTTCGGCGGCACCCGACGGCGGCCTTAACGGTGTTCGTTTCAAGCGTTTCTACGATCATTGTAGCGCGATGCGCGGCGGGTAATGACCGACGTTGGTTCGGCGGCACACGACGTCGGCCATAACTTTGTTCGTTTCAAGCGTTTACAAGACCATTGTTGCGCGATGCGCGGCGGGTAATGACCGACGTTCGTTCGGCGGCACCCGACGTCGGCCTTAACGTTGTTCGTTTCAAGCGTTTCTACGATCGTTGTTGCGCGATGCGCGGCGGGTAATGACCGACGTTGGTTAGGCGGCACCCGACGGCGGCCATAACGTTGTTCGTTTCAAGCGTTTCTACGATCATTGTAGCGCGATGCGCGGCGGGTAATGACCGACGTTCGACCGGCGGCACCCGACGGCGGCCATAACGTTTTTCGTTTCAAGCGTTTACAAGAACATTGTTGCGCGATGCGCGGCGGGTAATGGCCGACGTTCGTTCGGCGGCACCCGACGGCGGCCATAACGTTGTTCGTTTCAAGCGTTTCTACGATCATTGTAGCGCGATGCGCGGCGGGTAATGACCGACGTTGTTTCGGCGGCATCCGACGGCGGCCTTAACGTTGTTCGTTTCAAGCGTTTACAAGACCATTGTTGCGTGATGCGCGGCGGGTAATGACCGACGTTGGTTCGGCGGTATCCGACGGCGGCCATAACATTGTTCGTTTCAAGCGTTTATAAGACCATTGTCGCGCGATGCGCGGCGGGTAATGACCGACGTTCGTTCGGCGGCACCCGACGGCGACCTTAACGTTGTTCGTTTCAAGCGTTTCTACGATCATTGTTGCGCGATGCCCGGCGGGTAATGACCGACGTTCGTTCGGCGGCACCCGACGGCGGCCTTAACGTTGTTCGTTTCAAGCGTTTCTACGATCATTGTCGCGCGATGCGCGGCGGTTAATGACCGACGTTCGTTCGGCGGCACTCGACGGTGACCTTAACGTTCTTCGTTTCAAGCGTTTCTACGATCATTGTAGCGCGATGCGCGGCGGGTAATGACCGACGTTCGTTCGGCGTCTCCCGACGGCGGCCATAACGTTGTTCGTTTCAAGCGTTTACAAGACCATTGTTGCGCGATGCGCGGCGGGTAATGTCCGACGTTGGTTCGGCGGTACCCGTCGGCGGCCATAACGTTGTTCGTTTCAAGCGTTTACAAGACCATTGTTGCGCGATGCGGGGCGGGTAATGACCGACGTTCGTTCGGCGGCACCCGACGTCGGCCTTAACGTTCTTCGTTTCAAGCGTTTCTACGATCGTTGTTGCGCGTTGCGCGGCGGGTAATGATCGACGGTGGTTCGGCGGCACCCGACGGCGGCCATAACGTTGTTCGTTTCAAGCGTTTACAAGACCATTGTTGCGCGATGCGCGGCGGGTAATGACCGACGTTGGTTCGACGGTACCCGACGGCGGCCATAACGTTGTTCGTTTCAAGCGTTTACAAGACCATTGTTGCGCGATGCGGGGCGGGTAATGACCGACGTTCGTTCGGCGGCACCCGACGGCGGCCTTAACGTTGTTCGTTTCAAGCGTTTACAAGACCATTGTTGCGCGATGCGCGGCCGGTAATGACCGACGTTGGTGCGGCGGCAACCGACGGCGGCCTTAACGTTGTTCGTTTCAAGCGTTTACAAGACCATTGTTGCGCGATGCGCGGCGGGTAATGACCGACGTTGGTTCGGCGGCAACCGACGGCGGCCTTAACGTTGTCCGTTTCATGCGTTTCTATGATCATTGTTGCGCGATGCGCGGCGGGTGTAACGTCCGGCGTTCCGCCTACCGCCCTCCAGCGCAACCCACAACGGCCAGCATCAGCGTCCACACAGCCAGCTGCAGCCGAGTACGTGGAGCAAGCGCCCCTGCACGCGGGCAACCCGCCCGACCGCCGCGCGCCCCACTACCGTGCCCAGCGACTCGCGCGCCACGCGACCCGAGGATGTCGCGGACCCACGAGCTGATCGACAGATTCGTCCGATCGCTCAAGCTGAGCAGTCGAGTTCCAATGCCTTCGGGCCGTTCCAACCCTCACTTGGAGGTGTTCTTATTCTTGTTCCTAATTCAATTCTAATTCAAACTCAAGTCAATTCTAATTCTAATTTAGTCTACTTTTAACTTAGTCTAGGGAAAGTAATTGTGTAAGCTTAGGTTAATTCTAGAATATATTTTATTTTACCTAACATCACAAGTTCGTTATTTCAACATTCAATCCTTTGCCAATTATCTTAGTATACGAATTCTTCCACGGGTTTCGCGTGGACTTACGTACATCCAAATCAAAGCGCAAGTGACTTTTGGTAACCGACTGGTTAGAGCGGACCGCCGCTTAGCTTCGTCGACCCGAACAGTTAACTCCGTGGAGAAGAGTCAACGTTTCGCCCTTCTGGACCGATAGGCTAGAGCGGACCGCCGCTTACCCGATTCGTATCCAGACCGTCGAAATTAGACTTGGATGTGCCGACAGTCAATCCGGAAAACCCGACGTGCGGGTAGGAAGAACTTCTTACGCCAATTAGTGCGCGAATACGTGGGCCTTGCGCCAATCTCGTTGTCAACTTCGTTCAGCACCATACTCGTGGCTCCTCATCCAGCCGCATCATCCACAACAGGCCTGGAGAAGCCGTCCAGCCGTACCGAGCCGAGCCGTTGGAAGCTCGTCCGGATAACGATCCAGCCTCGCAGCACCTACGCCGCGACGATTCCTGAAGGAGATCCTCGCCGCCAGCGATACCTAGAACGGAAATATTGAGAGTCAACGGTGATCAAGCCAGCAAAGGTAGGACATTTACTCTTTACCGCGTGCGCGTCCGTAGAAAATCAGTGTTCGTGTCCCATTGAAAGGTACCCGGTGCCCGTCGCAGAAATTTGGTGACAGCGGTGGTATATTGTTCGCGTTAGTTTAGAAATTCCGCTATTAACGAACGCGCTCAGCCATGTCGACACGGACGCCTACGAAAACGCGCCATCAACCGTCGCCAGGGCTATCGATTATCAGGACGCCCTTGCTGATCCGGTACCGCGAACCGTCGATACCGCTGAAGGTAGTCGACCCGCCGATAATACAATTACGCTCATGCAACAAGTGGAACAAAAGCGCCGCGAACTCGAGGCCTTACGCCGTTCGCAAGCCGTCACACGCGACGATACAGAACCGCTCGTGTTCCCTCAGGTCAATCCATCTCTACCGCGTATGGAGAATATAGAATCGGCAAATTCGCAGCACGACGAGCTTTCGCTCAAACAGGCATTAGAGGCCGTGCCTCATTACGATGGGCAGAATATGCCAGTCCTTCAATTCACACGAGCGTGCAAACGCGCTTACGAGCTAATCCCCAACGGTTGCGAAAGGACCTTCACTCGCTTAATTAAAAGTAAGCTAATAGGCCGCGCTTACCTCGCGTTGGAAGACGAACCGTGCCAAACGATTTTAGAGTTAACAGACATCCTCCGCAACTCCTTCGGCGCGATTGGATCCGCGGATCATTACCGCGGGGAACTCACAAATATCTATATGAAACCGGGAGAGCATATTCTTGACTATATCATCCGTGTTAAAGATTTACGCACCGCGATCTTCGACTGCGAGCGACTTTCGCCGTACGCAACGCATAACGGTACATCCAACGTAGACGAATTAACGCTACGGTGTTTCGCCGATGGGCTTATCCCAGAATTACGGGTCCAAATCCCTATACATACGGTGCATACTCATCAAGAATCGGTTCACGGTCGCAAACAGAAAGTCACCCGAAAAGAAACGAGACGATATGTTCGTTATGCAATAATCCGGGACATTACGCTAGGGACTGCCGGGCCAGGTCAATTCCGCCACGACAATCGCCTAATCTGTACACTCCAGGTACCTCGCGCGATAACCATGCTCCCCGACCCGCGTACGAGCAGCCGCGACCGACCGCGCCCCGCGATAAATTCTGCCGATATTGTAAGACGCCGGGTCATGAGATCGAAGAGTGCCGAAAAAGGCAATATTATAACAATGCCAGGTCGTCGGGAAACGGGAACGGCCTCCCTCCGCGCCGCGAGACAGGACGCGAGGCCAGCCGCCCTATCAGAACTCTCGCGATGAACGACCGGCCAACGGAAATCGAAGCTACCGAGCCGCCATAAATATCACCGGAAAGACGAACACTCCCAGCGTTGTGTTAAATTCCAACGAGCTAATTAAGCCCACGGAATTCATGATCGACACCGGCGCTGAAATTAGCGTCATCAAACACTCCGCATTAGCACCGACAGCTCGCGTCGATACCACGGAAACGGTGGTAATCACGGGCGTCACGAACGGGAAGTCCTTTACTCTAGGCACCGTGAACATAGTTTTGTTCAACCGCGTCGTCCCATTCAATGTTGTCAGCGACGATTTTCCCCTCAGCCCAGATGGGATCCTAGGATCTGGATTCTGCGCTGATGCGGAAATATCTTTCCCGAAGCGTCAACTAAAATGGTATGGAAAAACTATTCCATTTCATCGCGAAATCGCGAACATCGAGCATGAAGTCCCTCCTATTCAACAAAAGACCTCCGCGCAGATCATTCCGTCGAGAAACAATCAGCCTCGAGTTAAGCCGCAGGTAACGCGCGCGAAACCCGGCACCGCGAAAAGGGTCAAGGTACCTGCTCGCGAGCAAGCAGAGACTTCCGAAAGTCTATCTATTCCGCCGCGTATGAATACCGGTGTGAAAGTCAGAATAATTAATTCCGACATTCACGAGGGTATTATTCCCCGATTAAATATCGCGCCGGGTATCTATTTCGGCAACGCGCTGGTGACGGTTCACGAGGGTTAGGCGATCACTCGGGTAATTAACTCGACCGACAAGACGGTTAAAATCGCCCTGCCCTCAGTGAAACTCGAGCCAGTGACATCGATCCTAAATAATTCCGAGGAAGACAGCCTCGCGCTCTTCCCGTTATTCTCGAAGACCGAGTCGTCTCATATTACGAAAACACATCGCGCTCAAGTTCCAGCCGTTTCGACTGGCTCGCCCCACAAAGGGAAATCAAGCAAATCCATTTCGCATTTGAATTCTAGTAAAGTGTACGAAACTCCCCTTCGTCCCGCTACGAAACCGTCGTACGCGCAAATTACAAAATCCACTGCTAATGTCGCGCCGTCTAAACAGATTGTAAATCCGCCGAAACCTCGGCTAGAACGAATCATAGAATCTCTCCGACTAGATCACCTCAATAGAGAGGAAAAACAACACGTTGTCGATCTCATAGATAAAACACAAGACCTGTTCCACTTAGAAGACGACAAGTTAGGATGCACGACCGCGGCAACACATAAGATCCCCACGGTCGATGACAGGCCGATAAATGTAAAACAATATAGGTTCCCCCCGGCGCACAAAGAGGAGATTCGGGACCAGGTAGAAAAATTATTAAAAAACGGCATTATACGGAATTCCAAGTCCCCGTATAACTCTCCGCTATGGGTAGTCCCAAAGAAGTCAGATTCAGAGGGGAAAAAGCGCTGGCGAGTTGTCATAGATTACCGTGCATTAAATGAAAAATCAATCGCCGACGCATATCCGCTGCCGTGTATTACAGAAATTCTGGATCAACTTGGAAGCGCCAAGTATTTTAGCACCTTTGATTTAGCAAGCGGTTTCCATCAAACCCCGATGGAACCCGCCGACGCACACAAAACCGCTTTTTCCACGCCAAACGGGCACTTTGAATTTACCCGAATGCCGTTCGGTTTAAAAAACGCGCCCGCTACGTTCCAACGATTAATGGACAACGTGCTCGCGGGACTGCAAGGGAATGAACTTTTCGTCTATTTAGATGATATAGTAATCTACGCTAGCTCTCTTCAAGAGCACGCCGTAAAATGCGAGAAACTGACACGCCGTCTGAGAGAGGCCAATTTAGCTCTCCAGCCGGACAAATGTGAGTTTTTACGACGAGAAGTAAGTTACCTCGGACATATTATAAGCGAGAGCGGGGTGAAACCCGACCCGTCCAAAGTAAGAGCCGTAAGATACTTTCCGACACCGACAAACGCGAAACAAATAAAACAGTTCTTAGGACTCGCCGGATACTATAGAAGGTTCATCTCAAATTTTTCGAAGGTCGCTAAACCTCTCACCAACCTCTTAAAAAAGGACGCCCCGTTTGTTTGGCGTAACGAGCAACAGAACGCATTCGTTCAACTACGCGACGCGTTATGTGAAGCGCCCATACTTCAATACCCTAACTTCAAAAAACCGTTTGTTATAACAACCGATGCATCAGCGGATGCCATAGGAGGTGTACTTAGCCAAGGTCCGATAGGCCGCGATCTGCCAATAGCCTATACATCACGATTGTTAAATTCCGCTGAGAGAAATTATTCAACCATTGAAAAAGAATGCCTAGCAATAATCTACGCTGTACATCATTTTAGACCGTACATATACGGCAACCAATTTAAGTTGATTACCGACCATCGTCCACTGGTGTGGATGAACTCAGTTAAAGACCCATCCAGCCGTCTCGTTCGGTGGAGATTAAAACTCGCCGAGTATGATTATGAGATGATATACAAATCGGGAAAAACAAATCTAAATGCGGATGCTCTGTCGCGGAATCCAGTGAACGTCTGCCCTGTAAACCAACCGTCCTCATCCGACGAAGATATTTTTGATCCGTATCCAAAATCCAAGAAACACACAGTTCCTCCTCCGCCTCCTCCTTTTCCTAGTTCCGAAAAGGACCACGGCGCACCAGAGACGTTACCACGACAACAACCGGCATTACCGACGCTACGAACGACGATCGATAATGAAGAAGTTTACCAACCATTACCTGACGAACACATTAGAACAGAACCACTATTCAAATATACGCGAGACACTATCGCCACACGACGAGACAACTACGTCATATTCATTACAAAAACAGGACGACCTTACGACACAGGCGCGAAAGAATTAGAAAAATCCGGGAAATTTTTTTCAAACAAAACAGATATCAATCTTGCTAGGGCCAGGTTTACTAAAATCGATGAGCATTACTAAATCCAACTACCAATTATCGAGCACGAAACCCGTGCCATAGATTATCAAGTAGTCATCGAAGCACTCAGATCCTTATTCGACGTTGTCAACGAGCTTCAACTAAAAACAATCAGTATCGCGCAATCATCACTAGACACAATACCATTTTCGAAAATCCAACGAGCATTACAAGACCTATTTTACGAAATGCCAGTACAAATAACAATCTGTCAAGGCCTTATCCATATTCCACCTGAAGAAAATGGACTCAAAATCATTCGCGAAAATCACGATTCACCGATAGGCGGTCACATGGGAGTAAACAAAACTTATTCCCGCATTAGAGAAAAATTCTACTGGCCAAATATGAAAGCTCAAATTCAGGATTATATCGGAAAATGCAAAAGTTGCCAACAGGAGAAATTAGTAAGAGTAAAGACGCGACAGCCACTGACACTGACAGATACACCTGGTTGCGCATTCGACAAGATCTCAATGGACGTAATGGGTCCCCTTCCTACAACCCCTGACGGCTATACTAATATTCTTACCATACAAGACCTACTAACTAAATATTCCATTGCCGTTCCTCTCAAACAAACAACAGCCGTCGACATAGCGGACGCACTTATAACGCAATCCATTTGTAAATTCGGATGCCCAAAAGGCATTCTAAAAGACCAAGGTTCAAACTTTATTAACAGCTTAATAAAAGCAATAGCAATCAAGTTCAGAATCAAACAATTCAAGTCCACAGCTTTCCACCCACAGACGAACGGTTCGGTGGAGAGATCCCACCATGTTTTAGCAGAGTACTTAAAGCACTATATCAACACCAGTGACGATTGGGAAAGATGGCTACCGTATGCCATGTTTTCTTATAATACGAGCGTTCACATGAACTTGTATTCGGGAAAATAGCGCGAACTCCGTCCGACAGTCCATTTCAGGACAGCACTGAAAATGAAACGTATTCAGACTATATAATAAGCCTAAACGAAAAGATCGCGAAATCACAGAGAATCGCACGTGAAAACCTCGATAACGCGAAGCGTCGCGCCAAGTATTATTATGATAGAAAAACCAATGTACAAAAATTCGAAGCAGGACAGTGGGTTTTCCTGCTTCGCGAACCAAACAAACACAAATTCGAATCGCAGTATGTGGGCCCATATTGAATAGTAGAGGTCCTAAACAACAATAATGTCAAACTAGCAATTAAGGGTAGATTTAAGATAGTACACACGAATAAAATAAAGTTGTGTAAACGCATGAACAGTGTGAAAAGGACTGATATTAAAACAGCAAAAAGTGTTATGAACCCAAATGAGCCAAGTGATAGTGCAAGTGCAAGCAGAGGAAACTACGGTCACTCCACCCAGGTGAAACGAGCCCGCCATAGCATATCCGGCAGGGACTCCCTAATAAATCGGCAGCCAACCGGCAGAACGACACCAGTGCACGTCGCAGTTACGCGATCCATCCGGTTTTCGGCTGCGTGTCATCCGTGAGACATACGGTTCTTTTCCGCGCTCGCGACGTGACGCCTTTCAATGGGACACGAACACTGATTTTCTACGGACGCGCACGCGGTAAAGAGTAAATGTCCTACCTTTGCTGGCTTGATCACCGTTGACTCTCAATATTTCCGTTCTAGGTATCGCTGGCGGCGAGGATCTCCTTCAGGAATCGTCGCGGCGTAGGTGCTGCGAGGCTGGATCGTTATCCGGACGAGCTTCCAACGGCTCGGCTCGGTACGGCTGGACGGCTTCTCCAGGCCTGTTGTGGATGATGCGGCTGGATGAGGAGCCACGAGTATGGTGCTGAACGAAGTTGACAACGAGATTGGCGCAAGGCCCACGTATTCGCGCACTAATTGGCGTAAGAAGTTCTTCCTACCCGCACGTCGGGTTTTCCGGATTGACTGTCGGCACATCCAAGTCTAATTTCGACGGTCTGGATACGAATCGGGTAAGCGGCGGTCCGCTCTAGCCTATCGGTCCAGAAGGGCGCAACGTTGACTCTTCTCCACGGAGTTAACTGTTCGGGTCGACGAAGCTAAGCGGCGGTCCGCTCTAACCAGTCGGTTACCAAAAGTCACTTGCGCTTTGATTTGGATGTACGTAAGTCCACGCGAAACCCGTGGAAGAATTCGTATACTAAGATAATTGGCAAAGGATTGAATGTTGAAATAACGAACTTGTGATGTTAGGTAAAATAAAATATATTCTAGAATTAACCTAAGCTTACACAATTACTTTCCCTAGACTAAGTTAAAAGTAGACTAAATTAGAATTAGAATTGACTTGAGTTTGAATTAGAATTGAATTAGGAACAAGAATAAGAACACCTCCAAGTGAGGGTTGGAACGGCCCGAAGGCATTGGAACTCGACTGCTCAGCTTGAGCGATCGGACGAATCTGTCGATCAGCTCGTGGGTCCGCGACATCCTCGGGTCGCGTGGCGCGCGAGTCGCTGGGCACGGTAGTGGGGCGCGCGGCGGTCGGGCGGGTTGCCCGCGTGCAGGGGCGCTTGCTCCACGTACTCGGCTGCAGCTGGCTGTGTGGACGCTGATGCTGGCCGTTGTGGGTTGCGCTGGAGGGCGGTAGGCGGAACGCCGGACGTTACAGTCTCCATATTAGTCGAGGCGCGGACATGTTGAATGTGAGCGGGAGTTCTCTACGTGCAACAATGTTCGCGGCAGGCCGCCACTCGCGACATTATGTCTACATATTAGCCGAGGCTGAATTTCACGGGCACATTTCCTCGTGCAACAATGTTGGCGGTTGCCCGCCACACGCGATATTATGTCTCCGTATTAGCCGAGGCGCAGACAGGCTGAATTTCACGGGCAGAATTCGGCGTGCAACAATTTTCCCGGCTGTCTGCGACGCACGATATTATGTCTCCATATCAGCCGCGGCGTGGACATGCTGAAGGTGAGCGGCAGATTTCTCCGTGCAACAATGTTCGCGGCAGGCCGCCACTCGCGATGTTATGTCTCCATATTAGCCCAGACGCGGGCAGGCTGAATTTCACGGGCACAGTTCCTCGTGCAACAATGTTGGCGGTTGCCCGCCAAACGCGATATTATATCTCCGTATTAGCCGAGAAGCGAACAGGCTGAATTTCACGGGCAGAATTCGCCGAGCAACAATGTTCACTGCTGCCAGCGACGCGCGACATTATGTCTACATATTAGCTGAGGCGCGGACAGGGTGAATTTCACTGGCAGATTTCCCCGTGCAACAATGTCGGTGGGTGCCCGCCACTCGCGATATTATGTCTCCAGATTATCCGAGCCGCAGACATGCTGAAGGTCAGCGGAATACATCACCGTGCAACAATGTTGACGCTTACCCGCAACTCGCGATATTATGTTCCCATATTAGCCGAGGCGCGGGCAGGCTGAATTTCACGGGCACAGTTCCTCGTGCAACAATGTTGGCGGTTGCCCGCCACACGCGATATTATGTCTCCGTATTAGCCGAGAAGCGAACAGGGTGAATTTCACGGGCAGAATTCGCGGTGCAACAATGTTCGCGGCAGCCCGCCACGCGCGATATTATGTCTCCAAATTATCCGAGCCGCAGACATGTTGAAGGTCAGCTGAATACATCAACGTGCAACAATGTTGGCGCCTACCCGCAACTCGCGATATTATGTCCCCATATTAGCAGATGCGCGAACAGGCTGAATTTCACAGGCAGAATTCGCCGTGCAACAATGTCTGCGTCTGCCCGCGTCGCGCAATATTATTGCTCCGTATTAGCCGGCAAGCGGACAGGCTGAATTTCACAGGCAGATTTCGCCGTGCAACAATTTTCCCAGCTGTCCGCGACGCGCGATATTATGTCTCCATATCAGCCGCGGCGTGGACATGCTGAAGGTGAGCGGCAGATTTCTCCGTGCAACAATGTTCGCGGCAGGCCGCCACTCGCGATATTATGTCTCCATATTAGCCCAGACGCGGGCAGGCTGTATTTCACGGGCAGAATTCGCCTTGCAACAATGTTGGCGGCTGCCCGCCACTCGCGATATTATGTCTCCGTATTAGCCGAGAAGCGAACAGGCTGAATTTCACGGGCAGCATTCGCCGTGCAACAATTTTCCCGGCTGTCCGCGACGCGCGATATTATGTCTCCATATCAGCCGCGGCGTGGACATTCTGAAGGTGAGCGGCAGATTTCTCCATGCAACAATGTTCGCGGCAGGCCGCCACTCGCGATGTTATGTCTCCATATCAGCCGCGGCGTGGACATTCTGAAGGTGAGCGGCAGATTTCTCCGTGCAACAATGTTCGCGGCAGGCCGCCACTCGCGATGTTATGTCTCCATATTAGCCCAGATGCGGGCAGGCTGAATTTCACGGGCACAGTTAATCGTGCAACAGTGTTGGCGGTTGCCCGCCACACGCGATATTATGTCTCCGTATTAGCCGAGAAGCGAACAGGTTGAATTTCACGGGCAGAATTCGCGGTGCAACAACGTTTGCGGCTGCCATCGACGCGCGACATTATGTCTACATATTAGCCGAGGCGCGGACAGGCTGAATTTCACTGGCAGATTTCCCCGTGCAACAATGTAGGCGGCTGCCCGCCACTCGCGATATTATATCTCCAGATTATCCGAGCCGCAGACATGCTGAAGGTCAGCGGAATACATCACCGTGCAACAATGTTGACGCTTGCCCGCAACTCGCGATATTATGTCCCCATATTAGCCGAGGCGCGGACAGGCTGAATTTCACGGGCACAGTTCCTCGTGCAACAATGTTGGCGGTTGCCCGCCACACGCGATACTATGTCCCTGTATTAGCCGAGAAGCGGACAGGCTGAATTTCACGGCAGAATTCGCCGACCAGCAATGTTCGCGGCAGCCCGCGACGCGCGATATTATATCTCCATATTAGCCCAGACGCGGGCAGGCTGAATTTCACCGGCGAATTCCCCTGTGCAACAATGTTGGAGGCTGCACGCGACACACGATATTATGTCTCCAGATTATCCGAGCCGCAGACATGCTGAAGGTCAGCGGAATACATCAACGTGCAAAAATGATGGCGCCTACCCGCAACTCGCGATATTATGTCCCCATATTAGCAGATGCGCGAACAGGATGAATTTCACAGGCAGAATTCGCCGTGCAACAATGTCTGCGTCTGCCCGCGTCGCGCAATATTATTGCTCCGTATTAGCCGGCAAGCGGACAGGCTGAATTTCACAGGCAGATTTCGCCGTGCAACAATTTTCCCAGCTGTCCGCGACGCGCGATATTATGTCTCCATATCAGCCGCGGCGTGGACATGCTGAAGGTGAGCGGCAGATTTCTCCGTGCAACAATGTTCGCGGCAGGCCGCCACTCGCGATATTATGTCTCCATATTAGCCCAGACGCGGGCAGGCTGTATTTCACGGGCAGAATTCGCCTTGCAACAATGTTGGCGGCTGCCCGCCACTCGCGATATTATGTCTCCGTATTAGCCGAGAAGCGAACAGGCTGAATTTCACGGGCAGCATTCGCCGTGCAACAATTTTCCCGGCTGTCCGCGACGCGCGATATTATGTCTCCATATCAGCCGCGGCGTGGACATTCTGAAGGTGAGCGGCAGATTTCTCCATGCAACAATGTTCGCGGCAGGCCGCCACTCGCGATGTTATGTCTCCATATCAGCCGCGGCGTGGACATTCTGAAGGTGAGCGGCAGATTTCTCCGTGCAACAATGTTCGCGGCAGGCCGCCACTCGCGATGTTATGTCTCCATATTAGCCCAGATGCGGGCAGGCTGAATTTCACGGGCACAGTTAATCGTGCAACAGTGTTGGCGGTTGCCCGCCACACGCGATATTATGTCTCCGTATTAGCCGAGAAGCGAACAGGTTGAATTTCACGGGCAGAATTCGCGGTGCAACAACGTTTGCGGCTGCCATCGACGCGCGACATTATGTCTACATATTAGCCGAGGCGCGGACAGGCTGAATTTCACTGGCAGATTTCCCCGTGCAACAATGTAGGCGGCTGCCCGCCACTCGCGATATTATATCTCCAGATTATCCGAGCCGCAGACATGCTGAAGGTCAGCGGAATACATCACCGTGCAACAATGTTGACGCTTGCCCGCAACTCGCGATATTATGTCCCCATATTAGCCGAGGCGCGGACAGGCTGAATTTCACGGGCACAGTTCCTCGTGCAACAATGTTGGCGGTTGCCCGCCACACGCGATACTATGTCCCTGTATTAGCCGAGAAGCGGACAGGCTGAATTTCACGGCAGAATTCGCCGACCAGCAATGTTCGCGGCAGCCCGCGACGCGCGATATTATATCTCCATATTAGCCCAGACGCGGGCAGGCTGAATTTCACCGGCGAATTCCCCTGTGCAACAATGTTGGAGGCTGCACGCGACACACGATATTATGTCTCCAGATTATCCGAGCCGCAGACATGCTGAAGGTCAGCGGAATACATCAACGTGCAAAAATGATGGCGCCTACCCGCAACTCGCGATATTATGTCCCCATATTAGCAGATGCGCGAACAGGCTGAATTTCACAGGCAGAATTCGCCGTGCAACAATGTCTGCGGCTGCCCGCGTCGCGCAATATTATGTCTCCGTATTAGCCGGCAAGCGGACAGGCTGAATTTCACGGGCAGATTTCGCCGTGCAACAATTTTCCCAGCTGTCCGCGACGCGCGATATTATGTCTCCATAACAGCCGCGGCGTGGACATGCTGAAGGTGAGCGGCAGATTTCTCCGTGCAACAATGCTCGCGGCAGGCCGCCACTCGCGATATTATGTCTCCATATTAGCCCAGACGCGGGCAGGCTGAATTTCACGGGCAGAATTCGCCTTGCAACAATGTCCGCGGCTGCCCGCGACGCGCGATATTATGTCTCCGTATTAGCCGAGAAGCGGACAGGCTGAATTTCACGGGCAGAATTCGCCGTGCAACAATTTTCCCGGCTGTCCGCGACGCGCGATATTATGTCTCCATAACAGCCGCGGCGTGGACATGCTGAAGGTGAGCGGCAGATTTCTCCGTGCAACAATGCTCGCGGCAGGCCGCCACTCGCGATATCATGTCTCCATATTAGCCCAGACGCGGGCAGGCTGAATTTCACGGGCAGAATTCGCCTTGCAACAATGTCCGCGGCTGCCCGCGACGCGCGATATTATGTCTCCGTATTAGCCGAGAAGCGGACAGGCTGAATTTCACGGGCAGATTTCCCCGTACAACAATGTTGGCGGCTGCCCGCCACTCGCGATTTTATGTCCACATATCAGCCGCTGCGCGGACATGCTGAATTTCACGGGCAGAATTCGCTGTGCAACAATGTCCGCGGCTGCCTGCGACGCGCGATATTATATCTCCATGTTAGCCCAGACGCGTGCAGGCTGAATTTCACCGGCGGATTCCCCTGTGCAACAATGTTGGAGGCTGCACGCGACACACGATAATATGTCTCCAGATTATCCGAGCCGCAGACATGCTGAAGTTCAGCGGAATACATCAACGTGCAACATTGTTGGCGCCTACCCGCAACTCGCGATATTATGTCCCCATATTAGCAGATGCGCGAACAGGCTGAATTTCACATTCAGAATTCGCCGTGCAACAATGTCTGCGGCTGCCCGCGTCGCGCTATATTATGTCTCCGTATTAGCCGGCAAGCGGACAGGCTGAATTTCACGGGTAGATTTCGCCGTGCAACAATTTTCCCGGCTGTCCGCGACGCGCGATATTATGTCTCCATATCAGCCGCGGCGTGGACATTCTGAAGGTGAGCGGCAGATTTCTCCGTGCAACAATGTTCGCGGCAGGCCGCCACTCGCGATGTTATGTCTCCATATCAGCCGCGGCGTGGACATTCTGAAGGTGAGCGGCAGATTTCTCCGTGCAACAATGTTCGCGGCAGGCCGCCACTCGCGATGTTATGTCTCCATATTAGCCCAGACGCGGGCAGGCTGAATTTCACGGGCAGAATTCGCCTTGCAACAATGTCCGCGGCTGCCCGCGACGCGCGATATTATGTCTCCGTATTAGCCGAGAAGCGGACAGGCTGAATTTCACGGGCAGAATTCGCCGTACAACAATTTTCCCGGCTGTCCGCGACGCACGATGTTATGTCTCCATATCAGCCGCGGCGTGGACATGCTGAAGGTGAGCGGCAGATTTCTCCGTGCAACAATGTTCGCGGCAGGCCGCCACTCGCGATGTTATGTCTCCATATTAGCCCAGACGCGGGCAGGCTGAATTTCACGGGCACAGTTCCTCGTGCAACAATGTTGGCGGTTGCCCGCCAAACGCGATATTATATCTCCGTATTAGCCGAGAAGCGAACAGGCTGAATTTCACGGGCAGAATTCGCCGAGCAACAATGTTCACTGCTGCCAGCGACGCGCGACATTATGTCTACATATTAGCTGAGGCGCGGACAGGGTGAATTTCACTGGCAGATTTCCCCGTGCAACAATGTCGGTGGGTGCCCGCCACTCGCGATATTATGTCTCCAGATTATCCGAGCCGCAGACATGCTGAAGGTCAGCGGAATACATCACCTTGCAACAATGTTGACGCTTACCCGCAACTCGCGATGTTATGTCTCCATATTAGCCCAGACGCGGGCAGGCTGAATTTCACGGGCACAGTTCCTCGTGCAACAATGTTGGCGGTTGCCCGCCAAACGCGATATTATATCTCCGTATTAGCCGAGAAGCGAACAGGCTGAATTTCACGGGCAGAATTCGCCGAGCAACAATGTTCACTGCTGCCAGCGACGCGCGACATTATGTCTACATATTAGCTGAGGCGCGGACAGGGTGAATTTCACTGGCAGATTTCCCCGTGCAACAATGTCGGTGGGTGCCCGCCACTCGCGATATTATGTCTCCAGATTATCCGAGCCGCAGACATGCTGAAGGTCAGCGGAATACATCACCGTGCAACAATGTTGACGCTTACCCGCAACTCGCGATATTATGTTCCCATATTAGCCGAGGCGCGGGCAGGCTGAATTTCACGGGCACAGTTCCCCGTGCAACAATGTTGGCGGTTGCCCGCCACACGCGATATTATGTCTCCGTATTAGCCGAGAAGCGAACAGGGTGAATTTCACGGGCAGAATTCGCGGTGCAACAATGTTCGCGGCAGCCCGCGGCGCGCGATATTATGTCTCCAAATTATCCGAGCCGCAGACATGTTGAAGGTCAGCTGAATACATCAACGTGCAACAATGTTGGCGCCTACCCGCAACTCGCGATATTATGTCCCCATATTAGCAGATGCGCGAACAGGCTGAATTTCACAGGCAGAATTCGCCGTGCAACAATGTCTGCGTCTGCCCGCGTCGCGCAATATTATGTCTCCGTATTAGCGGGCAAGCGGACAGGCTGAATTTCACGGGCAGAATTCGCCGTGCAACAATTTTCCCGGCTGTCCGCGACGCACGATATTATGTCTCCATATCAGCCGCGGCGTGGACATGCTGAAGGTGAGCGGCAGATTTCTCCGTGCAACAATGTTCGCGGCAGGCCGCCACTCGCGATATTATGTCTCCATATTAGCCCAGATGCTGGCAGGCTGAATTTCACGGGAACAGTTCCCCGTGCAACAATGTTGGGGGTTCCCCGCCACACGCGATATTATGTCTCCGTATTAGCCGAGAAGCGAACAGGCTGAATTTCACGGGCAGAATTCGCGGTGCAACAATGTTCGCGGCTGCCAGCGACGCGCGACATTATGTCTACATATTAGCCGAGGCGCGGACAGGCTGAATTTCACGTGCAGATTTCCCCGTGCAACAATGTTGGCGGCTGCCCGCCACTCGCGATATTATGTCTCCAGATTAGGCGAGGTGCGCACAGGCTGAATTTCATGGGCAGAATTCGTCGTGCAACAATGTTCGCGGCAGCACGCGACGCGCGATATTATGTCTCCAGATTAGCCGAGGCGCGGATAGACTGAATTTCACGGGCAGATTTCCCCGTGCAACAATGTTGGCGGCTGCCCGCCACTCGCGCTATTATGTCTCCATATTAGCCGAGTGGCGGACAGGCTGAATTTCACGGGCAGAATTCGTCGCGCAAAAATGTTGGCGGCTGCCCGCCACTCACGATTTTATGTCTCCATATTAGCCGAGAAGCGGACAGGCTGAATTTCACGGACATAATTCGCCGTGCAACAATGTTCGCGGCTGCCCGCCACTCGGGATATTATGTCTCCATATTAGCGGATGCGCGGACAGGCTGAATTTCACGGGCTCAGTGCATCGTGCAACAATGTTGGCGGTTGCCCGCCACACGCGATATTATGTCCCCAGATTAGCCGAGGCGCGGACAGGCTGAATTTCAAGAACAGATTTCCCCGTGCAACAATGCTGGCGGCTGCCCGGCACTCGCGATATTATGTCTCCATATTAGCCGAGGCGCGGACAGGCTGAATTTCACGGGCTCAGCTCATCGTGCAACAATGTCCGCGGCAGCCGGCGACGCGCGATACTATGTCTCGAGATTAGCCGAGGAGCGGACAGGCTGAAATTCACGGGCAGATTTCCCCGTGCAACAATGTTGGCGGCTGCCCGCCACTCGCGATATTATGTCTGCAAATTAGCCGAGGAGCGGACAGACAGAATTTCACGGGCAGATTTCCCCGTGCAACAATGTTGGCGGCTGCCCGCCACTCGCGATATTATGTCTGCAAATTAGCCGAGGAGCGGACAGACAGAATTTCACGGGCAGATTTCCCCGTGCAACAATGTTGGCGGCTGCCCGCCACTCGCGATATTATGTCTCCAGATTAGCCGAGGTGCGCACAGGCTGAATTTCACGGGCAGAATTCGCCGTGCAACAATGTTCGTGGCAGCCCGCGACGCGCGATATTATGTCTCCAGATTAGCCTAGGCGCGGATAGACTGAATTTCACGGGCAGACTTCCCCGTGCAACAATGTTGGCGGATGCCCGCCACTCGCGATATTATGTCTCCATATTAGTGGAGGCGCGGACAGGCTGAATTTCACGGGCTCAGTTCATCGTGCAACAATGTTGGCGGTTGCCCGCCACACGCGATATTATGTCCCCAGATTAGCCGAGGCGCGGACAGGCTGAATTTCACGGGCAGAATTCGCCGTGCAACAATGTTCGCGGCAGCCCGCGACGCGCGATATTGTGTCTCCAGATTAGCCGAGGAGCGGACAGGCTGAAATTCACGGGCAGATTTCCCCGTGCAACAATGTTGGCGGCTGCCCGCCACTCGCGATATTATGTCTCCATATTAGCCGAGAAGCGGACAGGCTAAATTTCACGGGTACAATTCGCCGTGCAACAATGTTCGCGGCTGCACGCTACGCGCGATATTATGCCTCCACATTAGTCAAGGCGCGGACATGCTGGAGGTCAGCGGCAGATTTCCCCTTGCAAAAATTTTGACAGCTGCCCGCCACTCGCGATATTATGTCTCCATATTAGCCGAGAAGCGGACAGGCTGAATTTCACGGGCACAGTTCGCCGTGCAACAATGGTCGCGGCAGCCCGCGACGCGCGATATTATTTCTGCAAATTAGCCGAGGAGCGGACAGACAGAATTTCACGGGCAGATTTCCCCGTGCAACAATGTTGGCGGCTGCCCGCCACTCGCGATATTATGTCTGCAAATTAGCCGAGGAGCGGACAGACAGAATTTCACGGGCAGATTTCCCCGTGCAACAATGTTGGCGGTTGCCCGCCACACGCGATATTATGTCACCAAATTATCCGAGCCGCAGACATGCTGAAGGTCAGCGGAATACATCACCGTGCAACAATGTTGGCGCCTACCCGCAACTCGCGTTATTATGTCTCCACATTAGCCGAGGCGCGGACAGGCTGAATTTCAATGGCAGATTTCCCTGTGCAACAATGTTGGCGGCTGCCCGCCACTCGCGATATTATGTCTCAAGATTAGCCGTGGCGCGGATAGACTGAATTTCACGGGCAGATTTCCCCGTGCAACAATGTTGGCGGCAGCCCGCCACTCGCGATATTATGTCTCCAAATTGGCCGAGGCGCGGACAGGCTCAACTTCAAGAACAGATTTCTCCGTGCAACAATGCTGGCGGCTGCCCGCCACTCGCGATATTATGACTCCATATTAGCCGAGAAGCGGACAGGCTGAATTTCACGGGCTCAGTTCATCGTGTAACAATGTTGGCGGTTGCCCGCCACACGCGATATTATGTCCCCAGATTAGCCGAGGCGCGGACAGGCTGAATTTCACGGGCAGAATTCGCCGTGCAACAATGATCGCGGCAGCCCGCGACGCGCGATATTATGTCTCCAGATTAGCCGAGGAGCGGATAGACTGAATTTCACGGGCAGATTTCCCCGTGCAACAATGTTGGCGGCTGCCCGCCACTCGCGATATTATGTCTCCATATTAGCCGAGAAGCCGACAGGCTGAAATTCACGCGCAGAATTCGCCGTGCAGCAATGTTCGCGGCAGCCCGCGACGCGCGATATTGTGTCTCCGGATTAGCCGAGGCGCGGACAGGCTGAATTTCAAGAACAGATTTCCCCGTGCAACAATGCTGGCGGCTGCCCGACACTCGCGATATTATGTCTCCATATTAGCCGAGAAGCGGACAGGCTGAATTTCACGGGCACAGTTCGCCGTGCAACAATGTTCGCGGCAGCCCGCGACGCGCGATATTATGTCTCCAGATTAGCCGAGGAGCGGACAGGCTGAAATTCACGGGCAGATTTCCCCGTGCAACAATGTTGGCGGCTGCCCGCCACTCGCGATATTATGTTCCCGTATTAGCCGAGAAGCGGACAGGCTGAATTTCACGGGTAGAATTCGTCTGGCAACAATGTTCGCGGCAGCCCGCGACGCGCGATATTATGTATCCACATTAGCCGAGCGCGGATAGACTGAATTTCACGGGCAGAATTCCCCGTGCAACAATGTTGGCGGCTGCCCGCCACTCGCGATATTATGTCACCAAATTATCCGAGCCGCAGACATGCTGAAGGTCAGCGGAATACATCACCGTGCAACAATGTTCGCGGCAGCCCGCGATGCGCGATATTATGTCTCCAGATTAGCCGAGGCGCGGACAGGCTGTATAGCACGGGTAGAATTCGTATGCAACAATGTTCGCGGCCGTCCGCCACACGCGATATTATGTCTCTGTATTAGCCGGGAAGCGGACAGGCTGAATTTCACGGGCAGAATTCGCCCTGCAACCATGTTCGCGGCAGGCCGCGACGCGCGATATTATTTCTCCCTATTAGCCGAGAAGCGGACAGGCTGAATTTCACGGGCAGAATTCGCCGTGCAACAATTTTCTCGGCCGTCCGCGACGCGCGATATTATGTCTCCCTATTAGCCGAGGCGCGGACAGGCTGAATTTCACTGGCAGATTTCTCCGTGCAACAATGTAGGCGGCTGCCCGCCACTAGCGATATTATGTCTCCAGATTAGCCGAGAAGCGGACAGGCTGAATTTCACGGGCAGAATTCGCCCTGCAACCATGTTCGCGGCAGCCCGCGACGCGCGATATTATGTCTCCAGATTAGCCGAGGCGCAGACAGGCTGCATTTCGCGGGCAGAATTCGCAGTGCAACAATGTTGGCGGCTGCCCGCCACTCGCGATATTATGTCTCCCTATTAACCGAGAAGCGGACAGGCTGAATTTCACGGGCAGAATTCGCCGAGCAACAATGTTCGCGGGAGCCCGCGACGCGCGATATTATGTCTCCAGATTAGCCGAGGCGCGGATAGACTGAATTTCACCGGCAGATTTCCCCGTGCAACAATGTTGGCGGCTGCCCGCCACTCGCGATATTATGTCTCCATATTAGCCGAGGCGCGGACAGGCTGAATTTCACGGGCAGAATTCGCCGTGCAACAATGTTCGCGGCAGCCCGCGACGCGCGATATTATGTCTCCCTATTAGCCGAGAAGCGGACAGGCTGAATTTCACGGGCAGAATTCGCCGTGCAACAATGTTCGCGGCAGCCCGCGACGCGCGATATTATGTCTCCCTATTAGCCGAGAAGCGGGCAGGCTGAATTTCACGGGCAGAATTCGTCGTGCAACAATGTTCGCGGCAGCCCGCGACGCGCGATATTATGTCTCCCTATTAGCCGAGAAGCGGACAGGCTGAATTTCACGGACAGAATTCGTCGTGCAGCAATGTTCGCGGCAGCCCGCGACGCGCGATATTATGTCTCTAGATTAGCCGAGGCGCGGATAGACTGAATTTCACGTCGACAGTTCAACGTGCAACAATGTTGGCGGTTGCCCGCCACACGCGATATTATGTCCCCAGATTACCCGAGGCGCGGACAGGCTGAAATTCACGCGCAGAATTCGCCGTGCAACAATGTTCGCGGCAGCCTGCGACGCGCGATATTATGTCTCCAGATTAGCCGAGGAGCGGACAGGCTGAAATTCACGGGCAGATTTCCCCGTGCAACAATGTTGGCGGCTGCCCGCCACTCGCGATATTATGTCTCTGTATTAGCCGAGAAGCGGACAGGCTGAATTTCACGTGCAGATTTCCCCGTGCAACAATGTTGGCGGCTGCCCGCCACTCGCGATATTATGTCTCCAGATTAGGCGAGGTGCGCACAGGCTGAATTTCACGGGCAGAATTTGCCGTGCAACAATGTTCGCGGCAGCCCACGACGCGCGATATTATGTCTCCAGATTAGCCTAGGCGCGGATAGACTGAATTTCAAGAACAGATTTCCCCGTGCAACAATGCTGGCGGCTGGCCGACACTCGCGATATTATGTCTCCATATTAGCCGAGGCGCGGACAGGCTGAATTTCACGGGCTCAGTTCATCGTGCAACAATGTTCGCGGCAGCCCGCGACGCGCGATACTATGTCTCCAGATTAGCCGAGGAGCGGACAGGCTGAAATTCACGGGCAGATTTCCCCGTGCAACAATGTTGGCGGCTGCCCGCCACTCGCGATATTATGTCTCCAAATTAGCCGAAGAGCGGACAGACTGAATTTCGCGGGCAGATTTCCCCGTGCAACAATGTTGGCGGCTGCACGCCACTCGCGGTATTATGTCTCCAGATTAGCCGAGGTGCGCACAGGCTGAATTTCACGGGCAGAATTCGCCGTGCAACAATTTTCTCGGCCGTCCGCGATGCGCGATTTTATGTCTCCAAATTAGCCGAGGCGCGGACAGGCTGAACTTCAAGAACAGATTTCCCCGTGCAACAATGCTGGCGGCTGCCCGACACTCGCGATATTATGTCTCCATATTAGCCGAGAAGCGGACAGGCTGAATTTCACGGGCACAGTTCGCCGTGCAACAATGTTCGCGGCAGCCCGCGACGCGCGATATTATGTCTCCAGATTAGCCGAGGAGCGGACAGGCTGAAATTCACGGGCAGATTTCCCCCTGCAACAATGTTGGCGGCTGCCCGCCACTCGCGATATTATGTTCCCGTATTAGCCGAGAAGCGGACAGGCTGAATTTCACGGGTAGAATTCGTCTGGCAACAATGTTCGCGGCAGCCCGCGACGCGCGATATTATGTATCCAGATTAGCCGAGGCGCGGATAGACTGAATTTCACGGGCAGAATTCCCCGTGCAACAATGTTGGCGGCTGCCCGCCACTCGCGATATTATGTCTCCATATTAGCCGAGGCGCGGACAGGCTGAACTTCACGGGCACAGTTCATCGTGCAACAATGTTGGCGGTTGCCCGCCACACGCGATATTATGTCCCCAGATTAGCCGAGGCGCGGGCAGGCTGAATTTCACGGGCAGAATTTGCCGTGCAACAATGTTCGCGGCAGCCCACGACGCGCGATATTATGTCTCCAGATTAGCCTAGGCGCGGATAGACTGAATTTCACGGGCAGATTTCCCCGTGCAACAATGTTGGCGGCTGCCCGCCACTCGCGATATTATGTCTCCATATTAGCCGAGAAGCGGACAGGCTGAAATTCACGTTCAGATTTCCCCGTGCAACAATGTTGGCGGCTGCCCGCCACTCGCGATATTACGTCTCCAGATTAGCCGTGGCGCGGATAGACTGAATTTCACGGGCAGATTTCCCCGTGCAACAATGTTCGCGGCAGCCCGTGACGCGCGATATTATGTCTCCAGATTAGCCGAGGAGCAGACAGGCTGAAATTCACGGGCAGATTTCCCCGTGCAACAATGTTGGCGGCTGCCCGCCACTCGCGATATTATGTCTCCATATTAGCCGAGGCGCGGACAGGCTAAATTTCACGGGCAGAATTCGCCGTGCAACAATGTTCGCGGCAGCCCGCGACGCGCGATATTATGTCTCCAGATTAGCCGAGGAGCGGACAGACTGAATTTCACGGGCAGATTTCCCCGTGCAACAATGTTGGCGGCTGCCCGCCACTCGCGATATTATGTCTCCAAATTAGCCGAGGCGCGGACATGCTGAATTTCACGGGCAGATTTCCCCGTGCAACAATTTTTGCGACTGCCCGCCACTCGCGATATTATGTCTCCATACTAGCCGAGAAGCGGATAGGCTGAATTTCACGGGCACAATTCGCCGTGCAACAATGTTGGCGGCAGCCTGCGACGCGCGATATTATGTCTCCAGATTAGCCGGGGAGCGGACAGGCTGAAATTCACGTGCAGATTTCCCCGTGCAACAATTTTCTCGGCCGTCCGCGATGGGGGATATTATGTCTCCAGATTAACCGAGGTGCGGATAGGCTGAATTGCACGGGTAGAATTCGAATGCAACAATGTTCGCGGCAGCCCGCGACGCGCGATATTATGTCTCCAGATTAGCCGAGGCGCGGACAGGCTGAATTTCACGGGCAGATTTCCCCGTGCAACAATGTTGGCGGCTGCCCGCCACTCGCGATATTATGTCTCCAAATTAGCCGAAGAGCGGACAGACTGAATTTCGCGGGCAGATTTCCCCGTGCAACAATGTTGGCGGCTGCACGCCACTCGCGGTATTATGTCTCCAGATTAGCCGAGGTGCGCACAGGCTGAATTTCACGGGCAGAATTCGCCGTGCAACAATTTTCTCGGCCGTCCGCGATGCGCGATATTATGTCTCCAAATTAGCCGAGGCGCGGACAGGCTGAACTTCAAGAACAGATTTCCCCGTGCAACAATGCTGGCGGCTGCCCGACACTCGCGATATTATGTCTCCATATTAGCCGAGAAGCGGACAGGCTGAATTTCACGGGCACAGTTCGCCGTGCAACAATGTTCGCGGCAGCCCGCGACGCGCGATATTATGTCTCCAGATTAGCCGAGGAGCGGACAGGCTGAAATTCACGGGCAGATTTCCCCCTGCAACAATGTTGGCGGCTGCCCGCCACTCGCGATATTATGTTCCCGTATTAGCCGAGAAGCGGACAGGCTGAATTTCACGGGTAGAATTCGTCTGGCAACAATGTTCGCGGCAGCCCGCGACGCGCGATATTATGTATCCACATTAGCCGAGGCGCGGATAGACTGAATTTCACGGGCAGAATTCCCCGTGCAACAATGTTGGCGGCTGCCCGCCACTCGCGATATTATGTCTCCATATTAGCCGAGGCGCGGACAGGCTGAACTTCACGGGCACAGTTCATCGTGCAACAATGTTGGCGGTTGCCCGCCACACGCGATATTATGTCCCCAGATTAGCCGAGGCGCGGGCAGGCTGAATTTCACGGGCAGAATTTGCCGTGCAACAATGTTCGCGGCAGCCCACGACGCGCGATATTATGTCTCCAGATTAGCCTAGGCGCGGATAGACTGAATTTCACGGGCAGATTTCCCCGTGCAACAATGTTGGCGGCTGCCCGCCACTCGCGATATTATGTGTCCATATTAGCCGAGAAGCGGACAGGCTGAATTTCACGGGCACAGTTCGCCGTGCAACAGTGTTCGCGGCTAGGCGCCACTCGCCCTATTATGTCTCCATATTAGCCGAGAAGCGGACAGGCTGAATTTCACGGGCAGAATTCGTCGTGCAACAATGTTCGCGGCAGCCCGCGACGCGCGATATTATGTCTCCAGATTAGCCGAGGAGCGGACAGGCTGAAATTCACGTTCAGATTTCCCCGTGCAACAATGTTGGCGGCTGCCCGCCACTCGCGATATTATGTCACCAAATTATCCGAGCCGCAGACATGCTGAAGGTCAGCGGAATACATCACCGTGCAACAATGTTGGCGCCTACCCGCAACTCGCGTTATTATGTCTCCACATTAGCCGAGGCGCGGACAGGCTGAATTTCAATGGCAGATTTCCCTGTGCAACAATGTTGGCGGCTGCCCGCCACTCGCGATATTATGTCTCAAGATTAGCCGTGGCGCGGATAGACTGAATTTCACGGGCAGATTTCCCCGTGCAACAATGTTGGCGGCAGCCCGCCACTCGCGATATTATGTCTCCATATTAGCCGAGGCGCGGACAGGCTGAATTTCACGGGCAGAATGCGCCGTGCAACAATGTTCGCGGCAGCCCGCGATGCGCGATATTATGTCTCCAGATTAGCCGAGGCGCGGACAGGCTGTATAGCACGGGTAGAATTCGTATGCAACAATGTTCGCGGCCGTCCGCCACACGCGATATTATGTCTCTGTATTAGCCGGGAAGCGGACAGGCTGAATTTCACGGGCAGAATTCGCCCTGCAACCATGTTCGCGGCAGGCCGCGACGCGCGATATTATTTCTCCCTATTAGCCGAGAAGCGGACAGGCTGAATTTCACGGGCAGAATTCGCCGTGCAACAATTTTCTCGGCCGTCCGCGACGCGCGATATTATGTCTCCCTATTAGCCGAGGCGCGGACAGGCTGAATTTCACTGGCAGATTTCTCCGTGCAACAATGTAGGCGGCTGCCCGCCACTAGCGATATTATGTCTCCAGATTAGCCGAGAAGCGGACAGGCTGAATTTCACGGGCAGAATTCGCCCTGCAACCATGTTCGCGGCAGCCCGCGACGCGCGATATTATGTCTCCAGATTAGCCGAGGCGCAGACAGGCTGCATTTCGCGGGCAGATTTCCCCGTGCAACAATGTTGGCGGCTGCACGCCACTCGCGGTATTATGTCTCCAGATTAGCCGAGGTGCGCACAGGCTGAATTTCACGGGCAGAATTCGCCGTGCAACAATTTTCTCGGCCGTCCGCGATGCGCGATATTATGTCTCCAAATTAGCCGAGGCGCGGACAGGCTGAACTTCAAGAACAGATTTCCCCGTGCAACAATGCTGGCGGCTGCCCGTGACGCGCGATATTATGTCTCCAGATTAGCCGAGAAGCGGACAGGCTGAATTTCACGGGCACAGTTCGCCGTGCAACAATGTTCGCGGCAGCCCGCGACGCGCGATATTATGTCTCCAGATTAGCCGAGGAGCGGACAGGCTGAAATTCACGGGCAGATTTCCCCGTGCAACAATGTTGGCGGCTGCCCGCCACTCGCGATATTATGTTCCCGTATTAGCCGAGAAGCGGACAGGCTGAATTTCACGGGTAGAATTCGTCTGGCAACAATGTTCGCGGCAGCCCGCGACGCGCGATATTATGTATCCAGATTAGCCGAGGCGCGGATAGACTGAATTTCACGGGCAGAATTCCCCGTGCAACAATGTTGGCGGCTGCCCGCCACTCGCGATATTATGTCTCCATATTAGCCGAGGCGCGGACAGGCTGAACTTCACGGGCACAGTTCATCGTGCAACAATGTTGGCGGTTGCCCGCCACACGCGATATTATGTCCCCAGATTAGCCGAGGCGCGGGCAGGCTGAATTTCACGGGCAGAATTTGCCGTGCAACAATGTTCGCGGCAGCCCACGACGCGCGATATTATGTCTCCAGATTAGCCTAGGCGCGGATAGACTGAATTTCACGGGCAGATTTCCCCGTGCAACAATGTTGGCGGCTGCCCGCCACTCGCGATATTATGTCTCCATATTAGCCGAGAAGCGGACAGGCTGAAATTCACGTTCAGATTTCCCCGTGCAACAATGTTGGCGGCTGCCCGCCACTCGCGATATTACGTCTCCAGATTAGCCGTGGCGCGGATAGACTGAATTTCACGGGCAGATTTCCCCGTGCAACAATGTTCGCGGCAGCCCGTGACGCGCGATATTATGTCTCCAGATTAGCCGAGGAGCGGACAGGCTGAAATTCACGGGCAGATTTCCCCGTGCAACAATGTTGGCGGCTGCCCGCCACTCGCGATATTATGTCTCCATATTAGCCGAGGCGCGGACAGGCTAAATTTCACGGGCAGAATTCGCCTTGCAACAATGTCCGCGGCAGCCCGCGACGCGCGATATTATGTCTCCAGATTAGCCGAGGAGCGGACAGACTGAATTTCACGGGCAGATTTCCCCGTGCAACAATGTTGGCGGCTGCCCGCCACTCGCGATATTATGTCTCCAAATTAGCCGAGGCGCGGACATGCTGAATTTCACGGGCAGATTTCCCCGTGCAACAATTTTTGCGACTGCCCGCCACTCGCGATATTATGTCTCCATACTAGCCGAGAAGCGGATAGGCTGAATTTCACGGGCACAATTCGCCGTGCAACAATGTTGGCGGCAGCCTGCGACGCGCGATATTATGTCTCCAGATTAGCCGGGGAGCGGACAGGCTGAAATTCACGTGCAGATTTCCCCGTGCAACAATTTTCTCGGCCGTCCGCGATGGGGGATATTATGTCTCCAGATTAACCGAGGTGCGGATAGGCTGAATTGCACGGGTAGAATTCGAATGCAACAATGTTCGCGGCAGCCCGCGACGCGCGATATTATGTCTCCAGATTAGCCGAGGCGCGGACAGGCTGAATTTCACGGGCAGATTTCCCCGTGCAACAATGTTGGCGGCTGCCCGCCACTCGCGATATTATGTCTCCAGATTAGCCGAGGTGCGCACAGGCTGAATTTCACGGGCAGAATTCGCCGTGCAACAATGTTCGTGGCAGCCCGCGACGCGCGATATTATGTCTCCAGATTAACCTAGGCGCGGATAGACTGAATTTCACGGGCAGACTTCCCCGTGCAACAATGTTGGCGGATGCCCGCCACTCGCGATATTATGTCTCCATATTAGTGGAGGCGCGGACAGGCTGAATTTCACGGGCTCAGTTCATCGTGCAACAATGTTGGCGGTTGCCCGCCACACGCGATATTATGTCCCCAGATTAGCCGAGGCGCGGACAGGCTGAATTTCACGGGCAGAATTCGCCGTGCAACAATGTTCGCGGCAGCCCGCGACGCGCGATATTGTGTCTCCAGATTAGCCGAGGAGCGGACAGGCTGAAATTCACGGGCAGATTTCCCCGTGCAACAATGTTGGCGGCAGCCCGCGACGCGCGATATTGTGTCTCCAGATTAGCCGAGGCGCGGACAGGCTGAATTTCAAGAACAGATTTCCCCGTGCAACAATGCTGGCGGCTGCCCGACACTCGCGATATTATGTCTCCATATTAGCCGAGGCGCGGACAGGCTGAATTTCACGGGCTCAGTTCATCGTGCAACAATGTTCGCGGCAGCCCGCGACGCGCGATACTATGTATCCAGATTAGCCGAGGAGCGGACAGGCTGAAATTCACGGGCAGATTTCCCCGTGCAACAATGTTGGCGGCTGCCCGCCACTCGCGATATTATGTCTCCAAATTAGCCGAAGAGCGGACAGACTGAATTTCGCAGGCAGATTTCCCCGTGCAACAATGTTGGCGGCTGCACGCCACTCGCGGTATTATGTCTCCAGATTAGCCGAGGTGCGCACAGACTGAATTTCACGGGCAGAATTCGCCGTGCAACAATTTTCTCGGCCGTCCGCGATGCGCGATATTATGTCTCCAAATTAGCCGAGGCGCGGACAGGCTGAATTTCACGGGCAGAATTCGCCGTGCAACAATGATCGCGGCAGCCCGCGACGCGCGATATTATGTCTCCAGATTAGCCGAGGAGCGGATAGACTGAATTTCACGGGCAGATTTCCCCGTGCAACAATGTTGGCGGCTGCCCGCCACTCGCGATATTATGTCTCCATATTAGCCGAGAAGCCGACAGGCTGAAATTCACGCGCAGAATTCGCCGTGCAGCAATGTTCGCGGCAGCCCGCGACGCGCGATATTGTGTCTCCGGATTAGCCGAGGCGCGGACAGGCTGAATTTCAAGAACAGATTTCCCCGTGCAACAATGCTGGCGGCTGCCCGACACTCGCGATATTATGTCCCCATATTAGCCGAGAAGCGGACAGGCTGAATTTCACGGGCAGAATTCGCCGTGCAACAATGTTCGCGGCAGCCCGCGACGCGCGATATTATGTCTCCAGATTAGCCGAGGAGCGGACAGGCTGAAATTCACGGGCAGATTTCCCCGTGCAACAATGTTGGCGGCTGCCCGCCACTCGCGATATTATGTTCCCGTCTTAGCCGAGAAGCGGACAGGCTGAATTTCACGGGTAGAATTCGTCTGGCAACAATGTTCGCGGCAGCCCGCGACGCGCGATATTATGTATCCACATTAGCCGAGGCGCGGATAGACTGAATTTCACGGGCAGAATTCCCCGTGCAACAATGTTGGCGGCTGCCCGCCACTCGCGATATTATGTCTCCATATTAGCCGAGGCGCGGACAGGCTGAACTTCACGGGCACAGTTCATCGTGCAACAATGTTGGCGGTTGCCCGCCACACGCGATATTATGTCCCCAGATTAGCCGAGGCGCGGGCAGGCTGAATTTCACGGGCAGAATTTGCCGTGCAACAATGTTCGCGGCAGCCCACGACGCGCGATATTATGTCTCCAGATTAGCCTAGGCGCGGATAGACTGAATTTCACGGGCAGATTTCCCCGTGCAACAATGTTGGCGGCTGCCCGCCACTCGCGATATTATGTGTCCATATTAGCCGAGAAGCGGACAGGCTGAATTTCACGGGCACAGTTCCTCGTGCAACAATGTTGGCGGTTGCTCGCCACACGCCATACTATGTCTCTGTATTAGCCGAGAAGCGGACAGGCTGAAATTCACGGGCAGATTTCCCCGTGCAACAATGTTGGCGGCTGCCCGCCACTCGCGATATTATGTCTCCATCTTAGCCGAGGCGCGGACAGGCTGAATTACACGGGCAGAATTCGCCGTGCAACAATGTTCGCGGCAGCCCGCGACGCGCTATATTATGTCTCCAGATTAGCCGAGGAGCGGACAGGCTGAAATTCACGGGCAGATTTCCCCGTGCAACAATGTTGGCGGCTGCCCGCCACTCGCGATATTATGTCTCCATATTAGCCGAGAAGCGGACAGGCTAAATTTCACGGGTACAATTCGCCGTGCAACAATGTTCGCGGCTGCACGCTACGCGCGATATTATGCCTCCACATTAGTCAAGGCGCGGACATGCTGGAGGTCAGCGGCAGATTTCCCCTTGCAAAAATTTTGACAGCTGCCCGCCACTCGCGATATTATGTCTCCATATTAGCCGAGAAGCGGACAGGCTGAATTTCACGGGCACAGTTCGCCGTGCAACAATGGTCGCGGCAGCCCGCGACGCGCGATATTATGTCTGCAAATTAGCCGAGGAGCGGACAGACAGAATTTCACGGGCAGATTTCCCCGTGCAACAATGTTGGCGGCTGCCCGCCACTCGCGATATTATGTCTGCAAATTAGCCGAGGAGCGGACAGACAGAATTTCACGGGCAGATTTCCCCGTGCAACAATGTTGGCGGCTGCCCGCCACTCGCGATATTATGTCTCCAGATTAGCCGAGGTGCGCACAGGCTGAATTTCACGGGCAGAATTCGCCGTGCAACAATGTTCGTGGCAGCCAGCGACGCGCGATATTATGTCTCCAGATTAGCCTAGGCGCGGATAGACTGAATTTCACGGGCAGACTTCCCCGTGCAACAATGTTGGCGGATGCCCGCCACTCGCGATATTATGTCTCCATATTAGTGGAGGCGCGGACAGGCTGAATTTCACGGGCTCAGTTCATCGTGCAACAATGTTGGCGGTTGCCCGCCACACGCGATATTATGTCCCCAGATTAGCCGAGGCGCGGACAGGCTGAATTTCACGGGCAGAATTCGCCGTGCAACAATGTTCGCGGCAGCCCGCGACGCGCGATATTGTGTCTCCAGATTAGCCGAGGAGCGGACAGGCTGAAATTCACGGGCAGATTTCCCCGTGCAACAATGTTGGCGGCAGCCCGCGACGCGCGATATTGTGTCTCCAGATTAGCCGAGGCGCGGACAGGCTGAATTTCAAGAACAGATTTCCCCGTGCAACAATGCTGGCGGCTGCCCGACACTCGCGATATTATGTCTCCATATTAGCCGAGGCGCGGACAGGCTGAATTTCACGGGCTCAGTTCATCGTGCAACAATGTTCGCGGCAGCCCGCGACGCGCGATACTATGTATCCAGATTAGCCGAGGAGCGGACAGGCTGAAATTCACGGGCAGATTTCCCCGTGCAACAATGTTGGCGGCTGCCCGCCACTCGCGATATTATGTCTCCAAATTAGCCGAAGAGCGGACAGACTGAATTTCGCAGGCAGATTTCCCCGTGCAACAATGTTGGCGGCTGCACGCCACTCGCGGTATTATGTCTCCAGATTAGCCGAGGTGCGCACAGGCTGAATTTCACGGGCAGAATTCGCCGTGCAACAATTTTCTCGGCCGTCCGCGATGCGCGATATTATGTCTCCAAATTAGCCGAGGCGCGGACAGGCTCAACTTCACGAACAGATTTCTCCGTGCAACAATGCTGGCGGCTGCCCGCCACTCGCGATATTATGACTCCATATTAGCCGAGAAGCGGACAGGCTGAATTTCACGGGCTCAGTTCATCGTGCAACAATGTTGGCGGTTGCCCGCCACACGCGATATTATGTCCCCAGATTAGCCGAGGCGCGGACAGGCTGAATTTCACGGGCAGAATTCGCCGTGCAACAATGATCGCGGCAGCCCGCGACGCGCGATATTATGTCCCCAGATTAGCCGAGGAGCGGATAGACTGAATTTCACGGGCAGATTTCCCCGTGCAACAATGTTGGCTTCTGCCCGCCACTCGCGATATTATGTCTCCATATTAGCCGAGAAGCCGACAGGCTGAAATTCACGCGCAGAATTCGCCGTGCAGCAATGTTCGCGGCAGCCCGCGACGCGCGATATTGTGTCTCCAGATTAGCCGAGGAGCGGACAGGCTGAAATTCACGGGCAGATTTCCCCGTGCAACAATGTTGGCGGCTGCCCGCCACTCGCGATATTATGTTCCCGTATTAGCCGAGAAGCGGACAGGCTGAATTTCACGGGTAGAATTCGTCTGGCAACAATGTTCGCGGCAGCCCGCGACGCGCGATATTATGTATCCACATTAGCCGAGCGCGGATAGACTGAATTTCACGGGCAGAATTCCCCGTGCAACAATGTTGGCGGCTGCCCGCCACTCGCGATATTATGTCACCAAATTATCCGAGCCGCAGACATGCTGAAGGTCAGCGGAATACATCACCGTGCAACAATGTTGGCGCCTACCCGCAACTCGCGTTATTATGTCTCCACATTAGCCGAGGCGCGGACAGGCTGAATTTCAATGGCAGATTTCCCTGTGCAACAATGTTGGCGGCTGCCCGCCACTCGCGATATTATGTCTCCATATTAGCCGAGAAGCCGACAGGCTGAAACTCACGCGCAGAATTCGCCGTGCAGCAATGTTCGCGGCAGCCCGCGACGCGCGATATTGTGTCTCCGCATTAGCCGAGGCGCGGACAGGCTGAATTTCAAGAACAGATTTCCCCGTGCAACAATGCTGGCGGCTGCCCGACACTCGCGATATTATGTCTCCATATTAGCCGAGAAGCGGACAGGCTGAATTTCACGGGCACAGTTCGCCGTGCAACAATGTTCGCGGCAGCCCGCGACGCGCGATATTATGTCTCCAGATTAGCCGAGGAGCGGACAGGCTGAAATTCGCGGGCAGATTTCCCCGTGCAACAATGTTGGCGGCTGCCCGCCACTCGCGATATTATGTTACCGTCTTAGCCGAGAAGCGGACAGGCTGAATTTCACGGGTAGAATTCGTCTGGCAACAATGTTCGCGGCAGCCCGCGACGCGCGATATTATGTATCCACATTAGCCGAGGCGCGGATAGACTGAATTTCACGGGCAGAATTCCCCGTGCAACAATGTTGGCGGCTGCCCGCCACTCGCGATATTATGTCTCCATATTAGCCGAGGCGCGGACAGGCTGAACTTCACGGGCACAGTTCATCGTGCAACAATGTTGGCGGTTGCCCGCCACACGCGATATTATGTCCCCAGATTAGCCGAGGCGCGGGCAGGCTGAATTTCACGGGCAGAATTTGCCGTGCAACAATGTTCGCGGCAGCCCACGACGCGCGATATTATGTCTCCAGATTAGCCTAGGCGCGGATAGACTGAATTTCACGGGCAGATTTCCCCGTGCAACAATGTTGGCGGCTGCCCGCCACTCGCGATATTATGTGTCCATATTAGCCGAGAAGCGGACAGGCTGAATTTCACGGGCACAGTTCGCCGTGCAACAGTGTTCGCGGCTAGGCGCCACTCGCACTATTATGTCTCCATATTAGCCGAGAAGCGGACAGGCTGAATTTCACGGGCAGAATTCGCCGTGCAACAATGTTCGCGGCAGCCCGCGACGCGCGATATTGTGTCTCCAGATTAGCCGAGGAGCGGACAGGCTGAAATTCACGGGCAGATTTCCCCGTGCAACAATGTTGGCGGCAGCCCGCGACGCGCGATATTGTGTCTCCAGATTAGCCGAGGCGCGGACAGGCTGAAATTCACGGGCAGATTTCCCCGTGCAACAATGTTGGCGGCTGCCCGCCACTCGCGATATTATGTCTCCATATTAGCCGAGAAGCGGACAGGCTAAATTTCACGGGTACAATTCGCCGTGCAACAATGTTCGCGGCTGCACGCTACGCGCGATATTATGCCTCCACATTAGTCAAGGCGCGGACATGCTGGAGGTCAGCGGCAGATTTCCCCTTGCAAAAATTTTGACAGCTGCCCGCCACTCGCGATATTATGTCTCCATATTAGCCGAGAAGCGGACAGGCTGAATTTCACGGGCACAGTTCGCCGTGCAACAATGGTCGCGGCAGCCCGCGACGCGCGATATTATGTCTGCAAATTAGCCGAGGAGCGGACAGACAGAATTTCACGGGCAGATTTCCCCGTGCAACAATGTTGGCGGCTGCCCGCCACTCGCGATATTATGTCTGCAAATTAGCCGAAGAGCGGACAGACAGAATTTCACGGGCAGATTTCCCCGTGCAACAATGTTGGCGGCTGCCCGCCACTCGCGATATTATGTCTCCAGATTAGCCGAGGTGCGCACAGGCTGAATTTCACGGGCAGAATTCGCCGTGCAACAATGTTCGTGGCAGCCAGCGACGCGCGATATTATGTCTCCAGATTAGCCTAGGCGCGGATAGACTGAATTTCACGGGCAGACTTCCCCGTGCAACAATGTTGGCGGATGCCCGCCACTCGCGATATTATGTCTCCATATTAGTGGAGGCGCGGACAGGCTGAATTTCACGGGCTCAGTTCATCGTGCAACAATGTTGGCGGTTGCCCGCCACACGCGATATTATGTCCCCAGATTAGCCGAGGCGCGGACAGGCTGAATTTCACGGGCAGAATTCGCCGTGCAACAATGTTCGCGGCAGCCCGCGACGCGCGATATTGTGTCTCCAGATTAGCCGAGGAGCGGACAGGCTGAAATTCACGGGCAGATTTCCCCGTGCAACAATGTTGGCGGCAGCCCGCGACGCGCGATATTGTGTCTCCAGATTAGCCGAGGCGCGGACAGGCTGAATTTCAAGAACAGATTTCCCCGTGCAACAATGCTGGCGGCTGCTCGACACTCGCGATATTATGTCTCCATATTAGCCGAGGCGCGGACAGGCTGAATTTCACGGGCTCAGTTCATCGTCAACAATGTTCGCGGCAGCCCGCGACGCGCGATACTATGTATCCAGATTAGCCGAGGAGCGGACAGGCTGAAATTCACGGGCAGATTTCCCCGTGCAACAATGTTGGCGGCTGCCCGCCACTCGCGATATTATGACTCCATATTAGCCGAGAAGCGGACAGGCTGAATTTCACGGGCTCAGTTCATCGTGCAACAATGTTGGCGGTTGCCCGCCACACGCGATATTATGTCCCCAGATTAGCCGAGGCGCGGACAGGCTGAATTTCACGGGCAGAATTCGCCGTGCAACAATGATCGCGGCAGCCCGCGACGCGCGATATTATGTCTCCAGATTAGCCGAGGAGCGGATAGACTGAATTTCACGGGCAGATTTCCCCGTGCAACAATGTTGGCGGCTGCCCGCCACTCGCGATATTATGTCTCCATATTAGCCGAGAAGCCGACAGGCTGAAATTCACGCGCAGAATTCGCCGTGCAGCAATGTTCGCGGCAGCCCGCGACGCGCGATATTGTGTCTCCGGATTAGCCGAGGCGCGGACAGGCTGAATTTCAAGAACAGATTTCCCCGTGCAACAATGCTGGCGGCTGCCCGACACTCGCGATATTATGTCTCCATATTAGCCGAGAAGCGGACAGGCTGAATTTCACGGGCACAGTTCGCCGTGCAACAATGTTCGCGGCAGCCCGCGACGCGCGATATTATGTCTCCAGATTAGCCGAGGAGCGGACAGGCTGAAATTCACGGGCAGATTTCCCCGTGCAACAATGTTGGCGGCTGCCCGCCACTCGCGATATTATGTTCCCGTATTAGCCGAGAAGCGGACAGGCTGAATTTCACGGGTAGAATTCGTCTGGCAACAATGTTCGCGGCAGCCCGCGACGCGCGATATTATGTATCCACATTAGCCGAGCGCGGATAGACTGAATTTCACGGGCAGAATTCCCCGTGCAACAATGTTGGCGGCTGCCCGCCACTCGCGATATTATGTCACCAAATTATCCGAGCCGCAGACATGCTGAAGGTCAGCGGAAGACATCACCGTGCAACAATGTTGGCGCCTACCCGCAACTCGCGTTATTATGTCTCCACATTAGCCGAGGCGCGGACAGGCTGAATTTCAATGGCAGATTTCCCTGTGCAACAATGTTGGCGGCTGCCCGCCACTCGCGATATTATGTCTCAAGATTAGCCGTGGCGCGGATAGACTGAATTTCACGGGCAGATTTCCCCGTGCAACAATGTTGGCTGCAGCCCGCCACTCGCGATATTATGTCTCCATATTAGCCGAGGCGCGGACAGGCTGAATTTCACGGGCAGAATGCGCCGTGCAACAATGTTCGCGGCAGCCCGCGATGCGCGATATTATGTCTCCAGATTAGCCGAGGCGCGGACAGGCTGTATAGCACGGGTAGAATTCGTATGCAACAATGTTCGCGGCCGTCCGCCACACGCGATATTATGTCTCTGTATTAGCCGGGAAGCGGACAGGCTGAATTTCACGGGCAGAATTCGCCCTGCAACCATGTTCGCGGCAGGCCGCGACGCGCGATATTATTTCTCCCTATTAGCCGAGAAGCGGACAGGCTGAATTTCACGGGCAGAATTCGCCGTGCAACAATTTTCTCGGCCGTCCGCGACGCGCGATATTATGTCTCCCTATTAGCCGAGGCGCGGACAGGCTGAATTTCACTGGCAGATTTCCCCGTGCAACAATGTAGGCGGCTGCCCGCCACTAGCGATATTATGTCTCCAGATTAGCCGAGAAGCGGACAGGCTGAATTTCACGGGCAGAATTCGCCCTGCAACCATGTTCGCGGCAGCCCGCGACGCGCGATATTATGTCTCCAGATTAGCCGAGGCGCAGACAGGCTGCATTTCGCGGGCAGAATTCGCAGTGCAACAATGTTGGCGGCTGCCCGCCACTCGCGATATTATGTCTCCATATTAACCGAGAAGCGGACAGGCTGAATTTCACGGGCAGAATTCGCCGAGTAACAATGTTCGCGGGAGCCCGCGACGCGCGATATTATGTCTCCAGATTAGCCGAGGCGCGGATAGACTGAATTTCACCGGCAGATTTCCCCGTGCAACAATGTTGGCGGCTGCCCGCCACTCGCGATATTATGTCTCCATATTAGCCGAGGCGCGGACAGGCTGAATTTCACGGGCAGAATTCGCCGTGCAACAATGTTCGCGGCAGCCCGCGACGCGCGATATTATGTCTCCCTATTAGCCGAGAAGCGGACAGGCTGAATTTCACGGGCAGAATTCGCCGTGCAACAATGTTCGCGGCAGCCCGCGACGCGCGATATTATGTCTCCCTATTAGCCGAGAAGCGGGCAGGCTGAATTTCACGGGCAGAATTCGTCGTGCAACAATGTTCGCGGCAGCCCGCGACGCGCGATATTATGTCTCCCTATTAGCCGAGAAGCGGACAGGCTGAATTTCACGGACAGAATTCGTCGTGCAGCAATGTTCGCGGCAGCCCGCGACGCGCGATATTTTGTCTCTAGATTAGCCGAGGCGCGGATAGACTGAATTTCACGTCCACAGTTCAACGTGCAACAATGTTGGCGGTTGCCCGCCACACGCGATATTATGTCCCCAGATTACCCGAGGCGCGGACAGGCTGAAATTCACGCGCAGAATTCCCCGTGCAACAATGTTCGCGGCAGCCTGCGACGCGCGATATTATGTCTCCAGATTAGCCGAGGAGCGGACAGGCTGAAATTCACGGGCAGATTTCCCCGTGCAACAATGTTGGCGGCTGCCCGCCACTCGCGATATTATGTCTCTGTATTAGCCGAGAAGCGGACAGGCTGAATTTCACGTGCAGATTTCCCCGTGCAACAATGTTGGCGGCTGCCCGCCACTCGCGATATTATGTCTCCAGATTAGGCGAGGTGCGCACAGGCTGAATTTCACGGGCAGAATTTGCCGTGCAACAATGTTCGCGGCAGCCCACGACGAGCGATATTATGTCCCCAGATTAGCCTAGGCGCGGATAGACTGAATTTCAAGAACAGATTTCCCCGTGCAACAATGCTGGCGGCTGGCCGACACTCGCGATATTATGTCTCCATATTAGCCGAGGCGCGGACAGGCTGAATTTCACGGGCTCAGTTCATCGTGCAACAATGTTCGCGGCAGCCCGCGACGCGCGATACTATGTCTCCAGATTAGCCGAGGAGCGGACAGGCTGAAATTCACGGGCAGATTTCCCCGTGCAACAATGTTGGCGGCTGCCCGCCACTCGCGATATTATGTCTCCAAATTAGCCGAAGATCGGACAGACTGAATTTCGCGGGCAGATTTCCCCGTGCAACAATGTTGGCGGCTGCACGCCACTCGCGGTATTATGTCTCCAGATTAGCCGAGGTGCGCACAGGCTGAATTTCACGGGCAGAATTCGCCGTGCAACAATTTTCTCGGCCGTCCGCGATGCGCGATATTATGTCTCCAAATTAGCCGAGGCGCGGACAGGCTGAACTTCAAGAACAGATTTCCCCGTGCAACAATGCTGGCGGCTGCCCGACACTCGCGATATTATGTCTCCATATTAGCCGAGAAGCGGACAGGCTGAATTTCACGGGCACAGTTCGCCGTGCAACAATGTTCGCGGCAGCCCGCGACGCGCGATATTATGTCTCCAGATTAGCCGAGGAGCGGACAGGCTGAAATTCACGGGCAGATTTCCCCGTGCAACAATGTTGGCGGCTGCCCGCCACTCGCGATATTATGTTCCCGTATTAGCCGAGAAGCGGACAGGCTGAATTTCACGGGTAGAATTCGTCTGGCAACAATGTTCGCGGCAGCCCGCGACGCGCGATATTATGTATCCAGATTAGCCGAGGCGCGGATAGACTGAATTTCACGGGCAGAATTCCCCGTGCAACAATGTTGGCGGCTGCCCGCCACTCGCGATATTATGTCTCCATATTAGCCGAGGCGCGGACAGGCTGAACTTCACGGGCACAGTTCATCGTGCAACAATGTTGGCGGTTGCCCGCCACACGCGATATTATGTCCCCAGATTAGCCGAGGCGCGGGCAGGCTGAATTTCACGGGCAGAATTTGCCGTGCAACAATGTTCGCGGCAGCCCACGACGCGCGATATTATGTCTCCTGATTTGCCTAGGCGCGGATAGACTGAATTTCACGGGCAGATTTCCCCGTGCAACAATGTTGGCGGCTGCCCGCCACTCGCGATATTATGTCTCCATATTAGCCGAGAAGCGGACAGGCTGAAATTCACGTTCAGATTTCCCCGTGCAACAATGTTGGCGGCTGCCCGCCACTCGCGATATTACGTCTCCAGATTAGCCGTGGCGCGGATAGACTGAATTTCACGGGCAGATTTCCCCGTGCAACAATGTTCGCGGCAGCCCGTGACGCGCGATATTATGTCTCCAGATTAGCCGAGGTGCGCACAGGCTGAATTTCACGGGCAGAATTCGCCGTGCAACAATTTTCTCGGCCGTCCGCGATGCGCGATATTATGCCTCCAAATTAGCCGAGGCGCGGACAGGCTGAACTTCAAGAACAGATTTCCCCGTGCAACAATGCTGGCGGCTGCCCGACACTCGCGATATTATGTCTCCATATTAGCCGAGAAGCGGACAGGCTGAATTTCACGGGCACAGTTCGCCGTGCAACAATGTTCGCGGCAGCCCGCGACGCGCGATATTATGTCTCCAGATTAGCCGAGGAGCGGACAGGCTGAAATTCACGGGCAGATTTCCCCGTGCAACAATGTTGGCGGCTGCCCGCCACTCGCGATATTATGTTCCCGTATTAGCCGAGAAGCGGACAGGCTGAATTTCACGGGTAGAATTCGTCTGGCAACAATGTTCGCGGCAGCCCGCGACGCGCGATATTATGTATCCACATTAGCCGAGGCGCGGATAGACTGAATTTCACGGGCAGAATTCCCCGTGCAACAATGTTGGCGGCTGCCCGCCACTCGCGATATTATGTCTCCATATTAGCCGAGGCGCGGACAGGCTGAACTTCACGGGCACAGTTCATCGTGCAACAATGTTGGCGGTTGCCCGCCACACGCGATATTATGTCCCCAGATTAGCCGAGGCGCGGGCAGGCTGAATTTCACGGGCAGAATTTGCCGTGCAACAATGTTCGCGGCAGCCCACGACGCGCGATATTATGTCTCCAGATTAGCCTAGGCGCGGATAGACTGAATTTCACGGGCAGATTTCCCCGTGCAACAATGTTGGCGGCTGCCCGCCACTCGCGATATTATGTGTCCATATTAGCCGAGAAGCGGACAGGCTGAATTTCACGGGCACAGTTCGCCGTGCAACAGTGTTCGCGGCTAGGCGCCACTCGCCCTATTATGTCTCCATATTAGCCGAGAAGCGGACAGGCTGAATTTCACGGGCAGAATTCGCCGTGCAACAATGTTCGCGGCAGCCCGCGACGCGCGATATTGTGTCTCCAGATTAGCCGAGGAGCGGACAGGCTGAAATTCACGGGCAGATTTCCCCGTGCAACAATGTTGGCGGCAGCCCGCGACGCGCGATATTGTGTCTCCAGATTAGCCGAGGCGCGGACAGGCTGAATTTCAAGAACAGATTTCCCCGTGCAACAATGCTGGCGGCTGCCCGACACTCGCGATATTATGTCTCCATATTAGCCGAGGCGCGGACAGGCTGAATTTCACGGGCTCAGTTCATCGTGCAACAATGTTCGCGGCAGCCCGCGACGCGCGATACTATGTATCCAGATTAGCCGAGGAGCGGACAGGCTGAAATTCACGGGCAGATTTCCCCGTGCAACAATGTTGGCGGCTGCCCGCCACTCGCGATATTATGACTCCATATTAGCCGAGAAGCGGACAGGCTGAATTTCACGGGCTCAGTTCATCGTGCAACAATGTTGGCGGTTGCCCGCCACACGCGATATTATGTCCCCAGATTAGCCGAGGCGCGGACAGGCTGAATTTCACGGGCAGAATTCGCCGTGCAACAATGATCGCGGCAGCCCGCGACGCGCGATATTATGTCTCCAGATTAGCCGAGGAGCGGATAGACTGAATTTCACGGGCAGATTTCCCCGTGCAACAATGTTGGCGGCTGCCCGCCACTCGCGATATTATGTCTCCATATTAGCCGAGAAGCCGACAGGCTGAAATTCACGCGCAGAATTCGCCGTGCAGCAATGTTCGCGGCAGCCCGCGACGCGCGATATTGTGTCTCCGGATTAGCCGAGGCGCGGACAGGCTGAATTTCAAGAACAGATTTCCCCGTGCAACAATGCTGGCGGCTGCCCGACACTCGCGATATTATGTCTCCATATTAGCCGAGAAGCGGACAGGCTGAATTTCACGGGCACAGTTCGCCGTGCAACAATGTTCGCGGCAGCCCGCGACGCGCGATATTATGTCTCCAGATTAGCCGAGGAGCGGACAGGCTGAAATTCACGGGCAGATTTCCCCGTGCAACAATGTTGGCGGCTGCCCGCCACTCGCGATATTATGTTCCCGTATTAGCCGAGAAGCGGACAGGCTGAATTTCACGGGTAGAATTCGTCTGGCAACAATGTTCGCGGCAGCCCGCGACGCGCGATATTATGTATCCACATTAGCCGAGCGCGGATAGACTGAATTTCACGGGCAGAATTCCCCGTGCAACAATGTTGGCGGCTGCCCGCCACTCGCGATATTATGTCACCAAATTATCCGAGCCGCAGACATGCTGAAGGTCAGCGGAAGACATCACCGTGCAACAATGTTGGCGCCTACCCACAACTCGCGTTATTATGTCTCCACATTAGCCGAGGCGCGGACAGGCTGAATTTCAATGGCAGATTTCCCTGTGCAACAATGTTGGCGGCTGCCCGCCACTCGCGATATTATGTCTCAAGATTAGCCGTGGCGCGGATAGACTGAATTTCACGGGCAGATTTCCCCGTGCAACAATGTTGGCGGCAGCCCGCCACTCGCGATATTATGTCTCCATATTAGCCGAGGCGCGGACAGGCTGAATTTCACGGGCAGAATGCGCCGTGCAACAATGTTCGCGGCAGCCCGCGACGCGCGATATTATGTCTCCCTATTAGCCGAGAAGCGGACAGGCTGAATTTCACGGACAGAATTCGTCGTGCAGCAATGTTCGCGGCAGCCCGCGACGCGCGATATTTTGTCTCTAGATTAGCCGAGGCGCGGATAGACTGAATTTCACGTCCACAGTTCAACGTGCAACAATGTTGGCGGTTGCCCGCCACACGCGATATTATGTCCCCAGATTACCCGAGGCGCGGACAGGCTGAAATTCACGCGCAGAATTCGCCGTGCAACAATGTTCGCGGCAGCCTGCGACGCGCGATATTATGTCTCCAGATTAGCCGAGGAGCGGACAGGCTGAAATTCACGGGCAGATTTCCCCGTGCAACAATGTTGGCGGCTGCCCGCCACTCGCGATATTATGTCTCTGTATTAGCCGAGAAGCGGACAGGCTGAATTTCACGTGCAGATTTCCCCGTGCAACAATGTTGGCGGCTGCCCGCCACTCGCGATATTATGTCTCCAGATTAGGCGAGGTGCGCACAGGCTGAATTTCACGGGCAGAATTTGCCGTGCAACAATGTTCGCGGCAGCCCACGACGCGCGATATTATGTCCCCAGATTAGCCTAGGCGCGGATAGACTGAATTTCAAGAACAGATTTCCCCGTGCAACAATGCTGGCGGCTGGCCGACACTCGCGATATTATGTCTCCATATTAGCCGAGGCGCGGACAGGCTGAATTTCACGGGCTCAGTTCATCGTGCAACAATGTTCGCGGCAGCCCGCGACGCGCGATACTATGTCTCCAGATTAGCCGAGGAGCGGACAGGCTGAAATTCACGGGCAGATTTCCCCGTGCAACAATGTTGGCGGCTGCCCGCCACTCGCGATATTATGTCTCCAAATTAGCCGAAGATCGGACAGACTGAATTTCGCGGGCAGATTTCCCCGTGCAACAATGTTGGCGGCTGCACGCCACTCGCGGTATTATGTCTCCAGATTAGCCGAGGTGCGCACAGGCTGAATTTCACGGGCAGAATTCGCCGTGCAACAATTTTCTCGGCCGTCCGCGATGCGCGATATTATGTCTCCAAATTAGCCGAGGCGCGGACAGGCTGAACTTCAAGAACAGATTTCCCCGTGCAACAATGCTGGCGGCTGCCCGACACTCGCGATATTATGTCTCCATATTAGCCGAGAAGCGGACAGGCTGAATTTCACGGGCACAGTTCGCCGTGCAACAATGTTCGCGGCAGCCCGCGACGCGCGATATTATGTCTCCAGATTAGCCGAGGAGCGGACAGGCTGAAATTCACGGGCAGATTTCCCCGTGCAACAATGTTGGCGGCTGCCCGCCACTCGCGATATTATGTTCCCGTATTAGCCGAGAAGCGGACAGGCTGAATTTCACGGGTAGAATTCGTCTGGCAACAATGTTCGCGGCAGCCCGCGACGCGCGATATTATGTATCCAGATTAGCCGAGGCGCGGATAGACTGAATTTCACGGGCAGAATTCCCCGTGCAACAATGTTGGCGGCTGCCCGCCACTCGCGATATTATGTCTCCATATTAGCCGAGGCGCGGACAGGCTGAACTTCACGGGCACAGTTCATCGTGCAACAATGTTGGCGGTTGCCCGCCACACGCGATATTATGTCCCCAGATTAGCCGAGGCGCGGGCAGGCTGAATTTCACGGGCAGAATTTGCCGTGCAACAATGTTCGCGGCAGCCCACGACGCGCGATATTATGTCTCCAGATTTGCCTAGGCGCGGATAGACTGAATTTCACGGGCAGATTTCCCCGTGCAACAATGTTGGCGGCTGCCCGCCACTCGCGATATTATGTCTCCATATTAGCCGAGAAGCGGACAGGCTGAAATTCACGTTCAGATTTCCCCGTGCAACAATGTTGGCGGCTGCCCGCCACTCGCGATATTACGTCTCCAGATTAGCCGTGGCGCGGATAGACTGAATTTCACGGGCAGATTTCCCCGTGCAACAATGTTCGCGGCAGCCCGTGACGCGCGATATTATGTCTCCAGATTAGCCGAGGTGCGCACAGGCTGAATTTCACGGGCAGAATTCGCCGTGCAACAATTTTCTCGGCCGTCCGCGATGCGCGATATTATGCCTCCAAATTAGCCGAGGCGCGGACAGGCTGAACTTCAAGAACAGATTTCCCCGTGCAACAATGCTGGCGGCTGCCCGACACTCGCGATATTATGTCTCCATATTAGCCGAGAAGCGGACAGGCTGAATTTCACGGGCACAGTTCGCCGTGCAACAATGTTCGCGGCAGCCCGCGACGCGCGATATTATGTCTCCAGATTAGCCGAGGAGCGGACAGGCTGAAATTCACGGGCAGATTTCCCCGTGCAACAATGTTGGCGGCTGCCCGCCACTCGCGATATTATGTTCCCGTATTAGCCGAGAAGCGGACAGGCTGAATTTCACGGGTAGAATTCGTCTGGCAACAATGTTCGCGGCAGCCCGCGACGCGCGATATTATGTATCCACATTAGCCGAGGCGCGGATAGACTGAATTTCACGGGCAGAATTCCCCGTGCAACAATGTTGGCGGCTGCCCGCCACTCGCGATATTATGTCTCCATATTAGCCGAGGCGCGGACAGGCTGAACTTCACGGGCACAGTTCATCGTGCAACAATGTTGGCGGTTGCCCGCCACACGCGATATTATGTCCCCAGATTAGCCGAGGCGCGGGCAGGCTGAATTTCACGGGCAGAATTTGCCGTGCAACAATGTTCGCGGCAGCCCACGACGCGCGATATTATGTCTCCAGATTAGCCTAGGCGCGGATAGACTGAATTTCACGGGCAGATTTCCCCGTGCAACAATGTTGGCGGCTGCCCGCCACTCGCGATATTATGTGTCCATATTAGCCGAGAAGCGGACAGGCTGAATTTCACGGGCACAGTTCGCCGTGCAACAGTGTTCGCGGCTAGGCGCCACTCGCCCTATTATGTCTCCATATTAGCCGAGAAGCGGACAGGCTGAATTTCACGGGCAGAATTCGCCGTGCAACAATGTTCGCGGCAGCCCGCGACGCGCGATATTGTGTCTCCAGATTAGCCGAGGAGCGGACAGGCTGAAATTCACGGGCAGATTTCCCCGTGCAACAATGTTGGCGGCAGCCCGCGACGCGCGATATTGTGTCTCCAGATTAGCCGAGGCGCGGACAGGCTGAATTTCAAGAACAGATTTCCCCGTGCAACAATGCTGGCGGCTGCCCGACACTCGCGATATTATGTCTCCATATTAGCCGAGGCGCGGACAGGCTGAATTTCACGGGCTCAGTTCATCGTGCAACAATGTTCGCGGCAGCCCGCGACGCGCGATACTATGTATCCAGATTAGCCGAGGAGCGGACAGGCTGAAATTCACGGGCAGATTTCCCCGTGCAACAATGTTGGCGGCTGCCCGCCACTCGCGATATTATGACTCCATATTAGCCGAGAAGCGGACAGGCTGAATTTCACGGGCTCAGTTCATCGTGCAACAATGTTGGCGGTTGCCCGCCACACGCGATATTATGTCCCCAGATTAGCCGAGGCGCGGACAGGCTGAATTTCACGGGCAGAATTCGCCGTGCAACAATGATCGCGGCAGCCCGCGACGCGCGATATTATGTCTCCAGATTAGCCGAGGAGCGGATAGACTGAATTTCACGGGCAGATTTCCCCGTGCAACAATGTTGGCGGCTGCCCGCCACTCGCGATATTATGTCTCCATATTAGCCGAGAAGCCGACAGGCTGAAATTCACGCGCAGAATTCGCCGTGCAGCAATGTTCGCGGCAGCCCGCGACGCGCGATATTGTGTCTCCGGATTAGCCGAGGCGCGGACAGGCTGAATTTCAAGAACAGATTTCCCCGTGCAACAATGCTGGCGGCTGCCCGACACTCGCGATATTATGTCTCCATATTAGCCGAGAAGCGGACAGGCTGAATTTCACGGGCACAGTTCGCCGTGCAACAATGTTCGCGGCAGCCCGCGACGCGCGATATTATGTCTCCAGATTAGCCGAGGAGCGGACAGGCTGAAATTCACGGGCAGATTTCCCCGTGCAACAATGTTGGCGGCTGCCCGCCACTCGCGATATTATGTTCCCGTATTAGCCGAGAAGCGGACAGGCTGAATTTCACGGGTAGAATTCGTCTGGCAACAATGTTCGCGGCAGCCCGCGACGCGCGATATTATGTATCCACATTAGCCGAGCGCGGATAGACTGAATTTCACGGGCAGAATTCCCCGTGCAACAATGTTGGCGGCTGCCCGCCACTCGCGATATTATGTCACCAAATTATCCGAGCCGCAGACATGCTGAAGGTCAGCGGAAGACATCACCGTGCAACAATGTTGGCGCCTACCCACAACTCGCGTTATTATGTCTCCACATTAGCCGAGGCGCGGACAGGCTGAATTTCAATGGCAGATTTCCCTGTGCAACAATGTTGGCGGCTGCCCGCCACTCGCGATATTATGTCTCAAGATTAGCCGTGGCGCGGATAGACTGAATTTCACGGGCAGATTTCCCCGTGCAACAATGTTGGCGGCAGCCCGCCACTCGCGATATTATGTCTCCATATTAGCCGAGGCGCGGACAGGCTGAATTTCACGGGCAGAATGCGCCGTGCAACAATGTTCGCGGCAGCCCGCGACGCGCGATATTATGTCTCCCTATTAGCCGAGAAGCGGACAGGCTGAATTTCACGGACAGAATTCGTCGTGCAGCAATGTTCGCGGCAGCCCGCGACGCGCGATATTTTGTCTCTAGATTAGCCGAGGCGCGGATAGACTGAATTTCACGTCCACAGTTCAACGTGCAACAATGTTGGCGGTTGCCCGCCACACGCGATATTATGTCCCCAGATTACCCGAGGCGCGGACAGGCTGAAATTCACGCGCAGAATTCGCCGTGCAACAATGTTCGCGGCAGCCTGCGACGCGCGATATTATGTCTCCAGATTAGCCGAGGAGCGGACAGGCTGAAATTCACGGGCAGATTTCCCCGTGCAACAATGTTGGCGGCTGCCCGCCACTCGCGATATTATGTCTCTGTATTAGCCGAGAAGCGGACAGGCTGAATTTCACGTGCAGATTTCCCCGTGCAACAATGTTGGCGGCTGCCCGCCACTCGCGATATTATGTCTCCAGATTAGGCGAGGTGCGCACAGGCTGAATTTCACGGGCAGAATTTGCCGTGCAACAATGTTCGCGGCAGCCCACGACGCGCGATATTATGTCCCCAGATTAGCCTAGGCGCGGATAGACTGAATTTCAAGAACAGATTTCCCCGTGCAACAATGCTGGCGGCTGGCCGACACTCGCGATATTATGTCTCCATATTAGCCGAGGCGCGGACAGGCTGAATTTCACGGGCTCAGTTCATCGTGCAACAATGTTCGCGGCAGCCCGCGACGCGCGATACTATGTCTCCAGATTAGCCGAGGAGCGGACAGGCTGAAATTCACGGGCAGATTTCCCCGTGCAACAATGTTGGCGGCTGCCCGCCACTCGCGATATTATGTCTCCAAATTAGCCGAAGATCGGACAGACTGAATTTCGCGGGCAGATTTCCCCGTGCAACAATGTTGGCGGCTGCACGCCACTCGCGGTATTATGTCTCCAGATTAGCCGAGGTGCGCACAGGCTGAATTTCACGGGCAGAATTCGCCGTGCAACAATTTTCTCGGCCGTCCGCGATGCGCGATATTATGTCTCCAAATTAGCCGAGGCGCGGACAGGCTGAACTTCAAGAACAGATTTCCCCGTGCAACAATGCTGGCGGCTGCCCGACACTCGCGATATTATGTCTCCATATTAGCCGAGAAGCGGACAGGCTGAATTTCACGGGCACAGTTCGCCGTGCAACAATGTTCGCGGCAGCCCGCGACGCGCGATATTATGTCTCCAGATTAGCCGAGGAGCGGACAGGCTGAAATTCACGGGCAGATTTCCCCGTGCAACAATGTTGGCGGCTGCCCGCCACTCGCGATATTATGTTCCCGTATTAGCCGAGAAGCGGACAGGCTGAATTTCACGGGTAGAATTCGTCTGGCAACAATGTTCGCGGCAGCCCGCGACGCGCGATATTATGTATCCAGATTAGCCGAGGCGCGGATAGACTGAATTTCACGGGCAGAATTCCCCGTGCAACAATGTTGGCGGCTGCCCGCCACTCGCGATATTATGTCTCCATATTAGCCGAGGCGCGGACAGGCTGAACTTCACGGGCACAGTTCATCGTGCAACAATGTTGGCGGTTGCCCGCCACACGCGATATTATGTCCCCAGATTAGCCGAGGCGCGGGCAGGCTGAATTTCACGGGCAGAATTTGCCGTGCAACAATGTTCGCGGCAGCCCACGACGCGCGATATTATGTCTCCAGATTTGCCTAGGCGCGGATAGACTGAATTTCACGGGCAGATTTCCCCGTGCAACAATGTTGGCGGCTGCCCGCCACTCGCGATATTATGTCTCCATATTAGCCGAGAAGCGGACAGGCTGAAATTCACGTTCAGATTTCCCCGTGCAACAATGTTGGCGGCTGCCCGCCACTCGCGATATTACGTCTCCAGATTAGCCGTGGCGCGGATAGACTGAATTTCACGGGCAGATTTCCCCGTGCAACAATGTTCGCGGCAGCCCGTGACGCGCGATATTATGTCTCCAGATTAGCCGAGGTGCGCACAGGCTGAATTTCACGGGCAGAATTCGCCGTGCAACAATTTTCTCGGCCGTCCGCGATGCGCGATATTATGCCTCCAAATTAGCCGAGGCGCGGACAGGCTGAACTTCAAGAACAGATTTCCCCGTGCAACAATGCTGGCGGCTGCCCGACACTCGCGATATTATGTCTCCATATTAGCCGAGAAGCGGACAGGCTGAATTTCACGGGCACAGTTCGCCGTGCAACAATGTTCGCGGCAGCCCGCGACGAGCGATATTATGTCTCCAGATTAGCCGAGGAGCGGACAGGCTGAAATTCACGGGCAGATTTCCCCGTGCAACAATGTTGGCGGCTGCCCGCCACTCGCGATATTATGTTCCCGTATTAGCCGAGAAGCGGACAGGCTGAATTTCACGGGTAGAATTCGTCTGGCAACAATGTTCGCGGCAGCCCGCGACGCGCGATATTATGTATCCAGATTAGCCGAGGCGCGGATAGACTGAATTTCACGGGCAGAATTCCCCGTGCAACAATGTTGGCGGCTGCCCGCCACTCGCGATATTATGTCTCCATATTAGCCGAGGCGCGGACAGGCTGAACTTCACGGGCACAGTTCATCGTGCAACAATGTTGGCGGTTGCCCGCCACACGCGATATTATGTCCCCAGATTAGCCGAGGCGCGGGCAGGCTGAATTTCACGGGCAGAATTTGCCGTGCAACAATGTTCGCGGCAGCCCACGACGCGCGATATTATGTCTCCAGATTTGCCTAGGCGCGGATAGACTGAATTTCACGGGCAGATTTCCCCGTGCAACAATGTTGGCGGCTGCCCGCCACTCGCGATATTATGTCTCCATATTAGCCGAGAAGCGGACAGGCTGAAATTCACGTTCAGATTTCCCCGTGCAACAATGTTGGCGGCTGCCCGCCACTCGCGATATTACGTCTCCAGATTAGCCGTGGCGCGGATAGACTGAATTTCACGGGCAGATTTCCCCGTGCAACAATGTTCGCGGCAGCCCGTGACGCGCGATATTATGTCTCCAGATTAGCCGAGGTGCGCACAGGCTGAATTTCACGGGCAGAATTCGCCGTGCAACAATTTTCTCGGCCGTCCGCGATGCGCGATATTATGCCTCCAAATTAGCCGAGGCGCGGACAGGCTGAACTTCAAGAACAGATTTCCCCGTGCAACAATGCTGGCGGCTGCCCGACACTCGCGATATTATGTCTCCATATTAGCCGAGAAGCGGACAGGCTGAATTTCACGGGCACAGTTCGCCGTGCAACAATGTTCGCGGCAGCCCGCGACGAGCGATATTATGTCTCCAGATTAGCCGAGGAGCGGACAGGCTGAAATTCACGGGCAGATTTCCCCGTGCAACAATGTTGGCGGCTGCCCGCCACTCGCGATATTATGTTCCCGTATTAGCCGAGAAGCGGACAGGCTGAATTTCACGGGTAGAATTCGTCTGGCAACAATGTTCGCGGCAGCCCGCGACGCGCGATATTATGTATCCACATTAGCCGAGGCGCGGATAGACTGAATTTCACGGGCAGAATTCCCCGTGCAACAATGTTGGCGGCTGCCCGCCACTCGCGATATTATGTCTCCATATTAGCCGAGGCGCGGACAGGCTGAACTTCACGGGCACAGTTCATCGTGCAACAATGTTGGCGGTTGCCCGCCACACGCGATATTATGTCCCCAGATTAGCCGAGGCGCGGGCAGGCTGAATTTCACCGGCAGAATTTGCCGTGCAACAATGTTCGCGGCAGCCCACGACGCGCGATATTATGTCTCCAGATTAGCCTAGGCGCGGATAGACTGAATTTCACGGGCAGATTTCCCCGTGCAACAATGTTGGCGGCTGCCCGCCACTCGCGATATTATGTGTCCATATTAGCCGAGAAGCGGACAGGCTGAATTTCACGGGCACAGTTCGCCGTGCAACAGTGTTCGCGGCTAGGCGCCACTCGCCCTATTATGTCTCCATATTAGCCGAGAAGCGGACAGGCTGAATTTCACGGGCAGAATTCGTCGTGCAACAATGTTCGCGGCAGCCCGCGACGCGCGATATTATGTCTCCAGATTAGCCGAGGAGCGGACAGGCTGAAATTCACGTTCAGATTTCCCCGTGCAACAATGTTGGCGGCTGCCCGCCACTCGCGATATTATGTCTCCATATTAGCCGAGGCGCGGACAGGCTGAATTTCACGGGCAGAATGCGCCGTGCAACAATGTTCGCGGCAGCCCGCGACGCGCGATATTATGTCTCTAGATTAGCCGAGGCGCGGATAGACTGAATTTCACGTCCACAGTTCAACGTGCAACAATGTTGGCGGTTGCCCGCCACACGCGATATTATGTCCCCAGATTACCCGAGGCGCGGACAGGCTGAAACTCACGCGCAGAATTCGCCGTGCAACAATGTTCGCGGCAGCCTGCGACGCGCGATATTATGTCTCCAGATTAGCCGAGGAGCGGACAGGCTGAAATTCACGGGCAGATTTCCCCGTGCAACAATGTTGGCGGCTGCCCGCCACTCGCGATATTATGTCTCTGTATTAGCCGAGAAGCGGACAGGCTGAATTTCACGTGCAGATTTCCCCGTGCAACAATGTTGGCGGCTGCCCGCCACTCGCGATATTATGTCTCCAGATTAGGCGAGGTGCGCACAGGCTGAATTTCACGGGCAGAATTTGCCGTGCAACAATGTTCGCGGCAGCCCACGACGCGCGATATTATGTCTCCAGATTAGCCTAGGCGCGGATAGACTGAATTTCAAGAACAGATTTCCCCGTGCAACAATGCTGGCGGCTGGCCGACACTCGCGATATTATGTCTCCATATTAGCCGAGGCGCGGACAGGCTGAATTTCACGGGCTCAGTTCATCGTGCAACAATGTTCGCGGCAGCCCGCGACGCGCGATACTATGTCTCCAGATTAGCCGAGGAGCGGACAGGCTGAAATTCACGGGCAGATTTCCCCGTGCAACAATGTTGGCGGCTGCCCGCCACTCGCGATATTATGTCTCCAAATTAGCCGAAGAGCGGACAGACTGAATTTCGCGGGCAGATTTCCCCGTGCAACAATGTTGGCGGCTGCACGCCACTCGCGGTATTATGTCTCCAGATTAGCCGAGGTGCGCACAGGCTGAATTTCACGGGCAGAATTCGCCGTGCAACAATTTTCTCGGCCGTCCGCGATGCGCGATATTATGTCTCCAAATTAGCCGAGGCGCGGACAGGCTGAACTTCAAGAACAGATTTCCCCGTGCAACAATGCTGGCGGCTGCCCGACACTCGCGATATTATGTCTCCATATTAGCCGAGAAGCGGACAGGCTGAATTTCACGGGCACAGTTCGCCGTGCAACAATGTTCGCGGCAGCCCGCGACGCGCGATATTATGTCTCCAGATTAGCCGAGGAGCGGACAGGCTGAAATTCACGGGCAGATTTCCCCGTGCAACAATGTTGGCGGCTGCCCGCCACTCGCGATATTACGTCTCCAGATTAGCCGTGGCGCGGATAGACTGAATTTCACGGGCAGATTTCCCCGTGCAACAATGTTCGCGGCAGCCCGTGACGCGCGATATTATGTCTCCAGATTAGCCGAGGAGCGGACAGGCTGAAATTCACGGGCAGATTTCCCCGTGCAACAATGTTGGCGGCTGCCCGCCACTCGCGATATTATGTCTCCATATTAGCCGAGGCGAGGACAGGCTAAATTTCACGGGCAGAATTCGCCGTGCAACAATGTTCGCGGCAGCTCGCGACGCGCGATATTATGTCTCCAGATTAGCCGAGGAGCGGACAGACTGAATTTCACGGGCAGATTTCCCCGTGCAACAATGTTGGCGGCTGCCCGCCACTCGCGATATTATGTCTCCAAATTAGCCGAGGCGCGGACATGCTGAATTTCACGGGCAGATTTCCCCGTGCAACAATTTTTGCGACTGCCCGCCACTCGCGATATTATGTCTCCATACTAGCCGAGAAGCGGATAGGCTGAATTTCACGGGCAGAATTCGCCGTGCAACAATGTTGGCGGCAGCCTGCGACGCGCGATATTATGTCTCCAGATTAGCCGGGGAGCGGACAGGCTGAAATTCACGTGCAGATTTCCCCGTGCAACAATTTTCTCGGCCGTCCGCGATGGGCGATATTATGTCTCCAGATTAACCGAGGTGCGGATAGGCTGAATTGCACGAGTAGAATTCGAATGCAACAATGTTCGCGGCAGCCCGCGACGCGCGATATTATGTCTCCATATTAGCCGAGAAGCGGACAGGCTGAATTTCACGGGCACAGTTCGCCGTGCAACAATGTTCGCGGCAGACCGCGACGCGCGATATTATGTCTCCAGATTAGCCGAGGAGCGGACAGGCTGAAATTCACGGGCAGATTTCCCCGTGCAACAATGTTGGCGGCTGCCCGCCACTCGCGATATTATGTTCCCGTATTAGCCGAGAAGCGGACAGGCTGAATTTTACGGGTAGAATTCGTCTGGCAACAATGTTCGCGGCAGCCCGCGACGCGCGATATTATGTATCCAGATTAGCCGAGGCGCGAATAGACTGAATTTCACGGGCAGAATTCCCCGTGCAACAATGTTGGCGGCTGCCCGCCACTCGCGATATTATGTCTCCATATTAGCCGAGGCGCGGACAGGCTGAACTTCACGGGCACAGTTCATCGTGCAACAATGTTGGCGGTTGCCCGCCACACGCGATATTATGTCCCCAGATTAGCCGAGGCGCGGGCAGGCTGAATTTCACGGGCAGAATTTGCCGTGCAACAATGTTCGCGGCAGCCCACGACGCGCGATATTATGTCTCCAGATTAGCCTAGGCGCGGATAGACTGAATTTCACGGGCAGATTTCCCCGTGCAACAATGTTGGCGGCTGCCCGCCACTCGCGATATTATGTCTCCATATTAGCCGAGAAGCGGACAGGCTGAATTTCACGGGCACAGTTCGCCGTGCAACAGTGTTCGCGGCTAGGCGCCACTCGCCCTATTATGTCTCCATATTAGCCGAGAAGCGGACAGGCTGAATTTCACGGGCAGAATTCGTCGTGCAACAATGTTCGCGGCAGCCCGCGACGCGCGATATTATGTCTCCAGATTATCCGAGGAGCGGACAGGCTGAAATTCACGTTCAGATTTCCCCGTGCAACAATGTTGGCGGCTGCCCGCCACTCGCGATATTATGTCTCCAGATTAGCCGTGGCGCGGATAGACTGAATTTCACGGGCAGATTTCCCCGTGCAACAATGTTCGCGGCAGCCCGTGACGCGCGATATTATGTCTCCAGATTAGCCGAGGAGCGGACAGGCTGAAATTCACGGGCAGATTTCCCCGTGCAACAATGTTGGCGGCTGCCCGCCACTCGCGATATTATGTCTCCATCTTAGCCGAGGCGCGGACAGGCTGAATTACACGGGCAGAATTCGCCGTGCAACAATGTTCGCGGCAGCCCGCGACGCGCGATATTATGTCTCCAGATTAGCCGAGGAGCGGACAGGCTGAAATTCACGGGCAGATTTCCCCGTGCAACAATGTTGGCGGCTGCCCGCCACTCGCGATATTATGTCTCCATATTAGCCGAGAAGCGGACAGGCTAAATTTCACGGGTACAATTCGCCGTGCAACAATGTTCGCGGCTGCACGCTACGCGCGATATTATGCCTCCACATTAGTCAAGGCGCGGACATGCTGGAGGTCAGCGGCAGATTTCCCCTTGCAAAAATTTTGACAGCTGCCCGCCACTCGCGATATTATGTCCCCATACTAGCCGAGAAGCGGATAGGCTGAATTCACGGGCAGAATTCGCCGTGCAACAATGTTGGCGGCAGCCTGCGACGCGCGATATTATGTCTCCAGATTAGCCGAGGAGCGGACAGGCTGAAATTCACCCGCAGATTTCCCCGTGCAACAATGTTGGCGGTTGCCCGCAACTCGCGATATTATGTCTCTGTATTAGCCGAGAAGCGGACAGGCTGAATTTCACGTGCAGATTTCCCCGTGCAACAATGTTGGCGGCTGCCCGCCACTCGCGATATTATGTCTCCATATTAGCCGAGGCGCGGACAGGCTAAATTTCACGGGCAGAATTCGCCGTGCAACAATGTTCGCGGCAGCCCGCGACGCGCGATATTATGTCTCCAGATTAGCCGAGGAGCGGACAGACTGAATTTCACGGGCAGATTTCCCCGTGCAACAATGTTGGCGGCTGCCCGCCACTCGCGATATTATGTCTCCAAATTAGCCGAGGCGCGGACATGCTGAATTTCACGGGCAGATTTCCCCGTGCAACAATTTTTGCGACTGCCCGCCACTCGCGATATTATGTCTCCATACTAGCCGAGAAGCGGATAGGCTGAATTTCACGGGCAGAATTCGCCGTGCAACAATGTTGGCGGCAGCCTGCGACGCGCGATATTATGTCTCCAGATTAGCCGGGGAGCGGACAGGCTGAAATTCACGTGCAGATTTCCCCGTGCAACAATTTTCTCGGCCGTCCGCGATGGGCGATATTATGTCTCCAGATTAACCGAGGTGCGGATAGGCTGAATTGCACGGGTAGAATTCGAATGCAACAATGTTCGCGGCAGCCCGCGACTCGCGATATTATGTCTCCAGATTAGCCGAGGCGCGGACAGGCTGAATTTCACGGGCAGATTTCCCCGTGCAACAATGTTGGCGGCTGCCCGCCACTCGCGATATTATGTCTCCATATTAGCCGAGAAGCGGACAGGCTGAATTTCACGGGCACAATTGGCCGTGCAATAATGTTCGCGGCTGCACGCTACGCGCGATATTATGCCTCCACATTAGTCAAGGCGCGGACATGCTGGAGGTCAGCGGCAGATTTCCCCGTGCAAAAATATTGACAGCTGCCCGCCACTCGCGATATTATGTCTCCAGATTAGCCGAGGCGGGGACAAGCTGAATTTCACGGGCAGATTTCCCCGTGCAACAATTTTTGCGACTGCCCGCCACTCGCGCTATTATGTCTCCATATTAGCCGAGAGGCGGACAGGCTGAATTTCACGGGCAGAATTCGCCGTGCAACAATGTTCGCGGCAGCCCGTGACGCGTGATATTATGTCTCCAGATTAGCCGAGGAGCGGACAGGCTGAAATTCACGGGCAGATTTCCCCGTGCAACAATGTTGGCTGCCCGCCACTCGCGATATTATGACTCCATATTAGCCGAGGCGCGGACAGGCTGAATTTCACGGGCAGAATTCGCCGTGCAACAATGTTCGCGGCAGCCCGCGGCGCGCGATATTATGTCTCCAAATTAGCCGAGGCGCGGACAGGCTGAATTTCAAGAACAGATTTCCCTGTGCAACAATGTTGGCGGCTGCCCGCCTCTCGCGATATTATGTCTCCAGATTATCCGTGCCGCAGACATGCTGAAGGTCAGCGGAATACATCACCGTGCAACAATGTTGGCGCCTACCCGCAACTCGCGTTATTATGTCTCCACATTAGCCGAGGCGCGGACAGGCTGAATTTCAAGGGCAGATTTCCCTGTGCAACAATGTTGGCGGCTGCCCGCCACTCGCGATATTATGTCTCCAGATTATCCGAGCCGCAGACATGCTGAAGGTCAGCGGAATACATCACCGTGCAACAATGTTGGCGGCTGCCCGCCACTCGCGATATTATGTCTCCAAATTAGCCAAGGAGCGGACAGGCTGAAATTCGCGGGCAGATTTCCCCGTGCAACAATGTTGGCGGCTGCCCGCCACTCGCGATATTATGTCTCCATATTAGCCGAGAAGCGGACAGGCTAAATTTCACGGGCACAATTCGCCGTGCAACAATGTTCGCGGCTGCACGCTACGCGCGATATTATGCCTCCACATTAGTCAAGGCGCGGACATGCTGGAGGTCAGCGGCAGATTTCCCCGTTCAAAAATTTTGACAGCTGCCCGCCACTCGCGATATTATGTCTCCATACTAGCCGAGAAGCGGATAGGCTGAATTTCACGGGCAGAATTCGCCGTGCAACAATGTTGGCGGCAGCCTGCGACGCGCGATATTATGTCTCCAGATTAGCCGAGGAGCGGACAGTCTAAAATTCACGGGCAGATTTCCCCGTGCAACAATGTTGGCGGTTGCCCGCCACTCGTGATATTATGTCTCCATATTAGCCGAGGCGCGGACAGGCTGAATTTCACGGGCAGAATTCGCCGTGCAACAATGTTCGCGGCAGCCCGCGACGCGCGATATTATGTCTCCAGATTAGCCGAGGAGCGGACAGACTGAATTTCACGGGCAGATTTCCCCGTGCAACAATGTTGGCGGCTGCCCGCCACTCGCGATATTATGTCTCTGTATTAGACGAGAAGCGGACAGGCTGAATTTCTCGGGCAGAATTCGCCGTGCAACAATGTTCGCGGCAGCCCGCGACGCGCGATATTATGTCTCCAAATTAGCCGAGGCGCGGACAGGCTGAATTTCAAGAACAGATTTCCCCGTGCAACAATGCTGGCGGCTGCCCGCCACTCGCGATAATATGTCTCCATATTAGCCGAGAAGCGGACAGGCTGAGTTTCACGGGCACAGTTCGCCGTGCAACAATGTTCGCGGCTGCCCGCCACTCGCGATATTATGTCTCCGTATTTGCCGGGGCGCGGACAGCCTGAATTTCACGGGCAGAATTCGACTTGCAACAATGTCCGCGGCTGAACGCGTCGCGCAATATTATGTCTCCGTATTAGCCGGCAAGCGGACAGGCTGAATTTCACGGGCAGATTTCGCCGTGCAACGATTTTCCCGGCTGTCCGCGACGCGCGATATTATGTCTCCATATCAGGCGCGGCGTGTGAAATGCTGAAGGTGAGCGGCAGATTTCTCCGTGCAACAATGTTCGCGGCAGGCCGCCACTCGCGATATTATGTCTCCATATTAGCCCAGACGCGGGCAGGCTGAATTCCACGGGCACAGTTCCCCGTGCAACAATGTTGGGGGTTGCCCGCCACACGCGATATTATGTCTCCGTATTAGCCGAGAAGCGGACAGGCTGAATTTCACGGGCAGAATTCGCCGTGCAACAATTTTCCCGGCTGTCCGCGACGCACGATATTATGTAGCCATATCAGCCGCGGCGTGGACATGCTAAAGGTGAGCGGCAGATTTCTCCGTGCATCAATGTTCGCGGCAGGCCGCCACTCGCGATGTTATGTCTCCATATTAGCCCAGACGCGGGCAGGCTGAATTTCACGGGCACAGTTCCTCGTGCAACAATGTTGGCGGTTGCCCGCCACACGCCATACTATGTCTCTGTATTAGCCGAGAAGCGGACAGGCTGAATTTCACGGGCAGAATTCGCCGAGCAACAATGTTCGCGGCAGCCCGCGACGCGCGATATTATGTCTCCAGATTAGCCGAGGCGCGGACAGCCTGAATTTCACGGGCAGAATTCGCCTTGCAACAATATCGGCGGCTGCCCGCGTCGCGCAATATTATGTCTCCGTATTAGCCGGCAAGCGGACAGGCTGAATTTCACGGGCAGATTTCGCCGTGCAACGATTTTCCCGGCTGTCCGCGACGCGCGATATTATGTCTCCATATCAGGCGCGGCGTGTGAAATGCTGAAGGTGAGCGGCAGATTTCTCCGTGCAACAATGTTCGCGGCAGGCCGCCACTCGCGATATTATGTCTCCATATTAGCCCAGACGCGCGCAGGCTGAATTCCACGGGCACAGTTTCCCGTGCAACAATGTTGGGGGTTGCCCGCGACGCGCGATATTATGTCTCCGTATTAGCCGAGAAGCGGACAGGCTGAATTTCACGGGCAGAATTCGCCGTGCAACAATTTTCCCGTCTGTCCGCGACGCACGATATTATGTAGCCATATCAGCCGCGACGTGGACATGCTAAAGGTGAGCGGCAGATATCCCCGCGTAACAATGTTGGCGGCTGCCAGCAATACTATGTCTCTGTATTAGCCGAGAAGCGGACAGGCTGAATTTCACGGGCAGAATTCGCCGAGCAACAATGTTCGCGGCAGCCCGCGACGCGCGATATTAGGTCTCCAGATTAGCCGAGGCGCGGACAGGCTGAATTTCACGGGCAAATTTCCCCGTGCAACAATGTTGGCGGCTGCCCGCCACTCGCGATATTATGTTCCCGTATTAGCCGAGAAGCGGACAGGCTGAATTTCACGGGCAGAATACGCCGAGCAACAATGTTCGCGGCAGCCCGCGGCGCGCGATATTATGTCTCCAAATTAGCCGAGGCGCGGACAGGCTGAATTTCAAGAACAGATTTCCCTGTGCAACAATGTTGGCGGCTGCCCGCCTCTCGCGATATTATGTCTCCAGATTATCCGAGCCGCAGACATGCTGAAGGTCAGCGGAATACATCACCGTGCAACAATGTTGGCGCCTACCCGCAACTCGCGTTATTATGTCTCCACATTAGCCGAGGCGCGGACAGGCTGAATTTCAAGGGCAGATTTCCCTGTGCAACAATGTTGGCGGCTGCCCGCCACTCGCGATATTATGTCTCCAGATTATCCGAGCCGCAGACATGCTGAAGGTCAGCGGAATACATCACCGTGCAACAATGTTGGCGGCTGCCCGCCACTCGCGATATTATGTCTCCAAATTAGCCAAGGAGCGGACAGGCTGAAATTCGCGGGCAGATTTCCCCGTGCAACAATGTTGGCGGCTGCCCGCCACTCGCGATATTATGTCTCCATATTAGCCGAGAAGCGGACAGGCTAAATTTCACGGGCACAATTCGCCGTGCAACAATGTTCGCGGCTGCACGCTACGCGCGATATTATGCCTCCACATTAGTCAAGGCGCGGACATGCTGGAGGTCAGCGGCAGATTTCCCCGTGCAAAAATTTTGACAGCTGCCCGCCACTCGCGATATTATGTCTCCATACTAGCCGAGAAGCGGATAGGCTGAATTTCACGGGCAGAATTCGCCGTGCAACAATGTTGGCGGCAGCCTGCGACGCGCGATATTATGTCTCCAGATTAGCCGAGGAGCGGACAGTCTAAAATTCACGGGCAGATTTCCCCGTGCAACAATGTTGGCGGTTGCCCGCCACTCGTGATATTATGTCTCCATATTAGCCGAGGCGCGGACAGGCTGAATTTCACGGGCAGAATTCGCCGTGCAACAATGTTCGCGGCAGCCCGCGACGCGCGATATTATGTCTCCAGATTAGCCGAGGAGCGGACAGACTGAATTTCACGGGCAGATTTCCCCGTGCAACAATGTTGGCGGCTGCCCGCCACTCGCGATATTATGTCTCTGTATTAGCCGAGAAGCGGACAGGCTGAATTTCTCGGGCAGAATTCGCCGTGCAACAATGTTCGCGGCAGCCCGCGACGCGCGATATTATGTCTCCAAATTAGCCGAGGCGCGGACAGGCTGAATTTCAAGAACAGATTTCCCCGTGCAACAATGCTGGCGGCTGCCCGCCACTCGCGATAATATGTCTCCATATTAGCCGAGAAGCGGACAGGCTGAGTTTCACGGGCACAGTTCGCCGTGCAACAATGTTCGCGGCTGCCCGCCACTCGCGATATTATGTCTCCATATTAGCCGAGGCGCGGACAGGCTGAAGTTCACTGGCAGATTTCCCCGTGCAACAATGTAGTCGGCTGCCCACCACTCGCGATATTATGTCTCCAGATTATCCGAGCCGCAGACATGCTGAAGGTCAGCGGAATACATCACCGTGCAACAATGTTGACGCTTACCCGCAACTCGCGATATTATGTCCCCATATTAGCCGAGGCGTGGACAGGCTGAATTTCACGGGCACAGTTCCTCGTGCAACAATGTTGGCGGTTGCCCGCCACACGCCATACCATGTCTCTGTATTAGCCGAGAAGCGAACAGGCTGAATTTCACGGGCAGAATTCGCCGAGCAACAATGTTCGCGGCTGCCAGCGACGCGCGACGTTGTGTCTACATATTAGCTGAGGCGCGGACAGGCTGAATTTCACTGGCAGATTTCCCCGTGCAACAATGTAGGCGGCTGCCCGCCACTCGCGATATTATGTCTCCGTATTTGCCGGGGCGCGGACAGCCTGAATTTCACGGGCAGAATTCGACTTGCAACAATGTCCGCGGCTGAACGCGTCGCGCAATATTATGTCTCCGTATTAGCCGGCAAGCGGACAGGCTGAATTTCACGGGCAGATTTCGCCGTGCAACGATTTTCCCGGCTGTCCGCGACGCGCGATATTATGTCTCCATATCAGGCGCGGCGTGTGAAATGCTGAAGGTGAGCGGCAGATTTCTCCGTGCAACAATGTTCGCGGCAGGCCGCCACTCGCGATATTATGTCTCCATATTAGCCCAGACGCGGGCAGGCTGAATTCCACGGGCACAGTTCCCCGTGCAACAATGTTGGGGGTTGCCCGCCACACGCGATATTATGTCTCCGTATTAGCCGAGAAGCGGACAGGCTGAATTTCACGGGCAGAATTCGCCGTGCAACAATTTTCCCGGCTGTCCGCGACGCACGATATTATGTAGCCATATCAGCCGCGGCGTGGACATGCTAAAGGTGAGCGGCAGATTTCTCCGTGCATCAATGTTCGCGGCAGGCCGCCACTCGCGATGTTATGTCTCCATATTAGCCCAGACGCGGGCAGGCTGAATTTCACGGGCACAGTTCCTCGTGCAACAATGTTGGCGGTTGCCCGCCACACGCCATACTATGTCTCTGTATTAGCCGAGAAGCGGACAGGCTGAATTTCACGGGCAGAATTCGCCGAGCAACAATGTTCGCGGCAGCCCGCGACGCGCGATATTATGTCTCCAGATTAGCCGAGGCGCGGACAGCCTGAATTTCACGGGCAGAATTCGCCTTGCAACAATATCGGCGGCTGCCCGCGTCGCGCAATATTATGTCTCCGTATTAGCCGGCAAGCGGACAGGCTGAATTTCACGGGCAGATTTCGCCGTGCAACGATTTTCCCGGCTGTCCGCGACGCGCGATATTATGTCTCCATATCAGGCGCGGCGTGTGAAATGCTGAAGGTGAGCGGCAGATTTCTCCGTGCAACAATGTTCGCGGCAGGCCGCCACTCGCGATATTATGTCTCCATATTAGCCCAGACGCGCGCAGGCTGAATTCCACGGGCACAGTTCCCCGTGCAACAATGTTGGGGGTTGCCCGCCACACGCGATATTATGTCTCCGTATTAGCCGAGAAGCGGACGGGCTGAATTTCACGGGCAGAATTCGCCGTGCAACAATTTTCCCGTCTGTCCGCGACGCACGATATTATGTAGCCATATCAGCCGCGACGTGGACATGCTAAAGGTGAGCGGCAGATATCCCCGCGTAACAATGTTGGCGGCTGCCAGCAATACTATGTCTCTGTATTAGCCGAGAAGCGGACAGGCTGAATTTCACGGGCAGAATTCGCCGAGCAACAATGTTCGCGGCAGCCCGCGACGCGCGATATTAGGTCTCCAGATTAGCCGAGGCGCGGACAGGCTGAATTTCACGGGCAAATTTCCCCGTGCAACAATGTTGGCGGCTGCCCGCCACTCGCGATATTATGTTCCCGTATTAGCCGAGAAGCGGACAGGCTGAATTTCACGGGCAGAATACGCCGAGCAACAATGTTCGCGGCAGCCCGCGACGCGCGATATTAGGTCTCCAGATTAGCCGAGGCGCGGACAGGCTGAATTTCACCGGCAGATTCCCCTGTGCAACAATGTTGGATGCTGCACGCGACACACGATATTATGGCTCCAGATTATCCGAGCCGCAGACATGCAGAAGGTCAGCGGAATACATCACCGTGCAACAATGTTGGCGGCTGCCCGCCGCTCGCGATATTATGTCTCCATATTAGCCGAGAATCGGACAGGCTGAATTTCACGGGCGGAATTCGCCGTGCAACGATTTTCCCTGCTGTCCGCGACGCGCGATATTATGTCTCCATATCAGCCCAGGCGTGGACATGCTGAAGGTGAGCGGCAGATTTCCCCGTGCAACAATGTTCGCGGCAGGCCGCCACTCGCGATGTTATGTCTCCAAATTAGCCGAGGCGCGGACATGCTGAATTTCACGGGCAGATTTCCCCGTGCAACAATTTTTGCGACTGCCCGCCACTCGCGCTATTATGTCTCCATATTAGCCGAGAGGCGGACAGGCTGAATTTCACGAGCAGAATTCGTCGTGCAAAAATGTTGGCGGCTGCCCGCCACTCGCGATATTATGTCTCCATATTAGCCGAGGCGCGGACAGGCTGAATTAGACGTGCACAATTCGCCGTGCAACAATTTTCTCGGCCGACCGCGATGCGCGATATTATGTCTCCAGATTAGCCGAGGCGCGGATAGACTGAATTTCACGGGCAGATTTCCCCGTGCAACAATGTTGGCGGCTGCCCGCCGCTCGCGATATTATGTCTCCATATTAGCCGAGGCGCGGACTTGCTGAATTTCAGGGGCAGAATTCGCCGTGCAACAATGTTCGCGGCAGCCCGCGACGCGCGATATTATGTCTCCAGATAAGCCGAGGCGCGGATAGACTGAATTTCACGGGCAGATTACCCCGTGCAACAATGTTGGCGGCTGCCCGCCACTCGCGATATTATGTCTCCATATTAGCCGAGAAGCGGACAGGCTGAATTTCACGGGCAGAATTCGCCATGCAACAATGTTCGCGGCTGCCCGCCACTCGCGATATTATGTCTCCATATTAGCCGAGAGGCGGATAGACTGAATTTCACGGGCAGATTACCCCGTGCAACAATGTTGGCGGCTGCCCGCCACTCGCGATATTATGTCTCCATATTAGCCGAGAAGCGGACAGGCTGAATTTCACGGGCAGAATTCGCCATGCAACAATGTTCGCGGCTGCCCGCCACTCGCGATATTATGTCTCCATATTAGCCGAGAGGCGGACAGGCTGAATTTCACGGGCAGAATTCGTCGTGCAACAATGTTCGCGGCAGCCCGCGACGCGCGATATTATGTCTCCAGATTAGCCGAGGCGCGGATAGACTGAATTTCACGGGCAGATTTCCCCGTGCAACAATGTTGGTGGCTGCCCGCGACGCGCGATATTATGTCTCCAGATTAGCCGAGGCGCGGATAGACTGAATTTCACGGGCAGATTTCCCCGTGCAACAATGTTGGTGGCTGCCCGCGACGCGCGATATTATGTCTCCAGATTAGCCGAGGCGCGGGTAGACTGAATTTCACGGGCAGATTTCCCCGTACAACAATGTTGGCGGCTGCCCGCCACTCGCGATATTATGTTTCCAAATTAGCCGAGGCGCGGACAGGCTGAATTTCACGGGCAGAATTCGCCGTGCAACAATGTTCGCGGCTGCCCGCCACTCGCGATATTATGTCTCCATATTAGCCGAGGCGCGGACAGGCTGAAATTCACGGGCAGAATTCGCCGTGCAACAATGTTCGCGGCAGCCCGCGACGCGCGATATTATGTCTCCAGATTAGCCGAGGAGCGGACAGACTGAATTTCACGGGCAGATTTCCCCGTGCAACAATGTTGGCGGCTGGCCGCCACTCGCGATATTATGTCTCCAAATTAGCCGAGGCGCGGACATGCTGAATTTCACGGGCAGATTTCCCCGTGCAACAATTTTTGCGACTGCCCGCCACTCGCGCTATTATGTCTCCATATTAGCCGAGAGGCGGACAGGCTGAATTTCACGGGCAGAATTCGTCGTGCAAAAATGTTGGCGGCTGCCCGCCACTCGCGATATTATGTCTCCATATTAGCCGAGGCGCGGACAGGCTGTATTAGACGTGCACAATTCGCCGTGCAGCAATTTTCTCGGCCGTCCGCGATGCGCGATATTATGTCTCCAGATTAGCCGAGGCGCGGATAGACTCAATTTCACGGGCAGATTTCCCCGTGCAACAATGTTGGCGGCTGCCGCCACTCGCGATATTATGTCTCCATATTAGCCGATGCGCGGACTTGCTGAATTTCACGGGCAGATTTCCCCGTACAACAATGTTGGCGGCTGCCCGCCACTCGCGATATTATGTCTCCAAATTAGCCGAGGCGCGGACATGCTGAATTTCACGGGCAGATTTTCCCGAGCAACAATTTTTGCGACTGCCCGCCACTCGCGCTATTATGTCTCCATATTAGCCGGGAGGCGGACAGGCTGAATTTCACGGGCAGAATTCGCCGTGCAACAATGTTCGCGGCAGCCCGCGACGCGCGATATTATGTCTCCAGATTAGCCGAGGAGCGGACAGACTGAATTTCACGGGCAGATTTCCCCGTACAACAATGTTGGCGGCTGCCCGCCACTCGCGATATTATGTCTCCAAATTAGCCGGGGCGCGGACAGGCTGAATTTCACGGGCAGAATTCGCCGTGCAACAATGTTCGCGGCAGCACGCGACGCGCGATATTATGTCTCCAGATTAGCCGAGGCGCGGATAGACTGAATTTCACGGGCAGATTACCCCGTGCAACAATGTTGGCGGCTGCCCGCCACTCGCGATATTATGTCTCCATATTAGCCGAGAAGCGGACAGGCTGAATTTCACGGGCACAGTTCGCCGTGCAACAATGTTCGCGGCTGCCCGCCACTCTCGCTATTATGTCCCCATATTAGCCGAGAAGCGGACAGGCTGAATTTCACGGGCAGAATTCGCCATGCAACAATGTTCGCGGTTGCCCGCCACTCGCGATATTATGTCTCCATATTAGCCGAGAGGCGGACAGGCTGAATTTCACGGGCAGAATTCGCCGTGCAACAATGTTCGCGGCAGCCCGCGACGCGCGATATTATGTCTCCAGAATAGCCGAGGCGCGGATAGACTGAATTTCACGGGCAGATTTCCCCGTGCAACAATGTTGGCGTCTGCCCGCCACTCGCGATATTATGTCTCCATATTAGCCGAGAAGCGGACAGGCTGAATTTCACGGGCACAGTTCGCCGTGCAACAATGTTCGCGGCTGCCCGCCACTCTCCCTATTATGTTTCCATATTAGCTGAGAAGCGGACAGGCTGAATTTCACGGGCAGAATTCGCCATGCAACAATGTTCGCGGTTGCCCGCCACTCGCGATATTATGTCTCCAAATTAGCCGGGGCGCGGACAGGCTGAATTTCACGGGCAGATTTCGCCGTGCAACGATTTTCCCGGCTGTCCGCGACGCGCGATATTATGTCTCCATATCAGGCGCGGCGTGTGAAATGCTGAAGGTGAGCGGCAGATTTCTCCGTGCAACAATGTTCGCGGCAGGCCGCCACTCGCGATATTATGTCTCCATATTAGCCCAGACGCGGGCAGGCTGAATTTCACGGGCAGAATTCGCCGAGCAACAATGTTCGCGGCAGCCCGCGACGCGCGATATTAGGTCTCCAGATTAGCCGAGGCGCGGACAGGCTGAATTTCACCGGCAGATTCCCCTGTGCAACAATGTTGGATGCTGCACGCGACACACGATATTATGGCTCCAGATTATCCGAGCCGCAGACATGCAGAAGGTCAGCGGAATACATCACCGTGCAACAATGTTGGCGGCTGCCCGCCACTCGCGATATTATGTCTCCATATTAGCCGAGAATCGGACAGGCTGAATTTCACGGGCGGAATTCGCCGTGCAACGATTTTCCCGGCTGTCCGCGACGCGCGATATTATGTCTCCATATCAGCCCAGGCGTGGACATGCTGATGGTGAGCGGCAGATTTCCCCGTGCAACAATGTTCGCGGCAGGCCGCCACTCGCGATGTTATGTCTCCAAATTAGCCGAGGCGCGGACAAGCTGAATTTCACGGGCAGATTTCCCCGTGCAACAATTTTTGCGACTGCCCGCCACTCGCGCTATTATGTCTCCATATTAGCCGAGAGGCGGACAGGCTGAATTTCACGAGCAGAATTCGTCGTGCAAAAATGTTGGCGGCTGCCCGCCACTCGCGATATTATGTCTCCATATTAGCCGAGGCGCGGACAGGCTGAATTAGACGTGCACAATTCGCCGTGCAACAATTTTCTCGGCCGTCCGCGATGCGCGATATTATGTCTCCAGATTAGCCGAGGCGCGGATAGACTGAATTTCACGGGCAGATTTCCCCGTGCAACAATGTTGGCGGCTGCCCGCCACTCGCGATATTATGTCTCCATATTAGTCGAGGCGCGGACTTGCTGAATTTCAGGGGCAGAATTCGCCGTGCAACAATGTTCGCGGCAGCCCGCGACGCGCGATATTATGTCTCCAGATTAGCCGAGGCGCGGATAGACTGAATTTCACGGGCAGATTACCCCGTGCAACAATGTTGGCGGCTGCCCGCCACTCGCGATATTATGTCTCCATATTAGCCGAGAAGCGGACAGGCTGAATTTCACGGGCAGAATTCGCCATGCAACAATGTTCGCGGCTGCCCGCCACTCGCGATATTATGTCTCCATATTAGCCGAGAGGCGGACAGGCTGAATTTCACGGGCAGAATTCGTCGTGCAACAATGTTCGCGGCAGCCCGCGACGCGCGATATTATGTCTCCAGATTAGCCGAGGCGCGGATAGACTGAATTTCACGGGCAGATTTCCCCGTGCAACAATGTTGGTGGCTGCCCGCGACGCGCGATATTATGTCTCCAGATTAGCCGAGGCGCGGATAGACTGAATTTCACGGGCAGATTTCCCCGTGCAACAATGTTGGTGGCTGCCCGCGACGCGCGATATTATGTCTCCAGATTAGCCGAGGCGCGGGTAGACTGAATTTCACGGGCAGATTTCCCCGTACAACAATGTTGGCGGCTGCCCGCCACTCGCGATATTATGTCTCCAAATTAGCCGAGGCGCGGACAGGCTGAATTTCACGGGCAGAATTCGCCGTGCAACAATGTTCGCGGCTGCCCGCCACTCGCGATATTATGTCTCCATATTAGCCGAGGCGCGGACAGGCTGAAATTCACGGGCAGAATTCGCCGTGCAACAATGTTCGCGGCAGCCTGCGACGCGCGATATTATGTCTCCAGATTAGCCGAGGAGCGGACAGACTGAATTTCACGGGCAGATTTCCCCGTGCAACAATGTTGGCGGCTGGCCGCCACTCGCGATATTATGTCTCCAAATTAGCCGAGGCGCGGACATGCTGAATTTCACGGGCAGATTTCCCCGTGCAACAATTTTTGCGACTGCCCGCCACTCGCGCTATTATGTCTCCATATTAGCCGAGAGGCGGACAGGCTGAATTTCACGGGCAGAATTCGTCGTGCAAAAATGTTGGCGGCTGCCCGCCACTCGCGATATTATGTCTCCATATTAGCCGAGGCGCGGACAGGCTGTATTAGACGTGCACAATTCGCCGTGCAGCAATTTTCTCGGCCGTCCGCGATGCGCGATATTATGTCTCCAGATTAGCCGAGGCGCGGATAGACTCAATTTCACGGGCAGATTTCCCCGTGCAACAATGTTGGCGGCTGCCGCCACTCGCGATATTATGTCTCCATATTAGCCGATGCGCGGACTTGCTGAATTTCACGGGCAGATTTCCCCGTACAACAATGTTGGCGGCTGCCCGCCACTCGCGATATTATGTCTCCAAATTAGCCGAGGCGCGGACATGCTGAATTTCACGGGCAGATTTTCCCGAGCAACAATTTTTGCGACTGCCCGCCACTCGCGCTATTATGTCTCCATATTAGCCGGGAGGCGGACAGGCTGAATTTCACGGGCAGAATTCGCCGTGCAACAATGTTCGCGGCAGCCCGCGACGCGCGATATTATGTCTCCAGATTAGCCGATGAGCGGACAGGCTGAATTTCACGGGCAGAATTCGCCGTGCAACAATGTTCGCGGCAGCCCGCGACACGCGATATTATGTCTCCAGAATAGCCGAGGCGCGGATAGACTGAATTTCACGGGCAGATTACCCCGTGCAACAATGTTGGCGTCTGCCCGCCACTCGCGATATTATGTCTCCATATTAGCCGAGAAGCGGACAGGCTGAATTTCACGGGCACAGTTCGCCGTGCAACAATGTTCGCGGCTGCCCGCCACTCTCCATATTATGTCCCCATATTAGCCGAGAAGCGGACAGGCTGAATTTCACGGGCAGAATTCGCCATGCAACAATGTTCGCGGTTGCCCGCCACTAGCGATATTATGTCTCCATATTAGCCGAGGCGCGGACAGGCTGAATTTCACGGGCAGAATTCGCCGTGCAACAATGTTCGCGGCAGCCCGCGACGCGCGATATTATGTCTCCAGATTAGCCGAGGAGCGGACAGACTGAATTTCACGGGCAGATTTCCCCGTGCAACAATGTTGGCGGCTGGCCGCCACTCGCGATATTATGTCTCCAAATTAGCCGAGGCGCGGACATGCTGAATTTCACGGGCAGATTTCCCCGTGCAACAATTTTTGCGACTGCCCGCCACTCGCGCTATTATGTCTCCATATTAGCCGAGAGGCGGACAGGCTGAATTTCACGAGCAGAATTCGTCGTGCAAAAATGTTGGCGGCTGCCCGCCACTCGCGATATTATGTCTCCATATTAGCCGAGGCGCGGACAGGCTGAATTAGACGTGCACAATTCGCCGTGCAACAATTTTCTCGGCCGTCCGCGATGCGCGATATTATGTCTCCAGATAAGCCGAGGCGCGGATAGACTGAATTTCACGGGCAGATTTCCCCATGCAACAATGTTGGCGGCTGCCCGCCACTCGCGATATTATGTCTCCATATTAGCCGAGGCGCGGACTTGCTGAATTTCAGGGGCAGAATTCGCCGTGCAACAATGTTCGCGGCAGCCCGCGACGCGCGATATTATGTCTCCAGATTAGCCGAGGCGCGGATAGACTGAATTTCACGGGCAGATTACCCCGTGCAACAATGTTGGCGGCTGCCCGCCACTCGCGATATTATGTCTCCATATTAGCCGAGAAGCGGACAGGCTGAATTTCACGGGCAGAATTCGCCATGCAACAATGTTCGCGGCTGCCCGCCACTCGCGATATTATGTCCCCATATTAGCCGAGAAGCGGACAGGCTGAATTTCACGGGCAGAATTCGCCATGCAACAATGTTCGCGGTTGCCCGCCACTCGCGATATTATGTCTCCATATTAGCCGAGAGGCGGACAGGCTGAATTTCACGGGCAGAATTCGCCGTGCAACAATGTTCGCGGCAGCCCGCGACGCGCGATATTATGTCTCCAGAATAGCCGAGGCGCGGATAGACTGAATTTCACGGGCAGATTTCCCCGGGCAACAATGTTGGCGTCTGCCCGCCACTCGCGATATTATGTCTCCATATTAGCCGAGAAGCGGACAGGCTGAATTTCACGGGCACAGTTCGCCGTGCAACAATGTTCGCGGCTGCCCGCCACTCTCCCTATTATGTTTCCATATTAGCCGAGAAGCGGACAGGCTGAATTTCACGGGCAGAATTCGCCATGCAACAATGTTCGCGGTTGCCCGCCACTCGCGATATTATGTCTCCAAATTAGCCGGGGCGCGGACAGGCTGAATTTCACGGGCAGATTTCGCCGTGCAACGATTTTCCCGGCTGTCCGCGACGCGCGATATTATGTCTCCATATCAGGCGCGGCGTGTGAAATGCTGAAGGTGAGCGGCAGATTTCTCCGTGCAACAATGTTCGCGGCAGGCCGCCACTCGCGATATTATGTCTCCATATTGGCCCAGACGCGGGCAGGCTGAATTTCACGGGCAGAATTCGCCGAGCAACAATGTTCGCGGCAGCCCGCGACGCGCGATATTAGGTCTCCAGATTAGCCGAGGCGCGGACAGGCTGAATTTCACCGGCAGATTCCCCTGTGCAACAATGTTGGATGCTGCACGCGACACACGATATTATGGCTCCAGATTATCCGAGCCGCAGACATGCAGAAGGTCAGCGGAATACATCACCGTGCAACAATGTTGGCGGCTGCCCGCCACTCGCGATATTATGTCTCCATATTAGCCGAGAATCGGACAGGCTGAATTTCACGGGCGGAATTCGCCGTGCAACGATTTTCCCGGCTGTCCGCGACGCGCGATATTATGTCTCCATATCAGCCAAGGCGTGGACATGCTGATGGTGAGCGGCAGATTTCCCCGTGCAACAATGTTCGCGGCAGGCCGCCACTCGCGATGTTATGTCTCCAAATTAGCCGAGGCGCGGACAAGCTGAATTTCACGGGCAGATTTCCCCGTGCAACAATTTTTGCGACTGCCCGCCACTCGCGCTATTATGTCTCCATATTAGCCGAGAGGCGGACAGGCTGAATTTCACGAGCAGAATTCGTCGTGCAAAAATGTTGGCGGCTGCCCGCCACTCGCGATATTATGTCTCCATATTAGCCGAGGCGCGGACAGGCTGAATTAGACGTGCACAATTCGCCGTGCAACAATTTTCTCGGCCGTCCGCGATGCGCGATATTATGTCTCCAGATTAGCCGAGGCGCGGATAGACTGAATTTCACGGGCAGATTTCCCCGTGCAACAATGTTGGCGGCTGCCCGCCACTCGCGATATTATGTCTCCATATTAGTCGAGGCGCGGACTTGCTGAATTTCAGGGGCAGAATTCGCCGTGCAACAATGTTCGCGGCAGCCCGCGACGCGCGATATTATGTCTCCAGATTAGCCGAGGCGCGGATAGACTGAATTTCACGGGCAGATTACCCCGTGCAACAATGTTGGCGGCTGCCCGCCACTCGCGATATTATGTCTCCATATTAGCCGAGAAGCGGACAGGCTGAATTTCACGGGCAGAATTCGCCATGCAACAATGTTCGCGGCTGCCCGCCACTCGCGATATTATGTCTCCATATTAGCCGAGAGGCGGACAGGCTGAATTTCACGGGCAGAATTCGTCGTGCAACAATGTTCGCGGCAGCCCGCGACGCGCGATATTATGTCTCCAGATTAGCCGAGGCGCGGATAGACTGAATTTCACGGGCAGATTTCCCCGTGCAACAATGTTGGTGGCTGCCCGCGACGCGCGATATTATGTCTCCAGATTAGCCGAGGCGCGGATAGACTGAATTTCACGGGCAGATTTCCCCGTGCAACAATGTTGGTGGCTGCCCGCGACGCGCGATATTATGTCTCCAGATTAGCCGAGGCGCGGGTAGACTGAATTTCACGGGCAGATTTCCCCGTACAACAATGTTGGCGGCTGCCCGCCACTCGCGATATTATGTCTCCAAATTAGCCGAGGCGCGGACAGGCTGAATTTCACGGGCAGAATTCGCCGTGCAACAATGTTCGCGGCTGCCCGCCACTCGCGATATTATGTCTCCATATTAGCCGAGGCGCGGACAGGCTGAAATTCACGGGCAGAATTCGCCGTGCAACAATGTTCGCGGCAGCCTGCGACGCGCGATATTATGTCTCCAGATTAGCCGAGGAGCGGACAGACTGAATTTCACGGGCAGATTTCCCCGTGCAACAATGTTGGCGGCTGGCCGCCACTCGCGATATTATGTCTCCAAATTAGCCGAGGCGCGGACATGCTGAATTTCACGGGCAGATTTCCCCGTGCAACAATTTTTGCGACTGCCCGCCACTCGCGCTATTATGTCTCCATATTAGCCGAGAGGCGGACAGGCTGAATTTCACGGGCAGAATTCGTCGTGCAAAAATGTTGGCGGCTGCCCGCCACTCGCGATATTATGTCTCCATATTAGCCGAGGCGCGGACAGGCTGTATTAGACGTGCACAATTCGCCGTGCAGCAATTTTCTCGGCCGTCCGCGATGCGCGATATTATGTCTCCAGATTAGCCGAGGCGCGGATAGACTCAATTTCACGGGCAGATTTCCCCGTGCAACAATGTTGGCGGCTGCCGCCACTCGCGATATTATGTCTCCATATTAGCCGATGCGCGGACTTGCTGAATTTCACGGGCAGATTTCCCCGTACAACAATGTTGGCGGCTGCCCGCCACTCGCGATATTATGTCTCCAAATTAGCCGAGGCGCGGACATGCTGAATTTCACGGGCAGATTTTCCCGAGCAACAATTTTTGCGACTGCCCGCCACTCGCGCTATTATGTCTCCATATTAGCCGGGAGGCGGACAGGCTGAATTTCACGGGCAGAATTCGCCGTGCAACAATGTTCGCGGCAGCCCGCGACGCGCGATATTATGTCTCCAGATTAGCCGATGAGCGGACAGGCTGAATTTCACGGGCAGAATTCGCCGTGCAACAATGTTCGCGGCAGCCCGCGACACGCGATATTATGTCTCCAGAATAGCCGAGGCGCGGATAGACTGAATTTCACGGGCAGATTACCCCGTGCAACAATGTTGGCGTCTGCCCGCCACTCGCGATATTATGTCTCCATATTAGCCGAGAAGCGGACAGGCTGAATTTCACGGGCACAGTTCGCCGTGCAACAATGTTCGCGGCTGCCCGCCACTCTCCATATTATGTCCCCATATTAGCCGAGAAGCGGACAGGCTGAATTTCACGGGCAGAATTCGCCATGCAACAATGTTCGCGGTTGCCCGCCACTAGCGATATTATGTCTCCATATTAGCCGAGGCGCGGACAGGCTGAATTTCACGGGCAGAATTCGCCGTGCAACAATGTTCGCGGCAGCCCGCGACGCGCGATATTATGTCTCCAGATTAGCCGAGGAGCGGACAGACTGAATTTCACGGGCAGATTTCCCCGTGCAACAATGTTGGCGGCTGGCCGCCACTCGCGATATTATGTCTCCAAATTAGCCGAGGCGCGGACATGCTGAATTGCACGGGCAGATTTCCCCGTGCAACAATTTTTGCGACTGCCCGCCACTCGCGCTATTATGTCTCCATATTAGCCGAGAGGCGGACAGGCTGAATTTCACGAGCAGAATTCGTCGTGCAAAAATGTTGGCGGCTGCCCGCCACTCGCGATATTATGTCTCCATATTAGCCGAGGCGCGGACAGGCTGAATTAGACGTGCACAATTCGCCGTGCAACAATTTTCTCGGCCGTCCGCGATGCGCGATATTATGTCTCCAGATAAGCCGAGGCGCGGATAGACTGAATTTCACGGGCAGATTTCCCCATGCAACAATGTTGGCGGCTGCCCGCCACTCGCGATATTATGTCTCCATATTAGCCGAGGCGCGGACTTGCTGAATTTCAGGGGCAGAATTCGCCGTGCAACAATGTTCGCGGCAGCCCGCGACGCGCGATATTATGTCTCCAGATTAGCCGAGGCGCGGATAGACTGAATTTCACGGGCAGATTACCCCGTGCAACAATGTTGGCGGCTGCCCGCCACTCGCGATATTATGTCTCCATATTAGCCGAGAAGCGGACAGGCTGAATTTCACGGGCAGAATTCGCCATGCAACAATGTTCGCGGCTGCCCGCCACTCGCGATATTATGTCTCCATATTAGCCGAGAGGCGGACAGGCTGAATTTCACGGGCAGAATTCGTCGTGCAACAATGTTCGCGGCAGCCCGCGACGCGCGATATTATGTCTCCAGATTAGCCGAGGCGCGGATAGACTGAATTTCACGGGCAGATTTCCCCGTGCAACAATGTTGGTGGCTGCCCGCGACGCGCGATATTATGTCTCCAGATTAGCCGAGGCGCGGATAGACTGAATTACACGGGCAGATTTCCCCGTACAACAATGTTGGCGGCTGCCCGCCACTCGCGATATTATGTCTCCAAATTAGCCGAGGCGCGGACAGGCTGAATTTCACGGGCAGAATTCGCCGTGCAACAATGTTCGCGGCTGCCCGCCACTCGCGATATTGTGTCTCCATATTAGCCGAGGCGCGGACAGGCTGAAATTCACGGGCAGAATTCGCCGTGCAACAATGTTCGCGGCAGCCCGCGACGCGCGATATTATGTCTCCAGATTAGCCGAGGAGCGGACAGACTGAATTTCACGGGCAGATTTCCCCGTGCAACAATGTTGGCGGCTGGCCGCCACTCGCGATATTATGTCTCCAAATTAGCCGAGGCGCGGACATGCTGAATTTCACGGGCAGATTTCCCCGTGCAACAATTTTTGCGACTGCCCGCCACTCGCGCTATTATGTCTCCATATTAGCCGAGAGGCGGACAGGCTGAATTTCACGGGCAGAATTCGTCGTGCAAAAATGTTGGCGGCTGCCCGCCACTCGCGATATTATGTCTCCATATTAGCCGAGGCGCGGACAGGCTGTATTAGACGTGCACAATTCGCCGTGGAGCAATTTTCTTGGCCGTCCGCGATGCGCGATATTATGTCTCCAGATTAGCCGAGGCGCGGATAGACTCAATTTCACGGGCAGATTTCCCCGTGCAACAATGTTGGCGGCTGCCGCCACTCGCGATATTATGTCTCCATATTAGCCGAGAAGCGGACAGGCTGAATTTCACGGGCAGAATTCGCCATGCAACAATGTTCGCGGCTGCCCGCCACTCGCGATATTATGTCTCCATATTAGCCGAGAGGCGGACAGGCTGAATTTCACGGGCAGAATTCGTCGTGCAACAATGTTCGCGGCAGCCCGCGACGCGCGATATTATGTCTCCAGATTAGCCGAGGCGCGGATAGACTGAATTTCACGGGCAGATTTCCCCGTGCAACAATGTTGGTGGCTGCCCGCGACGCGCGATATTATGTCTCCAGATTAGCCGAGGCGCGGATAGACTGAATTTCACGGGCAGATTTCCCCGTGCAACAATGTTGGTGGCTGCCCGCGACGCGCGATATTATGTCTCCAGATTAGCCGAGGCGCGGGTAGACTGAATTTCACGGGCAGATTTCCCCGTACAACAATGTTGGCGGCTGCCCGCCACTCGCGATATTATGTCTCCAAATTAGCCGAGGCGCGGACAGGCTGAATTTCACGGGCAGAATTCGCCGTGCAACAATGTTCGCGGCTGCCCGCCACTCGCGATATTATGTCTCCATATTAGCCGAGGCGCGGACAGGCTGAAATTCACGGGCAGAATTCGCCGTGCAACAATGTTCGCGGCAGCCTGCGACGCGCGATATTATGTCTCCAGATTAGCCGAGGAGCGGACAGACTGAATTTCACGGGCAGATTTCCCCGTGCAACAATGTTGGCGGCTGGCCGCCACTCGCGATATTATGTCTCCAAATTAGCCGAGGCGCGGACATGCTGAATTTCACGGGCAGATTTCCCCGTGCAACAATTTTTGCGACTGCCCGCCACTCGCGCTATTATGTCTCCATATTAGCCGAGAGGCGGACAGGCTGAATTTCACGGGCAGAATTCGTCGTGCAAAAATGTTGGCGGCTGCCCGCCACTCGCGATATTATGTCTCCATATTAGCCGAGGCGCGGACAGGCTGTATTAGACGTGCACAATTCGCCGTGCAGCAATTTTCTCGGCCGTCCGCGATGCGCGATATTATGTCTCCAGATTAGCCGAGGCGCGGATAGACTCAATTTCACGGGCAGATTTCCCCGTGCAACAATGTTGGCGGCTGCCGCCACTCGCGATATTATGTCTCCATATTAGCCGATGCGCGGACTTGCTGAATTTCACGGGCAGATTTCCCCGTACAACAATGTTGGCGGCTGCCCGCCACTCGCGATATTATGTCTCCAAATTAGCCGAGGCGCGGACATGCTGAATTTCACGGGCAGATTTTCCCGAGCAACAATTTTTGCGACTGCCCGCCACTCGCGATATTATGTCTCCATATTAGCCGGGAGGCGGACAGGCTGAATTTCACGGGCAGAATTCGCCGTGCAACAATGTTCGCGGCAGCCCGCGACGCGCGATATTATGTCTCCAGATTAGCCGATGAGCGGACAGGCTGAATTTCACGGGCAGAATTCGCCGTGCAACAATGTTCGCGGCAGCCCGCGACACGCGATATTATGTCTCCAGAATAGCCGAGGCGCGGATAGACTGAATTTCACGGGCAGATTACCCCGTGCAACAATGTTGGCGTCTGCCCGCCACTCGCGATATTATGTCTCCATATTAGCCGAGAAGCGGACAGGCTGAATTTCACGGGCACAGTTCGCCGTGCAACAATGTTCGCGGCTGCCCGCCACTCTCCATATTATGTCCCCATATTAGCCGAGAAGCGGACAGGCTGAATTTCACGGGCAGAATTCGCCATGCAACAATGTTCGCGGTTGCCCGCCACTAGCGATATTATGTCTCCATATTAGCCGAGGCGCGGACAGGCTGAATTTCACGGGCAGAATTCGCCGTGCAACAATGTTCGCGGCAGCCCGCGACGCGCGATATTATGTCTCCAGATTAGCCGAGGAGCGGACAGACTGAATTTCACGGGCAGATTTCCCCGTGCAACAATGTTGGCGGCTGGCCGCCACTCGCGATATTATGTCTCCAAATTAGCCGAGGCGCGGACATGCTGAATTTCACGGGCAGATTTCCCCGTGCAACAATTTTTGCGACTGCCCGCCACTCGCGCTATTATGTCTCCATATTAGCCGAGAGGCGGACAGGCTGAATTTCACGAGCAGAATTCGTCGTGCAAAAATGTTGGCGGCTGCCCGCCACTCGCGATATTATGTCTCCATATTAGCCGAGGCGCGGACAGGCTGAATTAGACGTGCACAATTCGCCGTGCAACAATTTTCTCGGCCGTCCGCGATGCGCGATATTATGTCTCCAGATAAGCCGAGGCGCGGATAGACTGAATTTCACGGGCAGATTTCCCCGTGCAACAATGTTGGCGGCTGCCCGCCACTCGCGATATTATGTCTCCATATTAGCCGAGGCGCGGACTTGCTGAATTTCAGGGGCAGAATTCGCCGTGCAACAATGTTCGCGGCAGCCCGCGACGCGCGATATTATGTCTCCAGATTAGCCGAGGCGCGGATAGACTGAATTTCACGGGCAGATTACCCCGTGCAACAATGTTGGCGGCTGCCCGCCACTCGCGATATTATGTCTCCATATTAGCCGAGAAGCGGACAGGCTGAATTTCACGGGCAGAATTCGCCATGCAACAATGTTCGCGGCTGCCCGCCACTCGCGATATTATGTCTCCATATTAGCCGAGAGGCGGACAGGCTGAATTTCACGGGCAGAATTCGTCGTGCAACAATGTTCGCGGCAGCCCGCGACGCGCGATATTATGTCTCCAGATTAGCCGAGGCGCGGATAGACTGAATTTCACGGGCAGATTTCCCCGTGCAACAATGTTGGTGGCTGCCCGCGACGCGCGATATTATGTCTCCAGATTAGCCGAGGCGCGGATAGACTGAATTACACGGGCAGATTTCCCCGTACAACAATGTTGGCGGCTGCCCGCCAATCGCGATATTATGTCTCCAAATTAGCCGAGGCGCGGACAGGCTGAATTTCACGGGCAGAATTCGCCGTGCAACAATGTTCGCGGCTGCCCGCCACTCGCGATATTGTGTCTCCATATTAGCCGAGGCGCGGACAGGCTGAAATTCACGGGCAGAATTCGCCGTGCAACAATGTTCGCGGCAGCCCGCGACGCGCGATATTATGTCTCCAGATTAGCCGAGGAGCGGACAGACTGAATTTCACGGGCAGATTTCCCCGTGCAACAATGTTGGCGGCTGGCCGCCACTCGCGATATTATGTCTCCAAATTAGCCGAGGCGCGGACATGCTGAATTTCACGGGCAGATTTCCCCGTGCAACAATGTTGGCGGCTGCCCGCCACTCGCGATATTATGTCTCCATATTAGCCGAGAGGCGGACAGGCTGAATTTCACGGGCAGAATTCGTCGTGCAACAATGTTCGCGGCAGCCCGCGACGCGCGATATTATGTCTCCAGATTAGCCGAGGCGCGGATAGACTGAATTTCACGGGCAGATTTCCCCGTGCAACAATGTTGGTGGCTGCCCGCGACGCGCGATATTATGTCTCCAGATTAGCCGAGGCGCGGATAGACTGAATTTCACGGGCAGATTTCCCCGTGCAACAATGTTGGTGGCTGCCCGCGACGCGCGATATTATGTCTCCAGATTAGCCGAGGCGCGGGTAGACTGAATTTCACGGGCAGATTTCCCCGTACAACAATGTTGGCGGCTGCCCGCCACTCGCGATATTATGTCTCCAAATTAGCCGAGGCGCGGACAGGCTGAATTTCACGGGCAGAATTCGCCGTGCAACAATGTTCGCGGCTGCCCGCCACTCGCGATATTATGTCTCCATATTAGCCGAGGCGCGGACAGGCTGAAATTCACGGGCAGAATTCGCCGTGCAACAATGTTCGCGGCAGCCTGCGACGCGCGATATTATGTCTCCAGATTAGCCGAGGAGCGGACAGACTGAATTTCACGGGCAGATTTCCCCGTGCAACAATGTTGGCGGCTGGCCGCCACTCGCGATATTATGTCTCCAAATTAGCCGAGGCGCGGACATGCTGAATTTCACGGGCAGATTTCCCCGTGCAACAATTTTTGCGACTGCCCGCCACTCGCGCTATTATGTCTCCATATTAGCCGAGAGGCGGACAGGCTGAATTTCACGGGCAGAATTCGTCGTGCAAAAATGTTGGCGGCTGCCCGCCACTCGCGATATTATGTCTCCATATTAGCCGAGGCGCGGACAGGCTGTATTAGACGTGCACAATTCGCCGTGCAGCAATTTTCTCGGCCGTCCGCGATGCGCGATATTATGTCTCCAGATTAGCCGAGGCGCGGATAGACTCAATTTCACGGGCAGATTTCCCCGTGCAACAATGTTGGCGGCTGCCGCCACTCGCGATATTATGTCTCCATATTAGCCGATGCGCGGACTTGCTGAATTTCACGGGCAGATTTCCCCGTACAACAATGTTGGCGGCTGCCCGCCACTCGCGATATTATGTCTCCAAATTAGCCGAGGCGCGGACATGCTGAATTTCACGGGCAGATTTTCCCGAGCAACAATTTTTGCGACTGCCCGCCACTCGCGATATTATGTCTCCATATTAGCCGGGAGGCGGACAGGCTGAATTTCACGGGCAGAATTCGCCGTGCAACAATGTTCGCGGCAGCCCGCGACGCGCGATATTATGTCTCCAGATTAGCCGATGAGCGGACAGGCTGAATTTCACGGGCAGAATTCGCCGTGCAACAATGTTCGCGGCAGCCCGCGACACGCGATATTATGTCTCCAGAATAGCCGAGGCGCGGATAGACTGAATTTCACGGGCAGATTACCCCGTGCAACAATGTTGGCGTCTGCCCGCCACTCGCGATATTATGTCTCCATATTAGCCGAGAAGCGGACAGGCTGAATTTCACGGGCACAGTTCGCCGTGCAACAATGTTCGCGGCTGCCCGCCACTCTCCATATTATGTCCCCATATTAGCCGAGAAGCGGACAGGCTGAATTTCACGGGCAGAATTCGCCATGCAACAATGTTCGCGGTTGCCCGCCACTAGCGATATTATGTCTCCATATTAGCCGAGGCGCGGACAGGCTGAATTTCACGGGCAGAATTCGCCGTGCAACAATGTTCGCGGCAGCCCGCGACGCGCGATATTATGTCTCCAGATTAGCCGAGGAGCGGACAGACTGAATTTCACGGGCAGATTTCCCCGTGCAACAATGTTGGCGGCTGGCCGCCACTCGCGATATTATGTCTCCAAATTAGCCGAGGCGCGGACATGCTGAATTTCACGGGCAGATTTCCCCGTGCAACAATTTTTGCGACTGCCCGCCACTCGCGCTATTATGTCTCCATATTAGCCGAGAGGCGGACAGGCTGAATTTCACGAGCAGAATTCGTCGTGCAAAAATGTTGGCGGCTGCCCGCCACTCGCGATATTATGTCTCCATATTAGCCGAGGCGCGGACAGGCTGAATTAGACGTGCACAATTCGCCGTGCAACAATTTTCTCGGCCGTCCGCGATGCGCGATATTATGTCTCCAGATAAGCCGAGGCGCGGATAGACTGAATTTCACGGGCAGATTTCCCCGTGCAACAATGTTGGCGGCTGCCCGCCACTCGCGATATTATGTCTCCATATTAGCCGAGGCGCGGACTTGCTGAATTTCAGGGGCAGAATTCGCCGTGCAACAATGTTCGCGGCAGCCCGCGACGCGCGATATTATGTCTCCAGATTAGCCGAGGCGCGGATAGACTGAATTTCACGGGCAGATTACCCCGTGCAACAATGTTGGCGGCTGCCCGCCACTCGCGATATTATGTCTCCATATTAGCCGAGAAGCGGACAGGCTGAATTTCACGGGCAGAATTCGCCATGCAACAATGTTCGCGGCTGCCCGCCACTCGCGATATTATGTCTCCATATTAGCCGAGAGGCGGACAGGCTGAATTTCACGGGCAGAATTCGTCGTGCAACAATGTTCGCGGCAGCCCGCGACGCGCGATATTATGTCTCCAGATTAGCCGAGGCGCGGATAGACTGAATTTCACGGGCAGATTTCCCCGTGCAACAATGTTGGTGGCTGCCCGCGACGCGCGATATTATGTCTCCAGATTAGCCGAGGCGCGGATAGACTGAATTACACGGGCAGATTTCCCCGTACAACAATGTTGGCGGCTGCCCGCCACTCGCGATATTATGTCTCCAAATTAGCCGAGGCGCGGACAGGCTGAATTTCACGGGCAGAATTCGCCGTGCAACAATGTTCGCGGCTGCCCGCCACTCGCGATATTGTGTCTCCATATTAGCCGAGGCGCGGACAGGCTGAAATTCACGGGCAGAATTCGCCGTGCAACAATGTTCGCGGCAGCCCGCGACGCGCGATATTATGTCTCCAGATTAGCCGAGGAGCGGACAGACTGAATTTCACGGGCAGATTTCCCCGTGCAACAATGTTGGCGGCTGGCCGCCACTCGCGATATTATGTCTCCAAATTAGCCGAGGCGCGGACATGCTGAATTTCACGGGCAGATTTCCCCGTGCAACAATTTTTGCGACTGCCCGCCACTCGCGCTATTATGTCTCCATATTAGCCGAGAGGCGGACAGGCTGAATTTCACGGGCAGAATTCGTCGTGCAAAAATGTTGGCGGCTGCCCGCCACTCGCGATATTATGTCTCCATATTAGCCGAGGCGCGGACAGGCTGTATTAGACGTGCACAATTCGCCGTGCAGCAATTTTCTCGGCCGTCCGCGATGCGCGATATTATGTCTCCAGATTAGCCGAGGCGCGGATAGACTCAATTTCACGGGCAGATTTCCCCGTGCAACAATGTTGGCGGCTGCCGCCACTCGCGATATTATGTCTCCATATTAGCCGATGCGCGGACTTGCTGAAATACACGGGCAGATTTCCCCGTACAACAATGTTGGCGGCTGCCCGCCACTCGCGATATTATTTCTCCAAATTAGCCGAGGCGCGGACATGCTGAATTTCACGGGCAGATTTTCCCGAGCAACAATTTTTGCGACTGCCCGCCACTCGCGCTATTATGTCTCCATATTAGCCGGGAGGCGGACAGGCTGAATTTCACGGGCAGAATTCGCCGTGCAACAATGTTCGCGGCAGCCCGCGACGCGCGATATTATGTCTCCAGATTAGCCGATGAGCGGACAGACTGAATTTCACGGGCAGATTTCCCCGTACAACAATGTTGGCGGCTGCCCGCCACTCGCGATATTATGTCTCCAAATTAGCCGGGGCGCGGACAGGCTGAATTTCACGGGCAGAATTCGCCGTGCAACAATGTTCGCGGCAGCCCGCGACGCGCGATATTATGTCTCCAGATTAGCCGAGGCGCGGATAGACTGAATTTCACGGGCAGATTTCCCCGTGCAACAATGTTGGCGGCTGGCCGCCACTCGCGATATTATGTCTCCAAATTAGCCGAGGCGCGGACATGCTGAATTTCACGGGCAGATTTCCCCGTGCAACAATTTTTGCGACTGCCCGCCACTCGCGCTATTATGTCTCCATATTAGCCGAGAGGCGGACAGGCTGAATTTCACGGGCAGAATTCGTCGTGCAAAAATGTTGGCGGCTGCCCGCCACTCGCGATATTATGTCTCCATATTAGCCGAGGCGCGGACAGGCTGTATTAGACGTGCACAATTCGCCGTGCAGCAATTTTCTCGGCCGTCCGCGATGCGCGATATTATGTCTCCAGATTAGCCGAGGCGCGGATAGACTCAATTTCACGGGCAGATTTCCCCGTGCAACAATGTTCGCGGCAGCCCGCGACGCGCGCTATTATGTCTCCATATTAGCCGAGAAGCGGACAGGCTGAATTTCACGGGCACAGTTCGCCGTGCAACAATGTTCGCGGCTGCCCGCCACTCTCGCTATTATGTCCCCATATTAGCCGAGAAGCGGACAGGCTGAATTTCACGGGCAGAATTCGCCATGCAACAATGTTCGCGGTTGCCCGCCACTCGCGATATTATGTCTCCATATTAGCCGAGAGGCGGACAGGCTGAATTTCACGGGCAGAATTCGCCGTGCAACAATGTTCGCGGCAGCCCGCGACGCGCGATATTATGTCTCCAGAATAGCCGAGGCGCGGATAGACTGAATTTCACGGGCAGATTACCCCGTGCAACAATGTTGGCGGCTGCCCGCCACTCGCGATATTATGTCTCCATATTAGCCGAGGCGCGGACTTGCTGAATTTCAGGGGCAGAATTCGCCGTGCAACAATGTTCGCGGCAGCCCGCGACGCGCGATATTATGTCTCCAGATTAGCCGAGGCGCGGATAGACTGAATTTCACGGGCAGATTTCCCCGTGCAACAATGTTGGTGGCTGCCCGCGACGCGCGATATTATGTCTCCAGATTAGCCGAGGCGCGGATAGACTGAATTTCACGGGCAGATTTCCCCGTGCAACAATGTTGGTGGCTGCCCGCGACGCGCTATATTATGTCTCCAGATTAGCCGAGGCGCGGGTAGACTGAATTTCACGGGCAGATTTCCCCGTACAACAATGTTGGCGGCTGCCCGCCACTCGCGATATTATGTCTCCAAATTAGCCGAGGCGCGGACAGGCTGAATTTCACGGGCAGAATTCGCCGTGCAACAATGTTCGCGGCTGCCCGCCACTCGCGATATTATGTCTCCATATTAGCCGAGGCGCGGACAGGCTGAAATTCACGGGCAGAATTCGCCGTGCAACAATGTTCGCGGCAGCCCGCGACGCGCGATATTATGTCTCCAGATTAGCCGAGGCGCGGATAGACTGAATTTCACGGGCAGATTTCCCCGTGCAACAATGTTGGTGGCTGCCCGCGACGCGCGATATTATGTCTCCAGATTAGCCGAGGCGCGGATAGACTGAATTTCACGGGCAGATTTCCCCGTACAACAATGTTGGCGGCTGCCCGCCACTCGCGATATTATGTCTCCAAATTAGCCGAGGCGCGGACAGGCTGAATTTCACGGGCAGAATTCGCCGTGCAACAATGTTCGCGGCTGCCCGCCACTCGCGATATTATGTCTCCATATTAGCCGAGGCGCGGACAGGCTGAAATTCACGGGCAGAATTCGCCGTGCAACAATGTTCGCGGCAGCCCGCGACGCGCGATATTATGTCTCCAGATTAGCCGAGGAGCGGACAGACTGAATTTCACGGGCAGATTTCCCCGTGCAACAATGTTGGCGGCTGGCCGCCACTCGCGATATTATGTCTCCAAATTAGCCGAGGCGCGGACATGCTGAATTTCACGGGCAGATTTCCCCGTGCAACAATTTTTGCGACTGCCCGCCACTCGCGCTATTATGTCTCCATATTAGCCGAGAGGGGGACAGGCTGAATTTCACGGGCAGAATTCGTCGTGCAAAAATGTTGGCGGCTGCCCGCCACTCGCGATATTATGTCTCCATATTAGCCGAGGCGCGGACAGGCTGTATTAGACGTGCACAATTCGCCGTGCAGCAATTTTCTCGGCCGTCCGCGATGCGCGATATTATGTCTCCAGATTAGCCGAGGCGCGGATAGACTCAATTTCACGGGCAGATTTCCCCGTGCAACAATGTTGGCGGCTGCCGCCACTCGCGATATTATGTCTCCATATTAGCCGATGCGCGGACTTGCTGAAATACACGGGCAGATTTCCCCGTACAACAATGTTGGCGGCTGCCCGCCACTCGCGATATTATGTCTCCAAATTAGCCGAGGCGCGGACATGCTGAATTTCACGGGCAGATTTTCCCGAGCAACAATTTTTGCGACTGCCCGCCACTCGCGCTATTATGTCTCCATATTAGCCGGGAGGCGGACAGGCTGAATTTCACGGGCAGAATTCGCCGTGCAACAATGTTCGCGGCAGCCCGCGACGCGCGATATTATGTCTCCAGATTAGCCGATGAGCGGACAGACTGAATTTCACGGGCGGAATTCGCCGTGCAACAATGTTCGCGGCAGCCCGCGACGCGCGATATTATGTCTCCAGAATAGCCGAGGCGCGGATAGACTGAATTTCACGGGCAGATTACCCCGTGCAACAATGTTGGCGTCTGCCCGCCACTCGCGATATTATGTCTCCATATTAGCCGAGAAGCGGACAGGCTGAATTTCACGGGCACAGTTCGCCGTGCAACAATGTTCGCGGCTGCCCGCCACTCGCGCTATTATGTCTCCATATTAGCCGAGAGGCGGACAGGCTGAATTTCACGAGCAGAATTCGTCGTGCAAAAATGTTGGCGGCTGCCCGCCACTCGCGATATTATGTCTCCATATTAGCCGAGGCGCGGACAGGCTGAATTAGACGTGCACAATTCGCCGTGCAACAATTTTCTCGGCCGTCCGCGATGCGCGATATTATGTCTCCAGATAAGCCGAGGCGCGGATAGACTGAATTTCACGGGCAGATTTCCCCGTGCAACAATGTTGGCGGCTGCCCGCCACTCGCGATATTATGTCTCCATATTAGCCGAGGCGCGGACTTGCTGAATTTCACGGGCAGAATTCGTCGTGCAACAATGTTCGCGGCAGCCCGCGACGCGCGATATTATGTCTCCAGATTAGCCGAGGCGCGGATAGACTGAATTTCACGGGCAGATTTCCCCGTGCAACAATGTTGGTGGCTGCCCGCGACGCGCGATATTATGTCTCCAAATTAGCCGAGGCGCGGACAGGCTGAATTTCACGGGCAGAATTCGCCGTGCAACAATGTTCGCGGCTGCCCGCCACTCGCGATATTATGTCTCCATATTAGCCGAGGCGCGGACAGGCTGAAATTCACGGGCAGAATTCGCCGTGCAACAATGTTCGCGGCAGCCCGCGACGCGCGATATTATGTCTCCAGATTAGCCGAGGAGCGGACAGACTGAATTTCACGGGCAGATTTCCCCGTGCAACAATGTTGGCGGCTGGCCGCCACTCGCGATATTATGTCTCCAAATTAGCCGAGGCGCGGACATGCTGAATTTCACGGGCAGATTTCCCCGTGCAACAATTTTTGCGACTGCCCACCACTCGCGCTATTATGTCTCCATATTAGCCGAGAGGGGGACAGGCTGAATTTCACGGGCAGAATTCGTCGTGCAAAAATGTTGGCGGCTGCCCGCCACTCGCGATATTATGTCTCCATATTAGCCGAGGCGCGGACAGGCTGTATTAGACGTGCACAATTCGCCGTGCAGCAATTTTCTCGGCCGTCCGCGATGCGCGATATTATGTCTCCAGATTAGCCGAGGCGCGGATAGACTCAATTTCACGGGCAGATTTCCCCGTGCAACAATGTTGGCGGCTGCCGCCACTCGCGATATTATGTCTCCATATTAGCCGATGCGCGGACTTGCTGAAATACACGGGCAGATTTCCCCGTACAACAATGTTGGCGGCTGCCCGCCACTCGCGATATTATGTCTCCAAATTAGCCGAGGCGCGGACATGCTGAATTTCACGGGCAGATTTTCCCGAGCAACAATTTTTGCGACTGCCCGCCACTCGCGCTATTATGTCTCCATATTAGCCGGGAGGCGGACAGGCTGAATTTCACGGGCAGAATTCGCCGTGCAACAATGTTGGCGGCTGCCCGCCACTCGCGATATTATGTCTCCATATTAGCCGAGAAGCGGACAGGCTGAATTTCACGGGCACAGTTCGCCGTGCAACAATGTTCGCGGCTGCCCGCCACTCTCCCTATTATGTCCCCATATTAGCCGAGAAGCGGACAGGCTGAATTTCACGGGCACAGTTCGCCGTGCAACAATGTTCGCGGCTGCCCGCCACTCTCCCTATTATGTCCCCATATTAGCCGAGAAGCGGACAGGCTGAATTTCACGGGCAGAATTCGCCATGCAACAATGTTCGCGGTTGCCCGCCACTCGCGATATTATGTCTCCATATTAGCCGAGGCGCGGACAGGCTGAATTTCACGGGCAGAATTCGCCGTGCAACAATGTTCGCGGCAGCCCGCGACGCGCGATATTATGTCTCCAGATTAGCCGAGGAGCGGACAGACTGAATTTCACGGGCAGATTTCCCCGTGCAACAATGTTGGCGGCTGGCCGCCACTCGCGATATTATGTCTCCAAATTAGCCGAGGCGCGGACATGCTGAATTTCACGGGCAGATTTCCCCGTGCAACAATTTTTGCGACTGCCCGCCACTCGCGCTATTATGTCTCCATATTAGCCGAGAGGCGGACAGGCTGAATTTCACGAGCAGAATTCGTCGTGCAAAAATGTTGGCGGCTGCCCGCCACTCGCGATATTATGTCTCCATATTAGCCGAGGCGCGGACAGGCTGAATTTCACGGGCAGATTTCCCCGTGCAACAATTTTTGCGACTGCCCGCCACTCGCGCTATTATGTCTCCATATTAGCCGAGAGGCGGACAGGCTGAATTTCACGAGCAGAATTCGTCGTGCAAAAATGTTGGCGGCTGCCCGCCACTCGCGATATTATGTCTCCATATTAGCCGAGGCGCGGACAGGCTGAATTAGACGTGCACAATTCGCCGTGCAACAATTTTCTCGGCCGTCCGCGATGCGCGATATTATGTCTCCAGATAAGCCGAGGCGCGGATAGACTGAATTTCACGGGCAGATTTCCCCGTGCAACAATGTTGGCGGCTGCCCGCCACTCGCGATACTATGTCTCCATATTAGCCGAGGCGCGGACTTGCTGAATTTCAGGGGCAGAATTCGCCGTGCAACAATGTTCGCGGCAGCCCGCGACGCGCGATATTATGTCTCCAGATTAGCCGAGGCGCGGATAGACTGAATTTCACGGGCAGATTACCCCGTGCAACAATGTTGGCGGCTGCCCGCCACTCGCGATATTATGTCTCCATATTAGCCGAGAAGCGGACAGGCTGAATTTCACGGGCAGAATTCGCCATGCAACAATGTTCGCGGCTGCCCGCCACTCACGATATTATGTCTCCATATTAGCCGAGAGGCGGACAGGCTGAATTTCACGGGCAGAATTCGTCGTGCAACAATGTTCGCGGCAGCCCGCGACGCGCGATATTATGTCTCCAGATTAGCCGAGGCGCGGATAGACTGAATTTCACGGGCAGATTTTCCCGTGCAACAATGTTGGTGGCTGCCCGCGACGCGCGATATTATGTCTCCAGATTAGCCGAGGCGCGGATAGACTGAATTTCACGGGCAGGTTTCCCCGTGCAACAATGTTGGTGGCTGCCCGCGACGCGCGATATTATGTCTCCAGATTAGCCGAGGCGCGGATAGACTGAATTTCACGGGCAGATTTCCCCGTGCAACAATGTTGGTGGCTGCCCGCGACGCGCGATATTATGTCTCCAGATTAGCCGAGGCGCGGGTAGACTGAATTTCACGGGCAGATTTCCCCGTACAACAATGTTGGCGGCTGCCCGCCACTCGCGATATTATGTCTCCAAATTAGCCGAGGCGCGGACAGGCTGAATTTCACGGGCAGATTTCGCCGTGCAACGATTTTTCCGGCTGTCCGCGACGCGCGATATTATGTCTCCATATCAGGCGCGGCGTGTGAAATGCTGAAGGTGAGCGGCAGATTTCTCCGTGCAACAATGTCCGCGGCTGCCCGCGACGCGCGATATTATGTCTCCGTATTAGCCGAGAAGCGGACAGGCTGAATTTCACGGGCAGAATTCGCCGTGCAACAATTTTCCCGGCTGTCCGCGACGCACGATATTATGTAGCCATATCAGCCGCGTCGTGGACATGCTAAAGGTGAGCGGCAGATTTCTCCGTGCATCAATGTTCGCGGCAGGCCGCCACTCGCGATGTTATGTCTCCATATTAGCCCAGACGCGGGCAGGCTGAATTTCACGGGCACAGTTCCTCGTGCAACAATGTTGGCGGTTGCCCGCCACACGCGATACTCTGTCTCTGTATTAGCCGAGAAGCGGACAGGCTGAATTTCACGGGTAGATTTCGCCGAGCAACAATGTTCACTGCTGCCAGCGACGCGCGACATTATGTCTCCAGATTATCCGCGCCGCAGACATGCTGAAGGTCAGCCGAATACATCACCGTGCAACAATGTTGACGCTTACCCGCAACTCACGATATTATGTCCCCATATTAGCCGAGGCGTGGACAGGCTGAATTTCACGGGCACAGTTCCTCGTGCAACAATGTTGGCGGTTGCTCGCCACACGCCATACTATGTCTCTGTATTAGCCGAGAAGCGGACAGGCTGAATTTCACGGGCAGAATTCGCCGAGCAACAATGTTCGCGGCAGCCCGCGACGCGCGATATTAGGTTTCCAGATTAGCCGAGGCGCGGACAGGCTGAATTTCACCGGCAGATTCCCCTGTGCAACAATGTTGGATGCTGCACGAGACACACGATATTATGGCTCCAGATTATCCGAGCCGCAGACATGCAGAAGGTCAGCGGAATACATCACCGTGCAACAATGTTGGCGGCTGCCCGCCACTCGCGATATTATTTCTCCATATTAGCCGAGAATCGGACAGGCTGAATTTCACGGGCGGAATTCACCGTCCAACAATGTTTGCGGCTGCCCACGGCGCGCAATATTATGTATCCAGATTATCCGAGGCGCAGACATGCTGAAGGTCAGCGGCAGATTTCCCGTGCAACAATGTTGGCGGCATCCCGCCACTCGCGACATTATGTCTCCGTTGTAGCCGTGAAGCGGACAGGCTGAATTTCACGGGCTGATTTCCCCGTGCAACAATGTTGGCGGCTGCCCGCCACTCGCGATATTATGTGCCCAGATTAGCCGAGGCGCGGATAGACTGAATTTCACGGGCAGATTTCCCCGTGCAACAATGTTGGCGGCTGCCCGCCACTTGCGATATTATGTCCCCATATTAGCCGATTCGCGGATACGCAGAAGGTCAGCGGAATACATCACCGTGCAAGAATGTTGGCGGCTGCCCGCAACTCGCGATATTATGTGCCCAGATTAGCCGAGGCGCGGACAGGCTGAATTTCACGGGCAGAATTCGCCGTGCAACAATTTTCTCGGCCGTCCGCGACGCGCGATATTATGTCTCCCTATTAGCCAAGAAGCGGACAGGCTGAATTTCACGGGCAGAATTCGCCGTGCAACAATGTTCGCGGCAGCCCGCGACGCGCGATATTATGTCTCTAGATTAGCCGAGGCGCGGATAGACTGAATTTCACGTCCACAGTTCAACGTGCAACAATGTTGGCGGTTGCCCGCCACACGCGATATTATGTCCCCAGATTACCCGATGCGCGGACAGGCTGAAATTCACGCGCAGAATTCGCCGTGCAACAATGTTCGCGGCAGCCTGCGACGCGCGATATTATGTCTCCAGATTAGCCGAGGAGCGGACAGGCTGAAATTCACGGGCAGATTTCCCCGTGCAACAATGTTGGCGGCTGCCCGCCACTCGCGATATTATGTCTCTGTATTAGCCGAGAAGCGGACAGGCTGAATTTCACGTGCAGATTTCCCCGTGCAACAATGTTGGCGGCTGCCCGCCACTCGCGCTATTATGTCTCCATATTAGCCGAGTGGCGGACAGGCTGAATTTCACGGGCAGAATTCGTCGCGCAAAAATGTTGGCGGCTGCCCGCCACTCACGATTTTATGTCTCCATATTAGCCGAGAAGCGGACAGGCTGAATTTCACGGACATAATTCGCCGTGCAACAATGTTCGCGGCTGCCCGCCACTCGGGATATTATGTCTCCATATTAGCGGATGCGCGGACAGGCTGAATTTCACGGGCTCAGTTCATCGTGCAACAATGTTGGCGGTTGCCCGCCACACGCGATATTATGTCCCCAGATTAGCCGAGGCGCGGACAGGCTGAATTTCAAGAACAGATTTCCTCGTGCAACAATGCTGGCGGCTGCCCGGCACTCGCGATATTATGTCTCCATATTAGCCGAGGCGCGGACAGGCTGAATTTCACGGGCTCAGCTCATCGTGCAACAATGTCCGCGGCAGCCGGCGACGCGCGATACTATGTCTCCAGGTTAGCCGAGGAGCGGACAGGCTGAAATTCACGGGCAGATTTCCCCGTGCAACAATGTTGGCGGCTGCCCGCCACTCGCGATATTATGTCTGCAAATTAGCCGAGGAGCGGACAGACAGAATTTCACGGGCAGATTTCCCCGTGCAACAATGTTGGCGGCTGCCCGCCACTCGCGATATTATGTCTGCAAATTAGCCGAGGAGCGGACAGACAGAATTTCACGGGCAGATTTCCCCGTGCAACAATGTTGGCGGCTGCCCGCCACTCGCGATATTATGTCTCCAGATTAGCCGAGGTGCGCACAGGCTGAATTTTACGGGCAGAATTCGCCGTGCAACAATTTTCTCGGCCGTCCGCGATGCGCGATATTATGTCTCCAAATTAGCCGAGGCGCGGACAGGCTGAATTTCAAGAACAGATTTCCCCGTGCAACAATGCTGGCGGCTGCCCGACACTCGCGATATTATGTCTCCATATTAGCCGAGGCGCGGACAGGCTGAATTTCACGGGCAGAATTCGCCGTGCAACAATGTTCGCGGCAGCCCGCGACGCGCGATATTATGTCTCCAGATTAGCCGAGGAGCGGACAGACTGAATTTCACGGGCAGATTTCCCCGTACAACAATGTTCGCGGCAGCCCGCGACGCGCGATATTATGTCTCCAGAATAGCCGAGGCGCGGATAGACTGAATTTCACGGGCAGATTACCCCGTGCAACAATGTTGGCGTCTGCCCGCCACTCGCGATATTATGTCTCCATATTAGCCGAGAAGCGGACAGGCTGAATTTCACGGGCACAGTTCGCCGTGCAACAATGTTCGCGGCTGCCCGCCACTCTCCCTATTATGTCCCCATATTAGCCGAGAAGCGGACAGGCTGAATTTCACGGGCAGAATTCGCCATGCAACAATGTTCGCGGTTGCCCGCCACTCGCGATATTATGTCTCCAAATTAGCCGGGGCGCGGACAGGCTGAATTTCACGGGCAGATTTCGCCGTGCAACGATTTTCCCGTCTGTCCGCGACGCACGATATTATGTAGCCATATCAGCCGCGGCGTGGACATGCTAAAGGTGAGCGGCAGATATCCCCGCGTAACAATGTTGGCGGCTGCCAGCAATACTATGTCTCTGTATTAGCCGAGAAGCGGACAGGCTGAATTTCACGGGCAGAATTCGCCGAGCAACAATGTTCGCGGCAGCCCGCGACGCGCGATATTAGGTCTCCAGATTAGCCGAGAGGCGGACAGGCTGAATTTCACCGGCAGATTCCCCTGTGCAACAATGTTGGATGCTGCACGCGACACACGATATTTTTGTCTCCATATCAGCCGCGGCGTGGACATGCTGCAGGTGAGCGGCAGATTTCCCCGTGTAACAATGTTGGCGCCTGCCCGCAATACTATGTCTCTGTATTAGCCGAGAAGCGGACAGGCTGAATTTCACGGGCAGAATTCTCCGAGCAACAATGTTCGCGGCAGCCCGCGACGCGCGATATTAGGTCTCCAGATTAGCCGAGGCGCGGATAGACTGAATTTCACGGGCAGATTTCCCCGTGCAACAATGTTGGTGGCTGCCCGCGACGCGCGATATTATGTCTCCAGATTAGCCGAGGCGCGGACAGGCTGAATTTCACGGGCAGATTTCCCCGTACAACAATGTTGGCGGCTGCCCGCCACTCGCGATATTATGTCTCCAAATTAGCCGAGGCGCGGACAGGCTGAATTTCACGGGCAGAATTCGCGGTGCAACAATGTTCGCGGCTGCCCGCCACTCGCGATATTATGTCTCCATATTAGCCGAGGCGCGGACAGGCTGAAATTCACGGGCAGAATTCGCCGTGCAACAATGTTCGCGGCAGCCCGCGACGCGCGATATTATGTCTCCAGATTAGCCGAGGAGCGGACAGACTGAATTTAACGGGCAGATTTCCCCGTGCAACAATGTTGGCGGCTGGCCGCCACTCGCGATATTATGTCTCCCATTTAGCCGGGGCGCGGACAGGCTGAATTTCACGGGCAGAATTCGCCGTGCAACAATGTTCGCGGCAGCCCGCGACGCGCGATATTATGTCTCCAGATTAGCCGAGGCGCGGATAGACTGAATTTCACGGGCAGATTACCCCGTGCAACAATGTTGGCGGCTGCCCGCCACTCGCGATATTATGTCTCCATATTAGCCGAGAAGCGGACAGGCTGAATTTCACGGGCACAGTTCGCCGTGCAACAATGTTCGCGGCTGCCCGCCACTCTCGCTATTATGTCCCCATATTAGCCGAGAAGCGGACAGGCTGAATTTCACGGGCAGAATTCGCCATGCAACAATGTTCGCGGTTGCCCGCCACTCGCGATATTATGTCTCCATATTAGCCGAGAGGCGGACAGGCTGAATTTCACGGGCAGAATTCGCCGTGCAACAATGTTCGCGGCAGCCCGCGACGCGCGATATTATGTCTCCAGAATAGCCGAGGCGCGGATAGACTGAATTTCACGGGCAGATTACCCAGTGCAACAATGTTGGCGTCTGCCCGCCACTCGCGATATTATGTCTCCATATTAGCCGAGAAGCGGACAGGCTGAATTTCACGGGCACAGTTCGCCGTGCAACAATGTTCGCGGCTGCCCGCCACTCTCCCTATTATGTCCCCATATTAGCCGAGAAGCGGACAGGCTGAATTTCACGGGCAGAATTCGCCATGCAACAATGTTCGCGGTTGCCCGCCACTCGCGATATTATGTCTCCAAATTAGCCGAGGCGCGGACATGCTGAATTTCACGGGCAGATTTCCCCGTGCAACAATTTTTGCGACTGCCCGCCACTCGCGCTATTATGTCTCCATATTAGCCGAGAGGCGGACAGGCTGAATTTCACGAGCAGAATTCGTCGTGCAAAAATGTTGGCGGCTGCCCGCCACTCGCGATATTATGTCTCCATATTAGCCGAGGCGCGGACAGGCTGAATTAGACGTGCACAATTCGCCGTGCAACAATTTTCTCGGCCGTCCGCGATGCGCGATATTATGTCTCCAGATAAGCCGAGGCGCGGATAGACTGAATTTCACGGGCAGATTTCCCCGTGCAACAATGTTGGCGGCTGCCCGCCACTCGCGATATTATGTCTCCATATTAGCCGAGGCGCGGACTTGCTGAATTTCAGGGGCAGAATTCGCCGTGCAACAATGTTCGCGGCAGCCCGCGACGCGCGATATTATGTCTCCAGATTAGCCGAGGCGCGGATAGACTGAATTTCACGGGCAGATTACCCCGTGCAACAATGTTGGCGGCTGCCCGCCACTCGCGATATTATGTCTCCATATTAGCCGAGAAGCGGACAGGCTGAATTTCACGGGCAGAATTCGCCATGCAACAATGTTCGCGGCTGCCCGCCACTCGCGATATTATGTCTCCATATTAGCCGAGAGGCGGACAGGCTGAATTTCACGGGCAGAATTCGTCGTGCAACAATGTTCGCGGCAGCCCGCGACGCGCGATATTATGTCTCCAGATTAGCCGAGGCGCGGATAGACTGAATTTCACGGGCAGATTTCCCCGTGCAACAATGTTGGTGGCTGCCCGCGACGCGCGATATTATTACTCCAGATTAGCCGAGGCGCGGATAGACTGAATTTCACGGGCAGATTTCCCCGTACAACAATGTTGGCGGCTGCCCGCCACTCGCGATATTATGTCTCCAAATTAGCCGAGGCGAGGACAGGCTGAATTTCACGGGCAGAATTCGCCGTGCAACAATGTTCGCGGCTGCCCGCCACTCGCGATATTATGTCTCCATATTAGCCGAGGCGCGGACAGGCTGAAATTCACGGGCAGAATTCGCCGTGCAACAATGTTCGCGGCAGCCCGCGACGCGCGATATTATGTCTCCAGATTAGCCGAGGAGCGGACAGACTGAATTTCACGGGCAGATTTCCCCGTGCAACAATGTTGGCGGCTGGCCGCCACTCGCGATATTATGTCTCCAAATTAGCCGAGGCGCGGACATGCTGAATTTCACGGGCAGATTTCCCCGTGCAACAATTTTTGCGACTGCCCGCCACTCGCGCTATTATGTCTCCATATTAGCCGAGAGGCGGACAGGCTGAATTTCACGAGCAGAATTCGTCGTGCAAAAATGTTGGCGGCTGCCCGCCACTCGCGATATTATGTCTCCATATTAGCCGAGGCGCGGACAGGCTGAATTAGACGTGCACAATTCGCCGTGCAACAATTTTCTCGGCCGTCCGCGATGCGCGATATTATGTCTCCAGATAAGCCGAGGCGCGGATAGACTGAATTTCACGGGCAGATTTCCCCGTGCAACAATGTTGGCGGCTGCCCGCCACTCGCGATATTATGTCTCCATATTAGCCGAGGCGCGGACTTGCTGAATTTCAGGGGCAGATTTCGCCGTGCAACAATGTTCGCGGCAGCCCGCGACGCGCGATATTATGTCTCCAGATTAGCCGAGGCGCGGATAGACTGAATTTCACGGGCAGATTACCCCGTGCAACAATGTTGGCGGCTGCCCGCCACTCGCGATATTATGTCTCCATATTAGCCGAGAAGCGGACAGGCTGAATTTCACGGGCAGAATTCGCCATGCAACAATGTTCGCGGCTGCCCGCCACTCGCGATATTATGTCTCCATATTAGCCGAGAGGCGGACAGGCTGAATTTCACGGGCAGAATTCGTCGTGCAACAATGTTCGCGGCAGCCCGCGACGCGCGATATTATGTCTCCAGATTAGCCGAGGCGCGGATAGACTGAATTTCACGGGCAGATTTCCCCGTGCAACAATGTTGGTGGCTGCCCGCGACGCGCGATATTATGTCTCCAGATTAGCCGAGGCGCGGATAGACTGAATTTCACGGGCAGATTTCCCCGTACAACAATGTTGGCGGCTGCCCGCCACTCGCGATATTATGTCTCCAAATTAGCCGAGGCGAGGACAGGCTGAATTTCACGGGCAGAATTCGCCGTGCAACAATGTTCGCGGCTGCCCGCCACTCGCGATATTATGTCTCCATATTAGCCGAGGCGCGGACAGGCTGAAATTCACGGGCAGAATTCGCCGTGCAACAATGTTCGCGGCAGCCCGCGACGCGCGATATTATGTCTCCAGATTAGCCGAGGAGCGGACAGACTGAATTTCACGGGCAGATTTCCCCGTGCAACAATGTTGGCGGCTGGCCGCCACTCGCGATATTATGTCTCCAAATTAGCCGAGGCGCGGACATGCTGAATTTCACGGGCAGATTTCCCCGTGCAACAATTTTTGCGACTGCCCGCCACTCGCGCTATTATGTCTCCATATTAGCCGAGAGGCGGACAGGCTGAATTTCACGGGCAGAATTCGTCGTGCAAAAATGTTGGCGGCTGCCCGCCACTCGCGATGTTATGTCTCCATATTAGCCGAGGCGCGGACAGGCTGTATTAGACGTGCACAATTCGCCGTGCAGCAATTTTCTCGGCCGTCCGCGATGCGCGATATTATGTCTCCAGATTAGCCGAGGCGCGGATAGACTCAATTTCGCGGGCAGATTTCCCCGTGCAACAATGTTGGCGGCTGCCGCCACTCGCGATATTATGTCTCCATATTAGCCGATGCGCGGACTTGCTGAATTTCACGGGCAGATTTCCCCGTACAACAATGTTGGCGGCTGCCCGCCACTCGCGATATTATGTCTCCAAATTAGCCGAGGCGCGGACATGCTGAATTTCACGGGCAGATTTTCCCGAGCAACAATTTTTGCGACTGCCCGCCACTCGCGATATTATGTCTCCAAATTAGCCGGGGCGCGGACAGGCTGAATTTCACGGGCAGAATTCGCCGTGCAACAATGTTCGCGGCAGCCCGCGACGCGCGATATTATGTCTCCAGATTAGCCGAGGCGCGGATAGACTGAATTTCACGGGCAGATTACCCCGTGCAACAATGTTGGCGGCTGCCCGCCACTCGCGATATTATGTCTCCATATTAGCCGAGAAGCGGACAGGCTGAATTTCACGGGCACAGTTCGCCGTGCAACAATGTTCGCGGCTGCCCGCCACTCTCGCTATTATGTCCCCATATTAGCCGAGAAGCGGACAGGCTGAATTTCACGGGCAGAATTCGCCATGCAACAATGTTCGCGGTTGCCCGCCACTCGCGATATTATGTCTCCATATTAGCCGAGAGGCGGACAGGCTGAATTTCACGGGCAGAATTCGCCGTGCAACAATGTTCGCGGCAGCCCGCGACGCGCGATATTATGTCTCCAGAATAGCCGAGGCGCGGATAGACTGAATTTCACGGGCAGATTACCCCGTGCAAAAATGTTGGCGTCTGCCCGCCACTCGCGATATTATGCCTCCATATTAGCCGAGAAGCGGACAGGCTGAATTTCACGGGCACAGTTCGCCGTGCAACAATGTTCGCGGCTGCCCGCCACTCTCCCTATTATGTCCCCATATTAGCCGAGAAGCGGACAGGCTGAATTTCACGGGCAGAATTCGCCATGCAACAATGTTCGCGGTTGCCCGCCACTCGCGATATTATGTCTCCATATTAGCCGAGGCGCGGACAGGCTGAATTTCACGGGCAGAATTCGCCGTGCAACAATGTTCGCGGCAGCCCGCGACGCGCGATATTATGTCTCCAGATTAGCCGAGGAGCGGACAGACTGAATTTCACGGGCAGATTTCCCCGTGCAACAATGTTGGCGGCTGGCCGCCACTCGCGATATTATGTCTCCAAATTAGCCGAGGCGCGGACATGCTGAATTTCACGGGCAGATTTCCCCGTGCAACAATTTTTGCGACTGCCCGCCACTCGCGCTATTATGTCTCCATATTAGCCGAGAGGCGAACAGGCTGAATTTCACGAGCAGAATTCGTCGTGCAAAAATGTTGGCGGCTGCCCGCCACTCGCGATATTATGTCTCCATATTAGCCGAGGCGCGGACAGGCTGAATTAGACGTGCACAATTCGCCGTGCAACAATTTTCTCGGCCGTCCGCGATGCGCGATATTATGTCTCCAGATAAGCCGAGGCGCGGATAGACTGAATTTCACGGGCAGATTTCCCCGTGCAACAATGTTGGCGGCTGCCCGCCACTCGCGATATTATGTCTCCATATTAGCCGAGGCGCGGACTTGCTGAATTTCAGGGGCAGAATTCGCCGTGCAACAATGTTCGCGGCAGCCCGCGACGCGCGATATTATGTCTCCAGATTAGCCGAGGCGCGGATAGACTGAATTTCACGGGCAGATTACCCCGTGCAACAATGTTGGCGGCTGCCCGCCACTCGCGATATTATGTCTCCATATTAGCCGAGAAGCGGACAGGCTGAATTTCACGGGCAGAATTCGCCATGCAACAATGTTCGCGGCTGCCCGCCACTCGCGATATTATGTCTCCATATTAGCCGAGAGGCGGACAGGCTGAATTTCACGGGCAGAATTCGTCGTGCAACAATGTTCGCGGCAGCCCGCGACGCGCGATATTATGTCTCCAGATTAGCCGAGGCGCGGATAGACTGAATTTCACGGGCAGATTTCCCCGTGCAACAATGTTGGTGGCTGCCCGCGACGCGCGATATTATGTCTCCAGATTAGCCGAGGCGCGGATAGACTGAATTTCACGGGCAGATTTCCCCGTGCAACAATGTTGGTGGCTGCCCGCGACGCGCGATATTATGTCTCCAGATTAGCCGAGGCGCGGGTAGACTGAATTTCACGGGCAGATTTCCCCGTACAACAATGTTGGCGGCTGCCCGCCACTCGCGATATTATGTCTCCAAATTAGCCGAGGCGCGGACAGGCTGAATTTCACGGGCAGATTTCGCCGTGCAACGATTTTCCCGGCTGTCCGCGACGCGCGATATTATGTCTCCATATCAGGCGCGGCGTGTGAAATGCTGAAGGTGAGCGGCAGATTTCTCCGTGCAACAATGTTCGCGGCAGGCCGCCACTCGCGATATTATGTCTCCGTATTAGCCGAGGCGCGGACAGGCTGAATTTCACGGGCAGAATTCGCCTTGCAACAATGTCCGCGGCTGCCCGCGACGCGCGATATTATGTCTCCGTATTAGCCGAGAAGCGGACAGGCTGAATTTCACGGGCAGAATTCGCCGTGCAACAATTTTCCCGGCTGTCCGCGACGCACGATATTATGTAGCCATATCAGCCGCGGCGTGGACATGCTAAAGGTGAGCGGCAGATTTCTCCGTGCATCAATGTTCGCGGCAGGCCGCCACTCGCGATGTTATGTCTCCATATTAGCCCAGACGCGGGCAGGCTGAATTTCACGGGCACAGTTCCTCGTGCAACAATGTTGGCGGTTGCCCGCCACACGCGATACTCTGTCTCTGTATTAGCCGAGAAGCGGACAGGCTGAATTTCACGGGCAGATTTCGCCGAGCAACAATGTTCACTGCTGCCAGCGACGCGCGACATTATGTCTCCAGATTATTCGCGCCGCAGACATGCTGAAGGTCAGCCGAATACATCACCGTGCAACAATGTTGACGCTTACCCGCAACTCACGATATTATGTCCCCATATTAGCCGAGGCGTGGACAGGCTGAATTTCACGGGCACAGTTCCTCGTGCAACAATGTCGGCGGTTGCTCGCCACACGCCATACTATGTCTCTGTATTAGCCGAGAAGCGGACAGGCTGAATTTCACGGGCAGAATTCGCCGAGCAACAATGTTCGCGGCAGCCCGCGACGCGCGATATTAGGTCTCCAGATTATCCGAACCGCAGACATGCTGAAGGGCAGCGGAACACATCACCGTGCAACAATGTTGACGCTTACCCGCAACACGCTATATTATGTCCCCATATTAGCCGAGGCGCGGACAGGCTGAATATCACGGGCAGAATTCGCCGAGCAACAATGTTCGCGGCAGCCCGCGACGCGAGATATTAGGTTTAAAGATTAGCCGAGGCGCGGACAGGCTGAATTTCACCGGCAGATTCCCCTGTGCAACAATGTTGGATGCTGCACGCGACACACGATTATATGGCTCCAGATTATCCGAGCCGCAGACATGCAGAAGGTCAGCGGAATACATCACCGTGCAACAATGTTGGCGGCTGCCCGCCACTCGCGATATTATTTCTCCATATTAGCCGAGAATCGGACAGGCTGAATTTCACGGGCGGAATTCACCGTCCAACAATGTTTGCGGCTGCCCACGACGCGCAATATTATGTATCCAGATTAGCCGAGGCGCAGACATGCTGAAGGTCAGCGGCAGATTTCCCGTGCAACAATGTTGGCGGCATCCTGCCACTCGCGACATTATGTCTCCGTTGTAGCCGTGAAGCGGACAGGCTGAATTTCACGGGCTGATTTCCCCGTGCAACAATGTTGGCGGCTGCCCGCCACTCGCGATATTATGTGCCCAGATTAGCCGAGGCGCGGATAGACTGAATTTCACGGGCAGATTTCCCCGTGCAACAATGTTTGCGGCTGCCCACGACGCGCAATATTATGTATCCAGATTATCCGAGGCGCAGACATGCTGAAGGTCAGCGGCAGATTTCCCGTGCAACAATGTTGGCGGCATCCCGCCACTCGCGACATTATGTCTCCGTTGTAGCCGTGAAGCGGACAGGCTGAATTTCACGGGCTGATTTCCCCGTGCAACAATGTTGGCGGCTGCCCGCCACTCGCGATATTATGTGCCCAGATTAGCCGAGGCTCGGATAGACTGAATTTCACGGGCAGAATTCCCCGTGCAACAATGTTGGCGGCTGCCCGCCACTCGCGATATTATGTCTCCATATTAGCCGAGGCGCGGACAGGCTGAACTTCACGGGCAGAATTCGTCGTGCAACAATGTTCGGGCAGCCCGCGACGCGCGATATTATGTCTCCAGATTAGCCGAGGAGCGGACAGGCTGAAATTCACGTGCAGATTTCCCCGTGCAACAATGTTGGCGGCTGCCCGCCACTCGCGATATTATGTCTCCATATTAGTGGAGGCGCGGACAGGCTGAATTTCACGGGCAGATTTCCCCGTGCAACAATGTTGGCGGCTGCCCGCCACTCGCGATATTATGTCTCCATATTAGCCGAGAAGCCGACAGGCTGAAATTCACGCGCAGAATTCGCCGTGCAACAATGTTCGCGGCAGCCCGCGACGCGCGATATTGTGTCTCCGGATTAGCCGAGGCGCGGACAGGCTGAATTTCAAGAACAGATTTCCCCGTGCAACAATGCTGGCGGCTGCCCGACACTCGCGATATTATGTCTCCATATTAGCCGAGAAGCGGACAGGCTGAATTTCACGGGCACAGTTCGCCGTGCAACAATGTTCGCGGCAGCCCGCGACGCGCGATATTATGTCTCCAGATTAGCCGAGGAGCGGACAGGCTGAAATTCACGGGCAGATTTCCCCGTGCAACAATGTTGGCGGCTGCCCGCCACTCACGATATTATGTTCCCGTATTAGCCGAGAAGCGGACAGGCTGAATTTCACGGGTAGAATTCGTCTGGCAACAATGTTCGCGGCAGCCCGCGACGCGCGATATTATGTATCCAGATTAGCCGAGGCGCGGATAGACTGAATTTCACGGGCAGAATTCCCCGTGCAACAATGTTGGCGGCTGCCCGCCACTCGCGATATTATGTCTCCATATTAGCCGAGGCGCGGACAGGCTGAACTTCACGGGCAGAATTCGTCGTGCAACAATGTTCGCGGCAGCCCGCGACGCGCGATATTATGTCTCCAGATTAGCCGAGGAGCGGACAGGCTGAAATTCACGTTCAGATTTCCCCGTGCAACAATGTTGGCGGCTGCCCGCCACTCGCGATATTATGTCACCAAATTATCCGAGCCGCAGACATGCTGAAGGTCAGCGGAATACATCACCGTGCAACAATGTTGGCGCCTACCCGCAACTCGCGTTATTATGTCTCCACATTAGCCGAGGCGCGGACAGGCTGAATTTCAATGGCAGATTTCCCTGTGCAACAATGTTGGCGGCTGCCCGCCACTCGCGATATTATGTCTCAAGATTAGCCGTGGCGCGGATAGACTGAATTTCACGGGCAGATTTCCCCGTGCAACAATGTTGGCGGCAGCCCGCCACTCGCGATATTATGTCTCCATATTAGCCGAGAAGCGGACAGGCTGAATTTCACGGGCAGAATTCGCCGTGAAACAATTTTCTCGGCCGTCCGCGACGCGCGATATTATGTCTCCCTATTAGCCGAGGCGCGGACAGGCTGAATTTCACTGGCAGAATTCCCCGTGCAACAATGTAGGCGGCTGCCCGCCACTCGCGATATTATGTCTCCTTATTAGTCGAGAAGCGGACAGCCTGAATTTCACGGGCAGAATTCGTCGTTCAACAATGTTCGCGGCATCCCGCGACGCGCAATATTATGTCTCCAGATTAGCCGAGAAGCGGACAGGCTGAATTTCACGGGCAGAATTCGCCCTGCAACCATGTTCGCGGCAGCCCGCGACGCGCGATATTATGTCTCCAGATTAGCCGAGGCGCAGACAGGCTGCATTTCGCGGGCAGAATTCGCAGTGCAACAATGTTGGCGGCTGCCCGCCACTCGCGATATTATGTCTCCATATTAACCGAGAAGCGGACAGGCTGAATTTCACGGGCAGAATTCGCCGAGCAACAATGTTCGCGGGAGCCCGCGACGCGCGATATTATGTCTCCAGATTAGCCGAGGCGCGGATAGACTGAATTTCACCGGCAGATTTCCCCGTGCAACAATGTTGGCGGCTGCCCGCCACTCACGATATTATGTCTCCATATTAGCCGAGGCGCGGACAGGCTGAATTTCACGGGCAGAATTCGCCGTGCAACAATGTTCGCGGCAGCCCGCGACGCGCGATATTATGTCTCCCTATTAGCCGAGGCGCGGACAGGCTGAATTTCACGGGCAGAATTCGCCGTGCAACAATGTTCGCGGCAGCCCGCGACGCGCGATATTATGTCTCCCTATTAGCCGAGAAGCGGGCAGGCTGAATTTCACGGACAGAATTCGTCGTGCAGCAATGTTCGCGGCAGCCCGCGACGCGCGATATTATGTCTCTAGATTAGCCGAGGCGCGGATAGACTGAATTTCACGTCCACAGTTCAACGTGCAACAATGTTGGCGGTTGCCCGCCACACGCGATATTATGTCCCCAGATTACCCGAGGCGCGGACAGGCTGAAATTCACGCGCAGAATTCGCCGTGCAACAATGTTCGCGGCAGCCTGCGACGCGCGATATTATGTCTCCAGATTAGCCGAGGAGCGGACAGGCTGAAATTCACGGGCAGATTTCCCCGTGCAACAATGTTGGCGGCTGCCCGCCACTCGCGATATTATGTCTCTGTATTAGCCGAGAAGCGGACAGGCTGAATTTCACGTGCAGATTTCCCCGTGCAACAATGTTCGCGGCAGCCCGCGACGCGCGATATTGTGTCTCCGGATTAGCCGAGGCGCGGACAGGCTGAATTTCAAGAACAGATTTCCCCGTGCAACAATGCTGGCGGCTGCCCGACACTCGCGATATTCTGTCTCCATATTAGCCGAGAAGCGGACAGGCTGAATTTCACGGGCAGAATTCGTCGTGCAACAATGTTCGCGGCAGCCCGCGACGCGCGATATTATGTCTCCAGATTAGCCGAGGAGCGGACAGGCTGAAATTCACGTGCAGATTTCCCCGTGCAACAATGTTGGCGGCTGCCCGCCACTCACGATATTATGTCTCCATATTAGTGGAGGCGCGGACAGGCTGAATTTCACGGGCTCAGTTCATCGTGCAACAATGTTGGCGGTTGCCCGCCACACGCGATATTATGTCCCCAGATTAGCCGAGGCGCGGACAGGCTGAATTTCACGGGCAGATTTCCCCGTGCAACAATGTTGGCGGCTGCCCGCCACTCGCGATATTATGTCTCCAAATTAGCCGAAGAGCGGACAGACTGAATTTCGCGGGCAGATTTCCCCGTGCAACAATGTTGGCGGCTGCACGCCACTAGCGGTATTATGTCTCCAGATTAGCCGAGGTGCGCACAGGCTGAATTTCACGGGCAGAATTCGCCGTGCAACAATTTTCACGGCCGTCCGCGATGCGCGATATTATGTCTCCAAATTAGCCGAGGCGCGGACAGGCTGAACTTCAAGAACAGATTTCCCCGTGCAACAATGCTGGCGGCTGCCCGACACTCGCGATATTATGTCTCCATATTAGCCTAGAAGCGGACAGGCTGAATTTCACGGGCACAGTTCACCGTGCAACAATGTTCGCGGCAGCCCGCGACGCGCGATATTATGTCTCCAGATTAGCCGAGGAGCGGACAGGCTGAAATTCACGGGCAGATTTCCCCGTGCAACAATGTTGGCGGCTGCCCGCCACTCGCGATATTATGTTCCCGTATTAGCCGAGAAGCGGACAGGCTGAATTTCACGGGTAGAATTCGTCTGGCAACAATGTTCGCGGCAGCCCGCGACGCGCGATATTATGTATCCAGATTAGCCGAGGCGCGGATAGACTGAATTTCACGGGCAGAATTCCCCGTGCAACAATGTTGGCGGCTGCCCGCCACTCGCGATGTTATGTCTCCATATTAGCCGAGGCGCGGACAGGCTGAACTTCACGGGCACAGTTCATCGTGCAACAATGTTGGCAGTTGCCCGCCACACGCGATATTATGTCCCCAGATTAGCCGAGGCGCGGGCAGGCTGAATTTCACGGGCAGAATTTGCCGTGCAACAATGTTCGCGGCAGCCCACGACGCGCGATATTATGTCTCCAGATTAGCCTAGGCGCGGATAGACTGAATTTCACGGGCAGATTTCCCCGTGCAACAATGTTGGCGGCTGCCCGCCACTCGCGATATTATGTCTCCATATTAGCCGAGAAGCGGACAGGCTGAATTTCACGGGCACAGTTCGCCGTGCAACAGTGTTCGCGGCTAGGCGCCACTCGCCCTATTATGTCTCCATATTAGCCGAGAAGCGGACAGGCTGAATTTCACGGGCAGAATTCGTCGTGCAACAATGTTCGCGGCAGCCCGCGACGCGCGATATTATGTCTCCAGATTAGCCGTGGCGCGGATAGACTGAATTTCACGGGCAGATTTCCCCGTGCAACAATGTTGGCGGCAGCCCGCCACTCGCGATATTATGTCTCCATATTAGGCGAGAAGCGGACAGGCTGAACTTCACGGGCACAGTTCATCGTGCAACAATGTTGGCAGTTGCCCGCCACACGCGATATTATGTCCCCAGATTAGCCGAGGCGCGGGCAGGCTGAATTTCACGGGCAGAATTTGCCGTGCAACAATGTTCGCGGCAGCCCACGACGCGCGATATTATGTCTCCAGATTAGCCTAGGCGCGGATAGACTGAATTTCACGGGCAGATTTCCCCGTGCAACAATGTTGGCGGCTGCCCGCCACTCGCGATATTAGGTCTCCAGATTAGCCGAGGCGCGGACAGGCTGAATTTCACGGGCAAATTTCCCCGTGCAACAATTTTCTCGGCTGTCCGCGACGCGCGATATTTTTGTCTCCATATCAGCCGCGGCGTGGACATGCTGCAGGTGAGCGGCAGATTTCCCCGTGTAACAATGTTGGCGGTTGCCCGCAATACTATGTCTCTGTATTAGCCGAGAAGCGGACAGGCTGAATTTCACGGGCAGAATTCGCCGAGCAACAATGTTCGCGGCAGCCCGCGACGCGCGATATTATGTCTCCAGATTAGCCGAGGCGCGGACAGGCTGAATTTCACCGGCAGATTCCCCTGTGCAACAGTGTTGGATGCTGAACGCGACACACGATATTATGGCTCTAGATTATCCGAGCCGCAGACATGCAGAAGGTCAGCGGAATACATCACCGTGCAACAATGTTGGCGGCTGCCCGCCACTCGCGATATTATGTCTCCATATTAGCCGAGAATCGGACAGGCTGAATTTCACGGGCGGAATTCACCGTCCAACAATGTTTGCGGCTGCCCACGACGCGCAATATTATGTATCCAGATTATCCGAGGCGCAGACATGCTGAAGGTCAGCGGCAGATTTCCCGTGCAACAATGTTGGCGGCATCCCGCCACTCGCAACATTATGTCTCCGTTGTAGCCGTGAAGCGGACAGGCTGAATTTCACGGGCTGATTTCCCCGTGCAACAATGTTGGCGGCTGCCCGCCACTCGCTATATTATGTGCCCAGATTAGCCGAGGCGCGGATAGACTGAATTTCACGGGCAGATTTCCCCGTGCAACAATGTTTGCGGCTGCCCACGACGCGCAATATTATGTATCCAGATTATCCGAGGCGCAGACATGCTGAAGGTCAGCGGCAGATTTCACGTGCAACATTGTTGGCGGCATCCCGCCACTCGCGACGTTGTGTCTCCGTTGTAGCCGTGAAGCGGACAGGCTGAATTACACGGGCTGATTTCCCCGTGCAACAGTGTTGGCGGCTGCCCGCCACTCGCGATATTATGTGCCCAGATTAGCCGAGGCGCGGATAGACTGAATTTCACGGGCAGATTTCCCCGTGCAACAATGTTGGCGGCTGCCCGCCACTCGCGATATTATGTCCCCATATTAGCCGAGAAGCGGACACGCAGAAGGCCAGCGGAATACATCACCGTGCAACAATGTTGGCGGCTGCCCGCAACTCGCGATATTATGTGCCCAGATTAGCCGAGGCGCGGACAGGCTGAATTTCACGGGCAAATTTCCCCGTGCAACAATTTTCTCGGCTGTCCGCGACGAGCGATATTATGTCTCCATATCAGCCGCGGCGTGGACAGGCTGAATTTCACGGGCAGATTTCCCCGTGCAACAATGTTCGCGGCAGCCCGAGACGCGCGATATTATGTCTCCAGATTAGCCGAAGGGCGGACAGACTGATTTTCACGGGCAGATTTCCCCGTGCAAGAATGTTGGCGGCTGCCCGCCACATGCGGTATTATGTCTTCAAATTAGCCGAGGCGCGGACATGCTGAATTTCACGGGCAGATTTCCCCGTGCAACAATTTTTGCGACTGCCCGCCACTCGCGCTATTATGTCTCCATATTAGCCGAGAAGCGGACAGGCTGAATTTCTCGGGCAGAATTCGCCGTGCAACAATGTTGGATGCTGCACGCGACACACGATATTATGGCTCCAGATTAGCCGAGGAGCGGACAGGCTGAATTTCACAGGCAGATTTCCCCGTGCAACAATGTTGGCGGCTGCCCGCCACTCGCGATATTATGTCTCCATATTAGCCGAGGCGCGGACAGGCTGAATTTCACGGGCACAGTTCATCGTGCAACAATGTTGCCGGCTGCCCGCCACACGCGATATTATGTCCCCAGATTAGCCGAGGCGCGGACAGGCTGAATTTCACGGGCAGAATTCACCGTGCAACAATGTTCGCGGCAGCCCGCGACGCGCGATATTATGTCTCCAGATTAGCCGAGGAGCGGATAGACTGCATTTCACGGGCAGATTTCCCCGTGCAACAATGTTGGCGGCTGCCCGCCATTCGCGATATTATGTCTCCATATTAGCCGAGAAGCGGACAGGCTGAAATTCACGCGCAGAATTCGCCGTGCAACAATGTTCGCGGCAGCCCGCGACGCGCGATATTGTGTCTCCAGATTAGCCGAGGCGCGGACAGGCTGAATTTCAAGAACAGATTTCCCCGTGCAACAATGCTGGCGGCTGCCCGACCCTCGCTATATTATGTCTCCATATTAGCCGAGGCGCGGACAGGCTGAATTTCACGGGCTCAGCTCATCGTGCAACAATGTTCGCGGCAGCCGGCGACGCGCGATACTATGTCTCCAGATTAGCCGAGGAGCGGACAGGCTGAAATTCACGGGCAGATTTCCCCGTGCAACAATGTTGGCGGCTGCCCGCCACTCGCGATATTATGTCTGCAAATTAGCCGAGGAGCGGACAGACAGAATTTTACGGGCAGATTTCGCCGTGCAACAATGTGGGCGGCTGCCCGCCACTCGCGATATTATGTCTCCAGATTAGCCGAGGTGCGCACAGGCTGAATTTTAGGGGCAGAATTCGCCGTGCAACAATTTTCTCGGCCGTCCGCGATGCGCGATATTATGTCTCCAAATTAGCCGAGGCTCGGACAGGCTGAATTTCAAGAACAGATTTCCCCGTGCAAAAATGCTGGCGGCTGCCCGCCACTCGCGATATTATGTCTCCATATTAGCCGAGGCGCGGACAGGCTGAATTTCACGGGCAGAATTCGTCGTGCAACAATGTTCGCGGCAGCCCGCGACGCGTGATATTATGTCTCCAGATTAGCCGAGAAGCGGACAGGCTGAAATTCACGTTCAGATTTCCCCGTGCAACAATGTTGGCGGCTGCCCGCCACTCGCGATATTATGTCTCCAGATTAGGCCAGGTGCGCACAGGCTGAATTTCACGGGCAGAATTCGCCGTGCAACAATTTTCTCGGCCGTCCGCGATGCGCGATATTATGTCTCCAGATTAGCCGAGGCGCGGACAGGCTGAATTTCAAGAACAGATTTCCCCGTGCAAAAATGCTGGCGGCTGCCCGCCACTCGCGATATTATGTCTCCATATTAGCCGAGGCGCGGACAGGCTGAATTTCACGGGCAGAATTCGTCGTGCAACAATGTTCGCGGCAGCCCGCGACGCGTGATATTATGTCTCCAGATTAGCCGAGAAGCGGACAGGCTGAAATTCACGTTCAGATTTCCCCGTGCAACAATGTTGGCGGCTGCCCGCCACTCGCGATATTATGTCTCCAGATTAGGCGAGGTGCGCACAGGCTGAATTTCACGGGCAGAATTCGCCGTGCAACAATTTTCTCGGCCGTCCGCGATGCGCGATATTATGTCTCCAGATTAGCCGAGGCGCGGACAGGCTGTATAGCACGGGTAGAATTCGCATGCAACAATGTTCGCGGCCGTCCGCGACGCGCGATATTATGTTTCTAGATTAGCCGAGGCGCGGACAAGCTGAATTTCACGCGCAGATTTCCCCTTGCAACAATTTTTGCGACTGCCCGCCACTCGCGCTATTATGTCTCCATATTAGCCGAGAGGCGGACAGGCTGAATTTCACGGGCAGAATTAGTCGTGCAACAATGTTCGTGGCAGCCCGCGACGCGCGATATTATGTCTCCAGATTATCCTAGGCGCGGATAGACTGAATTTCACGGGCAGACTTCCCCGTGCAACAATGTTGGCGGATGCCCGCCACTCGCGATATTATGTCTCCATATTAGTGGAGGCGCGGACAGGCTGAATTTCACGGGCTCAGTTCATCGTGCAACAGTGTTGGCGGTTGCCCGCCACACGCGATATTATGTCCCCAGATTAGCCGAGGCGCGGACAGGCTGAATTTCACGGGCAGAATTCGCCGTGCAACAATGTTCGCGGCAGCCCGCGACGCGCGATATTGTGTCTCCAGATTAGCCGAGGAGCGGACAGGCTGAAATTCACGGGCAGATTTCCCCGTGCAACAATGTTGTCGGCAGCCCGCGACGCGCGATATTGTGTCTCCAGATTAGCCGAGGCGCGGAAAGGCTGAATTTCAAGAACAGATTTCCCCGTGAAACAATGCTGGCGGCTGGCCGACACTCGCGATATTATGTCTCCATATTAGCCGAGGCGCGGACAGGCTGAACTTCAAGAACAGATTTCCCCGTGCAACAATGCTGGCGGCTGCCCGACACTCGCGATATTATGTCTCCATATTAGCCGAGAAGCGGACAGGCTGAATTTCACGGGCACAGTTCGCCGTGCAACAATGTTCGCGGCAGCCCGCGACGCGCGATATTATGTCTCCAGATTAGCCGAGGGGCGGACAGGCTGAAATTCACGGGCAGATTTCCCCGTGCAACAATGTTGGCGGCTGCCCGCCACTCGCGATATTATGTTCCCGTATTAGCCGAGAAGCGGACAGGCTGAATTTCACGGGTAGAATTCGTCTGGCAACAATGTTCGCGGCAGCCCGCGACGCGCGATATTATGTATCCAGATTAGCCTAGGCGCGGATAGACTGAATTTCACGGGCAGATTTCCCCGTGCAACAATGTTGGCGGCTGCCCGCCACTCGCGATATTATGTCTCCATATTAGCCGAGAAGCGGACAGGCTGAATTTCACGGGCACAGTTCGCCGTGCAACTGTGTTCGCGGCTAGGCGCCACTCGCCCTATTATGTCTCCATATTAGCCGAGAAGCGGACAGGCTGAATTTCACGGCCAGAATTCGTCGTGCAACAATGTTCGCGGCAGCCCGCGACGCGCGATATTATGTCTCCAGATTAGCCGAGGAGCGGACAGGCTGAAACTCACGTTCAGATTTCCCCGTGCAACAATGTTGGCGGCTGCCCGCCACTCGCGATATTACGTCTCCAGATTAGCCGTGGCGCGGATAGACTGAATTTCACGGGCAGATTTCCCCGTGCAACAATGTTCGCGGCAGCCCGTGACGCGCGATATTATGTCTCCAGATTAGCCGAGGAGCGGACAGGCTGAAATTCACGGGCAGATTTCCCCGTGCAACAATGTTGGCGGCTGCCCGCCACTCGCGATATTATGTCTCCATCTTAGCCGCGGCGCGGACAGGCTGAATTACACGGGCAGAATTCGCCGTGCAACAATGTTCGCGGCAGCCCGCGACGCGCGATATTATGTCTCCAGATTAGCCGAGGCGCGGACAGGCTGAATTTCACGGGCAGATTTCCCCGTGCAACAATGTTGGCGGCTGCCCGCCCACTCGCGATATTATGTCTCCATATTAGCCGAGAAGCGGACAGGCTGAATTTCACGGGCACAATTGGCCGTGCAATAATGTTCGCGGCTGCACGCTACGCGCGATATTATGCCTCCACATTAGTCAAGGCGCGGACATGCTGGAGGTCAGCGGCAGATTTCCCCGTGCAAAAATATTGACAGCTGCCCGCCACTCGCGATATTATGTCTCCAGATTAGCCGAGGCGCGGACAAGCTGAATTTCACGGGCAGATTTCTCCGTGAAACAATTTTTGCGACTGCCCGCCACTCGCGCTATTATGTCTCCATATTAGCCGAGAGGCGGACAGGCTGAATTTCACGGGCAGAATTCGTCGTGCAACAATGTTCGCGGCAGCCCGCAACGCGCGATATTATGTCTCCAGATTAGCCGAGGCGCGGATAAACTGAATTTCACCGGCAGATTTCCCCGTGCAACAATGTTGGCGGCTGCCCGCCACTCGCGATATTATGTCTCCATATTAGCCGAGGCGCGGACAAGCTGAATTTCACGGGCAGAATTCGCCGTGCGACAATGTTCGCGGCAGCCCGTGACGCGCGATATTATGTCTCCAGATTAGCCGAGGAGCGGACAGGCTGAAATTCACGGGCAGATTTCCCCGTGCAACAATGTTGGCGGCTGCCCGCCACTCGCGATATTATGTCTCCATTATAGCCGAGGCGCGGACAGGCTGAATTACACGGGCAGAATTCGCCGTGCAACAATGTTCGTGGCAGCCCGCGACGCGCGATATTATGCCTCCACATTAGTCAAGGCGCGGACATGCTGGAGGTCAGCGGCAGATTTCCCCGTGCAAAAATTTTGACAGCTGCCCGCCACTCGCGATATTATGTCTCCAGATTAGCCGAGGCGCGGACAAGCTGAATTTCACGGGCAGATTTCCCCGTGCAACAATTTTTGCGACTGCCGGCCACTCGCGCTATTATGTCTCCATATTAGCCGAGAGGCGGACAGGCTGAATTTCTCGGGCAGAATTCGCCGTGCAACAATTTTCTCGGCTGTCCCCAACGCGCGATATTATGTCTCCATATCAGCCGCGGCGTGGACATGCTGAAGATGAGCGGCAGATTTCTCCGTGCAACAATGTTGGCGGCTGCCGCCACACGCGACATTTTGTTTCCGTATTAGCCGAGGCGCAGACATCCTGAATTTCACGGGCAGAATTCGCCGTGCAACAATGTTCGCGGCAGCCCGCGACGCGCGATATTATGTCTCCAGATTAGCCGAGGAGCGGACAGACTGAATTTCAAGGGTAGATTTCCCCGTGCAAAAATGCTGGCGGCTGCCCGCCACTCGCGATATTATGTCTCCATATTAGCCGAGAAGCGGACAGGCTAAATTTCACGGGCACAATTCGCCGTGCAACAATGTTCGCGGCTGCACGCTACGCGCGATATTATGCCTCCACATTAGTCAAGGCGCGGACATGCTGGAGGTCAGCGGCAGATTTCCCCGTGCAAAAATTTTGACAGCTGCCCGCCACTCGCGATATTATGTCTCCATACTAGCCGAGAAGCGGATAGGCTGAATTTCACGGGCAGAATTCGCCGTGCAACAATTTTCGCGGCTGCCCGCGGCGCGCGGTATTATGTCTCCATATTAGTCGTTGCGCGGACAGGCTGAATTTCACGGGCACAGTTATACATGAAACAATGTTCGCGAGTGCCCGCGACGCGCGTTACTTTGTCTGCATATTATCCGTGGCGCAGACACGCTGAACGTCAGCGGATTACTTTCCGGTGCAACAATGTTGGCGGCTGCCAGACACTCGCGATATTATGTCTCCATATTAGCCGAGGCCCGGACATGCTGAATTTCACCGGAAGATTTACCCGTGCAACAATGTTGGCGCCTACCCGCCACTCGCGATATTATGTCTCCATATTAGCCGAGGCGCGAACAGGCTGAATTTCACGGGCACAGTTCATCGTGCAACAATGTTGGCGGTTGCCCGCCACTGGCGCTATTATGTCTCCATATTAGCCTAGAGGCGGACAGGCTGAATTTCACGGGCAGAATTCGTCGTGCAACAATGTTCGCGGCAACCCGCGACGCGCGATATTATGTCTCCAGATTAGCCGAGGCGCGGATAGGCTGAATTTCACGGGCAGATTTCCCCGTGCAACAATGTTGGCGGCTGCCCGCCACTCGTGATATTATGTCTCCATATTAGCCGGGAGGCGGACAGGCTGAATTTCACGGGCAGAATTGGTCGTGCAACAATGTTCGCGGCAGCCCGCGACGCGCGATATTATGTCTCCAGATTAGCCGAGGCGCGGATAGACTGAATTTCACAGGCAGATTTCCCCGTGCAACAATGTTCGCGGCAGCCCGCCACTCGCGCTATTATGTCTCCATATTAGCCGAGAGGCGGACAGGCTGAATTTCACGGGCAGAATTCGTCGCGCAAAAATGTTGGCGGCTGCCCGCCACTCACGATATTATGTCTCCATATTAGCCGAGGCGCGGACAGGCTGAATTAGACGTGCAGAATTAGCCGTGCAACAATTTTCTCGGCCTTCCGCGAAGCGCGATATTATGTCTCCAGATTAGCCGAGGCGCGGACAAGCTGAATTTCACGGGCAAATTGCCCCGTGCAACAATTTTTACGGCTGCCCGCCACACGCGCTATTGTGTCTCCATACTAGCCGAGAAGCGGACATGCTGAATTTCACGGGCAGATTTCCCCGTGCAACAATGTTGGCGGCTGCACGCCACTCGCGATATTATGTCTCCAGATTAGCCGAGGCGCGGATAGATTGAATTTCACGGGCAGATTTCCCCGTGCAACAATGTTGGCAGCTGCCCGCCACTCGCGATATTATGTCTCCAGATTAGCCGAGGCGCCGATAGACTGAATTTAACGGGCAGATTTCCCCGTGCAACAATGTTGGCGGCTGCCCGCCACTCGCGCTATTATGTGTCCATATTAGCCGAGAAGCGGGTAGACTGAATTTCACGGGCAGATTTCCACGTGCAACAATGTTGGCGGCTGCCCGCCACTCGCGATATTATGTCTCCATATTAGCCGAGGCGCGGACAGGCTGAATTTCACGGGCAGAATTCGCCGTGCAACAATGTTCGCGGCAGCCCGCGACGCGCGATATTATGTCTCCAGATTAGCCGAGGAGCGGACAGACTGAATTTCACGGGCAGATGTCCCCGTGCAACAATGTTGGCGGCTGCCCGCCACTCGCGATATTATGTCTCCATATTAGCCGAGGCGCGGACATGCTGAATTTCACCGGAAGATTTACCCGTGCAACAATGTTGGCGCCTACCCGCCACTCGCGATATTATGTCTCCATATTAGCCGAGGCGCGAACAGGCTGAATTTCACGGGCACAGTTCATCGTGCAACAATGTTGGCGGTTGCCCGCCACTGGCGCTATTATGTCTCCATATTAGCCGAGAGGCGGACAGGCTGAATTTCACGGGCAGAATTCGTCGTGCAACAATGTTCGCGGCAGCCCGCGACGCGCGATATTATGTCTCCAGATTAGCCGAGGCGCGGGTAGACTGAATTTCACGGGCAGATTTCCCCGTGCAACAATGTTGGCGGCTGCCCGCCACTCGCGATATTATGTCTCCATATTAGCCGAGGCGCGGACAGGCTGAATTTCACGGGCAGAATTCGCCGTGCAACAATGTTCGCGGCAGCCCGCGACACGCGATATTATGTCTCCAGATTAGCCGAGGAGCGGACAGACTGAATTTCACGGGCAGATTTCCCCGTGCAACAATGTTGGCGGCTGCCAGCCACTCGCAATATTATGTCTCCAAATTAGCCGAGGCGCGGACATGCTGAATTTCACGGGCAGATTTCCCCGTGCAACAATTTTTGCGACCGGCCGCCAAACGCGCTATTATGTCTCCATATTAGCCGAGAGGCGGACAGGCTGAATTTTACGGGCAGAATTCGCCGTGCAACAATGTTGGCGGCTGCCCGCCACTCGCGATATTATGTCTCCATATTAGCCGAGGCGCGGACAGGCTGAATTTCACGGGCAGAATTCGCCGTGCAACAATGTTCGCGGCAGCCCGCGACGCGCGATATTATGTCTCCAGATTAGCCGAGGAGCGGACAGACTGAATTTCACGGGCAGAATTCGCCGTGCAACAATGTTGGCGGCTGCCCGCCACTCGCGATATTATGTCTCCATATTAGCCGAGGCGCGGACAGGCTGAATTTCACGGGCAGAATTCGCCGTGCAACAATGTTCGCGGCAGCCCGCGACGCGCGATATTATGTCTCCAGATTAGCAGAGGAGCGGACAGACTGAATTTCACGGGCAGATGTCCCCGTGCAACAATGTTGGCGGCTGCCCGCCACTCGCGATATTATGTCTCCATATTAGCCGAGGCGCGGACATGCTGAATTTCACGGGCAGATTTATCCGTGCAACAATTTTTGCGACTGCCCGCCACTCGCGATATTATGTCTCCATATTAGCCGAGGAGCGGACAGGCTGAATTTCTCGGGCACAGTTCATCGTGCAACAATGATGGCGGTTGCCCGCCACTGGCGCTATAATGTCTCCATATTAGCCGAGAGGCGAACAGGCTGAATTTCACGGGCAGAATTGGTCGTGCAACAATGTTCGCGGTAGCCCGCGACGCGCGATATTATGTCTCCAGATTAGCCGAGGCGCGGATAGACTGAATTTCACGGGCAGATTTCGCCGTGCAACAATTTTCTCGGCTGTCCCCAACGCGCGATATTATGTCTCCATATCAGCCGCGGCGTGGACATGCTGAAGGTGAGCGGCAGATTTCTTCGTGCAACAATGTTGGCGGCTGCCGCCACACGCGACATTTTGTTTCCGTATTAGCCGAGGCGCAGACAGGCTGAATTTCACGGGCAGAATTCGCCGTGCAACAATGTTCGCGGCAGCCCGCGGCGCGCGATATTATGTCTCCAAATTAGCCGAGGCGCGGACAGGCTGAATTTCAAGAACAGATTTCCCTGTGCAACAATGTTGGCGGCTGCCCGCCTCTCGCGATATTATGTCTCCATATTAGCCGAGGCGCGGACAGGCTGAATTAGACGTGCACAATTCGCCGTGCAACATTTTTCTCTGCCGTCCGCGATGCGCGATATTATGTCTCCAGATTAGCCGAGGCGCGGGTAGACTGAATTTCACGGGCAGATTTCCCCGTGCAACAATGTTGGCGGCTGCCCGCCACTCGCGATATTATGTCTCCATATTAGCCGAGGCGCGGACAGGCTGAATTTCACGGGCAGAATTCGCCGTGCAACAATGTTCGCGGCAGTCCGCGACGCGCGATATTATGTCTCCAGATTAGCCGAGGAGCGGACAGACTGAATTTCACGGGCAGATTTCCCCGTGCAACAATGTTGACGGCTGCCCGCCACTCGCGATATTATGTCTCCAAATTAGCCGAGGCGCGGACATGCTGAATTTCACGGGCAGATTTCCCCGTGCAACAATTTTTGCGACCGCCCGCCACTCGCGCTATTATGTCTCCATATTAGCCGAGAGGCGGACAGGCTGAATTTCACGGGCAGAATTCGTCGTGCAAAAATGTTGGCGGCTGCCCGCCACTCGCGATGTTATGTCTCCATATTAGCCGAGGCGCGGACAGGATGAATTAGACGTGCACAATTCGCCGTGCAACAATGTTGGCGGTTGCCCGCCACTGGCGCTATTATGTCTCCATATTAGCCGAGAGGCGGACAGGCTGAATTTCACGGGCAGAATTCGTCGTGCAACAATGTTCGCGGCAACCCGCGACGCGCGATAATATGTCTCCAGATTAGCCGAGGCGCGGATAGACTGAATTTCACGGGCAGATTTCCCCGTGCAACAATGTTGGCGGCTGCCCGCCACTCGCGATATTATGTCTCCGTTTTAGCCGAGGCGCGGACAGGCTGAATTTCACGGGCACAGTTATCCATGAAACAATGTTCGCGAGTGCCCGCGACGCGCGTTACTTTGTCTGCATATTATCCATGGCGCAGACACGCTGAAATTCAGCGGATTACTTTCCGGTGCAACAATGTTGGCGGCTGCCAGCCACTCGCGATATTATGTCTCCATATTAGCCGAGGCGCGGACATGCTGAATTTCACGGGCAGATTTCCCCGTGCAACAATGTTGGCGGCTGCCCGCCACTGGCGCTATTATGTCTCCATCTTAGCCGAGAGGCGGACAGGCTGAATTTCACGGGCAGAATTCGTCGTGCAACAATGTTCGCGGCAGCCCGCGACGCGCGATATTATGTCCCCAGATTAGCCGAGGCGCGGACAGGCTGAATTTCACGGGCAGAATTCCCCGTGCAACAATGTTGGCGGCTGCCCGCCACTCGCGATATTTTGTCTCCATATTAGCCGAGGCGCGGACAGGCTGAATTTCACGGGCACAGTTCATCGTGCAACAATGTTGGCGGTTGCCCGCCACACGCGATATTATGTCCCCAGATTAGCCGAGGCGCGGGCAGGCTGAATTTCACGGGCAGAATTTGCCGTGCAACAATGTTCGCGGCAGCCCACGACGCGCGATATTATGTCTCCAGATTAGCCTAGGCGCGGATAGACTGAATTTCACGGGCAGATTTCCCCGTGCGACAATGTTGGCGGCTGCCCGCCACTCGCGATATTATGTCTTCATATTAGCCGAGAAGCGGACAGGCTGAATATCACGGGCAGAATTCGTCGTGCAACAATGTTCGCGGCAGCCCGCGACGCGCGATATTATGTCTCCAGATTAGCCGAGGAGCGGACAGGCTCAAATTCACGTGCAGATTTCCCCGTGCAACAATGTTGGCGGCTGCCCGCCACTCGCGATATTATGTCTCCAGATTAGGCGAGGTGCGCACAGGCTGAATTTCACGGGCAGAATTCGCCGTGCAACAATTTTCTCGGCCGTCCGCGATGCGCGATATTATGTCTCCAGATTAGCCGAGGCGCGGACAGGCTGTATAGCACGGGTAGAATTCGCATGCAACAATGTTCGCGGCCGTCCGCGACGCCCGATATTATGTCTCCAGATTAGCCGAGGCGCGGACAAGCTGAATTTCACGGGCAGATTTCCCCGTGCAACAATGTTGGCGGCTGCCCGCCACTCGCGCTATTATGTGTCCAGATTAGCCGAGGCGCGGACATGCTGAATTTCACGGGCAGATTTCCCCGTGCAACAATTTTTGCGACTGCCCGCCACTCGCGCTATTATGTCTCCATATTAGCCGAGGAGCGGACAGGCTGAAATTCACGTTCAGATTTCCCCGTGCAACAATGTTGGCGGCTGCCCGCCACTCGCGATATTATGTCTCCAGATTAGGCGAGGTGCGCACAGGCTGAATTTCACGGGCAGAATTCGCCGTGCAACAATTTTCTCGGCCGTCCGCGATGCGCGATATTATGTCTCCAGATTAGCCGAGGCGCGGACAGGCTGTATAGCACGGGTAGAATTCGCATGCAACAATGTTCGCGGCTGCCCGCGACGCGCGATATTATGTCTCCAGATTAGCCGAGGAGCGGATAGACTGAATTTCACGGGCAGACTTCCGCGTGCAACAATGTTGGCGGATGCCCGCCACTCGCGATATTATGTCTCCATATTAGTGGAGGCGCGGACAGGCTGAATTTCACGGGCTCAGTTCATCGTGCAACAATGTTGGCGGTTGCCCGCCACACGCGATATTATGTCCCCAGATTAGCCGAGGCGCGGACAGGCTGAATTTCACGGCAGAATTCGCCGTGCAACAATGTTCGCGGCAGCCCGCGACGGGCGATATTGTGTCTCCAGATTAGCCGAGGAGCGGATAGACTGAATTTCACTGGCAGATTTCCCCGTGCAACAATGTTGGCGGCTGCCCGCCACTCGCGATATTATGTCTCCATATTAGCCGAGAAGCGGACAGGCTGAATTTCACGGGCACAGTTCGCCGTGCAACAATGTTCGCGGCAGCCCGCGACGCGCGATATTATGTCTCCAGATTAGCCGAGAAGCGGACAGGCTGTAATTCACGGGCAGATTTCCCCGTGCAACAATGTTAGCGGCTGCCCGCCACTCGCGATATTATGTTCCCGTATTAGCCGAGAAGCGGACAGGCTGAATTTCACGGGTAGAATTCGTCTGGCAACAATGTTCGCGGCAGCCCGCGACGCGCGATATTATGTCTCCAGATTAGCCGAGGCGCGGATAGACTGAATTTCACGGGCAGAATTCCCCGTGCAACAATGTTGGCGGCTGCCCGCCACTCGCGATATTATGTCTCCATATTAGCGGAGGCGCGGACAGGCTGAATTTCACGGGCACAGTTCGCCGTGCAACAATGTTCGCGGCTGCGCGCCACTCGCGCTATTATGTCTCCATATTAGCCGAGAAGCGGACAGGCTGAATTTCACGGGCAGAATTCGTCTGGCAACAATGTTCGCGGCAGCCCGCGACGCGCGATATTATGTCTCCAGATTAGCCGAGGAGCGGATAGACTGAATTTCACGGGCAGATTTCCCCGTGCAACAATGTTGGCGGCTGCCCGCCACTCGCGATATTATGTCTCCAGATTAGGCGAGGTGCGCACAGGCTGAATTTCACGGGCAGAATTCGCCGTGCAACAATTTTCTCGGCCGTCCGCGATGCACGATATTATGTCCACAGATTAGCCGAGGCGCGGACAGGCTGTATAGCACGGGTAGAATTCGCATGCAACAATGTTCGCGGCCGTCCGCGACGCGCGATATTATGTCTCCAGATTAGCCGAGGCGCGGACAAGCTGAATTTCACGCGCAGATTTCCCCGTGCAACAGTTTTTGCGACTGCCCGCCACTCGCGTTATTATGTCTCCATATTAGCCGAGAGGCGGACAGGCTGAATTTCACGGGCAGAATTAGTCGTGCAACAATGTTCGCGGCAGCCCGCGACGCGCGATATTATGTCTCCATATTAGCCGAGTCGCGGACAGGCTGAATTTCAAGAACAGATTTCCCTGTGCAATAATGTTGGCGGCTGCCCGCCACTCGCGATATTATGTCTCCAGATTATCCGAGCCGCAGACATGCTGAAGGTCAGCGGAATACATCACCGTGCAACAGTGTTGGCGCCTACCCGCAACTCGCGATATTATGTTTCCAAATTAGCCGAGGCGCGGACAGGCTGAAATTCACGCGCAGAATTCGCCGTGCAACAATGTTCGCGGCAGCCCGCGACGCGCGATATTATGTCTCCATATTAGTCGAGGCGCGGCCATGCTGGAGGTCAGCGGCAGATTTCCCAGAACAAAAATTTTGACAGCTGCCCGCCACTCGCGATATTATATCTCCATATTAGCCGAGATGCGGACAGGCTGAATTTCACGGGCAGAATTCGCCATGCAACAATTTTCTCGGACGTCCGTGATGCGCGATATTATGTACCCAGTTTAGCCGAGGCGCGGACAGGCTGAATTGCACGGGCACAGTTCGCCGTGCAACAATGTTCGCGGCTGCGCGCCACTCGCGCTATTATGTCTCCATATTAGCCGAGAAGCGGACAGGCTGAATTTCACGGACATAATTCGCCGTGCAACAATGTTCGCGGCTGCGCGCCACTCGCGCTATTATGTCTCCATATTAGCCGAGAAGCGGACAGGCTGAATTTCACGGGCAGAATTCGTCTGGCAACAATGTTCGCGGCAGCCCGCGACGCGCGATATTATGTCTCCAGATTAGCCGAGGAGCGGATAGACTGAATTTCACGGGCAGATTTCCCCGTGCAACAATGTTGGCGGCTGCCCGCCACTCGCGATATTATGTCTCCATATTAGCCGAGAAGCGGACAGGCTGAATTTCACGGGCACAGTTCGCCGTGCAACAATGTTCGCGGCTAGGCGCCACTCGCCCTATTATGTCTCCATATTAGCCGAGAAGCGGACAGGCTGAATTTCACGGGCAGAATTCGTCGTGCAACAATGTTCGCGGCAGCCCGCGACGCGCGATATTATGTCTCCAGATTAGCCGAGGAGCGGACAGGCTGAAATTCACGTTCAGATTTCCCCGTGCAACAATGTTGGCGGCTGCCCGCCACTCGCGATATTATGTCTCCAGATTAGGCGAGGTGCGCACAGGCTGAATTTCACGGGCAGAATTCGCCGTGCAACAATTTTCTCGGCCGTCCGCGATGCGCGATATTATGTCCACAGATTAGCCGAGGCGCGGACAGGCTGTATAGCACGGGTAGAATTCGCATGCAACAATGTTCGCGGCCGTCCGCGACGCGCGATATTATGTCTCCAGATTAGCCGAGGCGCGGACAAGCTGAATTTCACGCGCAGATTTCCCCGTGCAACAGTTTTTGCGACTGCCCGCCACTCGCGCTATTATGTCTCCATATTAGCCGAGAGGCGGACAGGCTGAATTTCACCGGCAGAATTAGTCGTGCAACAATGTTCGCGGCAGCCCGCGACGCGCGATATTATGTCTCCATATTAGCCGAGTCGCGGACAGGCTGAATTTCACGGGCTCAGCTCATCGTGCAACAATGTTCACGGCAGCCCGCGACGCGCGATATTATGTCTCCAGATTAGCCGAGGAGCGGACAGGCTGAAATTCACGTTCAGATTTCCCCGTGCAACAATGTTGGCGGCTGCCCGCCACTCGCGATATTATGTCTCCAGATTAGGCGAGGTGCGCACAGGCTGAATTTCACGGGCAGAATTCGCCGTGCAACAATTTTCTCGGCCGTCCGCGATGCGCGATATTATGTCTCCAGATTAGCCGAGGCGCGGACAGGCTGTATAGCACGGGTAGAATTCGCATGCAACAATGTTCGCGGCTGCCCGCGACGCGCGATATTATGTCTCCAGATTAGCCGAGGAGCGGATAGACTGAATTTCACGGGCAGACTTCCGCGTGCAACAATGTTGGCGGATGCCCGCCACTCGCGATATTATGTCTCCATATTAGTGGAGGCGCGGACAGGCTGAATTTCACGGGCTCAGTTCATCGTGCAACAATGTTGGCGGTTGCCCGCCACACGCGATATTATGTCCCCAGATTAGCCGAGGCGCGGACAGGCTGAATTTCACGGCAGAATTCGCCGTGCAACAATGTTCGCGGCAGCCCGCGACGCGCGATATTGTGTCTCCAGATTAGCCGAGGAGCGGATAGACTGAATTTCACTGGCAGATTTCCCCGTGCAACAATGTTGGCGGCTGCCCGCCACTCGCGATATTATGTCTCCATATTAGCCGAGAAGCGGACAGGCTGAATTTCACGGGCACAGTTCGCCGTGCAACAATGTTCGCGGCAGCCGGCGACGCGCGATATTATGTCTCCAGATTAGCCGAGAAGCGGACAGGCTGTAATTCACGGGCAGATTTCCCCGTGCAACAATGTTGGCGGCTGCCCGCCACTCGCGATATTATGTTCCCGTATTAGCCGAGAAGCGGACAGGCTGAATTTCACGGGTAGAATTCGTCTGGCAACAATGTTCGCGGCAGCCCGCGACGCGCGATATTATGTCTCCAGATTAGCCGAGGCGCGGATAGACTGAATTTCACGGGCAGAATTCCCCGTGCAACAATGTTGGCGGCTGCCCGCCACTCGCGATATTATGTCTCCATATTAGCGGAGGCGCGGACAGGCTGAATTTCACGGGCACAGTTCGCCGTGCAACAATGTTCGCGGCTGCGCGCCACTCGCGCTATTATGTCTCCATATTAGCCGAGAAGCGGACAGGCTGAATTTCACGGGCAGAATTCGTCTGGCAACAATGTTCGCGGCAGCCCGCGACGCGCGATATTATGTCTCCAGATTAGCCGAGGAGCGGATAGACTGAATTTCACGGGCAGATTTCCCCGTGCAACAATGTTGGCGGCTGCCCGCCACTCGCGATATTATGTCTCCATATTAGCCGAGAAGCGGACAGGCTGAAATTCACGCGCAGAATTCGCCGTGCAACAATGTTCGCGGCAGCCCGCGATGCGCGATATTATGTATCCAAATTAGCCGAGGCGCGGACAGGCTGAATTTCAAGAACAGATTTCCCCGTGCAAAAATGCTGGCGGCTGCCCGCCACTCGCGATATTATGTCTCCATATTAGCCGAGAAGCGGACAGGCTGAATTTCACGCGCACAGTTCGCCGTGCAACAATGTTCGCGGCTAGGCGCCACTCGCCCTATTATGTCCCCATATTAGCCGAGAAGCGGACAGGCTGAATTTCACGGGCAGAATTCGTCGTGCAACAATGTTCGCGGCAGCCCGCGACGCGCGATATTATGTCTCCAGATTAGCCGAGAGGCAGACAGGCTGAAATTCACGTTCAGATTTCCCCGTGCAACAATGTTGGCGGCTGCCCGCCACTCGCGATATTATGTCTCCAGATTAGGCGAGGTGCGCACAGGCTGAATTTCACGGGCAGAATTCGCCGTGCAACAATTTTCTCGGCCGTCCGCGATGCACGATATTATGTCCACAGATTAGCCGAGGCGCGGACAGGCTGTATAGCACGGGTAGAATTCGCATGCAACAATGTTCGCGGCCGTCCGCGACGCGCGATATTATGTCTCCAGATTAGCCGAGGCGCGGACAAGCTGAATTTCACGCGCAGATTTCCCCGTGCAACAGTTTTTGCGACTGCCCGCCACTCGCGTTATTATGTCTCCATATTAGCCGAGAGGCGGACAGGCTGAATTTCACGGGCAGAATTAGTCGTGCAACAATGTTCGCGGCAGCCCGCGACGCGCGATATTATGTCTCCATATTAGCCGAGTCGCGGACAGGCTGAATTTCACGGGCTCAGCTCATCGTGCAACAATGTTCGCGGCAGCCCGCGACGCGCGATACTATGTCTCCAGATTAGCCGAGGAGCGGACAGGCTGAAATTCACGTTCAGATTTCCCCGTGCAACAATGTTGGCGGCTGCCCGCCAATCGCGATATTATGTCTCCAGATTAGGCGAGGTGCGCACAGGCTGAATTTCACGGGCAGAATTCGCCGTGCAACAATTTTCTCGGCCGTTCGCGATGCGCGATATTATGTCTCCAGATTAGCCGAGGCGCGGACAGGCTGTATAGCACGGGTAGAATTCGCATGCAACAATGTTCGCGGCCGTCCGCGACGCGCGATATTATGTCTCTAGATTAGCCGAGGCGCGGACAAGCTGAATTTCACGCGCAGATTTCCCCGTGCAACAATTTTGCGACTGCCCGCCACTCGCGCTATTATGTCTCCATATTAGCCGAGAGGCGGACAGGCTGAATTTCACGGGCACAGTTCGCCGTGCAACAATGTTCGCGGCAGCCCGCGACGCGCGATATTATGTCTCTAGATTAGCCTAGGCGCGGATAGACTGAATTTCACGGGCAGACTTCCCCGTGCAACAATGTTGGCGGATGCCCGCCACTCGCGATATTATGTCCCCATATTAGCCGAGGCGCGGACAGGCTGAATTTCACGGGCAGAATTCGCCGTGCAACAATGTTCGCGGCAGCCCGCCACGCGCGATATTATGTCTCCAGATTAGCCGAGGAGCGGATAGACTGAATTTTACGGGCAGATTTCCCCGTGCAACAATGTTGGCGGCTGCCCGCCACTCGCGATATTATGTCTCCATATTAGCCGAGGCGCGGACAGCCTGAATTTCACTGGCACAGTTCATCGTGCAACAATGTTGGCGGTTGCCCGCCACACGCGATATTATGTCCCCAGATTAGCCGAGGCGCGGACAGGCTGAATTTCACGGGCAGAATTCGCCGTGCAACAATGTTCGCGGCAGCCCGCGACGCGCGATATTATGTCTCCAGATTAGCCGAGGAGCGGATAGACTGAATTTCACGGGCAGATTTCCCCGTGCAACAATGTTGGCGGCTGGCCGCCACTCTCGATATTATGTCTCCATTATGCCGAGAAGCGGACAGGCTGAATTTCACGGGCTCAGCTCATCGTGCAACAATGTTCGCGGCAGCCCGCGACGCGCGATACTATGTCTCCTGATTAGCCGAGGAGCGGACAGGCTGAAATTCACGGGCAGATTTCCCCGTGCAACAATGTTGGCGGCTGCCCGCCACTCGCGATATTATGTCTCCATATTAGCGGAGGCGCGGACAGGCTGAATTTCACGGGCACAGTTCGCCGTGCAACAATGTTCGCGGCTGCGCGCCACTCGCGCTATTATGTCTCCATATTAGCCGAGAAGCGGACAGGCTGAATTTCACGGGCAGAATTCGTCTGGCAACAATGTTCGCGGCAGCCCGCGACGCGCGATATTATGTCTCCAGATTAGCCGAGGAGCGGATAGACTGAATTTCACGGGCAGATTTCCCCGTGCAACAATGTTGGCGGCTGCCCGCCACTCGCGATATTATGTCTCCATATTAGCCGAGAAGCGGACAGGCTGAAATTCACACGCAGAATTCGCCGTGCAACAATGTTCGCGGCAGCCCGCGATGCGCGATATTATGTATCCAAATTAGCCGAGGCGCGGACAGGCTGAAATTCACGTTCAGATTTCCCCGTGCAACAATGTTGGCGGCTGCCCGCCAATCGCGATATTATGTCTCCATATTAGCCGAGAAGCGGACAGGCTGAATTTCACGCGCACAGTTCGCCGTGCAACAATGTTCGCGGCTAGGCGCCACTCGCCCTATTATGTCCCCATATTAGCCGAGAAGCGGACAGGCTGAATTTCACGGGCAGAATTCGTCGTGCAACAATGTTCGCGGCAGCCCGCGACGCGCGATATTATGTCTCCAGATTAGCCGAGAGGCGGACAGGCTGAAATTCACGTTCAGATTTCCCCGTGCAACAATGTTGGCGGCTGCCCGCCACTCGCGATATTATGTCTCCAGATTAGGCGAGGTGCGCACAGGCTGAATTTCACGGGCAGAATTCGCCGTGCAACAATTTTCTCGGCCGTCCGCGATGCACGATATTATGTCCACAGATTAGCCGAGGCGCGGACAGGCTGTATAGCACGGGTAGAATTCGCATGCAACAATGTTCGCGGCCGTCCGCGACGCGCGATATTATGTCTCCAGATTAGCCGAGGCGCGGACAAGCTGAATTTCACGCGCAGATTTCCCCGTGCAACAGTTTTTGCGACTGCCCGCCACTCGCGTTATTATGTCTCCATATTAGCCGAGAGGCGGACAGGCTGAATTTCACGGGCAGAATTAGTCGTGCAACAATGTTCGCGGCAGCCCGCGACGCGCGATATTATGTCTCCATATTAGCCGAGTCGCGGACAGGCTGAATTTCACGGGCTCAGCTCATCGTGCAACAATGTTCGCGGCAGCCCGCGACGCGCGATACTATGTCTCCAGATTAGCCGAGGAGCGGACAGGCTGAAATTCACGTTCAGATTTCCCCGTGCAACAATGTTGGCGGCTGCCCGCCAATCGCGATATTATGTCTCCAGATTAGGCGAGGTGCGCACAGGCTGAATTTCACGGGCAGAATTCGCCGTGCAACAATTTTCTCGGCCGTCCGCGATGCGCGATATTATGTCTCCAGATTAGCCGAGGCGCGGACAGGCTGTATAGCACGGGTAGAATTCGCATGCAACAATGTTCGCGGCCGTCCGCGACGCGCGATATTATGTCTCTAGATTAGCCGAGGCGCGGACAAGCTGAATTTCACGCGCAGATTTCCCCGTGCAACAATTTTGCGACTGCCCGCCACTCGCGCTATTATGTCTCCATATTAGCCGAGAGGCGGACAGGCTGAATTTCACGGGCACAGTTCGCCGTGCAACAATGTTCGCGGCAGCCCGCGACGCGCGATATTATGTCTCTAGATTAGCCTAGGCGCGGATAGACTGAATTTCACGGGCAGACTTCCCCGTGCAACAATGTTGGCGGATGCCCGCCACTCGCGATATTATGTCCCCATATTAGCCGAGGCGCGGACAGGCTGAATTTCACGGGCAGAATTCGCCGTGCAACAATGTTCGCGGCAGCCCGCCACGCGCGATATTATGTCTCCAGATTAGCCGAGGAGCGGATAGACTGAATTTTACGGGCAGATTTCCCCGTGCAACAATGTTGGCGGCTGCCCGCCACTCGCGATATTATGTCTCCATATTAGCCGAGGCGCGGACAGCCTGAATTTCACTGGCACAGTTCATCGTGCAACAATGTTGGCGGTTGCCCGCCACACGCGATATTATGTCCCCAGATTAGCCGAGGCGCGGACAGGCTGAATTTCACGGGCAGAATTCGCCGTGCAACAATGTTCGCGGCAGCCCGCGACGCGCGATATTATGTCTCCAGATTAGCCGAGGAGCGGATAGACTGAATTTCACGGGCAGATTTCCCCGTGCAACAATGTTGGCGGCTGCCCGGCACTCGCGATATTATGTCTCCATTATGCCGAGAAGCGGACAGGCTGAATTTCACGGGCTCAGCTCATCGTGCAACAATGTTCGCGGCAGCCCGCGACGCGCGATACTATGTCTCCTGATTAGCCGAGGAGCGGACTGGCTGAAATTCACGGGCAGATTTCCCCGTGCAACAATGTTGGCGGCTGCCCGCCACTCGCGATATTATGTCTCCATATTAGCCGAGAAGCGGACAGGCTGAATTTCACGGGCAGAATTCGTCGTGCAACAATGTTCGCGGCAGCCCGCGACGCGCAATATTATGTCTCCAGATTAGCCGAGAAGCGGACAGGCTGAATTTTACGGGCAGAATTCGTCGTGCAACAATCTTCGCGGCAGCCCGCGACGCGCGATATTATGTCTCCAGATTAGCCGAGGAGCGGACAGGCTGAAATTCACGTTCAGATTTCCCCGTGCAACAATGTTGGCGGCTGCCCGCCACTCGCGATATTATGCCTCCAGATTAGGCGAGGTGCGCACAGGCTGAATTTCACGGGCAGAATTCGCCGTGCAACAATTTTCTCGGCCGTCCGCGATGCGCGATATTATGTCTCCAGATTAGCCGAGGCGCGGACAGGCTGTATAGCACGGGTAGAATTCGCATGCAACAATGTTCGCGGCTGCCCGCGACGCGCGATATTATGTCTCCAGATTAGCCGAGGAGCGGATAGACTGAATTTCACGGGCAGACTTCCCCGTGCAACAATGTTGGCGGATGCCCGCCACTCGCGATATTATGTCTCCATATTAGTGGAGGCGCGGACAGGCTGAATTTCACGGGCTCAGTTCATCGTGCAACAATGTTGGCGGTTGCCCGCCACACGCGATATTATGTCCCCAGATTAGCCGAGGCGCGGACAGGCTGAATTTCACGGCAGAATTCGCCGTGCAACAATGTTCGCGGCAGCCCGCGACGCGCGATATTGTGTCTCCAGATTAGCCGAGGAGCGGATAGACTGAATTTCACTGGCAGATTTCCCCGTGCAACAATGTTGGCGGCTGCCCGCCACTCGCGATATTATGTCTCCATATTAGCCGAGAAGCGGACAGGCTGAATTTCACGGGCACAGTTCGCCGTGCAACAATGTTCGCGGCAGCCCGCGACGCGCGATATTATGTCTCCAGATTAGCCGAGAAGCGGACAGGCTGTAATTCACGCTCAGATTTCCCCGTGCAACAATGTTGGCGGCTGCCCGCCACTCGCGATATTATGTTCCCGTATTAGCCGAGAAGCGGACAGGCTGAATTTCACGGGTAGAATTCGTCTGGCAACAATGTTCGCGGCAGCCCGCGACGCGCGATATTATGTCTAGAGATTAGCCGAGGCGCGGATAGACTGAATTTCACGGGCAGAATTCCCCGTGCAACAATGTTGGCGGCTGCCCGCCACTCGCGATATTATGTCTCCATATTAGCGGAGGCGCGGACAGGCTGAATTTCACGGGCGCAGTTCGCCGTGCAACAATGTTCGCGGCTGCGCGCCACTCGCGCTATTATGTCTCCATATTAGCCGAGAAGCGGACAGGCTGAATTTCACGGGCAGAATTCGTCTGGCAACAATGTTCGCGGCAGCCCGCGACGCGCGATATTATGTCTCCAGATTAGCCGAGGAGCGGATAGACTGAATTTCACGGGCAGATTTCCCCGTGCAACAATGTTGGCGGCTGCCCGCCACTCGCGATATTATGTCTCCATATTAGCCGAGAAGCGGACAGGCTGAAATTCACGCGCAGAATTCGCCGTGCAACAATGTTCGCGGTAGCCCGCGATGCGCGATATTATGTATCCAAATTAGCCGAGGCGCGGACAGGCTGAATTTCAAGAACAGATTTCCCCGTGCAAAAATGCTGGCGGCTGCCCGCCACTCGCGATATTATGTTTCCATATTAGCCGAGAAGCGGACAGGCTGAATTTCACGCGCACAGTTCGCCGTGCAACAATGTTCGCGGCTAGGCGCCACTCGCCCTATTATGTCTCCATATTAGCCGAGAAGCGGACAGGATGAATTTCACGGGCAGAATTCGTCGTGCAACAATGTTCGCGGCAGCCCGCGACGCGCGATATTATGTCTCCAGATTAGCCGAGGAGCGGACAGGCTGAAATTCACGTTCAGATTTCCCCGTGCAACAATGTTGGCGGCTGCCCGCCACTCGCGATATTATGTCTCCAGATTAGGCGAGGTGCGCACAGGCTGAATTTCACGGGCAGAATTCGCCGTGCAACAATTTTCTCGGCCGTCCGCGATGCGCGATATTATGTCCACAGATTAGCCGAGGCGCGGACAGGCTGTATAGCACGGGTAGAATTCGCATGCAACAATGTTCGCGGCCGTCCGCGACGCGCGATATTATGTCTCCAGATTAGCCGAGGCGCGGACAAGCTGAATTTCACGCGCAGATTTCCCCGTGCAACAGTTTTTGCGACTGCCCGCCACTCGCGTTATTATGTCTCCATATTAGCCGAGAGGCGGACAGGCTGAATTTCACGGGCAGAATTAGTCGTGCAACAATGTTCGCGGCAGCCCGCGACGTGCGATATTATGTCTCCATATTAGCCGAGTCGCGGACAGGCTGAATTTCACGGGCTCAGCTCATCGTGCAACAATGTTCGCGGCAGCCCGCTACGCGCGATATTATGTCTCCAGATTAGCCGAGGAGCGGACAGGCTGAAATTCACGTTCAGATTTCCCCGTGCAACAATGTTGGCGGCTGCCCGCCACTCGCGATATTATGTCTCCAGATTAGGCGAGGTGCGCACAGGCTGAATTTCACGGGCAGAATTCGCCGTGCAACAATTTTCTCGGCCGTACGCGATGCGCGATATTATGTCCACAGATTAGCCGAGGCGCGGACAGGCTGTATAGCACGGGTAGAATTCGCATGCAACAATGTTCGCGGCCGTCCGCGACGCGCGATATTATGTCTCCAGATTAGCCGAGGCGCGGACAAGCTGAATTTCACGCGCAGATTTCCCCGTGCAACAGTTTTTGCGACTGCCCGCCACTCGCGCTATTATGTCTCCATATTAGCCGAGAGGCGGACAGGCTGAATTTCATGGGCAGAATTAGTCGTGCAACAATGTTCGCGGCAGCCCGCGACGCGCGATATTATGTCTCCATATTAGCCGAATCGCGGACAGGCTGAATTTCACGGGCTCAGCTCATCGTGCAACAATGTTCGCGGCAGCCCGCGACGCGCGATATTATGTCTCCAGATTAGCCGAGGAGCGGACAGGCTGAAATTCACGTTCAGATTTCCCCGTGCAACAATGTTGGCGGCTGCCCGCCACTCGCGATATTATGTCTCCAGATTAGGCGAGGTGCGCACAGGCTGAATTTCACGGGCAGAATTCGCCGTGCAACAATTTTCTCGGCCGTCCGCGATGCGCGATATTATGTCCACAGATTAGCCGAGGCGCGGACAGGCTGTATAGCACGGGTAGAATTCGCATGCAACAATGTTCGCGGCCGTCCGCGACGCGCGATATTATGTCTCCAGATTAGCCGAGGCGCGGACAAGCTGAATTTCACGCGCAGGTTTCCCCGTGCAACAGTTTTTGCGACTGCCCGCCACTCGCGCTATTATGTCTCCATATTAGCCGAGAGGCGGACAGGCTGAATTTCATGGGCAGAATTAGTCGTGCAACAATGTTCGCGGCAGCCCGCGACGCGCGATATTATGTCTCCATATTAGCCGAGTCGCGGACAGGCTGAATTTCACGGGCTCAGCTCATCGTGCAACAATGTTCGCGGCAGCCCGCGACGCGCGATACTATTTCTCCAGATTAGCCGAGGAGCGGACAGGCTGAAATTCACGTTCAGATTTCCCCGTGCAACAATGTTGGCGGCTGCCCGCCAATCGCGATATTATGTCTCCAGATTAGGCGAGGTGCGCACAGGCTGAATTTCACGGGCAGAATTCGCCGTGCAACAATTTTCTCGGCCGTCCGCGATGCGCGATATTATGTCTCCAGATTAGCCGAGGCGCGGACAGGTTGTATAGCACGGGTAGAATTCGCATGCAACAATGTTCGCGGCCGTCCGCGACGCGCGATATTATGTCTCTAGATTAGCCGAGGGGCGGACAAGCTGAATTTCACGCGCAGATTTCCCCGTGCAACAATTTTGCGACTGCCCGCCACTCGCGCTATTATGTCTCCATATTAGCCGAGAGGCGGACAGGCTGAATTTCACGGGCACAGTTCGCCGTGCAACAATGTTCGCGGCAGCCCGCGACGCGCGATATTATGTCTCTAGATTAGCCTAGGCGCGGATAGACTGAATTTCACGGGCAGACTTCCCCGGGCAACAATGTTGGCGGATGCCCGCCACTCGCGATATTATGTCCCCAGATTAGCCGAGGCGCGGACAGGCTGAATTTCACGGGCAGAATTCGCCGTGCAACAATGTTCGCGGCAGCCCGCCACGCGCGATATTATGTCTCCAGATTAGCCGAGGAGCGGAGAGACTGAATTTTACGGGCAGATTTCCCGTGCAACAATGTTGGCGGCTGCCCGCCACTCGCGATATTATGTCTCCATATTAGCCGAGGCGCGGACAGCCTGAATTTCACTGGCACAGTTCATCGTGCAACATTGTTGGCGGTTGCCCGCCACACGCGATATTATGTCCCCAGATTATCGGAGGCGCGGACAGGCTGAATTTCACGGGCAGAATTTGCCGTGCAACAATTTTCGCGGCAGCACACGACGCGCGATATTATGTCTCCAGATTAGCCTAGGCGCGGATAGACTGAATTTCACGGGCAGATTTTCCCGTGCAACAATGTTGGCGGCTGCCCGCCACTCGCGATATTATGTCTCCATATTAGCGGAGGCGCGGACAGGCTGAATTTCACGGGCTCAGTTCATCGTGCAACAATGTTGGCGGTTGCCCGCCACACGCGATATTATGTCCCCAGATTAGCCGAGGCACGGACAGGCTGAATTTCACGGGCAGAATTCGCCGTGCAACAATGTTCGCGGCAGCCCGCCAATCGCGATATTATGTCTCCAGATTAGGCGAGGTGCGCACAGGCTGAATTTCACCGGCAGAATTCGCCGTGCAACAATTTTCTCGGCCGTCCGCGATGCGCGATATTATGTCTCCAGATTAGCCGAGGCGCGGACAGGCTGTATAGCACGGGTAGAATTCGCATGCAACAATGTTCGCGGCCGTCCGCGACGCGCGATATTATGTCTCCAGATTAGCCGAGGAGCGGATAGACTGAATTTCACGGGCAGATTTCCCCGTGCAACAATGTTGGCGGCTGCCCGCCACTCGCGATATTATGTCTCCATATTAGCCGAGGCGCGGACAGCCTGAATTTCACTGGCACAGTTCATCGTGCAACAATGTTGGCGGTTGCCCGCCACACGCGATATTATGTCCCCAGATTAGCGGAGGCGCGGACAGGCTGAATTTCACGGGCAGAATTTGCCGTGCAATAATTTTCGCGGCAGCACACGACGCGCGATATTATGTCTCCAGATTAGCCTAGGCTCGGATAGACTGAATTTCACGGGCAGATTTCCCCGTGCAACAATGTTGGCGGCTGCCCGCCACTCGCGATATTATGTCTCCATATTAGCGGAAGCGCGGACAGGCTGAATTTCACGGGCTCAGTTCATCGTGCAACAATGTTGGCGGTTGCCCGCCACACGCGATATTATGTCCCCAGATTAGCCGAGGCACGGACAGGCTGAATTTCACGGGCAGAATTCGCCGTGCAACAATGTTCGCGGCAGCCCGCGACGCGCGATATTATGTCTCCAGATTAGCCGAGGAGCGGACAAGCTGAATTTCACGCGCAGATTTCCCCGTGCAACAATTTTTGCGACTGCCCGCCACTCGCGCTATTATGTCTCCATATTAGCCGAGAGGCGGACAGGCTGAATTTCACGGGCACAGTTCGCCGTGCAACAATGTTCGCGGCAGCCCGCGACGCGCGATATTATGTCTCCATATTAGCCGAGAAGCGGACAGGCTGAATTTCACGGGCACAGTTCGCCGTGCAACAATGTTCGCGGCTGCGCGCCACTCGCGCTATTATGTCTCCATATTAGCCGAGAAGCGGACAGGCTGAATTTCACGGACATAATTCGCCGTGCAACAATGTTCGCGGCTGCCCGCCACTCGGGATATTATGTCTCCATATTAGCGGATGCGCGGACAGGCTGAATTTCACGGGCTCAGTTCATCGTGCAACAATGTTGGCGGTTGCCCGCCACACGCGATATTATGTCCCCAGATTAGCCGAGGCGCGAACAGGCTGAATTTCACGGGCAGAATTTGCCGTGCAACAATGTTCGCGGCAGCCCGCGACGCGCGATATTATGTCTCCAGATTAGCCGAGGAGCGGATAGACTGAATTTCACGGGCAGATTTCCCCGTGCAACAATGTTGGCGGCTGCCCGCCACTCGCGATATTATGTCTCCATATTAGCCGAGGCGCGGACAGCCTGAATTTCACTGGCACAGTTCATCGTGCAACAATGTTGGCGGTTGCCCGCCACACGCGATATTATGTCCCCAGATTAGCGGAGGCGCGGACAGGCTGAATTTCACGGGCAGAATTTGCCGTGCAATAATTTTCGCGGCAGCACACGACGCGCGATATTATGTCTCCAGATTAGCCTAGGCTCGGATAGACTGAATTTCACGGGCAGATTTCCCCGTGCAACAATGTTGGCGGCTGCCCGCCACTCGCGATATTATGTCTCCATATTAGCGGAGGCGCGGACAGGCTGCATTTCACGGGCTCAGTTCATCGTGCAACAATGTTGGCGGTTGCCCGCCACACGCGATATTATGTCCCCAGATTAGCCGAGGCACGGACAGGCTGAATTTCACGGGCAGAATTCGCCGTGCAACAATGTTCGCGGCAGCCCGCGACGCGCGATATTATGTCTCCAGATTAGCCGAGGAGCGGACAAGCTGAATTTCACGCGCAGATTTCCCCGTGCAACAATTTTTGCGACTGCCCGCCACTCGCGCTATTATGTCTCCATATTAGCCGAGAGGCGGACAGGCTGAATTTCACGGGCACAGTTCGCCGTGCAACAATGTTCGCGGCAGCCCGCGACGCGCGATATTATGTCTCCATATTAGCCGAGAAGCGGACAGGCTGAATTTCACGGGCACAGTTCGCCGTGCAACAATGTTCGCGGCTGCGCGCCACTCGCGCTATTATGTCTCCATATTAGCCGAGAAGCGGACAGGCTGAATTTCACGGACATAATTCGCCGTGCAACAATGTTCGCGGCTGCCCGCCACTCGGGATATTATGTCTCCATATTAGCGGATACGCGGACAGGCTGAATTTCACGGGCTCAGTTCATCGTGCAACAATGTTGGCGGTTGCCCGCCACACGCGATATTATGTCCCCAGATTAGCCGAGGCGCGAACAGGCTGAATTTCACGGGCAGAATTCGCCGTGCAACAATGTTCGCGGCAGCCCGCGACGCGCGATATTATGTCTCCAGATTAGCCGAGGAGCGGATAGACTGAATTTCACGGGCAGATTTCCCCGTGCAACAATGTTGGCGGCTGCCCGCCACTCGCGATATTATGTCTCCATATTAGCCGAGGCGCGGACAGCCTGAATTTCACTGGCACAGTTCATCGTGCAACAATGTTGGCGGTTGCCCGCCACACGCGATATTATGTCCCCAGATTAGCGGAGGCGCGGACAGGCTGAATTTCACGGGCAGAATTTGCCGTGCAATAATTTTCGCGGCAGAACACGACGCGCGATATTATGTCTCCAGATTAGCCTAGGCTCGGATAGACTGAATTTCACGGGCAGATTTCCCCGTGCAACAATGTTGGCGGCTGCCCGCCACTCGCGATATTATGTCTCCATATTAGCGGAGGCGCGGACAGGCTGAATTTCACGGGCTCAGTTCATCGTGCAACAATGTTGGCGGTTGCCCGCCACACGCGATATTATGTCCCCAGATTAGCCGAGGCACGGACAGGCTGAATTTCACGGGCAGAATTCGCCGTGCAACAATGTTCGCGGCAGCCCGCGACGCGCGATATTATGTCTCCAGATTAGCCTAGGCGCGGATAGACTGAATTTCACGGGCAGACTTCCCCGTGCAACAATGTTCGCGGCTGCGCGCCACTCGCGATATTATGTCTCCATATTAGTGGAGGCGCGGACAGGCTGAATTTCACGGGCTCAGTTCATCGTGCAACAATGTTGGCGGTTGCCCGCCACACGCGATATTATGTCCCCAGATTAGCCGAGGCGCGGACAGGCTGAATTTCACGGGCAGAATTGGCCGTGCAACAATGTTCGCGGCAGCCCGCGACGCGCGATATTGTGTCTCCAGATTAGCCGAGGAGCGGACAGGCTGAAATTCACGGGCAGAATTCGCCGTGCAACAATGTTCGCGGCAGCCCGCGACGCGCGATATTATGTCTCCAGATTAGCCGAGGAGCGGACAGACTGAATTTCACGGGCAGATTTCCCCGTGCAACAATGTTGGCGGCTGGCCGCCACTCGCGATATTATGTCTCCAAATTAGCCGAGGCGCGGACATGCTGAATTTCACGGGCAGATTTCCCCGTGCAACAATTTTTGCGACTGCCCGCCACTCGCGCTATTATGTCTCCATATTAGCCGAGAGGGGGACAGGCTGAATTTCACGGGCAGAATTCGTCGTGCAAAAATGTTGGCGGCTGCCCGCCACTCGCGATATTATGTCTCCATATTAGCCGAGAAGCCGACAGGCTGAAATTCACGCGCAGAATTCGCCGTGCAACAATGTTCGCGGCAGCCCGCGACGCGCGATATTGTGTCTCCAAATTAGCCGAGGCGCGGACAGGCTGAATTCCAAGAACAGATTTCGCCGTGCAACAATGCTGGCGGCTGCCCGCCACTCGCGATATTATGTCTCCATATTAGCCGAGAAGCGGACAGGCTGAATTTCACGGGCACAGTTCGCCGTGCAACAATGTTCGCGGCAGCCCGCGACGCGCGATATTATGTCTCCAGATTAGCCGAGGAGCGGACAGGCTGAAATTCACGGGCAGATTTACCCGTGCAAAAATGCTGGCGGCTGCCCGCCACTCGCGATATTATGTCTCCATATTAGCCGAGAAGCGGACAGGCTGAATTTCACGGGCACAGTTCGCCGTGCAACAATGTTCGCGGCTAGGCGCCACTCGCCCTATTATGTCTCCATATTAGCCGAGAAGCGGACAGGCTGAATTTCACGGGCAGAATTCGTCGTGCAACAATGTTCGCGGCAGCCCGCGACGCGCGATATTATGTCTCCAGATTAGCCGAGGAGCGGACAGGCTGAAATTCATGTTCAGATTTCCCCGTGCAACAATGTTGGCGGCTGCCCGCCACTCACGATATTATGTCTCCAGATTAGGCGAGGTGCGCACAGGCTGAGTTTCACGGAAAGAATTCGCCGTGCAACAATGTTCGCGGCAGCCCGCGACGCGCGATATTATGTCTCCAGATTAGCCGAGGAGCGGACAGACTGAATTTCACGGGCAGATTTCCCCGTGCAACAATGTTGGCGGCTGGCCGCCACTCGCGATATTATGTCTCCAAATTAGCCGAGGCGCGGACATGCTGAATTTCACGGGCAGATTTCCCCGTGCAACAATTTTTGCGACTGCCCGCCACTCGCGCTATTATGTCTCCATATTAGCCGAGAGGCGGACAGGCTGAATTTCACGGGCAGAATTCGTCGTGCAAAAATGTTCGCGGCAGCCCGCGACGCGCGATATTATGTCTCCAGATTAGCCGAGGAGCGGACAGGCTGAAATTCATGTTCAGATTTCCCCGTGCAACAATGTTGGCGGCTGCCCGCCACTCACGATATTATGTCTCCAGATTAGGCGAGGTGCGCACAGGCTGAGTTTCACGGAAAGAATTCGCCGTGCAACAATGTTCGCGGCAGCCCGCGACGCGCGATATTATGTCTCCAGATTAGCCGAGGAGCGGACAGACTGAATTTCACGGGCAGATTTCCCCGTGCAACAATGTTGGCGGCTGGCCGCCACTCGCGATATTATGTCTCCAAATTAGCCGAGGCGCGGACATGCTGAATTTCACGGGCAGATTTCCCCGTGCAACAATTTTTGCGACTGCCCGCCACTCGCGCTATTATGTCTCCATATTAGCCGAGAGGCGGACAGGCTGAATTTCACGGGCAGAATTCGTCGTGCAAAAATGTTCGCGGCAGCCCGCGACGCGCGATATTATGTCTCCAGATTAGCCGAAGCGCGGATAGACTGAATTTCACCGGCAGATTTCCCCGTGCAACAATGTTGGGGGCTGCACGCCACTCGCGATATTAAGTCTCTGTATTAGCCGAGAAGCGGACAGGCTGAATTTCACGTGCAGATTTCCCCGTGCATCAATGTTGGCGGCTGCCCGCCACACGCGATATTATGTCTCCAGATTATGCGAGGTGCGCACAGGCTGAATTTCACGGGCAGAATTCGCCGTGCAACACTGTTCGCGGCAGCCCGCGACGCGCGATATTATGTCTCCAGATTAGCCGAGGAGCGGACAAGCTGAATTTCACGGGCAGATTTCCCCGTGCAACAACTTTTGCGACTGCCCGCCACTCGCGCTATTATGTCTCCATATTAGCCGAGAGGCGTACAGGCTGAATTTCACGGGCAGAATTCGTAGTGCAACAATGTTCGCGGCAGCCCGCGACGGGCGATATTGTGTCTCCAGATTAGCCGAGGAGCGGACAGGCTGAAATTCACGGGCAGATTTCCCCGTGCAACAATGTTGGCGGCTGCCCGCCACTCGCGATATTATGTCTCCAAATTAGCCAAGGAGCGGACAGGCTGAATTTCACGGGCAGAATTCACCGTGCAACAATTTTCTCGGCAGCCCGTGACGCGCGATATTATGTCTCCAGATTAGCCGAGGAGCGGACATGCTGAAATTCGCGGGCACAGTTCATTGTGCAACAATGTTGGCGGTTGCCCGCCACACGCGATATTATGTCCCCAGATTAGCCGAGGCGCGGACAGGCTGAAATTCACGCGCAGAATTCGCCGTGCAACAATGTTCGCGGCAGCCCGCGACGCGCGATATTGTGTCTCCAGATTAGCCGAGGAGCGGACAGGCTGAAATTCACGGGCAGATTTCCCCGTGCAACAATGTTGGCGGCTGCCCGCCACTCGCGATATTATGTCTCTGTATTAGCCGAGAATCGGACAGGCTGAATTTCACGTGCAGATTTCCCCGTGCAACAATGTTGGCGGCTGCCCGCCACACGCGATATTATGTCTCCAGATTAGGCGATGTGCGCACAGGCTGAACTTCACGGGCAGAATTCGCCGTGCAACAATGATCGCGGCAGCCCGCGACACGCGATATTATGTCTCCAGATTAGCCGAGGAGCGGACAAGCTGAATTTCACGGGCAGATTTCCCCGTGCATCAATTTTTGCGACTGCCCGCCACTCGGGCTATTATGTCTCCATATTAGCCGAGAGGCGGACAGGCTGAATTTCACGGGCAGAATTCGTCGTGCAACAATGTTCGCGGCAGCCCGCATCGCGCGATATTATGCCTCCAGATTAGCCGAAGCGCGGATAGACTGAATTTCACCGGCAGATTTCCCCGTACAACAATGTTGGCGGCTGCCCGCCACTCGCGATATTATGTCTCCATATTAGCCGAGGAGCGGACAGGCTGAATTTCACGGGCAGAATTCGCCGTGCAACAATGTTCGCGGCAGCCCGCGACGCGCGATATTATGTCTCCAGATTAGCCGAGGAGCGGACAGGCTGAAATTCACGGGCAGATTTCCCCGTGCAACAATGTTGGCGGCTGCCCGCCACTCGCGATATTATGTCTCCATATTAGCCGAGGCGCGGTCAGGCTGAATTTCACGGGCAGAATTCGCCGTGCAACAATGTTCGCGGCAGCCCGCGACGCGCGATATTGTGTCTCCAGATTAGCCGAGGCGCGGACAGGCTGAATTTCACGGGCAGATTTCCCCGTGCAACAATGCTGGCGGCTGCCCGCCACTCGCGATATTATGTCTCCATATTAGCCGAGAAGCGGACAGGCTGAATTTCACGGGCACAATTCGCCGTGCAACAATGTTCGCGGCAGCCCGTGACGCGCGATATTATGTCTCCAGATTAGCCGAGGAGCGGACAGGCTGGAATTCACGGGCACAGTTCATTGTGCAACAATGTTGGCGGTTGGCCGCCACACGCGATATTATGTCCCCAGATTAGCCGAGGCGCGGACAGGCTGAAATTCACGCGCAGAATTCGCCGTGCAACAATTTTTGCGACTGCCCGCCACTCGCGCTATTATGTCTCCATATTAGCCGAGGCGCGGACAGGCTGAATTTCACGGGCAGAATTCGCCGTGCAACAATGTTCGCGGCAGCCCGCGACGCGCGATATTATGTCTCCAGATTAGCCGAGGAGCGGACAGACTGAATTTCACGGGCAGATTTCCCCGTGCAACAATGTTGGCGGCTGGCCGCCACTCGCGATATTATGTCTCCAAATTAGCCGAGTCGCGGACATGCTGAATTTCACGGGCAGATTTCCCCGTGCAACAATTTTTGCGACTGCCCGCCACTCGCGCTATTATGTCTCCATATTAGCCGAGAGGCGGACAGGCTGAATTTCACGGGCAGAATTCGTCGTGCAAAAATGTTCGCGGCAGCCCGCGACGCGCGATATTATGTCTCCAGATTAGCCGAGGAGCGGACAGGCTGAAATTCACGTTCAGATTTACCCGTGCAACAATGTTGGCGGCAGCCCGCCACTCGCGATATTATGTCTCCAGGTTAGGCGAGGTGCGCACAGGCTGAATTTCACGGGCAGAATTCGCCGTGCAACAATTTTCTCGGCCGTCCGCGATGCGCGATATTATGTCTCCAGAATAGCCGAGGCGCGGACAGGCTGTATAGCACGGGTAGAATTCGCCGTGCAACAATGTTCGCGGCAGCCCGCGACGCGCGATATTATGTCTCCAGATTAGCCGAGCAGCGGACAAGCTGAATTTCACGTGCAGATTTCCCCGTGCAACAATTTTTGCGACTGCCCGCCACTCGCGCTATTATGTCTCCATATTAGCCGAGAGGCGGACAGGCTGAATTTCACGGGCAGAATTAGTCGTGCAACAATGTTCGCGGCAGCCCGCGACGCGCGATATTATGTCTCCAGATTAGCCTAGGCGCGGATAGACTGAATTTCACGGACAGATTTCACCGTGCAACAATGTTGGCGGCTGCCCGCCACTCGCGATATTATGTCTCCATGTTAGCCGAGAAGCGGACAGGCTGAATTTCACTGGCACAATTCGCCGTGCAATAATGTTCGCGGCTGCACGCTACGCGCGATATTATGCCTCCACATTAGTCAAGGCGCGGACATGCTGGAGGTCAGCGGCAGATTTCCCCGTGCAAAAATTTTGACAGCTGCCCGCCACTCGCGATATTATGTCTCCAGATTAGCCGAGGCGCGGACAAGCTGAATTTCACGGGCAGATTTCACCGTGCAACAATTTTTGCGACTGCACGCCACTCGCGCTATTATGTCTCCATATTAGCCGAGAGGCGGACAAGCTGAATTTCACGCCCAGAATTCGTCGTGCAACAATGTTCGCGGCAGCCCGCATCGCGCGATATTATGTCTCCAGATTAACCGAAGCGCGGATAGACTGAATTTCACCGGCAGATTTCCCCGTGCAACAATGTTGGGGGCTGCACGCCACTCGCGATATTATGTCTCTGTATTAGCCGAGAAGCGGACAGGCTGAATTTCACGTGCAGATTTCCCCGTGCAACAATGTTGGCGGCTGCCCGCCACACGCGATATTATGTCTCCAGATTATGCGAGGTGCGCACAGGCTGAATTTCACGGGCAGAATTCGCCGTGCAACAATGTTCGCGGCAGCCCGCGACGCGCGATATTATGTCTCCAGATTAGCCGAGGAGCGGACAAGCTGAATTTCACGGGCAGATTTCCCCGTGCAACAACTTTTGCGACTGCCCGCCACTCGCGCTATTATGTCTCCATATTAGCCGAGAGGCGGACAGGCTGAATTTCACGGGCAGAATTCGTAGTGCAACAATGTTCGCGGCAACCCGCGACGAGCGATATTGTGTCTCCAGATTAGCCGAGGAGCGGACAGGCTGAAATTCACGGGCAGATTTCCCCGTGCAACAATGTTGGCGGCTGCCCGCCACTCGCGATATTATGTCTCCAAATTAGCCAAGGAGCGGACAAGCTGAATTTCACGGGCAGAATTCACCGTGCAACAATGTTCGCGGCAGCCCGCGACGCGCGATATTGTGTCTCCAGATTAGCCGAGGCGCGGACAGGTTGAATTTCACGGGCAGATTTCCCCGTGCAACAATGCTGGCGGCTGCCCGCCACTCGCGATATTATGTCTCCATATTAGCCGAGAAGCGGACAGGCTGAATTTCACGGGCACAATTCGCCGTGCAACAATGTTCGCGGCTGCACGCTACGCGCGATATTATGCCTCCACATTAGTCGAGGCGCGGACATGCTGGAGGTCAGCGGCAGATTTCCCCGTGCAAATATTTTGACAGCTGCCCGCCACTCGCGATATTATGTCTCCATATTAGCCGAGAAGCGGACAGGCTGAATTTCACGGGCACAATTCGCCGTGCAACAATGTTCGCGGCAGCCCGTGACGCGCGATATTATGTCTCCAGATTAGCCGAGGAGCGGACAGGCTGAAATTCACGGGCACAGTTCATTGTGCAACAATGTTGGCGGTTGCCCGCCACACGCGATATTATGTCCCCAGATTAGCCGAGGCGCGGACAGGCTGAAATTCACGCGCAGAATTCGCCGTGCAACAATTTTTGCGACTGCCCGCCACTCGCGCTATTATGTCTCCATATTAGCCGAGGCGCGGACAGGCTGAATTTCACGGGCAGAATTCGCCGTGCAACAATGTTCGCTGCAGCCCGCGACGCGCGATATTATGTCTCCAGATTAGCCGAGGAGCGGACAGACTGAATTTCACGGGCAGATTTCCCCGTGCAACAATGTTGGCGGCTGGCCGCCACTCGCGATATTATGTCTCCAAATTAGCCGAGTCGCGGACATGCTGAATTTCACGGGCAGATTTCCCCGTGCAACAATTTTTGCGACTGCCCGCCACTCGCGCTATTATGTCTCCATATTAGCCGAGAGGCGGACAGGCTGAATTTCACGGGCAGAATTCGTCGTGCAAAAATGTTCGCGGCAGCCCGCGACGCGCGATATTATGTCTCCAGATTAGCCGAGGAGCGGACAGGCTGAAATTCACGTTCAGATTTACCCGTGCAACAATGTTGGCGGCAGCCCGCCACTCGCGATATTATGTCTCCAGGTTAGGCGAGGTGCGCACAGGCTGAATTTCACGGGCAGAATTCGCCGTGCAACAATTTTCTCGGCCGTCCGCGATGCGCGATATTATGTCTCCAGAATAGCCGAGGCGCGGACAGGCTGTATAGCACGGGTAGAATTCGCCGTGCAACAATGTTCGCGGCAGCCCGCGACGCGCGATATTATGTCTCCAGATTAGCCGAGGAGCGGACAAGCTGAATTTCACGCGCAGATTTCCCCGTGCAACAATTTTTGCGACTGCCCGCCACTCGCGCTATTATGTCTCCATATTAGCCGAGAGGCGGACAGGCTGAATTTCACGGGCAGAATTAGTCGTGCAACAATGTTCGCGGCAGCCCGCGACGCGCGATATTATGTCTCCAGATTAGCCTAGGCGCGGATAGACTGAATTTCACGGACAGATTTCACCGTGCAACAATGTTGGCGGCTGCCCGCCACTCGCGATATTATGTCTCCATGTTAGCCGAGAAGCGGACAGGCTGAATTTCACTGGCACAATTCGCCGTGCAATAATGTTCGCGGCTGCACGCTACGCGCGATATTATGCCTCCACATTAGTCAAGGCGCGGACATGCTGGAGGTCAGCGGCAGATTTCCCCGTGCAAAAATTTTGACAGCTGCCCGCCACTCGCGATATTATGTCTCCAGATTAGCCGAGGCGCGGACAAGCTGAATTTCACGGGCAGATTTCACCGTGCAACAATTTTTGCGACTGCACGCCACTCGCGCTATTATGTCTCCATATTAGCCGAGAGGCGGACAAGCTGAATTTCACGCCCAGAATTCGTCGTGCAACAATGTTCGCGGCAGCCCGCATCGCGCGATATTATGTCTCCAGATTAACCGAAGCGCGGATAGACTGAATTTCACCGGCAGATTTCCCCGTGCAACAATGTTGGGGGCTGCACGCCACTCGCGATATTATGTCTCTGTATTAGCCGAGAAGCGGACAGGCTGAATTTCACGTGCAGATTTCCCCGTGCAACAATGTTGGCGGCTGCCCGCCACACGCGATATTATGTCTCCAGATTATGCGAGGTGCGCACAGGCTGAATTTCACGGGCAGAATTCGCCGTGCAACAATGTTCGCGGCAGCCCGCGACGCGCGATATTATGTCTCCAGATTAGCCGAGGAGCGGACAAGCTGAATTTCACGGGCAGATTTCCCCGTGCAACAACTTTTGCGACTGCCCGCCACTCGCGCTATTATGTCTCCATATTAGCCGAGAGGCGGACAGGCTGAATTTCACGGGCAGAATTCGTAGTGCAACAATGTTCGCGGCAACCCGCGACGCGCGATATTGTGTCTCCAGATTAGCCGAGGAGCGGACAGGCTGAAATTCACGGGCAGATTTCCCCGTGCAACAATGTTGGCGGCTGCCCGCCACTCGCGATATTATGTCTCCAAATTAGCCAAGGAGCGGACAGGCTGAATTTCACGGGCAGAATTCACCGTGCAACAATGTTCGCGGCAGCCCGCGACGCGCGATATTGTGTCTCCAGATTAGCCGAGGCGCGGACAGGTTGAATTTCACGGGCAGATTTCCCCGTGCAACAATGCTGGCGGCTGCCCGCCACTCGCGATATTATGTCTCCAGATTAGCCGAAGCGCGGATAGACTGAATTTCACCGGCAGATTTCCCCGTGCAACAATGTTGGGGGCTGCACGCCACTCGCGATATTATGTCTCTGTAATTAGCCGAGAAGCGGACAGGCTGAATTTCACGTGCAGATTTCCCCGTGCAACAATGTTGGCGGCTGCCCGCCACACGCGATATTATGTCTCCAGATTATGCGAGGTGCGCACAGGCTGAATTTCACGGGAAGAATTCGCCGTGCAACAATGTTCGCGGCAGCCCGCGACGCGCGATATTATGTCTCCAGATTAGCCGAGGAGCGGACAAGCTGAATTTCACGGGCAGATTTCCCCGTGCAACAACTTTTGCGACTGCCCGCCACTCGCGCTATTATGTTTCCATATTAGCCGAGAGGCGGACAGGCTGAATTTCACGGGCAGAATTCGTAGTGCAACAATGTTCGCGGCAGCCCGCGACGCGCGATATTGTGTCTCCAGATTAGAAGAGGAGCGGACAGGCTGAAATTCACGGGCAGATTTCCCCGTGCAACAATGTTGGCGGCTGCCCGCCACTCGCGATATTATGTCTCCAAATTAGCCAAGGAGCGGACAGGCTGAATTTCACGGGCAGAATTCACCGTGCAACAATTTTCTCGGCCGTCCGCGATGCGCGATATTATATCTCCAGATTAGCCGAGGCGCGGACAGGCTGAAATTCACGGGCAGATTTCCCCGTGCAACAATGTTGGCGGCTGCCCGCCACTCGCGATATTATGTCTCCATATTAGCCGAGGCGCGGACAGGCTGAATTTCACGGGCACAGTTCGCCGTGCAACAATGTTCGCGGCTGCGCGCCACTCGCGCTATTATGTCTCCATATTAGCCGAGGCGCGGACAGGCTGAATTTCACGGGCAGAATTCGCCGTGCAACAATGTTCGCGGCAGTCCGTGACGCGCGATATTATGTCTCCAGATTAGCCGAGGAGCGGACAGGCTGAAATTCACGGGCAGATTTCCCCGTGCAACAATGTTGGCGGCTGCCCGCCACTCGCGATATTATGTCTCCATATTAGCCGAGGCGCGGACAGGCTGAATTACACGGCAGAATTCGCCGTGCAACAATGTTCGCGGCAGACCGTGACGCGCGATATTATGTCTCCAGATTAGCCGAGGAGCGGACATGCTGAAATTCACGGGCACAGTTCATTGTGCAACAATGTTGGCGGTTGCCCGCCACACGCGATATTATGTCCCCAGATTAGCCGAGGCGCGGACAGGCTGAAATTCACGCGCAGAATTCGCCGTGCAACAATGTTCGCGGCAGCCCGCGACGCGCGATATTGTGTCTCCAGATTAGCCGAGGAGCGGACAGGCTGAAATTCACGGGCAGATTTCCCCGTGCAACAATGTTGGCGGCTGCCCGCCACTCGCGATATTATGTCTCCAGATTAGCCGAGGAGCGGACAGGCTGAAATTCACTGGCAGATTTCCCCGTGCAACAATGTTGGCGGCTGCCCGCCACTCGCGATATTATGTCTCTGTATTAGCCGAGAAGCGGACAGGCTGAATTTCACGTGCAGATTTCCCCGTGCAACAATGTTGGCGGCTGCCCGCCACACGCGATATTATGTCTCCAGATTAGGCGAGGTGCGCACAGGCTGAATTTCACGGGCAGAATTCGCCGTGCAACAATGATCGCGGCAGCCCGCGACGCGCGATATTATGTCTCCAGATTAGCCGAGGAGCGGACAAGCTGAATTTCACGGGCAGATTTCCCCGTGCAACAATTTTTGCGACTGCCCGCCACTCGCGCTATTATGTCTCCATATTAGCCGAGAGGCGGACAGGCTGAATTTCACGGGCAGAATTCGTCGTGCAACAATGTTCGCGGCAGCCCGCATCGCGCAATATTATGCCTCCAGATTAGCCGAAGCGCGGATAGACTGAATTTCACCGGCAGATTTCCCCGTACAACAATGTTGGCGGCTGCCCGCCACTCGCGATATTATGTCTCCATATTAGCCGAGGAGCGGACAGGCTGAATTTCACGGGCAGAATTCGCCGTGCAACAATGTTCGCGGCAGCCCGCGACGCGCGATATTATGTCTCCAGATTAGCCGAGGAGCGGACAGGCTGAAATTCACGGGCAGATTTCCCCGTGCAACAATGTTCGCGGCTGCACGCTACGCGCGATATTATGCCTCCACATTAGTCGAGGCGCGGACATGCTGGAGGTCAGCGGCAGATTTCCCCGTGCAAATATTTTGACAGCTGCCCGCCACTCGCGATATTATGTCTCCATATTAGCCGAGAAGCGGACAGGCTGAATTTCACAGGCACAATTCGCCGTGCAACAATGTTCGCGGCAGCCCGTGACGCGCGATATTATGTCTCCAGATTAGCCGAGGAGCGGACAGGCTGAAATTCACGGGCACAGTTCATTGTGCAACAATGTTGGCGGTTGCCCGCCACTCGCGCTATTATGTCTCCATATTAGCCGAGAGGCGGACAGGCTGAATTTCACGGGCAGAATTCGTCGTGCAACAATGTTCGCGGTAGCCCGCATCGCGCGATATTATGCCTCCAGATTAGCCGAAGCGCGGATAGACTGAATTTCACCGGCAGATTTCCCCGTGCAACAATGTTGGCGGCTGCCCGCCACTCGCGATATTATGTCTCCATATTAGCCGAGGCGCGGACAGGCTGAATTTCACGGGCAGAATTCGCCGTGCAACAATGTTCGCGGCAGCCCGCGACGCGCGATATTATGTCTCCAGATTAGCCGAGGAGCGGACAGGCTGAAATTCACGGGCAGATTTCCCCGTGCAACAATGTTGGCGGCTGCCCGCCACTCGCGATATTATGTCTCCATATTAGCCGAGGCGCGGACAGGCTGAACTTCACGGGCAGAATTCGCCGTGCACAATGTTCGCGGCAGTCCGTGACGCGCGATATTATGTCTCCAGATTAGCCGAGGAGCGGACAGGCTGAAATTCACGGGCAGATTTCCCCGTGCAACAATGTTCGCGGCAGCCCGCGACGCGCGATATTATGTCTCCAGATTAGCCGAGGAGCGGACAAGCTGAATTTCACGGGCAGATTTCCCCGTGCAACAATTTTTGCGACTGCCCGCCACTCGCGCTATTATGTCTCCATATTAGTCGAGAGGCGGAGTGGCTGAATTTCACGGGCAGAATTCGTTGTGCAACAATGTTCGCGGCAGCCCGTGACGCGCGATATTGTGTCTCCAGATTAGCCGAGGAGCGGACAGGCTGAAATTCACGGGCAGATTTCCCCGTGCAACAATGTTGGCGGCTGCCCGCCACTCGCGATATTGTGTCTCCAAATTAGCCAAGGCGCGGACAGGCTGTATAGCACGGGTAGAATTCGCATGCAACAATGTTCGCAGCCGCCCGCGACGCGCGATATTATGTCTCCAGGTTAGCCGAGGCGCGGATAGACTGAATTTCACCGGCAGATTTCCCCGTGCAACAATGTTGGCGGCTGTCCGCCACTCGCGATATTATGTCTCCATATTAGCCGAGGCGCGGACAGGCTGAATTTCACGGGCAGAATTCGCCGTGCAACAATGTTCGCGGCAGCCCGCGACGCGCTATATTATGTCTCCAGATTAGCCGAGGAGCGGACAGGCTGAAATTCACGGGCAGATTTCCCCGTGCAACAATGTTGGCGGCTGCCCGCCACTCGCGATATTATGTCTCCAAATTAGCCGAGGCGCGGACAGGCTGAATTTCACGGGCAGAATTCGCCGTGCAACAATGTTCGCGGCAGCCCGCGACGCGCGATATTGTGTCTCCAGATTAGCCGAGGCGCGGACAGGCTGAATTTCACGGGCAGATTTCCCCGTGCAACAATGTTCGCGGCAGCCCGCGACGCGCGATATTGTGTCTCCAGATTAGCCGAGGCGCGGACAGGCTGAATTTCACGGGCAGATTTCCCCGTGCAACAATGCTGGCGGCTGCCCGCCACTCGCGATATAATGTCTCCATATTAGCGAGAAGCGGACAGGCTGAATTTCACGGGCACAATTCGCCGTGCAACAATGTTCGCGGCTGCACGCTACGCGCGATATTATGCCTCGACATTAGTCGAGGCGCGGACATGCTGGAGGTCAGCGGCAGATTTCCCCGTGCAAATATTTTGACAGCTGCCCGCCACTCGCGATATTATGTCTCCATATTAGCCGAGAAGCGGACAGGCTGAATTTCACGGGCACAATTCGCCGTGCAACAATGTTCGCGGCAGCCCGTGACGCGCGATATTATGTCGCCAGATTAGCCGAGGAGCGGACAGGCTGAAATTCACGGGCACAGTTCATTGTGCAACAATGTTGGCGGTTGCCCGCCACACGCGATATTATGTCCCCAGATTAGCCGAGGCGCGGACAGGCTGAAATTCACGCGCAGAATTCGCCGTGCAACAATTTTTGCGACTGCCCGCCATTCGCGCTATTATGTCTCCATATTAGCCGAGAGGCGGACAGGCTGAATTTCACGGGCAGAATTCGTCGTGCAACAATGTTCGCGGTAGCCCGCATCGCGCGATATTATGCCTCCAGATTAGCCGAAGCGCGGATAGACTGAATTTCACCGGCAGATTTCCCCGTGCAACAATGTTGGCGGCTGCCCGCCACTCGCGATATTATGTCTCCATATTAGCCGAGGCGCGGACAGGCTGAATTTCACGGGCAGAATTCGCCGTGCAACAATGTTCGCGGCAGCCCGCGACGCGCGATATTATGTCTCCAGATTAGCCGAGGAGCGGACAGGCTGAAATTCACGGGCAGATTTCCCCGTGCAACAATGTTGGCGGCTGCCCGCCACTCGCGATATTATGTCTCCATATTAGCCGAGGCGCGGACAGGCTGAATTTCACGGGCAGAATTCGCCGTGCAACAATGTTCGCGGCAGCCCGCGACGCGCGATATTGTGTCTCCAGATTAGCCGAGGCGCGGACATGCTGGAGGTCAGCGGCAGATTTCCCCGTGCAAATATTTTGACAGCTGCCCGCCACTCGCGATATTATGTCTCCATATTAGCCGAGAAGCGGACAGGCTGAATTTCACGGGCAGAATTCGTCGTGCAACAATGTTCGCGACAGCCCGCAACGCGCGATATTATGTCTCCAGATTAGCCGAGGCGCGGACAGGCTGAATTTCACGGGCAGAATTCGCCGTGCACAATGTTCGCGGCAGTCCGTGACGCGCGATATTATGTCTCCAGATTAGCCGAGGAGCGGACAGGCTGAAATTCACGGGCAGATTTCCCCGTGCAACAATGTTCGCGGCAGCCCGCGACGCGCGATATTATGTCTCCAGATTAGCCGAGGAGCGGACAGGCTGAAATTCACGGGCAGATTTCCCCGTGCAACAATGTTGGCGGCTGCCCGCCACTCGCGATATTATGTCTCCATATTAGCCGAGGCGCGGACAGGCTGAATTTCACGGGCACAATTCGCCGTGCAACAATGTTCGCGGCAGCCCGTGACGCGCGATATTATGTCGCCAGATTAGCCGAGGAGCGGACAGGCTGAAATTCACGGGCACAGTTCATTGTGCAACAATGTTGGCGGTTGCCCGCCACACGCGATATTATGTCCCCAGATTAGCCGAGGCGCGGACAGGCTGAAATTCACGCGCAGAATTCGCCGTGCAACAATTTTTGCGACTGCCCGCCATTCGCGCTATTATGTCTCCATATTAGCCGAGAGGCGGACAGGCTGAATTTCACGGGCAGAATTCGTCGTGCAACAATGTTCGCGGTAGCCCGCATCGCGCGATATTATGCCTCCAGATTAGCCGAAGCGCGGATAGACTGAATTTCACCGGCAGATTTCCCCGTGCAACAATGTTGGCGGCTGCCCGCCACTCGCGATATTATGTCTCCATATTAGCCGAGGCGCGGACAGGCTGAATTTCACGGGCAGAATTCGCCGTGCAACAATGTTCGCGGCAGCCCGCGACGCGCGATATTATGTCTCCAGATTAACCGAGGAGCGGACAGGCTGAAATTCACGGGCAGATTTCCCCGTGCAACAATGTTGGCGGCTGCCCGCCACTCGCGATATTATGTCTCCAAATTAGCCGAGGCGCGGACAGGCTGAATTTCACGGGCAGAATTCGCCGTGCAACAATGTTCGCGGCAGCCCGCGACGCGCGATATTGTGTCTCCAGATTAGCCGAGGCGCGGACAGGCTGAATTTCACGGGCAGATTTCCCCGTGCAACAATGCTGGCGGCTGCCCGCCACTCGCGATATAATGTCTCCATATTAGCGAGAAGCGGACAGGCTGAATTTCACGGGCACAATTCGCCGTGCAACAATGTTCGCGGCAGCCCGCGACGCGCGATATTATGTCTCCAGATTAGCCGAGGAGCGGACAGGCTGAAATTCACGGGCAGATTTCCCCGTGCAACAATGTTGGCGGCTGCCCGCCACTCGCGATATCATGTCTCCATATTAGCCGAGGCGCGGACAGGCTGAATTTCACGGGCACAGTTCGCCGTGCAACAATGTTCGCGGCTGCGCGCCACTCGCGCTATTATGTCTCCATATTAACCGAGAAGCGGACAGGCTGAATTTTACGGACAGAATTCGTCGTGCAACAATGTTCGCGGCAGCCCGCGACGCGCGATATTGTGTCTCCAGATTAGCCGAGGCGCGGACAGGCTGAATTTCACGGGAAGATTTCCCCGTGCAACAATGCTGGCGGCTGCCCGCCACTCGCGATATTATGTCTCCATATTAGCCGAGAAGCGGACAGGCTGAATTTCACGGGCACAATTCGCCGTGCAACAATGTTCGCGGCTGCACGATACGCGCGATATTATGCCTCCACATTAGTCGAGGCGCGGACATGCTGGAGGTCAGCGGCAGATTTCCCCGTGCAAAAATTTTGACAGCTGCCCGCCACTCGCGATATTATGTGTCCATACTAGCCGGGAAGGGGATAGGCTGAATTTCACGGGCAGAATTCGCCGTGCAACAATGTTGGCGGCAGCCTGCGACGCGCGATATTATGTCTCCAGATTAGACGAGGAGCGGACAGGCTGAAATTCACGTGCAGATTTCCCCGTGCAACAATGTTGGCGGCTGCCCGCCACTCGCGATATTATGTCTCCATATTAGCCGAGAAGCGGACAGGCTGAATTTCACGGGCACAGTTCGCCGTGCAACAATGTTCGCGGCTAGGCGCCACTCGCCCTATTATGGCTCCATATTAGCCGAGAAGCGGACAGGCTGAATTTCACAGACACAGTTCAACTTGCAACAATGTTGGCGGTTGCCCGCCACACGCGGCATTATGTCACCAGATTAGCCGAGGCGCGGACAGGCTGAATTTCACGGGTAGAATTCGTCTGGCAACAATGTTCGCGGCAGCCCGCGACGCGCGATATTATGTCTCCAAATTAGCCGAGAAGCGGACAGGCTGAATTTCAAGAACAGATTCCCCCGTGCAACAATGCTGGCGGCTGCCCGCCACTCGCGATAATATGTCTCCATATTAGCCGAGAAGCGGACAGGCTGAATTTCACGGGCACAGTTCGCCGTGCAACAATGTTCGCGGCTGCGCGCCACTCGCGCTATTATGTCTCCATATTAGCCGAGAAGCGGACAGGCTGAATTTCACGGGCAGAATTCGCCGTGCAACAATGTTGGCGGCAGCCTGCGACGCGCGATATTATGTCTCGAGATTAGCCGAGGAGCGGACAGGCTGAAATTCACGGGCAGATTTCCCCGTGCAACAATGTTGGCGGCTGCCCGCCTCTCGCGATATTATGTCTCCATATTAGCCGAGGCGCGGACAGGCTGAATTACACGGGCAGAATTCGCCGTGCAACAATGTTCGCGGCTGCGCGCCACTCGCGCTATTATGTCTCCATATTAACCGAGAAGCGGACAGGCTGAATTTTACGGGCAGAATTCGTCGTGCAACAATGTTCGCGGCAGCCCGCGACGCGCGATATTATGTCTCTAGATTAGCCGAGGCGCGGATAGACTGAATTTCACGGGCACAGTTCATTGTGCAACAATGTTGGCGGTTGCCCGCCACACGCGATATTATGTCCCCAGATTAACCGAGAAGCGGACAGGATGAATTTTACGGGCAGAATTCGCCGTGCAACAATGTTCGCGGCAGCCCGCGACGCGCGATATTATGTCTCCAGATTAGCCGAGGCGCGGACAGGCTGAAATTCACGGGCAGATTTCCCCGTGCAACAATGTTGGCGGCTGCCCGCCACTCGCGATATTATGTCTACATATTAGGCGAGGTGCGAACAGGCTGAATTTCACGGGCAGAATTCGCCGTGCAACAATTTTCACGGCCGTCCGCAATGCGCGATATTATGTCTCCAGATTACCCGAGGAGCGGATAGACTGAATTTCACGAGCAGATTTCCCCGTGCAACAATGTTGGCGGCTGCCCGCCACTCGCGATATTATGTCTCCATATTAGCCGAGAAGCGTACAGGCTGAAATTCACGCGCAGAATTCGCCGTGCAACAATGTTCGCGGCAGCCCGCGACGCGCGATATTGTGTCTCCAGATTATCCGAGGCGCGGACAGGCTGAATTTCAAGAACAGATTTCCCCGTGCAACAATGCTGGCGGCTGCCCGACACTCGCGATATTATGTCTCCATATTAGCCGAGAACCGGACAGGCTGAATTTCACGGGCAATATTCGTCGTGCAACAATGTTTGCGGCAGCCCGCGACGCGCGATATTATGTCTCCAGATTAGCCGAGGCGCGGATAGACTGAATTTCACGGGCTGATTTCCCCGTGCAACAATGTTGGCGGCTGCCCGCCACTCGCAATATTATGTCTCCATATTAGCCGAGAAGCGGACAGGCTGAATTTCACGGGCACAGTTCGCCGTGCAACAATGTTCGCGGCTAGGCGCCACTCGCCCTATTATGTCTCCATATTAGCCGAGAAGCGGACAGGCTGAATTTCACGGACACAGTTCAACTTGCAACAATGTTGGCGGTTGCCCGCCACACGCGGTATTATGTCCCCAGATTAGCCGATGCGCGGACAGGCTGAATTTCACGGGTAGAATTCGTCTGGCAACAATGTTCGCGGGAGCCCGCGACGCGCGATATTATGTCTCCAGATTAGCCGAGGCGCGGATAGACTGAATTTCACGGGCAGAATTCCCCGTGCAACAATGTTGGCGGCTGCCCGCCACTCGCGATATTATGTCACCAGATTAGCCGAGGCGCGGACAGGCTGAATTTCACGTGCAGAATTGGCCGTGCAACAATGTTCGCGGCAGCCCGCGACGCGCGATATTGTGTCTCCAGATTAGCCGAGGCGCGGACAGGCTGAATTTCACGGGCAGAATTTGCCGTGCAACAATGTTCGCGGCAGCCCGCGACGCGCGATATTGTGTCTCCAGATTAGCCGAGGAGCGGACAGGCTGAAATTCACGGGCAGATTTCCCCGTGCAACAATGTTGGCGGCTGCCCGCCACACGCGATATTATGTCTCCGTATTAGCCGAGGCGCGGACAGGCTGAATTTCACGGACAAAGTTCATCGTGCAACAATGTTGGCGGCCGTCCGCGACGCGCGATATTATGTCCCCAGATTAGCCGAGGCGCGGACAGGCTGATTTGCACGGGCAGAATTCGCCATGCAACAATGTTCGCGGCAGCCCGCGACGCGCGATATTATGTCTCCAGATTAGCCGAGGCGCGGACAGGCAGAATTCCACGGGCACAGTTCCCTGAGCAACAATGTTGGCGGCTGCCCGCAACTCGCGATATTATGTCTCCAAATTAGCCGAGAAGCGGACAGGCTGAATTTCAAGAACAGATTCCCCCGTGCAACAATGCTGGCGGCTGCCCGCCACTCGCGATAATATGTCTCCATATTAGCCGAGAAGCGGACAGGCTGAATTTCACGGACATAATTCGCCGTGCAACAATGTTCGCGGCAGCCCGCAACGAGCGATACTATGTCTCACTATTAGCCCAGACGCGGGCAGGCTGAATTTCACGGGCAGATTTCCCCGTGCAACAATGTTGGCGGCTGCCCGCCACACGCGATATTATGTCTCCAGATTAGCCGAGGCGCGGACAGGCTGAAATTCACGGGCAGATTTCCCCGTGCAACAATGTTGGCGGCTGCCCGCCACTCGCGATATTATGTCTACAGATTAGGCGAGGTGCGAAGAGGCTGAATTTCACGGGCAGAATTCGCCGTGCAACAATTTTCACGGCCGTCCGCGATGCGCGATATTATGTCTACAGATTACCCGAGGAGCGGATAGACTGAATTTCACGGGCAGATTTCCCCGTGCAACAATGTTGGCGGCTGCCCGCCACTCGCGATATTATGTCGCCATATTAGCCGAGAAGCGTACAGGCTGAAATTCACGCGCAGAATTCGCCGTGCAACAATGTTCGCGGCAGCCCGCGACGCGCGATATTGTGTCTCCAGATTAGCCGAGGCGCGGACAGGCTGAAATTCACGGGCAGATTTCCCCGTGCAACAATGTTGGCGGCTGCCCGCCACTCGCGATATTATGTCTACAGATTAGGCGAGGTGCGAACAGGCTGAATTTCACGGGCAGAATTCGCCGTGCAACAATTTTCACGGCCGTCCGCGATGCGCGATATTATGTCTCCAGATTACGCGAGGAGCGGATAGACTGAATTTCACGGGCAGATTTCCCCGTGCAACAATGTTGGCGGCTGCCCGCCACCCGCGATATTATGTCTCCATATTAGCCGAGAAGCGTACAGGCTGAAATTCACGCGCAGAATTCGCCGTGCAACAATGTTCGCGGCAGCCCGCGACGCGCGATATTGTGTCTCCAGATTAGCCGAGGCGCGGACAGGCTGAATTTCAAGAACAGATTTCCCCGTGCAACAATGCTGGCGGCTGCCCGACACTCGCGATATTATGTCTCCATATTAGCCGAGAAGCGGACAGGCTGAATTTCACGGGCAGTATTCGTCGTGCAACAATGTTTGCGGCAGCCCGCGACGCGCGATATTATGTCTCCAGATTAGCCGAGGCGCGGATAGACTGAATTTCACGGGCTGATTTCCCCGTGCAACAATGTTGGCGGCTGCCCGCCACTCGCGATATTATGTCTCCATATTAGCCGAGAAGCGGACAGGCTGAATTTCACGGGCACAGTTCGCCGTGCAACAATGTTCGCGGCTGCGCGGCACTCGCGCTATTATGTCTCCATATTAGCCGAGAAGCGGACAGGCTGAATTTCACGGGCAGAATTCGTCTGGCAACAATGTTCGCGGCAGCCCGCGACGCGCGATATTATGTCTCCAGATTAGCCGAGGCGCGGATAGACTGAATTTCACGGGCTGATTTCCCCGTGCAACAATGTTGGCGGCTGCCCGCTACTCGCGATATTATGTCTCCATATTAGCCGAGAAGCGGACAGGCTGAAATTCACGCGCAGAATTCGCCGTGCAACAATGTCCGCGGCTGCCCGCTACGCGCGATATTATGTCTCCAGATTAACCGAGGTGCGGATAGGCTGAATTGCACGGGTAGAATTCGAATGCAACAATGTTCGCGGCAGCCCGCGACGCGCGATATTATGTCTCCAGATTAGCCGAGGCGCGGACAGGCTGAATTTCACGGGTAGATTTCCCCGTGCAACAATGTTGGCGGCTGCCCGCCACTCGCGATATTATGTCTCCATATTAGCCGAGAAGCGGACAGGCTGAATTTCACGGGCACAATTGGCCGTGCAATAATGTTCGCGGCTGCACGCTACGCGCGATATTATGCCTCCACATTAGTCAAGGCGCGGACATGCTGGAGGTCAGCGGCAGATTTCCCCGTGCCAAAATATTGACAGCTGCCCGCCACTCGCGATATTATGTCTCCAGATTAGCCGAGGCGCAGACATGCTGAATTTCACGGGCAGATTTCCCCGTGCAACAATTTTTGCGACTGCCCGCCACTCTCGATATTATGTCTCCATATTAGCCGAGAAGCGGACAGGCTGAATTTCTCGGGCACAGTTCATCGTGCAACAATATTGGCGGCTGCCCGCCACTCGCGATATTATGTCTCCATATTAGCCGAGAAGCGGACAGGCTAAATTTCACGGGCAGAATTCGCCGTGCAACAATGTTCGCGGCAGCCCGCGACGCGCGATATTATGTCTCCAGATTAGCCGAGGAGCGGACAGACTGAATTTCACGGGCAGATTTCCCCGTGCAACAATGTTGGCGGCTGCCCGCCACTCGCGATATTATGTCTCCAAATTAGCCGAGGCGCGGACATGCTGAATTTCACGGGCAGATTTCCCCGTGCAACAATTTTTGCGACTGCCCGCCACTCGCGATATTATGTCTCCATACTAGCCGAGAAGCGGATAGGCTGAATTTCACGGGCAGAGTTCGCCGTGCAACAATGTTGGCGGCAGTCTGCGACGCGCGATATTATGTCTCCAGATTAGCCGGGGAGCGGACAGGCTGAAATTCACGTGCAGATTTCCCCGTGCAACAATTTTCTCGGCCGTCCGCGATGGGCGATATTATGTCTCCAGATTAACCGAGGTGCGGATAGGCTGAATTGCACGGGTAGAATTCGAATGCAACAATGTTCGCGGCAGCCCGCGACGCGCGATATTATGTCTCCAGATTAGCCGAGGCGCGGACAGGCTGAATTTCACGGGCAGATTTCCCCGTGCAACAATGTTGGCGGCTGCCCGCCACTCGCGATATTATGTCTCCATATTAGCCGAGAAGCGGACAGGCTAAATTTCACGGGCAGAATTCGCCGTGCAACAATGTTCGCGGCAGCCCGCGACGCGCGATATTATGTCTCCAGATTAGCCGAGGAGCGGACAGACTGAATTTCACGGGCAGATTTCCCCGTGCAACAATGTTGGCGGCTGCCCGCCACTCGCGATATTATGTCTCCAAATTAGCCGAGGCGCGGACATGCTGAATTTCACGGGCAGATTTCCCCGTGCAACAATTTTTGCGACTGCCCGCCACTCGCGATATTATGTCTCCATACTAGCCGAGAAGCGGATAGGCTGAATTTCACGGGCAGAGTTCGCCGTGCAACAATGTTGGCGGCAGTCTGCGACGCGCGATATTATGTCTCCAGATTAGCCGGGGAGCGGACAGGCTGAAATTCACGTGCAGATTTCCCCGTGCAACAATTTTCTCGGCCGTCCGCGATGGGCGATATTATGTCTCCAGATTAACCGAGGTGCGGATAGGCTGAATTGCACGGGTAGAATTCGAATGCAACAATGTTCGCGGCAGCCCGCGACGCGCGATATTATGTCTCCAGATTAGCCGAGGCGCGGACAGGCTGAATTTCACGGGCAGATTTCCCCGTGCAACAATGTTGGCGGCTGCCCGCCACTCGCGATATTATGTCTCCATATTAGCCGAGAAGCGGACAGGCTGAATTTCACGGGCACAATTGGCCGTGCAATAATGTTCGCGGCTGCACGCTACGCGCGATATTATGCCTCCACATTAGTCAAGGCGCGGACATGCTGGAGGTCAGCGGCAGATTTCCCCGTGCAAAAATATTGACAGCTGCCCGCCACTCGCGATATTATGTCTCCAGATTAGCCGAGGCGGGGACAAGCTGAATTTCACGGGCAGATTTCACCGTGCAACAATTTTTGCGACTGCCCGCCACTCGCGATATTATGTCTCCAGATTATCCGTGCCGCAGACATGCTGAAGGTCAGCGGAATACATCACCGTGCAACAATGTTGGCGGCTGCCCGCCACTCGCGATATTATGTCTCCAAATTAGCCAAGGAGCGGACAGGCTGAAATTCGCGGGCAGATTTCCCCGTGCAACAATGTTGGCGGCTGCCCGCCACTCGCGATATTATGTCTCCAAATTAGCCAAGGAGCGGACAGGCTGAAATTCGCGGGCAGATTTCCCCGTGCAACAATGTTGGCGGCTGCCCGCCACTCGCGATATTATGTCTCCATATTAGCCGAGAAGCGGACAGGCTAAATTTCACGGGCACAATTCGCCGTGCAACAATGTTCGCGGCTGCACGCTACGCGCGATATTATGCCTCCACATTAGTCAAGGCGCGGACATGCTGGAGGTCAGCGGCAGATTTCCCCGTGCAAAAATTTTGACAGCTGCCCGCCACTCGCGATATTATGTCTCCATACTAGCCGAGAAGCGGATAGGCTGAATTTCACGGGCAGAATTCGCCGTGCAACAATGTTGGCGGCAGCCTGCGACGCGCGATATTATGTCTCCAGATTAGCCGAGGAGCGGACAGTCTAAAATTCACGGGCAGATTTCCCCGTGCAACAATGTTGGCGGTTGCCCGCCACTCGTGATATTATGTCTCCATATTAGCCGAGGCGCGGACAGGCTGAATTTCACGGGCAGAATTCGCCGTGCAACAATGTTCGCGGCAGCCCGCGACGCGCGATATTATGTCTCCAGATTAGCCGAGGAGCGGACAGACTGAATTTCACGGGCAGATTTCCCCGTGCAACAATGTTGGCGGCTGCCCGCCACTCGCGATATTATGTCTCTGTATTAGCCGAGAAGCGGACAGGCTGAATTTCTCGGGCAGAATTCGCCGTGCAACAATGTTCGCGGCAGCCCGCGACGCGCGATATTATGTCTCCAAATTAGCCGAGGCGCGGACAGGCTGAATTTCAAGAACAGATTTCCCCGTGCAACAATGCTGGCGGCTGCCCGCCACTCGCGATAATATGTCTCCATATTAGCCGAGAAGCGGACAGGCTGTGTTTCACGGGCACAGTTCGCCGTGCAACAATGTTCGCGGCTGCCCGCCACTCGCGATATTATGTCTCCGTATTTGCCGAGCCGCGGACAGGCTGAATTTCACGGGCAGATTTCGCCGTGCAACGATTTTCCCGGTTGTCCGCGACGTGCGATATTAGGTCTCCAGATTAGCCGAGGCGCGGACAGGCTGAATTTCACTGGCAGATTTCCCCGTGCAACAATGTTGGCGGCTGCCCGCCACTCGCGATATTATATCTCCAGATTATCCGAGCCGCAAACATGCTGAAGGGCAGCGGAATACATCACCGTGCAACAATGTTGACGCTTACCCGCAACTCGCGATATTATGTCCCCATATTAGCCGAGGCGCGGACAGGCTGAATTTCACTGGCAGATTTCCCCGTGCAACAATGTTGGCGGCTGCCCGCCACTCGCGATATTATGTCTCCGTATTAGCCGAGAAGCAGACAGGTTGAACTTCACGGGCAGAATTCGCCTTGCAACAATGTCCGCGGCTGCCCGCGACGCGCGATATTGAGTCTCCGTATTAGCCGAGAAGCGGACAGGCTGAATTTCACGGGCAGAATTCGCCGTGCAACAATTTTCCCGGCTGTCCGCGACGCACGATATTATGTCTCCATATCAGCCGCGGCGTGGACATGCTGAAGGTGAGCGGCAGATTTCTCCGTGCAACAATGTTCGCGGCAGGCCGCCACTCGCGATATTATGTCTCCATATTAGCCGAGGCGCGGACAGGCTGAATTTCACTGGCAGATTTCCCCGTGCAACAATGTAGTCGGCTGCCCACCACTCGCGATATTATGTCTCCAGATTATCCGAGCCGCAGACATGCTGAAGGTCAGCGGAATACATCACCGTGCAACAATGTTGACGCTTACCCGCAACTCGCGATATTATGTCCCCATATTAGCCGAGGCGTGGACAGGCTGAATTTCACGGGCACAGTTCCTCGTGCAACAATGTTGGCGGTTGCCCGCCACACGCCATACCATGTCTCTGTATTAGCCGAGAAGCGAACAGGCTGAATTTCACGGGCAGAATTCGCCGAGCAACAATGTTCGCGGCTGCCAGCGACGCGCGACGTTGTGTCTACATATTAGCTGAGGCGCGGACAGGCTGAATTTCACTGGCAGATTTCCCCGTGCAACAATGTAGGCGGCTGCCCGCCACTCGCGATATTATGTCTCCGTATTTGCCGGGGCGCGGACAGCCTGAATTTCACGGGCAGAATTCGACTTGCAACAATGTCCGCGGCTGCCCGCGTCGCGCAATATTATGTCTCCGTATTAGCCGGCAAGCGGACAGGCTGAATTTCACGGGCAGATTTCGCCGTGCAACGATTTTCCCGGCTGTCCGCGACGCGCGATATTATGTCTCCATATCAGGCGCGGCGTATGAAATGCTGAAGGTGAGCGGCAGATTTCTCCGTGCAACAATGTTCGCGGCAGGCCGCCACTCGCGATATTATGTCTCCATATTAGCCCAGACGCGGGCAGGCTGAATTCCACGGGCACAGTTCCCCGTGCAACAATGTTGGGGGTTGCCCGCCACACGCGATATTTTGTCTCCGTATTAGCCGAGGCGCGGACAGGCTGAATTTCACGGGCAGAATTCGCCTTGCAACAATGTCCGCGGCTGCCCGCGACGCGCGATATTATGTCTCCGTATTAGCCGAGAAGCGGACAGGCTGAATTTCACGGGCAGAATTCGCCGTGCAACAATTTTCCCGGCTGTCCGCGACGCACGATATTATGTCTCCATATCAGGCGCGGCGTGTGAAATGCTGAAGGTGAGCGGCAGATTTCTCCGTGCAACAATGTTCGCGGCAGGCCGCCACTCGCGATATTATGTCTCCATATTAGCCCAGACGCGGGCAGGCTGAATTCCACGGGCACAGTTCCCCGTGCAACAATGTTGGCGGCTGCCCGCCACTCGCGATATTATGTCTCCATATTAGCCGAGAATCGGACAGGCTGAATTTCACGGGCGGAATTCGCCGTGCAACGATATTCCCGGCTGTCCGCGACGCGCGATATTATGTCTCCATATCAGCCCAGGCGTGGACATGCTGAAGGTGAGCGGCAGATTTCCCCGTGCAACAATGTTCGCGGCAGGCCGCCACTCGCGATGTTATGTCTCCAAATTAGCCGAGGCGCGGACCTGCTGAATTTCACGGGCAGATTTCCCCGTGCAACAATTTTTGCGACTGCCCGCCACTCGCGCTATTATGTCTCCATATTAGCCGAGAGGCGGACAGGCTGAATTTCACGAGCAGAATTCGTCGTGCAAAAATGTTGGCGGCTGCCCGCCACTCGCGATATGATGTCTCCATATTAGCCGAGGCGCGGACAGGCTGAATTAGACGTGCACAATTCGCCGTGCAACAATTTTCTCGGCCGTCCGCGATGCGCGATATTATGTCTCCAGATTAGCCGAGGCGCGGATAGACTGAATTTCACGGGCAGATTTCCCCGTGCAACAATGTTGGTGGCTGCCCGCGACGCGCGATATTATGTCTCCAGATTAGCCGAGGCGCGGATAGACTGAATTTCACGGGCAGATTTCCCCGTGCAACAATGTTGGTGGCTGCCCGCGACGCGCGATATTATGTCTCCAGATTAGCCGAGGAGCGGACAGACTGAATTTCACGGGCAGATTTCCCCGTGCAACAATGTTGGCGGCTGGCCGCCACTCGCGATATTATGTCTCCATATTAGCCGAGGCGCGGACTTGCTGAATTTCACGGGCAGATTACCCCGTGCAACAATGTTGGCGTCTGCCCGCCACTCGCGATATTATGTCTCCATATTAGCCGAGAAGCGGACAGGCTGAATTTCACGGGCAGAATTCGCCTTGCAACAATGTCCGCGGCTGCCCGCGACGCGCGATATTATGTCTCCGTATTAGCCGAGAAGCGGACAGGCTGAATTTCACGGGCAGAATTCGCCGTGCAACAATTTTCCCGGCTGTCCGCGACGCACGATATTATGTAGCCATATCAGCCGCGGCGTGGACATGCTAAAGGTGAGCGGCAGATTTCTCCGTGCATCAATGTTCGCGGCAGGCCGCCACTCGCGATGTTATGTCTCCATATTAGCCGAGGCGCGGACTTGCTGAATTTCAGGGGCAGAATTCGCCGTGCAACAATGTTCGCGGCAGCCCGCGACGCGCGATATTATGTCTCCAGATTAGCCGAGGCGCGGATAGACTGAATTTCACGGGCAGATTACCCCGTGCAACAATGTTGGCGGCTGCCCGCCACTCGCGATATTATGTCTCCATATTAGCCGAGAAGCGGACAGGCTGAATTTCACGGGCAGAATTCGCCATGCAACAATGTTCGCGGCTGCCCGCCACTCGCGATATTATGTCTCCATATTAGCCGAGAGGCGGACAGGCTGAATTTCACGGGCAGAATTCGTCGTGCAACAATGTTCGCGGCAGCCCGCGACGCGCGATATTATGTCTCCAGATTAGCCGAGGCGCGGATAGACTGAATTTCACGGGCAGATTTCCCCGTGCAACAATGTTGGTGGCTGCACGCGACACACGATATTATGGCTCCAGATTATCCGAGCCGCAGACATGCAGAAGGTCAGGGGAATACATCACCGTGCAACAATGTTGGCGGCTGCCCGCCACTCGCGATATTATGTCTCCATATTAGCCGAGAATCGGACAGGCTGAATTTCACGGGCGGAATTCGCCGTGCAACGATTTTCCCGGCTGTCCGCGACGCGCGATATTATGTCTCCATATCAGCCCAGGCGTGGACATGCTGAAGGTGAGCGGCAGATATCCCCGTGCAACAATGTTCGCGGCAGGCTGCCACTCGCGATGTTATGTCTCCAAATTAGCCGAGGCGCGGACCTGCTGAATTTCACGGGCAGATTTCCCCGTGCAACAATTTTTGCGACTGCCCGCCACTCGCGCTATTATGTCTCCATATTAGCCGAGAGGCGGACAGGCTGAATTTCACGAGCAGAATTCGTCGTGCAAAAATGTTGGCGGCTGCCCGCCACTCGCGATATTATGTCTCCATATTAGCCGAGGCGCGGACAGGCTGAATTAGACGTGCACAATTCGCCGTGCAACAATTTTCTCGGCCGTCCGCGATGCGCGATATTATGTCTCCAGATTAGCCGAGGCGCGGATAGACTGAATTTCACGGGCAGATTTCCCCGTGCAACAATGTTGGTGGCTGCCCGCGACGCGCGATATTATGTCTCCAGATTAGCCGAGGCGCGGATAGACTGAATTTCACGGGCAGATTTCCCCGTGCAACAATGTTGGTGGCTGCCCGCGACGCGCGATATTATGTCTCCAGATTAGTCGAGGAGCGGACAGACTGAATTTCACGGGCAGATTTCCCCGTGCAACAATGTTGGCGGCTGGCCGCCACTCGCGATATTATGTCTCCATATTAGCCGAGGCGCGGACTTGCTGAATTTCACGGGCAGATTTCCCCGTACAACAATGTTGGCGGCTGCCCGCCACTCGCGATATTATGTCTCCAAATTAGCCGAGGCGCGGACATGCTGAATTTCACGGGCACAGTTCGCCGTGCAACAATGTTCGCGGCTGCCCGCCACTCTCGCTATTATGTCCCCATATTAGCCGAGAAGCGGACAGGCTGAATTTCACGGGCAGAATTCGCCATGCAACAATGTTCGCGGTTGCCCGCCACTCGCGATATTATGTCTCCATATTAGCCGAGAGGCGGACAGGCTGAATTTCACGGGCAGAATTCGCCGTGCAACAATGTTCGCGGCAGCCCGCGACGCGCGATATTATGTCTCCAGATTAGCCGAGGCGCGGATAGACTGAATTTCACGGGCAGATTACCCCGTGCAACAATGTTGGCGTCTGCCCGCCACTCGCGATATTATGTCTCCATATTAGCCGAGAAGCGGACAGGCTGAATTTCACGGGCACAGTTCGCCGTGCAACAATGTTCGCGGCTGCCCGCCACTCTCCCTATTATGTCCCCATATTAGCCGAGAAGCGGACAGGCTGAATTTCACGGGCACAGTTCGCCGTGCAACAATGTTCGCGGCAGCCCGCGACGCGCGATATTATGTCTCCAGATTAGCCGAGGAGCGGACAGGCTGAAATTCACGGGCTGATTTCCCCGTGCAACAATGTTGGCGGCTGCCCGCGACGCGCGATATTATGTCTCCAGATTAGCCGAGGAGCGGACAGACTGAATTTCACGGGCAGATTTCCCCGTGCAACAATGTTGGCGGCTGGCCGCCACTCGCGATATTATGTCTCCAAATTAGCCGAGGCGCGGACATGCTGAATTTCACGGGCAGATTTCCCCGTGCAACAATTTTTGCGACTGCCCGCCACTCGCGCTATTATGTCTCCATATTAGCCGAGAGGCGGACAGGCTGAATTTCACGAGCAGAATTCGTCGTGCAAAAATGTTGGCGGCTGCCCGCCACTCGAGATATTATGTCTCCATATTAGCCGAGGCGCGGACAGGCTGAATTAGACGTGCACAATTCGCCGTGCAACAATTTTCTCGGCCGTCCGCGATGCGCGATATTATGTCTCCAGATAAGCCGAGGCGCGGATAGACTGAATTTCACGGGCAGATTTCCCCGTGCAACAATGTTGGCGGCTGCCCGCCACTCGCGATATTATGTCTCCATATTAGCCGAGGCGCGGACTTGCTGAATTTCAGGGGCAGAATTCGCCGTGCAACAATGTTCGCGGCAGCCCGCGACGCGCGATATTATGTCTCCAGATTAGCCGAGGCGCGGATAGACTGAATTTCACGGGCAGATTACCCCGTGCAACAATGTTGGCGGCTGCCCGCCACTCGCGATATTATGTCTCCATATTAGCCGAGAAGCGGACAGGCTGAATTTCACGGGCAGAATTCGCCATGCAACAATGTTCGCGGCTGCCCGCCACTCGCGATATAATGTCTCCATATTAGCCGAGAGGCGGACAGGCTGAATTTCACGGGCAGAATTCGTCGTGCAACAATGTTCGCGGCAGCCCGCGACGCGCGATATTATGTCTCCAGATTAGCCGAGGCGCGGATAGACTGAATTTCACGGGCAGATTTCCCCGTGCAACAATGTTGGTGGCTGCCCGCGACGCGCGATATTATGTCTCCAGATTAGCCGAGGCGCGGATAGACTGAATTTCACGGGCAGATTTCCCCGTGCAACAATGTTGGTGGCTGCCCGCGACGCGCGATATTATGTCTCCAGATTAGCCGAGGCGCGGGTAGACTGAATTTCACGGGCAGATTTCCCCGTACAACAATGTTGGCGGCTGCCCGCCACTCGCGATATTATGTCTCCAAATTAGCCGAGGCGCGGACAGGCTGAATTTCACGGGCAGATTTCGCCGTGCAACGATTTTCCCGGCTGTCCGCGACGCGCGATATTATGTCTCCATATCAGGCGCGGCGTGTGAAATGCTGAAGGTGAGCGGCAGATTTCTCCGTGCAACAATGTTCGCGGCAGGCCGCCACTCGCGATATTATGTCTCCGTATTAGCCGAGGCGCGGACAGGCTGAATTTCACGGGCAGAATTCGCCGTGCAACAATGATCGCGGCAGCCCGCGACGCGCGATATTATGTCTCCAGATTAGCCGAGGAGCGGATAGACTGAATTTCACGGGCAGATTTCCCCGTGCAACAATGTTGGCGGCTGCCCGCCACTCGCGATATTATGTCTCCATATTAGCCGAGAAGCCGACAGGCTGAAATTCACGCGCAGAATTCGCCGTGCAACAATGTTTGCGGCAGCCCGCGACGCGCGATATTGTGTCTCCGGATTAGCCGAGGCGCGGACAGGCTGAATTTCAAGAACAGATTTCCCCGTGCAACAATGCTGGCGGCTGCCCGACACTCGCGATATTATGTCTCCATATTAGTGGAGGCGCGGACAGGCTGAATTTCACGGCCACAGTTCGCCGTGCAACAATGTTCGCGGCAGCCCGCGACGCGCGATATTATGTATCCGGATTAGCCGAGGCGCGGATAGACTGAATTTCACGGGCAGAATTCCCCGTGCAACAATGTTGGCGGCTGCCCGCCACTCGCGATATTATGTCTCCATATTAGCCGAGGCGCGGACAGGCTGAACTTCACGGGCAGAATTCGTCGTGCAACAATGTTCGCGGCAGCCCGCGACGCGCGATATTATGTCTCCAGATTAGCCGAGGAGCGGACAGGCTGAAATTCACGTTCAGATTTCCCCGTGCAACAATGTTGGCGGCTGCCCGCCACTCGCGATATTATGTCACCAAATTATCCGAGCCGCAGACATGCTGAAGGTCAGCGGAATACATCACCGTGCAACAATGTTGGCGCCTACCCGCAACTCGCGTTATTATGTCTCCACATTAGCCGAGGCGCGGACAGGCTGAATTTCAATGGCAGATTTCCCTGTGCAACAATGTTGGCGGCTGCCCGCCACTCGCGATATTATGTCTCCATATTAGCCGAGGCGCGGACAGGCTGAATTTCACGGGCAGAATTCGCCGTGCAACAATGTTCGCGGCAGCCCGCGATGCGCGATATTATGTCTCCAGATTAGCCGAGGCGCGGACAGGCTGTATAGCACGGGTAGAATTCGTATGCAACAATGTTCGCGGCCGTCCGCCACACGCGATATTATGTCTCTGTATTAGCCGGGAAGCGGACAGGCTGAATTTCACGGGCAGAATTCGCCCTGCAACCATGTTCGCGGCAGCCCGCGACGCGCGATATTATTTCTCCCTATTAGCCGAGAAGCGGACAGGCTGAATTTCACGGGCAGAATTCGCCGAGCAACAATGTTCGCGGGAGCCCGCGACGCGCGATATTATGTCTCCAGATTAGCCGAGGCGCGGATAGACTGAATTTCACCGGCAGATTTCCCCGTGCAACAATGTTGGCGGCTGCCCGCCACTCACGATATTATGTCTCCATATTAGCCGAGGCGCGGACAGGCTGAATTTCACGGGCAGAATTCGCCGTGCAACAATGTTCGCGGCAGCCCGCGACGCGCGATATTATGTCTCCCTATTAGCCGAGAAGCGGACAGGCTGAATTTCACGGGCAGAATTCGCCGTGCAACAATGTTCGCGGCAGCCCGCGACGCGCGATATTATGTCTCCCTATTAGCCGAGAAGCGGGCAGGCTGAATTTCACGGACAGAATTCGTCGTGCAGCAATGTTCGCGGCAGCCCGCGACGCGCGATATTATGTCTCTAGATTAGCCGAGGCGCGGATAGACTGAATTTCACGTCCACAGTTCAACGTGCAACAATGTTGGCGGTTGCCCGCCACACGCGATATTATGTCCCCAGATTACCCGAGGCGCGGACAGGCTGAAATTCACGCGCAGAATTCGCCGTGCAACAATGTTCGCGGCAGCCTGCGACGCACGATATTATGTCTCCAGATTAGCCGAGGAGCGGACAGGCTGAAATTCACGGGCAGATTTCCCCGTGCAACAATGTTGGCGGCTGCCCGCCACTCGCGATATTATGTCTCTGTATTAGCCGAGAAGCGGACAGGCTGAATTTCACGTGCAGATTTCCCCGTGCAACAATGTTGGCGGCTGCCCGCCACTCGCGATATTATGTCTCCAGATTAGGCGAGGTGCGCACAGGCTGAATTTCATGGGCAGAATTCGTCGTGCAACAATGTTCGCGGCAGCACGCGACGCGCGATATTATGTCTCCAGATTAGCCGAGGCGCGGATAGACTGAATTTCACGGGCAGATTTCCCCGTGCAACAATGTTGGCGGCTGCCCGCCACTCGCGCTATTATGTCTCCATATTAGCCGAGTGGCGGACAGGCTGAATTTCACGGGCAGAATTCGTCGCGCAAAAATGTTGGCGGCTGCCCGCCACTCACGATATTGTGTCTCCAGATTAGCCGAGGCGCGGACAGGCTGAATTTCAAGAACAGATTTCCCCGTGCAACAATGCTGGCGGCTGCCCGACCCTCGCGATATTATGTCTCCATATTAGCCGAGGCGCGGACAGGCTGAATTTCACGGGCTCAGCTCATCGTGCAACAATGTTCGCGGCAGCCGGCGACGCGCGATACTATGTCTCCAGATTAGCCGAGGTGCGGACAGGCTGAAATTCACGGGCAGATTTCCCCGTGCAACAATGTTGGCGGCTGCCCGCCACTCGCGATATTATGTCTGCAAATTAGCCGAGGAGCGGACAGACAGAATTTCACGGGCAGATTTCGCCGTGCAACAATGTGGGCGGCTGCCCGCCACTCGCGATATTATGTCTCCAGATTAGCCGAGGTGCGCACAGGCTGAATTTTAGGGGCAGAATTCGCCGTGCAACAATTTTCTCGGCCGTCCGCGATGCGCGATATTATGTCTCCAAATTAGCCGAGGCTCGGACAGGCTGAATTTCAAGAACAGATTTCCCCGTGCAAAAATGCTGGCGGCTGCCCGCCACTCACGATATTATGTCTCCATATTAGCCGAGGCGCGGACAGGCTGAATTTCACGGGCAGAATTCGTCGTGCAACAATGTTCGCGGCAGCCCGCGACGCGCGATATTATGTCTCCATATTAGCCGAGGCGCGGACAGGATGAATTTCACGGGCTCAGCTCATCGTGCAACAATGTTCGCGGCAGCCCGCGACGCGCGATACTATGTCCCCAGACTAGCCGAGGAGCGGACAGGCTGAAATTCACGGGCAGATTTCCCCGTGCAACAATGTTGGCGGCTGCCCGCCACTCGCGATATTATGTCTGCAAATTAGCCGAGGAGCGGACAGACAGAATTTCACGGGCAGATTTCCCCGTGCAACAATGTTGGCGGCTGCCCGCCACTCGCGATATTATGTCTCCAGATTAGCCGAGGTGCGCACAGGCTGAATTTTACGGGCAGAATTCGCCGTGCAACAATTTTCTCGTCCGTCCGCGACGCGCGATATTATGTCTCCAAATTAGCCGAGGCGCGGACAGGCTGAATTTCAAGAACAGATTTCCCCGTGCAAAAATGCTGGCGGCTGCCCGCCACTCGCGATATTATGTCTCCATATTAGCCGAGAAGCGGACAGGCTGAATTTCACGGGCACAGTTCGGGGTGCAACAATGTTCGCGGCTAGGCGCCACTCGCCCTATTTTGTCTCCATATTAGTCGAGAAACGGACAGGCTGAATTTCACGGGCAGAATTCGTCGTGCAACAATGTTCGCGGCAGCCCGCGACGCGCGATATTATGTCTCCAGATTAGCCGAGGAGCGGACAGGCTGAAATTCACGTTCAGATTTCCCCGGTGCAACAATGTTGGCGGCTGCCCGCCACTCGCGATATTATGTCTCCAGATTAGGCGAGGTGCGCACAGGCTGAATTTCACGGGCAGAATTCGTCGAGCAACAATTTTCTCGGCCGTCCGCGATGCGCGATATTATGTCTCCATATTAGCCGAGGCGCGGACAGGCTGAACTTCACGGGCACAGTTCATCGTGCAACAATGTTGGCGGTTGCCCGCCACACGCGATATTATGTCCCCAGATTAGCCGAGGCGCGGGCAGGCTGAATTTCACGGGCAGAATTTGCCGTGCAACAATGTTCGCGGCAGCCCACGACGCGCGATATTATGTCTCCAGATTAGCCTAGGCGCGGATAGACTGAATTTCACGGGCAGATTTCCCCGTGCAACAATGTTGGCGGCTGCCCGCCACTCGCGATATTATGTCTCCATATTAGCCGAGAAGCGGACAGGCTGAATTTCACGGGCACAGTTCGCCGTGCAACAGTGTTCGCGGCTAGGCGCCACTCGCCCTATTATGTCTCCATATTAGCCGAGAAGCGGACAGGCTGAATTTCACGGGCAGAATTCGTCGTGCAAAAATGTTCGCGGCAGCCCGCGACGCGCGATATTATGTCTCCAGATTAGCCGAGGAGCGGACAGGCTGAAATTCACGTTCAGATTTCCCCGTGCAACAATGTTGGCGGCTGCCCGCCACTCGCGATATTACGTCTCCAGATTAGCCGTGGCGCGGATAGACTGAATTTCACGGGCAGACTTCCCCGTGCAACAATGTTGGCGGATGCCCGCCACTCGCGATATTATGTCTCCATATTAGTGGAGGCGCTGTCAGGCTGAATTTCACGGGCTCAGTTCATCGTGCAACAATGTTGGCGGTTGCCCGCCACACGCGATATTATGTCCCCAGATTAGCCGAGGCGCGGACAGGCTGAATTTCACGGGCAGAATTCGCCGTGCAACAATGTTCGCGGCAGCCCGCGTCGCGCGATATTATGTCTCCAGATTAGCCGAGGAGCGCACAGACTGAATTTCACGGGCAGAATTCGCCGTGCAACAATGTTCGCGGCAGCGCGCGACGCGCGATATTATGTCTCCAGATTAGCCGAGGCGCGGATAGACTGAATTACACGGGCAGATTTCCCCGTGCAACAATGTTGGCGGCTGCCCGCCACTCGCGATATTATGTCTCCACATTAGCCGAGGCGCGGACATGCTGAATTTCACGGGCAGATTTCCCCGTGCAACAATTTTTGCGACTGCCCGCCACTCGCGCTATTATGTCTCCATATTAGCCGAGAGGCGGACAGGCTGAATTTCACGGGCAGAATTCGTCGTTCAACAATGTTCGCGGCAGCCCGCGACGAGCGATATTATGTCTCCAGATTAGCCGAGGCGCGGATAGACTGAATTTCACGGGCAGATTTCCCCGTGCAACAATGTTGGCGGCTGCCCGCCACTCGCGATATTATGTCTCCATATTAGCCGAGGCGCGGACAGGCTGAACTTCACGGGCACAGTTCATCGTGCAACAATGTTGGCGGTTGCCCGCCACACGCGATATTATGTCCCGAGATTAGCCGAGGCGCGGGCAGGCTGAATTTCACGGGCAGAATTTGCCGTGCAACAATGTTCGCGGCAGCCCACGACGCGCGATATTATGTCTCCAGATTAGCCTAGGCGCGGATAGACTGAATTTCACGGGCATATTTCCCCGTGCAACAATGTTGGCGGCTGCCCGCCACTCGCGATATTATGTCTCCATATTAGCCGAGAAGCGGACAGGCTGAATTTCACGGGCACAGTTCGCCGTGCAACAGTGTTCGCGGCTAGGCGCCACTCGCCCTATTATGTCTCCATATTAGCCGAGAAGCGGACAGGCTGAATTTCACGGGCAGAATTCGTCGTGCAACAATGTTCGCGGCAGCCCGCGACGCGCGATATTATGTCTCCAGATTAGCCGAGGAGCGGACAGGCTGAAATTCACGTTCAGATTTCCCCGTGCAACAATGTTGGCGGCTGCCCGCCACTCGCGATATTACGTCTCCAGATTAGCCGTGGCGCGGATAGACTGAATTTCACGGGCAGACTTCCCCGTGCAACAATGTTGGCGGATGCCCGCCACTCGCGATATTATGTCTCCATATTAGTGGAGGCGCTGTCAGGCTGAATTTCACGGGCTCAGTTCATCGTGCAACAATGTTGGCGGTTGCCCGCCACACGCGATATTATGTCCCCAGATTAGCCGAGGCGCGGACAGGCTGAATTTCACGGGCAGAATTCGCCGTGCAACAATGTTCGCGGCAGCCCGCGACGCGCGATATTGTGTCTCCAGATTAGCCGAGGAGCGGACAGGCTGAAATTCACGGGCAGATTTCCCCGTGCAACAATGTTGGCGGCAGCCCGCGACGCGCGATATTGTGTCTCCAGATTAGCCGAGGCGCGGACAGGCTGAATTTCAAGAACAGATTTCCCCGTGCAACAATGCTGGCGTCTGGCCGACACTCGCGATATTATGTCTCCATATTAGCCGAGGCGCGGACAGGCTGAATTTCACGGGCTCAGTTCATCGTGCAACAATGTTCGCGGCAGCCCGCGACGCGCGATACTATGTCTCCAGATTAGCCGAGGAGCGGACAGGCTGAAATTCACGGGCAGATTTCCCCGTGCAACAATGTTGGCGGCTGCCCGCCACTCGCGATATTACGTCTCCAGATTAGCCGTGGCGCGGATAGACTGAATTTCACGGGCAGACATCCCCGTGCAACAATGTTGGCGGATGCCCGCCACTCGCGATATTATGTCTCCATATTAGTGGAGGCGCGGACAGGCTGAATTTCACGGGCTCAGTTCATCGTGCAACAATGTTGGCGGTCGCCCGCCACACGCGATATTATGTCCCCAGATTAGCCGAGGCGCGGACAGGCTGAATTTCACGGGCAGAATTCGCCGTGCAACAATGTTCGCGGCAGCCCGCGACGCGCGATATTGTGTCTCCAAATTAGCCGAAGGGCGGACAGACTGAATTTCGCGGGCAGATTTCCCCGTGCAACAATGTTGGCGGCTGCACGCCACTCGCGGTATTATGTCTCCAGATTAGCCGAGGTGCTCACAGGCTGAATTTCACGGGCAGAATTCGCCGTGCAACAATTTTCTCGGCCGTCCGCGATGCGTGATATTATGTCTCCAAATTAGCCGAGGCGCGGACAGGCAGAATTTCAAGAACAGATTTCCCCGCGCAACAATGCTGGCGGCTGCCCGCCACTCGCGATATTATGACTCCATATTAGCCGAGAAGCGGACAGGCTGAATTTCACGGGCACAGTTCGCCGTGCAACAATGTTCGCGGCTAGGCACCACTCGCCCTATTCTGTCTCCATATTAGCCGAGAAGCGGACAGGCTGAATTTCACGGGCAGAATTCGTCGTGCAACAATGTTCGCGGCAGCCCGCGACGCGCGATATTATGTCTCCAGATTAGCCGAGGAGCGGACAGGCTGAAATTCACGTGCAGATTTCCCCGTGCAACAATGTTGGCGGCTGCCCGCCACTCGCGATATTATGTCTCCATATTAGTGGAGGCGCGGACAGGCTGAATTTCACGGGCTCAGTTCATCGTGCAACAATGTTGGCGGTTGCCCGCCACACGCGATATTATGTACCCAGATTAGCCGAGGCGCGGACAGGCTGAATTTCACGGGCAGATTTCCCCGTGCAACAATGTTGGCGGCTGCCCGCCACTCGCGATATTATGTCTCCAAATTAGCCGAAGAGCGGACAGACTGAATTTCGCGGGCAGATTTCCCCGTGCAACAATGTTGGCGGCTGCACGCCACTCGCGGTATTATGTCTCCAGATTAGCCGAGGTGCGCACAGGCTGAATTTCACGGGCAGAATTCGCCGTGCAACAATTTTCACGGCCGTCCGCGATGCGCGATATTATGTCTCCAAATTAGCCGAGACGCGGACAGGCTGAACTTCAAGAACAGATTTCCCCGTGCAACAATGTTGGCGGCAGCCCGCCACTCGCGATATTATGTCTCCATATTAGCCGAGAAGCGGACAGGCTGAAATTCACGGGCAGATTTCCCCGTGCAACAATGTTGGCGGCAGCCCGCGACGCGCGATATTGTGTCTCCAGATTAGCCGAGGCGCGGACAGGCTGAATTTCAAGAACAGATTTCCCCGTGCAACAATGCTGGCGGCTGGCCGACACTCGCGATATTATGTCTCCATATTAGCCGAGGCGCGGACAGGCTGAATTTTACGGGCTCAGTTCATCGTGCAACAATGTTCGCGGCAGCCCGCGACGCGCGATACTATATCTCCAGATTAGCCGATGAGCGGACAGGCTGAAATTCACGGGCAGATTTCCCCGTGCAACAATGTTGGCGGCTGCCCGCCACTCGCGATATTATGTCTCCAAATTAGCCGAAGAGCGGACAGACTGAATTTCGCGGGCAGATTTCCCCGTGCAACAATGTTGGCGGCTGCACGCCACTCGCGGTATTATGTCTCCAGATTAGCCGAGGTGCTCACAGGCTGAATTTCACGGGCAGAATTCGCCGTGCAACAATTTTCTCGGCCGTCCGCGATGCGTGATATTATGTCTCCAAATTAGCCGAGGCGCGGACAGGCAGAATTTCAAGAACAGATTTCCCCGTGCAACAATGCTGGCGGCTGCCCGCCACTCGCGATATTATGACTCCATATTAGCCGAGAAGCGGACAGGCTGAATTTCACGGGCACAGTTCGCCGTGCAACAATGTTCGCGGCTAGGCACCACTCGCCCTATTCTGTCTCCATATTAGCCGAGAAGCGGACAGGCTGAATTTCACGGGCAGAATTCGTCGTGCAACAATGTTCGCGGCAGCCCGCGACGCGCGATATTATGTCTCCAGATTAGCCGAGGAGCGGACAGGCTGAAATTCACGTGCAGATTTCCCCGTGCAACAATGTTGGCGGCTGCCCGCCACTCGCGATATTATGTCTCCATATTAGTGGAGGCGCGGACAGGCTGAATTTCACGGGCTCAGTTCATCGTGCAACAATGTTGGCGGTTGCCCGCCACACGCGATATTATGTCCCCAGATTAGCCGAGGCGCGGACAGGCTGAATTTCACGGGCAGATTTCCCCGTGCAACAATGTTGGCGGCTGCCCGCCACTCGCGATATTATGTCTCCAAATTAGCCGAAGAGCGGACAGACTGAATTTCGCGGGCAGATTTCCCCGTGCAACAATGTTGGCGGCTGCACGCCACTCGCGGTATTATGTCTCCAGATTAGCCGAGGTGCGCACAGGCTGAATTTCACGGGCAGAATTCGCCGTGCAACAATTTTCACGGCCGTCCGCGATGCGCGATATTATGTCTCCAAATTAGCCGAGGCGCGGACAGGCTGAACTTCAAGAACAGATTTCCCCGTGCAACAATGCTGGCGGCTGCCCGACACTCGCGATATTATGTCTCCATATTAGCCTAGAAGCGGACAGGCTGAATTTCACGGGCACAGTTCGCCGTGCAACAATGTTCGCGGCAGCCCGCGACGCGCGATATTATGTCTCCAGATTAGCCGAGGAGCGGACAGGCTGAAATTAACGGCAGATTTCCCCGTGCAACAATGTTGGCGGCTGCCCGCCACTCGCGATATTATGTTCCCGTATTAGCCGAGAAGCGGACAGGCTGAATTTCACGGGTAGAATTCGTCTGGCAACAATGTTCGCGGCAGCCCGCGACGCGCGATATTATGTATCCAGATTAGCCGAGGCGCGGATAGACTGAATTTCACGGGCAGAATTCCCCGTGCAACAATGTTGGCGGCTGCCCGCCACTCGCGATATTATGTATCCATATTAGCCGAGGCGCGGACAGGCTGAACTTCACGGGCACAGTTCATCGTGCAACAATGTTGGCGGTTGCCCGCCACACGCGATATTATGTCCCCAGATTAGCCGAGGCGCGGGCAGGCTGAATTTCACGGGCAGAATTTGCCGTGCAACAATGTTCGCGGCAGCCCACGACGCGCGATATTATGTCTCCAGATTAGCCTAGGCGCGGATAGACTGAATTTCACGGGCAGATTTCCCCGTGCAACAATGTTGGCGGCTGCCCGCCACTCGCGATATTATGTCTCCATATTAGCCGAGAAGCGGACAGGCTGAATTTCACGGGCACAGTTCGCCGTGCAACAGTGTTCGCGGCTAGGCGCCACTCGCCCTATTATGTCTCCATATTAGCCGAGAAGCGGACAGGCTGAATTTCACGGGCAGAATTCGTCGTGCAACAATGTTCGCGGCAGCCCGCGACGCGCGATATTATGTCTCCAGATTAGCCGTGGCGCGGATAGACTGAATTTCACGGGCAGACTTCCCCGTGCAACAATGTTGGCGGCTGCCCGCCACTAGCGATATTATGTCTCCATAATAGCCGAGGCGCGGACAGGCTGAATTTCACGGGCACAGTTCATCGTGCAACAATGTTGGCGGTCGCCCGCCACACGCGATATTATATCCCCAGATTAGCCGAGGCGCGGACAGGCTGAATTTCACAGGCAGAATTCGCCGTGCAACAATGTTCGCCGCAGCCCGCGACGCGCGATATTATGTCTCCTGATTAGCCGAGGCGCGGACAGGCTGAATTTCAAGGGTAGAATTCGCATGCAACAATGTTCGCGGCAGCCGGCGGCGCGCGATATTATGTCTCCAGATCAGACGAGGAGCGGACAGGCTGAATTTCACGGGCAGAATTCGCCGTGCAACAATTTTCTCGGCCGTCCGCGATGCGCGATATTATGTCCCGAGATTAGCCGAGGCGCGGACAGGCTGAATTGCACGGGTAGAATTCGCCGTGCAACAATGTTCACGGCAGCCCGCGACGCGCGGTATTATGTCTCCAGATTAGCCGAGGAGCGGACAGGCTGAATTTCTCGGGCACAGTTCATCGTGCAACAATGTTGGCGGTTGCCCGCCACTGGCGCTATTATGTCTCCATATTAGCCGAGAGGCGGACAGGCTGAATTTCACGGGCAGAATTCGTCGTGCAACAATGTTCGCAGCAGCCCGCGACGCGCGATATTATGTCTCCAGATTAGCCGAGGCGCGGATAGACTGAATTTCACGGGCAGATTTCCCCGTGCAACAATGTTGGCGGCTGCCCGCCACTCGCGATATTATGTCTCCAAATTAGCCGAGGCGCGGACATGCTGAATTTCACGGGCAGATTTCCCCGTGCAACAATTTTTGCGACTGCCCGCCACTCGCGATATTATGTCTCCAGATTAGCCGAGGCGCGGATAGACTGAATTTCACGGGCAGATTTCCCCGTACAACAATGTTGGCGGCTGCCCGCCACTCGCGATATTATGTCTCCATATTAGCCGAGGCGCGGACAGGCTGAATTTCACGGGCAGAGTTCGCCGTGCAACAATGTTCGCGGCAACCCGCGACGCGCGATATTATGTCTCCAGATTAGCCGAGGAGCGGACAGACTGAATTTCACGGGCAGATTTCCCCGTGCAACAATGTTGGCGACTGCCCGCCACTCGCGATATTATGTCTCCAAATTAGCCGAGGCGCGGACATGCTGAATTTCACGGGCAGATGTCTCCGTGCAACAATTTTTGCGACTGCTCGCCACTCGCGATATTATGTCTCCATATTAGCCGAGAAGCGGACAGGCTGAATTTCTCGGGCACAGTTCATCGTGCAACAATGTTGGCGGTTGCCCACCACTGGCGCTATTATGTCTCCATATTAGCCGAGAGGCGGACAGGCTGAATTTCACGGGCAGAATTCGTCGTGCAACAATGTTCGCGGCAGCCCGCGACGCGCGATATTATGTCTCCAAATTAGCCGAGGGGCGGACATGCTGAATTTCACGGGCAGATTTCCCCGTGCAACAATTTTTGCGACTGCCCGCCACTCGCCCTATTATGTCTCCATATTAGCCGAGAGGCGGACAGGCTGAATTTCACGGGCAGAATTCGTCGTGCAAAAATGTTGGCGGCTGCCCGCCACTCGCGATATTATGTCTCCATATTAGCCGAGGCGCGGACAGGCTGAATTTCACGTGCAGAATTCACCGTGCAACAAGTTTCTCAGCCGTCCGCGATGCGCGATATTATGTCCCCAGATTAGCCGAGGCGCGGACAGGCTGAATTTCACGGGCAGATTTCCCCGTGCAACAATTTTCTCGGCCGTCCGCGATGCGCGATATTATGTCCCCAGATTAGCCGAGGCGCGGACAGGCTGAATTGCACGGGTAGAATTCGCCGTGCAACAATGTTCGCGGAAGCCCGCGACGCGCGGTATTATGTCTCCAGATTAGCCGAGGAGCGGACAGGCTGAATTTCACGGGCAGATTTCCCCGTGCAACAATGTTGGTGGCTGCCGCGACGCGCGATATTATGTCTCCAGATTAGCCGAGGCGCGGATAGACTGAATTTCACGGGCAGATTTCCCCGTGCAACAATGTTGGTGGCTGCCCGCGACGCGCGATATTATGTCTCCAGATTAGCCGACGAGCGGACAGACTGAATTTCGCGGGCAGATTTCCCCGTGCAACAATGTTGGCGGCTGCCCGCCACTTGCGATATTATGTCTCCAAATTAGCCGAGGCGCGGACATGCTGAATTTCACGGGCAGATTTCCCCGTGCAAAAATTTTTGCGACTGCACGCCACTCGCGCTATTATGTCTCCATATGAGCCGAGAGGCGGACAGCCTGAATTTCACGGGCAGAATTCGTCGTGCAAAAATGTTGGCGGCTGCCCGCCACTCGCGATATTATGTCTGCAAATTAGTCGAGGCGCGGACAGGCTGAATTTCACGTGCAGAATTCGCCGTGCAAAAATTTTCTCGGCCGTCCGCGATGCGCGATATTATGTCCCCAGATTAGCCGAGGCGCGGACAGGCTGAATTTCACGGGCAGATTTCCCCGTGCAACAATGTTGGCGGCTGCCCGCCACTCGCGATATTAGTCTCCATATTAGCCGAGGCGCGGACAGGCTGAATTTCACGGGTAAATTTCCCCGTGCAACAATTTTCTCGGCTGTCCGCGACGAGCGATATTATGTCTCCATATCAGCCGCGGCGTGGACATGCTGAAGGTGAGCGACAGATTTCTCCGTGAAACAATGTTCGCGGCAGGCCGCCACTCGCGATATTATGCCTCCATGTTAACCCAGACGCGGGCAGCCTGAGTTTCACCGGCAGATTCCCCTGTCCAACAATGTTGGCGGCTGCACGCGACACACGATGTTATGTCTGAAGATTATCCGAGCCGCAGACACGCTGAAAGTCAGCGGAATACATCACCGTGCAACAATGTTGTCGGCTACCCGCAACTCGCGATATTATGTCCCCATATTAGCCGAGGCGCGGACAGGCTGAATTTCACGGGCAGATTTCCCCGTGTAACAATGTTGGCGGATGCCCGGCACTCGCGATATTATGTCTCCATATTAACCGAGAAGCGGACAGGCTGAATTCCACGGGCAGAATTTGCCGTGCAACAATGTTGGCGGCTGCCCGCGACGAGCGGTATTATGTCTCCATAATAGTCGAGGCGCGGACATGCTGAAGGTCAACGGCAGATTTTACCGTGCAACAATTTTGGCTGCTGGCCGCCACACGCGATATTATGTCTCCAAATTAGCCGAGGCGCGGACATGCTGAATTTCACGGGCAGATTTCCCCGTGCAACAATGTTCGCGGCAGCCCGCGACGCGCGATATTATGTCTCCAGATTAGCCGAGGGGCGGACAGACTGATTTTCACGGGCAGAATTCGTCGCGCAACAATTTTCTCGGCCGTCCGAGATGGGCGATATTATGTCTCCAGATTACCCGAGGTGCGGATAGGCTGAACTGCACGGGTAGAATTCCCATGCAACAATGTTCGTGGCAGCCCGCGACGCGCGATATTATGTCTCCGTATTATCCGAGAAGCGAACAGGCTGAATTTCACGGGCAGAATTCGCGGTGCAACAATGTTCGCGGCTGCCAGCGACGCGCGACGTTATGTCTACATATTAGCTGAGGCGCGGACAGGCTGAATTTCACGGGCAGAATTCGCCGAGCAACAATGTTCGCGGCAGCCCGCGACGCGCGATATTAGGTCTCCAGATTAGCCGAGGCGCGGACAGGCTGAATTTCACGGGCAGATTTCCCCGTGCAACAATGTTGGCGGCTGCCCGCCACTAGCGATATTATGTCTCCATAATAGCCGAGGCGCGGACAGGCTGAATTTCACGGGCACAGTTCATCGTGCAACAATGTTGGCGGTCGCCCGCCACACGCGATATTATATCCCCAGATTAGCCGAGGCGCGGACAGGCTGAATTTCACAGGCAGAATTCGCCGTGCAACAATGTTCGCCGCAGCCCGCGACGCGCGATATTATGTCTCCTGATTAGCCGAGGCGCGGACAGGCTGAACTTCTCGGGCACAGTTCATCGTGCAACAATGTTGGCGGTTGCCCGCCACTGGCGCTATTATGTCTCCATATTAGCCGAGAGGCGGACAGGCTGAATTTCACGGGCAGAATTCGTCGTGCAACAATGTTCGCAGCAGCCCGCGACGCGCGATATTATGTCTCCAGATTAGCCGAGGCGCGGATAGACTGAATTTCACGGGCAGATTTCCCCGTGCAACAATGTTGGCGGCTGCCCGCCACTCGCGATATTATGTCTCCAAATTAGCCGAGGCGCGGACATGCTGAATTTCACGGGCAGATTTCCCCGTGCAAAAATTTTTGCGACTGCCCGCCACTCGCGATATTATGTCTCCAGATTAGCCGAGGCGCGGATAGACTGAATTTCACGGGCAGATTTCCCCGTGCAACAATGTTGGTGGCTGCCCGCCACTCGCGATATTATGTCTCCATATTAGCCGAGGTGCGGACAGGCTGAATTTCACAGGCAGAATTCGCCGTGAAACAATGGCCGCAGCTGCTCGCCACTCGCGATATTATTTCTCCATATTAACCCAGACGCGGGCAGGCTGAATTTCACGGGCAGAATTGCCCTTGCAACAATTTTCGCTGCAGCCCGCCTCTCGCGATATTCTGTCCCCAGATTATCCGAGCCGCAGACACGCTGAAGGTCAGGGCAATACATCACCGTACAACAATGTTGGCGCCTACTCGCAACTCGCGATATTATGTCCCCAAATTAGCCGAGGCGCGGACAGGCTGAATTTCACAGGCAGAATTCGCCGTGCAACAGTGTCCGCGGCTGCCCACGCGCGGTATTATGTCTCCATATTAGTCGAGGCGCGGACATGCTGAAGGTCAGCTGCAGATTTCCCGTGCAACAATTTTGGCGGATGCCCGCCACTCGCGATATTATGTCCCCAGATTAGCCGAGGCGCGGACAGGCTGATTTTCACGGGCAGAATTCGACGTGCAACAATTTTCGCGGCTGTCCGCGACGCGCGATTTTATGCCTCCATATCAGCCGTGGCGTGGACATGCTGAAGGTGAGCGGCAGATTTCTCCGTACAACAATGTTCGCGGCAGGCCGCCACTCTCGATATTATGTCTCCATATTAGCCCAGACGCGGGCGGACTGAATTTCACGGGCACAGTTCCTCGTGCAACAATGTTGGCGGTTGACCGCCACACGCGATATTATGTCTTCGTATTAGCCGAGGCGCGGACAGGCTGAATTTCACGGGCAGAATTCGTCGTGCAAAAATGTTAGCGGCTGCCCGCCATTCGCGATATTATGTCTCCAAATTAGCCGAGGCGCGGACATGCTGAATTTCACGGGCAGATTTCCCCGTGCAACAATTTTTGCGACTGCCCGCCACTCGCGATATTATGTCTCCAGATTAGCCGAGGCGCGGATAGACTGAATTTCACGGGCAGATTTCCCCGTGCAACAATGTTGGCGGCTGCCCGCCACTCGCGATATTATGTCTCCATATTAGCCGAGGCGCGGACAGGCTGAATTTCACGGGCAGAATTCGCCGTGCAACAATGTTCGCGGCAACCCGCGACTCGCGATATTATGTCTCCAGATTAGCCGAGGAGCGGACAGACTGAATTTCACGGGCAGATTTCCCCGTGCAACAATGTTGGTGGCTGCCCGCCACTCGCGATATTATGTCTCCATATTAGCCGATGTGCGGACAGGCTGAATTTCACAGGCAGAATTCGCCGTGAAACAATGGCCGCAGCTGCTCGCCACTCGCGATATTATTTCTCCATATTAACCCAGACGCGGGCAGGCTGAATTTCACGGGCAGAATTGCCCTTGCAACAATTTTCGCTGCAGCCCGCCACTCGCGATATTGTGTCCCCAGATTATCCGAGCCGCAGACACGCTGAAGGTCAGGGCAATACATCACCGTACAACAATGGTGGCGCCTACTCGCAACTCGCGATATTATGTCCCCAAATTAGCCGAGGCGCGGACAGGCTGAATTTCACAGGCAGAATTCGCCGTGCAACAATGTCCGCGGCTGCCCACGCGCGGTATTATGTCTCCATATTAGTCGAGGCGCGGACATGCTGAAGGTCAGCTGCAGATTTCCCGTGCAACAATTTTGGCGGATGTCCGCCACTCGCGATATTATGTCCCCAGATTAGCCGAGGCGCGGACAGGCTGATTTTCACGGGCAGAATTCGACGTGCAACAATTTTCGCGGCTGTCCGCGACGCGCGATTTTATGCCTCCATATCAGCCGTGGCGTGTACATGCTGAAGGTGAGCGGCAGATTTCTCCGTACAACAATGTTCGCGGCAGGCCGCCACTCTCGATATTATGTCTCCATATTAGCCCAGACGCGGGCGGACTGAATTTCACGGGCACAGTTCCTCGTGCAACAATGTTGGCGGTTGACCGCCACACGCGATATTATGTCTTCGTATTAGCCGAGGCGCGGACAGGCTGAATTTCACGGGCAGAATTCGTCGTGCAAAAATGTTAGCGGCTGCCCGCCATTCGCGATATTATGTCTCCAAATTAGCCGAGGCGCGGACATGCTGAATTTCACGGGCAGATTTCCCCGTGCAACAATTTTTGCGACTGCCCGCCACTCGCGGTATTATGTCTCCAGATTAGCCGAGGCGCGGATAGACTGAATTTCACGGGCAGATTTCCCCGTGTAACAAGGTTGGCGGCTGCCCGCCACTCGCGATATTATGTCTCCAAATTAGCCGAGGCGCGGACATGCTGAATTTCACGGGCAGATTTCCCCGTGCAACAATTCTTGCGACTGCCCGCCACTCGCGATATAATGTCTCCATATTAGCCGAGGCGCGGACAGGCTGAATTTCACGGGCAGAATTCGCCGTGCAACAATGTTCGCGGCAACTCGCGACGCGCGATATTATGTCTCCAGATTAGCCGAGGCGCGGACATGCTGAATTTCACGGGCAGATGTCCCCGTGCAAAAATTTTTGCGACTGCCCGCCACTCGCGATATTATGTCTCCATATTAGCCGAGAAGCGGACAGGCTGAATTCCTCGGGCACAGTTCATCGTGCAACAATGTTGGCGGTTGTCCACCACTGGCGCTATTATGTCTCCATATTAGCCGAGAGGCGGACAGGCTGAATTTCACGGGCAGAATTCGTCGTGCAACAATGTTCGCGGCAGCCCGCGACGCGCGATATTATGTCTCCAAATTAGCCGAGGCGCGGACATGCTGAATTTCACGGGCAGATTTCCCCGTGCAACAATTTTTGCGACTGCCCGCCACTCGCGCTATTATGTCTCCATATTAGCCGAGAGGCGGACAGGCTGAATTTCACGGGCAGAATTCGTCGTGCAAAAATGTTGGCGGCTGCCCGCCACTCGCGATATTATGTCTCCATATTAGCCGAGGTGCGGACAGGCTGAATTTCACAGGCAGAATTCGCCGTGAAACAATGGCCGCAGCTGCTCGCCACTCGCGATATTATTTCTCCATATTAACCCAGACGCGGGCAGGCTGAATTTCACGGGCAGAATTGCCCTTGCAACAATTTTCGCTGCAGCCCGCCTCTCGCGATATTCTGTCCCCAGATTATCCGAGCCGCAGACACGCTGAAGGTCAGGGCAATACATCACCGTACAACAATGTTGGCGCCTACTCGCAACTCGCGATATTATGTCCCCAAATTAGCCGAGGCGCGGACAGGCTGAATTTCACAGGCAGAATTCGCCGTGCAACAGTGTCCGCGGCTGCCCACGCGCGGTATTATGTCTCCATATTAGTCGAGGCGCGGACATGCTGAAGGTCAGCTGCAGATTTCCCGTGCAACAATTTTGGCGGATGCCCGCCACTCGCGATATTATGTCCCCAGATTAGCCGAGGCGCGGACAGGCTGATTTTCACGGGCAGAATTCGACGTGCAACAATTTTCGCGGCTGTCCGCGACGCGCGATTTTATGCCTCCATATCAGCCGTGGCGTGGACATGCTGAAGGTGAGCGGCAGATTTCTCCGTACAACAATGTTCGCGGCAGGCCGCCACTCTCGATATTATGTCTCCATATTAGCCCAGACGCGGGCGGACTGAATTTCACGGGCACAGTTCCTCGTGCAACAATGTTGGCGGTTGACCGCCACACGCGATATTATGTCTTCGTATTAGCCGAGGCGCGGACAGGCTGAATTTCACGGGCAGAATTCGTCGTGCAAAAATGTTAGCGGCTGCCCGCCATTCGCGATATTATGTCTCCAAATTAGCCGAGGCGCGGACATGCTGAATTTCACGGGCAGATTTCCCCGTGCAACAATTTTTGCGACTGCCCGCCACTCGCGATATTATGTCTCCAGATTAGCCGAGGCGCGGATAGACTGAATTTCACGGGCAGATTTCCCCGTGCAACAATGTTGGCGGCTGCCCGCCACTCGCGATATTATGTCTCCATATTAGCCGAGGCGCGGACAGGCTGAATTTCACGGGCAGAATTCGTCGTGCAAAAATGTTAGCGGCTGCCCGCCATTCGCGATATTATGTCTCCAAATTAGCCGAGGCGCGGACATGCTGAATTTCACGGGCAGATTTCCCCGTGAAACAATGGCCGCAGCTGCTCGCCACTCGCGATATTATTTCTCCATATTAACCCAGACGCGGGCAGGCTGAATTTCACGGGCAGAATTGCCCTTGCAACAATTTTCGCTGCAGCCCGCCACTCGCGATATTGTGTCCCCAGATTATCCGAGCCGCAGACACGCTGAAGGTCAGGGCAATACATCACCGTACAACAATGGTGGCGCCTACTCGCAACTCGCGATATTATGTCCCCAAATTAGCCGAGGCGCGGACAGGCTGAATTTCACAGGCAGAATTCGCCGTGCAACAATGTCCGCGGCTGCCCACGCGCGGTATTATGTCTCCATATTAGTCGAGGCGCGGACATGCTGAAGGTCAGCTGCAGATTTCCCGTGCAACAATTTTGGCGGATGTCCGCCACTCGCGATATTATGTCCCCAGATTAGCCGAGGCGCGGACAGGCTGATTTTCACGGGCAGAATTCGACGTGCAACAATTTTCGCGGCTGTCCGCGACGCGCGATTTTATGCCTCCATATCAGCCGTGGCGTGTACATGCTGAAGGTGAGCGGCAGATTTCTCCGTACAACAATGTTCGCGGCAGGCCGCCACTCTCGATATTATGTCTCCATATTAGCCCAGACGCGGGCGGACTGAATTTCACGGGCACAGTTCCTCGTGCAACAATGTTGGCGGTTGACCGCCACACGCGATATTATGTCTTCGTATTAGCCGAGGCGCGGACAGGCTGAATTTCACGGGCAGAATTCGTCGTGCAAAAATGTTAGCGGCTGCCCGCCATTCGCGATATTATGTCTCCAAATTAGCCGAGGCGCGGACATGCTGAATTTCACGGGCAGATTTCCCCGTGCAACAATTTTTGCGACTGCCCGCCACTCGCGGTATTATGTCTCCAGATTAGCCGAGGCGCGGATAGACTGAATTTCACGGGCAGATTTCCCCGTGTAACAAGGTTGGCGGCTGCCCGCCACTCGCGATATTATGTCTCCAAATTAGCCGAGGCGCGGACATGCTGAATTTCACGGGCAGATTTCCCCGTGCAACAATTCTTGCGACTGCCCGCCACTCGCGATATAATGTCTCCATATTAGCCGAGGCGCGGACAGGCTGAATTTCACGGGCAGAATTCGCCGTGCAACAATGTTCGCGGCAACTCGCGACGCGCGATATTATGTCTCCAGATTAGCCGAGGCGCGGACATGCTGAATTTCACGGGCAGATGTCCCCGTGCAAAAATTTTTGCGACTGCCCGCCACTCGCGATATTATGTCTCCATATTAGCCGAGAAGCGGACAGGCTGAATTCCTCGGGCACAGTTCATCGTGCAACAATGTTGGCGGTTGTCCACCACTGGCGCTATTATGTCTCCATATTAGCCGAGAGGCGGACAGGCTGAATTTCACGGGCAGAATTCGTCGTGCAACAATGTTCGCGGCAGCCCGCGACGCGCGATATTATGTCTCCAAATTAGCCGAGGCGCGGACATGCTGAATTTCACGGGCAGATTTCCCCGTGCAACAATTTTTGCGACTGCCCGCCACTCGCGCTATTATGTCTCCATATTAGCCGAGAGGCGGACAGGCTGAATTTCACGGGCAGAATTCGTCGTGCAAAAATGTTGGCGGCTGCCCGCCGCTCGCGATATTATATCCCCAGATAAGCCGAGGCGCGGACAGGCTGAATTTCACAGGCAGAATTCGCCGTGCAACAATGTTCGCCGCAGCCCGCGACGCGCGATATTATGTCTCCTGATTAGCCGAGGCGCGGACAGGCTGAATTTCAAGGGTAGAATTCGCATGCAACAATGTTCGCGGCAGCCGGCGACGCGCGATATTATGTCTCCAGATTAGACGAGGAGCGGACAGGCTGAATTTCACGGGCAGATTTCCCCGTGCAACAATGTTGGCGGCTGCCCGCCACTAGTAATATTATGTCTCCAGATTAGCCGAGGCGCGGACAGGCTGAACTTCACGGGCAGAATTCGCCGTGCAACAATTTTCTCGGCCGTCCGCGATGCGCGATATTATGTCCCGAGATTAGCCGAGGCGCGGACAGGCTGAATTGCACGGGTAGAATTCGCCGTGCAACAATGTTCACGGCAGCCCGCGACGCGCGGTATTATGTCTCCAGATTAGCCGAGGAGCGGACAGGCTGAATTTCTCGGGCACAGTTCATCGTGCAACAATGTTGGCGGTTGCCCGCCACTGGCGCTATTATGTCTCCATATTAGCCGAGAGGCGGACAGGCTGAATTTCACGGGTAGAATTCGTCGTGCAACAATGTTCGCAGCAGCCCGCGACGCGCGATATTATGTCTCCAGATTAGCCGAGGCGCGGATAGACTGAATTTCACGGGCAGATTTCCCCGTGCAACAATGTTGGCGGCTGCCCGCCACTCGCGATATTATGTCTCCAAATTAGCCGAGGCGCGGACATGCTGAATTTCACGGGCAGATTTCCCCGTGCAAAAATTTTTGCGACTGCCCGCCACTCGCGATATTATGTCTCCAGATTAGCCGAGGCGCGGATAGACTGAATTTCACGGGCAGATTTCCCCGTACAACAATGTTGGCGGCTGCCCGCCACTCGCGATATTATGTCTCCATATTAGCCGAGGCGCGGACAGGCTGAATTTCACGGGCAGAATTCGCCGTGCAACAATGTTCGCGGCAACCCGCGACTCGCGATATTATGTCTCCAGATTAGCCGAGGAGCGGACAGACTGAATTTCACGGGCAGATTTCCCCGTGCAACAATGTTGGTGGCTGCCCGCCACTCGCGATATTATGTCTCCATATTAGTCGAGGCGCGGACATGCTGAATTTCACGGGCAGAATTCGCCGTGCAACAATTTTCGCGGCTGTCCGCGACGCGCGATTTTATGCCTCCATATCAGCCGTGGCGTGGACATGCTGAAGGTGAGCGGCAGATTTCTCCGTACAACAATGTTCGCGGCAGGCCGCCACTCTCGATATTATGTCTCCATATTAGCCCAGACGCGGGCGGACTGAATTTCACGGGCACAGTTCCTCGTGCAACAATGTTGGCGGTTGACCGCCACACGCGATATTATGTCTTCGTATTAGCCGAGGCGCGGACAGGCTGAATTTCACGGGCAGAATTCGTCGTGCAAAAATGTTAGCGGCTGCCCGCCATTCGCGATATTATGTCTCCAAATTAGCCGAGGCGCGGACATGCTGAATTTCACGGGCAGATTTCCCCGTGCAACAATTTTTGCGACTGCCCGCCACTCGCGATATTATGTCTCCAGATTAGCCGAGGCGCGGATAGACTGAATTTCACGGGCAGATTTCCCCGTGTAACAAGGTTGGCGGCTGCCCGCCACTCGCGATATTATGTCTCCAAATTAGCCGAGGCGCGGACATGCTGAATTTCACGGGCAGATTTCCCCGTGCAACAATTTTTGCGACTGCCCGCCACTCGCGATATAATGTCTCCATATTAGCCGAGGCGCGGATAGACTGAATTTCACGGGCAGATTTCCCCGTGCAACAATGTTGGCGGCTGCCCGCCACTCGCGATATTATGTCTCCATATTAGCCGAGGCGCGGACAGGCTGAATTTCACGGGCAGAATTCGCCGTGCAACAATGTTCGCGGCAACCCGCGACTCGCGATATTATGTCTCCAGATTAGCCGAGGAGCGGACAGACTGAATTTCACGGGCAGATTTCCCCGTGCAACAATGTTGGTGGCTGCCCGCCACTCGCGATATTATGTCTCCATATTAGCCGAGGTGCGGACAGGCTGAATTTCACAGGCAGAATTCGCCGTGAAACAATGGCCGCAGCTGCTCGCCACTCGCGATATTATTTCTCCATATTAACCCAGACGCGGGCAGGCTGAATTTCACGGGCAGAATTGCCCTTGCAACAATTTTCGCTGCAGCCCGCCACTCGCGATATTGTGTCCCCAGATTATCCGAGCCGCAGACACGCTGAAGGTCAGGGCAATACATCACCGTACAACAATGGTGGCGCCTACTCGCAACTCGCGATATTATGTCCCCAAATTAGCCGAGGCGCGGACAGGCTGAATTTCACAGGCAGAATTCGCCGTGCAACAATGTCCGCGGCTGCCCACGCGCGGTATTATGTCTCCATATTAGTCGAGGCGCGGACATGCTGAAGGTCAGCTGCAGATTTCCCGTGCAACAATTTTGGCGGATGTCCGCCACTCGCGATATTATGTCCCCAGATTAGCCGAGGCGCGGACAGGCTGATTTTCACGGGCAGAATTCGACGTGCAACAATTTTCGCGGCTGTCCGCGACGCGCGATTTTATGCCTCCATATCAGCCGTGGCGTGTACATGCTGAAGGTGAGCGGCAGATTTCTCCGTACAACAATGTTCGCGGCAGGCCGCCACTCTCGATATTATGTCTCCATATTAGCCCAGACGCGGGCGGACTGAATTTCACGGGCACAGTTCCTCGTGCAACAATGTTGGCGGTTGACCGCCACACGCGATATTATGTCTTCGTATTAGCCGAGGCGCGGACAGGCTGAATTTCACGGGCAGAAGTCGTCGTGCAAAAATGTTAGCGGCTGCCCGCCATTCGCGATATTATGTCTCCAAATTAGCCGAGGCGCGGACATGCTGAATTTCACGGGCAGATTTCCCCGTGCAACAATTTTTGCGACTGCCCGCCACTCGCGGTATTATGTCTCCAGATTAGCCGAGGCGCGGATAGGCTGAATTTCACGGGCAGAATTCGCCGTGCAACAATGTTCGCGGCAACTCGCGACGCGCGATATTATGTCTCCAGATTAGCCGAGGCGCGGACATGCTGAATTTCACGGGCAGATGTCCCCGTGCAAAAATTTTTGCGACTGCCCGCCACTCGCGATATTATGTCTCCATATTAGCCGAGAAGCGGACAGGCTGAATTCCTCGGGCACAGTTCATCGTGCAACAATGTTGGCGGTTGTCCACCACTGGCGCTATTATGTCTCCATATTAGCCGAGAGGCGGACAGGCTGAATTTCACGGGCAGAATTCGTCGTGCAACAATGTTCGCGGCAGCCCGCGACGCGCGATATTATGTCTCCAAATTAGCCGAGGCGCGGACATGCTGAATTTCACGGGCAGATTTCCCCGTGCAACAATTTTTGCGACTGCCCGCCACTCGCGCTATTATGTCTCCATATTAGCCGAGAGGCGGACAGGCTGAATTTCACGGGCAGAATTCGTCGTGCAAAAATGTTGGCGGCTGCCCGCCGCTCGCGATATTATATCCCCAGATAAGCCGAGGCGCGGACAGGCTGAATTTCACAGGCAGAATTCGCCGTGCAACAATGTTCGCCGCAGCCCGCGACGCGCGATATTATGTCTCCAGATTAGCCGAGGAGCGGACAGACTGAATTTCACGGGCAGATTTCCCCGTGCAACAATGTTGGTGGCTGCCCGCCACTCGCGATATTATGTCTCCATATTAGTCGAGGCGCGGACATGCTGAAGGTCAGCTGCAGATTTCCCGTGCAACAATTTTGATGGATGCCCGCCACTCGCGATATTATGTCCCCAGATTAGCCGAGGCGCGGACAGGCTGACTTTCACGGGCAGAATTCGACGTGCAACAATTTTCGCGGCTGTCCGCGACGCGCGATTTTATGCCTCCATATCAGCCGTGGCGTGGACATGCTGAAGGTGAGCGGCAGATTTCTCCGTACAACAATGTTCGCGGCAGGCCGCCACTCTCGATATTATGTCTCCATATTAGCCCAGACGCGGGCGGACTGAATTTCACGGGCACAGTTCCTCGTGCAACAATGTTGGCGGCTGCCCGCCACTCGCGATACTATGCCTCCAAATTAGCCGAGGAGCGGACATGCTGAATTTCACGGGCAGATGTCCCCGTGCAAAAATTTTTGCGACTGCCCGCCACTCGCGATATTATGTCTCCATATTAGCCGAGAAGCGGACAGGCTGAATTCCTCGGGCACAGTTCATCGTGCAACAATGTTGGCGGTTGTCCACCACTGGCGCTATTATGTCTCCATATTAGCCGAGAGGCGGACAGGCTGAATTTCACGGGTAGAATTCGTCGTGCAACAATGTTCGCGGCAGCCCGCGACGCGCGATATTATGTCTCCAAATTAGCCGAGGCGCGGACATGCTGAATTTCACGGGCAGATTTCTCCGTGCAACAATTTTTGCGACTGCCCGCCACTCGCGCTATTATGTCTCCATGTTAGCCGAGAGGCGGACAGGCTGAATTTCACGGGCAGAATTCGTCGTGCAAAAACGTTGGCGGCTGCCCGCCACTCGCGATATTATGTCTCCATATTAGCCGAGGCGCGGACAGGCTGAATTTCACGGGAAGAATTCGCCGTGCAACAATGTTCGCGGCAGCCCGCGACGCGTGATATAATGTCTCCAGATTAGCCGAGGAGCGGACAGACTGAATTTCACGGGCAGATTTCCCCGTGCAACAATTTTCTCGGCCGTCCGCGATGCGCGATATTATGTCCCCAGATTAGGCGAGGCGCGGACAGGCTGAATTGCACGGGTAGAATTCGCCGTGCAACAATGTTCGCGGAAGCGCGCGACGCGCGGTATTATGTCTCCAGATTAGCCGAGGAGCGGACAGGCTGAATTTCACGGGCAGATTTTCCCGTGCAACAATGTTGGTGGCTGCCGCGACGCGCGATATTATGTCTCCAGATTAGCCGAGGAGCGTATAGACTGAATTTCACGGGCAGATTTCCCCGTGCAACAATGTTGGTGGCTGCCCGCGACGCGCGATATTATGTCTCCAGATTAGCCGAGGAGCGGACAGACTGAATTTCACGGGCAGATTTCGCCGAGCAACAATGTTCGCTGCTGCCAGCGACGCGCGACATTATGTCTACATATTAGCTGAGGCGCGGACATGCTGAATTTCACTGGCAGATTTCCCAGTGCAACATTGTAGGCGGCTGCCCGCCACTCGCGATATTATGTCTCCAGATTATCCGAGCCGCAAACATGCTGAAGGTCAGCAGAATATATCACCATGCAACAATGTTGGCGGCTGCCCGCCTCTCGCGATATTATGCCTCCATGTTAGCCCAGAAGCGGGCAGGCTGAGTTTCACCGGCAGATGCCTTTCGAACAATGTTGGCGGCTGCACGCGACACACGATATGATGTCTCCAGATTATCCGAGCCGCAGACACGCTGAAGGTCAGAGGAATACAACACCGTGCAACAATGTTGTCGGCTACCCGCAACTCGCGATATTATGTCCCCATATTAGCCGAGGCGCGGACAGGCTGAATTTCACGGGCAGATTTCCCCGTGTAACAGTGTTGGCGGCTGCCCGGCATTGGCGATATTATGTCTCCATATTAGCCGAGAAGCGGACAGGCTGAATTTCACGGGCAGAATTCGTCGTGCAACAATGGTCGCGGCAGACCTCGACGCGCAATATTATGTATCCAGATTATCCGAGGCGCAGACATGCTTAAGGTCAGCGGCAGATTTCCCGTGCAACAATGTTGGCGGCATCCCGCAACTCGCGTTATTATGTCTTCACATTAGCCGAGGCGCGGACAGGCTGAATTTCAAGGGCAGAATTCGCCGTGCAACAATTTTCTCGGCCGTCCGCGACGCGCGATATTGTCTTCAGATTAGCCGAGGCGCGGATAGACTGAATTTCACGGGCAGATTTCCCCGTGCAACAATGTTGGCGGCTGCCCGCCACTGGCGCTATTATGTCTCCATATTAGCCGAGGCGCGGACAGGCTGAATTTCACGGGCAGAATTCGCCGTGCAACAATGTTCGCGGCAGCCCGCGACACACGATATTACGTCTCCATATTAGCCGAGGCGCGGATAGGCTGAATTTCACCGGCGGATTCCCCTGTGCAACAATGTTGGAGGCTGCACGCGACACACGATATTATGTCTCCAGATTATCCGAGCCGCAGACACGCTGAAGGTCAGCGGAATACGTCACCGTTCAACAATGTTGACGCCTGCCCGCCACTCGCGTTATTATGTCCCCATATTAGTCGAGGCGCGGACACGCTGAATTTCACGGGCACAGTTCCATGTGCAACAATGTTTTTGGCTGCCGGCCACTCGCGACATTATGTCTCCATATTAGCCGAGGCGCGGACAGGCTGAATTTCACGGGCAGAATTCGTCGTGCAACAATGGTCGCGGCAGACCTCGACGCGCAATATTATGTATCCAGATTATCCGAGGCGCAGACATGCTTAAGGTCAGCGGCAGATTTCCCGTGCAACAATGTTGGCGGCATCCCGCAACTCGCGTTATTATGTCTCCACATTAGCCGAGGCGCGGACAGGCTGAATTTCAAGGGCAGGTTTCCCTGTGCAACAATGTTGGCGGCTGCCCGCCACTCGCGATATTATGTCCCCATATTAGCCGAGGCGCGGACAGGCTGAACTTCACGGGCAGAATTCGCCGTGCAACAATTTTCTCGGCCGTCCGCGACGCGCGATATTGTCTTCAGATTAGCCGAGGCGCGGATAGACTGAATTTCACGGGCAGATTTCCCCGTGCAACAATGTTGGCGGCTGCCCGCCACTGGCGCTATTATGTCTCCATATTAGCCGAGGCGCGGACAGGCTGAATTTCACGGGCAGATTTCCCCGTGCAACAATGTTGGTGGCTGCCCACCACTCGCGATATTATGTCTACATATTAGCCGCTGCGCCGACATGCAGAATTTCACGGGCAGAATTCGCTGTGAAACAATGTCCGCGGCTGCGCGCAACGCGCGATATTAAATCACCATATTAGCCCAGATGCGGGCAGGCTGAATCTCACCGGCAGATTCTCCTGTGCAACAATGTTGGAGGCTGCACGTGACACACGATATTATGGCTCCATATTAGCCCAGACGCGGGCAGGCTGAATTTCACCGGCGGATTCCCCTGTGCAACAATGTTGGAGGCTGCACGCGACACACGATATTATGTCTCCAGATTATCCGAGTCGCAGACATGCTGAAGGTCAGCGGAATACATCAACGTGCAACAATGGTGGCGCCTACCCGCAACTCGCGATATTATGTCCCTATATTAGCAGATGCGCGAACAGGCTGAATTTCACAGGCAGAATTCGCCGGAAACAATGTTCGCCGCTGCCCGCGACGCGCGCTGTTATGTCTGCATATCAACTGCGGCGTGGACATGCTGAAGGTGAGCGGCAGATTTCTCCGTGAAACAATGTTCGCGGCAGGCCGCCACTCGCAATATTATGCGTCCATGTTAACCCAGACGCGGGCAGCCTGAGTTTCACCGGCAGATTCCTCTGTCCAACAATGTTGGCGGCTGCACGCGACACACGATGTTATGTCTGAAGATTATCCGAGCCGCAGACACGCTGAAGGTCAGCGGAATACATCACCGTGCAACAATGTTGTCGGCTACCCGCAACTCGCGATATTATGTCCCCATATTAGCCGAGGCGCGGACAGGCTGAATTTCACGGGCAGATTTCCCCGAGTAACAATGTTGGCGGCTGCCCGGCACTCGCGATATTATGTCTCCATATTAGCCGAGAAGCGGACAGGATGAATTTCACGGGCAGAATTCGCCGTCCAACAATGTTCGCGGCTTCCCACGACGCGCAATATTATGTATCCAGATTATCCGAGGCGCAGACATGCTGAAGGTCAGCGGCAGATTTCCCGTGCAACAATGTTGGCGGCATCCCGCCACTCGCGATATTAAGTCTCCGTTGTAGCCGTGAAGCGGACAGGCTGAATTTCAGGGGCTGATTTCCCCGTGCAACAATGTTGGCGGCTGCCCGCCACTCGCGATATTATGTGCCCAGATTAGCCGAGGCGCGGATAGACTGAATTTCACGGGCAGATTTCCCCGTGCAACAATGTTGGCGGCTGCCCGCCACTCGCGATATTATGTCTCCAGATTAGGCGAGGTGCGCACAGGCTGAATTTCATGGGCAGAAATCGCCGTACAACAATTTTCTCGGCCGTCCGCGATGGGCGATATTATGTCTCCAGATTACCCGAGGTGCGGATAGGCTGAATTGCACGGGTAGAATTCGCATGCAACAATGTTCGCGGCAGCCCGCGACGCGCGATATTATGTCTCCAGATTAGCCGAGGAGCGGACAGGCTGAAATTCACGGACAGATTTCCCCGTGCAACAATTTTTGCGACTGCCCGCCACTCGCGCTATTATGTCTCCATATTAGCCGAGAAGCGGACAATATTAGCCGAGGCGCGGACAGGCTGAATTTCACAGACAGAATTCGCCTTGCAACAATGTCCGCGGCTGCCCGCGACGCGCGATATTATGTCTCCAGATTAGCCGAGGAGGGGACAGACTGAATTTCACGGGCAGATTTCCCCGTGCAACAATGTTGGCGGCTGCCCGCCACTCGCGATATTATGTCTCCAAATTAGCCGAGGCGCGGACATGTTGAATTTCACGGGCAGATTTCCCCGTGCACCAATTTTTGCGACTGCCCGCCACTCGCGATATTATGTCTCCATATTAGCCGAGAAGCGGACAGGCTGAATTTCTCGGGCACAGTTCATCGTGCAACAATGTTGGCGGTTGCCCGCCACTGGCGCCATTATGTTTCCATATTAGCCGAGAGGCGGACAGGCTGAATTTCATGGGCAGAATTCGTCGTGCAACAATGTTCGCGGCAGCCCGCGACGCGCGATATTATGTCTCCAGATTAGCCGAGGCGCTAATAGACTGAATTTCACGTGCAGATTTCCTCGTGAAACAATGACGGCGGCTGCCCGCCACTCGCGATATTATGTCTCCAAATTAGCCGAGGCACGGATAGACTGAATTTCACGGGCAGATTTCCCCGTGCAACAATGTTGGTGGCTGCCCGCGACGCGCGATATTATGTCTCCAAATTAGCCGAGGCGCGGACATGCTGAATTTCACGGGCAGATTTCCCCGTGCAACAATTTTTGCGACTGCCCACCGCTCGCGCTATTATGTCTCCATATTAGCCAAGAGGCGGACAGGCTGAATTTCACGGGCAGAATTCGTCGTGCAAAAATGTTGGCGGCTGCCCGCCACTCGCGAAATTATGTCTCCATATTAGATGAGGCGCGAACAGGCTGAACTTCACGGGCTGAATTCGCCGTGCAACAATTTTCTCGGCCGTCCGCGATGCGCGATATTATGTCCCCAGATTAGCCGAGGCGCGGACAGGCTGAATTGCACGGGTAGAATTTCGCCGTGCAACAATGTTCGCGGCAGCCCGCGACGCGCGATATTATGTCTCCAGATTAGCCGAGGCGCGGATAGACTGAATTTCACCGGCAGGTTTCCCCGTGCAACAATGTTGGCTGCCCGCCATTCGCGATATTATGTCTCCATATTAGCCGAGGCGCAGACAGGCTGAATTCCACGGGCAGATTTCCCCGTGCAACAATTTTTGCGACTGCCCGCCACTCGCGCTATTATGTCTCCATATTAGCCGAGAGGCGGACAGGCTGAATTTCACGGGCAGAATTCGTCGTGCAAAAATGTTGGCGGCTGCCCGCCACTCGCGATATTATGTCTCCATATTAGCCGAGGCGCGGACGGGCTGAATTTCACGGGCAGAATTCGCCGTCCAACAATGTTCGCGGCAGCCCGCGACGCGCGATATTATGTCTCCAGATTAGCCGAGGAGCGGACAGACTGAATTTCACGGGCAGATTTCCCCGTGCAACAATGTTGGCGGCTGCCCACCACTCGCGATATTATGTCTCCGAATTAGCCGAGGCGCGGACATGCTGAATTTCACGGGCAGATTTCCCCGTGCAACAATTTTTGCGACTGCCCGCCACTCGCGATATTATGTCTCCAGATTAGCCGAGGCGCGGATAGACTGAATTTCACGGGCAGATTTCCCGTGCAACAATGTTGGCGGCTGCCCGCCACTCGCGATATTATGTCTCCATATTAGCCGAGAGGCGGACAGACTCAATTTCACGGGCAGAATTCGTTGTGCAAAAATGTTGGCGGCTGCCCGCCACTCGCGATATTATGTCTCCATATTAGCCGAGGCGCGGACAGGCTTAATTAGACGTGCACAATTCGCCGTGCAACAATTTTCTCGGCCGTCCGCGATGCGCGATATTATGTCTCCAGATTAGCCGAGGCGCGGATAGACTGAATTTCACGGGCAGATTTCCCCGTGCAACAATGTTGGCGGCTGCCCGCCACTCGCGATATTATGTCTCCAAATTAGCCGAGGCGCGGATAGACAGAATTTCACGGGCAGATTTCCCGGTGCAACAATGTTGGTGGCTGCCCGCGACGCGCGATATTATGTCTCCAAATTATCCGAGCCGCAGACACGCTGAAGGTCAGCGGAATACATCACCGTGCAACAATGTTGTCGGCTACCCGCAACTCGCGATATTATGTCCCCATATTAGCCGAGGCGCGGACAGGCTGAATTTCACGGGCAGATTTCCCCGAGTAACAATGTTGGCGGCTGCCCAGCACTCGCGGTATTATGTCTCCATATTAGCCGAGAAGCGGACAGGATGAATTTCACGGGCAGAATTCGCCGTCCAACAATGTTCGCGGCTTCCCACGACGCGCAATATTATGTATCCAGATTATCCGAGGCGCAGACATGCTGAAGGTCAGCGGCAGATTTCCCGTGCAACAATGTTGGCGGCATCCCGCCACTCGCGATATTAAGTCTCCGTTGTAGCCGTGAAGCGGACAGGCTGAATTTCACGGGCTGATTTCCCCGTGCAACAATGTTGGCGGCTGCCCGCCACTCGCGATATTATGTGCCCAGATTAGCCGAGGCGCGGATAGACTGAATTTCACGGGCAGATTTCCCCGTGCAACAATGTTGGCGGCTGCCCGCCACTCGCGATATTATGTCTCCAGATTAGGCGAGGTGCGCACAGGCTGAATTTCATGGGCAGAAATCGCCGTACAACAATTTTCTCGGCCGTCCGCGATGGGCGATATTATGTCTCCAGATTACCCGAGGTGCGGATAGGCTGAATTGCACGGGTAGAATTCGCATGCAACAATGTTCGCGGCAGCCCGCGACGCGCGATATTATGTCTCCAGATTAGCCGAGGAGCGGACAGGCTGAAATTCACGGACAGATTTCCCCGTGCAACAATTTTTGCGACTGCCCGCCACTCGCGCTATTATGTCTCCATATTAGCCGAGAAGCGGACAATATTAGCCGAGGCGCGGACAGGCTGAATTTCACAGACAGAATTCGCCTTGCAACAATGTCCGCGGCTGCCCGCGACGCGCGATATTATGTCTCCAGATTAGCCGAGGAGGGGACAGACTGAATTTCACGGGCAGATTTCCCCGTGCAACAATGTTGGCGGCTGCCCGCCACTCGCGATATTATGTCTCCAAATTAGCCGAGGCGCGGACATGTTGAATTTCACGGGCAGATTTCCCCGTGCACCAATTTTTGCGACTGCCCGCCACTCGCGATATTATGTCTCCATATTAGCCGAGAAGCGGACAGGCTGAATTTCTCGGGCACAGTTCATCGTGCAACAATGTTGGCGGTTGCCCGCCACTGGCGCCATTATGTTTCCATACTAGCCGAGAGGCGGACAGGCTGAATTTCATGGGCAGAATTCGTCGTGCAACAATGTTCGCGGCAGCCCGCGACGCGCGATATTATGTCTCCAGATTAGCCGAGGCGCTAATAGACTGAATTTCACGTGCAGATTTCCTCGTGCAACAATGACGGCGGCTGCCCGCCACTCGCGATATTATGTCTCCAAATTAGCCGAGGCACGGATAGACTGAATTTCACGGGCAGATTTCCCCGTGCAACAATTTTCTCGGCCGTCCGCGATGCGCGATATTATGTCCCCAGATTAGCCGAGGCGCGGACAGACTGAATTTCACGTGCAGATTTCCTCGTGCAACAATGACGGCGGCTGCCCGCCACTCGCGATATTATGTCTCCAAATTAGCCGAGGCACGGATAGACTGAATTTCACGGGCAGATTTCCCCGTGCAACAATTTTCTCGGCCGTCCGCGATGCGCGATATTATGTCCCCAGATTAGCCGAGGCGCGGACAGACTGAATTTCACGGGCAGAATTCGTCGTGCAAAAATGTTGGCGGCTGCCCGCCACTCGCGATATTATGTCTCCATATTAGCCGAGGCGCGGACAGGCTGAATTTCACGGGCAGAATTCGCCGTGCAACAATGTTCGCGGCAGCCCGCGACGCGCGATATTATGTCTCCAGATTAGCCGAGGAGCGGACAGACTGAATTTCACGGGCAGATTTCCCCGTGCAACAATGTTGGCGGCTGCCCACCACTCGCGATATTATGTCTCCAAATTAGCCGAGGCGCGGACATGCTGAATTTCACGGGCAGATTTCCCCGTGCAACAATTTTTGCGACTGCCCGCCACTCGCGATATTATGTCTCCAGATTAGCCGAGGCGCGGATAGACTGAATTTCACGGGCAGATTTCCCGTGCAACAATGTTGGCGGCTGCCCGCCACTCGCGATATTATGTCTCCATATTAGCCGAGAGGCGGACAGACTGAATTTCACGGGCAGAATTCGTTGTGCAAAAATGTTGGCGGCTGCCCGCCACTCGCGATATTATGTCTCCATATTAGCCGAGGCGCTAATAGACTGAATTTCACGGGCAGATTTCCCCGTGTAACAGTGTTGGCGGCTGCCCGGCATTGGCGATATTATGTCTCCATATTAGCCGAGAAGCGGACAGGCTGAATTTCACGGGCAGAATTCGTCGTGCAACAATGGTCGCGGCAGACCTCGACGCGCAATATTATGTATCCAGATTATCCGAGGCGCAGACATGCTTAAGGTCAGCGGCAGATTTCCCGTGCAACAATGTTGGCGGCATCCCGCAACTCGCGTTATTATGTCTCCACATTAGCCGAGGCGCGGACAGGCTGAATTTCAAGGGCAGAATTCGCCGTGCAACAATTTTCTCGGCCGTCCGCGACGCGCGATATTGTCTTCAGATTAGCCGAGGCGCGGATAGACTGAATTTCACGGGCAGATTTCCCCGTGCAACAATGTTGGCGGCTGCCCGCCACTGGCGCTATTATGTCTCCATATTAGCCGAGGCGCGGACAGGCTGAATTTCACGGGCAGAATTCGCCGTGCAACAATGTTCGCGGCAGCCCGCGACACACGATATTACGTCTCCATATTAGCCGAGGCGCGGATAGGCTGAATTTCACCGGCGGATTCCCCTGTGCAACAATGTTGAAGGCTGCACGCGACACACGATATTATGTCTCCAGATTATCCGAGCCGCAGACACGCTGAAGGTCAGCGGAATACGTCACCGTTCAACAATGTTGACGCCTGCCCGCCACTCGCGTTATTATGTCCCCATATTAGTCGAGGCGCGGACACGCTGAATTTCACGGGCACAGTTCCATGTGCAACAATGTTTTTGGCTGCCGGCCACTCGCGACATTATGTCTCCATATTAGCCGAGGCGCGGACAGGCTGAATTTCACGGGCAGAATTCGTCGTGCAACAATGGTCGCGGCAGACCTCGACGCGCAATATTATGTATCCAGATTATCCGAGGCGCAGACATGCTTAAGGTCAGCGGCAGATTTCCCGTGCAACAATGTTGGCGGCATCCCGCAACTCGCGTTATTATGTCTCCACATTAGCCGAGGCGCGGACAGGCTGAATTTCAAGGGCAGGTTTCCCTGTGCAACAATGTTGGCGGCTGCCCGCCACTCGCGATATTATGTCCCCATATTAGCCGAGGCGCGGACAGGCTGAACTTCACGGGCAGAATTCGCCGTGCAACAATTTTCTCGGCCGTCCGCGACGCGCGATATTGTCTTCAGATTAGCCGAGGCGCGGATAGACTGAATTTCACGGGCAGATTTCCCCGTGCAACAATGTTGGCGGCTGCCCGCCACTGGCGCTATTATGTCTCCATATTAGCCGAGGCGCGGACAGGCTGAATTTCACGGGCAGATTTCCCCGTGCAACAATGTTGGTGGCTGCCCACCACTCGCGATATTATGTCTACATATTAGCCGCTGCGCCGACATGCAGAATTTCACGGGCAGAATTCGCTGTGAAACAATGTCCGCGGCTGCGCGCAACGCGCGATATTAAATCACCATATTAGCCCAGATGCGGGCAGGCTGAATCTCACCGGCAGATTCTCCTGTGCAACAATGTTGGAGGCTGCACGTGACACACGATATTATGGCTCCATATTAGCCCAGACGCGGGCAGGCTGAATTTCACCGGCGGATTCCCCTGTGCAACAATGTTGGAGGCTGCACGCGACACACGATATTATGTCTCCAGATTATCCGAGTCGCAGACATGCTGAAGGTCAGCGGAATACATCAACGTGCAACAATGGTGGCGCCTACCCGCAACTCGCGATATTATGTCCCTATATTAGCAGATGCGCGAACAGGCTGAATTTCACAGGCAGAATTCGCCGGAAACAATGTTCGCCGCTGCCCGCGACGCGCGCTGTTATGTCTGCATATCAACTGCGGCGTGGACATGCTGAAGGTGAGCGGCAGATTTCTCCGTGAAACAATGTTCGCGGCAGGCCGCCACTCGCAATATTATGCGTCCATGTTAACCCAGACGCGGGCAGCCTGAGTTTCACCGGCAGATTCCTCTGTCCAACAATGTTGGCGGCTGCACGCGACACACGATGTTATGTCTGAAGATTATCCGAGCCGCAGACACGCTGAAGGTCAGCGGAATACATCACCGTGCAACAATGTTGTCGGCTACCCGCAACTCGCGATATTATGTCCCCATATTAGCCGAGGCGCGGACAGGCTGAATTTCACGGGCAGATTTCCCCGAGTAACAATGTTGGCGGCTGCCCGGCACTCGCGATATTATGTCTCCATATTAGCCGAGAAGCGGACAGGATGAATTTCACGGGCAGAATTCGCCGTCCAACAATGTTCGCGGCTTCCCACGACGCGCAATATTATGTATCCAGATTATCCGAGGCGCAGACATGCTGAAGGTCAGCGGCAGATTTCCCGTGCAACAATGTTGGCGGCATCCCGCCACTCGCGATATTAAGTCTCCGTTGTAGCCGTGAAGCGGACAGGCTGAATTTCACGGGCTGATTTCCCCGTGCAACAATGTTGGCGGCTGCCCGCCACTCGCGATATTATGTGCCCAGATTAGCCGAGGCGCGGATAGACTGAATTTCACGGGCAGATTTCCCCGTGCAACAATGTTGGCGGCTGCCCGCCACTCGCGATATTATGTCTCCAGATTAGGCGAGGTGCGCACAGGCTGAATTTCATGGGCAGAAATCGCCGTACAACAATTTTCTCGGCCGTCCGCGATGGGCGATATTATGTCTCCAGATTACCCGAGGTGCGGATAGGCTGAATTGCACGGGTAGAATTCGCATGCAACAATGTTCGCGGCAGCCCGCGACGCGCGATATTATGTCTCCAGATTAGCCGAGGAGCGGACAGGCTGAAATTCACGGACAGATTTCCCCGTGCAACAATTTTTGCGACTGCCCGCCACTCGCGCTATTATGTCTCCATATTAGCCGAGAAGCGGACAATATTAGCCGAGGCGCGGACAGGCTGAATTTCACAGACAGAATTCGCCTTGCAACAATGTCCGCGGCTGCCCGCGACGCGCGATATTATGTCTCCAGATTAGCCGAGGAGCGGACAGACTGAATTTCACGGGCAGATTTCCCCGTGCAACAATGTTGGCGGCTGCCCACCACTCGCGATATTATGTCTCCAAATTAGCCGAGGCGCGGACATGTTGAATTTCACGGGCAGATTTCCCCGTGCACCAATTTTTGCGACTGCCCGCCACTCGCGATATTATGTCTCCATATTAGCCGAGAAGCGGACAGGCTGAATTTCTCGGGCACAGTTCATCGTGCAACAATGTTGGCGGTTGCCCGCCACTGGCGCCATTATGTTTCCATATTAGCCGAGAGGCGGACAGGCTGAATTTCATGGGCAGAATTCGTCGTGCAACAATGTTCGCGGCAGCCCGCGACGCGCGATATTATGTCTCCAGATTAGCCGAGGCGCTAATAGACTGAATTTCACGTGCAGATTTCCTCGTGCAACAATGACGGCGGCTGCCCGCCACTCGCGATATTATGTCTCCAAATTAGCCGAGGCACGGATAGACTGAATTTCACGGGCAGATTTCCCCGTGCAACAATGTTGGTGGCTGCCCGCGACGCGCGATATTATGTCTCCAAATTAGCCGAGGCGCGGACATGCTGAATTTCACGGGCAGATTTCCCCGTGCAACAATTTTTGCGACTGCCCACCACTCGCGCTATTATGTCTCCATATTAGCCAAGAGGCGGACAGGCTGAATTTCACGGGCAGAATTCGTCGTGCAAAAATGTTGGCGGCTGCCCGCCACTCGCGAAATTATGTCTCCATATTAGATGAGGCGCGAACATGCTGAACTTCACGGGCTGAATTCGCCGTGCAACAATTTTCTCGGCCGTCCGCGATGCGCGATATTATGTCCCCAGATTAGCCGAGGCGCGGACAGGCTGAATTGCACGGGTAGAATTTCGCCGTGCAACAATGTTCGCGGCAGCCCGCGACGCGCGATATTATGTCTCCAGATTAGCCGAGGCGCGGATAGACTGAATTTCACGGGCAGGTTTCCCCGTGCAACAATGTTGGCTGCCCGCCATTCGCGATATTATGTCTCCATATTAGCCGAGGCGCAGACAGGCTGAATTCCACGGGCAGATTTCCCCGTGCAACAATTTTTGCGACTGCCCGCCACTCGCGCTATTATGTCTCCATATTAGCCGAGAGGCGGACAGGCTGAATTTCACGGGCAGAATTCGTCGTGCAAAAATGTTGGCGGCTGCCCGCCACTCGCGATATTATGTCTCCATATTAGCCGAGGCGCGGACAGGCTGAATTTCACGGGCAGAATTCGCCGTGCAACAATGTTCGCGGCAGCCCGCGACGCGCGATATTATGTCTCCAGATTAGCCGAGGAGCGGACAGACTGAATTTCACGGGCAGATTTCCCCGTGCAACAATGTTGGCGGCTGCCCACCACTCGCGATATTATGTCTCCGAATTAGCCGAGGCGCGGACATGCTGAATTTCACGGGCAGATTTCCCCGTGCAACAATTTTTGCGACTGCCCGCCACTCGCGATATTATGTCTCCAGATTAGCCGAGGCGCGGATAGACTGAATTTCACGGGCAGATTTCCCGTGCAACAATGTTGGCGGCTGCCCGCCACTCGCGATATTATGTCTCCATATTAGCCGAGAGGCGGACAGACTGAATTTCACGGGCAGAATTCGTTGTGCAAAAATGTTGGCGGCTGCCCGCCACTCGCGATATTATGTCTCCATATTAGCCGAGGCGCGGACAGGCTGAATTAGACGTGCACAATTCGCCGTGCAACAATTTTCTCGGCCGTCCGCGATGCGCGATATTATGTCTCCAGATTAGCCGAGGCGCGGATAGACTGAATTTCACGGGCAGATTTCCCCGTGCAACAATGTTGGCGGCTGCCCGCCACTCGCGATATTATGTCTCCAAATTAGCCGAGGCGCGGATAGACTGAATTTCACGGGCAGATTTCCCGGTGCAACAATGTTGGTGGCTGCCCGCGACGCGCGATATTATGTCTCCAAATTATCCGAGCCGCAGACACGCTGAAGGTCAGCGGAATACATCACCGTGCAACAATGTTGTCGGCTACCCGCAACTCGCGATATTATGTCCCCATATTAGCCGAGGCGCGGACAGGCTGAATTTCACGGGCAGATTTCCCCGAGTAACAATGTTGGCGGCTGCCCGGCACTCGCGATATTATGTCTCCATATTAGCCGAGAAGCGGACAGGATGAATTTCACGGGCAGAATTCGCCGTCCAACAATGTTCGCGGCTTCCCACGACGCGCAATATTATGTATCCAGATTATCCGAGGCGCAGACATGCTGAAGGTCAGCGGCAGATTTCCCGTGCAACAATGTTGGCGGCATCCCGCCACTCGCGATATTAAGTCTCCGTTGTAGCCGTGAAGCGGACAGGCTGAATTTCACGGGCTGATTTCCCCGTGCAACAATGTTGGCGGCTGCCCGCCACTCGCGATATTATGTGCCCAGATTAGCCGAGGCGCGGATAGACTGAATTTCACGGGCAGATTTCCCCGTGCAACAATGTTGGCGGCTGCCCGCCACTCGCGATATTATGTCTCCAGATTAGGCGAGGTGCGCACAGGCTGAATTTCATGGGCAGAAATCGCCGTACAACAATTTTCTCGGCCGTCCGCGATGGGCGATATTATGTCTCCAGATTACCCGAGGTGCGGATAGGCTGAATTGCACGGGTAGAATTCGCATGCAACAATGTTCGCGGCAGCCCGCGACGCGCGATATTATGTCTCCAGATTAGCCGAGGAGCGGACAGGCTGAAATTCACGGACAGATTTCCCCGTGCAACAATTTTTGCGACTGCCCGCCACTCGCGCTATTATGTCTCCATATTAGCCGAGAAGCGGACAATATTAGCCGAGGCGCGGACAGGCTGAATTTCACAGACAGAATTCGCCTTGCAACAATGTCCGCGGCTGCCCGCGACGCGCGATATTATGTCTCCAGATTAGCCGAGGAGGGGACAGACTGAATTTCACGGGCAGATTTCCCCGTGCAACAATGTTGGCGGCTGCCCGCCACTCGCGATATTATGTCTCCAAATTAGCCGAGGCGCGGACATGTTGAATTTCACGGGCAGATTTCCCCGTGCACCAATTTTTGCGACTGCCCGCCACTCGCGATATTATGTCTCCATATTAGCCGAGAAGCGGACAGGCTGAATTTCTCGGGCACAGTTCATCGTGCAACAATGTTGGCGGTTGCCCGCCACTGGCGCCATTATGTTTCCATATTAGCCGAGAGGCGGACAGGCTGAATTTCATGGGCAGAATTCGTCGTGCAACAATGTTCGCGGCAGCCCGCGACGCGCGATATTATGTCTCCAGATTAGCCGAGGCGCTAATAGACTGAATTTCACGTGCAGATTTCCTCGTGCAACAATGACGGCGGCTGCCCGCCACTCGCGATATTATGTCTCCAAATTAGCCGAGGCACGGATAGACTGAATTTCACGGGCAGATTTCCCCGTGCAACAATTTTCTCGGCCGTCCGCGATGCGCGATATTATGTCCCCAGATTAGCCGAGGCGCGGACAGACTGAATTTCACGTGCAGATTTCCTCGTGCAACAATGACGGCGGCTGCCCGCCACTCGCGATATTATGTCTCCAAATTAGCCGAGGCACGGATAGACTGAATTTCACGGGCAGATTTCCCCGTGCAACAATTTTCTCGGCCGTCCGCGATGCGCGATATTATGTCCCCAGATTAGCCGAGGCGCGGACAGACTGAATTTCACGGGCAGAATTCGTCGTGCAAAAATGTTGGCGGCTGCCCGCCACTCGCGATATTATGTCTCCATATTAGCCGAGGCGCGGACAGGCTGAATTTCACGGGCAGAATTCGCCGTGCAACAATGTTCGCGGCAGCCCGCGACGCGCGATATTATGTCTCCAGATTAGCCGAGGAGCGGACAGACTGAATTTCACGGGCAGATTTCCCCGTGCAACAATGTTGGCGGCTGCCCACCACTCGCGATATTATGTCTCCAAATTAGCCGAGGCGCGGACATGCTGAATTTCACGGGCAGATTTCCCCGTGCAACAATTTTTGCGACTGCCCGCCACTCGCGATATTATGTCTCCAGATTAGCCGAGGCGCGGATAGACTGAATTTCACGGGCAGATTTCCCGTGCAACAATGTTGGCGGCTGCCCGCCACTCGCGATATTATGTCTCCATATTAGCCGAGAGGCGGACAGACTGAATTTCACGGGCAGAATTCGTTGTGCATAAATGTTGGCGGCTGCCCGCCACTCGCGATATTATGTCTCCATATTAGCCGAGGCGCGGATAGACTGAATTTCACGGGCAGATTTCCCGGTGCAACAATGTTGGTGGCTGCCCGCGACGCGCGATATTATGTCTCCAAATTAGCCGAGGCGCGGACATGCTGAATTTCACGGGCAGATTTCCCCGTGCAACAATTTTTGCGACTGCCCACCACTCGCGCTATTATGTCTCCATATTAGCCGAGAGGCGGACAGGCTGAATTTCACGGGCAGAATTCGTCGTGCAAAAATGTTGGCGGCTGCCCGCCACTCGCGATATTATGTCTCCATATTAGCCGAGGCGCGGACAGGCTGAATTAGACGTGCACAATTCGCAGTGCAACAATTTTCTCGGCCGTCCGCGATGCGCGATATTATATCTCCAGATTAGCCGAGGCGCGGATAGACTGAATTTCACGGGCAGATTTCCCCGTGCAACAATGTTGGCGGCTGCCCGCCACAAGCGACATTTTGTTTCCGTATTAGCCGAGGCGCGGACAGGCTGAATTTCACGGGCAGAATTCGCCGTGCAACAATGTTCGCGGCAGCCCGCGACGCGCGATATTATGTCTCCAGATTAGCCGAGGCGCGGACAGGCTGAATTTCACGGGCAGAATTCGCCGTGCAACAATGTTCGCGGCAGCCCGCGATGCGCGATATTATGTCTCCAAATTAGCCGAGGCGCGGACAGGCTGAACTTCACGGGCTGAATTCGCCGTGCAACAATTTTCTCGGCCGTCCGCGATGCGCGATATTATGTCCCCAGATTAGCCGAGGCGCGGACAGGCTGAATTGCACGGGTAGAATTCGCCGTGCAACAATGTTCGCGGCAGCCCGCGACGCGCGATATTATGTCTCCAGATTAGCCGAGGCGCGGATAGACTGAATTTCACGGGCAGGTTTCCCCGTGCAACAATGTTGGCTGCCCGCCATTCGCGATATTATGTCTCCATATTAGCCGAGGCGCGGACAGGCTGAATTTCACGGGCAGAATTCGTCGTGCAAAAATGTTGGCGGCTGCCCGCCACTCGCGATATTATGTCTCCAGATTAGCCGAGGAGGGGACAGACTGAATTTCACGGGCAGATTTCCCCGTGCAACAATGTTGGCGGCTGCCCGCCACTCGCGATATTATGACTCCAAATTAGCCGAGGCGCATACATGTTGAATTTCACGGGCAGATTTCCCCGTGCACCAATTTTTGCGACTGCCCGCCACTCGCGATATTATGTCTCCATATTAGCCGAGAAGCGGACAGGCTGAATTTCTCGGGCACAGTTCATCGTGCAACAATGTTGGCGGTTGCCCGCCACTGGCGCCATTATGTTTCCATATTAGCCGAGAGGCGGACAGGCTGAATTTCACGGGCAGAATTCGTCGTGCAACAATGTTCGCGGCAGCCCGCGACGCGCGATATTATGTCTCCAGATTAGCCGAGGCGCTAATAGACTGAATTTCACGTGCAGATTTCCTCGTGCAACAATGACGGCGGCTGCCCGCCACTCGCGATATTATGTCTCCAAATTAGCCGAGGCACGGATAGACTGAATTTCACGGGCAGATTTCCCCGTGCAACAATGTTGGTGGCTGCCCGCGACGCGCGATATTATGTCTCCAAATTAGCCGAGGCGCGGACATGCTGAATTTCACGGGCAGATTTCCCCGTGCAACAATTTTTGCGACTGCCCACCACTCGCGCTATTATGTCTCCATATTAGCCAAGAGGCGGACAGGCTAAATTTCACGGGCAGAATTCGTCGTGCAAAAATGTTGGCGGCTGCCCGCCACTCGCGAAATTATGTCTCCATATTAGATGAGGCGCGAACAGGCTGAACTTCACGGGCTGAATTCGCCGTGCAACAATTTTCTCGGCCGTCCGCGATGCGCGATATTATGTCCCCAGATTAGCCGAGGCGCGGACAGGCTGAATTGCACGGGTAGAATTTCGCCGTGCAACAATGTTCGCGGCAGCCCGCGACGCGCGATATTATGTCTCCAGATTAGCCGAGGCGCGGATAGACTGAATTTCACGGGCAGGTTTCCCCGTGCAACAATGTTGGCTGCCCGCCATTCGCGATATTATCTCTCCATATTAGCCGAGGCGCAGACAGGCTGAATTTCACGGGCAGAATTCGCCGTGCAACAATGTTCGCGGCAGCCCGCGACGCGCGATATTATGTCTCCATATTAGCCGAGAGGCGGACAGGCTGAATTTCACGGGCAGAATTCGTCGTGCAAAAATGTTGGCGGCTGCCCGCCACTCGCGATATTATGTCTCCATATTAGCCGAGGAGCGGACAGGCTGAATTTCACGGGCAGAATTCGCCGTGCAACAATGTTCGCGGCAGCCCGCGACGCGCGATATTATGTCTCCAGATTAGCCGAGGAGCGGACAGACTGAATTTCACGGGCAGATTTCCCCGTGCAACAATGTTGGCGGCTGCCCACCACTCGCGATATTATGTCTCCAAATTAGCCGAGGCGCGGACATGCTGAATTTCACGGGCAGATTTCCCCGTGCAACAATTTTTGCGACTGCCCGCCACTCGCGATATTATGTCTCCAGATTAGCCGAGGCGCGGATAGACTGAATTTCACGGGCAGATTTCCCGTGCAACAATGTTGGCGGCTGCCCGCCACTCGCGATATTATGTCTCCATATTAGCCGAGAGGCGGACAGACTGAATTTCACGGGCAGAATTCGTTGTGTAAAAATGTTGGCGGCTGCCCGCCACTCGCGATATTATGTCTCCATATTAGCCGAGGCGCGGACAGGCTGAATTAGACGTGCACAATTCGCCGTGCAACAATTTTCTCGGCCGTCCGCGATGCGCGATATTATGTCTCCAGATTAGCCGAGGCGCGGATAGACTGAATTTCACGGGCAGATTTCCCCGTGCAACAATGTTGGCGGCTGCCCGCCACTCGCGATATTATGTCTCCAAATTAGCCGAGGCGGGGATAGACTGAATTTCACGGGCAGATTTCCCGGTGCAACAATGTTGGTGGCTGCCCGCGACGCGCGATATTATGTCTCCAAATTAGCCGAGGCGCGGACATGCTGAATTTCACGGGCAGATTTCCCCGTGCAACAATTTTTGCGACTGCCCACCACTCGCTCTATTATGTCTCCATATTATCCGAGAGGCGGACAGGCTGGATTTCACGGGCAGAATTCGTCGTGCAAAAATGTTGGCGGCTGCCCGCCACTCGCGAAATTATGTCTCCATATTAGATGAGGCGCGAACAGGCTGAATTTCACGTGCAGAATTTGCCGTGCAACAATTTTCTCGGCCGCCCGCGATGCGCGATATTATGTCTCCAGATTAGCCGAGGCGCGGACAGGCTGAACTTCACGGGCAGAATTCGCCATGCAACAATTTTCTCCGCCGTCCGCGATGCGCGATATTATGTCCCCAGATTAGCCGAGGCGCGGACAGGCTGAATTGCACGGGTAGAATTCGTCGTGCAAAAATGTTGGCGGCTGCCCGCCACAAGCGACATTTTGTTTCCGTATTAGCCGAGGCGCGGACAGGCTGAATTTCACGGGCAGAATTCGCCGTGCAACAATGTTCGCGGCAGCCCGCGACGCGCGATATTATGTCTCCAGATTAGCCGAGGCGCGGACAGGCTGAATTTCACGGGCAGAATTCGCCGTGCAACAATGTTCGCGGCAGCCCGCGATGCGCGATATTATGTCTCCAAATTAGCCGAGGCGCGGACAGGCTGAACTTCACGGGCTGTATTCGCCGTGCAACAATTTTCTCGGCCGTCCGCGATGCGCGATATTATGTCCCCAGATTAGCCGAGGCGCGGACAGGCTGAATTGCACGGGTAGAATTCGCCGTGCAACAATGTTCGCGGCAGCCCGCGACGCGCGATATTATGTCTCCAGATTAGCCGAGGCGCGGATAGACTGAATTTCACGGGCAGGTTTCCCCGTACAACAATGTTGGCTGCCCGCCATTCGCGATATTATGTCTCCATATTAGCCGAGGCGCGGACAGGCTGAATTTCACGGGCAGAATTCGTCGTGCAAAAATGTTGGCGGCTGCCCGCCACTCGCGAAATTGTGTCTCCAGATTAGCCGAGGCGCGGACAGGCTGAATTTCACGGGCAGAATTCGCCGTGCAACAATGTTCGCGGCAGCCCGCGACGCGCGATATTATGTCTCCAGATTAGCCGAGGAGCGGACAGACTGAATTTCACGGGCAGATTTCCCCGTGCAACAATGTTGGCGGCTGCCCGCCACTCGCGATATTATGTCTCCAAATTAGCCGAGGCGCGGACATGCTGAATTTCACGGGCAGATTTCCCCGTGCAACAATTTTTGCGACTGCCCGCCACTCGCGATATTATGTCTCCAGATTAGCCGAGGCGCGGATAGACTGAATTTCACGGGCAGATTTCCCGTGCAACAATGTTGGCGGCTGCCCGCCACTCGCGATATTCTGTCTCCATATTAGCGAGAGGCGGACAGACTGAATTTCACGGGCAGAATTCGTTGTGCAAAAATGTTGGCGGCTGCCCGCCACTCGCGATATTATGTCTCCAGATTAGCCGAGGCGCGGACAGGCTGAATTTCACGGGCAGAATTCGCCGTGCAACAATGTTCGCGGCAGCCCGCGACGCGCGATATTATTTCTCCAGATTAGCCGAGGCGCGGACATGCTGAATTTCACGGGCAGATTTCCCCGTGCAACAATTTTTGCGACTGCCCGCCACTCGCGCTATTATGTCTCCATATTAGCCGAGAGGCGGACAGGCTGAATTTCACGGGCAGAATTCGTTGTGCAAAAATGTTGGCGGCTGCCCGCCACTCGCGATATTATGTCTCCATATTAGCCGACGCGCGGGCAGGCTGAATTAGACGTGCACAATTCGATGTGCAACAATTTTCTCGGCCGTCCGCGATGCGCGATATTATGTCTCCAGATTAGCCGAGGCGCGGATAGACTGAATTTCACGGGCAGATTTACCGTGCAACAATGTTGGCGGCTGCCCGCCACTCGCGATATTATGTCTCCATATTAGCCGAGGCGCGGACAGGCTGAATTTCACGGGCAGAATTCGCCGTGCAACAATGTTCGCGGCAACCCGCGACGCGCGATATTATGTCTCCAGATTAGCCGAGGAGCGGACAGACTGAATTTCACGGGCAGATTTCCCCGTGCAACAATGTTGGCGGCTGCCCGCCACTCGCGATATTATGTCTCCAAATTAGCCGAGGCGCGGACATGTTGAATTTCACGGGCAGATTTCCCCGTGCACCAATTTTTGCGACTGCCCGCCACTCGCGATATTATGTCTCCAGATTAGCAGAGGCGCGGACAGGCTGAATTTCACGGGCAGAATTCGTCGTGCAAAAATGTTGGCGGCTGCCCGCCACTCGCGATATTATGTCTCCAGATTAGCCGAGGAGCGGACAGACTGAATTTCACGGGCAGATTTCCCCGTGCAACAATGTTGCCGGCTGCCCGCCACTCGCGATATTATGTCTCCAAATTAACCGAGGCGCGGACATGCTGAATTTCACGGGCAGATTTCCCCGTGCAACAATGTTCGCGGCAACCCGCGACGCGCGATATTATGTCTCCAGATTAGCCGAGGAGCGGACAGACTGAATTTCACGGGCAGATTTCCCCGTGCAACAATGTTGGCGGCTGCCCGCCACTCGCGATATTATGTCTCCAAATTAGCCGAGGCGCGGACATGCTGAATTTCACGGGCAGATTTCCCCGTGCAACAATTTTTGCGACTGCCCGCCACTCGCACTATTATGTCTCCATATTAGCCGAGAGGCGGACAGGCTGAATTTCACGGGTAGAATTCGTCGTGCAAAAATGTTGGCGGCTGCCCGCCACTCGCGATATTATGTCTCCATATTAGCCGAGGCGCGGACAGGCTGAATTTCACGGGCAGAATGCGCCGTGCAACAATGTTCGCGGCAACCCGCGACTCGCGATATTATGTCTCCAGATTAGCCGAGGCGCGGATAGACTGAATTTCACGGGCAGATTTCCCCGTGCAACAATGTTGGCGGCTGCCCGCCACTCGCGATATTATGTCTCCAAATTAGCCGAGGCGCGGACATGCTGAATTTCACGGGCAGATTTCTCCGTGCAACAATTTTTGCGACTGCCCGCCACTCGCGCTATTATGTCTCCATATTAGCCGAGAGGCGGACAGCCTGAATTTCACGGGCAGAATTCGTCGTGCACAAATGTTGGCGGCTGCCCGCCACTCGCGATATTATGTCTCCAGATTAGCCGAGGCGCGGACAGGCTGAACTTCACGGCTAGAATTCGCCGTGCAACAATTTTCTCGGCCGTCCGCGATGCGCGATATTATGTCCCCAGATTAGCCGAGGCGCGAACAGGCTGAATTGCACGGGTAGAATTCGCCGTGCAACAATGTTCGCGGCAGCCCGCGACGCGCGATATTATGTCTCCAGATTAGCCGAGGAGCGGACAGGCTGAATTTCACGGGCAGATTTCCCCGTGCAACAATGTTGGCGGCTGCCCGCCACTCGCGATATTATGTCTCCATATTAGCCGAGGCGCGGACATGCTGAATTTCACGGGCAGATTTCCCCGTGCAACAATTTTTGCGACTGCCCGCCACTCGCGCTATTATGTCTCCATATTAGCCGAGAGGTGGACAGGCTGAATTACACGGGCAGAATTCGTTGTGCAAAAATGTTGGCGGCTGCCCGCCACTCGCGATATTATGTCTCCATATTAGCCGAGGCGCGGACAGGCTGAATTAGACGTGCACAATTCGCCGTGCAACAATTTTCTCGGCCGTCCGCGATGCGCGATATTATGTCCCCAGATTAGCCGAGGCGCGGACAGGCTGAATTGCACGGGTAGAATTCGTCGTGCAAAAATGTTGGCGGCTGCCCGCCACTCGCGATATTATGTCTCCATATTAGCCGAGGCGCGGACAGGCTGAATTAGACGTGCACAATTCGCCGTGCAACAATTTTCTCGGCCGTCCACGATGCGCGATATTATGTCTCCAGATTAGCCGAGGCGCGGATAGACTGAATTTCACGGGCAGATTTACCGTGCAACAATGTTGGCGGCTGCCCGCCACTCGCGATATTATGTCTCCATATTAGCCGAGGCGCGGACAGGCTGAATTTCACGGGCAGAATTCGCCGTGCAACAATGTTCGCGGCAACCCGCGACGCGCGATATTATGTCTCCAGATTAGCCGAGGAGCGGACAGACTGAATTTCACGGGCAGATTTCCCCGTGCAACAATGTTGGCGGCTGCCCGCCACTCGCGATATTATGTCTCCATATTAGCCGAGGCGCGGACTTGCTGAATTTCACGGGAAGAATTCGCCGTGCAACAATGTTCGCGGCAGCCCGCGACGCGCGATATTATGTCTCCAGATTAGCCGAGAGGCGGACAGACTGAATTTCACGGGCAGAATTCGTTGTGCAAAAATGTTGGCGGCTGCCCGCCACTCGCGCTATTATGTCTCCATATTAGCCGAGAGGCGGACAGGCTGAATTTCACGGGCAGAATTCGTCGTGCAAAAATGTTGGCGGCTGCCCGCGACGCGCGATATTATGTCTTCAGATTAGCCGAGGCGCGGATAGACTGAATTTCACGGGCAGATTTCCCCGTGCAACAATGTTGGCGGCTGCCCGCCACTGGCGCTATTATGTCTCCATATTAGCCGAGAGGCGGACAGGCTGAATTTCACGGGCAGAATTCGCCGTGCAACAATGTTCGCGGCAGCCCGCGACGCGCGATATTATGTCTCCAGATTAGCCGAGGAGCGGACAGACTGAATTGCACGGGTAGAATTCGCCGTGCAACAATGTTCGCGGCTGCCCGCCACTCGCGATATTATGTCTCCATAATAGCCGAGAGGCGGACAGACTGAATTTCACGGGCAGAATTCGTTGTGCAAAAATGTTGGCGGCTGCCCGCCACTCGCGCTATTATGTCTCCATATTAGCCGAGAGGCGGACAGGCTGAATTTCACGGGCAGAATTCGTCGTGCAAAAATGTTGGCGGCTGCCCGCCACTCGCGAAATTATGTCTCCATATTAGATGAGGCGCGAACAGGCTGAATTTCACGTGCAGAATTTGCCGTGCAACAATTTTCTCGGCCGCCCGCGATGCGCGATATTATGTCTCCAGATTAGCCGAGGCGCGGACAGGCTGAACTTCACGGGCAGAATTCGCCGTGCAACAATATTCTCCGCCGTCCGCGATGCGCGATATTATGTCCCCAGATTAGCCGAGGCGCGGACAGGCTGAATTGCACGGGTAGAATTCGTCGTGCAAAAATGTTGGCGGCTGCCCGCCACTCGCGATATTATGTCTCCATATTAGCCGAGGCGCGGACAGGCTGAATTAGACGAGCACAATTCGCCGTGCAACAATTTTCTCGGCCGTCCGCGATGCGCGATATTATGTCTCCAGATTAGCCGAGGCGCGGATAGACTGAATTTCACGGGCAGATTTCCCCGTGCAACAATGTTGGCGGCTGCCCGCCACAAGCGACATTTTGTTTCCGTATTAGCCGAGGCGCGGACAGGCTGAATTTCACGGGCAGAATTCGCCGTGCAACAATGTTCGCGGCAGCCCGCGACGCGCGATATTATGTCTCCAGATTAGCCGAGGCGCGGATAGACTGAATTTCACGGGCAGATTTCCCCGTGCAACAATGTTGGTGGCTGCCGCGACGCGCTATATTATGTCTCCAGATTAGCCGAGGCGCGGATAGATTGAATTTCACGGGCAGATTTCCCCGTGCAACAATGTTGGTGGCTGCCCGCGACGCGCGATATTATGTCTCCAGATTAGCCGAGGCGCGGATAGACTGAATTTCACGGGCAGATTTCCCCGTGCAACAATTTTTGCGACTGCCCGCCACTCGCGCTATTATGTCTCCATATTAGCCGAGAGGCGGACAGGCTGAATTTCACGGGCAGAATTCGTCGTGCAAAAATGTTGGCGGCTGCCCGCCACTCGCGAAATTATGTCTCCATATTAGATGAGGCGCGAACAGGCTGAATTTCACGTGCAGAATTTGCCGTGCAACAATTTTCTCGGCCGCCCGCGATGCGCGATATTATGTCTCCAGATTAGCCGAGGCGCGGACAGGCTGAACTTCACGGGCAGAATTCGCCATGCAACAATTTTCTCCGCCGTCCGCGATGCGCGATATTATGTCCCCAGATTAGCCGAGGCGCGGACAGGCTGAATTGCACGGGTAGAATTCGTCGTGCAAAAATGTTGGCGGCTGCCCGCCACAAGCGACATTTTGTTTCCGTATTAGCCGAGGCGCGGACAGGCTGAATTTCACGGGCAGAATTCGCCGTGCAACAATGTTCGCGGCAGCCCGCGACGCGCGATATTATGTCTCCAGATTAGCCGAGGCGCGGACAGGCTGAATTTCACGGGCAGAATTCGCCGTGCAACAATGTTCGCGGCAGCCCGCGATGCGCGATATTATGTCTCCAAATTAGCCGAGGCGCGGACAGGCTGAACTTCACGGGCTGTATTCGCCGTGCAACAATTTTCTCGGCCGTCCGCGATGCGCGATATTATGTCCCCAGATTAGCCGAGGCGCGGACAGGCTGAATTGCACGGGTAGAATTCGCCGTGCAACAATGTTCGCGGCAGCCCGCGACGCGCGATATTATGTCTCCAGATTAGCCGAGGCGCGGATAGACTGAATTTCACGGGCAGGTTTCCCCGTACAACAATGTTGGCTGCCCGCCATTCGCGATATTATGTCTCCATATTAGCCGAGGCGCGGACAGGCTGAATTTCACGGGCAGAATTCGTCGTGCAAAAATGTTGGCGGCTGCCCGCCACTCGCGAAATTGTGTCTCCAGATTAGCCGAGGCGCGGACAGGCTGAATTTCACGGGCAGAATTCGCCGTGCAACAATGTTCGCGGCAGCCCGCGACGCGCGATATTATGTCTCCAGATTAGCCGAGGAGCGGACAGACTGAATTTCACGGGCAGATTTCCCCGTGCAACAATGTTGGCGGCTGCCCGCCACTCGCGATATTATGTCTCCAAATTAGCCGAGGCGCGGACATGCTGAATTTCACGGGCAGATTTCCCCGTGCAACAATTTTTGCGACTGCCCGCCACTCGCGATATTATGTCTCCAGATTAGCCGAGGCGCGGATAGACTGAATTTCACGGGCAGATTTCCCGTGCAACAATGTTGGCGGCTGCCCGCCACTCGCGATATTATGTCTCCAAATTAGCCGAGGCGCGGACATGTTGAATTTCACGGGCAGATTTCCCCGTGCACCAATTTTTGCGACTGCCCGCCACTCGCGATATTATGTCTCCATATTAGCCGAGAGGCGGACAGGCTGAATTTCACGGGCAGAATTCGTCGTGCAACAATGTTCGCGGCAGCCCGCGACGCGCGATATTATGTCTCCAGATTAGCCGAGGCGCTAATAGACTGAATTTCACGTGCAGATTTCCTCGTGCAACAATGACGGCGGCTGCCCGCCACTCGCGATATTATGTCTCCAGATTAGCCGAGACGCGGATAGACTGAATTTCACGGGCAGATTTCCCCGTGCTACAATGTTGGTGCCTGCCCGCGACGCGCGATATTATGTCTCCAGATTAGCCGAGGCGCGGATAGACTGAATTTCACGGGCAGATTTCCCCGTGCAACAATGTTGGCGGCTGCCCGCCACTCGCGATATTATGTCTCCAAATTAGCCGAGGCGCGGACATGCTGAATTTCACGAGCAGATTTCCCCGTGCAACAATTTTTGCGACTGCCCGCCACTCGCGATATTATGTCTCCAGATTAGCAGAGGCGCGGACAGGCTGAATTTCACGGGCAGAATTCGTCGTGCAAAAATGTTGGCGGCTGCCCGCCACTCGCGATATTATGTCTCCAGATTAGCCGAGGCGCGGACAGGCTGAATTGCACGGGTATAATTCGCCGTGCAACAATGTTCGCGGCAGCCCGCGACGCGCGATATTATGTCTCCAGATTAGCCGAGGCGCGGATAGACTGAATTTCACGGGCAGGTTTCCCCGTGCAACAATGTTGGCTGCCCGCCACTCGCGATATTATGTCGCCATATTAGCCGAGGCGCGGACAGGCTGAATTTCACGGGCAGAATTCGCCGTGCAACAATGTTCGCGGCAGCCCGCGACGCGCGATATTATGTATCCAGATTAGCCGAGGAGCGGACAGACTGAATTTCACGGGCAGATTTCCCCGTGCAACAATGTTGGCGGCTGCCCGCCACTCGCGATATTATGTCTCCATATTAGCCGAGGCGCGGACTTGCTGAATTTCACGGGAAGAATTCGCCGTGCAACAATGTTCGCGGCAGCCCGCGACGCGCGATATTATGTCTCCAGATTAGCCGAGGCGCGGATAGACTGAATTTCACGGGCAGATTTCCCCGTGCAACAATGTTGGTGGCTGCCCGCGACGCGCGATATTATGTCTCCAGATTAGCCGAGGCGCGGACAGGCTGAATTGCACGGGTATAATTCGCCGTGCAACAATGTTTGCGGCAGCCCGCGACGCGCGATATTATGTCTCCAGATTAGCCGAGGCGCGGATAGACTGAATTTCACGGGCAGATTTCCCCGTGCAACAATGTTGGCGGCTGCCCGCCACTCGCGATATTATGTCTCCAAATTAGCCGAGGCGCGGACATGCTGAATTTCACGGGCAGATTTCCCCGTGCAACAATTTTTGCGACTGCCCGCCACTCGCGATATTATGTCTCCAGATTAGCAGAGGCGCGGACAGGCTGAATTTCACGGGCAGAATTCGTCGTGCAAAAATGTTGGCGGCTGCCCGCCACTCGCGATATTATGTCTCCAGATTAGCCGAGGAGCGGACAGACTGAATTTCACGGGCAGATTTCCCCGTGCAACAATGTTGCCGGCTGCCCGCCACTCGCGATATTATGTCTCCAAATTAACCGAGGCGCGGACATGCTGAATTTCACGGGCAGATTTCCCCGTGCAACAATGTTCGCGGCAACCCGCGACGCGCGATATTATGTCTCCAGATTAGCCGAGGAGCGGACAGACTGAATTTCACGGGCAGATTTCCCCGTGCAACAATGTTGGCGGCTGCCCGCCACTCGCGATATTATGTCTCCAAATTAGCCGAGGCGCGGACATGCTGAATTTCACGGGCAGATTTCCCCGTGCAACAATTTTTGCGACTGCCCGCCACTCGCACTATTATGTCTCCATATTAGCCGAGAGGCGGACAGGCTGAATTTCACGGGTAGAATTCGTCGTGCAAAAATGTTGGCGGCTGCCCGCCACTCGCGATATTATGTCTCCATATTAGCCGAGGCGCGGACAGGCTGAATTTCACGGGCAGAATGCGCCGTGCAACAATGTTCGCGGCAACCCGCGACTCGCGATATTATGTCTCCAGATTAGCCGAGGCGCGGATAGACTGAATTTCACGGGCAGATTTCCCCGTGCAACAATGTTGGCGGCTGCCCGCCACTCGCGATATTATGTCTCCAAATTAGCCGAGGCGCGGACATGCTGAATTTCACGGGCAGATTTCTCCGTGCAACAATTTTTGCGACTGCCCGCCACTCGCGCTATTATGTCTCCATATTAGCCGAGAGGCGGACAGCCTGAATTTCACGGGCAGAATTCGTCGTGCACAAATGTTGGCGGCTGCCCGCCACTCGCGATATTATGTCTCCAGATTAGCCGAGGCGCGGACAGGCTGAACTTCACGGCTAGAATTCGCCGTGCAACAATTTTCTCGGCCGTCCGCGATGCGCGATATTATGTCCCCAGATTAGCCGAGGCGCGAACAGGCTGAATTGCACGGGTAGAATTCGCCGTGCAACAATGTTCGCGGCAGCCCGCGACGCGCGGTATTATGTCTGCAGATTAGCCGAGGAGCGGACAGGCTGAATTTCACGGGCAGATTTCCCCGTGCAACAATGTTGGCGGCTGCCCGCCACTCGCGATATTATGTCTCCATATTAGCCGAGGCGCGGACATGCTGAATTTCACGGGCAGATTTCCCCGTGCAACAATTTTTGCGACTGCCCGCCACTCGCGCTATTATGTCTCCATATTAGCCGAGAGGTGGACAGGCTGAATTACACGGGCAGAATTCGTTGTGCAAAAATGTTGGCGGCTGCCCGCCACTCGCGATATTATGTCTCCATATTAGCCGAGGCGCGGACAGGCTGAATTAGACGTGCACAATTCGCCGTGCAACAATTTTCTCGGCCGTCCGCGATGCGCGATATTATGTCCCCAGATTAGCCGAGGCGCGGACAGGCTGAATTGCACGGGTAGAATTCGTCGTGCAAAAATGTTGGCGGCTGCCCGCCACTCGCGATATTATGTCTCCATATTAGCCGAGGCGCGGACAGGCTGAATTAGACGTGCACAATTCGCCGTGCAACAATTTTCTCGGCCGTCCACGATGCGCGATATTATGTCTCCAGATTAGCCGAGGCGCGGATAGACTGAATTTCACGGGCAGATTTACCGTGCAACAATGTTGGCGGCTGCCCGCCACTCGCGATATTATGTCTCCATATTAGCCGAGGCGCGGACAGGCTGAATTTCACGGGCAGAATTCGCCGTGCAACAATGTTCGCGGCAACCCGCGACGCGCGATATTATGTCTCCAGATTAGCCGAGGAGCGGACAGACTGAATTTCACGGGCAGATTTCCCCGTGCAACAATGTTGGCGGCTGCCCGCCACTCGCGATATTATGTCTCCATATTAGCCGAGGCGCGGACTTGCTGAATTTCACGGGAAGAATTCGCCGTGCAACAATGTTCGCGGCAGCCCGCGACGCGCGATATTATGTCTCCAGATTAGCCGAGAGGCGGACAGACTGAATTTCACGGGCAGAATTCGTTGTGCAAAAATGTTGGCGGCTGCCCGCCACTCGCGCTATTATGTCTCCATATTAGCCGAGAGGCGGACAGGCTGAATTTCACGGGCAGAATTCGTCGTGCAAAAATGTTGGCGGCTGCCCGCGACGCGCGATATTATGTCTTCAGATTAGCCGAGGCGCGGATAGACTGAATTTCACGGGCAGATTTCCCCGTGCAACAATGTTGGCGGCTGCCCGCCACTGGCGCTATTATGTCTCCATATTAGCCGAGAGGCGGACAGGCTGAATTTCACGGGCAGAATTCGCCGTGCAACAATGTTCGCGGCAGCCCGCGACGCGCGATATTATGTCTCCAGATTAGCCGAGGAGCGGACAGACTGAATTGCACGGGTAGAATTCGCCGTGCAACAATGTTCGCGGCTGCCCGCCACTCGCGATATTATGTCTCCATAATAGCCGAGAGGCGGACAGACTGAATTTCACGGGCAGAATTCGTTGTGCAAAAATGTTGGCGGCTGCCCGCCACTCGCGCTATTATGTCTCCATATTAGCCGAGAGGCGGACAGGCTGAATTTCACGGGCAGAATTCGTCGTGCAAAAATGTTGGCGGCTGCCCGCCACTCGCGATATTATGTCCCCAGATTAGCCGAGAGGCGGACAGACTGAATTTCACGGGCAGAATTCGTTGTGCAAAAATGTTGGCGGCTGCCCGCCACTCGCGATATTATGTCTCCATATTAGCCGAGAGGCGGATAGACTGAATTAGACGTGCACAATTCGCCGTGCAACAATTTTCTCGGCTGTCCGCGATGCGCGATATTATGTCTCCAGATTTGCCGAGGCGCGGATAGACTGAATTTCACGGGCAGATTTACCGTGCAACAATGTTGGCGGCTGCCCGCCACTCGCGATATTATGTCTCCATATTAGCCGAGGCGCGGACAGGCTGAATTTCACGGGCAGAATTCGCCGTGCAACAATGTTCGCGGCAACCCGCGACGCGCGATATTATGTCTCCAGATTAGCCGAGGAGCGGACAGACTGAATTTCACGGGCAGATTTCCCCGTGCAACAATGTTGGCGGCTGCCCGCCACTCGCGATATTATGTCTCCATATTAGCCGAGGCGCGGACTTGCTGAATTTCACGGGAAGAATTCGCCGTGCAACAATGTTCGCGGCAGCCCGCGACGCGCGATATTATGTCTCCAGATTAGCCGAGAGGCGGACAGACTGAATTTCACGGGCAGAATTCGTTGTGCAAAAATGTTGGCGGCTGCCCGCCACTCGCGCTATTATGTCTCCATATTAGCCGAGAGGCGGACAGGCTGAATTTCACGGGCAGAATTCGTCGTGCAAAAATGTTGGCGGCTGCCCGCCACTCGCGATATTATGTCCCCAGATTAGCCGAGAGGCGGACAGACTGAATTTCACGGGCAGAATTCGTTGTGCAAAAATGTTGGCGGCTGCCCGCCACTCGCGATATTATGTCTCCATATTAGCCGAGAGGCGGATAGACTGAATTAGACGTGCACAATTCGCCGTGCAACAATTTTCTCGGCTGTCCGCGATGCGCGATATTATGTCTCCAGATTTGCGGAGGCGCGGATAGACTGAATTTCACGGGCAGATTTACCGTGCAACAATGTTGGCGGCTGCCCGCCACTCGCGATATTATGTCTCCATATTAGCCGAGGCGCGGACAGGCTGAATTTCACGGGCAGAATTCGCCGTGCAACAATGTTCGCGGCAACCCGCGACGCGCGATATTATGTCTCCAGATTAGCCGAGGAGGGGACAGACTGAATTTCACGGGCAGATTTCCCCGTGCAACAATGTTGGCGGCTGCCCGCCACTCGCGATATTATGTCTCCATATTAGCCGAGGCGCGGACTTGCTGAATTTCACGGGCAGAATTCGCCGTGCAACAATGTTCGCGGCAGCCCGCGACGCGCGATATTATGTCTCCAGATTAGCCGAGGAGCGGACAGACTGAATTTCACGGGCAGATTTCCCCGTGCAACAATGTTGGCGGCTGCCCGCCACTCGCGATATTATGTCTCCAAATTAGCCGAGGCGCGGACATGCTGAATTTCACGGGCAGATTTCCCCGTGCAACAATGTTCGCGGCAACCCGCGACGCGCGATATTATGTCTCCAGATTAACCGAGGAGCGGACAGACTGAATTTCACGGGCAGATTTCCCCGTGAAACAATGTTGGCGGCTGCCCGCCACTCGCGATATTATGTCTCCAAATTTGCCGAGGCGCGGACATGCTGAATTTCACCGGCAGATTTCCCCGTGCAACAATTTTTGCGACTGCCCCCCACTCGCGATATTATGTCTCCAGATTAGCAGAGGCGCGGACAGGCTGAATTTCACGGGCAGAATTCGTCGTGCAAAAATGTTGGCGGCTGCCCGCCACTCGCGATATTATGTCTCCAGATTAGCCGAGGAGCGGACAGACTGAATTTCACGGGCAGATTTCCCCGTGCAACAATGTTGCCGGCTGCCCGCCACTCGCGATATTATGTCTCCAAATTAACCGAGGCGCGGTCATGCTGAATTTAACGGGCAGATTTCCCCGTGCAACAATGTTCGCGGCAACCCGCGACGCGCGATATTATGTCTCCAGATTAGCCGAGGAGCGGACAGACTGAATTTCACGGGCAGATTTCCCCGTGCAACAATGTTGGCGGCTGCCCGCCACTCGCGATAGTATGTCTCCAAATTAGCCGAGGCGCGGACATGCTGAATTTCACGGGCAGATTTCCCCGTGCAACAATTTTTGCGACTGCCCGCCACTCGCGCTATTATGTCTCTTGATTAGCCGAGGAGCGGACAGACTGAATTGCACGGGTAGAATTCGCCGTGCAACAATGTTCGCGGCAGCCCGCGACGCGCGATATTATGTCTTCAGATTAGCCGAGGCGCGGATAGACTGAATTTCACGGGCAGATTTCCCCGTGCAACAATGTTGGCGGCTGCCCGCCACTGGCGCTATTATGTCTCCATATTAGCCGAGAGGCGGACAGGCTGAATTTCACGGGCAGAATTCGCCGTGCAACAATGTTCGCGGCAGCCCGCGACGCGCGATATTATGTCTCCAGATTAGCCGAGGAGCGGACAGACTGAATTGCACGGGTAGAATTCGCCGTGCAACAATGTTCGCGGCTGCCCGCCACTCGCGATATTATGTCTCCATAATAGCCGAGGGGCGGACAGACTGAATTTCACGGGCAGAATTCGTTGTGCAAAAATGTTGCCGGCTGCCCGCCACTCGCGCTATTATGTCTCCATATTAGCCGAGAGGCGGACAGGCTGAATTTCACGGGCAGAATTCGTCGTGCAAAAATGTTGGCGGCTGCCCGCCACTCGCGATATTATGTCTCCATATTAGCCGAGGCGCGGACAGTCTGAATTAGACGTGCACAATTCGCCGTGCAACAATTTTCTCGGCCGTCCACGATGCGCGATATTATGTCTCCAGATTAGCCGAGGCGCGGATAGACTGAATTTCACGGGCAGATTTTCCCGTGCAACAATGTTGGCGGCTGCCCGCCACATGCGACATTTTGTTTCCGTATTAGCCGAGGCGCGGACAGGCTGAATTTCACGGGCAGAATTCGCCGTGCAACAATGTTCGCGGCAGCCCGCGACGCGCGATATTATGTCTCCAGATTAGCCGAGGAGCGGACAGACTGAATTGCACGGGTAGAATTCGCCGTGCAACAATGTTCGCGGCAGCCCGCGACGCGCGATATTATGTCTTCAGATTAGCCGAGGCGCGGATAGACTGAATTTCACGGGCAGATTTCCCCGTGCAACAATGTTCGCGGCAGCCCGCGACGCGCAATATTATGTCTCCAGATTAGCCGAGGAGCGGACAGACTGAATTGCACGGGTAGAATTCGCCGTGCAACAATGTTCGCGGCTGCCCGCCACTCGCGATATTATGTCTCCATAATAGCCGAGGGGCGGACAGACTGAATTTCACGGGCAGAATTCGTTGTGCAAAAATGTTGGCGGCTGCCCGCCACTCGCGCTATTATGTCTCCATATTAGCCGAGAGGCGGACAGGCTGAATTTCACGGGCAGAATTCGTCGTGCAACAATGTTCGCGGCTGCCCGCCACTCGCGATATTATGTCTCCATATTAGCCGAGGCGCGGACAGTCTGAATTAGACGTGCACAATTCGCCGTGCAACAATTTTCTCGGCCGTCCACGATGCGCGATATTATGTCTCCAGATTAGCCGAGGCGCGGATAGACTGAATTTCACGGGCAGATTTTCCCGTGCAACAATGTTGGCGGCTGCCCGCCACATGCGACATTTTGTTTCCGTATTAGCCGAGGCGCGGACAGGCTGAATTTCACGGGCAGAATTCGCCGTGCAACAATGTTCGCGGCAGCCCGCGACGCGCGATATTATGTCTCCAGATTAGCCGAGGAGCGGACAGACTGAATTGCACGGGTAGAATTCGCCGTGCAACAATGTTCGCGGCAGCCCGCGACGCGCGATATTATGTCTTCAGATTAGCCGAGGCGCGGACAGGCTGAACTTCACGGCTAGAATTCGCCGTGCAACAATTTTCTCGGCCGTCCGCGATGCGCGATATTATGTCCCCAGATTAGCCGAGGCGCGAACAGGCTGAATTGCACGGGTAGAATTCGCCGTGCAACAATGTTCGCGGCAGCCCGCGACGCGCGGTATTATGTCTGCAGATTAGCCGAGGAGCGGACAGGCTGAATTTCACGGGCAGATTTCCCCGTGCAACAATGTTGGCGGCTGCCCGCCACTCGCGATATTATGTCTCCATATTAGCCGAGGCGCGGACATGCTGAATTTCACGGGCAGATTTCCCCGTGCAACAATTTTTGCGACTGCCCGCCACTCGCGCTATTATGTCTCCCTATTAGCCGAGAGGTGGACAGGCTGAATTACACGGGCAGAATTCGTTGTGCAAAAATGTTGGCGGCTGCCCGCCACTCGCGATATTATGTCTCCATATTAGCCGAGGCGCGGACAGGCTGAATTAGACGTGCACAATTCGCCGTGCAACAATTTTCTCGGCCGTCCGCGACGCGCGATATTATGTCTCCAGATTAGCCGAGGAGCGGACAGACTGAATTGCACGGGTAGAATTCGCCGTGCAACAATGTTCGCGGCAGCCCGCGACGCGCGATATTATGTCTTCAGATTAGCCGAGGCGCGGATAGACTGAATTTCACGGGCAGATTTCCCCGTGCAACAATGTTCGCGGCAGCCCGCGACGCGCAATATTATGTCTCCAGATTAGCCGAGGAGCGGACAGACTGAATTGCACGGGTAGAATTCGCCGTGCAACAATGTTCGCGGCTGCCCGCCACTCGCGATATTATGTCTCCATAATAGCCGAGGGGCGGACAGACTGAATTTCACGGGCAGAATTCGTTGTGCAAAAATGTTGGCGGCTGCCCGCCACTCGCGCTATTATGTCTCCATATTAGCCGAGAGGCGGACAGGCTGAATTTCACGGGCAGAATTCGTCGTGCAACAATGTTCGCGGCTGCCCGCCACTCGCGATATTATGTCTCCATATTAGCCGAGGCGCGGACAGTCTGAATTAGACGTGCACAATTCGCCGTGCAACAATTTTCTCGGCCGTCCACGATGCGCGATATTATGTCTCCAGATTAGCCGAGGCGCGGATAGACTGAATTTCACGGGCAGATTTTCCCGTGCAACAATGTTGGCGGCTGCCCGCCACATGCGACATTTTGTTTCCGTATTAGCCGAGGCGCGGACAGGCTGAATTTCACGGGCAGAATTCGCCGTGCAACAATGTTCGCGGCAGCCCGCGACGCGCGATATTATGTCTCCAGATTAGCCGAGGAGCGGACAGACTGAATTGCACGGGTAGAATTCGCCGTGCAACAATGTTCGCGGCAGCCCGCGACGCGCGATATTATGTCTTCAGATTAGCCGAGGCGCGGACAGGCTGAACTTCACGGCTAGAATTCGCCGTGCAACAATTTTCTCGGCCGTCCGCGATGCGCGATATTATGTCCCCAGATTAGCCGAGGCGCGAACAGGCTGAATTGCACGGGTAGAATTCGCCGTGCAACAATGTTCGCGGCAGCCCGCGACGCGCGGTATTATGTCTGCAGATTAGCCGAGGAGCGGACAGGCTGAATTTCACGGGCAGATTTCCCCGTGCAACAATGTTGGCGGCTGCCCGCCACTCGCGATATTATGTCTCCATATTAGCCGAGGCGCGGACATGCTGAATTTCACGGGCAGATTTCCCCGTGCAACAATTTTTGCGACTGCCCGCCACTCGCGCTATTATGTCTCCCTATTAGCCGAGAGGTGGACAGGCTGAATTACACGGGCAGAATTCGTTGTGCAAAAATGTTGGCGGCTGCCCGCCACTCGCGATATTATGTCTCCATATTAGCCGAGGCGCGGACAGGCTGAATTAGACGTGCACAATTCGCCGTGCAACAATTTTCTCGGCCGTCCGCGATGCGCGATATTATGTCCCCAGATTAGCCGAGGCGCGGACAGGCTGAATTGCACGGGTAGAATTCGTCGTGCAAAAATGTTGGCGGCTGCCCGCCACTCGCGATATTATGTCTCCATATTAGCCGAGGCGCGGACAGGCTGAATTAGACGTGCACAATTCGCCGTGCAACAATTTTCTCGGCCGTCCACGATGCGCGATATTATGTCTCCAGATTAGCCGAGGCGCGGATAGACTGAATTTCACGGGCAGATTTACCGTGCAACAATGTTGGCGGCTGCCCGCCACTCGCGATATTATGTCTCCATATTAGCCGAGGCGCGGACAGGCTGAATTTCACGGGCAGAATTCGCCGTGCAACAATGTTCGCGGCAACCCGCGACGCGCGATATTATGTCTCCAGATTAGCCGAGGAGCGGACAGACTGAATTTCACGGGCAGATTTCCCCGTGCAACAATGTTGGCGGCTGCCCGCCACTCGCGATATTATGTCTCCATATTAGCCGAGGCGCGGACTTGCTGAATTTCACGGGAAGAATTCGCCGTGCAACAATGTTCGCGGCAGCCCGCGACGCGCGATATTATGTCTCCAGATTAGCCGAGAGGCGGACAGACTGAATTTCACGGGCAGAATTCGTTGTGCAAAAATGTTGGCGGCTGCCCGCCACTCGCGCTATTATGTCTCCATATTAGCCGAGAGGCGGACAGGCTGAATTTCACGGGCAGAATTCGTCGTGCAAAAATGTTGGCGGCTGCCCGCGACGCGCGATATTATGTCTTCAGATTAGCCGAGGCGCGGATAGACTGAATTTCACGGGCAGATTTCCCCGTGCAACAATGTTGGCGGCTGCCCGCCACTGGCGCTATTATGTCTCCATATTAGCCGAGAGGCGGACAGGCTGAATTTCACGGGCAGAATTCGCCGTGCAACAATGTTCGCGGCAGCCCGCGACGCGCGATATTATGTCTCCAGATTAGCCGAGGAGCGGACAGGCTGAATTTCACGGGCAGATTTCCCCGTGCAACAATGTTGGCGGCTGCCCGCCACTCGCGATATTATGTCTCCATATTAGCCGAGGCGCGGACATGCTGAATTTCACGGGCAGATTTCCCCGTGCAACAATTTTTGCGACTGCCCGCCACTCGCGCTATTATGTCTCCCTATTAGCCGAGAGGTGGACAGGCTGAATTACACGGGCAGAATTCGTTGTGCAAAAATGTTGGCGGCTGCTCGCCACTCGCGATATTATGTCTCCATATTAGCCGAGGCGCGGACAGGCTGAATTAGACGTGCACAATTCGCCGTGCAACAATTTTCTCGGCCGTCCGCGATGCGCGATATTATGTCCCCAGATTAGCCGAGGCGCGGACAGGCTGAATTGCACGGGTAGAATTCGTCGTGCAAAAATGTTGGCGGCTGCCCGCCACTCGCGATATTATGTCTCCATATTAGCCGAGGCGCGGACAGGCTGAATTAGACGTGCACAATTCGCCGTGCAACAATTTTCTCGGCCGTCCACGATGCGCGATATTATGTCTCCAGATTAGCCGAGGCGCGGATAGACTGAATTTCACGGGCAGATTTACCGTGCAACAATGTTGGCGGCTGCCCGCCACTCGCGATATTATGTCTCCATATTAGCCGAGGCGCGGACAGGCTGAATTTCACGGGCAGAATTCGCCGTGCAACAATGTTCGCGGCAACCCGCGACGCGCGATATTATGTCTCCAGATTAGCCGAGGAGCGGACAGACTGAATTTCACGGGCAGATTTCCCCGTGCAACAATGTTGGCGGCTGCCCGCCACTCGCGATATTATGTCTCCATATTAGCCGAGGCGCGGACTTGCTGAATTTCACGGGAAGAATTCGCCGTGCAACAATGTTCGCGGCAGCCCGCGACGCGCGATATTATGTCTCCAGATTAGCCGAGAGGCGGACAGACTGAATTTCACGGGCAGAATTCGTTGTGCAAAAATGTTGGCGGCTGCCCGCCACTCGCGCTATTATGTCTCCATATTAGCCGAGAGGCGGACAGGCTGAATTTCACGGGCAGAATTCGTCGTGCAAAAATGTTGGCGGCTGCCCGCGACGCGCGATATTATGTCTTCAGATTAGCCGAGGCGCGGATAGACTGAATTTCACGGGCAGATTTCCCCGTGCAACAATGTTGGCGGCTGCCCGCCACTGGCGCTATTATGTCTCCATATTAGCCGAGAGGCGGACAGGCTGAATTTCACGGGCAGAATTCGCCGTGCAACAATGTTCGCGGCAGCCCGCGACGCGCGATATTATGTCTCCAGATTAGCCGAGGAGCGGACAGACTGAATTGCACGGGTAGAATTCGCCGTGCAACAATGTTCGCGGCTGCCCGCCACTCGCGATATTATGTCTCCATAATAGCCGAGAGGCGGACAGACTGAATTTCACGGGCAGAATTCGTTGTGCAAAAATGTTGGCGGCTGCCCGCCACTCGCGCTATTATGTCTCCATATTAGCCGAGAGGCGGACAGGCTGAATTTCACGGGCAGAATTCGTCGTGCAAAAATGTTGGCGGCTGCCCGCCACTCGCGATATTATGTCCCCAGATTAGCCGAGAGGCGGACAGACTGAATTTCACGGGCAGAATTCGTTGCGCAAAAATGTTGGCGGCTGCCCGCCACTCGCGATATTATGTCTCCATATTAGCCGAGAGGCGGATAGACTGAATTAGACGTGCACAATTCGCCGTGCAACAATTTTCTCGGCTGTCCGCGATGCGCGATATTATGTCTCCAGATTTGCCGAGGCGCGGATAGACTGAATTTCACGGGCAGATTTACCGTGCAACAATGTTGGCGGCTGCCCGCCACTCGCGATATTATGTCTCCATATTAGCCGAGGCGCGGACAGGCTGAATTTCACGGGCAGAATTCGCCGTGCAACAATGTTCGCGGCAACCCGCGACGCGCGATATTATGTCTCCAGATTAGCCGAGGAGCGGACAGACTGAATTTCACGGGCAGATTTCCCCGTGCAACAATGTTGGCGGCTGCCCGCCACTCGCGATATTATGTCTCCATATTAGCCGAGGCGCGGACTTGCTGAATTTCACGGGAAGAATTCGCCGTGCAACAATGTTCGCGGCAGCCCGCGACGCGCGATATTATGTCTCCAGATTAGCCGAGAGGCGGACAGACTGAATTTCACGGGCAGAATTCGTTGTGCAAAAATGTTGGCGGCTGCCCGCCACTCGCGCTATTATGTCTCCATATTAGCCGAGAGGCGGACAGGCTGAATTTCACGGGCAGAATTCGTCGTGCAAAAATGTTGGCGGCTGCCCGCCACTCGCGATATTATGTCCCCAGATTAGCCGAGAGGCGGACAGACTGAATTTCACGGGCAGAATTCGTTGTGCAAAAATGTTGGCGGCTGCCCGCCACTCGCGATATTATGTCTCCATATTAGCCGAGAGGCGGATAGACTGAATTAGACGTGCACAATTCGCCGTGCAACAATTTTCTCGGCTGTCCGCGATGCGCGATATTATGTCTCCAGATTTGCGGAGGCGCGGATAGACTGAATTTCACGGGCAGATTTACCGTGCAACAATGTTGGCGGCTGCCCGCCACTCGCGATATTATGTCTCCATATTAGCCGAGGCGCGGACAGGCTGAATTTCACGGGCAGAATTCGCCGTGCAACAATGTTCGCGGCAACCCGCGACGCGCGATATTATGTCTCCAGATTAGCCGAGGAGGGGACAGACTGAATTTCACGGGCAGATTTCCCCGTGCAACAATGTTGGCGGCTGCCCGCCACTCGCGATATTATGTCTCCATATTAGCCGAGGCGCGGACTTGCTGAATTTCACGGGCAGAATTCGCCGTGCAACAATGTTCGCGGCAGCCCGCGACGCGCGATATTATGTCTCCAGATTAGCCGAGGAGCGGACAGACTGAATTTCACGGGCAGATTTCCCCGTGCAACAATGTTGGCGGCTGCCCGCCACTCGCGATATTATGTCTCCAAATTAGCCGAGGCGCGGACATGCTGAATTTCACGGGCAGATTTCCCCGTGCAACAATGTTCGCGGCAACCCGCGACGCGCGATATTATGTCTCCAGATTAACCGAGGAGCGGACAGACTGAATTTCACGGGCAGATTTCCCCGTGAAACAATGTTGGCGGCTGCCCGCCACTCGCGATATTATGTCTCCAAATTTGCCGAGGCGCGGACATGCTGAATTTCACCGGCAGATTTCCCCGTGCAACAATTTTTGCGACTGCCCCCCACTCGCGATATTATGTCTCCAGATTAGCAGAGGCGCGGACAGGCTGAATTTCACGGGCAGAATTCGTCGTGCAAAAATGTTGGCGGCTGCCCGCCACTCGCGATATTATGTCTCCAGATTAGCCGAGGAGCGGACAGACTGAATTTCACGGGCAGATTTCCCCGTGCAACAATGTTGCCGGCTGCCCGCCACTCGCGATATTATGTCTCCAAATTAACCGAGGCGCGGTCATGCTGAATTTAACGGGCAGATTTCCCCGTGCAACAATGTTCGCGGCAACCCGCGACGCGCGATATTATGTCTCCAGATTAGCCGAGGAGCGGACAGACTGAATTTCACGGGCAGATTTCCCCGTGCAACAATGTTGGCGGCTGCCCGCCACTCGCGATAGTATGTCTCCAAATTAGCCGAGGCGCGGACATGCTGAATTTCACGGGCAGATTTCCCCGTGCAACAATTTTTGCGACTGCCCGCCACTCGCGCTATTATGTCTCTTGATTAGCCGAGGAGCGGACAGACTGAATTGCACGGGTAGAATTCGCCGTGCAACAATGTTCGCGGCAGCCCGCGACGCGCGATATTATGTCTTCAGATTAGCCGAGGCGCGGATAGACTGAATTTCACGGGCAGATTTCCCCGTGCAACAATGTTGGCGGCTGCCCGCCACTGGCGCTATTATGTCTCCATATTAGCCGAGAGGCGGACAGGCTGAATTTCACGGGCAGAATTCGCCGTGCAACAATGTTCGCGGCAGCCCGCGACGCGCGATATTATGTCTCCAGATTAGCCGAGGAGCGGACAGACTGAATTGCACGGGTAGAATTCGCCGTGCAACAATGTTCGCGGCTGCCCGCCACTCGCGATATTATGTCTCCATAATAGCCGAGGGGCGGACAGACTGAATTTCACGGGCAGAATTCGTTGTGCAAAAATGTTGGCGGCTGCCCGCCACTCGCGCTATTATGTCTCCATATTAGCCGAGAGGCGGACAGGCTGAATTTCACGGGCAGAATTCGTCGTGCAAAAATGTTGGCGGCTGCCCGCCACTCGCGATATTATGTCTCCATATTAGCCGAGGCGCGGACAGTCTGAATTAGACGTGCACAATTCGCCGTGCAACAATTTTCTCGGCCGTCCACGATGCGCGATATTATGTCTCCAGATTAGCCGAGGCGCGGATAGACTGAATTTCACGGGCAGATTTTCCCGTGCAACAATGTTGGCGGCTGCCCGCCACATGCGACATTTTGTTTCCGTATTAGCCGAGGCGCGGACAGGCTGAATTTCACGGGCAGAATTCGCCGTGCAACAATGTTCGCGGCAGCCCGCGACGCGCGATATTATGTCTCCAGATTAGCCGAGGAGCGGACAGACTGAATTGCACGGGTAGAATTCGCCGTGCAACAATGTTCGCGGCAGCCCGCGACGCGCGATATTATGTCTTCAGATTAGCCGAGGCGCGGATAGACTGAATTTCACGGGCAGATTTCCCCGTGCAACAATGTTCGCGGCAGCCCGCGACGCGCGATATTATGTCTCCAGATTAGCCGAGGAGCGGACAGACTGAATTGCACGGGTAGAATTCGCCGTGCAACAATGTTCGCGGCTGCCCGCCACTCGCGATATTATGTCTCCATAATAGCCGAGGGGCGGACAGACTGAATTTCACGGGCAGAATTCGTTGTGCAAAAATGTTGGCGGCTGCCCGCCACTCGCGCTATTATGTCTCCATATTAGCCGAGAGGCGGACAGGCTGAATTTCACGGGCAGAATTCGTCGTGCAACAATGTTCGCGGCTGCCCGCCACTCGCGATATTATGTCTCCATATTAGCCGAGGCGCGGACAGTCTGAATTAGACGTGCACAATTCGCCGTGCAACAATTTTCTCGGCCGTCCACGATGCGCGATATTATGTCTCCAGATTAGCCGAGGCGCGGATAGACTGAATTTCACGGGCAGATTTTCCCGTGCAACAATGTTGGCGGCTGCCCGCCACATGCGACATTTTGTTTCCGTATTAGCCGAGGCGCGGACAGGCTGAATTTCACGGGCAGAATTCGCCGTGCAACAATGTTCGCGGCAGCCCGCGACGCGCGATATTATGTCTCCAGATTAGCCGAGGAGCGGACAGACTGAATTGCACGGGTAGAATTCGCCGTGCAACAATGTTCGCGGCAGCCCGCGACGCGCGATATTATGTCTTCAGATTAGCCGAGGCGCGGATAGACTGAATTTCACGGGCAGATTTCCCCGTGCAACAATGTTGGCGGCTGCCCGCCACTGGCGCTATTATGTCTCCATATTAGCCGAGAGGCGGACAGGCTGAATTTCACGGGCAGAATTCGCCGTGCAACAATGTTCGCGGCAGCCCGCGACGCGCGATATTATGTCTCCAGATTAGCCGAGGAGCGGACAGACTGAATTGCACGGGTAGAATTCGTTGTGCAAAAATGTTGGCGGCTGCCCGCCACTCGCGATATTATGTCTCCATATTAGCCGAGGCGCGGACTTGCTGAATTTCACGGGCAGAATTCGCCGTGCAACAATGTTCGCGGCAGCCCGCGACGCGCGATATTATGTCTCCAGATTAGCCGAGGAGCGGACAGACTGAATTTCACGGGCAGATTTCCCCGTGAAACAATGTTGGCGGCTGCCCGCCACTCGCGATATTATGTCTCCAAATTAGCCGAGGCGCGGACATGCTGAACTTCGCGGGCAGATTTCCCCGTGCAACAATGTTCGCGGCAACCCGCGACGCGCGATATTATGTCTCCAGATTAACCGAGGAGCGGACAGACTGAATTTCACGGGCAGATTTCCCCGTGCAACAATGTTGGCGGCTGCCCGCCACTCGCGATATTATGTCTCCAAATTAGCCGAGGCGCGGACATGCTGAATTTCACGGGCAGATTTCCCCGTGCAACAATTTTTGCGACTGCCCGCCACTCGCACTATTATGTCTCCATATTAGTCGAGAGGCGGACAGGCTGAATTTCACGGGCAGAATTCGTCGTGCAACAATGTTCGCGGCAGCCCGCGACGGGCGATATTATGTCTCCAAATTAGCCGAGGCGCGGACATGCTGAATTTCACGGGCAGATTTCCCCGTGCAACAATTTTTGCGACTGCCCGCCACTCGCACTATTATGTCTCCATATTAGCCGAGAGGCGGACAGGCTGAATTTCACGGGCAGAATTCGTCGTGCAAAAATGTTGGCGGCTGCCCGCCACTCGCGATATTATGTCTCCATATTAGCCGAGGCACGGACATGCTGAATTTCACGGGCAGAATTCGTCGTGCAACAATGTTCGCGGCAGCCCGCGACGCGCGATATTATGTCTCCAGATTAGCCAAGGCGCGGATAGACTGAATTTCACGGGCAGATTTCCTCGTGCAACAATGTTGGCGGCTGCCCGCCACTCGCGATATTATGTCTCCATATTAGCCGAGGCGCGGACTTGCTGAATTTCACGGGCAGAATTCGCCGTGCAACAATGTTCGCGGCAGCCCGCGACGCGCGATATTATGTCTCCAGATTAGCCGAGGAGCGGACAGACTGAATTTCACGGGCAGATTTCCCCGTGCAACAATGTTGGCGGCTGCCCGCCACTCGCGATATTATGTCTCCAAATTAGCCGAGGCGCGGACATGCTGAATTTCACGGGCAGATTTCCCCGTGCAACAATTTTTGCGACTGCCCGCCACTCGCGCTATTATGTCTCCATATTAGTCGCGAGGCGGACAGGCTGAATTTCACGGGCAGAATTCGTCGTGCAACAATGTTCGCGGCAGCCCGCGACGGGCGATATTATGTCTCCAAATTAGCCGAGGCGCGGACATGCTGAATTTCACGGGCAGATTTCCCCGTGCAACAATTTTTGCGACTGCCCGCCACTCGCGCTATTATGTCTCCATATTAGCCGAGAGGCGGACAGGCTGAATTTCACGGGCAGAATTCGTCGTGCAACAATGTTGGCGGCTGCCCGCCACTCGCGATATTATGTCTCCATATTAGCCGAGGCGCGGACTGGCTGAATTTCACGTGCAGAATTCACCGTGCAACAATTTTCTCGGCCGTCCGCGATGCGCGATATTATGTCCCCAGATTAGCCGAGGCGCGGACAGGCTGAACTTCACGGGCAGAATTCGCCGTGCAACAATTTTCTCGGCCGTCCGCGATGCGCGAAATTATGTCCCCAGATAAGCCGAGGCGCGGACACGCTGCATTGCACGGGTAGAATTCGCCGTGCAACAATGTTCGCGGCAGCCCGCGACGCGCGGTATTATGTCTCCAGATTAGCCGAGGGGCAGACAGGCTGAATTTCACGGGCAGATTTCCCCGTGCAACAATGTTGGTGGCTGCCGCGACGCGCGATATTGTGTCTCCAGATTAGCCGAGGCGCGGATAGACTGAATTTCACGGGCAGATTTCCCCGTGCAACAATGTTGGCGGCAGCCCGCCACTCGCGATATTATGTCTCCAAATTAGCCGAGGCGCGGATAGACTGAATTTCACGGGCAGATTTCCCCGTGCAACAATGTTGGTGGCTGCCCGCGACGCGCGATATTATGTCTCCAGATTAGCCGAGGCGCGGATAGACTGAATTTCACGGGCAGATTTCCCCGTGCAACAATGTTGGCGGCTGCCCGCCACTCGCGATATTATGTCTCCATATTAGCCGAGGCGCGGACTTGCTGAATTTCACGGGCAGAATTCGCCGTGCAACAATGTTCGCGGCAGCCCGCGACGCGCGATATTATGTCTCCAGATTAGCCGAGGCGCGGATAGACTGAATTTCACGGGCAGATTACCCCGTGCAACAATGTTGGCGGCTGCCCGCCACTCGCGATATTATGTCTCCATATTAGCCGAGAAGCGGACAGGCTGAATTTCACGGGCACAGTTCGCCGTGCAACAATGTTCGCGGCTGCCCGCCACTCTCGCTATTATGTTCCCATATTAGCCGAGAAGCGGACAGGCTGAATTTCACGGGCAGAATTCGCCATGCAACAATGTTCGCGGTTGCCCGCCACTCGCGATATTATGTCTCCATATTAGCCGAGAGGCGGACAGGCTGAATTTCACGGGCAGAATTCGTCGTGCAACAATGTTCGCGGCAGCCCGCGACGCGCGATATTATGTCTCCAGATTAGCCGAGGCGCGGATAGACTGAATTTCACGGGCAGATTTCCCCGTGCAACAATGTTGGTGGCTGCCCGCGACGCGCGTTATTATGTCTCCAGATTAGCCGAGGCGCGGGCAGACTGAATTTCACGGGCAGATTTCCCCGTACAACAATGTTGGCGGCTGCACGCCACTCTCGCTATTATGTCCCCATATTAGCCGAGAAGCGGACAGGCTGAATTTCACGGGCAGAATTCGCCATGCAACAATGTTCGCGGCTGCCCGCCACTCGCGATATTATGTCTCCATATTAGCCGAGGCGCGGACAGGCTGAATTTCACGGGCAGAATTCGCCGTGCAACAATGTTCGCGGCAGCCCGCGACGCGCGATATTATGTCTCCAGATTAGTCGAGGAGCGGACAGACTGAATTTCACGGGCAGATTTCCCCGTGCAACAATGTTGGCGGCTGGCCGCCACTCGCGATATTATGTCTCCAAATTAGCCGAGGCGCGGACATGCTGAATTTCACGGGCAGATTTCCCCGTGCAACAATGTTCGCGGCAGCCCGCGACGCGCGATATTATGTCTCCAGATTAGCCGAGGCGCGGGTAGACTGAATTTCACGGGCAGATTTCCCCGTGCAACAATGTTGGTGGCTGCCCGCGACGCGCGATATTATGTCTCCAGATTAGCCGAGGCGCGGGTAGACTGAATTTCACGGGCAGATTTCCCCGTGCAACAATGTTGGCGGCTGCCCGCCACTCGCGATATTATGTCTCCAAATTAGCCGAGACGCGGATAGACTGAATTTCACGGGCAGATTTCCCCGTGCAACAATGTTGGTGGCTGCCCGCGACGCGCGATATTATGTCTCCAGATTAGCCGAGGCGCGGACAGGCTGAACTTCACGGGCAGAATTCGCCGTGCAACAATTTTCTCGGCCGTCCGCGATGAGCGAAATTATGTCCCCAGATAATCCGAGGCGCGGACAGGCTGAATTGCACGGGTAGAATTCGCCGTGCAACAATGTTCGCGGCAGCCCGCGACGCGCGGTATTATGTCTCCAGATTAGCCGAGGGGCAGACAGGCTGAATTTCACGGGCAGATTTCCCCGTGCAACAATGTTGGTGGCTGCCGCGACGCGCGATATTGTGTCTCCAGATTAGCCGAGGCGCGGATAGACTGAATTTCACGGGCAGATTTCCCCGTGCAACAATGTTGGTGGCTGCCCGCGACGCGCGATATTATGTCTCCAGATTAGCCGAGGCGCGGATAGACTGAATTTCACGGGCAGATTTCCCCGTGCAACAATGTTGGCGGCTGCCCGCAACTCGCGATATTATGTCTCCAAATTAGCCGGGGCGCGGATAGACTGAATTTCACGGGCAGATTTCCCCGTGCAACAATGTTGGCGGCTGCCGCCACTCGCGATATTATGTCTCCATATTAGCCGAGGCGCCGACAGGCTGAATTTCACGGGCAGAATTCGCCGTGCAACAATGTTCGCGGCAGCCCGCGACGCGCGATATTATGTCTCCAGATTAGCCGAGGAGCGGACAGACTGAATTTCACGGGCAGATTTCGCCGCGCAACAATGTTGGCGGCTGCCCGCCACTCGCGATATCATGTCTCCAAATTAGCCGAGGCGCGGACATGCTGAATTTCACGGGCAGATTTCCCCGTGCAACAATTTTTGCGACTGCCCGCCACTCGCGCTATTATGTCTCCATATTAGCCGGGAGGCGGACAGGCTGAATTTCACGGGCAGAATTCGCCGTGCAACAATTTTCTCGGCCGTCCGCGATGAGCGAAATTATGTCCCCAGATAAGCCGAGGCGCGGACAGGCTGAATTGCACGGGTAGAATTCGCCGTGCAACAATGTTCGCGGCAGCCCGCGACGCGCGGTATTATGTCTCCAGATTAGCCGAGGAGCGGACAGGCTGAATTTCACGGTCAGATTTCCCCGTGCAACAATGTTGGTGGCTGCCGCGACGCGCGATATTGTGTCTCCAGATTAGCCGAGGCGCGGATAGACTGAATTTCACGGGCAGATTTCCCCGTGCAACAATGTTGGTGGCTGCCCGCGACGCGCGATATTATGTCTCCAGATTAGCCGAGGCGCGGATAGACTGAATTTCACGGGCAGATTTCCCCGTGCAACAATGTTGGCGGCTGCCCGCAACTCGCGATATTATGTCTCCAAATTAGCCGGGGCGCGGATAGACTGAATTTCACGGGCAGATTTCCCCGTGCAACAATGTTGGCGGCTGCCGCCACTCGCGATATTATGTCTCCATATTAGCCGAGGCGCCGACAGGCTGAATTTCACGGGCAGAATTCGCCGTGCAACAATGTTCGCGGCAGCCCGCGACGCGCGATATTATGTCTCCAGATTAGCCGAGGAGCGGACAGACTGAATTTCACGGGCAGATTTCGCCGCGCAACAATGTTGGCGGCTGCCCGCCACTCGCGATATCATGTCTCCAAATTAGCCGAGGCGCGGACATGCTGAATTTCACGGGCAGATTTCCCCGTGCAACAATTTTTGCGACTGCCCGCCACTCGCGCTATTATGTCTCCATATTAGTCGAGAGGCGGACAGGCTGAATTTCACGGGCAGAATTCGTCGTGCAACAATGTTCGCGGCAGCCCGCGACGGGCGATATTATGTCTCCAAATTAGCCGAGGCGCGGACATGCTGAATTTCACGGGCAGATTTCCCCGTGCAACAATTTTTGCGACTGCCCGCCACTCGCACTATTATGTCTCCATATTAGCCGAGAGGCGGACAGGCTGAATTTCACGGGCAGAATTCGTCGTGCAAAAATGTTGGCGGCTGCCCGCCACTCGCGATATTATGTCTCCATATTAGCCGAGGCACGGACATGCTGAATTTCACGGGCAGAATTCGTCGTGCAACAATGTTCGCGGCAGCCCGCGACGCGCGATATTATGTCTCCAGATTAGCCAAGGCGCGGATAGACTGAATTTCACGGGCAGATTTCCTCGTGCAACAATGTTGGCGGCTGCCCGCCACTCGCGATATTATGTCTCCATATTAGCCGATGCGCGGACTTGCTGAATTTCACGGGCAGAATTCGCCGTGCAACAATGTTCGCGGCAGCCCGCGACGCGCGATATTATGTCTCCAGATTAGCCGAGGAGCGGACAGACTGAATTTCACGGGCAGATTTCCCCGTGCAACAATGTTGGCGGCTGCCCGCCACTCGCGATATTATGTCTTCAAATTAGCCGAGGCGCGGACATGCTGAATTTCACGGGCAGATTTCCCCGTGCAACAATTTTTGCGACTGCCCGCCACTCGCGCTATTATGTCTCCATATTAGTCGCGAGGCGGACAGGCTGAATTTCACGGGCAGAATTCGTCGTGCAACAATGTTCGCGGCAGCCCGCGACGGGCGATATTATGTCTCCAAATTAGCCGAGGCGCGGACATGCTGAATTTCACGGGCAGATTTCCCCGTGCAACAATTTTTGCGACTGCCCGCCACTCGCGCTATTATGTCTCCATATTAGCCGAGAGGCGGACAGGCTGAATTTCACGGGCAGAATTCGTCGTGCAACAATGTTGGCGGCTGCCCGCCACTCGCGATATTATGTCTCCATATTAGCCGAGGCGCGGACTGGCTGAATTTCACGTGCAGAATTCACCGTGCAACAATTTTCTCGGCCGTCCGCGATGCGCGATATTATGTCCCCAGATTAGCCGAGGCGCGGACAGGCTGAATTTCACGGGCAGAATTCGTCGTGCAACAATGTTGGTGGCTGCCCGCGACGCGCGATATTATGTCTCCAGATTAGCCGAGGCGCGGACAGGCTGAATTTCACGGGCAGAATTCGCCGTGCAACAATGTTCGCGGCAGCCCGCCACTCGCGATATTATGTCTCCATATTAGCCGAGAAGCGGACAGGCTGAATTTCACGGGCACAGTTCGCCGTGCAACAATGTTCGCGGCTGCCCGCCACTCTCGCTATTATGTCCCCATATTAGCCGAGAAGCGGACAGGCTGAATTTCACGGGCAGAATTCGCCATGCAACAATGTTCGCGGCTGCCCGCCACTCGCGATATTATGTCTCCATATTAGCCGAGGCGCGGACAGGCTGAATTTCACGGGCAGAATTCGCCGTGCAACAATGTTCGCGGCAGCCCGCGACGCGCGATATTATGTCTCCAGATTAGTCGAGGAGCGGACAGACTGAATTTCACGGGCAGATTTCCCCGTGCAACAATGTTGGCGGCTGGCCGCCACTCGCGATATTATGTCTCCAAATTAGCCGAGGCGCGGACATGCTGAATTTCACGGGCAGATTTCCCCGTGCAACAATGTTCGCGGCAGCCCGCGACGCGCGATATTATGTCTCCAGATTAGCCGAGGCGCGGGTAGACTGAATTTCACGGGCAGATTTCCCCGTGCAACAATGTTGGTGGCTGCCCGCGACGCGCGATATTATGTCTCCAGATTAGCCGAGGCGCGGGTAGACTGAATTTCACGGGCAGATTTCCCCGTGCAACAATGTTGGCGGCTGCCCGCCACTCGCGATATTATGTCTCCAAATTAGCCGAGACGCGGATAGACTGAATTTCACGGGCAGATTTCCCCGTGCAACAATGTTGGTGGCTGCCCGCGACGCGCGATATTATGTCTCCAGATTAGCCGAGGCGCGGACAGGCTGAACTTCACGGGCAGAATTCGCCGTGCAACAATTTTCTCGGCCGTCCGCGATGAGCGAAATTATGTCCCCAGATAAGCCGAGGCGCGGACAGGCTGAATTGCACGGGTAGAATTCGCCGTGCAACAATGTTCGCGGCAGCCCGCGACGCGCGGTATTATGTCTCCAGATTAGCCGAGGAGCGGACAGGCTGAATTTCACGGGCAGATTTCCCCGTGCAACAATGTTGGTGGCTGCCGCGACGCGCGATATTGTGTCTCCAGATTAGCCGAGGCGCGGATAGACTGAATTTCACGGGCAGATTTCCCCGTGCAACAATGTTCGCGGCAGCCCGCGACGCGCGATATTATGTCTCCAGATTAGCCGAGGAGCGGACAGACTGAATTTCACGGGCAGATTTCGCCGCGCAACAATGTTGGCGGCTGCCCGCCACTCGCGATATCATGTCTCCAAATTAGCCGAGGCGCGGACATGCTGAATTTCACGGGCAGATTTCCCCGTGCAACAATTTTTGCGACTGCCCGCCACTCGCGATATTATGTCTCCAGATTAGCCGAGGAGCGGACAGACTGAATTTCACGGGCAGATTTCGCCGCGCAACAATGTTGGCGGCTGCCCGCCACTCGCGATATCATGTCTCCAAATTAGCCGAGGCGCGGACATGCTGAATTTCACGGGCAGATTTCCCCGTGCAACAATTTTTGCGACTGCCCGCCACTCGCGCTATTATGTCTCCATATTAGCCGGGAGGCGGACAGGCTGAATTTCACGGGCAGAATTCGTCGTGCAACAATGTTCGCGGCAGCCCGCGACGCGCGATATTATGTCTCCAAATTAGCCGAGGCGCGGATAGACTGAATTTCACGGGCAGATTTCCCCGTGCAACAATGTTGGCGGCTGCACGCCACTCGCGATATTATGTCTCCATATTAGCCGAGAGGCGGACAGGCTGAATTTCACGGGCAGAATTCGCCGTGGAGCAATGTACGCGACAGCCCGCGACGCGCGATATTATGTCTCCAGATTAGCCGAGGAGCGGACAGACTGAATTTCACGGCAGATTTCCCCGTGCAACAATGTTGGCGGCTGCCCGCCACTCGCGATATAATGTCTCCATATTAGACGAGAAGCGGATAGGCTGAATTTCATGGGCACAGTTCGCCGTGCAACAATGTTCGCGGCTACCCGCCACTCTCGCTATTATGTCTCCAAATTAGCCGAGGCGCGGACATGCTGAATTTCGCGGGCAGATTTCCCCGTGCAACAATGTTCGCGGCAACCCGCGACGCGCGATATTATGTCTCCAGATTAACCGAGGAGCGGACAGACTGAATTTCACGGGCAGATTTCCCCGTGCAACAATGTTGGCGGCTGCCCGCCACTCGCGATATTATGTCTCCATATTAGCCGAGGCGCGGACTTGCTGAATTTCACGGGAAGAATTCGCCGTGCAACAATGTTCGCGGCAGCCCGCGACGCGCGATATTATGTCTCCAGATTAGCCGAGGCGCGGATAGACTGAATTTCACGGGCAGATTTCCCCGTGCAACAATGTTGGTGGCTGCCCGCGACGCGCGATATTATGTCTCCAGATTAGCCGAGCCGCGGGTAGGCTGAATTTCACGGGCAGAATTCGCCGTGCAACAATGTTCGCGGCAGCCCGCGACGCGCGATATTATGTCGCCAAATTAGCCGAGGCGCGGACAGGCTGGAGGTCAGCGGCAGATTTCCCCGTGCAAAAATTTTGACAGCTGCCCGCCACTGGCGATATTATGTCTCCATATTAGCCGAGAAGCGGATAGACTGAATTTCACGGGCAGATTTCCCCGTGCAACAATGTTGGCGGCTGCACGCCACTCGCGATATTATGTCTCCATATTAGCCGAGAGGCGGACAGGCTGAATTTCACGGGCAGATTTCCCCGTGCAACAATGTTGGTGGCTGCCCGCGACGCGCGATATTATGTCTCCAGATTAGCCGAGGCGCGGATAGACTGAATTTCACGGGCAGATTTCCCCGTGCAACAATGTTGGCGGCTGCCCGCCACTCGCGATATTATGTCTCCATATTAGCCGAGGCGCGGACTTGCTGAATTTCACGGGCAGAATTCGCCGTGCAACAATGTTCGCGGCAGCCCGCGACGCGCGATATTATGTCTCCAGATTAGCCGAGGCGCGGATAAACTGAATTTCACGGGCAGATTACCCCGTGCAACAATGTTGGCGGCTGCCCGCCACTCGCGATATTATGTCTCCATATTAGCCGAGAAGCGGACAGGCTGAATTTCACGGGCACAGTTCGCCGTGCAACAATGTTCGCGGCTGCCCGCCACTCTCGCTATTATGTTCCCATATTAGCCGAGAAGCGGACAGGCTGAATTTCACGGGCAGAATTCGCCGTGCAACAATGTTCGCGGCAGCCCGCGACGCGCGATATTATGTCTCCAGATTAGCCGAGGCGCGGATAGACTGAATTTCACGGGCAGATTACCCCGTGCAACAATGTTGGCGGCTGCCCGCCACTCGCGATATTATGTCTCCATATTAGCCGAGAAGCGGACAGGCTGAATTTCACGGGCACAGTTCGCCGTGCAACAATGTTCGCGGCTGCCCGCCACTCTCGCTATTATGTCCCCATATTAGCCGAGAAGCGGACAGGCTGAATTTCACGGGCAGAATTCGCCATGCAACAATGTTCGCGGCTGCCCGCCACTCGCGATATTATGTCTCCATATTAGCCGAGGCGCGGACAGGCTGAATTTCACGGGCAGAATTCGCCGTGCAACAATGTTCGCGGCAGCCCGCGACGCGCGATATTATGTCTCCAGATTAGTCGAGGAGCGGACAGACTGAATTTCACGGGCAGATTTCCCCGTGCAACAATGTTGGCGGCTGGCCGCCACTCGCGATATTATGTCTCCAAATTAGCCGAGGCGCGGACATGCTGAATTTCACGGGCAGATTTCCCCGTGCAACAATGTTCGCGGCAGCCCGCGACGCGCGATATTATGTCTCCAGATTAGCCGAGGCGCGGGTAGACTGAATTTCACGGGCAGATTTCCCCGTGCAACAATGTTGGTGGCTGCCCGCGACGCGCGATATTATGTCTCCAGATTAGCCGAGGCGCGGGTAGACTGAATTTCACGGGCAGATTTCCCCGTGCAACAATGTTGGCGGCTGCCCGCCACTCGCGATATTATGTCTCCAAATTAGCCGAGACGCGGATAGACTGAATTTCACGGGCAGATTTCCCCGTGCAACAATGTTGGTGGCTGCCCGCGACGCGCGATATTATGTCTCCAGATTAGCCGAGGCGCGGACAGGCTGAACTTCACGGGCAGAATTCGCCGTGCAACAATTTTCTCGGCCGTCCGCGATGAGCGAAATTATGTCCCCAGATAAGCCGAGGCGCGGACAGGCTGAATTGCACGGGTAGAATTCGCCGTGCAACAATGTTCGCGGCAGCCCGCGACGCGCGGTATTATGTCTCCAGATTAGCCGAGGAGCGGACAGGCTGAATTTCACGGGCAGATTTCCCCGTGCAACAATGTTGGTGGCTGCCGCGACGCGCGATATTGTGTCTCCAGATTAGCCGAGGCGCGGATAGACTGAATTTCACGGGCAGATTTCCCCGTGCAACAATGTTCGCGGCAGCCCGCGACGCGCGATATTATGTCTCCAGATTAGCCGAGGAGCGGACAGACTGAATTTCACGGGCAGATTTCGCCGCGCAACAATGTTGGCGGCTGCCCGCCACTCGCGATATCATGTCTCCAAATTAGCCGAGGCGCGGACATGCTGAATTTCACGGGCAGATTTCCCCGTGCAACAATTTTTGCGACTGCCCGCCACTCGCGATATTATGTCTCCAGATTAGCCGAGGAGCGGACAGACTGAATTTCACGGGCAGATTTCGCCGCGCAACAATGTTGGCGGCTGCCCGCCACTCGCGATATCATGTCTCCAAATTAGCCGAGGCGCGGACATGCTGAATTTCACGGGCAGATTTCCCCGTGCAACAATTTTTGCGACTGCCCGCCACTCGCGCTATTATGTCTCCATATTAGCCGGGAGGCGGACAGGCTGAATTTCACGGGCAGAATTCGTCGTGCAACAATGTTCGCGGCAGCCCGCGACGCGCGATATTATGTCTCCAAATTAGCCGAGGCGCGGATAGACTGAATTTCACGGGCAGATTTCCCCGTGCAACAATGTTGGCGGCTGCACGCCACTCGCGATATTATGTCTCCATATTAGCCGAGAGGCGGACAGGCTGAATTTCACGGGCAGAATTCGCCGTGGAGCAATGTACGCGACAGCCCGCGACGCGCGATATTATGTCTCCAGATTAGCCGAGGAGCGGACAGACTGAATTTCACGGCAGATTTCCCCGTGCAACAATGTTGGCGGCTGCCCGCCACTCGCGATATAATGTCTCCATATTAGACGAGAAGCGGACAGGCTGAATTTCATGGGCACAGTTCGCCGTGCAACAATGTTCGCGGCTACCCGCCACTCTCGCTATTATGTCTCCAAATTAGCCGAGGCGCGGACATGCTGAATTTCGCGGGCAGATTTCCCCGTGCAACAATGTTCGCGGCAACCCGCGACGCGCGATATTATGTCTCCAGATTAACCGAGGAGCGGACAGACTGAATTTCACGGGCAGATTTCCCCGTGCAACAATGTTGGCGGCTGCCCGCCACTCGCGATATTATGTCTCCATATTAGCCGAGGCGCGGACTTGCTGAATTTCACGGGAAGAATTCGCCGTGCAACAATGTTCGCGGCAGCCCGCGACGCGCGATATTATGTCTCCAGATTAGCCGAGGCGCGGATAGACTGAATTTCACGGGCAGATTTCCCCGTGCAACAATGTTGGTGGCTGCCCGCGACGCGCGATATTATGTCTCCAGATTAGCCGAGCCGCGGGTAGGCTGAATTTCACGGGCAGAATTCGCCGTGCAACAATGTTCGCGGCAGCCCGCGACGCGCGATATTATGTCGCCAAATTAGCCGAGGCGCGGACAGGCTGGAGGTCAGCGGCAGATTTCCCCGTGCAAAAATTTTGACAGCTGCCCGCCACTGGCGATATTATGTCTCCATATTAGCCGAGAAGCGGATAGACTGAATTTCACGGGCAGATTTCCCCGTGCAACAATGTTGGCGGCTGCACGCCACTCGCGATATTATGTCTCCATATTAGCCGAGAGGCGGACAGGCTGAATTTCACGGGCAGATTTCCCCGTGCAACAATGTTGGTGGCTGCCCGCGACGCGCGATATTATGTCTCCAGATTAGCCGAGGCGCGGATAGACTGAATTTCACGGGCAGATTTCCCCGTGCAACAATGTTGGCGGCTGCCCGCCACTCGCGATATTATGTCTCCATATTAGCCGAGGCGCGGACTTGCTGAATTTCACGGGCAGAATTCGCCGTGCAACAATGTTCGCGGCAGCCCGCGACGCGCGATATTATGTCTCCAGATTAGCCGAGGCGCGGATAAACTGAATTTCACGGGCAGATTACCCCGTGCAACAATGTTGGCGGCTGCCCGCCACTCGCGATATTATGTCTCCATATTAGCCGAGAAGCGGACAGGCTGAATTTCACGGGCACAGTTCGCCGTGCAACAATGTTCGCGGCTGCCCGCCACTCTCGCTATTATGTTCCCATATTAGCCGAGAAGCGGACAGGCTGAATTTCACGGGCAGAATTCGCCATGCAACAATGTTCGCGGTTGCCCGCCACTCGCGATATTATGTCTCCATATTAGCCGAGAGGCGGACAGGCTGAATTTCACGGGCAGAATTCGTCGTGCAACAATGTTCGCGGCAGCCCGCGACGCGCGATATTATGTCTCCAGATTAGCCGAGGCGCGGATAGATTGAATTTCACGGGCAGATTTCCCCGTGCAACAATGTTGGTGGCTGCCCGCGACGCGCGATATTATGTCTCCAGATTAGCCGAGGCGCGGGTAGACTGAATTTCACGGGCAGATTTCCCCGTACAACAATGTTGGCGGCTGCACGCCACTCGCGATATTATGTCTCCAAATTAGCCGAGGCGCGGACAGGCTGAATTTCACGGGCAGATTTCCCCGTGCAACAATGTTGGTGGCTGCCCGCGACGCGCGATATTATGTCTCCAGATTAGCCGAGGCGCGGACAGGCTGAATTTCACGGGCAGAATTCGTCGTGCAACAATGTTGGTGGCTGCCCGCGACGCGCGATATTATGTCTCCAGATTAGCCGAGGCGCGGACAGGCTGAATTTCACGGGCAGAATTCGCCGTGCAACAATGTTCGCGGCAGCCCGCGACGCGCGATATTATGTCTCCAGATTAGCCGAGGCGCGGATAGACTGAATTTCACGGGCAGATTACCCCGTGCAACAATGTTGGCGGCTGCCCGCCACTCGCGATATTATGTCTCCATATTAGCCGAGAAGCGGACAGGCTGAATTTCACGGGCACAGTTCGCCGTGCAACAATGTTCGCGGCTGCCCGCCACTCTCGCTATTATGTCCCCATATTAGCCGAGAAGCGGACAGGCTGAATTTCACGGGCAGAATTCGCCATGCAACAATGTTCGCGGCTGCCCGCCACTCGCGATATTATGTCTCCATATTAGCCGAGGCGCGGACAGGCTGAATTTCACGGGCAGAATTCGCCGTGCAACAATGTTCGCGGCAGCCCGCGACGCGCGATATTATGTCTCCAGATTAGTCGAGGAGCGGACAGACTGAATTTCACGGGCAGATTTCCCCGTGCAACAATGTTGGCGGCTGGCCGCCACTCGCGATATTATGTCTCCAAATTAGCCGAGGCGCGGACATGCTGAATTTCACGGGCAGATTTCCCCGTGCAACAATGTTCGCGGCAGCCCGCGACGCGCGATATTATGTCTCCAGATTAGCCGAGGCGCGGGTAGACTGAATTTCACGGGCAGATTTCCCCGTGCAACAATGTTGGTGGCTGCCCGCGACGCGCGATATTATGTCTCCAGATTAGCCGAGGCGCGGGTAGACTGAATTTCACGGGCAGATTTCCCCGTGCAACAATGTTGGCGGCTGCCCGCCACTCGCGATATTATGTCTCCAAATTAGCCGAGACGCGGATAGACTGAATTTCACGGGCAGATTTCCCCGTGCAACAATGTTGGTGGCTGCCCGCGACGCGCGATATTATGTCTCCAGATTAGCCGAGGCGCGGACAGGCTGAACTTCACGGGCAGAATTCGCCGTGCAACAATTTTCTCGGCCGTCCGCGATGAGCGAAATTATGTCCCCAGATAAGCCGAGGCGCGGACAGGCTGAATTGCACGGGTAGAATTCGCCGTGCAACAATGTTCGCGGCAGCCCGCGACGCGCGGTATTATGTCTCCAGATTAGCCGAGGAGCGGACAGGCTGAATTTCACGGGCAGATTTCCCCGTGCAACAATGTTGGTGGCTGCCGCGACGCGCGATATTGTGTCTCCAGATTAGCCGAGGCGCGGATAGACTGAATTTCACGGGCAGATTTCCCCGTGCAACAATGTTGGTGGCTGCCCGCGACGCGCGATATTATGTCTCCAGATTAGCCGAGGCGCGGATAGACTGAATTTCACGGGCAGATTTCCCCGTGCAACAATGTTGGCGGCTGCCCGCAACTCGCGATATTATGTCTCCAAATTAGCCGGGGCGCGGATAGACTGAATTTCACGGGCAGATTTCGCCGCGCAACAATGTTGGCGGCTGCCGCCACTCGCGATATTATGTCTCCATATTAGCCGAGGCGCCGACAGGCTGAATTTCACGGGCAGAATTCGCCGTGCAACAATGTTCGCGGCAGCCCGCGACGCGCGATATTATGTCTCCAGATTAGCCGAGGAGCGGACAGACTGAATTTCACGGGCAGATTTCGCCGCGCAACAATGTTGGCGGCTGCCCGCCACTCGCGATATCATGTCTCCAAATTAGCCGAGGCGCGGACATGCTGAATTTCGCGGGCAGATTTCCCCGTGCAACAATGTTCGCGGCAACCCGCGACGCGCGATATTATGTCTCCAGATTAACCGAGGAGCGGACAGACTGAATTTCACGGGCAGATTTCCCCGTGCAACAATGTTGGCGGCTGCCCGCCACTCGCGATATTATGTCTCCATATTAGCCGAGAGGCGGACAGGCTGAATTTCACGGGCAGAATTCGTCGTGCAACAATGTTCGCGGCAGCCCGCGACGCGCGATATTATGTCTCCAGATTAGCCGAGGCGCGGACATGCTGAATTTCACGGGCAGATTTCCCCGTGCTACAATTTTTGCGACTGCCCGCCACTCGCGCTATTATGTCTCCATATTAGCCGGGTGGCGGAAAGGCTGAATTTCACGGGCAGATTTCCCCGTGCAACAATTTTGGCGGCTGCCCGCCACTCGCGATATTATGTCTCCAAATTAGCCGAGGCGCGGACATGCTGAATTTCACGGGCAGATTTCCCCGTGCAACAATTTTTGCGACTGCCCGCCACTCGCGCTATTATGTCTCCATATTAGCCGAGAGGCGGACAGGCTGAATTTCACGGGCAGAATTCGTCGTGCAAAAATGTTGGCGGCTGCCCGCCACTCGCGATATTATGTCTCCATATTAGCCGAGGCGCGGACAGGCTGAATTAGACGTGCACAATTCGCCGTGCAACAATTTTCTCGGCCGTCCGCGTTGCGCGATATTATGTCTCCAGATTAGCCGAGGCGCGGATAGACTGAATTTCACGGGCAGATTTCCCCGTGCAACAATGTTGGCGGCTGCCCGCCACTCGCGATATTATGTCTCCATATTAGCCGAGGCGCGGACAGGCTGAATTTCACGGGCAGAATTCACCGTGCAACAATGTTCGCGGCAGCCCGCGACGCGTGATATTATGTCTTCAGATTAGCCGAGGAGCGGACAGACTGAATTTCACGGGCAGATTTCCCCGTGCAACAATGTTGGCGGCTGAACGCCACCCGCGATATTATGTCTCCAAATTAGCCGAGGCGCGGAAATGCTGAATTTCACGGGCAGATTTCCCCGTGCAACAATGTTGGCGGCTGCCCGCCACTCGCGATATTATGTCTCCAGATTAGCCGAGGAGCGGACAGACTGAATTTCACGGGCAGATTTTGCCGTGCAACAATGTTGGCGGCTGCCCGCCACTCGCGATATTATGTCTCCAAATTAGCCGAGGCGCGGACATGCTGAATTTCACGTGCAGAATTCGCCGTGCAACAATTTTCTCGGCCGCCCGCGATGCGCGATATTATGTCTCCAGATTAGCCGAGGCGCGGACAGGCTGAACTTCACGGGCAGAATTCGCCGTGCAACAATTTTCTCGGCCGTCCGCGATGAGCGAAATTATGTCCCCAGATAAGCCGAGGCGCGGACAGGCTGAATTGCACGGGTAGAATTCGCCGTGCAACAATGTTCGCGGCAGCCCGCGACGCGCGGTATTATGTCTCCAGATTAGCCGAGGAGCGGACAGGCTGAATTTCACGGGCAGATTTCCCCGTGCAACAATGTTGGTGGCTGCCGCGACGCGCGATATTGTGTCTCCAGATTAGCCGAGGCGCGGATAGACTGAATTTCACGGGCAGATTTCCCCGTGCAACAATGTTGGTGGCTGCCCGCGACGCGCGATATTATGTCTCCAGATTAGCCGAGGCGCGGATAGACTGAATTTCACGGGCAGATTTCCCCGTGCAACAATGTTGGCGGCTGCCCGCAACTCGCGATATTATGTCTCCAGATTAACCGAGGAGCGGACAGACTGAATTTCACGGGCAGATTTCCCCGTGCAACAATGTTGGCGGCTGCCCGCCACTCGCGATATTATGTCTCCATATTAGCCGAGGCGCGGACTTGCTGAATTTCACGGGAAGAATTCGCCGTGCAACAATGTTCGCGGCAGCCCGCGACGCGCGATATTATGTCTCCAGATTAGCCGAGGCGCGGATAGACTGAATTTCACGGGCAGATTTCCCCGTGCAACAATGTTGGTGGCTGCCCGCGACGCGCGATATTATGTCTCCAGATTAGCCGAGGCGCGGATAGACTGAATTTCACGGGCAGATTTCCCCGTGCAACAATGTTGGTGGCTGCCCGCGACGCGCGATATTATGTCGCCAGATTATCCGAGCCGCAGACATGCTGAAGGACAGCGGAATACATCACCGTGCAACAATGTTGGCGCCTACCAGCAACTCGCGATATTATGTCTCCAAATTAGCGGAGGCGCGGACAGGCTGAATTTCAAGGGCAGATGTCCCCGTGCAACAAAGCTGGCGGCTGCCCGCCTCTCGCGATATTATGTCTCCATATTAGCCGAGCCGCGGGTAGGCTGAATTTCACGGGCAGAATTCGCCGTGCAACAATGTTCGCGGCAGCCCGCGACGCGCGATATTATGTCGCCAAATTAGCCGAGGCGCGGACAGGCTGGAGGTCAGCGGCAGATTTCCCCGTGCAAAAATTTTGACAGCTGCCCGCCACTGGCGATATTATGTCTCCATATTAGCCGAGAAGCGGATAGACTGAATTTCACGGGCAGATTTCCCCGTGCAACAATGTTGGCGGCTGCACGCCACTCGCGATATTATGTCTCCATATTAGCCGAGAGGCGGACAGGCTGAATTTCACGGGCAGAATTCGTCGTGCAACAATGTTCGCGGCAGCCCGCGACGCGCGATATTATGTCTCCAGATTAGCCGAGGCGCGGACAGGCTGAATTTCAAGGGCAGATTTCCCCGTGCAACAATGTTGGCGGCTGCACGCCACTCGCGATATTATGTCTCCATATTAGCCGAGGCGCGGACAGGCTGAATTTCACGGGCACAGTTCATCGTGCAAGAATGTTGGCGGTTGCCCGCCACACGCGACATTTTGTTTCCGTATTAGCCGCGGCGCGGACAGGCTGAATTTCACGGGCAGAATTCGCCGTGGAACAATGTACGTGACAGCCCGCGACGCGCGATATTATGTCTCCAGATTAGCCGAGGAGCGGACAGACTGAATTTCACGGCAGATTTCCCCGTGCAACAATGTTGGCGGCTGCCCGCCACTCTCGCTATTATGTCCCCATATTAGCCGAGAAGCGGACAGGCTGAATTTCACGGGCAGAATTCGCCATGCAACAATGTTCGCGGCTGCCCGCCACTCGCGATATTATGTCTCCATATTAGCCGAGAGGCGGACAGGCTGAATTTCACGGGCAGAATTCGTCGTGCAACAATGTTCGCGGCAGCCCGCGACGCGCGATATTATGTCTCCAGATTAGCCGAGGCGAGGACATGCTGAATTTCATGGGCAGATTTCCCCGTGCAACAATTTTTGCGACTGCCCGCCACTCGCGCTATTATGTCTCCATATTAGCCGGGTGGCGGAAAGGCTGAATTTCACGGGCAGATTTCCCCGTGCAACAATTTTGGCGGCTGCCCGCCACTCGCGATATTATGTCTCCAAATTAGCCGAGGCGCGGACATGCTGAATTTCACGGGCAGATTTCCCCGTGCAACAATTTTTGCGACTGCCCGCCACTCGCGCTATTATGTCTCCATATTAGCCGAGAGGCGGACAGGCTGAATTTCACGGGCAGAATTCGTCGTGCAAAAATGTTGGCGGCTGCCCGCCACTCGCGATATTATGTCTCCATATTAGCCGAGGCGCGGACAGGCTGAATTAGACGTGCACATTTCGCCGTGCAACAATTTTCTCGGCCGTCCGCGTTGCGCGATATTATGTCTCCAGATTAGCCGAGGCGCGGATAGACTGAATTTCACGGGCAGATTTCCCCGTGCAACAATGTTCGCGGCTGCCCGCCACTCTCGGTATTATGTCCCCGTATTAGCCGAGAAGCGGACAGGCTGAATTTCACGGGCAGAATTCGCCATGCAACAATGTTCGCGGCTGCCCGCCACTCGCGATATTATGTCTCCAGATTAGCCGAGGAGCGGACAGACTGAATTTCACGGGCAGATTTCCCCGTGCAACAATGTTGGCGGCTGCCCGCCACTCGCGATATTATGTCTCCAAATTAGCCGAGGCGCGGACATGCTGAATTTCACGGGCAGATTTCCCCGTGCAACAATTTTTGCGACTGCCCGCCACTCGCGCTATTATGTTTCCATATTAGCCGGGAGGCGGACAGGCTGAATTTCACGGGCAGAATTCGTCGTGCAACAATGTTCGCGGCAGCCCGCCACTCGCGATATTATGTCTCCATATTAGCCGAGGCGTGGACATGCTGAAGGTGAGCGGCAGATTTCTCCGTGCAACAATGTTCGCGGCTGCCCGCCACTCTCGCTATTATGTCCCCATATTAGCCGAGAAGCGGACAGGCTGAATTTCACGGGCAGAATTCGTCGTGCAACAATGTTCGCGGCAGCCCGCGACGCGCGATATTATGTCTCCAGATTAGCCGAGGCGCGGATAGACTGAATTTCACGGGCAGATTTCCCCGTGCAACAATGTTGGCGGCTGCCCGCCACTCGCGATATTATGTCTCCAAATTAGCCGAGGCGCGGACATGCTGAATTTCACGGGCAGATTTCCCCGTGCAACAATGTTCGCGGCTGCCCGCCACTCGCGATATTATGTCTCCATATTAGTCGAGAAGCGGACAGGCTGAATTTCTCGGGCAGAATTCGCCGTGCAACAATTTTCTCGGCTGTCCCCAACGCGCGATATTATGTCTCCATATCAGCCGCGGCGTGGACATGCTGAAGGTGAGCGGCAGATTTCTCCGTGCAACAATGTTGGCGGCTGCCCGCCACACGCGACTTTTTGTTTCCGTATTAGCCGAGGCGCGGACAGGCTGAATTTCACGGGCAGAATTCGCCGTGCAACAATGTTCGCGGCAGCCCGCGACGCGCTATATTATGTCTCCAAATTAGCCGAGGCGCGGACAGGCTGAATTTCAAGAACAGATTTTCCTGTGCAACAATGTTGGCGGCTGCCCGCCACTCGCGATATTATGTCTCCAGATTATCCGAGCCGCAGACATGCTGGAGGTCAGCGGAATACATCACCGTGCAACAATGTTGGCGCCTACCCGCCACTCTCGCTATTATGTCCCCATATTAGCCGAGAAGCGGACAGGCTGAATTTCACGGGCAGAATTCGCCATGCAACAATGTTCGCGGCTGCCCGCGACGAGCGAAATTATGTCTCCAGATTAGCCGAGGCGCGGACAGGCTGAATTGCACGGGTAGAATTCGCCGTGCAACAATTTTCGCGGCAGCCCGCGACGCGCGATATTGTGTCTCCAGATTAGCCGTGGCGCAGATAGACTGAATTTCACGGGCAGATTTCCCCGTGCAACAATGTTGGCGGCTGCCCGCCACCCGCGATATTATGTCTCCATATTAGCCGAGGCGCGGACAGGCTGAATTTCACGGACAGAATTCGCCGTGCAACAATGTTCGCGGCAGCCCGCGACGCGCGATATTATGTCTCCAGATTAGCCGAGGAGCGGACAGACTGAATTTCACGGGCAGATTTCCCCGTGCAACAATGTTGGCGGCTGCCCGCCACTCGCGATATTATGTCTCCATATTAGCCGAGGCGCGGATAGACTGAATTTCACGGGCAGAATTCGTCGTGCAACAATGTTCGCGGCAGCCCGCGACGCGCTATATTATGTCTCCAAATTAGCCGAGGCGCGGACAGGCTGAATTTCACGGGCAGAATTCGTCGTGCAACAATGTTCGCGGCAGCCCGCGACGCGCGATATTATGTCTCCAGATTAGCCGAGGCGCGGACAGGCTGAATTTCACGGGCAGAATACGCCGTGCAACAATGTTCGCGGCAGCCCGCGACGCGCGATATTATGTCTCCAGATTAGCCGAGGAGCGGACAGACTGAATTTCACGGGCAGATTTCCCCGTGCAACAATGTTGGCGGCTGCCCGCAACTCGCGATATTATGTCCCCAAATTAGCCGAGGCGCGGACATGCTGAATTTCACGGGCAGATTTCCCCGTGCAACAATTTTTGCGACTGCCCGCCACTCGCGATATTATGTCTCCATATTAGCCGAGGCGCGGATAGACTGAATTTCACGGGCAGAATTCGTCGTGCAACAATGTTCGCGGCATCCCGCGACGCGCTATATTATGTCTCCAAATTAGCCGAGGCGCGGACAGGCTGAATTTATCGGGCAGAATTCGTCGTGCAACAATGTTCGCGGCAGCCCGCGACGCGCGATATTATGTCTCCAGATTAGCCGAGGCGCGGACAGGCTGAATTTCACGGGCAGAATACGCCGTGCAACAATGTTCGCGGCAGCCCGCGACGCGCGATATTATGTCTCCAGATTAGCCGAGGAGCGGACAGACTGAATTTCACGGGCAGATTTCCCCGTGTAACAATGTTGGCGGCTGCCCGCAACTCGCGATATTATGTCCCCAAATTAGCCGAGGCGCGGACATGCTGAATTTCACGGGCAGATTTCCCCGTGCAACAATTTTTGCGACTGCCCGCCACTCGCGCTATTATGTCTCCATATTAGCCGGGAGGCGGACAGGCTGAATTTCACGGGCAGAATTCGTCGTGCAACAATGTTCGCGGCAGCCCGCGACGCGCGATATTATGTCTCCAGATTAGCCGAGGCGCAGATAGACTTAATTTCACGGGCAGATTTCCCCGTGCAACAATGTTGGCGGCTGCCCGCCACTCGCGATATTATGTCTCCATATTAGCCGAGGCGCGGACAGGCTGAATTTCACGGACAGAATTCGCCGTGCAATCATTTTCTCGGCCGTCCGCGATGCGCGATATTATGTCTCCAGATTAGCCGATGCGCGGACAGGCTGAATTTCACGGGCAGAATTCGCCGTGCAACAATGTTCGCGGCAGACCGCGACGCGCGATATTATGTCTCCAGATTAGCCGAGGAGCGGACAGGCTGAATTTCACGGGGAGATTTCCCCGTGCAACAATGTTGGCGGCTGCCCGCCACTCGCGATATTATGTCTCCAGATTATCCGAGCCGTAGACATGCTGAAGTTCAGCGGAATACATCAACGTTCAACAATGTTGGCGCCTACCCGCAACTCGCGATATGATGTCTCCATATTAGCCGAGAAGCGAACAGGCTGAATTTCACGGGCAGAATTCGCCATGCAACAATGTTCGCGGCTGCCCGCGACGAGCGAAATTATGTCTCCAGATTAGCCGAGGCGCGGACAGGCTGAACTTCACGGGCAGAATTCGCCGTACAACAATTTTCTCGGCCGTCCGCGATGCGCGATATTATGTCCCCAGATTAGCCGAGGCGCGAACAGGCTGAATTGCACGGGTAGAATTCGCCGTGCAACAATGTTCGCGGCTGCCCGCCACTCTCGCTATTATGTCCTCATATTAGCCGAGGAGCGGACAGACTGAATTTCACGGGCAGATTTCCCCGTGCAACAATGTTGGCGGCTGCCCGCAACTCGCGATATTATGTCCCCAAATTAGCCGAGGCGCGGACATGCTGAATTTCACGGGCAGATTTCCCCGTGCAACAATTTTTGCGACTGCCCGCCACTCGCGCTATTATGTCTCCATATTAGCCGGGAGGAGGACAGGCTGAACTTCACGGGCAGAATTCGTCGTGCAACAATGTTCGCGGCAGCCCGCGACGCGCGATATTATGTCTCCAGATTAGCCGAGGCGCAGATAGACTTAATTTCACGGGCAGATTTCCCCGTGCACCAATGTTGGCGGCTGCCCGCCACTCGCGATATTATGTCTCCATATTAGCCGAGGCGCGGACAGGCTGAATTTCACGGGCAGAATTCGCCATGCAACAATGTTCGCGGCTGCCCGCCACTCGCGCTATTATGTCCCCATATTAGCCGAGAAGCGTACAGGCTGAATTTCACGGGCAGAATTCGCCGTGCAACAATTTTCGCGGCAGCCCGCGACGCGCGATATTGTGTCTCCAGATTAGCCGTGGCGCAGATAGACTGAATTTCACGGGCAGATTTCCCCGTGCAACAATGTTCGCGGCTGCCCGCGACGAGCGAAATTATGTCTCCAGATTAGCCGAGGCGCGGACAGGCTGAACTTCACGGGCAGAATTCGCCGTGCAACAATTTTCTCGGCCGTCCGCGATGCGCGATATTATGTCCCCAGATTAGCCGAGGCGCGAACAGGCTGAATTGCACGGGTAGAATTCGCCGTGCAACAATGTTCGCGGCTGCCCGCCACTCTCGCTATTATGTCCTCATATTAGCCGAGAAGCGGACAGGCTGAATTTCACGGGCAGAATTCGTCGTGCAACAATGTTCGCGGCTGCCCGCCACTCTCGCTATTATGTCCTCATATTAGCCGAGAAGCGGACAGGCTGAATTTCACGGGCAGAATTCGTCGTGCAACAATGTTCGCGGCAGCCCGCGACGCGCGATATTATGTCTCCAGATTAGCCGAGGCGCGGATGGACTGAATTTCACGGGCAGATTTCCCCGTGCAACAATGTTGGCGGCTGCCCGCCACTCGCGATATTATGTCTCCATATTAGCCGAGGCGCGGACAGGCTGAATTTCACTAGCAGAATTCGCCGTGCAACAATGTTCGCGGCAGCCCGCGACGCGCGATATTATGTCTCCAGATTAGCCGAGGAGCGGACAGACTGAATTTCATGGGCAGATTTCCCCGTGCAACAATGTTGGCGGCTGCCCGCCACTCGCGATATTATGTCTCCATATTAGCCGAGGCGCGGACAGGCTGAATTTCACGGGCAGAATTCGCCATGCAACAATGTTCGCGGCTGCCCGCCACTCGCGCTATTATGTCCCCATATTAGCCGAGAAGCGTACAGGCTGAATTTCACGGGCAGAATTCGCCATGCAACAATGTTCGCGGCTGCCCGCGACGGGCGATATTATGTCTCCATATTAGTCGAGGCGCAGACATGCTGGAGGTCAGCGGCAGATTTCCCCGTGCAAAAATTTTGACAGCTGCCCGCCACTCGCGCTATTATGTCTCCATATTAGCCGAGAAACGGACAGGCTGAATTTCACGGGCAGAATTCGCCGTGCAACAATGTTGGCGGCTGCCCGCCACTCGCGATATTATGTCTCCAGATTAGCCGAGGCGCGGGCAGCCTGAATTTCACGTGCAGAATTCGCCGTGCAATCATTTTCTCGGCCGTCCGCGATGCGCGATATTATGTCTCCAGATTAGCCGATGCGCGGGCAGGCTGAATTTCACGGGCAGAATTCGCCGTGCAACAATGTTCGCGGCAGACCGCGACGCGCGATATTATGTCTCCAGATTAGCCGAGGAGCGGACAGGCTGAATTTCACGGGGAGATTTCCCCGTGCAACAATGTTGGCGGCTGCCCGCCACTCGCGATATTATGTCTCCAGATTATCCGAGCCGTAGACATGCTGAAGTTCAGCGGAATACATCAACGTTCAACAATGTTGGCGCCTACCCGCAACTCGCGATATGATGTCTCCATATTAGCCGAGAAGCGAACAGGCTGAATTTCACGGGCAGAATTCGCCATGCAACAATGTTCGCGGCTGCCCGCGACGAGCGAAATTATGTCTCCAGATTAGCCGAGGCGCGGACAGGCTGAACTTCACGGGCAGAATTCGCCGTGCAACAATTTTCTCGGCCGTCCGCGATGCGCGATATTATGTCCCCAGATTAGCCGAGGCGCGGACAGGCTGAATTGCACGGGTAGAATTCGCCGTGCAACAATTTTCGCGGCAGCCCGCGACGCGCGATATTATGTCTCCAGATTAGCCGAGGCGCGGACAGGCCGAATTTCACGGGCAGAATTCGCCGTGCAATCATTTTCTCGGCCGTCCGCGATGCGCGATATTATGTCTCCAGATTAGCCGATGCGCGGGCAGGCTGAATTTCACGGGCAGAATTCGTCGTGCAACAATGTTCGCGGCAGCCCGCGACGCGCGATATTATGTCTCCAGATTAGCCGAGGCGCGGACAGGCTGAATTTCAAGGGCAGATTTCCCCGTGCAACAATGTTGGCGGCTGCACGCCACTCGCGATATTATGTCTCCATATTAGCCGAGGCGCGGACAGGCTGAATTTCACGGGCACAGTTCATCGTGCAAGAATGTTGGCGGTTGCCCGCCACACGCGACATTTTGTTTCCGTATTAGCCGCGGCGCGGACAGGCTGAATTTCACGGGCAGAATTCGCCGTGGAACAATGTACGTGACAGCCCGCGACGCGCGATATTATGTCTCCAGATTAGCCGAGGAGCGGACAGACTGAATTTCACGGCAGATTTCCCCGTGCAACAATGTTGGCGGCTGCCCGCCACTCTCGCTATTATGTCCCCATATTAGCCGAGAAGCGGACAGGCTGAATTTCACGGGCAGAATTCGCCATGCAACAATGTTCGCGGCTGCCCGCCACTCGCGATATTATGTCTCCATATTAGCCGAGAGGCGGACAGGCTGAATTTCACGGGCAGAATTCGTCGTGCAACAATGTTCGCGGCAGCCCGCGACGCGCGATATTATGTCTCCAGATTAGCCGAGGCGAGGACATGCTGAATTTCATGGGCAGATTTCCCCGTGCAACAATTTTTGCGACTGCCCGCCACTCGCGCTATTATGTCTCCATATTAGCCGGGTGGCGGAAAGGCTGAATTTCACGGGCAGATTTCCCCGTGCAACAATTTTGGCGGCTGCCCGCCACTCGCGATATTATGTCTCCAAATTAGCCGAGGCGCGGACATGCTGAATTTCACGGGCAGATTTCCCCGTGCAACAATTTTTGCGACTGCCCGCCACTCGCGCTATTATGTCTCCATATTAGCCGAGAGGCGGACAGGCTGAATTTCACGGGCAGAATTCGTCGTGCAAAAATGTTGGCGGCTGCCCGCCACTCGCGATATTATGTCTCCATATTAGCCGAGGCGCGGACAGGCTGAATTAGACGTGCACATTTCGCCGTGCAACAATTTTCTCGGCCGTCCGCGTTGCGCGATATTATGTCTCCAGATTAGCCGAGGCGCGGATAGACTGAATTTCACGGGCAGATTTCCCCGTGCAACAATGTTCGCGGCTGCCCGCCACTCTCGGTATTATGTCCCCGTATTAGCCGAGAAGCGGACAGGCTGAATTTCACGGGCAGAATTCGCCATGCAACAATGTTCGCGGCTGCCCGCCACTCGCGATATTATGTCTCCAGATTAGCCGAGGAGCGGACAGACTGAATTTCACGGGCAGATTTCCCCGTGCAACAATGTTGGCGGCTGCCCGCCACTCGCGATATTATGTCTCCAAATTAGCCGAGGCGCGGACATGCTGAATTTCACGGGCAGATTTCCCCGTGCAACAATTTTTGCGACTGCCCGCCACTCGCGCTATTATGTTTCCATATTAGCCGGGAGGCGGACAGGCTGAATTTCACGGGCAGAATTCGTCGTGCAACAATGTTCGCGGCAGCCCGCCACTCGCGATATTATGTCTCCATATTAGCCGAGGCGTGGACATGCTGAAGGTGAGCGGCAGATTTCTCCGTGCAACAATGTTCGCGGCTGCCCGCCACTCTCGCTATTATGTCCCCATATTAGCCGAGAAGCGGACAGGCTGAATTTCACGGGCAGAATTCGTCGTGCAACAATGTTCGCGGCAGCCCGCGACGCGCGATATTATGTCTCCAGATTAGCCGAGGCGCGGATAGACTGAATTTCACGGGCAGATTTCCCCGTGCAACAATGTTGGCGGCTGCCCGCCACTCGCGATATTATGTCTCCAAATTAGCCGAGGCGCGGACATGCTGAATTTCACGGGCAGATTTCCCCGTGCAACAATGTTCGCGGCTGCCCGCCACTCGCGATATTATGTCTCCATATTAGTCGAGAAGCGGACAGGCTGAATTTCTCGGGCAGAATTCGCCGTGCAACAATTTTCTCGGCTGTCCCCAACGCGCGATATTATGTCTCCATATCAGCCGCGGCGTGGACATGCTGAAGGTGAGCGGCAGATTTCTCCGTGCAACAATGTTGGCGGCTGCCCGCCACACGCGACTTTTTGTTTCCGTATTAGCCGAGGCGCGGACAGGCTGAATTTCACGGGCAGAATTCGCCGTGCAACAATGTTCGCGGCAGCCCGCGACGCGCTATATTATGTCTCCAAATTAGCCGAGGCGCGGACAGGCTGAATTTCAAGAACAGATTTTCCTGTGCAACAATGTTGGCGGCTGCCCGCCACTCGCGATATTATGTCTCCAGATTATCCGAGCCGCAGACATGCTGGAGGTCAGCGGAATACATCACCGTGCAACAATGTTGGCGCCTACCCGCCACTCTCGCTATTATGTCCCCATATTAGCCGAGAAGCGGACAGGCTGAATTTCACGGGCAGAATTCGCCATGCAACAATGTTCGCGGCTGCCCGCGACGAGCGAAATTATGTCACCAGATTAGCCGAGGCGCGGACAGGCTGAATTGCACGGGTAGAATTCGCCGTGCAACAATTTTCGCGGCAGCCCGCGACGCGCGATATTGTGTCTCCAGATTAGCCGTGGCGCAGATAGACTGAATTTCACGGGCAGATTTCCCCGTGCAACAATGTTGGCGGCTGCCCGCCACCCGCGATATTATGTCTCCATATTAGCCGAGGCGCGGACAGGCTGAATTTCACGGACAGAATTCGCCGTGCAACAATGTTCGCGGCAGCCCGCGACGCGCGATATTATGTCTCCAGATTAGCCGAGGAGCGGACAGACTGAATTTCACGGGCAGATTTCCCCGTGCAACAATGTTGGCGGCTGCCCGCCACTCGCGATATTATGTCTCCATATTAGCCGAGGCGCGGATAGACTGAATTTCACGGGCAGAATTCGTCGTGCAACAATGTTCGCGGCAGCCCGCGACGCGCTATATTATGTCTCCAAATTAGCCGAGGCGCGGACAGGCTGAATTTCACGGGCAGAATTCGTCGTGCAACAATGTTCGCGGCAGCCCGCGACGCGCGATATTATGTCTCCAGATTAGCCGAGGCGCGGACAGGCTGAATTTCACGGGCAGAATACGCCGTGCAACAATGTTCGCGGCAGCCCGCGACGCGCGATATTATGTCTCCAGATTAGCCGAGGAGCGGACAGACTGAATTTCACGGGCAGATTTCCCCGTGCAACAATGTTGGCGGCTGCCCGCAACTCGCGATATTATGTCCCCAAATTAGCCGAGGCGCGGACATGCTGAATTTCACGGGCAGATTTCCCCGTGCAACAATTTTTGCGACTGCCCGCCACTCGCGATATTATGTCTCCATATTAGCCGAGGCGCGGATAGACTGAATTTCACGGGCAGAATTCGTCGTGCAACAATGTTCGCGGCATCCCGCGACGCGCTATATTATGTCTCCAAATTAGCCGAGGCGCGGACAGGCTGAATTTATCGGGCAGAATTCGTCGTGCAACAATGTTCGCGGCAGCCCGCGACGCGCGATATTATGTCTCCAGATTAGCCGAGGCGCGGACAGGCTGAATTTCACGGGCAGAATACGCCGTGCAACAATGTTCGCGGCAGCCCGCGACGCGCGATATTATGTCTCCAGATTAGCCGAGGAGCGGACAGACTGAATTTCACGGGCAGATTTCCCCGTGTAACAATGTTGGCGGCTGCCCGCAACTCGCGATATTATGTCCCCAAATTAGCCGAGGCGCGGACATGCTGAATTTCACGGGCAGATTTCCCCGTGCAACAATTTTTGCGACTGCCCGCCACTCGCGCTATTATGTCTCCATATTAGCCGGGAGGCGGACAGGCTGAATTTCACGGGCAGAATTCGTCGTGCAACAATGTTCGCGGCAGCCCGCGACGCGCGATATTATGTCTCCAGATTAGCCGAGGCGCAGATAGACTTAATTTCACGGGCAGATTTCCCCGTGCAACAATGTTGGCGGCTGCCCGCCACTCGCGATATTATGTCTCCATATTAGCCGAGGCGCGGACAGGCTGAATTTCACGGACAGAATTCGCCGTGCAATCATTTTCTCGGCCGTCCGCGATGCGCGATATTATGTCTCCAGATTAGCCGATGCGCGGACAGGCTGAATTTCACGGGCAGAATTCGCCGTGCAACAATGTTCGCGGCAGACCGCGACGCGCGATATTATGTCTCCAGATTAGCCGAGGAGCGGACAGGCTGAATTTCACGGGGAGATTTCCCCGTGCAACAATGTTGGCGGCTGCCCGCCACTTGCGATATTATGTCTCCAGATTATCCGAGCCGTAGACATGCTGAAGTTCAGCGGAATACATCAACGTTCAACAATGTTGGCGCCTACCCGCAACTCGCGATATGATGTCTCCATATTAGCCGAGAAGCGAACAGGCTGAATTTCACGGGCAGAATTCGCCATGCAACAATGTTCGCGGCTGCCCGCGACGAGCGAAATTATGTCTCCAGATTAGCCGAGGCGCGGACAGGCTGAACTTCACGGGCAGAATTCGCCGTACAACAATTTTCTCGGCCGTCCGCGATGCGCGATATTATGTCCCCAGATTAGCCGAGGCGCGAACAGGCTGAATTGCACGGGTAGAATTCGCCGTGCAACAATGTTCGCGGCTGCCCGCCACTCTCGCTATTATGTCCTCATATTAGCCGAGGAGCGGACAGACTGAATTTCACGGGCAGATTTCCCCGTGCAACAATGTTGGCGGCTGCCCGCAACTCGCGATATTATGTCCCCAAATTAGCCGAGGCGCGGACATGCTGAATTTCACGGGCAGATTTCCCCGTGCAACAATTTTTGCGACTGCCCGCCACTCGCGCTATTATGTCTCCATATTAGCCGGGAGGAGGACAGGCTGAATTTCACGGGCAGAATTCGTCGTGCAACAATGTTCGCGGCAGCCCGCGACGCGCGATATTATGTCTCCAGATTAGCCGAGGCGCAGATAGACTTAATTTCACGGGCAGATTTCCCCGTGCACCAATGTTGGCGGCTGCCCGCCACTCGCGATATTATGTCTCCATATTAGCCGAGGCGCGGACAGGCTGAATTTCACGGGCAGAATTCGCCATGCAACAATGTTCGCGGCTGCCCGCCACTCGCGCTATTATGTCCCCATATTAGCCGAGAAGCGTACAGGCTGAATTTCACGGGCAGAATTCGCCGTGCAACAATTTTCGCGGCAGCCCGCGACGCGCGATATTGTGTCTCCAGATTAGCCGTGGCGCAGATAGACTGAATTTCACGGGCAGATTTCCCCGTGCAACAATGTTCGCGGCTGCCCGCGACGAGCGAAATTATGTCTCCAGATTAGCCGAGGCGCGGACAGGCTGAACTTCACGGGCAGAATTCGCCGTGCAACAATTTTCTCGGCCGTCCGCGATGCGCGATATTATGTCCCCAGATTAGCCGAGGCGCGAACAGGCTGAATTGCACGGGTAGAATTCGCCGTGCAACAATGTTCGCGGCTGCCCGCCACTCTCGCTATTATGTCCTCATATTAGCCGAGAAGCGGACAGGCTGAATTTCACGGGCAGAATTCGTCGTGCAACAATGTTCGCGGCTGCCCGCCACTCTCGCTATTATGTCCTCATATTAGCCGAGAAGCGGACAGGCTGAATTTCACGGGCAGAATTCGTCGTGCAACAATGTTCGCGGCAGCCCGCGACGCGCGATATTATGTCTCCAGATTAGCCGAGGCGCGGATAGACTGAATTTCACGGGCAGATTTCCCCGTGCAACAATGTTGGCGGCTGCCCGCCACTCGCGATATTATGTCTCCATATTAGCCGAGGCGCGGACAGGCTGAATTTCACTAGCAGAATTCGCCGTGCAACAATGTTCGCGGCAGCCCGCGACGCGCGATATTATGTCTCCAGATTAGCCGAGGAGCGGACAGACTGAATTTCATGGGCAGATTTCCCCGTGCAACAATGTTGGCGGCTGCCCGCCACTCGCGATATTATGTCTCCATATTAGCCGAGGCGCGGACAGGCTGAATTTCACGGGCAGAATTCGCCATGCAACAATGTTCGCGGCTGCCCGCCACTCGCGCTATTATGTCCCCATATTAGCCGAGAAGCGTACAGGCTGAATTTCACGGGCAGAATTCGCCATGCAACAATGTTCGCGGCTGCCCGCGACGGGCGATATTATGTCTCCATATTAGTCGAGGCGCAGACATGCTGGAGGTCAGCGGCAGATTTCCCCGTGCAAAAATTTTGACAGCTGCCCGCCACTCGCGCTATTATGTCTCCATATTAGCCGAGAAACGGACAGGCTGAATTTCACGGGCAGAATTCGCCGTGCAACAATGTTGGCGGCTGCCCGCCACTCGCGATATTATGTCTCCAGATTAGCCGAGGCGCGGGCAGCCTGAATTTCACGTGCAGAATTCGCCGTGCAATCATTTTCTCGGCCGTCCGCGATGCGCGATATTATGTCTCCAGATTAGCCGATGCGCGGGCAGGCTGAATTTCACGGGCAGAATTCGCCGTGCAACAATGTTCGCGGCAGACCGCGACGCGCGATATTATGTCTCCAGATTAGCCGAGGAGCGGACAGGCTGAATTTCACGGGGAGATTTCCCCGTGCAACAATGTTGGCGGCTGCCCGCCACTCGCGATATTATGTCTCCAGATTATCCGAGCCGTAGACATGCTGAAGTTCAGCGGAATACATCAACGTTCAACAATGTTGGCGCCTACCCGCAACTCGCGATATGATGTCTCCATATTAGCCGAGAAGCGAACAGGCTGAATTTCACGGGCAGAATTCGCCATGCAACAATGTTCGCGGCTGCCCGCGACGAGCGAAATTATGTCTCCAGATTAGCCGAGGCGCGGACAGGCTGAACTTCACGGGCAGAATTCGCCGTGCAACAATTTTCTCGGCCGTCCGCGATGCGCGATATTATGTCCCCAGATTAGCCGAGGCGCGGACAGGCTGAATTGCACGGGTAGAATTCGCCGTGCAACAATTTTCGCGGCAGCCCGCGACGCGCGATATTATGTCTCCAGATTAGCCGAGGCGCGGACAGGCCGAATTTCACGGGCAGAATTCGCCGTGCAACAATTTTCTCGGCCGTCCGCGATGCGCGATATTATGTCTCCAGATTAGCCGAGGCGCGGACAGGCTGTATTGCACGGGTAGAATTCGCGTGCAACAACGTTCGCGGCCGTCCGCGACGCGCGATATTATGTCTCCAGATTAGCCGAGGCGCGGACAGGCTGAACTTCACGGGCAGAATTCGCCGTGCAACAATGTTCGCGGCAGCCCGCGACGCGCGATATTATGTCCCCAGATTAGCCGACGAGCGGACAGACTGAATTTCACGGGCAGATTTCCCCGTGCAACAATGTTGGCGGCTGCCCGCCACTCGCGATATTGTGTCTCCATATTAGCCGAGAAGCGGACAGGCTGAATTTCACGGGCACAGTTCGCCGTGCAACAATGTTCGCGGCTGCCCGCCACTCTCGCTATTATGTCCCCATATTAGCCGAGAAGCGGACAGACTGAATTTCACGGGCAGATTTCCCCGCGCAACAATGTTGGCGGCTGCCCGCCACTCGCGATATTATGTCTCCAAATTAGCCGAGGCGCGGACATGCTGAATTTCAGGGGCAGATTTCCCCGTGCAACAATTTTTGCGACTGCCCGCCACTCGCGCTATTATGTCTCCATATTAGCCGAGAGGCGGACAGGCTGAATTTCACGGGCAGAATTCGTCGTGCAACAATGTTCGCGGCAGCCCGCGACGCGCGATATTATGTCTCCAGATTAGCCGAGGCGCGGATAGACTGAATTTCACGGGCAGATTTCCCCGTGCAACAATGTTGGCGGCTGCCCGCCACTCGCGATATTATGTCTCCATATTAGCCGAGAAGCGGACATGCTGGAGGTCAGCGGAATACATCACCGTGCAACAATGTTGGCGCCTACCCGCCACTCTCGCTATTATGTCCCCATATTAGCCGAGAAGCGGACAGGCTGAATTTCACGGGCAGAATTCGCCATGCAACAATGTTTGCGGCTGCCCGCCACTCGCGCTATTATGTCTCCATATTAGCCGAGAAGCGTAAGGGCTGAATTTCACGGGCAGAATTCGCCATGCAACAATGTTCGCGGCTGCCCGCGACGGGCGATATTATGTCTCCATATTAGTCGAGGCGCAGACATGCTGGAGGTCAGCGGCAGATTTCCCCGTGCAAAAATTTTGACAGCTGCCCGCCACTCGCGCTATTATGTCTCCATATTAGCCGAGAAACGGACAGGCTGAATTTCACGGGCAGAATTCGCCGTGCAACAATGTTGGCGGCTGCCCGCCACTCGCGATATTATGTCTCCAGATTAGCCGAGGCGCGGACAGGCTGAACTTCACGGGCAGAATTCGCCGTGCAACAATTTTCTCGGCCGTCCGCGATGCGCGATATTATGTCTCCAGATTAGCCGAGGAGCGGACAGACTGAATTGCACGGGTAGAATTCGCCGTGCAACAATGTTCGCGGCAGCCCGCGACGCGCGATATTATGTCTCCAGATTAGCCGAGGCGCGGACAGGCCGAATTTCACGGGCAGAATTCGCCGTGCAACAATGTTCGCGGCTTCCCGCCACTAGCGATATTATGTTTCCAGGCTAGCCGAGGCGCGGACATGCTGAAGATAAGCGGCAGATGTCCCCGTGCAGCAATGTTTGGGCCTGCCAGCGGCTCGCGATATTGTGTTTCTAAAATCGCCGAAGCGCGGACAGGCCGAACGCAAGGCTCCATTCGCGGACCCAAAATCTGGTACTTGATTTTTGACGACGCCATAATAACCATGCAGTGTCTTGAATTAATACCAATAACCTACGCCGACGACATATTAAACATGATCGCCGGTAACTCCAGAAAAGGAATAGAAGGGAAGGCAAACACAACCACAGATACTTTCACAAATTGGTGCAAAAAACATGAATTCAATCTCTCGCAAAGAAAATCTGACATGATTCTATTAGAAGAATTCTTGGACATAAAATGACCACCTGTTTGTAAAAATAAACCAAATCTTGATCCGAGTGGTACAGCAAGCAAAATACCTAGGAATATATTTTGCTACTCGACTGAATATCCCACCACACATGAAACATATTACGAATAAATGCAAAAATTATATTCAACAAACTCGCGTATGCAGCGAGAGTTCATTGAGGATTAAATTACCAAACCATGATGACTATATACAAAGGAGTATACGTACCGATCATGACGTTCGCCGCGGCGGGATGGGAGATAAATTGAATGCTTGGTACAAAAAACGCCTACGAAAATCACAAAAAAACGCACTCCTTCGCGTAACAAAATTGTAGAAAATCGTATCGATCGAAGCACTTCTAGTTGTGGCAGCCACACTTCTAATTGAACTTAAAATAGCCGAAATAATAGAGATTTATCACTACAAGAAAAATCTATCGCAAACAACAGAAACATATACAAATAACATGATACTCGTCAGGAATCACAAAGCACAACTCAGATGAACATCCATAGAAACATGGCAGTCACAATGAGAACACTCGGTAAAGGGCAGAATCACGTATAAATATTTCCGAAACGTAGAAGCAACAACGTAGCATCAACTATAAATGGATCCAACCCAGCTTTTATATATCACAGCTACTGACAGGACATGGCAAAGTCAGAAAAACAAACGAAAGGAACGCTGCACATCCCTCACGGATGAATGCCTCTGCGGTGCGATAGACTCATGAAAAATGAGTATGACTGCAATCACTACAGAAATAATCGCAAAACTCTGTTCGACACAATACGAAACAAGAAACAAATATGGCAATGCAACCTAAACGAATTGGACACCGAAGAAAACTATTATTGCTTTGTCAAATTTGCCAAACAAGTTATGTACGCCAGAGAACTAGAATACAGGAACGAAACTGTGCAGCATATGAAAATAAAACAGAGGAACACAGAAAGAAGAATAACAACAGCAAGACACAGATGACGTAGCAGTATAAGCCCAGTCGCAAAGTCAACAAGCCTTGACACTCGTCACAGAGTGCATGGTGTTCTAGTGGCCGATAGTTAAATAACATCCAGAACTATCGAACTGTCAGGTAGTGCATACTACCAGAACTAGCATGAGACCGAGTGCAAGCACTGGCGACCCCACCGCCACGTTGGCCCCCGCTCTCAACACCTCACAGGAATCTGGCTTCAACTCAGATCCCTGTGAGGTGGCTAAGTGGGTAGCCTCCCGTACGGGACGGTCTACTCTCTTGATGAACAGTAACTGATGAGAGAGGGGTTTTACCAAGCATCGCCGCACATAACACCGACGTGCGTGACCCTTCGCAGTGTGTATAACGCCCATAATATACACCTAATGGTATAAGCGAAAACCTAGGTAGACATCAGACACTCATTCTGCACCTTCGCGTCGCGACAATGACCGGGCAAGGTCCCCCCCTGCGGTCATAATCCGACTCCGCTTCTCGACGGCGCCTTGGACAACGAGAAAGCAACTGCTACCACCACAGGAAGTTTGGTCCCCAAGCCCATTGGTGCATACAGCCATGCACTTGGAGCTTGCGGCACAAGTAAGATGAACATTCGGTGATGACAGCGGGTGACGCTAGCCTAAAGACATGACGTGGCTTCGTCATGGATTATGCAACAAAAACGCAATTTTTTGTTGACACGGGCGCCGACCTCTGCGTTATTCCCAAGACGATGACTCGCGGACCTCGAGAGAAGTCGCAGTACGTGTTTTACGCGGCGAACGGATCCCTACATTCGGAGTGGTTACGGTCACTTTAGACCTCCGGCTACGCCGCGCGTATATCTGGCGTTCCGTCGTGGCCGAGTTAGAAAAACCTATAATTGAGGTGGACTTCCTGTACCATTAGTGGACGTGCGAGATCATCGTCTATTGGATCAAACGACGTCGCCATCAGTCGCTGGGTGGTGACAGCGAAGCACGCCTCGTCAGTTCCGAACATCAAAACCGTACACGGCGGTTCAATGTTCCACGAGGTGCTGCAGAAGTTCCCGGAAATAATCCTGCCAGAAGAATCCCCGTCGCAGATAACACACTCGACCGTGCATTATATCCGCACAACGCCGAGACCGCTAGTGACTAGCAAATCTCGTCGACTTGCACTTGATCGGTTGAAGGCGGCAAAGAAAGAATTCAAAACGATGATGCGGTTAGGTATCGTGCGACCGTCGGAGAGCAGTTGGGCCTCTCCGTTACACATGGTGCCGAAAAAGGAGCAAGACGAATGGAGACCCTGTGGTAATTACAGAGAACTCAATGCACGGACACTCCCCGACAGATAAAGCACATTGAGGACTTCGCGCAGGCACTATACGGTAAGACCATCTTTTCTACCATCGACCTAGTGCGCGTATACAATCAGATACCGATAGTCGCGGAGGACGTACATAAGACTGCAATGACCATGCTCTTCGGTCTGTTCGAATTTCCGTTTTTGTCACTCGGACTTCGAAACACGGCACAGACTTTCCAGCGCTTCATCGACGAAGTATTGCGTGGCTTGGAATTCTGCTAAGCCTACATCGACGACAAACTAGTCGCATCGTCGTCGGAAGAAGAACATAAGCAGCATTGGGAAGAGCTGTTTAAGCGACTGAAGCAGTACGACGTGTTCGGACAATCAAAAGTTAGATTTCTGGGCTACCTGATCAACAGTGAAGGGTCCCGATCATTACAAGACAAGGTGGAGGCTGTTATGAAATACCTGCAGCCCACCACAGCAAAATAACTACGACAATACTACGTCGTAGACCCTCACTTGTATATAAACAAATTGTTTTATAACATTGAAATGCTGGTAGACATCCCAGCACTTCATATCATTATACTAAGAATGCAAGGGGGGACAGATCGATTCTTCAATAAAATCCATTCCGATTCTCCAATAGAATTCTTCCCGACGTGCAGCACGTTTGATGGTGGGACAGTTAACCATCTTACGCAAGCATGAGGGCTCGGTGGGACGGCGAGGGGGACGGCAAAAATTAAAATTCACGCACTAGCCAAGTTGGCTTAGTCCTCTTTATAAAATTCTTAACTGTCTTAGGCCGTAGGCAGTTCGTCCTGATTAGTAAAGACCATAGCATGCAATCAACACGTAAAACTTATCCACTAAAGCATCGACAAAACGGATAAACAAATAATAAATAATTATCGGAGGGCAATCAGTAAGGCCGTCAACATATCCTTAAGCTTGAGCCCCAAGGCCCTCATGTTGTCTATTGTGTGTTTGAGCATTGCCCCTCTACAGCCAATTACAATTGGGATTACATTTGCGACTAGACCATTTAGTTTAACTTTTATATATTCTGCCGTGTCTCTGTACTTACGAACTTTTTCCTGGTAAGCGTTTCGGAGATTTTCTTTGTCTTCGTAACAAACCGTTACATTAATTACAAGAAACTTGACTTGCTGTTTGATAACCAAATCGGGTATTTTGTAATCTCCGATAAAGCTTACCAACGGCTCTTCACACATCGCACACCTTTTAGATAAATGATTGGCTACAAGCTTACAAATTTCATTATGCCTTTTAATTCTTTTAGGTTTCGTGAAAGATCAATTGCCTAAAATGTGTCCCAGGGTCTCCGCCTAGACGCTACATCTTCTACATAGATATTATCTTTCATTATCCGCTCTTCTCATTGCCACTCGTGTACCAAATGCATTTGTTCTTAATTTAGTGGCGTCCAGATACCTGGACGGCTTTAGTATCTCAGGGTTATAAAGCCATTTGTTCCCAATTTTATCTCCAAAAAATTCCTTTATACCCTGACCTTGGGAAACAAGTTGCCTCCATTTTTCATGGAGGCGGCATATTTCTTAATTATCACCTCCTGCCCTAGGTACATCGAGTGTAGCGCTTTGTCATCAGAAGTGTTCATTTTCAGAGCATTCCTCAGCTTGGCTAGCTGCACTATGTTAGCCACTCTCTGAATACCCAGCCCGCCATGGCTTTAACTAATATAAATTATTCCATCCGTCGTTTACGGATAGAGATGTAGTATTTCTTTTATTACTTGTTTTACTTCATGGTCAATTTGATCTAAGATACAGAGAGGTGGCGGGTTAGCCACCAATCTGTGAATATACCTAGGCAGGAAGTAAGATCTTATTAAATTTGCTTTTTGGTGAGGTTTAAACCTCATTTTTTCACACATTTTGTTGCTTCTATTATTTCCTTCATCGCGCGGCGCGCTGAAGGCCCCTGCAAGGATTCCCTGTAGCATTTCTCAACTGCCACTTTCATTCCCAGTTTATCCAGATATTTGAAAAATTTCTCATTTTCATTCTGGGCCTCTTTCTAATATTTAGCCAGCATTACCAGATTATTAGCAAACGCCAAAATGGGATCTATAACTAAATTAAATAAGAACGAAGACAGTGAGTCTCCCTGCTTAGCTCCTCTAAGCAGGTCCACTTCCAAGGTCTCCCCCTTTTTGCAAGCAATAGTAGTTTTCATTATACATATTTTCCATATACTTGCTTGCTACTACAGGGACCCCCTTTAGTTCTAAACTGTCGCCGAATATGCTGTGAGGAGTAATGTCAAATGCTTTAGATATGTCCACTACAGTAATAATACCGCCGTCTCTTTCTTTCATCTCTAACAGGGCACTGCTTATGACGGTGATATTGTATTTACAACCATCCTCTTTTGTAAACCTTTCTGTCTTATGTGCTGCATCACATGACTCCTAAGCCTCTTGTCAAACATCGCCGAATATATCCTACAGAGCAGAGAATCGATAGTAATCGGTCTCCAATTACTCGCATCTTCTACACTCTTCCCTGGCTTTGGAATGAGTGTGGTTCGATTTTGTTTTCATTGCGCTGAGCATATTCAGCTCATCAGCAGAAGGTTGTAAAATTTTGCTAATATAAACAATGCACCGTCTTGGCGGAGATGGACTTTTTTGACGCCATCAACATCAGCGGCAATTGAACTTGTTATTTTGCTAAATTTTTCTATTATTTCACCCACAGCGATGGGCAACCATAGTCGCTCCAGTGTGCCCATATTAATGCTTGTTGTGTTTTGTGGTCTTATTTGGGGTCCCTTCTTTCCCTAGAGGCCCTTCTAAAGTAGACCACCTGTTGTCTAGCAGGAGACTTCACTGCCTCCTTGTCATTAATTGCCTTTCCCACTATGGCCAGACCTAAAAGTTTTCTAGAACATTTCCTATATAGTTCCTGGTACCTGGCATATTCATATATTTTACGCTTGACCTCTGTATCTATATTTTTACTATTATTTTTACTTTTATTCTCTTCTCTGGAACGCCCTCTTTTAACTTTTCTACGAATTCCTGCATAATACCTCCGTTCACTATTATTTCGTCGACGTATAATTTCTTGTTGAACTTGAATATCATCATCCGATTATCATAAACCGAACTAATGAAGAAATTTTTGTCGCTGGAAATCTTCGGTTCGGCTACTTCCTCCTCCCTCCTGGCGGGCAGGAGCCTCCTTTTATCGCTTATTTGCTTTGCCGTCTTATTAGGCAGAATCTCCCTTATAGCAATATTAGGCGCTAGGTCTTTAAATCTTTAGTTAATTTCAATCAGGAGGTCCACCTCCTGCTCTTACCTTGGCTGCCATTATGGTATTATTCTCTTTTCATTTCTAATTTAGGGATACAAGATACGCTCATGCGTTGTAACTCCGCGTTGCGAGGCAAAGGTTGTCTTGCAAGAATTGCATTTTATCCCCGAGCTGCACCGATGTTCTGAGCCTTTATATTTAGGAAGATGACACCGACATGCGTGGAGTTTGTCAAATTCCTTGTAGCATGCAACGCATATCCACTTCAATACTGCTCGAAAACGTTGTTGATCTACGTGTTCCTTAAATTTTGATTCCTGCAGGAATCTCCTGTCTTGCCCTTTCGCCTCACACATTCTGCATTTGATGGGCCCGCCAAGAGGAAGCTCCACTCTCTGTCCGTACTCATTATCCATATACATGCCAAGATCGTCAACAGTAGCCCTACGGTCCACAGTGGACAAGTCCGCCACGGACACCTCAGAGCCAGGAGTCTCCGTATCCGAGGCTTCGCCATCACTACTCGTCATTATTCAAAATTTCAATTTCCTAATCAACTATTCCAATCAATACTCAATAATTTCCAATGACAAGCCAATTCGTCATGCAACAGTCCAGAGGAATGATAGCTCGGCCGCCGACATACTGCTTGCGCAGGCAGTAGATTTTCACACATGGTACTAAGTATCCACTACTACAGAAATAAATCACCACTACTGCTACTCCTCAACGGTGCGCACCATCACTACTCCGTACCTTAAGAGAGTTACGTTAGTCCCGCAGTTTACCCGCACTTTTTTTAATTTCTTCATGTTGACAGTCGGATTCCCTTAGTTCGAGCTAGTTCTAAGCTGAATATTGAATGGCGGCTGAAGAGGACGGCAGCTACGGTGAACCGCCGCTAAAGTCTCGCAATAAAATCCATGGGAGGCCAAAGCACCGTGCTCGCATTCTGAGTCACGCTTTGTCAACTAGGTTGTGACAATTACGTGGAGAGCAGCGGTGACGTGTAGTGAAGTAGTCCGCATAAATTGTGTCACCGTAAAAAATGCAGATAAATCTGCCCGTGAGAAGAAAAAGGCTAAAGGCGGACAATATTTAGTCGCAAGGTCTAATTGGTAGGTGCGCAAAACGCCCACCAACCTTCAGAGGCAATAAGAGTGGATGCCCGGCGAAAGATACAGTTAGTCAGTTGCATTTTAGAGAAGAGTTAGTTGAATTTTAGAATTCCGATCGTTTTATTATTAACCACTATATCCACGAACCCCTTAAACGCCCAACAATCATTTAGGATCACTCTCCACAATATACACGAAGCATCGATCCGTTCAGCTCGGTCAGCCAAACCCACTTCTTGACAGGCCGACAGCCCGACACGCCCCGTTCCTCAAAGGCAATGCTTATTCCGAAGTTATACAAGTTAAATATTTCGCTTATCTACGTTAACCTTGGAGATCTGTTGCGGGTGTGTTTATAAACCGGTGTAACACCGCCACGTAGTCCTCTTCGGGATTTTTAGTGTTCGAGATGGAAATGTGGCCACTGCCGCAACTGTGGTGCTCTTCGCGTTTCAAACCCTATCTCCCTGCTAGAACTTTGCAAAAAATTCAAACGATTATACAGAAAAGAAAACTCTCGCCGCATCTCCCGACGGCAATTACCACGACGAACACTCTTATGAGGGCTCGGATTGGCATACGGTTCCGCTGCCGGGTTTCAGAATGGGAATCAGGTTCCCTTTTGCCTAATGAGTGTGTATCTCCCTCCCTAGATTTCTCTTAGGGCTTAGAAACGACTGATACAATGTACAACGGCCATTCACACGTAACTCTTCTTCACATCAGTCCTTTAGGTCTGTTGGAGTATTTGTCTGTTGTTGGATTCTGTTGTTGGAGTCTGTTGTTGGAGTATTTGCTACTATCATCAAGATATGCACTGATGGTGGCTCCAAGAAGGCTCACGCCCAAACCTTGCTGCGCACACTGCCGCGACCCTTCTGCACGTCAGAACTTCATGAAAGACGGATACTCACACTTGCCACTAACCGCAAAGTATAGAAGTAGCGCTTCAACATCACCCATTTTTAGGGCTAGTTGCTTCGACAGATGAGTTGTTACACACTCCTTAGCGGATTTCAACTCCCACGGTCGCCGTCCTGTTGTCTTAAGTAACCAACGCCTTTAATAGTAAGGCGTGCGTATAGAAAGATTGAACGACACACAGCTTTTGTTACTATATTCGTAATTGCACAATGATGATAAAAACAACAGTAGAGATGACAATAACAATGTTTATAATAATTAAACTCGGAGAAACGGTACTGTGACTACAAACACTTTCGCTGCACTAGTCGGCTGCACGCTTTAACTAGCTACGAGTAACTCAATTAACTAACTGGCTGTCTAACCGAGCTCAGATGTTCAAACTGAACTATCGCGAGGGTGAAAATGTCGTTCCTTAAAAGCGCGTATGAAAAGAGAGGGAAAAACTCAAAAGGAATAAGATGACCGTAATCAGCGATAACCTTAAGAGACACTTCAGCTCTGTAATGCATGTGACAACGAAGGTATAAATCAGCTGAAGAATCAGCTGACACAACAAAGCAAATAAAGTTAAATTCTAAAGACCGGAAAACTACAAGTGCCATGTGGACAAGAATCCTTAATAAATAACGCCAAGATCGATGGTTTGCTTACGCTGGCGCGAACACTTGAGAAACTATTGACGAGAACAAAGAACGTTACAAACGCGATCAGAACAAACGGATTACAAAGTCTCAATGATCATAAGAAAAGCAAACAACCAAGAATGGCTAGGCCCATATACCATTCTGGAAATTAATCCTCCTACCTATATCATACGTCATTAGCGAAGAACAAGTTACTCGAGTCCATGGTAACAGACTAAAATCATTTCTTTCAGAATATTCGTGTTCCACGGAACCTTCTACTTCTGCGAATCAATAAACGTCCAACCGTTAAATTCTTCAATCCTTATAGAAAAATTAAATAAATGTTATTTATACCATAGTCAACTAAAAATTTTAATAGCGACAGATCCAATGAATACAATCAAACAAAGTCAGACTGTGCAAAATTTGTTTAAAGCATACATAAAGTCAATGTCAGGACGGTGAATTGTCAATCAATATAGCTACTCGCATTCGTAAAGACTGTTTTGTAGATAAGTTAAAATATTCAATTCATTTTAAACGATCAAGAAGAGGTCTCGTAAACATTGTTGAACCTCTCTTTAAAAGCTTCAAAAATTCAAGACATTAAATAAAATCAACCTAATGCTTATAAACCACAATATAGACAAGGTATTTGATCTTAATAACAACCTCAAGTATATTATCAATAATCAAACCCACTTTTATACGAACGATACTCAACCGACCTAATCAAGATCATACAGGAAGACCTTACATGTTGAATGCGAATTATTAATTATCGAAACCACGCTCTCCGAAGTAACTGAATTATAGATCCAAATTTCGTAAAACCTAAACACTTCATCGAACATTTACAACAAGTAATCAGACATAATGTCCTATTTAGCCATATCAAACCAACTCTTGAAAATTATCAATTATTACTGGACATTAGCTCTTTTACGCTGTGCAAACTGCGAAACAAAATAATTTACCAAATTTCAGTCCCACTACTTGGAGACGCAGTTTATATTGGTAGACGAATCCTACCGATATATAGCGCGGGCCTTGCAGAGTGTCCTTTTCCCCGACCGAGTAGCAACCACGCACCAATTAGGTAGAAGAATGTCTGTAATTGGTGTTTGCTTGCTATTCGTTTTATGTATATGTTCGCTACAAATTCATTGAAAATCATACACTATGTATATTCTCTCTCATAAGTAGCAATAAAGATATGACAAGAAGACAATTACAATATACCAGACAATAAAATTGTAATGAAGCTCGGAGGTATCGTTAAACTCATAGAATACGAATTTAACTCAAAACTTCAGTGATTATCGTGTCACTTTACTAGATCAGCTAAATCAAAAACTTATAGCATGAGAGTCCACCGTGCTCGATCGGGAGCCAATCTCGTTGTCGATGAATCTCCATTCGATCTTTCGGGTTTCTCAAGTTTGCCCCTGCACAGTTTTACTTATTCTCTCTTCACACTCTCTCTTCAAACTCTCTTTTCAACTTTTATTTAGCCTTGGATGGAGTTTATCACCCAGTTAGAGCTGCACTCTCAAGCGACGCGGCTCTAAGAAGGGATTCTCCCGAAACGCATACCGGTCGCTACAGGCTTGACATCCTCTGTGGGTAAATGGCCCCATTCAAAATGGACTTAGATGAATGGAGATCCTTCCAAATACCACAGTTCCCAGCGGCAGAACCGTGAGATTCCGTGCTAAGCTCATTTCTATTCGCCCGGCAGGGCAGCGTCGGTGCGCGCTGTTGGGGAGTAACGACCCCACCTTCCCGATTCGTGAGAAAGCACCAAGAGGCAGAGCGGCGTGTGATGCGCGCCGATGGGGAGTGACGACCCCACCTTCACTCTACGTATGAAGCATCACCCTCGAATCTCATGGCTCTCGCGTGAGTCTCCCGGTGTTTGCGCCAGGAGATCGCGGCCCAGGCAGGGCAGCGCCGGTGCGCGCTGTTGGGGAGTAACGACCCCACCTTCCCGATTCGTGAGAAAGCACCAAGAGGCAGAGCGGCGTGTGATGCGCGCCGATGGGGAGTGACGACCCCACCTTCACTCCATGTATGAAGCATCACCCCCCTAAATTCGCAAATTTCATGATGGCTTCACTCGATCCTAAGTATTCCGGAGGTAAAATAGCCCTCCATTCGGATCTCCGGGTGAGGGCAGGATCGGGAGGAGTCATTGTGGCGATGAATAGGTCAAGACGGGCGAACAACCTTCGGCCCGTGACCTCGCCCCTAGGTGTTGGCCCCATTGTCGAGCAACGAAGCCGCCCGGTAACGCGCTCGATGACGGCCGCCCTTCGGCATCATCGCCAAGCCGCGACCGGGTGTGATTCTGCTCACACGACTCTGGCGCGGCCTCCAGGTATCAGCCTTCGCGCTGTCCAGATACGGATTACGAAGTGCGACGCGAGACTCAGGTCGGATCCGGTATCTCCGGCTGAGTCTGTGATAGGAACAGAAATAAAATCAAGCGATAGTTCCGCGAACCCTCCCTCCGCGACCGCGACCCCCCATAACCCCACCGCGCCCGCGCCCGCGTCCGCGACCGTACCGACGTCGTCGACGGCGTCACCGTCCGTAATCGAGACCACGGGTATTAGGATACTGCAGCTGAACATGCAACATTCAGCTACAGTTGCAGGCGAGGTGCGTCAGCTCGTAGCCTCGAAGCACTTAGACGTCCTGCTATTGCAGGAACCATACGTCAGTTCTTCGGGCACGAGCCACACCGTTAGTGGACTAGGGATCGGGGCGAGGGTGGCGGCCGTCAGTTCACAATTCCCGTGGGCTGCGGTTGCCGTGTGCAACCCTCGCTTCGAGATGATTTTTGTCTCGCAGCTAAGCACGGAACACTGTGTGTGTGCAGAAGTGCTGGCGCCCGGCTTCTCAGTATACGTCGCATCATGCTATTTTCAGTATAGCGACGAAATCGAGGAGCACCTCAGGCACCTCGAGATGGTGTTTCAGTCTCTGAGGGGGAAGAGACTCATAGTGTCGGTAGATGCCAACGCTCGGTCGTCACTCTGGGGTCCACAGAGTACCGACGAAAGAGGAGCGATGTTCGAGACGCTCATCCGATCGTTTGGCATGGAAGTTGTGAATGACGCTCGGCAGCCGCCCACCTATTGGTCGACGAGGGGTGAGTCTTTCATCGATGTAACCCTGGCGTCGCCATCCATGCTCCCTTTCGTCAGGGGCTGGAAGGTACGGTGCGGTTGGGCCAACAGCGACCACAACGCCATAGATATCGGGCTGAGGGTACCGAGAGCCAAAGCGGCGGATCGGGGTGGCGCGAGCACTCGGTTCGACACTCGCCGGGCCGATTGGGAGCGCTACTGCGGTTGCCTAGCCGATCTATCTAGATCGAGGCTCGAGGCCCTCCGGCTCGACTCTATGGAAGACGTCGAAAGGATGGCGGAAACGCTCACAGGCGTCATTATCGACGCCTGCGCCGCGTCGATGCCACGTAAACGCGTATTTAGAAAGTCCAACCCGTGGTGGACTCGCGATTTAACTAATAAGAAAAAGCACGTGTATCGTCTACGTCGTGCCTTCCAGAGGGAAAGGGACGAAGCCGCCCGCCGAACAAAACTACTAGAGTACCGTTCTTCTTTGCGGGAATACAGTAGGACGGTGAAGCGGACGAAGCTCGAAAGCTGGCGACGATTTGTTACGTCGAACGGGAACTCGGGGCCCTGGAGCACCGTATATAAGTACCAGGCGAAGAAACTCCGAGTTGAGAGAGTTCTCAGCACTCTCCGGCGTGGTAGTGAAACCACATCCAATTGCCGCGAAACAGCCAGCTTGCTCTTGGAGGCACACGTCCCCGACGACCGGGAAGAAGAAGACACGCCGGATCAACGTGTCATTAGGGAAGGCGCACGCTTCGCGCCCGGTACTCCCGACGCTGCCCCCATCACGGAGGCAGAGGTCGTGAGTACCGTTCGTTCATTCAAAAATAATAAAGCCCCAGGGCCGGACCACATCGAGGTCCGTGCGCTGAAAACCGCGGCTAGAATCATTCCCGGCCAAATTACACGGCTTTTTAATGGATGCCTTCAATGGGGCGTCTTTCCCTTCGTCTGGAAGGAGGGCTCTCTACGAGTACTTCTTAAGGAAGGGAAGGACGAGAAGGATCCAAAATCCTACCGTCCGATCTGCCTCCTCTCAGTGATAGGTAAACTCTTCGAAAAGCTGCTCAAGGAGCGCCTCTACAAGACGTCGTTGGCGCCTGGAAAAGTGTCCGACCGGCAATTCGGGTTCACGCCCGGAAAGTCGACGGAGGACGCTATCGTGGAGTTGCGCCGCCTGGTCGATTCCTCGGAGGATCGATACGTGACGGCGATGCTCTTCGATATCTCCGGGGCCTTCGACAATGTCTGGTGGCCATTAGTTTTGAAGTCTCTCAAAGAGCGAGACTGCCCTCGGAATGTTTTCGGAGTAATTTCTAATTACTTCGACGGCCGACGGGTCAAGATCTCGATAGCTTCCGAACAAGTTTCGAAGCAGGCGACGAGGGGGTGTCCGCAAGGCTCCGTACTCGGTCCCGCCTGCTGGAACCTTATGTTCGACGATCTCCTGCGGTCACTTCAGACCACAGTTGAGAATAGGTTTATCGCTTACGCGGACGATCTCCTCGTCCTAGTAAGCGGGAATAGTAGGCGCGACCTCGAGACCCAAGGTCAACAGGTCGCGAATCAAATTCTTAGTTGGTGTAGTTCGGCCAAACTCGAAATCTCGGCCACAAAGACGGAGGCAATTGTCCTCAAGAGTGGCTGGATCGAGCGGCAATCCTTAGGTCGGAGAGGAGGCGCCCGTCCCGATAGAAAACGCAAGGCCGTTCGGCCTTCGAAAGCCGACCTTGCCGGTAGGCCACCGACCATCCGTATAGGGGACGCAAAAATAAAATTTAGACCCGCGGTCAAGTACCTTGGCGTCACGTTTGACAAAGGAATGCGCGTCCGAACGCATTGCCAAAAAATAAGCGACAAGGTCGGGTCGCTGTTCGCGAGATTAGGTAGGCTGGCGAGGTGTAGTTGGGGGCTTCGCTTCGACTCCCTAGCCGGGATATACAGGGGAGCATTCATCCCGAAAGTGGCATACGCCTCAGCGGGATGGGCCGACCTGTGCTCGGAGAGGGAGTGGAGGGTGCTTAGGTCCGCGCAGCGCCGCGCTTTGATCGCGGTTACCGGCGCGTATCGCCGGATATCGTGGGAAAGTGCGTGCGTGGTGACCGGCGCGGCTCCTATCGACATCGTCGTCCAGCAAAATAGGGCCCTCTACAATCTTCGTAGAGGAAAGGACGCCAGGTTAGGGAACGCCGTCATCCCAACCGAAGCGGATGACGGAAAACAACGCGTTAAGGATGAGGCGACGAATATGTGGCAAGCCTTGTGGACATCTTCCCACAAGGGCCGCACAACATTCGCCTTCTTCAAGGACGTCCGGGAGAGGTTGGCTGCCGGCTGGCTGAAGCCGAATCACTACACCACGCAGGTGCTGTCGGGTCACGGCAACTTCATGGCTCGTCTCTTGACGTATGCCGTTGCCGATGATGCGACGTGCGTCGGCGGTAGTGCGGTGGACACGGTAGGCCACTTCCTCCTGGAGTGCCCTATCTTCGAGCCGCAGAGGCAAGCTCTGCGGACTTTCGTTCCCGCGAGTGAGTGGAGATGGCCGGAGGCGGCACCGTACCTGGTGTCGTCACCAGAGGCCTTCTCCACGCTCGCCGACTTCAGCAGAGAATCGCTCTGGCTGAAAGCTTTCCTGGAGTAGGCTTGCTCCATCTAAATCCGTACTAATCCCTCCCTCGTTCTTGGGGACGGCTCACCCCGGCGTTGTCGGAGCGCCGGGGCAAGGCGGAGCAGCGCTGCACATCTTCGCAGCTAACTGTCTCCGTCGAGCCCTCCTCCTCCTCCGCGATTTGTATCTTATGTACTAATTATGTGTTTTTCTCCCTACAGGATCAGGGCGAGCATGCACGCGAGCATGCGGTGGGCCCGCCTCCCCGAGGTTCCCCGCGGATGCCCCTGCGGCCGAACGAGACTTAGTCTCGGTCGAGCGTCGGGGTAACTGAAGGGCCCACACCGCGGGAAAACGATCGCCGCGGCGCTGCTGGGTTTTTCCTCTCCCGTTCCAGAGGACTGGTTCGCGTTGGCAAGTCGATAGGAAAATGCTGCGTATGCCCTTAAGGCGAGGTAGCAGACTCGTGTCCCTTCCCGGGGCCGGGTTCAGAATATTCTCATTTCTATTCGCTCGCAGCTACTAAGAAAATTCTGGTTAGCTTCTTTTCCTCCGCTTAGTAATATGCTTAAATTCAACGGGTAATTTCCTCTAATCTGAGGTCGTCCCTATATGAAACATGAAACTCATTCGTGCCATGAAAAATCGACAATACGGGGACGGCAAATGACGAAATGAACTTCCGAATATCTCCGATTTAGGAATCCTTTATTTACCGCTCGGAAATACTCCTTTCGTCGAAACGCTTTATGTACCGCACTAATGTCGTTCGTGTTGATATGATACGTAAGTGATACGAGACTCTCGTTAGACAACCACACTGCCGGCGGTCTTTAATATCCGTCATCTTATAATAGATGTAAACGATTATAACTTCAGCGGTTCCACCTTTCAGGCACGACGCGCAGAGATTGAAATGGAACGGCTCCACGAAATTTCTCCGATTTATTATCCTGATTCATCAGAACGAAAGATAGGCCGAGTTGGAGCGCTGACACGAATCTCTTCGTTGCGTGAACGGGAAATAAAAAGAAACACATCCAAGCTACTTCCGGGGATTGGATGACTGCGTTGGTCGAGCGCTCCCGTATCCACAATGAATACGTAGGACAACTTCCTATCCACTCGTGAACGAAGACCAGTCCTCTGGAATGGATAAGGAAAAACCCAGCAGAGCCGTGGCGATCGTTTTTCCGCGGTGTGGGCCCTTCAGTTACCCCAGAGTTCGAGCGAGATTAAATTCTCGATCGGCCGTCGGAGCACCCACGGGGACCTCGAGAAGGCGGGCATGCTCGCATACATGCTCGCTCTGATCCTGTGGAAAGAAAAGGAGAAATTAGTTCTCCAATACGCGGAGGAGGGTGTACGCTTGACGGAGGCAGTTGACTGCCAAAAGGTGCAGCGTTGCTCCGCAATATCCTGACGCTCCGACAACGTCACGGTGAGCAGGCCCCAAGAGAAAGGGAGGGAGATATGCGAAGTCAACGATGGAGTAGGCTTACTAATATTCTAAGCTCGGCCCCGGGAGGGGGCTCGAACATGCTACATCGCCATTATGGCATACGCGTAAGAGATACCCATAACCCCACTCCCCCGGCCAGCCACTGCCGAGGGAGCGGGCATGGAGTAACCAGCACCACCATGCACCACTCTCATTTTCATCATTTAAGTTCCTGCTGCGGGACTTTGCCCCGCAACAGCGCCCGGTGAACTTATCCGTACTCTTTGTACATTGTGTTATCTTTCAACACTTTTTACGTAGAGAGAAGACCAAGTCCTGACTCGTCGTCGGCTGTAAGGATATTTGATCTATAAATGCATTTGATTGTTTGAATAAATTTTATTGATTACCCAATCTGTCCCATTTGCGTTCAATGTTTTGATGTTCGAATTCGCAGTGGCAGCCCTTTGCTTCACCCACACAGCCCTCTCTGTGGAGCTACTGACGGCGGGAACCTCGAGAAGGTGGCTACTTGCTAACTATGGCCCGTAGGAGTTCACAGATTACCTATCTGCTATCCTAGGGGTTTGCACATTGGCGCCATCGCAACAGTGGGGATGATCCCCGACGCCATCTTAAATCCCAATGGAGCCATAGCTTCTCCCGCCGGAGTAGGCTTACTCCAGAAAACCTTTAAGCCAGAGTGATTGTCGGCTGTAGTCGACAAACGTGGAGAAGACTTCTGATGAAGACACCGGATACTGTGCCGCCTCCGGCCATCTCCGTTCACTCGCCGGGACGAAACCTCGTAAAGCTTCTCTCTGCTGGTCGAAGATAGGACATTCCAAGAGGAAATGGCTAGCCGTGTCCACCGCGCCACCGCAGACGCATATCGCGTCATCAGCTCAGGCGTACGTCAAGACCCACAATAAAACGACAAAGTTGCGTGACCCGACTACACCTGCGTAATGTAATGATTCGGCTTCATCCAGCCGGTGACCAGCCGGGACATCTCCCGGATGTCCTTAAAGAAGGCAAATGTTGTGCGGCCCTTGTGGGAAGAGGTCCACAAGGCTTGCCACATGTTCATGACGCTATTCCCGATCTTGGCGTCTTTTCCTTTACGAAGATTGTAGAGGGCCCTATACTGCTGGACGACGATATCGATGGGAACCGCGCCGGCCACCACGCACGCGCTTTCCCAAGATATCCGGCGGTAAGCACCGGTAACCGCGATCGAAGCGCGGCGCTGCGCGGACCCGAACAGCCTCAACTCCCTCTCTGAGCACAGGTCGGCCCATCCCGCTGAGGCATAAGCCACTTTCGGGACGAACGCTCCCCTATATATCCCCGCGAGTGAGCCGAAGCGAAGCTCCCACCTGCGCGTCGCTAGCCTATTTAATATTGTGAATAGCGACCGGACCTTATCACTCGATTTCCTACAATGAGTTCTTACACCCATGCCTTTGTCAAAGTGGACGCCAAGATAATGAACCGCGGCTTTAAATTCGATACTCTTTTTCCCTGTACGGCAGGTATAGTCAGCGGTCTACAGGTAAGGTCGGTCTTTGAAGGGCAGACAGCCTTGCGTTTTCTCTTGGGGACATGCACCTCCTCTTCGACCTAATAAAACTGACCACTCGATCCAGCCACTCTTGAGGACAATTGCCTCGGTCTTTGTGGCCGAGATTTCGAGTTTGGCCGAACTACGCCACTGAAGAAACTAATTAACAAACTGTTGACCTTGAATCTCCAGGTCGCGCCTACTGTTGCCGCTTACTCAGACAAGGAGATCGTCCGCGTAAGCGACAAACCTATTCTCAATTGTAGTCTGGCGTGACCGCAGAAGATCGTCGAGCATGAGGTTCCAGGCGGGGCTGATTACGGAGGCTTGTGGGCACCCCCTCGTCGCCCAATCTATGGAGATCTTGACCCATCGGTCGTCGATGTAACTTGAAATTACCTCGAAAACATTCCGAGGGCAATCTCGTTTTTTAAGGGATTCTAGAAGAAGGGACCACTAAACATTATCGAAAGCCCCGGAGATATCGAAGAGTAACGCCACCACATATCGATCCTCGGAGGCATCGGCCAGGCGGCGCAACTCCACGACGGCATCTTCCGTCGACCTTCCACGTGTGAACCCGAACTGTCATTCGGAGATGCTTTTTAAGAAGCTTTTTTGAAAAGTCGTAAGTCCTCGTAGAGAGCCCTTCTTCCAGACGAAGGGAAAGACGCCCCGTTGAAGGCAACCGTTGAAGATCCATGCGATTTAGCCGGGAATGATTTTAACTGCGGCCTTCAGTGCGCAGACCGCGATGTGGTCCGGCTCTGGTGCCTTCTTATTCTTGAATGTTTTCACGACTTCCGCTTCGGCGAAAGGAGCAGCGTCGGGAGTGTTAGGCGCGACACGTGCACCTTCCCTAATGACACGTTGGTCCGGCGTGTCTTCTTCTTTCCGGTTGTCAGGGATGTATGCCCTCAAGAGCAAGCTGGCTGTTCCGCGACAATTGATAGTGGTATTCTTCTCACTACCACGCCGGAAAGTACTGAAGACTCCAGGGCCCCGAGTAGTTACAATTCGCTGCCAGCTTTCGAGCTTCGTCCGCTTCACCTTCTTACTATATTCCCTGACTTCGCCTCTTTCTTTCTGGAAGGCACGACGTAGACGATACATTGACTTCGTCGATTTCGTTAATTCGCGAGTCCACAAGGGGTTGGATTTTCTCAAAACTCGTTTTCGTTGCATTGACGCGGCAGATGCATCACTAGTGACGCCTGTGAGCGTCTCTGCCATTTTTTCTGTATCTTCCACAAAATCGGAATCTTTAGATTAGTCGGTCAGGCGATTGAAGAAGAGCTCCGAATCAGCTTGGCGAGTGTCGAACCGAGTGCTCGCTCCACACTGAATCCCTCAATCCGATATCTATGACGTGATCGCTGTTGATTCAGCTACACTTGACCTTCCAACGCCTGACGAAAGGGAGCATGGATGGCGACGCTAAGGTAACGTCGGTGAAAGACGAGCCTCTTGTCGACCAGTAGGTATCGTTGCTGAGCACAAATGCAGTGTGCAATGGTTAGCTGCAAGACAAAGATCATCTCGAAACGAGGATTACAAACGACAACTGCCACCCACGTGTAATGTGAACTGATGGCAACCACCCTCGTTCCGATCTTTAATCCGCAGACGGTATGGTTGCTGCATTAACAAGACGTCCAAGTGCTTTAGAGCTACGAGCTGACGCACCTCACCTGCAACTATAGCCGAATGCTGAATGTTCAACTGCAGTATCCTAATACCCGTGGACGTGATTACGGACGAGGACATCGTCGTCGGCATCGATACGATCGCGGAGCTATCGCTTGAGTTTACTTTTGCACCCACTTCAGACTCAGCCGGAAATCCGGAATCCGACGTGAGTCTTGAATCGCGAAATTTTCTAACGCGGATTTGGACAGCACGAAGGCTGATACCTGGAGGTCGCGCCAAAGTTGTGCGAGCAGAAGTACACCCGGTCGTAGCATGGCGATGATGCCTGGGAGCGGCCGTCATCAAGCGCGTTATCAGGTGACTTCGCTGCTCGACAGTGGAGTCAACGCTTGGTGGTCCCGCTCTCACCCGGAGATCCGAACGTAGGGCTACTTTGCCTCCGGATTATTTAAAACCAAGCGAAGCCATCACGAAATTTTTGCGAATTCGAGGGGGAGGGGGGAGAGAAAGACATGGGGTGACTAACGCACTCGATGATCACAGACTACCTTGTTGTATTGAGCAGCACGTCGTCAAAGGGGAGCCCTCTTCTCGTATCTACTCTAAACTCTCATTACTGATTCCCAGGTCAGAAACGTTATTCACTGTTGACCATACCAAATGTTGTTACAATCGACGAACGATAAATTCGAGTCTCGACAAACGTGACTGGGGTCAGAATCGAGCATTCCAAAATCATCAGCATTGAAAGGGACAATGTGTCGTGCGTGCGTTGCCGGTGAATTTCGAGATCGATTTCGGCAACGATTGCCTATAGTCACTGTCCAAGCAGTATTCATCACAGAACATGGTATATTATTGGTATAGTATGATTGAATCGCACCGCGCGTTGCGACGATGTCGTTCTTTCTTGTATCTCTTCTCTCGACCAAGTTCCCAACAATTCAAATTCTCTCAGTATATATATAATAATTATTAAACGATATCAAAGACGCAGCATGTTACTCAAGCGTTAAAAACCCTGGAAGGTGGTGAGTGGTTGATGTGCGAATTTGAAACACAGAACAAAATCAGCAATCGAAACACGAAACTCACAACACCACCAAGAACTCACGTAAATCCGTGATGGAATGGTCAGTGTGTGTTCGAAACGTCGATGTTCATCTGCCCAGGAGTTCACACATTGACGCGCAATTAGCTGCGTTCTTTATCGAGACACGTGTGTGTATATTTTATTAATTGTTAAGTTTTTTATTACCACCAGACCGTGACGGCTTTCACCGTGCAACGGAGTTACCGGTGACGGTATCGGATACCGTCCTACGAATGAAATATATGCCGGGTTCGTACGTACGAAAGTTCAGAGTTGCCAGTGCAGATCCAGGTAGAAAGAAATTTTCGAAAATTATTAGTTAGGATTCTACATGAACCAGCCGCCTAAGCGGCCTAATTCTTCCCAACAAAACAAAGCGAGCATGTGAAATTTGATCTCGCAATTGCGAGTTTATAGACCCTCGGCAACGAAGACTACGCAACCCGAATCGTCCCGTCTAAACGAATGTATTATACATGGAACTAAAAAGAAAAAAACTGACACCTTGGCGCCGTATAACTTTCAGCGCAGAGCGAGTATCGCAATACGCTCCTATGAATTTGAAGACGATGCCGTTAAGCCTAGAACGGTCTATATTTATCCGACAAGGAAGGAAGGAAGAAAGGAAGGAAGCATAAACGATTCGAGCTCGTAACGGCGGACTTCAGACTTTCAACAACGAGGCTTGCGTGACGAATCGTTCGCACCGAACGGAACGGTACGATCGACCGATTCGCGCTTTCATTCACAGCAGATAGCGTATATTCTTCAAGTGTAGTGCTTTTCCAGGCCTAATGTTTCCAGTGACAGTTCCAAGTACACGTTTGTCAAGTTTCTACTTCTTACTGCTTTGTCAGTTTTATCGAATCTGTCCCCACAACCTAGCCTAAATTTTCTAAATGCCAACTGTGTACTGCTTTGCCGGACATCACGCTTTCATCAACACCATCTAGCGTATATCCTCTAAATGTCAGCAACGTACTGCGTTGCTAAGTCTGGCACTGCCATCGACAGTTTCTGGTACACATTTTTCAAGACCCTACGACTTATTGCTTTGTCAGTCTTGTCGGATCCATCACGACAACCTAATCTATATTTTGTAGTGCCAGCGGCGTATTGCTTTACCAGATATCACGCTTTCATCCACACCACCCAGCGGAAATCCTATAAATGGCAACGCGTGAAGTCTGGCAAAGCAGTACGCAGCCGACAGTTGGAAAATGTAAGCTAGGATGTCACGATGGTTTCGATAAGGCTTGCAAATTTATAAGCAGTATATACTTGGAGAATACATAGAGAGTGAGACTGTCGATGAAAGCGCCAGTCCGAACAAAGCAGTACACCGCTGGAATTTATAAACAGGATATGCGATGTCTAGTGTCGATGAATACGCAGCTGGCAGTTAGAAAGTTTAGGATAGGTTAGGGCGATGACATCCGATATAACTGACAAAGCAATATGCCGTAGAGACTTGGAAAGTATATAAATTTGAAATTGTCGATGGAAGCGTCAGACCTGGCGAATCAGTACATCGTTGGCATTTAGAAAATACACGCTAACTGGTGTCGATAAAGGTCTGATGCCTGATAGTGCAATAAGCCGTTGGCGTCTAGAGGATGTACGCTAGCTGGTATCGATGAAAGCCTGATGTCTGGCAAAACAATACGTAGATGTAGGACTTGGAAGATGTAGGTTAGGATGCGACCATGGATCTGACAAGACTGACAAAGCAATAGACTGTTGAGACTCGGAAAATTTGTACTCGAAGCTGCCAATGGATCCGTCAGACCTGGCAAAATAATAAGCAGCTAACAGTTGGAAAATGTAGGCTAGGATGTCACCATGGATCCGATAAGACTCACAAAGCACTTGAAAGATATGCACCTGAAACTGTCTATGGGAGCACTAAGCCTGGCAAAGCAGTACTTCGCTGGCATTTAGAAAATGTAGGCTAGGGTGTCACGAGAGATCCGACAAGATAAAACTGTCGATGGAAGCGCCAAATACTTCGCTGGCACTTAGAAAATGTAGGCTAACCAAGCAATAGGCCGTAAACATCTGGAAAATATATACCAGAAATTGTGGATGGAAGCGCCAGGCCTGACAAAGTAATAGTAGTAGTAGTAGTACGTTGCTGACATTTAGATGAGATGTATATGCTAGCTGCTATCGATGAAGACGTGGTACCTGGCAGAGCAATACGCGACCACGATGCGCCGAGTGGCCAATCTAGGTGGACAAAAGTCAAGTCTGGGATTTGGTCGAAAATAGGGTCATTTTATTTTTAATTTTATCAATCATTCACCTATCATGGGGAGTGGATAAAGTCGGCTATTCGCTATTTCAGGTAATTTGACGCGAGTTGGCCATTCCGGTCATTTGACCGGCGAAAGATAAATGCAGATATTAACGGTGTTACCGAGTAGTTTGCTTTGTGAGACTAATTGGAGTTAGAGTAGGGAGTATATGCTTTCATTATATTGTTATTACAGGCACTTTCCCTGTTAAATTACTATTGAAAATAAGATATGAAAGGAAGTTGTTACAAAAAAATGGGTATTTGTAGTACTTTGGTAGAGAAAAACTTTATGACTATAATTAAATTTAATGTAAGTCCAGAATATGTTAACGATTGCTTGCGTACGAATGTGCCAAAACACTTTTTCTGCTATTTTCGGAGACCATGTCGGCTTTACCGCAGTTCAGAACAAATATTGGGGCATATTAGAAACAGATTTCAGCCTACAGGCCTTAGAGAGAGGGCAGTACGAAGAGAGAATCATTTTAGAGTATTGTAGTCGGGGTTCTACGAATGGAGCTATAATTGAGCATAATTAACAACTCACCATGCTGTTAATTACACGAGACCAATTTATAAATGAATATCGATCGGTGCCAAATAAAGCCTGGGAGCTAGCTAGATTAACTTCAGAAGTATCAGAACTGCTGAATGTCTCACGAGATACTGTCTCGCCAAATGAAGAAAATCAAAGCACTAATGATTATAATGTTATGAATTCTACAGACGAATCAGAGATTTGATGATTAAATAAAGGATTTTTCATTTTTTTCAAAAATTTTCAAACATAAGCGAACAAAAACAAGAGGTTGCCTCTGCTAAATAATTAGCGTATTGTGCACCCACAGTTAAGTGCTCCAGACTGGAGCTAGTATTTAACAAACTACTAGATACATAACGAGTCAATGTTCGTCCTGAAATATTACCGAGAAATCGAAGCTGCACCTGTTTCACAAGGTTCTTCAAGGTGTCGCTGCACAACGCAGACGATACCAAATTTGGATTCAGCGACCTCGAAAACGATTTGATACAAATTTTGAATGGGATAGTGCCTCTAGTATAGAAGTTATTAATTTTTTCCACCTAGATTTGCCGTCCGGCACAATGTGCGCCGCTGGCATTTAGAGTGGGCTATTAGAGGATTACATTAGAGGACAACTTACGGTAGCCGGTGTCGATGAAAGCCTGACCTCTGGCGAAGCAACGAGCAGTTGTGTAGGATAGAATCTGTCTACGCCCACTAATGTATGTAAGAATACTTTATTAGGCTAAATTCCCAACACGCATCCATTCCTCAAACGCCACCCTTATCATTCTCGGTCACGCGGTCCTGACGCTCGGTTCCAAACACTTTTCTTTCGCGCCTCAACCTCTCGAACTCGATCACACGCAGTCGCTACTTATTTCCTCCCAAACACTCAATCGCACGTAATAAAATTATTCACACTGTACAGTTGGTACTTGGAAAATGTAGGTTAGGTTGTCAAGTGTGAAATATGTAGCTGATCCTCTCAGTGCAACCATATTTGTATTATCGGCTAACAGTTTGTTCAAACCAAACTTAACATAATCGAATATAGCAGATTCTGTATCGGATCCGTAGTTATTCTATAAACAAAGTTCGTAGGAAGCATTCAGGAGCATAGTTTGCTGATTGGATTGTTTAAAACTTTAGCAACATCTCTAATTCGCGGTAAGCGAAGTGACTTTAAATGGGTTTAAAGAAAAACTTTTTATTAGCGAGGTTAAGTTAAATTTTGTGGTTGTAACATTAGGATATGCTTTGGATAATAAAACGTTGGTTAGAAAAACTTACGAAATTTTAAATATACTTTCTGGCACCAGTCGCCACTCGCCTATCGAAGCCGTCGTCATTTCCCACTTGGAAAGTCTCGGTCGGGGCACCTCATCCTGCACGCGGACGGACGGCGATTAGGATACGATTTGTATGTATATAATATATTCAACGGCGCCGCTTCGTCTAAATGGTGGACACTACGAAAATCACGTAGGCCCAAAAATGCCCTACGCTGTAGGAACGAAAACCGCCGCAGCGAGCCAGATAGCTCGTCACAAGATAGCTAGTGAAGAGCACGCGCTCGGAAATCGAAAAGCATCGAGAGAAACTATATACCCTTTAACCCACAACTTTAATCGAAAAGAATTTCCTTTTGAGTAACCACACAATGAGCTTTTCAATTTCACGAAATTGTTGACAAAGTATTGTTATTTACATTAGGTATGACGTCCTCTATTTTTAGCTCCGATTAGTATTAATATTTCGAATAATAAAATTGACGAGAGTTCATTTAAATGTTCACCGATTGTTAAACTAAATCAAAGGTTCATAAATAGGGACTATCATTTTGTAAAATGTTTTAGTGCTATTTTAGCGCAGAAACCTAATAACACTTTGCAGCGAATAGCATTAACACACCATTTACCACCTAGAAAGGATTTTAACTAGCAGTTACGAAGTGAAAATTAATGAGTTAACTTGCCGAACAGAGACTGCTTCCAATTTCCCTTGTAATTCTATATATTCGGGATAATCGAATTTAATAGGAATCGAGCATTGTACAATACTTACTTACATAAAGCAAAAAATTATTTAGCTCCGTATTGTGTACTACTCGCGCTATTCAATTTGTATCGAACCCCATAAATTAAAGATAAAGTAACCGAAAAATTAATTATATCGTTTTATTAGCTATTTCTCCGATTGTATCGAAATTAATCGGTAATATCACAAAATAAATTTAATTAAAATTAATCGTTCGATGATATTTTACTGAAATATGGAATTACAAATTACTCGTTTAATTCAATGGGCGCAGTTGAATTTATGCGAAAATTCAATACTCGCGTATTAATTGATATTAGCTTTATTTTCTTTGTTATTTAATTATTTATTATATTAAACAATTACTCTGATTGTGCACTTCCATCATAATTGTATGTTCAAATACTATAAATAAAGTATCCAATGTTGCCGTATTGAATGAAAGGTGGACCTCCTAATAAAAAACTACACAGTTTACAGATTTGCAATTTCCTTTAAACATTCCAACTAAGGGCAAGTTTTTAAGGTACGTAAAGCAGTTTTATGGAAAGACGTGAAAGGTGGTGTAAATTCTACGTATACTTCATATGAATAACTATCTCGATGGTCCACTTTTATTTATGTCGAAATGGTCACGATATAAGTGTTAAGTCGTGAAAGTACATATTGTTTAGTAGCACGATACTGAAGAGAACTAAAAGAATGAAATTTTATCATACGAACAGGTATGTATCTACTGGTACAGTTATTCTCAAATTCGAACCGACACCGGGTGAATGACAAAGTAGAGGTACACTACATAGAAATACCATAGTTACGGATTTAATGAGAAATTATCGTTCCATGTGAGAAGAATCGCAGAAACAGAAACGATAAAATATCGAATACTGTTCTGCTCTTCCCGTGCATATCTCTCCAAGTGGTGAAGGAAGTTAAGCGGTGGGTGAAAGGAAAAAGGAGAAAGAAGGTAGAGGAAGAAGAGGAAGAGTGTGGCATAGAAAGCATTGCAAATCGGATTCACAATCTTGCTACGACAAATCTTGAGACGGTTTTCCTCTCAAGAGGACGAAGACGCGCTCGGTAGTTATGGTCGCCGGATATGGTTTCTCGCTGGGACATTCACCGCCCCCATTTGAATTTCATAAATTTCTCTGTCACTCGTGCACCGTTAAAGATATTTATAGATTTCATTGTTCAGAAATCCTTCCTCTTTGTATCGAATACAAGTATCAAAATTATAAATTATTAATTATTAATTTACACGGATCATGCTAAATTGAGAAAGGAATCAGTTCCAATAAATCAATTGGAAGATTCATTTAATACTTTCGAATGGTTTGAAACGTGTAGTGACCACTTATAGTGGACGCTGTACCGATCCTTACCATTGACGGACGAAGCAATTTATAGTGTAATAACGCGTAGCCAGCAGCTGATCGAGGGTAGTACGACATCACCGAAAGATAAGGGCTATAGAGATAACGTGCCGTGTCGGGTCAATGTATCTATCGTTCGCTTGACTGCATGCTCGCTATCACTGATCACTCGTAATTCGGTAATAAGCTAGCGAAACTAAATTTATTAGCGTTCCCACGTTTGATTAACTGGTGGCTCCGAAAAGAGTTAAAATTGCAACCGTAATTATTTTGTCGTCAAATTTCATAACGATTATTACAAGTTCTACACCTGTAGAGATTATTTGAATATTCGGTCGTATCCAAATCTTAATAAAATGTCTCAATAGAGTTTCTAACGGTACGATACGATACATATTATCGTAATCAGTATCCACTGTTACTGCAAATCGATAGATCGATAATACAGGCGTAAATAAGTTTTCCTCTTTACCAGTTTTTCTCCCGGCTGTGACAGCCGGCGAAATTTCATGGGAGGGAGACGAAAGTAGGGAAGCCAGGTAGGGGGATCAAGTGTCGAAAGGAAGACGGGATAATAGCGTGCGTGTAGTTCGGAGAGCAGCCCGCCTGGGGGCCAGTGGACGAAGAATATATTTCAATCCGTTCGTCGTTCCTCTCCGCCTCACCCTCGCCCACTTCTCTTTCTCTCTGTTTCTTCCTCCTCCTTGTACATACTCGCCACCCTCTTGGTCGTTTCCACCGGAGGAATCGCGTCGAAATTTTCCTTCTGTTGTTTTATTTTCTTGCGAAAGAAACCCTGATGGATTCTTCAATGGAATTGTAGGAAAATCGCGAACATTTCTTTATCGTTTAATCGTAGCTCGTGTTTTGCTTTGCGTTGTTCTAACATCGCTTTATCTTTATCTTCGTTGGATACAGTTTATGTTTCTTAATTAACGTCACAGGTGCGTATAATACGCGCGTAATATAAATATACAGGATTCGTAAATTATAACGGAAAACAAAAAGAAAGGGGTAGATGGAAAGGAAGAGAGAGAGGGAGAGAGAGAGAGAGAGAGAGAGAGAAGGTAGGTACAAGGATAACGTAGGTTCCATCCAGCTCGCCAGGGAGAAACGAAGTTAACAAGTTGGAGTTAATAATGCAGCATCGGCGAGTGCCACAGTGATCCGCAGAGTACACAGACAGCGGACACTCGTTTCATCTTTAGGAAATTGAGTATCTCATGGGTCAACGGATCAAAAAACAGAGGGAAGTAGATCCGAATGAAAGGCTAATAAGTCTCTGTCACCATTTATTGTCTTCCAGACTGGCTCGTTCAGGCTCGCGTTAATGAATTTATTATCGATGCCTTCTCGTTCCCTCGGGTCGGATCTTCGCCCAGGATCTTTGGCCAGCGTTCCCTTCGTTTTTAATAGCACCATTATCCTCTTGCGTTTCGTGCATATTCTTCGTCGGTCATCCGTTAAATATCGTACGTACGTAAAGACTGTTACAAGCTATTGAGACCAAAGCAGATATCGACTTGAACTTTGATCTTTGAGAAGTATTAAATTTTAATTTTTTCAATAAAAATTTGATTGTAAGTTTTGTAAGTTTTGGAGTACGTTACCAATAAGAAAATTAAACTGTACGTATAAAACAGTTAATTTAAGCTTTAAGCTTTATTTCCTTCTGTCCCAAATTAAACCTTCCTTTCGTTAAAGAAAATTTAATACTTTGTCTTACAAAGAAACTCATCTTTGCTTTCGTCACGAATTAATTATTTTAAATATAAGCAAAATTAACAGAGGAAAAGAGAACAGAATCCCATCGTTAAATTCCAATTGTCTGTCTACGAAACTGGTACCAAAAATAGTGGAAAATTATTGGGTAACAACGCCTTTACGCTTTTCAAGCGTGTCGTATCGTTTTTTCCGTAACGAGAACTAAAGATCCAGCTTTTAAATGAAACTTACGAATCTGTAAGTGTACGAATCTAAGGACGATGAAGGACTCCGTTATACCGTTCGGCTCGTAATAATGAAACTTTAACATGTATTTTAAATTACCTTCGAAGTAGACGTATGAATTTTCCTGCTTACTTTGCATCTCGTTTGAAAAAAGGAAAATCTATTCTAATTTGTATTTTTCACGAATGTACAGAAAATCTCGGAAAATTCGAGTCGGAGAAGATTAAATTTTATAAACTTTAAATGTCAATTAATATTAGCAGGATTTTATTTAAAGTGCAATACGTTTACACTGCTTCCGGAACAGAAAAAAGTCACGGCGGCTAACCGCGGACTTGAGAAAGTAATACAGAAGTACAAGAGTGGTATAGGAGCATGCTCAATTGGCCAACGATTGGTACGCAGTTTTAGTATCGTACATACATCATCATCCCGGTCACCCATATCCGTGCCGATTAGCAGTGATATACTTTGAGTATCACGCTGATGGTAGTGATAGGTTTTGCCACATTTCGAATCGCTTCGAATCGGTATTACATACCTGATGAAAAACTCGAATCACATTGAACTAGGCTCGAAGCTGCAAGTTTTTCAAAGTTTCGATTACTCTTGAGCATTGAAAGATCTTGATGTGTCTTAAAAGTCTTCAAAGTCATATTGCTTAATGATAATGGCTAAGTGTCGTTCGAAAAAAAAAAAAAATATATATATATATATATATATAGACTTTTAAGACACATCAAGACCTTTCAATGCTCAAGAGTAATCGAAACATATATATATATATATATATATATATATATATATATATATATATATATATATATATATATATAGAGAGAGAGAGAGAGAGAGAGAGAGAGAGAGAGAGAAAGTAATCCTGAATAAAAATCAACGTCATTGACGGCATGCGTCTGAACTACTCAACGCACAATTTCTTCTTCTTTCTGAAATAAGAGAAGATTCAGCAGAACACCTACATACGTCACAAATCTTATCCAGTTCAAACGTTATTGCATATTACAGTACATGTATATACCAAGATAAGCCAAGAACATTACATACTTACGTGATATTTCGCGGGCAGAATTGCATCCATAAAAGCAATGGTATATAAGGATAAGGCGCATAAGGTGCATCGATAAGGATAAACATTCGATAGAGGCGACTGTGGTATGAGAAAAAGAACCGTGGACGTCTCGTAGTAGCTTTGCTCACTTGAAATTCTTTCGCGGTCGACAGCGAACTCGATTCATCGAGAATGTTCGGCTCGCATGAACTATTCATGCATGCATGCACGCACGCTCTTTCGTATTACATTTAATGCATGAAATGCAGCGATGCCAAACAGAGACAGAGGAGTCAGCGTAATGGTATATCGCATTTTGTATGTACATATTCGACTTGGTTGTCTCCGCATGAAAACACCCCCGCGTCTCGAAGCCACGCGAGTATCATGCAAAGGTATTGTAAAAATGTAAAAAGTCTGTAAATACTTGGGTATTATATATATATAACTAAAAATGGCCATTTTGTACGTCGACTTAATAATACCCGAGTATTTACAGACTTTTTACATTTTTACAATATTTTTACTCTATATATATAGTTATCCGTGAAATCGAGTTCGCATTTCTTTTGTAATTTCAATCGACCACTGCCTGGGGATTTTTGAAGCAGTTGTTCGAAAGATTTCGTAGAATCAGTCTCGTGTATCTTTCGGTCCTTTTCCTTTTGCCTCACATTTATCACTTACCATTATTATCATTAATCACCTTTTTGTCAAACAACGCGTTACAATATCGAACGATATGCTTCGAAAACCTGATAGTCATTGATGAATATTTACACTTGCGACGTAATAACGACAGCTTCCAGCTTGGCGCTAACATCTTGGTTTATTTCGTGCCGTACGCAGTTCCCGGTTAACTCAGTTTAATTCTGCCTACGAGCTTTTTACTTGGTTCAACGTATTTTACTCGTGATAAACCACCGTGGAATACGGAATAGCAAAGGAAAACGATGATACGCTAAAAACTATCATAAATTGGTAATGTCATTTTTATTGTCATTATTCAAGGTCTTAGTGTGTTCGATAATGATAGGACGAACGTTTCGAGTTCAATTAAATGTCGCTTAAATTATTAAACAGATGTGAGTAGATGTTGTTGCACTGTTGTTCTTGTTATATTCTTCATGACAGATATTGGATCAACTTCGAACTACTTGCCGAGGTAAATTTTGCTACCTAGCGTGCTGCTAGCTTTTGTTGTAGACGCGAGATGTTGTGCATTATTAGAAAAACGCATCTTATCGTAAAAAAAGTCCTCGAGCATATCGATGATTTCTGTAGACGTTTTTATGTTTGTTATAATATGCTTTAACTATGAAAATTCAACTTGTCTTTAATACATCACAGCTTGAAATTGCCAAAAATTTGATCAGTTTCGTTTTCGCAAAAGTTAAAGAAAAACCAGCGATTCGATTACTTTTCCAAATTTTCCTTAAATATGGTTTTACAGTTTTCCGTGGCTGACTAATTTCTTTCGTCTTTTTGCTAGGAATATTTTTTGCCGTATTTCCTGGGAACGAAGTATCGTAGCCGTGTCCACCTTGATTGTGCTATTGATCGTAGCATTTTCTCTATTTGTATTTTACGCCGACGTATTCCTCCCTGACGAAAAGGTGCTTTTTCACCTTTTGTTAGACAAATAAATAGTTAGCGTCGTAAACGCGCTCCGCCTTCGCTTCGTATTCGACATTCAAAGTGTGTTCACAGTTGTTGTAATACTTTCGTCTCGTACAGTCTTATTTCTCCAAACTTTTGAAGAAAGAAGTTATCGATTATGGTACGTTTACCTCACGCTCGGTATGTTCAGAAAAAGGTTGATCCTAACGGAAAGGGTGCCAAGGGCGACTTTTTAAATTTCAAGCGAATAATCCTTCATCCGTACAACTTTCATGGTTTCTCTAAGGATTTATTGTACGAATTGAAAAAAGTAAGAACCCCTCTTTTCCATCTTGTGTTATTCGAGAGAAATTATTTGATAGGAAAATCACATCTTCAAACGTTCGCATCGAAATGAGTTTTTTACAGTACAATAGTCACTTCTTCGTCTAGTAAAAATGTAAAATCTAAGTTGCCCTTTAATTTATTTCCATACTTGAAAGTACCAAATAAATAAAATAATTAAGAACAGTCGTCGATTGAAACGTACATTCGTCAAATGACGAGTAATAGACAAAGATGTTCCTTTAAAACTAAATTCCTTCGAAAATTGATATCTCACAGTTGGTTACAGAGTCACGGGACTTCAAAGCGCAACACGCGCATCCCGCATAAATTACTAAATGAGAATTTGCCGCAGCGGAAACGGTGTGTTCCAAATTTTTTCTGGAAAAGCGTACACCTACCGCGAACAGCTTTAATATTCGTACGCCGGCATACTTTTCATTTCTAAGTTTCGTTTTTCTCCAAAATAGAAAGCTTAGAAGCATAAACATACAACATCGTAACAGAAAATACTACTACTACTGCTACCACCACTGCCTATTATTATTATTATTATTATTATTATTATTAACAACACGTTATTGTATATTTATCGAAATTGTGTGAAAAGAGATAAGGAATATTTCGCTACATTGCATCGTACACGATGCAGTTTCTGGGTACTCTGCTTTGCCATCAAGTTCACAAACGCTCGATTCCCTCTATAATTCTCGCTTCTCTCTTCGAGGATCTTTTTAAACGAACGCGATTTTTCATTAGGAAATATTCCCTGCAATTACGGGACACGCGCCCCTTCCCTCCGACTAAAACAAAAACGCTGGTACAGAGAATGTACCACCTGTGAAACTGTTACGTGATTAAAATCCTCTTCGCTAGCAACAGTAAGTGTTTCATGAACATTCTGCACCCCTTTTGTCGGCTCAGAACTGCGCTTCGTTCGCCTTCCCTTCCGTCGTATTTCTAATACGAGTATATTTATATCTCTATCGGGCTTTTCAACTGTATAATTACTTACTTAATAATTAATAATAATAATTAATAATAATAATGTACAATTCAATTTGAAAAATATACCGTTATTTATTCTGAATATAAATGTAACAGTACGAGAAATTGCCAGAATTGCCGTACTATTGTATTTACTATTATTGTATCATTCACATGCTTCTTAATTTGGTTCAAGTTAATCTGTATGAAACTTTATTATCGTAGACACAAAGCGTGAAATACGATTAAAAAACACCTGAGTGGGAAACACGTATCGGGATACGTATCAACGATTTTTATAAAAACTTTACAAAAGTGAGAAAATGCGAAAGGATTCGTTTTTCCCCAGTTTCGCAACAACGGCCAGAGGAAAACAATCGGCTAGGCGTTATGCAAATTATTCGCTGGGATCAAATCGAACGGTTCTAGTAGTCCCGTGAACTAAATATTCATAGTGTGTGTCTGAACGTTCTAGTTAGATGAATTTACCTTACAAACTCGCCAGCTTTTGCGTCTATTGTGCCCGGTGAATTCGACCGGGGCAGCAAGGCGCAAACGGAAGCTTACAGAAGATTTGTGAAACAACGAAGCCAGATAAACTGGGTGAATCAGATATTGTATGTAATCGGTAAGTTTCGCCTCGTATTGTCTCGTCGCGCGACACACGGACGTTTTCTTGTGGATGTCAGCTGGTCCCGCCGAAATTGAGGACAAGTCGAGGTCGCGAAATTATTAAAATGCTCGCTGGATTTGCGACTCTGACGAAGCGCATCTACTACAGGGGAAGTTAATATGACTGTAACGCGAAGTGGAGTTTGAAGTTGACACGATTTCGATTTGTGCAGTTTCTGGACAATGGACAAAGTTAGTTTCTGGATAGAGGTATTTTTAGGTCGTTGAGTGTGCGACATTTGGGTGTCGAAAGGTGTTTAGATGATGCGCGAGAAAAAGACACGTTCTGTAACTTCTACTGGGTCTGTATGCATTTGTAGAGAATATTTAAACAAAGTTCAATTGGTATTCAAGTGGTCGTCTGGACCACGATACCGAACATCGAATCTAACCTAACCTAACCTAAACTTAGTTTCGCGACATTTTAGTCGCGACGCGCGTTAGGAATGATCCCCTGTGCCAGCTTATAATTGCTACGTGCCGAACTAACACAGAGATAACACGGATACCGGATATACTAACTCCAGGAATGTCCGGTTTTGGCTCCTTCCACCGGTACCACTCCAGATATACGCGTATGTCCAAGCAGCTACCGATTCTCATTTCGGTTTTTTCTTATTCGACAAATTCCTGCTTTCGTCGATTGAAATTGTGTAACATTTGAATAAGATAACATTTTAAACGTGAATCTAAGTGACCTCGAATTGCTGGGTGAATTCTCATGTCAAAAATGATCGCGTTAACGTGTTTTCTTCTTGTGTTCATCGCTTCTTTGGACCGATGCCGAACGGTGGTTCGGAATGATGGTGAATGGTGGTTCAGAAGCAGAAAAATACGAGCCGAATGAAAACTTTCGCTTTCGTTAAAAATTCATGAAATTTTAGACGCCCATTTTTTATCGATGGGCTAGGTTTTGTACGCGTATGCGATGCGTATTGAAATTTAAAAATTTATGAAAACGTTGGGAACCATTGTTATACGTGCTGCGTTGTTTTCAATTGTCGAATATCGTCAATTAATCTTTTCCCTTATGTCCATCACTCCTGAAGATTTCTATTGTTGGAGAATACTGCAAAATATACAAATATATTGATAATTGATTTCGTTCTTTTTTAAATTTTGTTTATCATGTTGTAATTAATGATAATAAATACGATGGTATTGGAAGGTAAAGTGTGCGTACGCGAGTCCAGATTTTAGAAACAGTTTAATTTCTATTCACAGAGGAACGTTCGCATTCGCACGGATTGTGCGACAAAGAGGCAAACAAATAAAAAATTAAGCCGATTTAATAGGATCCCAATGGAAAATGGCTTGTGAATTTAAATCATCGTTTCGGAAAGCGGAAATTTCTTGTTTAAAAGCCATTATTGTGGTTCAGAAAAAATAGTACTAAGCGCGATAAGTAGTTGATAATATTTACCTATTCGTATTAATATTTATGATGAATAAAAGTATTCGCGTTCTAAGTAACTATAGGCACACGCGGGAATATATTATATAATTTAATCACGAAATAATTCAGTCATTTTTCTCATCTAAAATTAGTAGAAAACTATTAACTAGCTTTGTTAATTATTATACTTGATAAAAATATTGATCCCTCGTTGCATCGTGTCAATATTGAAATAGTTACGTTCAGCTGCACGGTTTCAAAATTAAATTGAAGCAATTATTTGAATAATTAAATAATGATTCACTTCATATAACAATTAATATTTCCTAACAAATATGCTAATATGCCATTTACACGAGCTGCTTATTAATGAAATGTGTTTTATGAGGTAATATTGTATTATTATCACGTTTGATCAGCGAGTTTCACGTTCGCGAGAATGACAATTTATCGATATGCATTAAAAAAAAAAAAAAAAAAAAAAAAAAAAAACCCAAATAAATGTATATATAAATTTATGTTTCATACAAAAATATTTCTTACAGACGAGTTTTATTTTTTGAATGCTTTAATGCAAAGTAATATAATCGAGCGATCTATGAAGTTTCCAAACGGCTACGAAATATTATCATAACGCGCTAATAATAATTATAGGGTGAATTGAGAATACGGTAAAAAAGCTTTTAGTAAGCTTTAAAATAGTAAGTAACCCATTATTTTGGATTAATACATCAAGGGTACAAGATTAGATATATAGAAGAGTAAATAGTTTCAATTTTGATTTCCGTCAAAGGTAAAGAATATACTCCATCGAGACAACGACACATCAACGACGAAACGGATAAGAGGAAACGGAACGAAAGGAGAGAGGTATTCAAAATTGTCGCCGCGTATAATATAAGCTATCGAATTAAAGAATTCCATGTCTGGGATTCGCGACTTATTTAATTCTATACCATTTCTTCTCACCGAGCCGCCGGGACACCAATAAACGATGGAATTTTATTGGAAAGTACTGTCCCAACAAATTTTTTATACTCCCTCTCGGATAGGCATGGAAATTCGGGAGCGTATTAAAAATACGCTCGAAAGGAGGTAGGACAATGCACGTGTACCTCAACTACCAACGCCAACGCTATCCTTACTGCTACTACTTGAATTTAATTCTTACTAAAGCCAACAATTTCTAATTAATTCATGAATGATCTTTTTCGTTTCGCGATATTATTCTCTATCATATATAATATCAATCTAGCAAAACTAAAATTCTGCGAATCTTGATGTTATTAAACTGAAATTTACCAAGATTTAAAAATAAATCTCATATTTAAAAAACAGAATTAAACAGAAAAAAGTGTATTTAATATTTTTACATCTAATTATAGAAACGCGATTGGAATTTTTCTAGAAACGCGTACCTCTGTAGGCAGTCGCCTCGTTTCATAAATGGTTGAATAATAACTTGGAGAACGTGAGCGCTTCGAAAAATCTGATGACGAACTTTCATAGTCCGACGCTAGTTTTCTTCGCCACGCGAGAAGTTGACAACATCGTCGTCGTCATCGTCGTTACAAAAGTCAGTACTATTTTTCTAGCTGTCTCGTGACGAACTGACTCGGTTGTCGCGGTTTTCGCCCCTACAGCGTAGGGCATTTCCAGTTGCACGGAGCGTAGTATCCTAATTAGCCGTCCGTCCGCCTGTAGGACGAGGTGTCCCGACCGAGACTTTCGAAGCGCGAAATGACGACGGCGCCACAGTTATTAATGGCAAAATACTGGCAATGAGCGTTGAAGACCTAAAAGCTCGCATGGCCGTGCGTTTTGTAGGAAAGCGATGAGAAGAACTAATTGGATGTCATCGATTAGTATTGATCAGTTAAGGTACTCCATATTTTTCTACCAGACACGATACTTTGTACATTTCTTCTTTCTCAATTGTGTACTTTCTTGTGAGTGGTCTCGTGTTTAACTGAAAAACTTTCGGTCGGTGAGATTAAATAAACGGACGAATATTTATTGAAATTCGATATTTGAATTAGTCCATTTATACACGATTTAAGCATTGTTAATTATGGTTTAAAACTTATTAATAATTTGAATAATTTGGTGCATCGATAAGCAATTGAAGATTGGATATCAATCGTACAACGTATTTTTCTTGATTGCACCCATAGCAAAGAAATTGATAATCCTATGAATCTATATACTCGAAGAACTGACGAGAGTTTGTTGTGCAAAAACAAATCTAAACCAATCGTAAAAAGTAAGAAACTTTTACGCGTAAGAAAAGAGAAGAGCGGCGTAGATATCCGTCGTAAATTGAGGAAAAGAGTCCGGATCGATTGTTCATCGTACCACGGAAACGATGAAGAATAATGGCGGTAGGATGGGAAAGTAATAGTAAAACGTTCGCTAACACCGTGGCCAGCTTAGCTTTATTTATTGCCACGGAAAGCCACGGGCGGTGGCGTTTTCCAAGCTTTCCTACAGTTTAACTCGAGCATGGCCACATGGCCGCTTTCAACGCCAGGACGGAGATCGTCACGAAATTTTTCCTTTCATCGACACGAAGAAACGAATTCACCTCGCACTGACCTCGCTACATCAACGTTCGAGTCTGTTAGTTTAGCTGGGGTAGTCAATTTCTCAAAAGCTTTCCAATTCTTAACTTCATTTCTTTTTTCCTTTTACTACTGCTAATTTTTGTTCTTTTTGCTTTTTACTACTGCTTTAATATTGTTATGAGCACCGAGTATGCGAAGAAACATGGTCAATTAGTATCGGCGAAGAAACTGTGTCTGTCTTACCAATTACTGGGATAGTTGTACATTATTAGTTGATTAAAGTATTCTAAACAGTTACTAGTAATTTCCATTCTTTTAAAATGACCGAGAAACAAGTGATTCGCAACAATATCGTAGGTAGCTGGATGTATATTATAACATTGGATATAAGTATCACGGAACGTTATAAACTGACTTCCTATTCACTTTTCTTTGATCAACTTGCAAAATTGCTATTATTCCCATACGCATAGCAATAGTTGAATAAACATCCAACAACGAGAAGTAACGGAAAACTAGGAAATTCAACAATGACGACAAGAAGGAGGTCCCATCTCGAGGAAAACAAGTAGGGCTTGCAGACGGGGCTCGTGATTAGCCGTGAATAGCCGTCCACAATAAATTGTACCTCGTTGCAGGGACAAACAACGATTCTCTCCTATGCGTGCACGCAAACCTTGCACTCCGGTGACCTGCTTATTCGATTTTTATCGATCCGCCTGCCCGGCGGATATCAATTAGTACTATTATCGTACCGCTACAGTCACTCGCTCACCGTTCGATTCTTTTTTCCCTCCCTCTCTTCCTCTTCCACCCGAACCACCCCAACTCACCCTCTCGCCATTTGCTTTTTCTTCCGTTCATTTGTACCTCGTGTGTCATTGATAAATCACGAAGCTCTCGATTTAATCGGCGGAATGAAGTTCTCATCCCCCACACCCATCTATCCATCTCTCTCTCTCTCTCTCTCTCTCTCTCTCTCTCTCTCTCTCTCTCTCGACCCCCCCCCCCCCCGTTTGGGTTTTAAGCGCACTCGAAAGTTTATTTTGTAGATTCAAACGTCATCGATAATCCCGTCGCGTTGGATAATACTAGCCAGCAGACGCTCGTCAATCGATCGAGCCTGAAATTGAAGCTTTTTGGCCGCTAAGAGATCGATGTAAACTTGCAATTAACCGGACGCTCGTACTGTCATACCCCCACTAATATTAGTTTAAGTAATCTTAGTTTGTGTACCACCTCACTCATTAGTCATCATACTTTCACTTTTTTTAGGAACTTCAATCGGTCAATAATAGCAATTTTATGTAATATAGAATTCGGTATCGCGTATGTCCCTTTTGAATCTAAAATGTTTCATATCGTTAAGCGAGGTGCCTCAAATATATATAGCAAGGTTCAAAGTGGACGTGTTTAAGTTTAAAATTCTCAATATATATATATTAAACAGACGTCTTTAAGATTGTCCATATTATGGTCGTTTAAAAAGTAAAACATCCTACTTGTTCATCTTGTTCATCATCTCTACCGGATAATACTTCGTGTAAGAATTACGTTTAACTACGTATCAAATTTATTGTTATTTATACTGGTACACGTCCAGGTAACACAGTTTCTTAGCACTTTACCTGTTTATCATTTTATGCACGAAATACACGGAGTGAGATGTTGGCGACGGGCACAGGAACTCGCCACGGTAACAGATATAAATCTCCAAGTGCGTGCGACAGATTGAGAGCGGATTATTAATTGGAGGCCTCGACGAGAGTCAACTCTTTTCCACCGTTCTGCTCTTTCTTCCATCAAAATGATTTCATCCTGAAAAACGGCCGGTTGTCGCTCGTTTATCATACCATTTCGATAATTGTCCTATGGATTTTTCATATCTCTCATCGGGGTATCATCCCGTTCTAACTAATATTTGTCGCAAATATCGAAAACGAGGAATATGGTGGATTTTTACGTGGATCCGTAGGTGAGAAACGAAATGAAAGGGCGTCGTGTAATACTTCTGCTGAATTTTATCGTACAATGCATCAAAAAGAAGCAAGTTAAGCGTTTGTAGCGATGAAGAATATCGTGATGCAAAAGGTTTAATTAAAAATTTATTGGCACCGATTTATTTCATTTGGAAATGTGCATTATCGGAAATTATTTGAATGGTATTGAATTCAGCCTTTCTCGTCCCAACGGATTACCTTTTCCTTTGAATAATCTTACCTCCATAATTAAAGGATGGAATAATTTTGTAGCAAAAAACAAAAGTAGAAAAATAAAAAAATTATTCTACTGTTGACAATTAAATCTTTTAGGAACATAAAATTATTTAATGTACCATAACACTGAAATTTGTTAGATCTCTGCGCGAACGCTCTAACGTTTCAGAAACTTAGTACGTTACAAATTGAAAAAGACTGATGTTTCCTCTACATTAATTCATATCACTGTAATTCATGTCCAATTTTAGTAAAATATAACAAATAGTTGCACTAGTTGACAAATTTTTTTTTCACTTCATGCAAATATAAAATTTCTATTCGAATCGGTTTTCGTGCATCCTAATCATATTCAATGTTTGTATATTATTCACGAAAAGTAAAATTTATTGCTGAAAAGTGAATATGATTTTGTAAAATGGAATATCGATCATAGAATCGCTGTAATGTCTAACAACGAAGTGAAAAGTTTTATATAAGTTTACAACTAAACATGTAATTTGCAAGTAATTGCTGAAAAAAGGCAGAAAGAGAGTTGAGTTAGTAAATTTCCTTTTTTAAATGCTTGCTGCATGATGCTCGAAATGAAATTTTTTTGTGCTACGCGAGTGCCATGGCCGAGTACTTCACGGCTTAGGGACGGAACAAAATGTTGCGAACGATCGAGCGGAATTTATGTGAAAATTTGAAATTTTTTTATACTCGTCACACGCGCTCTGATATTGCATCCTGCCCGTCCTGTGATCCACTTTCTGTTGATTCCTAACTGATCGGGGGACGAGCGTATCACTTGCCGTAGAAAATAATTAAAGTGGGAACGGGTAACACGCTTCGTAGAATACGCTCTTAAACTGGAATAGATGAAAATTTGTATAACCTCGGAACAACGAGAAACGGTTGTTAAAAAATAATATCGAGACGCGTCGCAGCGAATATATTTGGTATATCATTTGATGAATACGTCCAAAATCAATCGAATACTTTATTATAACGAGAGAGAGAGAGAGAGAGAGAGAGAGAGAGAGAGAGAGAGAGAGAGAGAGAGAGAGGAGAGAGAAACTAGAAAAGAACAGTTGCGGTCAGTTTAATGACAATTAATTGTAATCTAGTTATCTCGCAAATTTGCTGTACTTGTCTATTTATTAAATAAGTCGATCATCCGTCCTACGATGGTCCATCATCACCGATTCAGTCGACGCTTCTTGATCAATTATACGTCTCTACGCTCATTAAGAATATGAATCGTCCCTGATGCAATCATCGTGTTACGAACAATTTCAATTTCGCGCGAAAGTAAAACTGCGGCCGTTAAAATAAGGTTCATAAAACAATGGATTATTTAGTGACTTCCGTATCGGCGATCGACGGCCCATCGACCCATCATGCAAGCGGTTAATGGAGGCAACGATCGCGTAAACTGTCCAGCGGGTGACTGAAAATACATCTATCGGATAACGATAGGTAAGCTTACGTTAAATTGTAATCTAATTATAGCATAAAAACTTCGTTGATAGGTATTAATTACGTGGTTCCCAGATGAATTAATTATACGCGTTTCTGTTGTTGGATTCCGTGTTGGACAGCATCGAAGGAATCGAGTACAACAGTTTCTAATTTCAAAGAAAGGTTTATTCGCAACGTACGCGGTTTAGCGACAGCGATGATTCCGTAATTCTGAATTCCGAAATACTGGTTTGGTTTTTCGAGTCTGGTATTTAAGGGATTTGTAAGGATAGTAGCCAAGAGTCAAGGGATGAGTAATATCTAAGGTACATCGTTACAGTTTGAGATGGATCCGTATTTAATCAAAAAATAGTAATTATGGTTATGGCTCGTGAAATAACGAGTTGGCGCATCCAACACTGTATAACTTTGTCCAGTTGGCTTCGAATTATCTTACTAACCCATTCTAAAGGCCTGATATCGTGTTCTACATCGTACTTATAATAATTATCAATTTATATTTACTCGAATAATATACGAATTAGAAATGACCAGCTACGTCGAATCGAATTGTGCAAATTGTTTTGTGCATCTTTTATGAGAACCATGTGTGTTACCACGATCTACTATCCATATATCAAGTTCATTTCAATACGATTAATGATATAAAAATGATGACAGGGTAGAATAAATTGTTCAACAAGTTGCTGGTCTAGAATAGAATACGTTTCTAGTTAATAATAAAATGAATGATGGCGGTAGTAATCAAAATCTAATATTATTTATGCGAGGAAATGCTATATCGAGTGACCCTAATATTAAAGGGATTAATTACCGGGAAAATCCTCCCGGATTTGGAAGGTATAATTATACAATACAAGGATTTATTAAAAATGCACGAGCTATAAGTAACGAATTATAAATTTGATCATTGTCAATCATTGTCAACTTCCAGGATTATTTAATTCTATTCGAATAGTTAATTTTATCGATGTACCAATTATTCCGGATCATATATTTATGATTTGTTGATATTAATCATTAATTAGTTAAATTAAAAAATTTATATAATAATAATATTATACACTATCAATTTCATTTCGGTACTGCTGAAACACTGCCCCACCACCGCCCCCGTTTCTCAGACACCATTAGATGCAGGGAACTGATTCGAATCTACTTAAAATTAAATTAAGAACCGTTTAAAATTCTCCTCTCTTTGATCGGATGAACCAAGAAACGCGACACGAGACGTAACCGTGAAACCACTGGCATATCGGTATAACCCAACGACCGTGCTCCACCAGGGATAATTAAGAGGTAATTAACACTGGCCAGTTGCCGATTCGCCTTCTAGTTGTAGCACGTTAGGTACCGTTTCAAAAAGTCGATCGCACAGCGTTCTTGTCTGCGCAGAAGGACACCTTGGTGAAGTTGAAGCGATGCCCTGCGTGCAAAACCAAACGGATTGGTGATTATGTTGCTAAAGTGATTAGAGAATTATGTGGTATTAATTATGAAATTATGTGGTATTCCGTTAGGGGTATTAAACGGTATGCACAATGGTGGAGAGGCTATAACTCTACTTAACATCAGACTAAATGTTTCACGATACGTTTCAACTAACAAATAGTAGTAGTAGAAGTAGCAGTGATAATGATAATGACAATGGCAATGACGATAATGATAATTTCACAGAAAATCGGAAACCTAATCGGCAATTTGTTATCTCTACTTTCGTCGATACCCTGAAACTACGTAACGGTCACAGTTGAATCTAAAAAGAATCAAACGGGGAAACGAAGAGGAAGACTCGGCGTTTCGGATAAAGGAAGTGCAGCGAAAAGTAGGTGAAACTGATGAAGAAACTGGGAAAGAAACTCTGAAAGCTTTACAGGGCGAGAGGCATACGCGGAGAGTACGGTAAAAAGGGGTAAGAATAATAATAGAACGTGAAAGAGGAGATGAGGCGGTAGAAAGGGACTTGCGCCGGAGGGGTGCTGTGTTAAGACAGATTTATCGTTCCGCAGTAATAATTACCTTTTAAGAGCGAAGGATACGCTTAAGGTAATTGTGGCCGGAACAACGTATTCCGTTTCGAATAAATTCGCCTGTTTTGCACGGTGCATTTCTTATGCAGAACATCGGAGTATAGCATAGACGTTGCTACCCTTAATTTCAGATTAAATACCAGCGGGTACCGAGGTTTGAACGTCGAAAGATCGTAATTTCTACCGATCCGAGAAAATAATGTTATACTTTTGAACGATGAAGAAGTATTAGGGGGTGTCCCATAAGTTTCTTTCCTTTTTCTGATACGAAATGAATACGTGATATTTATTGTTTAGGGTCGATTTATTGCGTGATATCGCCTTCTTCCATCTCTCGGGAAGTCCCGTTATTCCCTCTTTTGAAAATTGTTAGGACACGCTAGAGACAGGAACACAAATTCGTAAGGCCGGTCTCCATCGATAGGTGTCGAACCCAAACTTCGCAATCGATTTACATATCCCATCCTGATCAGGTGATTATTTACCGTTGTCCCGGGAATATTAATAGCATCCGTGGCTACCTCACACGCACACTATATCGCGGATTTTCAACGAGCACAGCTTCGATAAGGTCCGTATCCGTCGTTGCTGCTGAGTGATCGCTGCGGTCTTCATCTTTCAAGTCAAAATTGCCACCTCTAAATCTCTTAAACCAACTGCGGACGGCCGTAATAGCCGTAGCATCACTCCCGTAAACGGTACAAATCTTGCCTGCAATATCCTTTGCGCTGTTACCTTTTTTTTTTAAAGCAATTAGTGTGTCAGCAACCAAGAAACGTAGAGTAAAGGAGCCTTGGGGAGGGGAATTATATTTGGGATACCATAGACGGCTAATATTGTAGATAAGCCTGCGTGTTTGCAAAACATTTTTGAGAAAAATTTGTTCATTTTAAATAGTACTGCAACAAATTCACCTGAACTGCAGAAACGATAGTCGTCGGGATGCGGAAAGACAACAACATCTGTGTGTATGTAACTGTGTGTGAAGATGAAGTCGTTTGTTTCGCAGGGATCCGACGTACGAACGCGGAAAGAAGAAATTCGAAGCCGGCGTTTCTCACCCACTTCGGAATCGACTCGACTCGACATTCCTACAAGCTATTCCTTTGTAATCTCTACCGGTTGCCTCAGAAGGAAGACACAGAAAAGCGAGGGGAGGGGGCTCCATCGAAGGCTATACGCGTCTGTTTTCATCGCCACGTTCGCCAGGGATACACAACGATGGCTTTGAGTGCATTCCGCGAACGGTGAACACTATGCCTGTTTTATTTCCCGCTCTACGATAGAGTTGACGAATGTAGATGCATAACTCTCGTTCGTTCCTATAATTATTCTTCGAATGAATTTTTGTTCCGCGTTATTTTACTAACTCGGTAACATTATCCCCGTGGGCAAAAGCAATTGAGCGAAGCTTATATTTATATTATATTATATTATATTATAAGCTGCACGATAATTAACACTCGTTGATATCTCCTACCGAAGGAATTTGATGGAACACGGGAAACACTTTAGTTTAGATGTATGGTTTCTATATCGTTCCATTAGGAATGTCTGCAAGAAAAAGATAGGTTAAAAACTTTTTACGATTTTGTTCACAACGAATGATTGCAAAATGAATTTATTATCGGAATTTTATATTAGCGTCTTACCTTAAATAAAAATCGTTTCATTGTTCAAAGACGATTTCAGTTGCAGCTGCATGTTGACATGCATATTGACAGAATAATTTCTCCATAATTAATATCTTCCACAATACGCATATTCCAGTGAGTATAATTTAAACATAAGCTTCATACCAAAATGATATCGTTCGGAAGGTATGTTATACTGTTTCCAAGATAAGCATAATCTCCCAGGCAGCAATGATTTATGTACATTAATATTCGTGTTGGAAGTGTAGTGTTAGCCTCCTTGCTATTTAAAACACCGTTACTTTCGTACATCTCGCTTAACTCGATTGTTCTGTATTTATTACTATTATAGGATTGCGAGCCAGCGGCAATGTGCGCGAGTGTGTATTATGGCTGGGCCACTCAGCCACTCAGGTCAAGTCGCGGATTGCAGGTGTCCCCGGGATCGGGTTTCCTCGAAACGTTATTGATAGTTTTAACAGAGTGTGGACAGAGAGTTAATGTGGTTTAGAAAGTTCTAAGAGACGTAGCGTAGTTAAACAGCGTTTATGTAGAAAAACAGCGTAGAGAATAGGGCAGAATATTCATAGTTGATCTAGTTGCATTTTTAAGTAATAATTAGCTTTCACGGTTTGTCGCTACAAAAACTTACAATCCGCGCACTATTAATTAATCAAATAAAGATATCTTCCGCCGTCACTTTCGTGACGAACGGAAATTCAGATCTTTCCTATCGTCAGATGAATACATTTTCCATTCAAATTTCTTAATAATTCCTCCTCGAAATATTGATAATGCTATATTGTAGAACAATCGTGTAGTTGCTGTTTCGTCATTTTAAGAAATCGCGCTGTGAAGTAAACATTTGAAATTGCTGGAGCAACGTTAAACTGTACAACGTGACTACAGATTACAGAGGAATCAGCTAAAATTCACGTAAAATTTCCAAAGGGACGTACAGACGTAATACTCTTAGCGTAGTTCCCTTTAATCATATTAAATCAAAAGCAATCACGAAATACGTACCACGATCAAACAATAACGCTACGTTCGAGTACGAGTCGTAAATGTACGGATTTCAATCTCATCCCCTCCTCCCCTTCACCCCTATTTTTTCCCTCAGCGGCGTCGCAACAGGTAATAAAAACTTTTACTTCTTCCCACTTTATAAAAGAGTTCCTCCGGCTACTCACTATCCACGTGTTTGCCTTTCCTTTGGTACGGGGATACTTATGCATCGGATTATCGCTTGGAATTTTTGAACACCTCTTGCGATCCTCTCCGCCTCATTGTCAATTTCCAGAGTAAATTGTTTTTGTTCGTTAGTTTTCGGCGCCGGGGTGCGAGTAAATGTAATACTAACTCGATTTTATCAAAGCATATTATTATTATGGAAAACGGTTAAACGAGGAGAGACTGGCTTTACATCTCGGAATTCTTATAAATATTAAGAGATAATATCGAGTTACGGTTGAAAAATGGATAATTATTCGGTTCAACCACGATCGATACTGTGTTTTTTAAGACTTTCGAATAGAAAAAGTGAACGTAATAAATTATAATAACTTGATCCGAATTACAAGTCGGTAAATGAATATAAAGAGCTCCAAAAACTTCTCTATGAGATTACATTACTCTTTATAAGAATTCCTTAAGTGAGATTATTGAATGCCAACTGATGGAAATTCACGTGCAAAAGAGGCCGAAGCGCAAAGAAGAGCGAAGGAGGGCGACCGAAAATGTCACGAGTCGGAGGGATCGCGCGGCATCGTTGTTGTTGCGCGCGCGCGCGCGCGCGCTCGACCACCACGTAGAACGGCGACGGGAGAGCATCATCCTGGTAGGCAGACACTCTCCTGGGGCCACGTCGAGCTTCTGCGACTTTTCCTCCGGCAGCGATCGGAGCTTGCGCGAGATGGCCAGCTCCGCTCTGCTCCGGATGAACACCGTGGAGGGAGATCGAAGCGGTGGGACGGAGAAAGGGACGGCGTAAGTAAAGGCGAAAGGGTGAAGGAGAAAGGACGAAAGGTAGCGGGCACCGAGGGGGTGACCAGAGGAGGACAGAGAGCGCGTGTGCAGCGGTCGGTTGGAAAGAGATCGGCGACTGCGGAAGGTCGTGGTACAAGCGAGAGGGACGAAGGTTTCGGGGGTAGTCGGGTTGCCATGGCAGCTATCCCGGCCGGGTAGCAGACCCCAGTCTTGCCGCGGCGGTCGCCGAGTGCGCAACGGTTTCGTTTTTTTTTTCCCTTCTCTTCGTCGTCCCGGAAACTCGGCTGATATATGCCTGGTTCTACGTAGCTCCTTCCCCCGTTTCTGGTGATTAACGGACGGTGGCAAGTGCGCGCGACCAACCGAAGGGATGCCCGTGCAGGGACGCGGCCGGCCGATCGACATCCAGTAGAAAATGTAATTACTTTCGTTGCTTGTTTTCGGCACCAGTGATCGCCACACGTGAATATCTCCTGACCGCGCCAAGTGTTCTCTGATCGTCGGATATTGTCGTTTCTCTTCTCCTACGTCCGTTAGATCAAAGCAGCGCGAGTTCTTCTTCTCTCGCCATCTGGCTAGTTTCGTTGTCGCGACAAGACTTGCTCGAGGAATTATGCATCGGTTTTCCAGGGGGTTGATTAACGTCGTTGCTTCGTAGCCTCCAAATGGGTAATGTCTTCGCCCGTGGGCCGAGGCTCGGATGAAAGTTGGGGCGAAGATTGCGAGGAGAATCGTAAAGCAGTGGAAACGCGTGGCTGCGGGAAAGTTACCGATTAAGAGAACCGGAAACTAACGAACGAGTTCTTCGTTCCGGGACATTTTCCGACGAGAGCTCTTTCGCTGGCTGTTCAATGGGATATTTAGCATTTCTTAGGCGTGATCGTGGTTCCTAGTTTAATTGGCGTTGACTTACGTGTATTCAAAATTCTCCATCGACTACTTTAGGATCTCCGATCTTTACTCTCGTTAAGCCGTCTGGTTGATTCGACGGAGTCTAAATTGTTCCTTGGGAAAAGGAAAGAATTTTTTAGCGGTATTCGTGCATATCACATTTTATGTGACTGTTCACGGGTGTTCGTAAAACGGATACGATATGAAGAATAGAGGGAATTCAGTTGACCTGGAATTGTACGTGGACGAAGATTGCCGACAGGATCTCGCTTCTTGCGTTTGCGAACGACAAAGGATTCTTTTTCGTAGATTAGAAGGTTCAAGTTTCACCTTTTACTTTAATCTCGTAAACTCGAACAATTTCGAGCAATATAGTTTTATAAACGTATAGATGTTGCAGTTGTGAATTTTAGCAGTTCTGCCGAAACACTGACTATTATATGATTGGACATAATTTTTTGGAACTAAAATATAATTTGTGACGATGAATTAGCTTTTTTTTTTATTTCTATTTTCTAATCATATTTTTCACGCTAATCTAATAAATATACAAAATGTGTCACAACCTCAAAAAGGAATCGTGTTCAAGAAATATCTTTTAGAAGTTAAGCTACCGAGTTAATGCTACCAATTTCTACGATCTATTTATATTCTGCAGTTCTACATTGTGTAGAAGTGTTTCAACTTCTCTAATTGCGCACGCACAATAGTACATGTTACAACGATTTCTTTAAAAAAACGTTAAGAATTTATCCCAACTCTAAGTTTTCTTCCCATCATCAATTCGTTCTAAATCTAAAAATTCAAACCACCAATGATATCCAGCGTATATTCCAGTATCCAGCACCTCGAAACCGATCGAAAGTCCCAATTCTCCATAAAAACGTATATCGCCATTGTAAATTCTCAAGAATACCATTTTTATCTTTTGTATCATATTATCACGATAAATGGACGCGGCACGTACAGAAATGAACCGTGGTTACTTTCTCTGGCCGATGATTTCGAATGGCTCGAGGGTTTCTAATATCCGTTCGGCTGAATCGCGGCGCGGATCAACTGCGACAAACAATTTTGGCGCAGCGCCTGCTGTTCTACCGACTCGGTTACTTCCGTTAACAAGTTTACGCGGCGTTCTCGCGTGATCTCGACCATGGAAATCTGCGAAAAGGACTCGGCTCGCCGAGGGATGCGATACTACGCTGGCGAGGCCCCGTCTCCGCACGATAAGCGGAGACGGAATGTAATTTTGAAAATTGAAGTAAACCTCTTTCGGCCTCGCTCCTCTATTCTCTCTCTTGGTCTCTTGGTGTTGAGCTTCCTGGATACCTCTGATCACTTTTCGTTGGTGTTAGAGGAGAAATGTTATATCGAACACTTTGAAGTCGTTGTGTGTTCTTAGTTGTGAAGTACGGAAAACGAGAAATGCTGCTTGTACGTTGTATCAGATTTGGGGAGGGTTTCGGGGGATATTTTAAAGAAGGATTGTGACAATATTTTGCTAATGAAATATTGTATGGAAGAGGTCATTGATTGATGTTGTAGCTTTGGTGATATATCTGTGACATTGTAGTTTTCTTTCTATTTTGTTAAACACATACATACATACCGTATATATCGTATTATCTTTGCTGTTAAATATTCTTAATTTCGTATAAAAACAGAAAATTGGAAATCGATATTCAATCGCATAACTCGGGAGTGTATCTATTAGTAAATTATTTTCATAATATTGTTGCTCGAGTATAAATCATTTTTTTATTTTCATAAAAATGTACCTGTTTCGAAACATTTCTACCCTTCACCATATGAACTTTTCACTTAATCTAATTTCAAACATTTGATTATTTAACAATTCCATCCAATTATTCAAACTCAACAAGCATAACTGTTCGTAGAAAAACGAACAAGCAAAAGTGCTTCCGTGCGTATAATACATATCCCAACAGTTTCAGAATCAACGCAAAATGCCCATTCGCATCCATCGGTCTCGTTTTTATATCCACACCAAAACAGTGAAATTGGCAAAAGAATTTTCCAAAACACCGTCTCGATCTCAGACCAAGCCTCCTCTCCATCTGACTATTCCATCGAGACGTTTCCACGCGCAACTACGACGGTCGTTCTCTTCGTTTTTGCAACCAGTTGCTTCACGCGACGTTTCGTTTTCTTTTTCTTTCCTGTATTTTTTTGTTTTTCATTTTTTTTCCTTTTTTTTTTGCTTTTTTCGTTTTTTCCTCCACGGCTCGATAGAAAGGCAACTCTACAGCCTCCTCCACTGACGGATCCGCTCGCGTCCTCCTGAGGGAGGCCGCGCGAGTCTCACCCTCTAAGCTCCCATTCAATAGTCGCGAGTCGGTCGTAATTCTTTCTTCGGGATACTTCTCGGACGCTATTTCTCTTTTTTTTCTCTCGCACTGCCGGAGATTTCTACACGATGATCGATATGGCGCCACTCGCGTCGCGCTCCACGGAAGCACGTAAAGTCGCCGGATTGATTGGCTACGGTTCAATCGCGTCGTAAATAAAATGTACGTGTCAGCGAACCGGTACCGATGTCTGGATAAATAACGAGCTTCTGCTATCTTTCCGGAGGTTCCCTGTGTGATTTCTTCTCTTATTTCCTTCTTTTTCCTCCTCCAATTACGTTTGGTTTGGATGATAGGATAAGATAGGATAGGATAGGATAAGATAGGATAGGATAGGATAGACTATTTGGAGAGTATTTTAATGATGATAATCGGTATCTTTGGTTGAGGCTCATAGGTTGTAAGTTTTCGAAAAATTCGAAGAAATATAAAATTGGTAGTAGGATTGCCGAGAAAGTATGTGTTAGGCATGCAACGTTCTACTTGTTTCTGAAGTCTGTGATATGTGCAAGGATGTCGATACGATTTGTAGGTTTTACTTCTTCTGGATAATTCAGATCAATCCAATGCTAGGTAATTACGAATTTGTTGTTAATAAAATCGTAACATTTCTAAAAATTTATCATTTCGTGAGAAGTTGGTACGAATATGTATGGAATGTTACGATTTATATGATTCCTAGCGATAAGGATCAAAAATATCGCATACACCATATTGCTGATCAAGTATGTTTCAAAGAGTAGCAACGAGAACACTAAATGGTATAATATTTGTAAATTATAAAGTAACAGTAACTACCGATGAAAAGGATTTGAATGATTTAAATGAACTCGAAACATTCAAAGATTGTCAAAAGTATACGGGTGTGAATATTTCTGTCACCTTTCTCATAATTCTCCTTCTCGTACTAATCTTTACACAGGAACGAACAATCGTTTGGGAATCGGTGTACTCGTAAATGATGCCGCTTATTTCTTGAATCGACTAATCCTGCGCAACTGTTTGTCAAAACGGATGGGGCGTTCTTAAACCGAAATTTAATTCGCGTGCGTTAAAAAGTTCGGTTAATGTGCGACATGGATATTACAGTGAGATATTCCGTCTCATGAACACGTGTAGTGTGAAAAAATGGCAGTGTGAAACGTCGACTTGGGTATCGTGAATCAAAGTGAAGAAATGCATTCTCGAACGGGAGTATGTATTTCACCGCCGTTTGTCATCGTTTATATTAACGAGGAATAATAATAAGTGGGTACATATGGGTACGATAAACGTCGTAAAGTGATCGTTACCAGTCCCGATTGGTATTTATGGAGTTGTTTGGAAAACGATTTCACCCTAAGCGTTGGCAGATACGAAGAATTGCATGGAAACAAGGTAGAGTATTGTGAAAATTTAGAAACACCTGGAATCGAAAGATCGGAATAAGATCGCTCCTTGTCCCTATCAACGATAAGTAAAATATTTTCTACTTATTTATCGGGTACCGTGAATATCTTCGAAGAAAAATTGGTTAATTGGAGGATAATTATTTTATTCGCAAAGAGAGCAGGAAAACTAATGGTTCTTGAAAATTTTCTAATACAGGGCATTCCTTAAAGCATTCCTTAAAGCTGAATATCATAATTGATCGTACGAACTCGCAGAGTTCCAGGCTTCTTTCATTTTTCTTATAACTACGGAAACTTATTTCATTACTCGTTCGAAAGTTATAAATAAATTTCTATTTTATAACTTCCACCCGTAGAAAAGTAAAATATATACGACATGTGAAATAGAAAAGAAATATAAACATTTTCGAATTAATTTTATTAGTAACGATATTATCTGCGATAATAGGTATAATAATTAGGTATTAGGTAAATAGATTAGGTATAATAAGTTTCTTTAGAACGATTTTGAGCAAACATTAAATTGAAAATGTCGATGTTAGTTCCGATTATGTTAGACCAGCTAGGCATTTAGCATAACAAGACTGAGATATTCCACAATGATTAATGTGACAGATTCGAAAACAATTATCTGCGCATAATGGCAGCGGCTCCTTTCCTCGTACTAGTCAAGAATCTTGGATCGCTGATTTTTACTGAGCCAGTTGCAATCCTTCTCTTTCAAACAATATAATCGATAATTAAATTGATCGCGAATCTCATCTCGAGTTAGGTTTTACGCATCAGGGTCGATGACTCTTCGTCGTCGAATTAGGATAGCAAAATTTGATGTATTCTCGTTTGCGTTGGGATTTACAAATTAAATATTATGGCGTAATAAAATAAACGTACAAATAATTACATGTGCATCATATTCTAGAACTAAAATTCTTTATTTGTTGGAGGAAAACCTTCGTTGAAGGAAACACGAGACCCGAAGCAAAACAAGAATAAATTAATATAGGTTGAAGGCGAACCGAATGCTAAAATTATACGACTTCCATTGCTCGGAAAGGATCTTACCAAGAGATCTCCACGTTGATCAAACTCTCTCGCAGAGTCGTAACTCTGGCATTCGTAATTAGGCCGCGTAATTAGTGTTCCAGGTCGTTAATGGATAAACGATTACATTCTCATCATGGCAGACAATAAACTGGTTCGGTGATTACACGTCGAGATTCGAGAAACAGTCCATGCTTACGTGAAATTGATGTACTCCTTCTGTATTGCGCTACTGGTGTCGGTGGAATGCACTCTGAGCGCCTCTGTCTGACCACGCGTGTCCCTATTCTACTTAACCGACAACACACGGCCAGATCGGCTTAACGTATGGATTTTTCTAACCTGTCTATTCCGACACATGGAAGATTTACTACACGATCGGAACTGTTCCCGCATGCTACTAATACTTGAAAGAAAATTTCGAAAATTTCTAGACATTTTATAGCGAGAATTTGAGGACGCAAAGCCTTGCGTTTAAGCTACAATTTAAAGAAAGGTTGTAAAGAAACTCTTCCACTTTTAGAAAAATAAATCAATACTTTTAAGCCATGTTAGGTCTAAGAAAGTCAAAGTATTAGAGGAAAAGAAAAAGTACTTATTTCTTCTTCGTTTTTATTAATAAATCAGGAGAATTTAGATATAAATTGTCACTTGAATATTTCTAAAAGATGATCATTTCTATCTATAAACGATCAGTATCCATCACGAAAAGTCAAGTTAACAACGATACAACACGTTACGTATTTAACAGAAAAATTACTCTGTATTTCGAGTAGACTGTATGTCACGTATCATCATATACCATCTCATAGTTGTTCATTTCCTCTATTTCTACAGGCTTCCAGCTGCAAGAATTAAGATTTAACCATAAACAATATGCCCCTTCGCGTTTTCCAGAAAATAAATACTACTATTTCTAGCTGGCATTAACAGTAAATACTCGAGTAGCCCAAAGTGATCGCAGTAACAGGACAACCCAAAGCGCTTATCTTTCGATCGAGATGCTGAAAAATTTATTTTCACTGAAACAACAACAGACATGGAAAGATATTTCGAAACTCTATAAAACGCCAACTCTAACTACTCCAAATGACACGAAAGAAAAAAAAACAATTCGTTTCATATTCGTTCCATATTGAAACGAAGGGGTACGGGACAGGCGTGTCCAGACAGATCTCTACGCTTTTCATCGTCCATAGCGAGACGAAGTGTTCCGCGGCGAGAAATTCCTTCGAAGGGCTCTCTTCTCTCTCTCTCTCTCTCTCTCTCTCTCTCTCTCTATCTATCTATCTATCTATCTATCTATCTATCTATCTATCTATCTATCTATCTATCTATCTATCTATCTCTATCTCTATCTCCCTATCTATCTATCTATCTATCTATCTATCTATCTAAGGGTGACCGTCGTTTAACCGACTCGATCGTATTTTGTCGTCCCTGGTATTCTTTTTTCTCGCGCGAGTGCCGTCTACGGTGAATCCCCCGTGAAAGTACCTCGAAATGATATTATCGCGATGGAACCATTCAGATTTTATCGGGCCACTTACTTTCAACAAAAACGCCACCATCTTTCGCCTTTCTCCTTTCTCAGATTCCGAGTTCTCCGTCATCGCAGGAAGGACATTCTCGCGTCTGTTTCGATCCGCTTGAGTCTCGATATTCGTTCAACGGCACTTGGTGGTTTTATATCGTCTAGAGATTTTATTTACACCAGGTTGATTACGGTCGTTCATTTGTGAAACAAATAATGGATGCCGGAAAAATTGTTTAATTTTAAATCAGTATAATACGAAGTGGGGAAAATCCATCCGATCGTATATTAAATTAGATGACACCGAGTGCTTATACATTTCGAAGAGTCTAGTTTAGTATGGTTTTGGAAGCTTTGATTGCATTCCTTTTCAAAAATGTATCAAGTGTGTGTGTAGAGACTTTTGTACACTTTGGATCTTCCAATTTTTTAATTGGAATAATTTAATATTCGAATATCACAACAACAACTGTATCAAAATAATACGAGTAATATTATTATTATTATTATTATTATTATTATTATTATTATTATTATTATAAGGATAACACGAACAATAAGTCTTTCGATTAATTGAATCGAATCAGAATTCATAATCAGAAAATTTCATTGCGATTGAAGAATTCGAGATTACGTTCTCTTATGCGAATTGAGACCATTAATTGGCGAATAACGGACAATTTAGTAATCCGTTCCTGTTTGTTTTTACTACGTCATAGAGATCTACGAATTTTGTATGGCTAACACCGAGGAGAGTTAACAGACTCGCCGATAATGGAACGAGTCATTTATGGTCAGACACCTTTATATACATATAGTCTGCGAGTTCTCGTTTCCGTCAAATTTCCCGCGGCAATTTTTCTCAATTGTCGATTGTTTAACGCTGTGCCGGCATTTTAGTATAATATTGAAAATTCTACCACGAGAGTTTTCCCACTAGATGGAAACAATCGTTACACTTTTAATGTCAATCTGTTCTAAAGTATATGCATTAAAGAACACGAGATGTCATTTGAGATGTAATATTGTATAAAATATAACGAGGTTTCCAAGAAATTTAAACAAATTTTTCAATTTCTGGACGCAAAGATTGACCGCTACGAAATACAATTGAAATATTCACCGTTCATAAATTGAACAAGTTGTAAACTTTAATACTCCGCAATATTCACAAGCTCTAAAGTTCAGCAATTTAAATGTTCTGATGCTTAAAAACGTTAAAGTTAAAGGTATCCGAAGTCTAAATGTGAAACTTATAAACTTTAGAGATCCAATAATACAATATTAAAAATTTGCAAATTCCATGCTTTGTGAACATCAACAATACCGAATTGAAGCGAAGAACAGCACACTTGTATCCAATCGGTCAACGTAACGTTAATGCAATATTAATTATTAATCACACGTGTACTTGACAAGACAAACTTGTTGGAAATGAATTTTGAAATAACTAATCTCTCTCTCTCTCTCTCTCGAGAGAGAGAGAGAGAGAGAGAGAGAACTGAAAAACTAAACGTTAAAATGCATACCCGATGACTTAAAGCATCGGTGACTAATCTCATGTGTGCGCGAGGCCCTACCGCCTTTTATATAAACAGTTCTTATATATATATATATATATATATATATATATATATATATATATATATATATATATACGTGGAATGGAATGTCATCTAATTAATTCTAATTAATTCTTATATACGATAACATTGTTTAATATAATGCAACACCGTTTAAGCTGCAAAGAAATGCGCGAAAATAAATGAGATGCCAGTTGGCTGGATGCAATTTATACAAAATCCTCACATCATGTAAGATACATGGGTAAAACGCGTCGTACGCTCAATTACATAATTAAGTCACTCTAAATATCTAAATGGGCGACAAAGAAGATCGAAAACTAACAGCAGAGCGAGAAAGAAAGAGAGAGAGAGAGAGAGATGATTGCTTCTTCAAACTAACAAGAGATTAAAACGATTCCTAGACGACGAGCGCGGTCAGATTGCACTCGTGTTTGTGCAACATTAGCATATTTATGAAGACGGAATACTCAGTGATGTAGAGGGGTGGATTTAATCGATCTTTGACGAGCGATACGTCCTCTCGCACCGACGTCTCGCCCGTTCGAATAATGAATGCGATTGATAATTCGAAATTGAATTTCAGAGAAACTTTTGAGCGCGCACGGCAGAGCTTCGAAAAAGCTTCGTAAGAATTATATATTTATTGTCAATTAAAATTCTAGATGCAACTCTAAATAATGAACCTTTAAAAACAGCAATTTATAGATGCACACTTAGACAAATATCATCGATACTACGTATATATTTTTGAATCAACATTTACAGAAATCTCGGCCACAGTTATAAGGTGATACTAATCACACCTCGACGACCAGCCAACGAAACAACCGTAACAGAGGCTTCCTGTTTCGAGATATCCATCGAGCAAAGAGCTCCGATCGATCGCCAGGGAAGAATGATAATTTTGTCGACGACGATTCTGTCGAACAGCTTCGGCTCTCTTTCGGCTCCGAGAGATGGGGTCCGATTTGCCTGGACACCGACTAAGAAGGCCAGCGGCACGCTTGCTGCGGCTGGTCGGCCCTTTAACCACCGAGAGAGGGCTTTAAGTGATCGTCGACCAGGGATACGTCCTTTGACCACGACCGGACCAATCTCGTGAGAAGGATATAATCCGTGCAGGCTGGAGCATGATTCAATTAGAATCGATTTCCTCCCCCGCCTTCCCCATCTGCCTGCACCTTCGATCACCCTTTGCCCTTTGAGTCGACGTTCGACAACGTTACGACGAACGCAAGGCAACGCCTCGTACGGGTGAAGTACTACGAATGAAGAAATAAAACTTTAATACGTTACAAAACTGTTTAATCCGAGGAGAGCAGGAGAGTATTTCATTCGAGATGCAAAAGTAACACCTTCCAAATTATTTTATTCGAGTTACAATCCCCAAAATTATAAATTGCGTCTAGCAGGGATTTTTTGCAGTCTTCGAGTGACTTTTATCTCCGCAGAGAACTACTCTTGCTCGAATACGAAAGGATTCGGTTTTTTAAAGAAAACAGCTGTTGAAACGATCTTTTTTAGTCTAAAATGCAAACTTGGAACGAGCCATAGGCAGAACGAGTTAATCGTCCGGGAATCTCGTTAAGCATATTTATTTCGCCCCAGCGTCATGGGCGAAATAACTGCTGGTTAGAATAGCTACTAGTTAGGTGAACGTGAGATTATCGAATATTATCTGCAAAGGGAGATCGTCCCTGGCGAAGTTAGGCCAAGTTAGGCAAGTTGCGGACTACGGGCTTCGAAGTTGTCCAAACCTATTAGAATATAGCCACACGTATAGTTACTTGAGCGGAGAAACTTTTCGGTTATTTCCATGGCGAATGGATTTAATTCCCCTATCGATACTTGTCTAAGAAAACGTCGATGTCTCCGGGCAAATAAAGCTGTGAGAAAGATGGCGTACTTGTCGACTCACGTATTGCCCGTTACGCGAAAATAATATAAAAGAGACCTTAACACGACTTGGACATTGATTATATTTTAAATGGAACATTCGCATTAAATACATTCTAAACGAATTCCATACATAGAACCACTATACGACTAATCGCTGCCCACAAGAAGGACAAGGCCTACCGAACGAGTAGACAAGTGACCATCTCGTGGACTAATCGGCGGACGGGCCAGCGCAACAACACGACGAGGAAGAGACGAGGGGCAAGAGGAAGCGACTCAGGAAGCCACCTGCGAACGTTCGGCAAAGCTGAAATCGATATCTATAAGAGAATCCTGGCGAACGCGAACGAAATCTCGGTCGAATAAATATGCCGTGAATGGTGTTAATGTGCTTCGATCGGTTTTATGTTATTCCATTTCGCCTGACGGTACAATGAATATTTATTCATATTGTGCAGGTTATATTAAATTGAAATTCTTTAGTTTAATTTTAATACCGCGGTATGAAGGAATACATATTTTGTTAATAGAATAATACCTCGAGCGCACTAAATTCGTGCCCTAACCGTTGCCGAATTAAAACAAGTCAGACTACGAATGGAACACTTGTGATTCACTTTTGGCTCCAAGTGATTGAATTAACTTTTATCCTGTATAGACGCAAATTGCACGCGAAGGAGACCTACAACGAAGCATAGAACTGATTCTATCACAATGTAAAATCTTGGAAAGCTACAAAAATAACGAATGTTATATTATTTATAAGCAACTCGTGCAGGTCCATGCACTGCGGTGGTACGTTGTACAAAATATTGTACAAAATCTTAAGGAACTTAAGGCCGTCAAAAGCCGTGATCCGGTCGCTAGTTATTCGGGTCGATACTCGAAACAAATGAATTACGTTCAGTACCACTTTCACCGTTCGTTTGGCTTTCGTGTCCTTCACTGGCTCGACGATCGTAAATTTTGTAAAAGCAGATATCGTACAATAACAGCAGATTTCGCCGGTTTCCGCTCCTGCTTTGTTCGAACGAACATTGTCCGATATGGTCCGCGTGTAAGGTGTGTCTTCTCAATAGGGTATAGTTTACCCTGTGTTTGCCTACCTGTTCGTTTGTAATATGTGCAATTCAGGCATGCACCAACATATTTCCACCAACAAATTGGTTCATCTCTGCAAAGCAAAGCAACTTTCACGTATACGCCGTAGGTTTTTCTCAAGATCCAGGTGTCCTGCCTCACCGTGGCACAGCCTGTGCGTCCATCTTCCAGCTTCCGGCAAACCTTTCCTCTTCTCAATGTACAAATTCTTGAAGTGTTGCTTCGTTTCGTCCGTATGGGTGTGTTATCAACGTTGCTCGAACAACGTTGATCAAAGTTGCTCGCCCTGCAACTGTGCGCGATCAATGTCGAAAGTAAAGTTGGATGAGGTCCTTCTTGGTGAATGTCGTACGTGGAGTGTTGCAATCCGTGATAACCGTAAATTTCAACCCCCCGCCATGGTTTCCAATTCATATGAATGATACTTTCTTTGGTCGAGGGACTACCTGTCGGATATCGTATACCAATGTAATACTAGAATAATACGGCAAGGAATTCGGTCCTTCGGACGAAAGATCAGAGCTTCCTTTATTCTTCGAACTGCCTCTTCGTCCGCAGTTTCCCGCGTCCAAGGTACGTTCTTCTTTGTTAGCATGATCAACGGAGTCTCACCACTATGCTAGCGTATCCTCTTACGAACCTCCTAAAGTATCCGGCCAGACTAAGAAATTGCCGTACCTTCCTGACAGTTGTCGGATTCGGCACCTTAAGCACTGCAGCGATCTTCCTTTCCCAAGTAATTTATTTCAGTTTTCAGGAAAGAGCACTTACTCAACTTGAGCGTCAAATTCGTTTCTCGTCTCCAGACCCTCGACGACGGTTCTCGACGGGATAATTATGTCGTCGATGTGTACAGGAAAGCGATCGAATTCCTTCGAGGTGTTTATGTTTTTCCTTCTGTATTTATGAGCCGCTGAAAAAACGGCTGGCGCGTTGGATAACCTAAACGGCATGCGTACCTCTCATGGCTACCTGATAATAACCCGACGCTAGGTCAGTCGCCGTAAAATATTTATAGCCCCCCAACCGATCGATTTGATCAATGGGAGTGGATATCTATCCGTGATTGCCGATGATTTTTCGCGCAACCATGCGCTCGGTTTCAGTCATTCGGTACGATCGCGTATGACTTTAATTGTGTAAAAATCTTGCCCGACCCCGGCGTTATCCTCGCTCCCAGTCGAACTGGGAACTGACATTTTCGCATGAGGGCATGGCACTTTTCGGCCGACGATCTCCGCGATCAGCAAAAATTAAAATTCATTCTCTATCCTATATTCCTTGACCGCCGGTTGGGGTTCCGCAACACGGGTGGAGATTTGTTCGCTTATATGCACGAATAAAATAATTAAACAATTTAATAATAATTTTTATCCATTTGTAAATTATTCGCGTATAAATAAATTGATTGAACGCATACTACTCCCAGCTATTTTAAAAAAGAAAAAAGAGAAATGATTCTTTTCAACCAAGAGAATTTTGATATATTTCGTCTTTCGACACTATCTATACGTTCGAATAGTGGTACAGATAATTTATTTACCTTCGACGCGTTGCCCTGCTCGAAATGCACGGGGGACAAATGCGTGCGGATCGCCGGATTCTCTCTTTATGCATGTAACTCGTGAACTTCTTCAATTACTCGGAACGCTTCAACGCTTGTCTAATTAACAATGAAACAGCGGCCAGTCGTCGGAAGTGAAAAATTAATCGCGCGTCACACGTGTCAAACCGTTTTCACGCGTGTAAATATTCGCCCGGTGGAACGTACTAAATTACCTTCCTTGAGAAGGAAATCCTTCTCTATACCGAACATCAAATTGTAACAAATTCTACATTCTGATAATATTAAAATTCTTTGATCGGTAAAAGCTAGTAAAATATTTCGAGTAATTATAAGATTTACCTCGAATATACAATGAAAAGCTACGGTTTCCATTGAATAATCCCACTAAAATCGTCTAAAATATCGTAAATCCTCTTGGTTGAAATGGATTTTTAAAATTTTAATTTAATGGATTTTTATCGGAAGAGAGAGAGAGAGAGAGAGAGAGAGAGAGAGGGGGGGGACAGAATCAGACAGAAAGGATAACAACTTCGAATTAATTCCGTTAATTCGTATCCTAACGCAATATGTCACAGCTTATCTCGAATGGATCACGGTCACGTCAAGGTTTAGGATGGTCTAAATCACTATTCATTTGTGACGCGCTTATTACGTTATGCTCTAAACAGTAGTCTCGATAATCTGACACCTAATGACCTGTCATCAGCGAACGATTCAATTGATTATCTATCAATACGACAACCGTTCGTCGATATCCCCTGGATTTGGATATTATATAGATTAACCTTCGTCTTCGGACGTTGTCATCGTAGTAAAGAAGTATCTAAAATGCTCTATAAATGATATCTACAAATACTTTTTTATGCACGAGAGGCAGAGACACGATTCGAAACAAAATTTCACTCGTAATTCTAATTCTGTCGGCTGGACGCAGGTACGAAATATCGGCAACGTTTCGAGGGAAGTATTGTAATTATTGCAAATTGTCGTGCATTGTGGTGCATTGGTGGTGCATTGCGGTGCATTGTGGCGCATTGTGGTGCATTGTGGTGAAAGTTATGGCGTGTCCGCAGTTTTGAGATCTCTTCATTTTTAACGAATGATTACTCATCGTTAAAAGTTATTAGAACGAACAAAGATGTTCAGGAAGATTATGGAGAAGAATATTCTGTTCTTTCAGCAACGAAGAGCAAAGGAATAGCGTTGCGGGTGGGAAAGTTAATTAGAATAATCGCGAGAATACCATTAGCTTCTTTCCCTCGCTCCGATAGAAGTCTGAGCAGCGGGAAAGAATTTTTCGATACAAAAATTTTCAATTCTCAAGCATGGAAACACCGATCTCCTTAACTCGGAAAATACAAACTCACGTCACCTCTGTCTACGCGTACCGCTAACGAAGAAAAATGAATCGCCGGTCACCGATTCTCTCGAAAAAGCGAGAGGCGAGAGAAGTCGAAGAAAGAACTTAAGTCTGTCCAGCCAGGTCGTTGCACCGCGAACGCTTTCAACGAATACTCCCGACCCGAAGGTTCAACTGCGAAACCTTATCGAGCAATTCGATGAATAGCTTAGAAGAAAAAGCGGCGTTGGAAAGGAAAGAAAAAGTCTGTGAGAGATATTATTAAAATGGTAAATGCTAACTCGATCAAGCCCCGTAAAAAAAGCTTGACGAGTGGACCGATTTTCTAAGCTCGTCGCGCAAAAGTAGTGGCGCAACGACAAAGCAGAATAAGTAACCATATCGAAATTAATCGGCAAAACGATGAAATGGAAAAGAATGTTTATAAATGGAATTGTTGCTTGAAAAATCGTCCATTGTTGCGAAAAGGGAACAATTTATTAAGTATGCGCTTATTTCCGTGCTGTACCGTGGAGATTTCTTTTATTAAAACTTCCACGGGGTTTCGGTGAAGGCCTTATATCGTTGACAAGTGTCTACCGTTTATGGTCGGCCTACCGCAGAGTGTCGCTCGTAAAAGGACTTTTATTTTTGCGACAGAAACTTCCACGCCTCCCTCGAGTGTTCTTTATTGCCAGCTCTACGCGAGTCGATCAATTTCTTTCGACCAATTTCTGGCCGAGTTCAATATCCGCAACCGCTGCGTATCATCAAAGTATCGTTTATTTTTAGAAGCGCGGACTCTTTCGAACGCTTCGACGGTCCCTTCGAGGGAAAAGGGAAGAAAAAAATTGGCGGAAAACAAATATCTTTCATCGCGTATTCGAGATGCTCGAAACGTTCGTAATAAAAAGTTGTTTTTTTTTTTTTTTTTTTTTTTAACGCTCTCCTATTAAAAAGTATTATAAATGAAATATAAATAAACAGTAAACCACAAATTGGTGTATTAATCAAATAAACATTCGCATCCAGCTTTCGAACTGAAACAAGCACAACAAAACGGAGAATATCGCGTACCATTGCTGTTATGTATTTTTATTTTCAAATACTGCGATCAAAATGATGCCCGTGATTTTATTTAAAAAGAAGGGAAAGCAAAAAAAGGAAAAAAAAAACATGGATGGAACAGCGTTGTACGGATATTTTTTTAATTATATTATAGCTTTCGTTAAATCTCTGAAAAGAGAGAAAAGCTTCGAAAGTTGTGATGAATCATCGACAAGGAAAATCCTTCATCGATTGCGATTTTCAATGATAATTATTTCAAATGGACAACAAAAAAGAAATAGAAAAGAGAACCCAAACCTTCATCCTGACGTTATCTCTCTCTCTCTCTCTCTCTCTCTCTACGTCACATTCGATTCTTGAACAAATTCGTCTATTTTCTGCCTCTCTACATGAACCCGATATGGCGACTTTTTGAATGTTGACTTTTTAGATTGATCCCCGGAATCCAACGAGATAAACATTCGCCCGGTTAACTAATCCAGAGAGACTTATCTGGGGTAAAATGTACGAGTGACCGAATATTGCGAAAGTTTCGTTAAACTGTGTCTACGGCTGTCTTAGGACCTTACAAGAATTCCTGCCAAAAGTCTTCCTTGGACGGGGTTCTCACAGGATTTTTACTATCACCGACGCAGCAAACATGAAAAGAGAATGCGCCCCTATGAAGTTTTTCATGATAGAGGGAAGAAGAGATTTTAAGTGATTTCCCTGGAAAAGCCTGTCGTTAAGCGAGATGAAAGACGCCTCGGCGACTGCAAAAGGGCCGTTACAAATTCTTTACTTTACTATTCTCGCTACGAGTTCATTTTTCTGGCAAACATGCAATTTTCCAAGATGGCCGACAACAATTGTCAACAATAGCATCTCGTAACGCACGATTCGTTCTTTAAACGTAAAACTATTTCTTTTCTTTGTTGTTGTTTCTTGGATTCTTGAATCTTTAATCGGTTGTTTCCGGGTTATAACACGCAAAAATTTAATTACAGTGATTTAAAAATCGAGGTTATTGTGTTGCACAAAGGAATCCTCGATATATCCTAACCGTCTCGTTCTTATACGATCTTGTACAGGGATCCTTTAACAGTGGTGGAACTTGTTCATCGAAATTTACGACACGTAATCAAGCAGGAAACGGCGAGAGGTATCGGCCTAATCGTAGTTAGAATAGTAAACTACTCTTGCGTTATATAATATGTTCGAAGTTCGAAAGAGTAGAAAAATAGCGACGCGGATCGAAGCAATGCAATGCAAATTGAATAAACAGGAGATTCGAAGATGCGAACATGTACGAGTACGCTGCTCCTTTAGCCGAGAACTCGTAAAAAGCTCGTAAAGATCTTGTAAGGATATCGGGACACGTTTCCCGCGTATATTCAAGTTACAGTCTTTGCGATAGCGAACCGTCAAAGGAGGACGAAGAATCTGATAAAACTGCAACCTCTTCAGTTTTTGATACATTTCATAGAGAGAAAGAATTTATATTTTAAAGAAACATTTACTTCTACGATTAAATGATTAAATTTGAAAAAATGTTCGCCCCATTCGTCCAAACCCCGCGCAACCTAAAAGAAAAGTGAAAACTCGTCAGTTTCACGGTAATCATCCGTTGTCGATCTCGCGAGGGGGAAAGGGAAAAGAAAACGGCAAGATTCTCTTCTTGCTGTTTTGAGATACGACGATGAGTATCGCCGGAGTGGCGGAAGGTTTTCAAAGGACTCTCCCGGGCGTTTGTTGGACGCGCTATGACACGCGAGCCATCGTATCGCCAGAATAAAAGGATGGGTGAGCCGGAAGGGAAACAAGAAAGTTATCCTCGGATTCTCAGAAATGTAGTCTTTTTCCAGGCGGAGAGAAATTCGTAGGTAGGTGAGCAGAGCAGGTCGGATGAACGGGGGTGGGTGATTTGTGCGCGAAAGGGATTACCGAGGGTAGAAGAACGGGGATACTACGCGCTCTCTCGAAAATCGAAGATCCTCTGGACCTGGATAAAGGATTCGTTCGAAATTTAAAATGCAAGCCTGCAATTTAGTGAACTTGAGATAGCTTTCCCTTTCTTATATTCGATGTTTGGGAATTTTTTCCAATTGCCAGTTAGTCGAGAATGTCAATGTCTCGCATAATTATTCTGTTGTTGCTCACTGAACTGTTGTCGTAAAATTTGCTCATCGTAAGTAAACGAACGGAAAAATGTTGAAAATGGAACAAACAACGGTGAAGAAAAACAGCAAAACAGCAGGGTTATTTAAGGTATTTTGACACCAACACGCTGCAATCTTACTCGTGCGCGACGCACCAGCTAGATAACAACCCTTCGATAGAGGAAGCTCTTCTTGTTTCTGTCCCTCGATCCTTTTCAAGTCACGACGAGACTCTCTCTCTCTCTCTCTCTCTCTCTCTCTCTCTCTCTCTCTCTCTCTCTCTCGACGCATCTGCCTCTTTGAAATCGAGGATTTCCACTCTCGAGTATACGCTTGCGCGGAATCAGGTCGTAATTCTTTGATGGAGAAGCAACCCTGAGCATCGTAAGATGTGTGTGCCTCGCACATTCAAAGTAGCAACTGTCTGTGCCTGGGTTTTGCGAATATTTTCCCGAAACGAAGGGTATCCCGTTGAACTTCCTATCGTAATCCGAGTCTCGTTAGTCTCTATTAACCGTGTAACTTTTCGAGAGTAAAGAGAGCGCGATCGATCGCTTGGCCATCGGTGGGAAAGTTAAAGACGATGGTGACGCGTTGAGGTGATTTTTGTTGTCAAAGTGGGAGGTGGAATAGTGTCGATTAAAATGTGACGGTGAAGTGTACGGTGTATAATGGTAAACGATTCGACGTGAAATTATGTAATTGGTTAATATATGTGTAATACGTGTATACGAGTTCGCCGTTATCGAAGAAGATACCGAGGGACGCGCGTCCGTGAAGTCGATTTATCGATGAGTATTCGCGTCGCGACGGAAGACTCTTCTTCCGCGATGCAAATCCTCTTTCCCGGAAGGAAGAACACCGTAATTGGGAGATGAACGTATTACCCCCTTGCCATGCGAGATTTATGGCGGGCGAGCGAGCAAGGAGAAGCTCGTATCGCTCTGGTGAGCCGCGTTTGCAACCAGCCAGAGAGAAAATTATCTAGCCGATCTGTCGGGGACACTCGTCGACCGGCTGGAAGGGTATTGCACGTTTGAGCGCGACGTCGCCTTTATTTCGCGCCAACGGCTGATAATTCCCGCGTGTAAACGGCCCTCGGGAATCCGACGAGCGGATTATTTGTCGTCTGGCACGAAGTCATTCGACGAGAAATGGATCGGAGATCTCTCCTCGTTCGATAAATGATGCATAATACTTTCACGGGCTTTCATCATTCTGCGCTTCACGCTCGGAAAGCGAAACTTTAATAATCAAGCACCCCGTCCATCCGATTTCTACGAATACCCGAGAAGGCGAGTTATCGCGTTCCTTCGGGTTCTAGTTCATCCTTAACCTTTAGCTCTTCTACCTTGTCCTGGCGATTATATTGGTCACTACAGTGTCGAATATGAGACAGAAACAGATTCCTTAGGCCTCTTACGCCTACTATGTTTCCGATCGAGGAGAGGGATCGAGGGAAGTACCAACAAAGGGATAATAGGTAGCTAGAAGAAGAAGAGAACAAGTCAACTCTTCCTCCTCGGATCCTAGAATTATAAATTTAACGGGCTCGCAGATTGCCTCTTTGTGAGCGCTTCGGACAAGTTTAATTAAAATTCTTGGCGATGTGTGTCGCCGAGCCGTAACGTCGCCGAATGAATGCCGCTCGGATATTTGAACATGAATAATTTCTCAGTCCCGCGCGAACAATTTTCTTAGTTTGATTATTCGACCGTGCCTGCCATTCCGTCGTCCACCTTTGATACCGAGTAATTACAATTTGCCAAATTTCTATATCTATCGACAAATACAAATTAATAAGTAGCAATATCAAGATTTGAAAATAAAACCTACTACCGAGCAGCAGATGCTTCCTGTCCGAGCGTCCGAGCGTTTCCATTTTGTCCTTTGCCTCGGTTTCAGATCATTGAAAGCCTCGAGAAAAGCTTCCTCGCGGAATAGAAAATATCCGTTCGCCGAGAGGAAGGAAATTGGCGACGTATAAGATAGGCGAAAGAAAGAAAGAAAGAAAGAAAGAAAGAAAGAAAGGAAGGAAGGAAGGAAGGAAGGGGGAAAAAATGGAAACACCGATGGAATAGGGGCACGTACACTGGAAGTGGTGTTTCGTGAAACGCACGGCGAATGGAAACAGATAGTGCAACGATGGACTGAGACAAAGGACGCTCGTCTGGCGTAACAAACTCTGGACCGCGGCCGAATTGTGTTCAGAAACGGCGGGGGTGGATAAGCGTGCACGCGTGTGTGCGCCCCGACATTTCTCTTCGCCGCGCTGCGAGGAAAATCAAAACGGGGGGCGTCGCGGGGAATAATTTTTTAGTAGTTTTATTTTGTATCTAATACTTTTCAAGAATCCAGAATCAGGAAAAATAACTTTCCGCGTCCAATACTACCTTACCAAAATCATTGGTTGGTTCACTCTTTGGCTGTTCGCTACCCTTATCATTGTTGGTCACAGCCCCTGGCGCTCGACTCGAAGCACACTTCTTTCGCACCTCGCCCTCTCGATTATCCGGTACAGGTCTAGGCCGAATTTTCGTGCCAAGTGCACGAGATAACGAGGCGGTCCTTATTCGTCGTACGATAGTTATCACAGATAGACACGCAGGGTAATCGACGCTTACTGGGCTTCCTGAAGATGGTAAAGAAAAGAAATGTCTAAACTAACTTACGAGTGGATATCTAGGAAAGTCTTGGCTGTACCTAACGAGTAGGTTAGGTATCCATATTCTTCCGATAGCGTACGTTAGTAGCGTAGTCAGGGTGAGACAGTTCCGGCCTGTCTCACCCTGTTGTATCCCCATTGGTCAGGTCCGCGTCAGGCCCAGGCTAGACAGCCGAAGAAAGTAACGCGATGGACCCGCGCGAAAAAGAACGGCTCGCGACAAAGACGAGGTACGCGGCGTCGGTCGTGTACGCGTACGCTTGGATGCAGTGATCGGAAGTGAGCGAGCAGTGGTGACCGACGGGAGGACGATGCATCACTCCGGTGGTACCGGTTACGGGGCCGGGCCTCAGGAGCGAGTGCACCAGGCGCCGCGAACTACCGGCCAACCGGACAAGTGTCCATACGAGACCTACCAGGCGCAGATACCGGACTGCTGTGCGGCAGCAGCCGCGGTCCAGGATCCGTATCCACGACCCCCGAGCGGATACGACGGCAGGTGTTACGACGAGTGCCATCGCAGGACTCCCTATCAGGAAGATACCTATGCCCAGGTACGTGACACCAGACTTTCGTATTTTTTCGGGATCAGTTGAAATATTCGAGTGAACTGTTTCGCGTATGCCGATTATTCAGAGCAAAAACGATATTTATCAATCAATATTTGTTATTGTTCGTTGAAGATTAAAACTCACGCCCAAAAAACTTACAACGATACACCGTGTATGGGATTTTGTTTTATAGCGTCTGAAAATTCTCTGAGGTTAGCGGTATTGGCGATAAATAAAACCACTTGAGTAGTTGAGTAGTAACCATTCGATTACTACGATATTAGTGGTCAAGCGGTTGTCGAATCATCACCAGAGTGCCATCTTTTTTTCAATGAAATCTCATTCCCTTTTGGAATGCCCTGGCCGGGCATGCGTGCTGCCGTGCTTCTTTGATCCCAGCGTTGGACCTAAAATTAACGATACACGCATATTTCTTTGAGCTTCGAATATTAACGCGTCGTTTTAAACTATTCCTTAAACTATTCCCGCTGTTACGTATTTTCCACCCGCACCTCTATCTCTTGCGCACCTGATCCTTCTTAACTCACGTTTCAACCGACCGACGGCACTTAACGTTAACGTTAACCTTCAAGAATTAAACGACAGTAGACCGTATCTTTTTCCCTTTTCCCATTCGTAGAGAATTTAACTGCTATCAGATAACGGTGATTATTTATAGATAACTGGTCTTAAAGTAAATATATTACATTTATGAATCGTGTTGTATGGATGACTATAGAGTAAGTAGAAAAAATGGATGCGTGTACAAGCATGTAAAAGCATTTAGCGGAGGAAAGATGAGCTCAACAATCGGTCGCCAATCACTAGACGAGTAAATTTGAGTTTATAAGAATTTCAGCTTTGGAAGGGAAGGCATCAAGTGCGCTTTTTGAACATAAATACGTGCGAGGGAAGTTAAAAAAAAAAAAAAAAACGTTAACGATCCACGACGGAGAATGAATATTCGTTTACAATTCTTTACCGTAACACGTATTTACCGTACGGGCTGTTTGTTCCAACGCTTAAACTCGAAATGTATCATAAACGAACATTTGTCAACGTGAAACAAACTCGTTTTACCTTTGACAAAGATGTTCGCCTGTTGTTTTTAATTTATCATAAAAAGTAATAAAGAAAAGTGCATGTCTTTCCTTTATCATCTTTATTCGTTCGCGTCCCAGCTGTCAGCCGAAGTGCTGTGTCCGCTGCGTCCAATATCGAAAATGTTCGTCACTGTCAACAATATTCGTTGCGAACAGTCGTAACGCTATTTCAATATCGATAGAAAAAAAATGTCCAAAGAGTGGGGAAAAAAAAATCGCTATTTTCCATAGCCTTTCGTTTCATGACCCGGTTGTCAAGTGAAGTGTATCGCTACGTACAACGGCAAAAAGATCTGTCCCTGACAATAACGATCGTTACGAACTATGTATTGACGTGTTTCAATTAACATTGGAACTCGCAGAATTTGACTCGAAATTTCTAGGTTACCTTCGATTTTTATGCTTCGTGCAATTAAAAATAGCAGAAGATTCTACGATGAAGAGTGAAGGGAGAGCGTCTCCATTATTCCTCTTCGTTCCTTTATCTTACAACCCAGAACCTATTACAATCTACATTCGTATACATAGTGTCTCTAAACCTTGAAACCTTCTTCGCATAGGTCCATCAAGTCCATTCTAAACGCGAAGGGGGGGGGGGGGGGGAGAAAAAGGAAACCAGTTCGAACCCTAAATTATCTACCTGGCTAAGCTGATAGCGTATTCATCCGAGTACGTAATATTAACGACGTAGATCCATAGGTGCATCTCTCGACGTGGATTCACGTTCGTCAGCCGGAAACCGGACCGATCGTATAGAAATCGCGAGATTCGCCACGGCGCACGGGGTGAAGCTTCTGCCAGCAGCCCTCCCGACGGCCATTATGGGTTTTCGCGATCCGAAAATTGATTCGACGAGTGTCGCGGTGCATACCTCGAGTTCGAACTTTTGCCGTACGGTACATTTGGTACTCGTATCGATTTGGCCCAGTTTCCTCGTTCCGCGTTTCGTCGCCATATTTTTGGAATTCAACACGGCGGCTCGCGGCGGCTCGCTGCGCGTTGCTAAAAGAGAACAGAGGAGGACGGAGAACGGGGAAATGCTACCGTCAAAAATAAATCAACGTTTATTCTTCGGCAATAAGCCCCGGAATGCAGCCACCTGTCACTCCCGAACTCGTTCGTCATTGCCCTGATGCAATTTCGATGCGTAATGCGCGCGCGAAAATGGTCACGTAGGCGTCGCGTTGCTTTGTTCTTTCTTTTTTCCTTTTTTCCCCCCTTTTTTTCTTCCTTTTTCGCCAATACATTTCACAATTATCGAGGAAATTAATGGCATTTCTAATCGATCGAATTTGCGACTCGGAGCTCGTGAGAAGTGTTATTAAAAATGTTTTAGAAAAGAAAATGAAAATTAATAATATTTTATTATATATTTCATTGTATTTAAAATCTGTATCTGGCTTTGTTTTCATAATATTCATAGCGTGAAAATATGATTTTCCTTGAACGTGATGAAATTTTTCATTGAATTTCCGAGAAAACCGATAATGGATTGAATCAGAGGCGTAAAATATTAAAAAATGTCTAAATTAATGTTTCACATGCGATATCGCATAATTTGATTTCATATGCCCTAAATTAATTATCGAAATTTGTTAAAAATCTTTGCATTACATTCGTTTCATAAATCCGATTCAACAATGGAGCCTGAATTAGCCATTGGTTCGAATTAAAAATCGAAAAATATATCACTCCTACCCCGATGCTTGTAACGTTACAGGATCCAAGGTGGAGAAGAAAATCGATGACAAAAGATTCACGATTGTTGGCCTTCGTTGCCTCTTCTCTTTTCCTACTTTCTAAAGAAGAAACAAGCAATCTTTATCTCTTCGAATGACTAAATCGATATGAATTCGTGAGAATTTAGTTGTTGTTAACGTCTATATTAATGTTTATGATAAAATTATGGAATGCTTGTAAACTCGATGAACCCTCTATTCACTCTCTCTCTCTCTCTCTCTCTCTCTCTCTCTCTCTCTCTCTCTCTCTCTCTCTCAATTATAAGAAAAACTATATGAAAATTATAAAAATATTAAATTGAACAATCTATTCGAATCACCCTCCCATTAAGTCACAATTGAAACAACTTTTGTTCTTTACATCCAAATTTAATTATTTGAAACGGTACGTTCGAAGTTTGTAGAGGAAGCAAGAAACGAGCAGCATCTTCTGTAAGATAAGACGGAGAAGCTTTGGAGAACGCTATTTCGTCGTTCACGAATCGGGACCATTTCTCGTACGGAACGAGGACTAATTAGAATTCGAACGATATTATCCATAAGGTATTTCCTTAATACCGCTGGACTGAACAACATTCTAAGGCACAAGAACAATGTGAATCTAAATTTTGGATGGGATAAATGTATTTTGTAGTTGGGAAAAGTTACAGACAAGTTAGAGTGCTCGATGGGAAAAAATTTGGTAACGGTAAATCGAAAATTGAACTTAGATAGCTAATCGAAGAAATGGCGTTGGTGTCGTAGGATGTACCTCCGAGCTTCCATCGGCCCCAATCCAGACTGGGATACGAGGAGCGTCCCCAATCTCGCGTGGGATACACCTCGGATTCTAGGTGCACCAGCGGACTCGGGTACGATGACACGGGTGGTGGTTACCTGGACCAGGGCGACCCGAGAATGTATTGCACCAGCGGTTACTGCATGGGGGACACCATGATGGCCGCGAGCAGAGGCGTCTGCGGCGAAGAGGTCGAGCTAGATATGCGTAGGCACATCCAGGCATGTGCCTGCACCTGCAACCACATGGGCTACGGGAACTACATGGACTATCAGGTAAATTGCCCGTCTAATTGATATCGTCTTCCACCGTGGTTATGAGCCAGCTCGCGGGGGACATTATGAAAGTGAAATGGAATCGATTTCGGTTCGATTAACGTTCCCGTGCGCCGTAGATGATTGCGGCTGTTGAACGCCGTTGCAGGGACGGTGCATCGCAGTTCCGAATGGATAAGGTGTTTCGTTCCCGTTTTTCGTTAGTTTTGATTAGGAAACATTAATTTTTGATCATTTCCCGGAGTTTCGAAGGTAAACGTTTCCCGTTAATAGCTCCGGTTCTGGTCTAGTTCTTGCATGAGGAAGAAAGCTGGACATGGCCCGGTTCGGCAAACGAAGCTTAAAAGTGTCCAACTTCCAACACGTCCGAACTTCATCGAACGAACGGCTTTCAAGTCCTTCACTCTGAAACAGGATCCTAAAGAAACTCGGCTGCACACTTTACTAGCAGGTCGAGCCCGAGGACACGCGAAAGCCCCACGTCGAAAAGTCGAAATGCTTCAAATGGATTCTTTTTAACCGTACTACTTTCCAGATTACTTTCTTATTAAACGCGACATAACTGTTCGGTTTTTTAGCTCGGCATTGACCGTATGCCGAAGACGTCCATCGATCGACTAGAAAACGTCTACTATCTTTTTAAATTAGAATATTTCAAAAGTGTTGCTAATTATTACACAGAGTGTTTCAATTGCCTTGCGCAAGGAAATATTCGATCCAGCTTCGCTAAAGAAGAATAAAAAAATGAAAAGTAAGAAAGACCGTATGCGTATAGGAAGCGCGTCGTTTGTAATTGAATCGATTCGCAAGCGCGTTCCGTTGCAGTGCAAGTAAATAACTAACGCGTACGGAGAGGCGCCGGTGGGCTCGTCAAATTATTACAGTTCGTGCTCCAATTCTCCGGCGGCGTTCATCCCGCTCTCTTCCCACCTGCGTAACCGGTCTCGTTTAGGCCACCATCGCGAAAAATTCGTTGCAGTCTGAAAAATTCACAAAGAATCCCTCGTCTGCCACGGCTCTATGCTTCCCCCAGCTCCGAGCAGCGCCTTCTAGCCTTTTATATCGGGCCTTGAAATTCTCCCTGACTGGAATCGTGGAACACCATGGCTGACGATAGAATGGCGACGAAGGGGTGAAGAAGAGACGGGCAAGGATGAAGAAAGGAAGGATGACGAGGCGGCACTCGGTTTTCGCCGAAAGGAAAGACCCGACGGCGTTATACTCTAAGTCTTTACGATTACGTACTTGCGATAACGTACGAGCCATCTATGTAACCTCGACAAAAGGTTACCCTTCTTACGGAGAGCTATGGCGGCCGTTTGTTACCGCACCGTTTTCTCTACCTCCTTTCACATCGTGGACGCGAGCTTTGCGAGACATTTCAAGGTTCCCTAATGTCACGGGAACATGTCCAACTGCGATGAGAATGATCGATTGTTCTTTTATCGATCCCTGGGAAACGTACGCGGAGGTGGGGACAACTTTTATGTAGCCAGGAGAAAGGTATCACGTTTCCTTTTGACCAACCGTTCATCGGAAATACATAATCGAGCTTATATATATCGAGCTATTATTTAAGGGACGTGATAAATTATTAATAATATAAGAATAAATATGTTTGCAAATTAGTGACACTTGGATTGGATGAACATATTACATAATAATCAAGTTGTTACGTTGTCTCAAAATTCGAAATGCTTTAAACCTGCCTCTCGGCAGCAAGGAACACATGGACACCTTGTATTCCGGCGTGTTGCGAGCCTCCCAGCATTGTTTCTTTACGACTATGCGCGAACCCTCCGTGCGAACGTATCTTTCGCGCTTGACTGGAGCGCAAAGCATCCCCGACGACCGTACCGTTGCCGAAAAGAATTTCACCTCTCGATACGATCACTTTATCCTTCCCACGTGCGATACTGCAATTAAACAGGCGAAATTTTCTTAACGTGTCAACCGATTTTAACTAACTCGAGCCCGATATATTGTGTATATTATGCATAGATGCGAATCAAAAAAGTACGAAAAAATTCAAGGAAGAAAACAATCTGAGAAAGGAGGAAAATGCAAACGAGGAGGGGCAAAAAGAACGGTAGCGGACAAAAAAGAAAAAAGGAGCGGAAAAAGTGTTCTCTCGCGAAAACGAATCCTTTTGAGCGAACCGCGCGGTCCTCTGGCTCGAACTTTGCCATCAGTGCCCTCGTTTGACCAGGTAAGCCGCGCGGTTACGGGAAGAAAAAAAAAAAAAAAAAGAAAGAAAAAAAGAAACACCCACACTGGCACATAGAGAGTCGTGTATACGTGTACGTACAAGGTGCACATAAAGAAGTATAACAGAGAAAGAGGCGAACAAAGACGAAAAAAGAAATTCATTTTGAAATGGCGCTGCCCACGGAGATGCTACACGTCGAACTCCAGTGTCCTGGTTCGTGGTAGCACCCTGAATTCTGGCTAGCTGCCAGTCAGTTGCAAAAGGTCCGGTAGAGATCCACCAGCGGCGCGCGGGAGGGATGCGGCGGGGTGAAAAAGAAAAAGAGGAAAATAAAAGTGGTACGCACGTATCTATCATCGTAATACCTGTCAGGTGCGGCCGAGTGTGCGTGTATCCGGGTGCACACGCGAACAGATCCGCACACCTGACCGTGTATGTTCGCAGGAGTGGAAGAAGAGAGGGCAGCAACCCGTTGGATAGCCGCATGCGAGTAAAACTTTTTGAAAACCATTTCGACCAGGTAGAGAATCCATTTTCGGACGTTGCTGCGAAGAGAAAGGGAGAGGGAGAGGGGGGAGAGAGAGAGAGAGAGAGAGAGAGAGAGAGAGAGAGATGCAGCGATGTCGAATGAAAGGAGATGAGGACAAGGAGAGAGATAGGAGCACGCGAACGTGTAAGGGGTGAACAGCAGTGGAGAATGGAGGGATGGAACGTGCATGCAGGAAGGCAGAAAGTAAATGGTGGCGCGAGAGAGAAGAAGAGATGCACTGGGCTTCGCGGAACTAGCCGGGGATTGAAGGGGTGACGTTACCGCTGCACTGCAGCAAGCAAACTTTGGCAATATACATATGTATGTATATTGGCTCGTGTGTGCACTGCCGGCCGTACGAGCAAAGAGCGCACATAGGGATGATCTGGTCCTTCGATGAAGCTCGTATATTCCCTTCCCTTTTTTTCACTCTCCTTCTTTACCTGATTTACGTACAGACTTTTTTGGATCCCAGCTAGCCTTTTATCTATGAGTAAACCTTTTGTCTTTCCATTTCGGTTTGTTTTTTTTTTTCTTTTTTTATACCGTGGCATATGGCAGCGTCGACGTTCGGCAGTACCACCGAATCTCGATTGGGAAGCGCTGTGCGTAATCACTTTTGATTGACCTCTCGTCTGGTTTAGTACGATGAAATGTGGTTGTTTGTTGACGCACTGGTGTAAAGTCAGCATGAATTTTTTTACCTATTTCGGTATCCATCCCTACTGAATATGTTGAACGTTACATTCAGATATAGAAAAGATATGGACACCGCTATTCAAGTTAACAAGCAATTCGAAGACTCGTAAGTTAAAAATAATCATCTCCATAACGAAATAGTTGAATCTACAAGTTGCAGTTACGTACAATCTCGTAAAAGTCTGACAAGTTTGACATAAAAACGATGGCAATAAGAGAGGAGTCTCTTTGTCAACAAATGTCAGGCATAGTTATGTCGAGAGACAGATGCTTATTAAAAATAATTATATAATATTAAAACATCACCATTACGAATCGGGTTAATTTCGAGTACCTTTTGTACTCGTTCGGTCCGTTTTTAAATTACAAACGGATAATAAAAACCGATGGAAACGATTAAACGGTTTTTATCTTCATTTTGTGCACTTTATGCGAGATACGTGCAATGATTTTTAAAAGATATTAGCTTTTTAAAGCAGTCTTTAATGAATTTCGAATGTTTCCAGTCCTCGGCTGATCATGATTTATTTAAACGATTTCGCGTTGAACTTAATTTTTACGTGTATCGTTAACGATGGCTATCGTAAAACTTTTGATTAACTACCAGTTGGACAAAAGTGAGGTTATAATAAAATAAAGTAAGAAAGAGTTAAATGTTTTTGGAAATATCACGTTGGACAATTACATTAATTAAAGAAGAGCTGTAGAAGAAGAATATCGAACATTTCTACCCGGCCGATACACAGTCGATACACAGTCGATACATAGCCCCGATAATTTGTATCAGCGGCCGTATAAAGAAATAACACAGTCAGACAAAAACGTTGAAAACTTCCGGATCGTAAGTAACTCTCGCAATGAGGCGACGATTCGGGCATGACGCCGGAGCGTGAAACATTCGAAATGAACGTTGTCAAAAATCTCGAAACGATAAATCCCGGCTGGATCTGAGAATTTGGAATTCATGGCCGTGCGTTTAGCGTGCACCCCGCTGGCTGGACGAGAGTTGTCGTTCCGTTACGCGACGGATATTGGATTTCCTCTGTTTCCGCGAGTTGAATTCGAGTTGACCCCGCTCGCTTGTCAACATAAGTGTGCAACATAAGCGCGCATTTTTTTTTTTTTTCTTTTTTTTTTTTCATTTTTTGCCTAGCCCTCTCGGCTAGGCTAGCTGCCAGACACGAATGCCAGAAATATCCAACGTTATTGTGGCTTATCTAGTGGGCTGTTTAAGGCGACTTTAATATTCCGCGTCGCCCACGATACCGAAAGTTTTATCGCGCTTCTCCCTTTGTCGTTAACCACCGTGCACAGCACGCGATTCACAATTTTTCCTGCCATCCTTTTCAGGTCGCATTTCGTTATCTGCCGCATACTGACAGTTGAAACGCAAACGTTCACGCTATCCGATTGGCCGTGGTATCCCGATCTCAATGCGAATTGATTTTTCCTAATCAAATTTAACTTTGAAACTCGAAAATTATATTTTTCCTTTTTCACATGCGCATTCCCTTACAAACGTGTGTACAGATCGTACAACTTAGTGGAACATCCGAGCTCGATCAATCGTAAAATTCGGAATTTCGATCTTCTTTCCACCGCCGTAAGAATATACTATTGCTACTCCATATTTTTTAATCTTTCATCGTTCTACGTACAATTCGTCGAAATTATTTCTCTTTTTATCCACGAGTTGGACGTCAGTTCAATTTCGTTTCAAATTAGTAGTGAAATGGAAACTGAACTCACCAGTAATCGGACAATGTTATTCATCTGCCACGGCTCTTCTATCGTTAGTTCACTCGTATTGTAGTAACCTCGAAAATTGACCAAGGAAAAGGAAAAAGGACCAACTGGCGTAGAAAGCAAGATAAAATATAAAGGTCATTACCAAATGAAAACCGATGGAGATATGAAATTTTGAAGTCAAATGACAAATCGTTCGCGCCATCGAACAAGTTTTTCATAGATTCAAAAAGATGTCAACTGTTTTTTCCTCCTTCCACACTTTCTCTTTCGTTCCGTTCCGTTCCATCGTTCCTTTCCTAATTGCTGGAGTTACTTCGGAGTTACTTCGGAGTGACCTAATTGCCCCTACCCTTCCTAATGAAATACTTTGAGTTACGACACGACTTCCTGCAGACCCAAGATATTTCCTCCGCGCGAAGGCACAGCAGCATATTTCGCAGCATTATTGAGAAATTCAAATTGTTTTTTACACGAACAAAATCGACTGGAAAGAACATTCTATTATTAACAGTAAAACGTACTGTGCAAGATTAAGATAATTAGACGAAAAGTAACCCTTCTAACGCACAGCTTAGTGTGTTTAATGCAACGTTGCAAATTGAAAAAAGGTGGGCCATAAGGCGGAGCAAAATTATTTTTGAGACACGATGGTCCCTGGATATTCGTTAAACTTTCTTCTTCATCCGAATGGAAGGTAATCGAAGTTTTCGCGTTCAAACTTGGTCGCGTTCAAACTGCTTCGTACTCTTCTAGCCAGATTACCTAGCGTTGCCCGTAAAAATTGGAATTAGTTCTCTGTTACGGGTGTGACAAGATTAGTTTCAAAATTGTTGAACACTTTTCGATACAAGTGAACTGAAAAAAGCATTCCTATGTACGCAACGTAACCCCCTTGCAAACTATGCATCCGCGTGAAAGATATTGATATTTAATAGAAAATATAATTTTATTAAACGAAGAATTTGACGTTGTTGAACAAAGCGAGGTAGTCGGAATTCTCAGTTGATGAATTTGTAAAACGAGCGTAACTTAACCGCGGTGTAATTACATCGTAAACTGTGCTGTCCATATGGAAATTGCTAGATTAACCGATAGAACCGTATAGGGTGTAAAGTTTGGACTCGAGTCGAGCGGAGAACGATTGAGAATTCCGTGTTCATAAGCGGAACGCGCTGCTTTGAATTTACTTAATACAAATTGGAATTAGTTTGATAGCCTGTTACGTGGACGGCTGATATTTATTTTACAAGAACATGTACATCTGAACCACAATCGGACTTACCACGAATATAACAATTTATTATACCGTGACCATCCAGTTCGTATTCACCGTGGACCTAATTCATCGCCTCGCTGCTTGTCGTATTTAAAGTGGATATCTTTCGAATTTATATTACGGATATATGAAAGTCGATTAATATATAGTATATTAAAATTAATTTAAAATGGACGCGGGCTAACGGATCAGCCGTGTTAATCGTCTGCCGAAGAGACCTATCGACTGTTTCGTATCGCACAGGTGCAACTTTCAAAGGGAACGCGGTTATTTTACAATTTTCCAGGAGTACCGTTGTAATATTAAAAAAGAAGGAAATTTCAAAATCTAGAATCGCTATAGAATCATAAAATGAATTTTTAACTACAACTACGTTTGCCAGTTTTACCTCGGATTAATAAAATTTTGATTGCGCCAAAGAATACTATTTTACGTTCAATTCGAGCCCGAAGAGTCTGAGATCGCAGAACGAGCAGAAGAGAAAATAGGGAAGAAAAAGGAAGAGAAAGTATTCATTGGTGAGGAGAACGATAGATGGGTGTGTAGTTGACCGACAGAGCGGTCGGAAGTGAGCGAACGTCAAGGGGTTGTTTCGGCGTACCGGGCTGGACAGCCATTGTGGCCGCTAATCGAATTTTTCAAAATCGACGTCGCCCCCGCTACCGTCTTTTTGCTCTTCCCATCCGGCAGCTTTGTCGTCGCCGCGATCAAATTTTAATTGCGTTACCGCAGCCTGGAAAATAACTGGAAAACGCCGCAGCCCCCGACCTAATTGTCACATGTTTGAGGTGAGAAATTGAAGATGGAAGACGAGAAAAAAAAAAAAAAAAAAACAAAAACAGAAAAGAAAAAAAAAAAAGAACAAGAAAAAAGCGGGAAACGCGCCGGGAAAACGTGCCAGTTTCGCTCGAACAATTGCCATTTCGAAGGATGTCTATCGTTTTGGCAATGGGCAACATATATTGTTAATTTTACCACCCGTACTGAAAGGTGAATGGACTTAATATCGAATCTAATGGTAGATCATGAATTGCACTATGACGGAATGTCAATTGTCCGAGGTACATTTATCCGAACATCAGGTAACGTACACTTCGCTTAATTGAACATCCGATTATTCGAACACTGTTTAGTCAGTCATAATGTTAACAGAGTTTTCATCAGCTTGTATAATAAATGCCGGTATCTCTGAAGGGTGAGAATGTCGTCAGAGCGATCGGAATTGGATAATCGAAATATCATTACTGTAGTTTTAAAGCAACGCCTTCGCGATGGCGTTGCTTTAAAAATAATATTCACAGTGCTTAATACGAATACGTATTTTTTGTCAATCCTTATCATTTCGTTTCGCTGGAATTTTCTCGAATCGAGGCATCTTCTACCGTAATCGGCTCAAGTATTATCCATGCAGAATGTTTGCAGCCCGTTACGTAACGACGATAACGATCGGAGCATCGAATTAATCGTTGTGTACCGTAACCAGTCCGTGACGTTCGAGCATAATTTCGCACGCTTTCTTGTTGATACGCAATTATTGGACGTGATTTAATCCATATCTGAACTACACCCACCGCCAGTACAGTGTCCATTCGTTCCTTATTACAATTTTTTAATTTTTATTTAGCGACCCTTTTTTGCCAGCGAATTTATTCGAACGACGAGTGATGGAATAAAGATATTATTTATAAAAATACATTTTTTACCTTAATGGTTCAGATTCCCATTGATGAATTCCTATTTCTAAACGTATTTCTCAAATCGAATCAATCACCTTCGATTTTCCTACGGGTTGCCCCATTAAATCTGAAATCCTCGTTGGGTTCATATAACTCCCTATCCTGGTTTTTCTTTTCTTCTTTTTTTCCCCTCCGTCTGTACACCTGTTGTCACCAAAATCGTTTTTACGAGACTGATCGGCGAGATATACGATCGAGGGCAATATTTATTTAAAAACGCCTATGCGCGTTCGATCTAACGCGACCTTTTCGTTTACCTACCTATGATTATTGCGGATCAGATCGGATGTATCTAAAATAGCAATGGCGAATTAAAAGACGGTTCGATAGATTTGGCTAAGTAAAGAACCCTTGAACTATCAGCATCGAAACTTATCTATCTATCGACTGTGCGTTATATGCGCGAACATTTGTTTGTTAAATCGAAGTGCGAACGTTTTATATGCGTGGTTAGCTTTTCCAAACAAAAGCGATATCGCTAACTTTCACGCTCAGAAGGAAGGATAAAGGGGGGGAGGGGGAGCGAAGGCGACTATGTACGGTAATCTACAAAAGCGTGAAACCGCGAATTAAATTCTTCGACTTCGTTCGAAACCCGTGAAATATTGTTTCTGCGGATTAATACAATACAACTTTTGCCACGCATACGGGTTGCCATAAGTCATTTATGTATAAATACATGTATAAATACATATACGACGAGGCGGCACTTCCCATTTTTTTCACTCTGTAATACTTAAAGAACCGGCAGTTGAATGAAATATGTAAAAGTTCACACTCATTGATGTGTTTTATATACCAAAAGGAAGATCTTTTATAAACATTTGCGTCATAGAACTAGTGTTCACTTCCCGCGGTTACAAGTCCAATTTACTTCCTTGTAAACTTGATGAAACTCTTGCAAGAGATAAACTTGAAATTTATATAAAAACTATTACAAACACTACTGATTTTTGAAACATAATATTCAGATCTATTCTATTCGTTATCGTGAAATATATTTAAAAACTAAAGTTCTATTAATTTGATTTGTTAGTCGTTTTAGCTCGAAACGTTTCCGATACGAACACAAATCGAAGGAAATTAGTTATTCCGCACAATGGAAACAAAGTCGAACAGACTCAATAGAGAAACCATGAACTTTCGAGATCAGTCGTCAACAGTCGATCGAACGGAATGGTGCAGGTAGGTTCGAACTCGTCAAAGTAGATATTGAGTTTTGCGATCGGACAGAACGTTCACGGAAATACCATGCAAGAACAACTCGAGATTCGAATCTCGCGGCCCCTTTTTTTCTTAACGCGAGAAAATCCATCATGGCTCCGGGTTTATGCCGGAGTTCTACCGACTAAAACCCCACGGTGGCCGCAGCCTCTCTGCGTTACCGAGAGAGAACCGAGAACTCGAAACGAACACTTCCAGTCCCCCCTCCCCCAGCGTCAGACGGGTCTGAAACAAGACCCTTTTCCCCACCCAAGGATTACTTGGCATCGATTTCGGGGCCATCGAAGCCGCTGCCATCCCACCTGGGAAGGGCGGGTGGTGGTCGCGCGCAATGGCGAAAGCAGGCCCCCACCGTCGACGAAAGTGACTTCCCCGTGCCCTTGCACTCCCATCTAGTCGTCCCCATCCGGGCCGTCGGAAACTTGTAACCTTGATTAACGAAACTATATTATTAATTATCTTCGTATATTCGTTTTCATTCAGAATGTTGTTCGCTTCGCGTGATTAAGACGATCTCAAAAAGTGGACAATATCAAGGCGAAAGATTTACGTTTCAATACGTTGACAATGGTTCTCGGCGATTTAATGGAGTAACGCGTGACAGTCGTAACGGAAAACGTAACCGGTAGAAGTGGAGGTAGCAAGGCGGAGGGGAAAATTTCTTCTACGCGGCAACGTTCCCGGATCTTCGTAGAAAACTGAAGTCTGGAAGCATGCGATAGACGCGATAACAAAATGGAATTAAAGTTGGAGCGATTAGCCGATATTTCTGTCGTGCAACACGGATTCGGAATAGCATAGAAGCAAACTGGTTCGAACCGTGCTTGAAAATGCATACATAGAGCGACGTGTGTAACGCTTTGTCCGAAACGCGTCGTTCAAAGTAAGAGACAAAAACCGAGGCGGGCTCTATCGAGAGCTCCAAATAAATTGCAAAGCGTGTTGTGGTGTATCTGCCGCTGGTTGTACAGCAGGTTGAAATGGGAGCGCAGCAACAGAAGCCGTGGTGGAAAGCGAGTAGAAGCGATGCTTGTCGGCATCGATTTTGTTCTATTGATTTCGCACAACCCACGCGAGAAGAGAGTACGACCGAGATGGAAGACCTTGACATCAATATCAGGCAGAACAGCTACCATCGCTTCGTCCCCCTTACCGTACGTTTTATCCCCACCAGCGGCGGGCTCTATCCCCACTTCTACGTGGGACACGAGCACGTGACACGAATCGGAGCCGAGCGGCGCAGGAATCGGACGGAGTCGGCTCTCCTCGTAAATACCCGTACGTTTCAACCCCCTAGAAACATCTGGCCCGGATGGCCGAACGTAAGTTACCGGCGTAATATGGCGCGAGCTGTGAAATATTCCGGCTCGAAGCTTGCCGGCGGCGACTTATATTTAAATAATTATACAGGCCCAGTTCCATATTTTCGACGTAATTCCTCACGCAAGTAGTGTACCGGTGCAACCGGTACCGGTAGACCTTCAAAGGTCTACTTTAAATGTTAAATGCAGCTGTAATGGGAGAAACAAAGGCCCGTATATAATAGCCACTGTTCCAGTCCGTATTGTTCGATTTAATGGCGTTTTTCTCTTCGATCACTGAAAATCTCACTCGCGATGATACCTTTACGAGGACGCTTTAATGCCGTAGTAGTCTCGGTAACGCGATAAAACGAAAGATTTTGCACTTAACAACTTATATTAACGGCAACGGATGATTTGATAGGAATTTTCGCACACGAATTTGCATACGTTTAATAGCTTTAATAAACTGCCGTTCCAGCGTAATCCTGGATAATTTATGGAAATCATATCAAAGGATAAAGGTATAAAATCGCTTGTACGACACAATTCTCTCTCTCTCGTGGTAAAGCGTCGTTTAATCGCTTGTCCAATAAATGTGAAAGTATTACCAGCTGGGCAAACTGCGTGCACTTGTATAGAGGAAAGTTACGAGGTTGTACCCCGCGTTCGGTTAAAATTTTGGAAATTCATCGAAAGCTTGAGTTCTGAAGTTTCTTAATATCTATGAATGAAGACAAACAATTGTAATTATTATTAAAATAAACACAGGTTGCAGGAACAGTGTCTGAATACGAATATGCTCTGCGGTGAAAACTAGGATGCGTTACGTGCACGTTTAATATGGAACCTGGCTTCTATCGAGGAATGGCAAATTCCGATCGCAACATCGACTACTTTTGCATCTAGCGTGAAGAACACCGGGGCGAGATCGCGATTACACGTAGCTCATTAACCGAACATTTACATGTTAGCATTGTTTGGAAGTGGCGTTTAGCCGGTATGGTGATCCACCGTAATACACGCAACAGAATTCCATTCGGTTATAATAGCATTCCGTAATGCCGGCTCGAATGTACGCATATTCCGGCGCATTATTGGCAGCAGTATATCGCTATACTCGAACGAAAAGGGATCGATCGATAGACGGAATGAGGTGGTCGTTCGGTTACGTAGGCATTTTCTTGTTTGTAGTTCATATTAACTGAATTATATATCGTTCCGATGGCCGGTCTCTCTCTCTCTCTCTCTCTCTCTCTCTCTCTCTCTCTCTCTCTCTATCTGATTCGGTATATCCAGCCCGTTCGTATCGAATTGCCGAGCAAATTGTTTTATTTTTCTGATCATAAAGAACTACCCCTTTTCTCGCTCTGCCACTTGCTGCCACGTATGCGGAATAGATCGTTTCCAAAGGTATCGACGCGATACCGTTATTCGCGGTTATTCGGTATGTGATCGATGGTACAAAGGTGGGAGAAGAAGGTGTTGTTCATCGCTTGGATGTTATAAAACTCGTCTAAATGTCTCGACGATTAGTTTCTAAAAAAACATCTCGACTCCTGATACGATATTTTACCTTTTGTCAGCGCGGGGCAAATTTCGATAGCCAATAGTTCGAGGTAAACGATACGCAACAAAGATCCAAACCACCTACCACCTTTCGTTCCCTCCAGCAAACGTCTCCCACGTTTGTTAACGTTCGCAGAAATCCGAAAACTAGGAAATTTGGTCGGGCGGAAAAGCGGGCAAATTAGCTGGCAGAATAAACATTCGGGAAAAGAACAGGAACGAGAGAGATTGACGATTTTTTAATCGAATTATCAGCCGCGAGCCCGACGCCGCCGCAGATAAATGCGCACGTTCGTCTACCTTCCGGCTGCGCCTTGGCCAATCCGGATACGGCGCAGCGGTGCCGTATAACGTGGCCGCGGCAACAATTTATGGCCGTCACAGCCGTGACCTGCACCCGCAGCTTTTCGACGCTGCGGGAGCCTCGTGTCGCGACCCGCAATAATTATTATCGAATTTCCATTCGACTCTCGTTCACCGCCCCCTCCCCGCAGGTGGACGCCGGTGCCTCCCTCCTCCTCCTCGCCCCTGATCCCTGCAGGCCGCGAAAATGGTAGACCTGTATCACTGGTAATGGAGCTCGCTGCATCCCCTCCCCCAAACTATATATAATATCCGATCGATCGGGAAAATGGGTGGGAGGGAGAAAAAGAAACGAACCGTATCGGGACACGCGTTTTAATTGCTCCTGTTTGTACTAAGCGTAAACGGTTTCTTCTCCGAGAGCTCTTTCCGGCGAGGCTCTTCTTAATGGAGTTTGATCGGTTCGAGCGGCAGCAACATCGTCTGTTAGAAAAAGTGACATGTTATAGAATTCAACGTTTCATTGGATTGGAATACCGGATGGATAATCGAAGTAACGAGGTTCGTGTTTATAATATGGTCGTTGGTAAACGGTTTAGGTTTAATAATGGAGCAAGTAAGTGTAACGTTACACGGGCAGAAAGAAAGTTTCTTTGAATGGATTTCTTTAACCTTGCTCCGCAATTCCCGCACAAAGTCCGAGAATTTATTAACGATTAAATTCTGTAGATTTCCTTCGAACAAAAGAGACGTTCCTCGTTATCAAAGAATCATCAAATAACTTCCGCGGGAATAATTCTAAAAGAAAAATTGAAGCCGTAGCAAATTTCCTTATTCACGCAAATCAGATTAACGCACGATCCGCAATTAAAATGCGTCGCATCTAATTATTCTGTTCGAAGCAATTATCGGACGCATTCGAGCGTAATTAAAAATGTCCAATAAGCTATTATTATCTATTATTGTTCGAATCGTAATTGCAAGATAGAGAGTGGTAACTGTGGTCGATTTCTGAGACTATTGTAATTAATTTTTTAGTTTCATACGGACTTGTATCCTCACTTTGGCGATCGTTGGATTCCTTTATAGGATTTATACTTTGTTCTCGAAAAATGCTGAATATTTTATTTTTACATGCTATCGAGATATCGCTTATTATAAATACGTAAATAGTACCTACATTTCCAGGATCGATGCACGAATCTCAACGACAATTTCACTTGGCATAAAGCAAACAATGCCGACGCTCTATGTACGATCTATACTAGACGCGAGATACGAGAAATTCCAACAACAGGACGCGATGGTAATAAACTTTATTATTCATTGTAGCGCGCACTGCGACATCTCCATCGTATACAAGAGGCATAATTTACGTGCATAATGTACACCACGGTGCCGGCCGGCGAAAACTTTGTTACGAGGCAGCAACGAGGCAACAACGAACGAAACGGAAAAACTAATTGTCCGAGGCAACCACGCTCCGCGATTCTCAAAACTGTGAAAACCTGGCCAAACCGCTGAAATTGTTATCGTTTACCTTTCCAGTATATCAAGGAATCGGCTGGCACCTCCGACGTTAAAGACGCAAGATTACCGGACAAGAAGACCCGTCCAAGATTAACGCGCCCGCGTTGCTGATTGAATTAATTCGGGAACCAATTTCGTCCCTCCGCTCGTTCTATTCGTACTCTGTTTTCTTGCAGAATGAATTGCAAATCCAACCGTGTACCGCTTGCGTTCGAGCAATTCCGGAAGAGAAGCAGTAGCGGGAGAGTAATTCCCAAATTATGGGTCAGAAACGTAATACATTGGTACAGTTTCAGTTCGCGAAATGCGAACGATCGAGTACGACTAGTACAGTCGACGTTCTAATTCTTCAGAATTTTTATGAAAATCTACGCGGAGTTCTCTACGATTGTTTCATGAATTGCCCGGTTTACGTGTATACTTATCGTGTATTTAAGTTTTTACTTAACTAAAAACTGTCAATGAATGTAGTATTGATATTAATAATAGATAGACGTGGTTTTCTGTTATTTGACGCAACGAGTCGATCAATCGGCAACATGCCAAAACTCGCCTTTTCATCCTGGAGACCTTTTTGCGAGTCATCAGCCAGGTCCGCCTCCCTCTTTGACTTCTCTCTCTCTCTCTCTCTCTCTCTCTCTCTCTCTCTCTCAACACCTGAATACACTCCGCGTCTTTCATTTCATCAGCATCAAGGAGACACTCGAGGAATCAACAAGCAAATGAATTTCAGGAGACCACCCGACTAAATCGATAATCACGTTAATTCTTTCACGTTTCGGGCAGTTCTATATATTTAATAAAACGATCGGATAACACTGATTCGCAGCTAATAGAATCTAGTACCGACGATTTTTACGCATATTAATTCAGAAATAACGAATGATGAAACACGATAACATTTAATTCGTTTCCGTGGTGATATCATCGTTTTCAATTATTTAGTATTTTTAGTATTTTCACACTGCAGATTATAATATTACTTTCGTTTGAAATTAAATTGAACCGAATGTGCATGTATTATTATGTGTATTATTATGTCACACCTTTTTCTTTTTTCGAGGAAGTTCCTAAATAGAACACGTAGCAAATATCTTACTCTCTTCGGAGCCATGAATTAACGGTTCTGCTTATCCGCTACTCACGCTGATGTATCTGATCGCGTTTACCAGCTTACCTGAAAGAATGTTGGGGATCGATTTACTCGTCGGACTGCAGATTGATTTACAATTAGTCGTATATACGTGGTATATCGGTATTGAAAGAAAAAGCGGAGGAAGTTACGTTTCAGGTACCGTTTACTCTAACTAAATTCAACAGTTTCCAACTGGATTTAGAAAAAAAGAATTAGAAAAGTGAATGAAAAAGAAAATCTGTGTTGCATTTCGAGGAAAGTAAGGAACGCGATTCGACGAAGAAAGTTTTTCACAGAGGCGGCGGCGGTACGGTTGCCGCGCGCAATACCCGACGACTTTAATTCTTGTTGGTACCGTTCGAGACAGAGGAAGCCGCCGTTGCACCCTCGACCTGGTTCGCGTCGATTCTCTTCATTTGAAAGTACATCATTGGACCGGGAATCGTGGCGATTAGAGCAAGCAAATTACGAGCGTAACGGAGTCGCCTACGGAAAGTCTACGTTCCTTTCTCATCGGGTAGGGGAGAAGGGATTGTGTGTGTGAAAAATGGAGAAGCGAGAAGAAAGAAACGGCGCCACCCACTCGGTTCATTATTTCACTCCGGCGAGGCGCGAAGATTGTCGTAATTTCAGAGAAAATTTCGTTCTAGTAGCCACCCTCTATCCCTCGTATACGTACATTTCTTTTCATCCTTTCGATTTTTCACATACTTCAAATTCGATATTAACCGGCCGCAGTTTTTTTTCCACGCTTCGATGCTCGTCCCACGGTATCGAATTTCAGTGCGATGTATATTTTTTGTTCAAATTGATACGCAAAAATGAAATTAGTCCGAAATATATCAAGGCCGTTAACTAAAAATTTAACTAACTTTCTGCTACGCGTTCCAACGGAAATGAATATTTTTACGATCACTTTCAGATTGAATTTCGATGGATTTTAAAGTAACAACAATTAGTATCGCGATCTGCCGTTTTCTGCGTTCGAGTTGCGCCAATTATTTCACCGCAATCGATGCGATGACTATAAAAAGTATCTGCACGTAAGTGCATTTGTTTTACGAGTTGTGTATCGATTCCCTGTTATTTCGTGTAGCGTTTTCAAAAGAGCTACTTCGTTCGCACTTTCCGTTCACTTTATATGGTAGTTAAGTACAGCGTGCACGGCCGATTTTGCGCAACGAAATCTCAACCAAGTCGTTGTGAAACGGTCAATTTGCGTTATTAGACCACGAGACACCGAAGGTCACTCTTCGGAACGACGCAAATTCGAATCGCATGTAGCAACGAAAAGTAAAGTAAATGGAAAGTATAAAAGGAAACCTACAAGTGCCATTGTCTTAAAAAGTTCTCAATAGATAACGCTAAGATAAGTTCTTTATATTCGATAAGAACGAAACGAAGAGTGTCGATTTATCGCCAAACTACCAACTGGAAGTTGAATACGCACCAGAGGAGAGGAAGAGGCCAGAAAAACAGCCAGTCGTTAATAATCTTTACGAACGCGGTTGACGAATCATCGCTTGAAAGAAATCGAGAAAGAGTAGAAACGTCTGGGAAAGAACTCTGAAAAATCGCGTACGATCCAGCCAATAGGCGCGCACAATAGCGTCCTCGAGATGCGAGAAGTTCGAATACGAGAGCCATGATTTCGCGGGCACAAAGACCGTAGCCACAATTTTCTTTTCCCGTCTTTTCCATTCCCGAGAAAACCCAAACCCTAACTACTTGAAAAAGCGCCTTTCCAGGCGAATGGCGAGCTAACGAGGTGATTGCCACGTGTGTGCTACCTTTTGTCACGTTTTCGCTTCCATTCTATTCGTACGTACCCGAGACCCAGCCGACATTTTCCTTTTATATTTCCCCGCAACATATTTCCCCGTCTGACTGGCTTTTAATCTTTCGGCCCGACGATACATTCTTCAACGACGCGTTTTCCGAGGCCATTTCAGAGGCCAACAAAAGCGAATTTACCACGCGAGGAGTCTTCCTGACAATTTTCTTAGCCTAATAACCTACTTCGTTACTGCATTAAAAATGTACAGTTAATTTCGAAACACAGCGTGTCCTGATCGTTAAATAAGTCAAATAAAGATCCACTCCAATATCCGGTCGCGACAAAAATGACGAAGCGCGATTGAATTCGGAGCCAAGCAAGTTTTCACGGGACCCGGATATTGGCGGCGCGTTACCATCAGCCAGGGGCTCTTTCGAGCCGATTTCGAAACAATACAAGGTACGTGCGGCGTACACGGTGAAACAATTAATCGGAATACGAAATATCGCCAGCGTGCATTGTCTGAAACGCGCGCGGTCCGCTCAGAATTATCGCGGAGTCCGCACACGGTATTAGGTGAAAATCGGAACAAAGCTAATTTAAACCGTAATCGAAATATCGGTTAACTCGTGATAAACGAACTGTAATCATCAATAGCACCGGCGTGGGAAGAGTGTCGCTAAATCACGGGGAACAATGGTATCGGTAATGAGGATATGCTCCTAACTGTTCAAATAAGCGCGTAAAACGCAGAAAAAAATAGTAGCAAGTAAATACGGAGAATACACGGAGTTTCTCGTTCGAGGATAACAAGCAGCGATAAACACTTTTGTTTACTCTAAGGGGGAAATGGATAACTTCAGACCGTTGAAAATATAAGAAACTCAGCCCGGTTGAAGTACGCAGAATAAACTCCAGCCCGTCGTCTAGCGAGACACCAAAGAGACGTCTCGCGGACGGTGGTGAGATGTCGATGACCTTCGTCTAGCGTGTCACAGGTTGTTCACCGCGGTGACTGTATCGGATCCTGAGAGATCGCTCGGACCGAGCAGGAGCGACGACAAGGCGGTAGTACGGTACGCTTCACGCCTCGTCAGGCTTAAACGTCGTTACATAACGTGTCGGAAGGTTGCTCCGCCGGCGAACCACTCCACCCTTTATGAATAGTTTCTCTCGCAGCGGCGAACCGCAGCTGGAGATAGCTATGCTCGTCGTCTACATAGGCACGACGGCCGGTCTCCGAGGTCCTTTTCCGACGTCCATTACCCTCCGTTAATCCGGATGATAGAGACCGACCCTATGGGGAATCGAAAGAAGGCGACCCTATTACCCCCTCGAAATCGTCTCGTTCTCGTTCAGCCGATGGCAGCTGGCGGCCGATTTAACGGGAAATCGCTCGTCCGTGGAACAACCGACGGGTCCAAAGAGGACCCAACCGGTGCACCGGTTAGATGGGCTGAGCGTCGTGCCTCGAGGCGTCAGTGGAAGAATGGCAAACACCTGTTTCTGTCTGTGCTTGCCTCTGTCACTAGACGGACTTTCTTTTTATGCACGACTAAATTATCGATTTCATGCGATTGAAGTATTTTCGAAATGAAAATGGAACGAGAATCTCTTTATGTATGTCTGGCAAAATCGACGACGTTCGAGTTTGAAACGGTTGTCGAGAGATTCGGCCGGTAAATACAGGACATCATCGCGAAACTTCGAGCGGACAACTGAGCAATGGCGATTAATTTCACCGTTAGAGTAGTCGAGACTTATCAAAGACTTGAATGCATTTCTAGGTGCAAACTTGTAAATTACTATATTCTATAGATACCGGTCCAACGACAGGCCGAACTTATCGATTCCCGATAATCCTATTCTACTACAAATTCTCTGGGAAATCTATTATGTAAAACTCAAGTAAATGGTTTATGGATTCTCAGTCGGTATTATGAAACGTGTAAAATTATTCCCGCTCTACGTACATATAAATCTTAATGAAGCGATTATAAAATTAAATCGGCCACGTTTACATTTGCATACGTCCGGTGAACAACAATATATTTTTATATCGATACCTGTGAACGTCCGGTTTTCGTATGTAGGAAAAGAAAAAAAAAAAAAAAAAGATACGCATTTCCGACTGGTAGAAAGCAGCCAGGTGAGAAAAAGGTATGCGTTGGTGCTCGCGGTTTATGCTTATACGCGGAGGTGTGGGTGGGCAGAGCACGAAAAGAACAGAGACGGAATAAAAGAAAAGGAGAAGAAAAGGGCAGGAGGATGAGCGCGAAACAGCGCGAAACAGCGCGAGAGAAATAAAGAGGAGAAGAAGAGTGGAAAGACAGCAAACAGGAGTGTCCTAACTGCTAAAGTGTCCCACGGTTCTCTAGATTCTCTCTCTCGTTTTCGTTCCCTCTGTCTCTGTCGATCCCATCCGGTACCCGGGAGGCTATTTAAGGGCGAGAGCCTCTTAAAGCAGGCCGCTTAGTTTCATAACGAAGCAAACGGCAAGCTGGCGGTTGCCTAATGTGGTCCGCTTTTAATTCCGTTGTCGTCTTATTGCTCTGGGGAAAAACACGCGGATGGCCCGCACGGAAAGTGGGGCGGCGCACGGAACGCCGAACAAGAGGAGGCAAAAGAGGCGAACGGAATTAGTTTCTTCCTCTCTCGGGTTATGCCCGACGGAGGAGAGAATTTGAACTTTCTCCCTCGTCGAGTCAAGGAATGGTCGGGAGTGCAATGATTATCGCGGTGGATGCTGCTGCGAAAAATTATCTACTCCTTCCCGCCCCCAACACTTTGACATTTCTTCTTTCGAAGAAGCAAATAGTATTTTACAGATTAAACTATATCGAATTCTTTCTGTAAGCTTTCACCGCGAATACGTGTGTAATTGCGTTCGTAGATCGAAAGAAACTGTTTGCCGCAACGAGCGGTGCCAACGGTACAACGTTAGAAAAGGTCTTGTTTATGTACGATTGGATAAGTAAAGTGAAATTCTCGCGAGGATAACGAATCAACCGTGGACGTATCGCGGCCAGTTTATGCCATTAAATTATTCAGATAACAAACAGGGAATCATTTGAGGTATAACTTTCTAGAATCCATCTTTGTTAGATTTCTATATAATATAAAGAAGAGGGATTAATCATTTATCTGAACGTATCGAAATGGACGATCGACAAGTTCTTCCCTACTAAAAATAGAATTTTTTATTCGACAAACTGGAACAACAAGTTCGCGTAGTCCTTTGATTATTAATCTACACAAAATTGTAAACAACCGAATCGGTCAGAAGATATTTCGTCGATTATTACGGCAATTTTGGTGATTCCTGGTGATTTCGAAAGAGACCGTATGCTCGCAAAAATATCAGAGAGTTTTGATACCGCTCGATAGGTTCGTAGGGAATTCACAGTTTCTTGGAAAGTCGCTCGTTTTACGAGGACGACTTGAATGTGCACCATCAAATATGGGCTCGTTGTAAACCGAGTGTATTCGATGATCGCTAAGCTCGGAAACGTGAACGATTAGATCGAAACCTTTTTACCTTTTGCGTGGAATATTATACGATTTGAATATAGTCGAATTTGATTGAAACTTCCGAGAGGCGGTTGATAAAATATATACACCAACGAATTCTCTCACCGTTTCACATAAAAGCAGCGTAGAATTAAAATTGACGGAAATGATCGCGCGATAAAATCGCAATAAAACAGTAATTCGTTCATTTGCTATCAGTTCCGTAGAGCTTTATGTTCGGTGCGATCGAATGCCTCGGCAGCGAGGACAAATTAATCACAAATTATAGCCTTTCAGTCGAAACAAAGAAAAAAGAAAGAACTTGCGAGCATCGAGGATATCTGCGCAGCTGTGGACGAAAACGTATCCGCGTGGCGTGTTAGAAACTCGAATGACAGCGACGCGTAAAATCGATATCCGGCGGGCAGCATTTTCCACGGCGTCGAGAGCTGCCGGGGATCATTCTTCGACGCTCCCGCGCGAAATACTGTAATTACGATTCGTCAAATCGATCGGCATTTTTACTCCTCCAACGATTCGTTGTTTCCCGACGATATTGGCCGACCGTTGGAACGATTTGCCGCGCGATCAATCCTGAAACGAGAAGGAGCGAGGAGGATAGAAACTAAACAACCAAAATAGGATTTAAACTACGGAGGTGACTAGACTTTATTCCGGGTAGAGATCGTGTAGAGCGCGCGCGTAACACGGTGAAGAACCCGTGGTGGAGGTGAGGGCAAACGTAATATCGGAGACGCTGAGAAGTAAAAAATGACCGAGGAAGAGACGATAGAAAATAAGGTGGCCCCGATAATGCAGAATCGAGGCAGCTAGTGGAATTAAAGAGAAAGGAATTGACGAGGCTGCACCTGACGCGCGGATTATCGATTTGGCTCGAACGCTGCGTACGGAATATTCAGGTAAATAGATGAATTAAACGAATTTGATTAGAAATTTACGAGTTCAAACTTTTCTATTTAACCACAAACTTCAATTATTTATTAAGAAACTTAGGAACCAGTCTATCAAAATAAATTATAATGTGTGATCTGTTAATTTGCATCATTGCTCATTGATCATTGTCGTACAACTATGTCCAAAAACCATAATTGTCTACCAAAAGAATTCGCTAAGTAAAAACTCACCGTTACACCGTCCATCGCGAATAATAACGGAAGAGGGACAAGGGTAGCTTCGCAACGGGGTGGAACCAACGGAACGCCGATAATGTTTTATGCATCTTTCATTCGTGGCAGCTTCGCGGCTGTTCAAGTTTCCTTCGCACTGATCTTCCCGTAGATCAAACTTTTCCTTCCGTTCGAGGAGAAAAGTCACCGCGGCGGATTGCCGGCGAAGCTAAAGATTTTTTCGGTTTCAGTTTCAGGGGAGACTAATATGTAACTTTCGGTCGCGGTTTCGCATTCAGCAAATGGGCTGAATTTTCACCCTGTGTCGACCATTTTATTATTTGTGTTCTTTCATTGCGAGTGTATATTTGTTATACACGGATCGAATCAATGCTTTTCGCAATTCACAGGTAAAGAAAGTAAAAACAATGATTTTTATTTAGTCTACTTTTCAACTGCTTATTGAATTCGAAAAATCCCGTGGAACGGCAAAAACGGCTACGTAGGTAAATCAAAGATAGATTATTAATAAATACGACCTACGCGAATGCAATCATGGCGGCTTCGGTTTAATCAGTTCAATCCGTGCTTCCATTTCCGTGGAATAGCCTCGAATACGATTTTAATCCCCCACTCCGGATCGAGACGAACACGTTTACACTTGCAAGCGTAAGTGGTTCTATCGAATGCAAGAAGTGGATCAGAATCCATAAATAGACAAACATCAAATGGTATCGTATTCGTTTGTACCGCGTACATTTTCAAACGACTAAATATGCTATCGATCGATTATAAATTGATTATTTAATTCCGTTCCATTAGGTTTCCATTTCGATGACATCAATCGACGGTACACGTGTCCGCGTTTTCTTTCGGACTACCACCGTTCCTCCGCGAGCTTACGAGCCATTTTCCACGTGGACACGACTAAACGAATAAACTAGTTAGTATAAGCGGAGAATACCGTTATTACAAAGTTTCTGCTAATTTTTTAGTTAAGAAGCACTTTCGCGCGCGTTATTACACGGTTCTGCACTCGCTTCGACAACGGACACAGTAGAAAATGAAACATAATGAAGGGGAGGCGTACGTAAACTTCATTTGCATTCCACGTGCCGTGTATGAAACAGTGTACAGCATATTGCATTCCTCCCATTTGATGGGGACGGACGCGCCCGCTGTACCATCGTTCTAATGCATACTCGGAACTGATAATACGTCCCTTCGTTAAGATAACTGTGCTACCAAACGATACCATCGGTATCATTAGCGCGGTGAAAAACTCTCGTTTGTTTATAACTCTCTTTACGTGTTAACACCTGACCACTTTAAAGTTGTTTCAACGTCGAAACGGCGAAACAATAATTATGTTGTTTTTCTACTCGGATGCGAACGCATTCAAACTAACAAGTCAACAAGAAGTTAGGCTAAGCAACACTATTTAGTTACGTTCCTCGATTGGACCGCGTAGTCCAGCTTAAGCGTACATGACTCGTGAAATATTTACACCTCGCAATGAATACTTACGTGGAAAGAAGCGGATAGTGTCTTCTTTTTACGTTAGAATTCACCTTCTGCCCTAATTTCGTTCTACCTCTGTTTCTTCTCCTAGCACTGAATGAACCGGAAAAGGGGAATACCTATTGATGCTCTAAAGCTTCGAAATTCATACATCTTTTTGTGACGAGGACAAAACAATGTCACAAAGACAAAATCACGAAATAATAATATCTTATTTACAATCTTATTTAATATGTATGTGTGAGCCATAAGAATTTTTTTAACCACGTGCAAAGAATACGAGATTACCAAAAAAGTTTCAATTTTGTACCCTTTGTTGTACACGAATGGAACACATTTCAAACCACTTTTGGGGAAGCCTACAAAAATTAATTAAACGCGACAGACGTCGAGTTCTTTTTTTTGTACACGAAGGCTTATACGCGATCGTTGGCGAAATTTCGACGTGAATTTCAAGCGTGGTCCCCTGTGCAGTTTTCAACTCTGCATGTTCGAATTTTAACAAGTACACCCCCGCGAGGTATTCCGACGCCCCGGATGCGTCGTGTAACTGCAAATACGTTCGAAGAACGATTTCCACCAATACTATATAATAGAATCGGTATTAATAGTTCGGTTCTTTATCGAAGAAATTACTGGAATATATAGAAATAACGGTAATACGATTCAGGGACGTAGAATTGAACAGAGCACCCATTACCATAAAGTTCTTTCATTCCTCCCAGTCCATTGTTGAGGCACGGTCCCACGCGTCGTAGAACGCGTTCTACGTATGATCGATGATTATCGCATACATTGGGAAAAATGTGCATCGTCAAGCCTGAATTGTATAAACTTTGTGCGCGAAAATTATAAGTCCAAATAAACCCTCGAAATTGGCCAGACATATTTGCAAACAAATGTTAACGTTTCCCCGTGATTATGTAAATCGTAACAACTTCTAGCCGGCAATTCGGCTGCGTTTAAACTTATTTTATGTGTAAATAAAGTTCACGTCGTTCGTGTGTGTGTGTGTGTGTGTGTGTCCATCGAAATGGAACCATTCCCTGCTAAACAAGTAGCAGAGAAAAATTTAAAGAGACAAAGAGAAACTCGCGAAACCGAGGTACTTCTCGACCAAAGAAAGGTAGCTGCGACAACTTGCACGCCCCAAAAAGTATGGTAGAATGTTGGGGAATAAAAAAAGGTGGAAACGCCAATTCCCGCTACTCTACGAGCCTGCACTGTATCCGGTTAAGGAGAAGTTGCGGTGCAGACCAATTAGCTTAACGACCAGACAATTCTATCGCGACGACCGCGATCCTTACAGTGCCATGTTGCTTCATTAGCAGGGAAACTACTACCAGAAGGTGTTGCGAGACAGACTACGCGAAATCCTTATTGGAGAATAATGCGATAACCGTGTTCAAAGGCTGTTTATATCGGCTGTGTAGCTGGTTGCACCAATAACAAAGGCGGTCCTAACCTTGCGTCTACCTTGCGAAGATGGCTGCGTTTCGCGATACCACTTTTGCCAGAAATTGTCACTTAATGATGTACCGATATACGGAGAGTGGTTTATTTTGCGTATCAAAACTGACTTTTAAAGAGCTTACCTTGACGAAAGTATAACGACGGACAAAAAATCGATGGTAAAGTAAATGTTGCAAGTGGAGAACGGAAAAATACGCGTAGGTGAATAAAGGCATTTAGCAAGGCATCCTAACTTATCCATCCTTTTTTCTTCCCGTTCAACCCCTTCTCGGTAGCCACTCTGTCTCAGCTACCCCCATCGAGCTGGCTTTGTGCATCAGCGGCGAGCTTTGAATTTACGTCGAGTAGAAATTTATGCGAAAACTTGACAATGCTCCGACTCAATTCGCTGGCTTTCAAGCCCTCTTCTGGCCCCTTTCACCCTCTTTCCGACACACACACGCGTACGCGCGCGCGCGTGCACGCGATCGCGTGCACGAATCCATAGGACGAAGAAAAGATTCCAAGCCTAGCGAAGAGAAGTGAAACGCTCGAGACGCATAAATCATAGTCGTCGAAGCATTATAGGGAGGGCCGTTTACGACGATGCCATCTGGGCGATGCAGTCGCCCTGGCATCGACACGGCTGCATTCATCGCGAGGCTGCATGCAGCCGCCTCGATGAAAACTATCGCGGCCAGTGTCGATAGTTCGGAACAGTTCGCGCGACTCTTCAAAACTTTCCTGACGAGGCGTTTGATCTTTGCGCGGGCGGCGCGAGTTCGTTCCTTTATCATATAAATTAATGTGTTCGAGAATTTACACAACTTTATGATAATACAAATCTCACAACAATTACTCTTCGTGTAATCGTTCACCATTTTTGTGAACGTGAATTCAAAGAGGTTCGAAAGAGCGGCAGAGAAAGTTGCAATTGTACAGTTCTCTTTTAAAAATTGACCAAAGGTGTGAGATCCGAGGTCAGATTTCCATTTAGTTTTCGTTGACCCTTTCTTTGCACCGAACGCTGATGCAGCGTGCTCGGTGCCTGTCGCCGTTGGATTTTAATGTCACCAGATTGAAGAAGATAACGACGAATGAACAACAAGCGAATGGGAGAGTAAGCATTAAGCGCGAGGCATTCGGACAACGACCGAAGACGGTACGAAAGCGAGTAGAATCTGTTCGCTATGCTTAACGGATTCGCATGGTTCTTAGTCCCATTATCTGGCAGCCACCTTCCACAATATTGTCTCTCCGAAGGACAACAAAGGTATATTATCTGCATCCGTTGCTGCGTTTCCCTTGTTCTTGTGTGTTCTTTCATTTTTAATCGGATCAATGGAAACTGGAGGTAGTTGATATCGAGCATTTCAATAAAACGATAGCACACCCCAAAAACTGACTCGATTTCTACTTGTTAAGCGGTACGTATCGAATTCTTTTGAATACATTGCTTCGGATTATTCGGATATTTGTCAATACACAAATTGTCGACACAAGAACAAAGTGAATTGAAATTTGAATGCAAAGAAATTGAATGAAAAGAAATTAATTGGTAATAGTCGACTAACTCTGCAATTAATCCCTTTTCAACAATTTATAAAATTTCCCGTATTCTTCTACGTTTCTTTCTTATTCTTCAACATTTTCGCAACATGTGCACACAGTTGTACGTGTGTAGGTGTGTTTATATCAAAGCAGAAACGCGGTCTTAAGGCGTGAATTTTAACTCACTGTCCAAGAGTTAATTAAATTAAACTCAATCCGGAGGGCCGGTAGTTGACGGTGTCTCGGAGGCGGTGCAGCTTTCACGATGAAAATTAAAAAACTCGTAAACAATCAGACCGCGATCGAAGTTCGTTGACCGTTAACCTTTCCCCTTGGTGGAAGGAAAAAGGTCACTACGCGTGTTGAACTTTTTTTTTCTCCGCGGCAGAATACACGAGGAAGATGTCCCGCGGGTACCGCGCGGATCTGACCGTAGGAACTAGTTTTAACTTAAATTTTTAATTAATGAACTGGCCTACCAAAAAATTCTGTAACTGGACCGTGACACACGTCCTTTAATAACCTTTTACGACTTCGACGACGACCGTTCCTTAATAAATAGAGCAGGCGATTTTACCCTCGCGCCTGGTAAAACTCCATTGCAGATGATGTTTCGTTAAAGTCGCCATTCAATGACCGTTCGATCGACCGTTCGATTCTTTTGTAAGAAACAAAGAAAAACAAACGAACACTTGGGAAAATTAAGGACTAAAATTGATAGTTTTAACTTGATCGAAGCAGTCGCCCGGCAAGCAAAAGATTCAGGTTCTTTTTCTTTTCCCCTTCCTACAACAAATTCCCATATTACAATATATTTAAGAATTTACAATTGCTTTAGGAAATAAAAATTTTCCGTTTCAATTCATCGATAATGAACAGATGCGCAGGTGCGACGATAATTATTGCTGTACACCGGATCGGATACTTTTTGACAAGTGTCACGTGAGTTTAGTTTAACGCGACTATTTCTCGACTGGACGACAGTGGTTTGGCAAACGAGGCGAAGTTATAATTGTGAACAATGATTGCGCGGCAACTTTATCGCGTCTGCCCGGTTGCTTGGATAAATAGGAAATAACGTTGACACACTTTCTACGCTCGGTTACGAGCGTAACACCTTTTATGCGGTTCCAATTACCGAACCAAGCGAACAGATGGTTCAAGCATAGTTTTTTTTACAAGGTCAGAGTAGAAATTTACCGCCGAGAAAATCCGGAAACAGCGGATGCTGAATATTCCGGTTCCCAAAACGCGGACCGAGAATATCTGTCGTCGAAGTTTCACCTTGTTCCCTCGTTAACGGGTGGCAACGCGCCAGTAACGAGGCGGAGGAAGCGGCGGGAAGAAATAAGGACGACGCGAAGTGACGGACGAAGACAACGCCGGTAGCACGGGAACGTTCGAAAGTTCGAAAGTCAAACGACAGTTCGCAGTTTCCAGCCCCGCTAGATTTCGAACCGCATTCGATGGCCTCGTTGCGAGTATTATGCAGTTGAGGATGTTCAGGAAATAATCGAGCGTTCAGACTCGATTTCTAGCCTTTCTGTAAAGTGGCGAAGCGGCGAACAGTCGATCTCGACTCTTGTAAGTCTTTTCTCTCGACTCTTTTCTAGTATCGCGCGTAACGCACGACGGCATTTGAACGTAAAGCTAACTGCATAAAACGCGCGAAATGCCAGTACATATCTCCGTTGACACGCTCCACGCTCCACGCACTCGAAATCCATCGGTACAGAAGATACTATCAGTTACAACATGTTGCAAACCGCGCGTATCAAATTACGATCGCGCGTAATTAAGCGGTTGTTTACGGGAACAATCGACGCGCCACGTGTAACATTAATAACACGCATCCAACGCGGGATTCCTCGTTAACGTACCACAGCGCGATACCATCCGATATTTTACTATCGAAACCGAAACCCGTGTCCGAACTCCAATTGAAAAAAAGAAAGTCCCGGAAGACTTTTCGCCTCGACTAAAAGCAGACGCTTTCTAACATAATAGAATAGAACGTCTGAAATTTCTTTATGCGTACGTAACGAATATTTTTTTTATTCGAGGGAAAAATAACTCTCTGCTTCCTGTCAGCCCGATAAAAGTTTCGTCGGCGCTAAGAGTTGTTAGAGGGTGGTGGTAGAGGGATTTAGAGATACGCGTGGAAAACTCGTCTCGGTGTTATTCCGCTTTATAGGAGTTAGGATAAGTGCGGAGAAAAGTTCCGCGTGGTCTGCGACGCGCCACCTCGGTTACGCGACGCGGTGTTATATGTCGGTCAACTAACATCGCGCGGCGTAATACATCTTTCAACGTGATACGCAATTCAACGCTAGTCAACGACTGTTCTCGAAATGCGCAAACCCACTTGCACTGCGCTTCGATTAAATTTGACATTTTTCTTTGTATAGAGGAGAAAAAATAAATAAAAAGTTGTACAAAGAAATGATACAAGTTTGCTCGTAATAGACATAAATTCTTCCAGCATCGTCCAACTGTCACAAGTTTACCGCGTTTGTGCGATTTTGTTGACGCGTGAACAAGAGTGGAATATACGACGACAACGGCTCTGAAAGGTATATTTGTCATTTGCAGACGACGTGCCTAACCGAACTGCCAGACGTGGCACCGTGCAACGGCACGGTGCGACTACCACCGCCATGCGAGGATTCGCCAAGCAGCGGCAGCAGCAAAGACCGCAGGGAGGAGAGTCCTCGCAGAAGATGCCGAGTATTAGCACCCATCTTGCTTCTAGTCGCGGCTCTGCTTCTCGGAGGGCTTTGTCTACCATTGCTTCTACAATCCGCGCCTGTCACGCATCAGCAGAGGCTGGACGTGATCAGGAGGATTCTCGCTGAAGTGCCTCTGATCGACGGGTAAGCTTGCGCTTTCCATATGATAGAGAAACTACGAAAGCTCCTGTTGAACTTTGAATTAGTCAAATTTCCAACAATTGTAGAGTATCAACCGATACGACAAGATCCCTCTTTTACACAAACTTTCCTTCGTTCCACGACAATACGATCTACGGAGAGATAGAGATAGAGATAGATCTCCATAGAAATCGGTAATCCACGAAACAAATCTAGTAAATTAGTTTCTTCACGGTACGTTCTCCACGGTTTTGTTCCGCAGGCACAACGATTTGCCCTGGAACGTCAGAAAGTTCGTACACAATCAACTTGGTGAGGTCAATCTGAGCAGCGATCTGGGCAGGGTCGATCCTTGGGCCAGATCGGACTGGAGCCACACAGATATTCCTAGATTACGTGCTGGTCTCGTTGGTGCACAGGTGAGCGTGAAATAACAGAGCACTCCCGTCCCTTTATGTCTCTTGTCTGCTACGAGCGTTGTCAAAAAAAAAAAAGTCAAAACATTCGTGGAGATTCGTTGTACAAAAGATTTACCACGTCAGTTGACACTTACATTTTTTTGATCATTTTCATTCGTTTTCGCTCGTTTTCGCTGTTAAACTCGCTAAGAAGAAGAAAACGCTCGAGACATCGCGCAACGACGTCTGATCGCTTAAATTACGAATCGAGCTGGTTTAATGGCGCGAAAGCGCGGAAACATTAAAATCGAAACTATTCGACTGGCTACAGAAGGAACGTATCGGGAAATCCCAAGGGAGTATACCGCCTAAACCTCCCCTGGCAGTGATCCGAAGCCGCTCAATTAAATTCAAAGAGAACCAATCGAACCAAAGTAAACGGAAACCGTCGAGGAACATTCGATTGGACCGTGTACGAAATTACGGTATGTTAGGAGCAATTTGAATGCATAATTAGGACGCTGTTGATCGAAGGAACAGTATTTAACTCCGTTTCGTAGTTAGTTCGTTGAATATTTTAATTCATCTCTTTTAATTGGTTCCGAGGTTATTTAATCTCCGGAATGTTCTGTAATAATTTTTGGATTGCCGGATATTTACAAAATCTATAACGATACGTGAAATATATTATCGCGCGAATTAATACGCGATTGATAATTATGCTGTTTGTACTTATCGTGTACTGGCCAATTTAAATTAATCGGGAAACATTTATGAACGTATATTTGATGCAATTTTGAAAACTGTTCGTTGTTCATCTTAGCCGCTTGAATCAACGACGAAGGAGGACGTATAACGGCCTCTCGTGGATTGTAAGATATTGGAAATCGACAGATATGGACCCGAGGAGGACGAAAAAAAAGGAAAGAGGGGAACGGGAGAAAAATGTAGCCCCATCTACGCGCTTCATCCTGTGACGGTGTAAAACGTCCAACAGGAGGAACGGCGATCGACGATCGAGGGCAACCCTTGAAGCCCACTATTTTTACTCAACCGCCAGAAAATGGATTCCTTTGATCGCGCGTAACGAGACGGTTTTTAATCCGATTCGAGAGATAGCTAGTAGGTATCTCTCCCTCGATATCTCCAATTAATCGATAGGCCGGGATATAGAGCGGCGCAAGTTTTCGCGACAGCTGTACGATCGTTTCTAACGTCTCTGCTCTCGCTATTTTACAACCTTTTTCACATCGAGTCGAGATACGACTCCCGCTTCCCTTGCGGATCGCAATTTTTTATTACCTTTGACATTCGTGTTATCGAACAAGAATGGCGCGACGAAATCGTCGATCTGGATATCTTGACGAGAATAAAAGTGAAGAAATAAAAAAATTCTTACTTGAAAGATGAAAAAGAGATCAGTTAGGACAAGTAAATAATTGAAAATAAATAATATCGGATGATATAATGGATTGATACACTGTTCGATGATACTCTCTCGCGCGGGAACGAACGTGCAAGAATTTAAAATGCGCTCGACAAAGGAAAACGGTGGATTTCCATATAATTGACTTGGCTCCTAATTACGAAGTCCGTCAACGTACATTATCGAATCGGTATATCTTGCGCAAACTCCCTTAGAAAACCAATTCAATCCCACGAATTGAATGCGGACTCGATGGATTCACCGATGCAACCACTCCCTTTTTTACCTTTCATTCCCTATCCCCGTGCTTTCCTCCGCCACCGAGACTCGTTCTATTTGCCCGCGATTCTACCGGTGCTCGATTCGAATCGGTATCAACGAGAGGTGTTATTACCGTCTGAATCGGTGTTGGCTCGTTATTAGCTCTTTATTATTAAATACTGTGACAAACGATATTATCGAAGAAAATTGTAATTCGGAACGGGGCGAATCGAAAATTAATAGACCAATTATTGGATCGATTCGCGGTGACAGGTTCGCGCGAGACCTTATATACACCGCAAAATTTGTGACCATTCGCCCCTTTCCCTTCCCCCCCCCCCCCGACCATTTCTCTCCTTCCACACAAGCCGCAGGAGGATATTAATGGTCCTCTGGGCACGTTCCATGACAGAAGCAAGCCAATTTCGATCTGGATCAATGACGACACCATAATCAGTAAAGCCCTCGGCAGAGCTATTCACTTAGCCCAGACCTGCTGCGGGCAATCGCTGCGCTAATACTCTCCCTCTTCTCTCTTTGGCTCATTTCCCCCCCCTCTCTCTCTCTCTCTCTCTCTCTATATATATATATATATATATATATATATATATATATATTTATCATTGTCCCTCCCTCTTAACAGCAAAGCTTTCATGTCTACCTTCGTTGCTCCAGTTTTGCGGCGACACGTATATACGTATATACATCCTTCTACCTCTTTCTATCTGAATCGCAGGGCTAGCTGAACTGTACTTACGTTTCAGATTAGGGTCTCGCGTAAATTCTGTTCGAGAAAAAGGTTCTTCTTCTAACGATTCGACGTAAATCGCTCGGTCCTTCCTCAGCAGTGAGGAGAGTCTCGATCGATCTTTCTCGACGTCGCGTAACGTTCGCTCGGCCCCGATGGGTCAAGCATTTCAAGCGATTAGTCATAATGGTCCGGCTCGCATAATGGTCCAGAACCAAGAGGCCACGTACTCGTTACGTATTCGGGCTGGGCCGTGCCGCATTCGAAACTTTGCCGAGTTTGCGCCGGTACTATTTGGTCTTGGCGAACCTAGAAGGAGAGAGGAGGCTGGCTAACGACTCCGCCGGTGTCAATGGGCCGAGAAGCCTCGAGAGAAACTTTGCTCTTCGATTATCGACACGATAATTACGTAGGTTCAGTTGCCTCGCGTGAATCATCCTCCGTTTAACGAATCAATCTCGTTTAAAAAACTGTATAAGAACTGTATAAGTGTGTATTTTATCATTTTCCATATCTCTCTGTTTCCAAGAGTCGATCATCACCAGCTCCGAATGTTGAGCTGGAACACCGCATCAAAATTCTAACGACGTACGACTCGAGTCTCGCCTAATCAACAGGCTCTAATCAATAGTTTCTAATCACCGGATTCATACGTGAACCGGTTCGCGTTCGAATCGATTGATCGCGTCGTATAGCGATCCCGATATGCGGATTACTAATGAGCAAACTTCCCTGGTTCCACAACGTGTATCGCGACGTATCAGAAACAATAGAAAACTTGGTTAAACGATCAAATTTCCGTAATCTTCCACGGAGAAAATTCATTTTTTACGCATATGAAAAATCGAAGCTAATTTCGATCGAAACGCGTATCCGTTCGAGGTTCGTTAATTCGACATCGAGAATCGCAAATAAAAAAGTCTGAAATTTCATTGTACGAGTGACGAGAGAAAGCCAGGTGAAAGAGATGGCACGTGTCGATGGCGCGTCAATCACGGCGAAGATCATTGGAATCCAGCGTGCGTAACGCGCATCCCTTTTTTGCCTCTCTTGTTCGTCTACGAATAGAAGCGACGTTCGTCGCGCACGGGCTTTCTCTGCTTACGCGCCGCTGCGACTGACGCGACGCGACGCGACGCGAACAAATTGCCGATCGGGCATGGCCAATTACGATCATTTCGAATTGGACTGGGACGCGACTGCGAAAATATTTTCACGCACGGTATAAATTAGCGGCGGGTTAGAGAAACGTAGCTTCCGCGTATCCGCCTCCTCTTCTCCTCGTTTACAGCGTTCGCTGGAAAGGGTGAGACGGATTGGTTGGTATTGCGAGAGGGTATATAATCGTGATGCAACACACGCAGAACTGGTTTACGGGCGTCCATTTATAGTAGGTGCATGGCACTCTGCCGGCGTACCGCTGTCATAATTAGGTCACGCCATCCAGAGCCCGATGCACGCAGCCATTTCGAAAGAGTAAACGCACCTCCCTGTTACGTAACGAGGGGATTTCATTGAGTTCTTTATTTGAACGAAACCAGCCAGTGTACCCTTGATGTTAGTTACAGGTAAACGATACGCATACAAGCGAAAAGGAAAACGGCTTTAGGCAAACCGTACCGGGATTCCAGCAAATGTAATTGAACGAGCGAACGAGATATCGCTGTTCTTTGCCGAAATCGTTGCCAACCTAACTAATTTTACGCCGAGCTTCCCATTTTTTAGGTATTTCCCGAACAATACCGCGTTCCCAATTCCTCTCTTCGAGTAAAATTGATCGAGGGCATATACTCGGCCATTTTCCTTCCGTAAGAAGAAGCGGCTCGATAGAATTCGACCCAACTACTAATAACGAAAGGTGTCTTTTATTCATAATATATGGACACCGTTCGTGACAAGTATCGATTGCCTGGGCAATTTGCCAACAACTTAATTTCCGATCCTGGAATAAACATAACTTGCATCGAGTTACTTTTAGATTGCATAGCCGTAATAAAAGAATAAGAATGCTTTATTAAGTAGATATTGAATTTGAACGATTCGATGCTTCTAGAATTATTAATAGATTAGACTTGAGAGGAAAATGCTGTTATCCTTTACGGACAAAGTGTAAAATGTTGAAATACTATCTCTCTTCGCGGATGTTTTCACGGAGAACTTGGACCAACTTTTTCGCGACGCACCCAAACGGATCATTCGTAATTCAAAGGTGCATCCATCTTACGTACACGACCTATGTACGCGCGAGACGCTTCCATTTACAAACTTCCCGGCAGTTGCTTTAGTTCATTTCAAGTGTTTGTTTTCTTCGACGTTAGTTCGGGATTCGCAAATATCCTTCGAAGAGCGAACTCGTAAAAGGAGAGCCTTCGGGCTAGTTTCTTTTCCCACCCTGGCTGTGTTCGCGCGCCTCTTCCGATCTATTCGCGTATGACCCTTCGTTATCGAGAAATCGCAACTCGGTCAGAGCAACCGACTGTCTCCCTTTAGTCCTCGATATTATAGATTTCAATTAAGGTGTCGAATATTTATAACAGACTAGTAACAGCGAGCCCGTCGGACATCAAACCTCAGAGCTTTCGATATTATACGCAAATTAATTTGCCGACTCTCTCCGCTAACGAATTGCGCGATATTTCGAAACGTTTTACGGCTACTACGATGAATTATGATTATTTATGAAAATAGCTCGCGATGATACACACGGCGACGAAGCTACGAGTAAATCTATTTATCCCTAGCCGCCGAACACGATACTGGCTTTAACAGAATTTCCAACGGCAATGGACGATGCTTCGCGTTCCGTTAATGGTCCCTTTAAGATTCTTAATCGTACAAGTGTTGATCTTTTGTACTTCGTCGATGTTTTACGTTCTTGTTTTTGTTCTATAAAAGAACGGTTAATCGGTTGTCGCGTATGAAGACTCGTTAGATCACACCTGGTAACGATTGCAAACATTTTAAGCACACGTCACTCGATCGATCGATCGATCGATGAAATTTCTGTTGATACAATTCAACGGAAGAGCACTCTCCACCCTCCTCGAATAACGTTTCGTAACCCAGCTACTCTTTCGGTCGAATAACAACAGCAGAATCCACCGATGCGTCCGGCTGCTTTCTCTCCCCTCTCTACTTTGTACGAGATTCGCTGATAAATCGACGGGGCGTTTCCTCCGGCAATGCGGGAGCTTTAAATTCCCTGAAAAATGGAACGAAAATCGAAGAGGAAGAAAAACAGAGGGAGGCAGAGGAACAAAATTATTTGTTTGACATCCCATACCATAATTAGATATTAAAAAAGGAAAAAGAATGAGAGTGCAAATGAAACTCGAAAGCATAGATAACGTGGATCTGAAATTCCAATTGCGTTTATTGGAGGGACCTCTGGAAAAGCTACGCTCGAATCCCTTGTCGTAGCTATTGCCCGTTCGTAATTTGATTATTTTCTCCATTGTCATCGGGGGTAACCGGTTCCTCCGCGAGGAATTCAATTTTTTAGTTTCTTCGCGGAAACGCGGTCCCGTGTCACGAATAAACATTAAAATTGGATAAGGTCGGCCACGGTGCGCACTCGCAGCCACTCCGTTGCTTCTTCGTTTGCATATTGACTTTGACGTCTAACAAGGTAGGGTAAATCGAACACCAGCCGCGCATACTTGTACCGTTTCTCCGTGTTTTTCGATAGTCCGTACGACAGAGTAAATAATAAATTGGAATCAAATTAGGGAACGTTCGTTCTTTTCCGACTGTTGAGTTTCTACTTCGATACTTCTCCTCACCCCGGGAGAAACGATTAAGCAAAAAGGGTAGCACGAAGGCGAAATATAAGAAAAGGTTCACATGGAAATGTCGTCTCTAAGGTTTCCCGGAGGAATCACTTTCACGCCGATAAATCGATCGCGGCTACTTGTAAAAAGAATCCGCGGCGCATTAGCGGCACGGAATCAACGCCGAGGATTGTTTCGGTAGCATCCACGACTCGATAAAGGCCTATCCAGCGGAGCGATGTTGGATGCGGAAACTGGAAGGCTACTTTGCTAACTCTGAAAAGACACGCGAACCCGAAGGCTTTCAACTTGCAACGTTCAAACAAAGGGAACCTCGTTTAGTTCATTAATAATGTAAACACATCAGACCCAGCGTTGCTCGTATACAAAGTCGGCGAACTGGAGATTCTTTCTTTTCTTTTTTTCTTTTTCTGTGTGTGCGAGAGAGAGAGAGAGAGAGAGAGAGAGAGAGAGAGAGAGAGAGAGTAGCGATCAATTGGACGAAACGTGAAATGGCCATTTCGATGAATAAAGAACGCGTATGGATTTATCCTCGCAAGAGGCCGACACAGAAATTGCAGGTGCGAATATTTTACGGCTTCGGAAAAAGATTCGACCCGAATTGGTTTGGTAAAAGATCACTTTCCTTACCTCGGTATTAAGGGTCAGGTGTACCGCTCGTGGCTTTCGCTTCGCCATCGGTGTTACGAATTGACACTACGTTATGTAAGACGAATTTCTTTCCATATTTCTTGCCTATCGGTGGAATGAAAGCTATGATTCGTTCGATAATAAAATTTTCCGAGAAAATGGAATTAATATTTTAATCTTCTACTTGTGGTTTTTTATTACAGACGAAATTATTTAAGGATGGCAATAAAAATGGTAAATTTTGATCGTCGTATTATTTTTCAAAAAGTAACGGAAACTACGTAAATCCTTTGCAGAAAATAGAATTTTGAATATGAGTTCGTGCAAAAGGTTCGTGTAAATAAAATCTTCCCTGCGACGCAATAATTGTCACCACAGCAAATTATTCGCAATGTTCGAACAGACGTACATTTGCAAAATAACTTAAAGAGAAATATTGTACGCTAAACATTTTGGAAATTGCTTGTTAACTCATTTCTCGGTTCCTTTGAAATTTCGCGTGTACCGCATTCCAGGCCGTTGATGAACAGTTCAACGATTGCTGCTGCTATTTCATGGTAATCGATCATTAATTACACGACAATTCCCTGTGAGAGACAATTTGGAATGCGCAACCTGCTAAAATCACTGCGCTATTCCTAGGATCTAACGTTATCCGAAAAAAAAAAAAAGGTAGTTTCGGTACATTCTTCTTCGATCTGCGTCTCTAAAGTCTCGTCTGGTGCAAACTAACAGCGTATAACTTGCTAACGATTTTCAATTCACTCGGATCGCTTTGTCGTCCTCCACTCGGGGCGCAGCTAGTTAAGTTCGCGTTATGGAGTCCCGAAACTTTCCGCGGTTGCTTCGTCCAATGAAGGATCGCGAATGGCCTGGCGCGTACCAATGGCGTTTCTCGCGGGGGGGGGGGGGCGAATCAGTATCTGAAGCTCTTTTCGCGGTTACTGCACACTTTCTTCGAGCTTTCTCCGCCTTTTCGCCGTTAGCTTTCGTTCATGCACAAGCACGAGCACGCGGCAAACTTCGTCGCCACAGATTTCCTTTCGCGTGTTAATGCATTTTCGATGCATTCTCGAGTTGTTTCGATGCGGATCGTGGAAAAGGGAGGAACTGGCTCGAACGAGATGCCGAAGATACGCGGAAGACAAATGCGATCTCTGCTCGGGTATAAGCCGAGGTAACTATTTAAGCGATTTCCTCGTTTCTAGCGTGGAAACGTAATTAAAATTAAAATTGCCAGCCAGATATTAGATTAATTTGATAGGTTGAAAATCTTTTTAAAAGCGAGCACACAAACCTCGTTGAAATGACGAATCCAGACGGTTGAGCGATTGCAATTACGTTCTCGCTGGTGTACGTGTTTTACGAGAACCTTCGCGTTCGCCGTTTTACGACCGGAATATTGCAGACTATTGACTAGACGTTTTCAGAATTAGTTTTTGAAAACTTGTGGGTGTGTCCGGCAGACTTGCGTATGGGAGGTTTGTTATTGCAGAAGTCGACCCTATTGTCTGAAGTTTTCAGGAATCGGTAAATTTATAATCCGGTAAAAGCTGAAGGGCTTCTTCCCCAAGAGGCGTACGGCTGTAATGCCTCGATCGATTCCTACAAACCGTGACTAGACTGCACGACCGATTTCTATTCGTATTAATCGAGAAATCCTTGTAAAACAACAACAATTTCGAAAGAGATCTCTCGGTCAAGATAAAGAAGAACGCAAAAGTTCCCATTTCCATCTATAAGTCAGAAGTTTATCTACGCCAGCGGTCCGGGGTTGAACTTCAAGAGACTCGACAAGCTGAAAACCGTGAAAGTCAATAAAAGTTCCAGTTACAGGAAGTGTTCGTCCGATAAACGAGAAACTGTTCGTGCGCCGATAAATTTTCCGCGAAAATTATCCTGTTTACCGAACGTGATGGGTGGTTCTGCTCTCGTGGAAAAATAGCGAAAGGATCCTCTATTCGAAAAACCATATGTTTCTCGTCAAAAATGTTGCATATTCATCAATTGCCGGCGTAACTTTTTGACAGGCCTTGAAATAACGGAGGGGAAAGGGTGCAAAATCTTTCGGAAGCTATAACTATTCACTGAAAAAAGATATCGTCTTGAATTCATTTCCAATTTTTTTATGTCGTTTTACTAATGAATTTAACTGCGAAGATCAGTATTTTTTCTGGCTTTTTATCTTCGTAGTAAAAGAAGCTAGAAGTATTGGAAATGAATTGCCCCTCCCTTATTTCATGGCCTGTCAAAAATATGGAAAATATGGAATATGGAAAATTTGAAGAAAAACATACGGTTTCTCGAATAGGGTCCTTTCGCCCTCGGTCAAGTCCCGCGCGACAACACAATCCCACCCTCGCGTATCGATCGCATCGCGAAAGGCGCGAGGAAAGCTACGCCTCCTAACGGAGGATGAAACGTAACGCGTGACGCGAAAACTTCGTTCACCACGGGAGAGGGTACGTCCGCCGGGTGAGAGGAGGTCACTTTCTTGCGGACAAAACTGCTCGCCGAACGAACGGAGGGAAACGTATGAGATACGAGCCAATCCCTCGTGAATGTACCTAGTGGTCTCTTTTCTCGAAAACATTTTTTTATACCGTAAATGATCACCTTCGTTGCGGCTCCTTACTTACTTCAAAGGAACTTTTCAAAGGAAAGGGAACCGAAGTAAGATGGTTGTTTTTAAGAATATCACACCAATCGGTGTACTCGATATCTACTAACAGAAAGCAGAAAGGAATCCATAGAATGTGCTGTTGTAAGAATAGATAGAATATCTATTCGACTTAATAGAACCCGATGAAAAGTAAACAAGTTTTTTAGTGGACACCAAACTATTTCACGTCTGTCTTTATTCTCACGTGCATTATTGGATTTACACGATATTGAAAAAGGTGGACAATACGAAAAAGTGTATCTATCGAATGAACAATGATCATCGTTATATATACATCGTCACATTGCGATTATTATATTATTGCGATTAAGAATTGATAATTGCTGCAAACGAGCGTTGCACAAGTCTGTACAACGTGTATATCTGCTCGTATGATACACGTATATACATACAGTCTATTAATAAAAATATGGAACATGTATATAGAAATGATAGTACATGCACAAATAGGAACTTGGAATTTATATAAAGTCTGCATACTCGGTAAAAATAAAGACATCGAAACAATCTACGGAGAGACATTCGAGACACGATATGGTTCAATAATAATAATAATAATAATAATAATAATAATAATAATAATAATAATAATAATAGTGGATTTCGTAAAATCTACTTTAACTTCCTAACCGAAAGGTATCGATAATTTACTACTAAGACTTCAGAAGCTTCGTATCTTAATTAATATCGCAGACTCAAAGCGATGCACATCTTTATTCATACTAAACATTTTATGTACGTACAAGCATACGCCAAGGCAGAGCCAGCAAGGAACGCCATTTCATTTTCAATTAACACGAACCGATGTAACTTTTGGTCGCTAACGAATCGGCAAGATTTTTAATTTCCTTTCCTTTCTCCCCCCGTAAACTCGATCACGGCAGAAATCGAAAGAATGTTAATTGTCACGCGGCGTTTTTCGAGACGGCCGTTACGCGTAGACGAGGGAATCGCTTCTTTTTATCTCTTTGTCAACGAAAGTGTTTCGAACATACCATCTATTTCCCTGTACGAAGCCGAGGCAATGACTCCTGATCGGTTAATAAGATTGGGCTATTTAAATTGTACTGTTTTTTTTTTTTTTTTTCTCTCTCTCTTACCAGGATGGGAGGAATAGAAATTAGAGCGATACAGTTGCGTTGCATTAAAATTTGTCATTTTCTTTTAGCCGCGCCTCGTCATTTTATAGTTGGGAAAATACCCAATTTACCGTCAAAGTTTTAGCAACGCGACAACAACTCAATTATTTTCCCTGGTCACAGTAAGAGGTGTAAAAAGGCAAACGTGAAACGTCGTTTCGCATCATATTTAATCCGTTTCCCCGGCTCGAGATGGAGGATCCATTTTCTCCGCCCCCGGGCAGCGTTTCGCCGATTGCAAAAGTTTTCAACGGGATAATTAATATCCGATAACTTTTTAGAACGGGCATCGCCTCTACGTACCTACGAAACCGAGCTTTCTCGTTAAAATCTAGTTGATTTTAGGTTGAACCCTTCTGCGATGTGTCTGCGTTCTATTCGTGTATTACGTCGAAACTTTAGCTATTTCAGTTCAATCGCAAGACTACCATTAACGTTACAACTGCGATTCACTCGGTATTAGGTTATTGAATTATTAACATATTTAAAGTATATGAAATATTTAAAACTAGAATAGTTAGAATTTGAATAAAATCTATTGCGTTAAACAGAAACTACAGAGCAGCTACATCAACTATTAAAAATGAAAATTAGGGAAAAATGAAGAAATGCTATACAAAATATGATGAGCGAACGAAATTAATAAAAGGGTCTCCCCGGAACCTTCAGCGAGTATAGTGTTCAATAATTTCTCTCCAGGCACGCCGCGGCTTCTACCCGCGCTCCGTGATTACATAATATAATAACGTTGATCTCGCGACGGCTCAGCCGTGAGAATCAGAAATGCTAATTGGGCTAGCCGGTTGTCGAAATTCAATATTTACAACTAATCTTTATCATTTATACGAAATGGTAATCACACTCCTTATCCAAGAACCGGGTAATTCGGCTCGTACACCGGCGAGTGTTAATCAATTGTCTATCGTCCACTCTTAAGTGTTCTCGAGTGTCCCTTCGATCGACTAAAATTCCTAATTTCATCTATATCATCTATATAAAACATTTCATACTTGTGTGTGTCTAAATATGTCTTGTTGAAAATTTATATGCAGATCAAAAATTACTTTTGTTCCTCCGCAGCGTATTATTGATATTGTTTCCAGAATTATTGTCTATTGTCTTCAACTCTTCGAAGATGAATTTTTTTACGAGTCTCTTATAATAAGGAAACTAAACTTTGGTCAGCATTCAATTAATTCCATGAAATATTCCATGTAACGTTTCCTTTTCTATGGTTTCAAACACGAAAATGAAGTTGCGAACCGTTCGTAATGACCGTTTCCACTTGTTTTTAGTTTTGGTCTGCCTACGTTCCATGCGGTGCGGCACAGTTGAACGCGGTTCAACTTTCCTTGGAACAGATCGACGTGATCCGCCGGCTCGCCGAGATGAATGCTCAACATTTAACTTTGGTTACTTCCGTCAAAGGTGAGTGTCCCAACTTGAATTCACGATCGGTTTTAGTAGTTTTCAAACATGAAAACTAAATGATGAATTCTGAATGAATGAATTCACTTTGCGCCTAAGTCACTGTAGTAAGTTTCTTTGAATCTTCACCACTTCTCTTCATCCAGTATTTTCAATTAATTTATAACTCAGCATAAATAAAAAATAGAGTTTGAAATATCGAAAAAATGACAGAAAATTAGATTCGTTAAAAATGGCGATGTTAGAAATTACGCTTTGGCATTTTCTGTCACGGATACCCCACGGAGCGCCTTGGGCAGGACTCCGGGATTACACCGGACTCCTACTACCGGCTGAAACCCCACGATGGCCAGCTTCGGCACTACTACGAAACGAACGCTTCCGTCTCCCGCGTCAGAAAGATCCGAACAATATCCCTTCCTCTGCCCAAAGGTCGCGTGCAATAACGAAAACCGTGCGGTGACCTCCCTCCTCTCGGACTACTACTCCTTGCGCAAAGACGCGAGAGGTCATGTCCACCGAAGTGAACTCCGCGCGAAGAATCATCCCATTCCGGGGCAAGTAAAGCTGACTCTAGCAGACCCATGACTTACAAACAAATGCGTAGTGTCGACGAGAAGTGGATTATCAAATTACAAAATCAAATTACAAAGAAATTATTTAATGTCCTCGGACGGATGCTGTCCGATCGGATGTGTTCCGTTTGTGTTATATTGCACCGTACGCGTAGCGCGAGATCCGGCAATGTAACGATGGTGAGATCCCGACGTGATGCTACGATCGGTCGAGAGTTCGTCGTCCTAGTTTGCTCTGGCCACCCTAGGAGAGGTGGCCGATTACGAAACCGGCGCAGTGGGCAACGATCCAGGTCCATCCCGGATGTTGTTTTTGCTTGTAGGATAAGTCCTCGCGGTGGAGGAACGGGAGAGTGTAGGATTACAGGGCCTTTTGTTGGTGGGAGAGCCCCTCTATGTACAGAATAGGGGCCTTGTCGTATTGGTGGCGGCGGCGGCGGCGGCTTTAGCCTAGTAGCAAGCGGTAAAAAGTCCGAGTTTGAATGGACCGTAGGAAAGAAAGAAAGGTTTACCGCTACCAAACTCCGTTGTTGAGAAATTGGCGAGTCAAAAGAACCAGTCCTGGGCCTTGGACGCTGTAGTTGGTGGGATACCTCTAGGAAGTCGGAAGGGTTTACTTGCGAGAAATAATGAATACTTGGTAACTACTTTACCATTGAATTCAATTTGCGGCACATTCCTCAGAAGGATCCGCGTACCATTTATTTCGATTCGATTCACGTCCGCAAAGTATCGCGTGAGAATATTAAACGTAACTGAGAGTTTCTCAGAGCACGTGAAATAGTGAAAGGAGGGAGTACGGAAGAAAATTGGATCGCAGAAGATCGAGGTATACGTAGCGGTCGTGGCAATATTTATCAGACACGATTCCCCAAGGTTGCTGTAAAAATAAAAAATGCAACTCGACAGCACCGAGAAACAGAAAAAGATCCGAGATTTACGTTCCGAGAAAGAACAATGCACGGATTTACCACGGATTTCGGGAGAGTATGGCCTGCAATTTATAATTCTTTATTTCACGAAACAAGAATTCCGTTGCGAAATGGAATGTCGCTTCGATATTGTTTCCTACTTTGATCATTGTTATTCTCCTAATGCTATTAATAAATTATAATAATAAATTAGGTATTTAAAATGTACGATACTTGTTATTGTAGAATAGAAAAAAGAATATTTTACAATTCTGTAAAACTCATTGGAACTCGTTGTTTAAATAAACAGTAACGAAGCAAATTTTCAAGTATAAGACGTTGCTGGTTGTTCCGCTGATAATTAGATTGCTAGAATCGCGTACCAACTGCGAGTAACAATGGATGCAACAGAAACGGTAGAACCTCGAAGGAAGTTTGTTCTCAGGGAAACTCGAGGGGACAAAGGAGACTAGTATTAATTGCTCGATTTCTCTGAAGCAGTATCATTCAAGAGGAAAGTAATTATTGGTTCCAACTTGATAACACCGTTTCACGGTGTCGTAACTTTACCGACGGTTGAGAAAAATGTTTGCCTATCGGCAGCCGCCGTTAATCGATAAAATCGATTGTCTTCGTGAAAATTTCAGCGCAGTTTTGGCTTCCCGCTATACTTTCGGATCGTTAACGAGCAAAAAATATTATAGTTAAAAACCGGTTCTGTTTGCTCGTTGAAATTAAAAAGCACAATTATGTTTAATTCTCGTTTCGAGATCGCGGTAAGAAATTGATGGAATCTAAAACTCTTTCCTCTCGCAGGCAATTAAAATTGAAATAACAGACGATAAAAATTTCAAATGATATTTATTGAGAAAAAAAGAAGAAGAAGATATTTCATGATAGTTTCTACGTATTTATTCCCTTCGCATTGTGATTGTATAATAGTTTCATTAAGAACACGTTCAGTTCTTTTCTGTTCGGTATAACAATGCGCGAGTCCAGAATTTTTCGGATCAAAAACACAAAATTACTACTTCTCGAAGCAGAAGTTTGACAATTTTCCGAAGGCGAAGCCAAAAAGAAAGATAAGGAAAGAGAGAGAGAGAGAGAGAGAGAGAGAGAGAGAGAGAGAAATAAAAACCAACGAGTCTATAACCTGCGAGGAAACTTGGAAAAGTTTCGGCGGCAAGTAACCCGTGTCGGGAAGCTGTCAGCCATTTTCATAAGCTGAAGAAACTCCACCAACTAGGAAACCGAATCGGGGTCGCGAAAGAAACATCCAGCGGAAAGTCAGGGAAAAGATTTTTCGCTTGTCTTTTCAGCCTCCGCGTACATTTCCTTCAATTCTGTGGTACGTCGAACAGCTCGATGCGGAAACCATTACTCGAGAAACGTAACGCGCGACTACACGGAATTAAACGAACCCAGAGAAGTACAGGAGCTCTCTTTAATCTGTAATATCGCAACGATTTTTATCGAACGTAGAATCACTCATCGTAACTTTCATTTTGTACTTTATGTTAAATATTAAATAAAAATAGTGCAGGTTGTGGAACACAAAATATCGTTGTACAGCATTTTTCATTTCTCATCAAATTGCTTTACAAAATACATTGCAGTTTGGAATTACTGGAGGCTGGTAGAAAAATGAACGTCTGTATCTCTACTTATGCGGAAAGTTTGACACGAAAGTACGTCTCGAGTAATTTCACACCACTTTTAATGGCCACTCGGTGCCCTCGAATTTTCGAAGAAAATTCATCTCCTCGACGAATGGCCAATTTCTCTTCGTTGAATCTCTAGTTGCGTGTACATCTTTGCACAATTCTTTTCTTTGCATCAACTTTCATCAAGATGGAACGGATTAACTCAATAACAAATATTAATTTAATTAACGGTAATATATACATATTATTATATATTGAATAAATACTCGTTGAAAGAAGTAAGGGACGTAGAGGAACGATTATAATTTGATGGCATTGCCCGATTCGAATGTTTTCATCCCGAATTCCGACGCGTGTTCACGATGCAACAAATGCGAAGCAAGGATCGCGTTGTGCACGCGGCGTTGCTGAAAAATGAGAGGTAGGCATACGGGAAGTGCGACAACCAGGAGCACCACCAGGCAGGCGCAGCGCCCCAAGTACAGAGCGAACGCCTTGTTGTAAAACTTCTCACGACAAGTAACCCGCTCCAGAAAGCTGTCAGCCATTTTCATAAGCTCGAGAAACTCCGCCAAGTGGGAAACCGAAACGAGGTCGTGGAAGGAAAGGGGCAGTAGGTGGAAAAGGCACCGGTTCGCACTGAAACCACTGGTTAAGCTCCGCGAACACTCGTCTGACCAATCGACGCGGTGCTTTGGGAAAATAAAACGGAAATAGGACGTATCGAAAAAGTATCATCCGTTTACGTCAGTTTCTACATTCATGATCTTCTAAAGATCATTTATTTAAAATATATAGTTTCATTTGTGGAAAGGTATTATAAAGGTATTAATTCAATTTCAGCAAATTGTAACAATCTTACTTTTTTACTTCCGCGTAATATTTTCACCTCGCGCGTTAAATGTTTTAAGGCATTCGCGCAAGGTGCTGCTACGCCCTGAATATGCGAGCATCAGCCTGAATTTATTCGGTCGCGGATTGAAATTCCAGCAACTTCATACGTACATAAGAGAAATGTAATTTCGAAACGGCGAACACGTCGAACATAGCGAGTGGTCCATTCAGTTCACTTTCCTGTGATGATGATGTATCTACGTTATTATTATTATTATTTCATATGCGTAGGTCTCATCGAGGCACATCGAGAAGGGAAAATCGCAAGTCTTATCGGGGTTGAAGGCGGTCACTCCCTAGGGAATTCCTTGGGTGTTCTCAGGACATTTTACGGCCTGGGCGCGAGATACCTTACCTTGACGCATGCTTGCGATACTTCCTGGTGAGTACACTCCATACCACTTTCGAAAGATCGAGAAATCTAAGGACAAGCTTGAGGAAAATAACGTTGGCTGACGGTGTTATTCAATTTTTACCCGTAAATTATAACACTTGATTCTAGATCTAGTGGACAAAGTATAATATAATAGATTTTTAATTGGCTCTCTGTTATTTTCTACGAGCATCGGTCCATTAATTATCTATGAAAATATATTTAGTACAGTGCGGCTCGCGCGATGAATCGATAATCCATTCGAGAAACCAGAACCTCCGAGCAATTTAATCATCGATAGAATTATATAACGCGATACACCAATTTCGTAATGGAAATATTGTCATCGCATTATCCGGCTGATCTAATTTAGAGCATCGTGTGTCGATAAAATTATGATTGTAATTATTGTTAAATTGTTACAGAAATGAAAAGCAGAATCTGTTAAAAGTTGAAAACATCAACGAACCGTTAATCGGACGTAGGGTTGATTTCGTATAAAATAGTTGGTGACTGGAGTACCCTTTCCCATTTCGTTAGGTTAATCGTCGAACGAAACTTCCCCCGTTTCGTTGTTTCGCTAACGACGAGTACTTTTTACCGGATCGTTCCACCTTGCTTTGTATCATCGGTCGGTCCATCGTGGAAGAAAAACCTTTCCCCACGGCCGATCAGCCTGAAAAAGCTCGAAGCAATCTAAAGGCTTGGCGCACGGAAATTCCCTCCGTCTCGACGATTTCAGCATCCTGCCAAAACCTACGCTTGCATCTTACGTCCGAAGAACTGGACGACCAAAGAACTTTGTTTCGAAAGGAAACGGGGGAACTTTTCTTTTGTTCGACGATCGTGGTCGAGTACGCGGCCAAGTAGGACCTCCGCGTCGATCCTCGCCTTCGCCCATCGCGAGACAAATCATTTTTAAGACGTCGAAATAGGAAATGCCTTTTGACGATCATCTGCTTTATACAGTGGCAGTTGGAAAGAAATTTTTTTGTTTAAGAGTTTGACCTTCCAAAGGACTATGTTTCGGTTCAGCATTCAGGTCTTCCATTGCATCGAGAAAGTTTACTGGCGGCTTCCTTTTCGATCGCTATATTTCAACGTAACTCTATATACAGTCGCTATACGGTTCAATCTCCAGAAATCCGATCTAGAGCCCGAAATCGGGGGACTCGCTGGTGGGACAACGTTGAAACGCGGCAGAAATCCGAGTTCCTTGAAGCAAGAAGTTTTATGCGTCCCACCAGTGGCCCCGTGTTTTATACCGCACCGTTGTAAACAGGACTTTATTTTACGCCTTTCTTCAATTGAATCCTGGGTCCTGGGCCTAGGAAAATGTCCCGGGAAGCATTTAAAAATCGCTACAATAATATCATGTTAGGCAACAAATAAATAGAGAACATTGTATTTGCGACAATATGCGCAAATGGATCGAACGCCAGAAAACAACGCGTAGCGAACAGCCAGAAAGAGCGGAATAACGAGTCCTTTTTGGATATCGGATAAGCTACTATTGGGCATGAATTTTCCAAAGAATAGTTCTTTAGCCCGTTTCGCGGAGCTAGAAAGTTTAAAGCGTGTCCGCAACACGACCTACATAGTTGCCGCGTCGAAAGCTGACCATTAAGCCAGAATAATTACACGGAGCACATGCCACCAGGCCGGAATTTATACCCCCGAGAGAGTTTCCACGAAGGGCGAGCACGGTGTATCCGTTCGAACGGTGAATGCGAACTTACGACGCGGCGGCGGCGGCGGCGGCGGCGGCGGCAGATATCGTTGCCCGCAACTAACGGTTCGAGTCCGAGATATCGGACGACAATGACCGCCGACCCGATTCAGTCTCGCGCTGTTCAATCCTTGCCTACTTTGTGCGTCCCCCGACGCTACACGCCTCGTCCCACCGTAAATAAGAACCCGGAGTCGCGTTCTACTCGAACAAATCTCTCTTCCAACGAGTCTCCTAATGCATCCTACTTCGCAGCGGGTGCCACGGATAAGGAGACCTACAATAGCTACACATCCGGGAGAATTCCGTCTAATGGAATAGAGAGTTGGACGTGGAATCGGAATAAAAAATCGATTTCCGGCGAATCTTTGACCTTTACTTTACTTTACGAGCCGCTTCTCTTTTACCGGTCGTATTAGTCGTTAGAACGCGTAAATGTTTTTTTGAGAAGCCACGAGTAGACGCGCTACTGCCGATTATCACCAAGTACTGCTGATATCGTGCAGCAATATTCGAATCGCTCGAGAAAAGGTGTCGAGGAAAGGTCTCGAACGTGAACCGCGTACTTTGGCCGTCTCGCCACCTTTTCCTCGCACCTCTACCCTTGTCTCCCGTTCACCCTGCCCCTCGTGGGAACGAGGGATTGCCGAGACGATTGAATTTCCCGGAGTTCGCCACGGCGAACGATGACGGCACGGCGTCGACCTTCCCTCTGAAAATATTTCAGTGAGACGACACAGCATCGAGGCGAGAATCGGCTCTCGTCGGTTGGATTAAATTTTCTACGGCCTCGCGAGCCACGAGACGATCTCTCGGCCTTCCGCTCTTTACAACTCCCATCGAACTGTTCTCTCGCGTTCAACTATTCTATATATATATTAACGATATCCTTGCTTGTTATAGACCACGATTGTGACAAGCGCTATTATATTTTCGTTTCGATGCTGTTTACCGATCATTCTGTAACTCTGTGTTAACTCGCGTGCATTGAAAAACTATATTGAATTTTCCGGCAGTTTTACGCGCGAGGGGAGAAAAGTTCTAACAGACATTTTCTTGGCAGGGCAGTCTGTTCGGTTGGCGAGACGAACAGTACCCAGGATTCGACGCCAGGTCTCAGTGAATTCGGAAAGGTGAGTTTCGACAAACGAAATCGTCCCATCTATTATAATAATAAGAGAACTGTTCGATAAAATTTGATAAGATAGAATCCCAATATACCTGTCTTTCGCCTAATTTCATCCTACAAAATTTCACCCCTTGCGTTTCGAAATCACGAATTCAAAAATAATTCTACACGCAGAAATGAATAAAGAGACGCGAAATCAAACTTTTTCATTTGCGAAGCTTCCTTTTCGAAGAAGTCTAGCTTAAACATTCGTCAAGTACGAGCGTACTTCCGTACTTGGCAACTCGAGTGGCCGAGAGTCCGCCAAGTGCGTGTGTATCCCTGACAGATACACAGATTTAAAGTCACGCTTTTCTCGAAAACGAGACCCCAAACATTTCGCTTAAAAAAATATCAGCCTGTGTTTTATCGAACAGTTCTCTCTCTCTCTCTCTCTCTCTCTCTCTCTCTCTCTCTCTAGTAACTCTAGTAGAGTAAACAATTATTTCATATTGCTGTCGTGCAATGTGAATTTCGAAAGGGAGGAGATTATAGAAACGAGCTATTTATTGATGGTGAACGAATAAATTGAAAGCGTGCACCGTTTAATACTTGACTGGATATTTTCTGCAGCACGTCGAAGACGCGTAGAAAAGAAAAACGCACGCTCTATTTGTGCGACGTCTGTTCGTTCTTCGCGAAGTTATGAGAGCGTGGCCCAGTTTTAATAGAATCTCGTGGCGAAGTTTCAGGCGTTAAAACAAAATCGACGAATTTTCCAGTGGAATTTCCGGCATTCGTTGCGCGAATCCCGATACACCGACGATAAAAAGAGAAAGGGGAAAAAAACATCCCGTGAATCTCTCTTTGTGAACAGGGCCGGGGAGGGGACCGAGCATTTTTATCGATCTTGCGAAATTTCCAGTCTCTCGGTGGTGGTAGTTCATGTCGCGCGATAAAGAAAAGGAAAAGAAAAAAAGAGAAACAAACGAAGGAAAAGAGGTAGAGAAGAAGGAAGGGGTTGGAAACACAGAGAAGATAGAAACGGGAACGTAAATCAAATAAGCTATCTCCGCTATCGTCCCCGCCGCTCTCTTATTCCCCACCATCGGCATCCACACCCCTGCTTCTCTAATCATTCTCCTTCGAATTGCCCCCACCCCCTACTTCCTCTTTGTTTCTCCGCGTTCTTTCTTCCTTTCCTCTTCTTCTCTCCTACTCACACCCTGTTCAACGCACACGCACACGCACACCAACTACGCCTCTATTGTGTTTGTGCGCAAGCACGAAGCCACATTGCCCAGACATGCCTCGATTGTTCAAGCGCACCGTTGACTATATCGGAAGAGCGTCGGTACAAAATCGTTATTGCGGAGAGCACACGCCAACGCTGCCAGACGATTTACTATAAAACTCCACTAATCTGAGGATTTCAAAGCTATTCCGGTTGTCTTGTTCCTTTCCCCCCCTGCGACCTTCCCTACCACCCGCTGTCACGTCGCGGATTGAAAATAATTTCGTGATGTAACCCACTCGCCGAAAGATTGCCGATTTGCCTCGCGTCTGTTTCCCTCTCGATATTGAATTCGAGTGGCTTTGAATGCAGCTGTACACGTAACATTACGTAAGCACCCGGCGACGACGCGAATACATCGTCATTGGAAAATAATCTAGTGTTTCGTTTTGCGGTCGAACATTCGAGGTAAATGTGAAACGGAACATAACGCGTCTTGATGGAAAATATTTAAGTTAGAAAAATGATACTGAATTTTTACAAAAATCGTATACCGATTTCAATACGAGACTTTCTATTTTCTTCTACAATTACCCAACAGTTACGAGAAAGAAAAGCTGAAAGAATTTTCGATCGCAAAACCTAATTATTTTTCGATGCTTTCCCGTACGTAGTCACTGTGTCGAGCACACGTTTAAATATTCGGCACCGGGTAAGAGCGACTGCACAAAAGGGTGGCTTAAATCGATGGAAACACCTCGTCCTCGTTGTCTGTGTGTAGAAAATCGCGCGTGCCTGGAAAAAAAATGCGAGCATCGCTGACTTCTCATTAAAGCGGGGGTGTGCTCGTGAAAAAAGGACGATGCCCATTGTGTTTCTTCTTTTCCCTTCGCCCGTATCGACGTCCTGGTCTATGCACAGCGGCTTTTTTCTTCAGCTACTTCGCCCGATAGAAGAGACGGCTTGCTTACGCCATCGACCAATGTTTCCTTCGTTCTACCTGCTATTTTTCACGTTCGCCAATAGCCGTCTTCCTAGCCCCTTCCCCTTCCCCTTGAAATTTCTGATATTTTCTCTCCCTCGCGCCTCTACACCATACATTGCGATACATTGACCCGTCTTCCGTTTTCCGTCTTCCGTGCCACGTACACGTAGAAAATCTGTGCATACCTACGTGTGGTTATTAGCTCTTCCGGCATTTCAGAGTAATTACTCAAACCCCAGAACTAACGCGTTCTCCAATTCTACGAAATTGTCAGAATTTATTTTTTTATAACAACAAAGAATGCATACGAACGAATTTAATTAAAAACACGTGTTTCAACGCATACGAGTAAACGTACAATTCAGATTCTACTATCTCTATATTTGAAATATTATTAATTACCAAATGTATCGGTAATCGATGATTCCTCGTTAATTTAAATTTGAATTCTGAAACAAGTTTCAAATTATAGATCGATTGCACGCTAAAAAAGCAGAATCTTTTTGTCGATGCATACGATATATATACGTGCGATTCATACGATTCAAGGTTAAGTTTTGCGAGTTAAACGGGAGACGGCGCGTGAAGCGAACAAGTAGAGCGGTACAGGTGGAACGAAGAGAAATTTGTAGGTAGACGGGGGTGGAAACAAAAAATTGATGGCAACGCAACAATTGGTTTCTGCTAATTAAAATAGTAGCCTCGACGAAATACGCGGCCATCCTTAATGTCTCCTCTCGTTAATTTCTATAATGTCCGTGGCAGCCGGCTAATGTAAAACAGTGAACGGCGAGATTCGAAATAAAGTACCCGCGGCTGAACGCAAACTGCGAAATCGCGTAATCTCTTTGCCCGTGGTAACCGGTACGAAAATTTGCATTCTAACCGTGTCCGCGAAATTACACGCGGTTCAATCGAAAACGCGTATCGAAACCCAACCCCCCGCCGATCGATCCTTAACTACGTGACAATTATTTATCGCGTACGCGGCGCGTTCGATGATCGACGGAATTTATTCTGCCCGAAGGCGAGAGTTAAATTCGCGACACGTGCAACGCTATACATTCTTGAAATTATTTCGCGATGCCGCAGCGATGTGTTTATTCAATTACCGTTGATTGGTATCATTTCTTTCGCTGCGACGTTGTCTCGATCAATTTATTAGCAGCGGAACGAGCAAATAATTATTACGAAGCACAAATTTACGAGGCGCTTTTATTAAAAAAAACTTTTTCATAAATCTGCGCTTAAACTATTTAAACGGGTCTAATTAAACCTACGGGATCTGTAAAATTTAATTCGCAACTTTGAAGGGCTACAAGTATCTCTGCGTCTGAAGTGGTTGCGTTCGTGCGATAAGTTGGTAGGGTGCGAGATTATTCCGTTGTTATTCAGAGGAAGAGCCGCCTCTGCGTTTTCACCACAGCAAACGATAAGAAAAGCACGAAATATGCATATATTATTTCTTGTTATTTTTTAGGCAGTTGTCAGGGAACTAAACAGACTGGGAATGCTAGTGGATCTCTCTCATGTCTCGACGAGGACTATGAGGGCGGCCTTGCAGACGACGAGGGCACCGGTGATTTTCTCTCACAGCGCCGCCAGAGCACTCTGCAATTCCACTAGAAACGTGCCAGACGACGTGCTCAGAAATCTGGTGAGTTTCCGTGAAACCGCATCGACGCGGAGAAAAGTTATACCATGGAAATGCGATAGGATATAGAGCGCGGCAAGGTTAAACCAATTCCGATGCTCTAACCGATGAATGTTTAAGCGCACTCCAAAACAATTAGCAATTATTCTCTTTTCGAAAGTACTTGCCAAAGTTTTTTACAAGTTAAATGGCTGCACGCTCGTATATGAAAAGTATCCCGATAAGCTCGCTGGCCATTTCTCTGGTACATAGAAACATGAAACAATAGAAGCAACGGTGGCGTTTCAATTAGCAAACGAAGTAAGCTCGCAGAAAAGTAGAAATCGGAGTGCGAGTGCACGCGTAAAGGAACGAGAAGAGAAGAGAAGAGAAGAGAAGAGAAGAGAAGAGAAGAGAAGAGAAGAGAAGAGAAGAGTCGTGGTAGTAGCGAAACGCGGATACGGACGCGGACGCGGACGACAAAAGGAGGTGTCGCTCGCAGGACGTGTCGTAAACAAACAAAGAGGAAAGTGGGAAGAGAGTAAGAATTAAAATGAATAGAGGGAAATCGACGTGCACCGTTTGCAAGTTCATCCGGAGGCGCCGCGACGCGGTATAAGAGAGTGCACTCGACGCCTGCACAAGTTGACGCAACGAGTACAGCCTGGTTGCGGAGCGTTGGACGCGAACGAAGCGGGCTTGACCAAACCAGAAACGTCTACTTGTTTCGTCTGGCTTTAGCCGACATACGAAAAAATTGCTCACCCATATTACATTATATTACGTAAAACATTCGAAGATCCTCTCGTCTATGATTCACAGTTGGCATGCTCGGTACGCGATGTGCGAATGCGAATGCATAAAGTTCTCACCGAACGCATAAAAATGACAGGGAACGTAAAAATTCTGACTTTACGGTTACGGGTTTTTGTACGTCTCGTTGGTGGTGTACAGTTGATATTTTACTAAGAGACGAATGAATTTGTTCGGGACTTGAGTCGTAGAATTGCAAAAAATACAACCGTTCACGTTCTCTCTGCTCTTGATTACCGTGGTTACATTACGCTTGAAATATAGTCCACGAGTATAATTCCACGAGAAATTTTTCGGCGAGAAATTCTAGAGAAGCAGCTAGAGAAGAAGCAAATGAACTACCGGGGGGAAAAAAGTGACGCAAGTTCCACGGTGTTTCCTTTTCACGGAGATGAAGTCGACGGACTCGCGCGTAACATTCGAGAGCTCGCCGCCGTTCAAGATTTCACGATGATCTTATCGGTGCTCGAAAAAACGACGAGCCCCTCGTGCGCGAAACAAAAATGCCGGAAAATAATTTACTTTGCGCGTAAACACGACAGCAGATAAAATTGTTAGCGAGCATTTCTGATGTAATCCATACTTAACCCACTACCCGCCGACGGAGCTTTTTGGGTCGCTCGATAAATTTGAACGTTTTAGTTGCAGCTACCCGGCCGGTGCATTGAAAGTTGCCAGAATGCTATTGACTTTAATCCTTTCTCGAGACGACACGCCAAACGTCCGTCGCATTCAACGACAAAGAACAAGTTAATAAGAGATTATCATTACGGTACCACGTGATACAGTCTGAACTGTACAGTACAAAATTTAAAAGCCGTCGCCGGCGGTAAACGAGTCGAAGCTTTGTAATTAACAAATAAAGAGATTCGAAACGTATATTTATTATCCTTTACCGCTTCCTGTTCGATCGATATAGATAGTTTTGAACCGTTCCGCGTAGGCGGACGCAGGAATGTTTTCGATCATCCCGAGCTTTTCAACCAACGAACAAAGATTATTTGGTTTTTCAAACCGAAATTCGAAACGAGTTCGAGTCGGGGAAACTCGGGAAGATATATTCAGGGCGGGAGAGTGCGGTACGCGTTCACAACGCGGCTGATAAAAAAATTTCGATTACAGTACGGGACCATCGATGATTTATACGGCGGAGAAGTCAGTTGGCCAATGAGAATGAACAATCTGTTTTTTTAAAACGTTCCCGTGCACCATAAACACACGGGCAAACAATTACCCAAGTATTTACGAGCCTCCGAGCGTTAAACTTTTCCTCTCGCCACGTAATACTCTCCCCCTATCTGGCGGAGTTCGCGTATAGCGCATATAGCGAAAAAGCTAACAAATACACGTCGGAATGTAAATCAGGAACGGGGATGACGCAGAGTTTTTTTTTTTTTTTTTTCCCTACTCTGAAACGAGCTCGCGCGATAATAATTCGCAGATTTCCGTTTGACGGAATTTCTGCGACCATCGAATTTGCGAGCGATATCGAATTAACGACAGGACAGCGGATAAACTAAACGATTAAGCCTGGCGTGTAAAGCCCGATTGAAATTTAATCCCATTGGAGTCCTGGGTCTGCCAATCACCGATGCCAAAATGACAATTACTTCCCATCGATGCTTGCAATTAATCTATATAGGATTAAATTTTGAAGGAGAACGATGCCTCGGCTACCTTCGATTCTCTATAGGATCCACGCGTTTATGAACAGAAATTATCAGAAATTCATCGTCGAATCAGGAATATTAAATGTTCATCCTACGCGTATTAAACAGAACTAATCTAATTAAAAACGTTGAAAAACCGGTTTTTACGAAGAGCAATCACGGCGTTTCTTATTTGCTTCGCTGGTACAATAAACGCTATAGCTCGATCGTGACAAAGCATCAAGGGGATGAGTTACACCGATCACAGACCGAACGATGGCCCGTCTGGTAACGTGTTATTAGCTGTGCCACACTGCAACGCTGCCCCAATTAACGTCGGATACCTCGCAGTTTAAGTCCTCGGGCATTTCTCTTTTCTCGATTGGCAGATTCAGTGATTTTCGATAGGGAGGTAAGATAGCCGTTGCAGTCCGGTTTCGATATGTCCGATAGAATTAAAGAGACACACAGGAAATCTTTTGCTGGTACGAAAAAGACATTTTCCGTGTGTAGTAATCTGCGTTAGAGACACGCATCAACGCGTGTCGACTATAATTGAGGGATCTCGTAGGTTTAAGTGCACATTCATTGTCAAGATGCTTCTATGTACGTACTCCAATGCGGCCCATTTCTAAACAGTGTTTTCACTTCCACGGGACGTGTAGCCTCTGCCTACACACAGATTGCTTCACCGCGTGGAGCACAGTTGCGCGAAGCGAGGAAATTCGCGAAATTCTAACCCCTGATGATCGTATACGTGAATTATAATAATTTCATCGGTCATTTATTTCCTCAATTCTCGATACTACGCGCACGTTGTACAGTAGAATCGCCGCGAATTATACAAATTAATAGGAAATTAAATTAATACCGTAACCATAATTTCGTTGAATTTCGTACGATCTCAAGTACTCGGGCATTCTCTGCAATAAAAACTGCAATTTCATTGAGCTGCCGATAACACTTCTGTGAAAGGGGCGAACGCACGACGTGACCGTCGATTTGCTTGCTACTCTGATATCGAGCGCGTTGCAAGGAAAAAGGGGGATGCAACGATGGAGAACTTTAGAGATATCCCATTCGTTGACGCCGTAAAGACATAAGCATAAAGTAAAGGCAAATGGGAACAGATGATTTTGACGGCAATGCTTGCCTTTCGAAAAACGACTGGACAAAATCAATATGGAAAGTTACGAATGTCCCTTCGGTTCGAGCAAACGGTTCTTACGTCGAATTTCGATGCTCTTTTTTCCAGTTTCCAGCGCGTTCAATCGAATGGAACAGGTAGAACATGTAAAATTATAACGGTACGACCTACGTACTCGTTTAATTAGAATCATTATAAAATACACGGGTTTTATAACCCGAGTCCGCGAATAATATTTAGAATTGTGTAATCTTGAAGTAATTGAGAGTAACGTAACATGTTCGCAGGCTAAAAATGGCGGCGTGGCAATGGTACCGTTTTATACATACTTCATAACATGCAACAGTACAGCCACCATAAAAGACGTTATTGGTACGTAAAACATCATCGTCGATATGTTATTTTGTTGCTACTGAAAGGCATCGAAAGAAATAGATGGCCATCGAGTAAACAGTATCGTGCTTCTACTTTAGGCTTTCCGCGTTTAAACGCAAATCTATATGTTTTATGGACTGCAATTGTGGCAGTGGTCACGTTTTTCCAATTTCAGATTTTCGACTTTAAATGTTAAACTAATAATAAATTTATTTGTTTGTTAAACCGTTTAACCAAACTCTCGCGGTTATCGAGATGAATATTTATGAACGGTAATGATCGAAATTCAAATAGGACGAATACACGAACATTTATTTAGAAAATCCAAACAAATTTTAAATGCTAAAATACCAGTCACTGCCTTAATTATTGTATATTTCGTTATTTTAAATACCTTGTACGTGTCGATGATAACTCGTGTGGCTATTACGGGATACGAATCGAACTAACAAAACAGAATATTTCACACCATAATTGCAGTGTTGAAACGCATTCGTTTCTGTTCGATCGCGTTTGCATCGATTGACGCGAGACTGGGGCTAGTTAACGATCAAACGGAAACGCATTTTATTCAATGGAAGATAGTAACGATAGTGGTGCCGATCGGGAATAGAATAGTAGAATCAACAATTTAATCAACACTTGTACGGCTGGTTCTAGTAAGAGACTATGCTGTTTCAGCACACATTAATCACATTCGAAAGGTGGCGGGGATCGATCACGTTGGAATAGGAGCTGGCTTCGACGGGATAAATTTGTAATTATCTCTCTCTCTCTTTCGAGTGTATCCTCCATACAACGCGCATTCAGAGAATAATCATTATCGATGCTCGGTTCAATGAAGCAATTAGAACCGATTCTATGCGAACGGAGCGAGTTCGCCAACAATTCACGAGGACGCACAATGAACACTTAGGCGAACGCGTAAATCGTAAAATTACTTTCATTGGCTACGAGGCTGCTAAAACAAATTACATTTCATTGTCGAACGTCTATTCTCTGAATGGCAAAGGTCATTACCAACCAACGCTGCGATCAACGATGTGCTTTTTAGTACTCCCACCGGGTTGGAGGACGTCTCGAGGTATCCGCAATTGTTGGCTACCCTGTTGGAGGATCCAACGTGGACGGAGGACGACATTAAAAAATTAGCTGGCCTCAATTTACTGAGGGTATTCGCTAAAGTTGAGCAGGTGAGTTATGTCAGTTTTCAATTAATTAAACGGAAAAATGATAAATGAAATTGTAATTTTAGGTGCGCGACGAATGGCACAGGGCGGCAGTTTTGCCAGTGGAGAAGATCAGTCCACCTGACAATTCTGCCTGCGTCTACGGAGCATCTTGATCTTCTTTGAGGACATTCACAGCAGGATTTCTCGATTTTATACGATCACCGAAGATTCGACACATCTTATGGAACAACAGGGCTCGGTGAACGCGCGGCGGACTGGATCAGCTGAAAGATCGTCCTTCCCTGATGACATCGTTCCGAGTTTTCCAAGAAGCTTCCACGATCGCGTCTTATGAAAAACGAGGAATTCGGGAAACAGATACGATCGAGACCACGTGCTGAACGATCATCTTCAGGACAAGTTCAACTTTCTTCGTCACTTCTTCTTCTTCTCGTGAACCCCTCGTCAATTTTGCGATTCCGTTTGTCGGTAATTACCGTAAGAACGTGTCTATGTGCCACAACGCATAACGGTTGATTTGCTGCTGCTATCTCAATAGCTGGATACGTCCGTCCATATGTTCAGGCAATCACAGAATTGTTAAGAATTACTTATTTTATTTCCTTCTATTAACTGCGCGTACAAAAATCAGCTTATCGACGCATATTATTTTATACGAACATTTCGTTTCGTTTCGTTTCGTTTCGTTTCGTTTCGTTTCGTTTCGCTTCGTTTCGTTTCGTTTCGTTTCGTTCCGTTCCGTTCCGTTCCGTTCCGTTCCGTTCCGTTCCGTTTCGTTTCGTTTCGTTTCGTTTCGTTTCGTTTCGTTTCGTTTCGTTTCGTTTCGTTTCGTTTCGTTTCGTTTCGTTTCGTTTCGTTTCGTTTCGTTTCGTTTCGTTTCGTTTCGTTTCGTTTCGTTTCGTTTCGTTTCGTTTCGTTTCGTTTCGTTTCGTTTCGTTTCGTTTCGTTTCGTTTCGTTTCGTTTCGTTTCGTTTCGTTTCGTTTCGTTTCGTTTCGTTTCGTTTCGTTTCGTTTCGTTTCGTTTCGTTTCGTTTCGTTTCGTTTCGTTTCGTTTCGTTTCGTTTCGTTTCGTTTCGTTTCGTTTCGTTTCGTTTCGTTTCGTTTCGTTTCGTTTCGTTTCGTTTCGTTTCGTTTCGTTTCGTTTCGTTTCGTTTAAATGGACATTTTCGTCGAACCGATTAAAAATCATCGGAACCTAATTAAATACCTACTATCTGAGAAATCTGAACTCGTTTTGAAGATCCGTAGGTGAATATTCGTAAGCGTAAGAAACAGCGTTCCTCAATGAATATAACTTGTAATGATGCGGACAATCGAGGCGGCCGAAATGCTTGCTGAAAAAAAAATTGATTTCGAACGGGAATATTCGTAAAGAACCCAATTAATGTTTTTCGATACTTCTGCCTTGGAATAATTACGGACGAAATTTGAAACGATGAATGCAAGGTGGCATGCGTTCAAATGTTAATCGGAGAACCAGTTTAATAACCATCGGTTTACGATCGAACGACATCCGAATAATTTTTCTTTTTTAATTCGTAACTGCACGCGTGTGTGTATGATTCTTGACATAAAGGAACGATTCAAATAATTAATTACGCATTGAAATAGGCTAGTTTCCCAAGTACTAAAATTAGGTTCCCTTTGGATAACGATACTTTATCGTTAATTTTTTTATTCTTTTTCTTTCCTTTTCTTTTTTTTTTTTCTTTTTAACGTAAACTATGTATCGAAATCGTGTCCCCTTAAAAATGCAGACGATCATTTGAATGCTTGCTCCTGAAGTTAGTGTGAACTTGACACAAGTGCGCTTAAGACCAAGGAATTAAACAGAGGAAAACTAAAAAGAACGTAGGAAAATGGGGAAATTTTTGTAACGTTTAATTAGAAATTTTAAAGAGCAGACCGCGCGAGCGAATATCCGCTTGTATTCGATTGTTTCAAGCTCTTAGAGTTTCTACATTCGCAACGGTAGGATTTTATCTTATACGCGTAGATTGCCAACTCCATTAATTAAGAAGAAAGACTCGTTCGTCGTCTCATCGAGTGTTCTCGACCTTCGACTGATATCCTTAACACGGTTCTTATAGCGTTCATTATAACAAGGCTTCTATTACGCATGCACGATGCAATTATTTCACACCACTGCTTGTTCATCTCTAAGCGAAACATCTCGTTAGAGCTGCTTGTATCCGGACATTGGATAATATTCGAATATCCAGTTATCTTACATTTATTCGTCACTTTAAATATCATTTTCTGCGTACGTAAACCAAACGGTTACTATTTTATCACGATCATTATAGAGGTATACTATTTCAAATGTCTCTGTCTCTACATTTGTCGCAGAATCTTGAATAAGTGATCGTTCCCAATCGTATTCGAATGTTATCCGAACTTTGAGGATCCGGATAAATTGGCAGGTCTATTTATTACGCTCACCGATATTAAACACTGCCAAGCCACTTTGTACCGAGTCATTAAACGGCACAAGAGAAATCGTAATTGCCAAAAATCCTTTTTCGATATAGTAGCTGAGAAGACGTAGCAATAAAGTTTTAGTCGGTAAATCGTGAAAACTGAGGCGAGCCGAGATACTCGAGGATGAGAACACGTAGGAATTACTTCTACATATCCAGAGAGGGGAACTATTTGGAGATGTTACTTAAATTAGACAGCGAGCAAGTACTAGGAAATATCATCCGGTTTGCCAAAAATCGCTCTCGGGTGTTGTCCCAAGTCATCCTGAATCGATCCTGAAACGCGTGAACAATTAGCGGGAAATGCGGGAAATTTGGAACGAGACGAGACGAGAGGAGAGAGAGAGAGAGAGAGAGAGAAGGAGGAAGACCGAATATCGGATCAATTACTATATTGCAAACACTGTACATATGTAAGGTCGCGCTCGCGTACATCAAATATTAGACCGATTTCCCTAGCGTTTACTCGAGGATGAGATGATTCTCGCAAGTGTCTTTGTTTTTTCGTAACGACGTTTTTCCATTTCGACTTTGTAATACCATCGTGATAAGTAATATCGCGAATAGGTGAAAGAGAAAAAAAAAGGAAAAAAGAAAAATGAAAAAAAAAGAAAAGACAAAGAGAAATAAAAAAGTAAAAAGGGACGCGCTGAAAATAGGGAGAAAAGAAATTGCGAATAATTCCGAGAACTAGCATAGACTGTCCTAGCTTGTATGTACGAACATTTCGACTTTTCTTACTTTTTTCCGACGCGGGGAGCGCGTACGAGAAATTTTTAGGTACCTGTAATTAACATTGTTAACGACTATACATTCATATATTATATAAAGAAACCAAGGCGCCTTCGATGACTCCCAACACCGTTCTACGAGCTCTCGGTAGAAGAATTGAAAGGAATTAACAAACGTTTCGACGTCGTCAGATATCGGTTTATGGTCTGATCGTCGCGAACAATTTTGTCGACGTAGCACGAAAAGCTTCGCGTTCCTTCTATTATATAAATTCATTCGCTTTATACATGCGCGTTATATATTCTAATCGTTACGAAAGCACCCGATTATCATTTCGATAGAGCGCAGGGTCGTGTTAGAAATTTCACGTAAATAGAAAATAAATAATTTCGTTCGTTTCCGTCGTTAGAAGTTCGTTGGAATTTTCGCGCTACATCGTCGAGATTTTTCCGGGCTATCTTTAATTAAAATCAAACCCTCGTGAATAGCGAGTAATTGTTAACGACTTTGCGCGAAGCGAAAGATCTTGAGTAACGATCGTTAGCGAAAACTTTTTTCCTCGAAGCAGAAATACGTACGCTTGCGTTGCCCTCGACGTTGGGAAGGATTACGATTTACAGATTGACGAGCACAATTTATTGTCTACCGATAAAATAATCTTAGCGAAACAGAGCAGGATCCTGTTGAATGAACTCTTAGCAGCAATAACACTGATTAGCCGCCACGTAGTGAACGATTAAGTAGTGTGAAAGACCAATAGGACGATATTCACGATTTCTAATTCGTAAAGAGTAAGTCTAGCACGTTAAAATATCGATTGAGTCGATTGTTTGAGGAATAATGTGTGTTCGAGGCAGACGATGCGATATTTACATTTCGGTCCGTTCGAATAAACAAAATTTCAAATTCCTTTCAAACTCCTTTTTTTTCCGTTAAAAAAGGGCGGAATATAATTCTCGAACGATCGATTCAATGGCAGTACCATTGCTCAATACCATTGATCGGGACATGGAAATGGAAACAAGACTCACTCTTGTGTTTACGATAGCGTTACAACCACATGGCTCATAGAATTATTCACGTGTAGACAAAATGATACCGTTCTAGTTTCGTATAACCGCAACGGTGTATACTTTGTATAAAGAAAAATCGAGAAAAGAACAAGGAAAAGGAGAAATGATTTTTCCTTCGTGTGAAAAAAAAAAACAAAAAATATTGACCGAAGACGGATCTCGGAGTCGCGTACGATGCCGGAAAACAAATGTTTCGAATCGACTCGTGAAGGGGAAACTCTAGATAATCATTTTCAGCGTGCATGAGTACGAATGCAAGTGAAATAATAAGAAATGTCGTAGATAATGTAACGAAGCAGGAACGTGGAAATGTTGAGAGAAGTGGACATTTTCGAGCGTTTCAAGAAAATAAAATGGGAAAATAAATTATCAACTCCTTTCGTTCGCGTACAACTTTGAATTCTAAACAAATAAATCGAACGCTTGATTCGTTCTGTTGATGATTCCCTTATTTTCTACGTAAATGTCTCTTATACACTCTTTTGTGCCCCAACGCATGGACCGCGGGTGTTCGTTTTCTTGAAAGGCTCGCATACCAAAGAAAAAAATCAGTTCAACGTGTTCATTTTCTATGAATCAAGTAGCGAAACGTAATGGACACGCATGCGTAGGTGAAACTTCTTTATCTGAACCGATTTAGTAACAGAAACAAACAGAGCCCAAAACAATTGTTCGTGTGCAGAAAGGGCGAAAGTAAATTGTGCGAACGATAGTGGGGGAGAGAGAGAGAGAGAGAGAGAGAGAGAGAGAGAGAGAATGGGATGAAACCTTAGAGATAAATCTTAACGTACATAACATAAACAACACGCAACTGCCTAGAAACTCAGATTAATAATATTATAACTTATTATATTATATACAATTACAACCGACATGTCCAAACGCACAAAAGGGCAAGTTTGGCAAGATGAGACACGCGCATGTAAATAGGATAATATCGACGTGTAATGTCGACACATGTATATAACAGGGGGTGCAGGAGACGCAGTTTTCGCGAACGACACCGAAGGGAACTCGAAAACCGTTTATGTCTGATCGTGGCTACAATTTTTCACTCTATTCCTTTAGAATGTATCACGTCTGATATCTGACTCTGTTCGTGGTAAACGAAAAATTTGCTAGCCGAAGGGACCGAAGGGACGAATGGCTGGAACTGTTGGTCTCTGTTTTTCTCGTTTGATTTAAAAATATCGAGAGATAATTAATGGAGAGATAAAGTGGTTCACAAATTGCTTTTAAAAGTTGTTTAGGATGCCTAAAATACGATTGATTCGGTAGTATTTAAAGTAAGAGCACGATTAAAAGCACGATTGAATTGAATATTTTGTATTTGACGATTTGAAATTAATTTAGAATTTGGAAAACACTATGCCAACACTTTGACCATTCGCCTCTTCAAATTATCGTAATGCTGAACGCTCGAAATGAAGAGTTTAACGATGATTTTACATTGTCTAAGAATGCTTCCATACATACTGATCTCTAGAAGACTAATCGTAGGCCAATGACTTTTCACCACTGAACATTCATTTTGTTAAGATGAATACTTCTCATCTCTTTCTTCGGTTTACGGTAACCCACGAATCCTTCGATAATTTCTATCACCAATAAAAACATACGTACCATCGATAAAAGAAAAGCATTCTCGATTCTATTGAACAATTCTTTCATCACCGATCGCATTCAAATTCCGTTTAATTGTAAATAATTAAATGAATTTTCAGCGTAAAAAAATCATCGTATTAAATTCAAGGTAAACCTTCTCGAGCTGCTCGACGGACGTTGAGTGCGAAAATTTTATTAGATGAATTTAAACTACCAATGAGAAAAAGAATTTACGGAGCGAAGAAGTAGCTATTTACGAGAGAAAAAGAGGGAGAGAGAGAGAGAGAGAGAGAGAGAGAGAGAGAAAGAGCGAGAACGATTGTAAGGTATATGTATGATGAGAAAGAAGAAAGAAAGAGAGCGGAAAGCGAGATGAAATGTATAGGCAATTATTAAAGAGACTATGAGAATTAAGATGATATAGAAAGTTTTAATAAATTAATTATTAACGCTACAAGAGCAAGAGACACTATTGATACCTATTACCTAAGGAACGATTCCATTAGAAAATCTGAATACACACGAGTATAAAACGCAATAAATATGCAGAGCTCCATTCATGAATAAATTAACATTCATTCAACACAAATTCAACATACGATTCTGTGCAAAAGTTTTAGGTCCTTTCCTGTTGCTGATTCTTTAAATGACAGAACAGAAATGTTCGAACAATGACTACTTTTAATTAGAAAGATTTTATTTCAATTGTCTACGGTACAACTCGAATCGGAAAAGACAAAAATGTTTAAAGAGAGAACAAGTTGTTTGAATTGTTTGTGTCTTTGTAAGTTTATTTAGAATTTGTTTAATATTCTTTTTAAAAAAAGGGGAAAAAGCAAGAAAATAATACATTGCAGAATAACGAAAAAGAAATTCTTTTACAAGTGGCCTAGGACCTTGGCACGGTACGATAGTTACAAACGCGAAACAGACGCATAAAACTAAGTTACTTGATATTAAAATATATAAAAATGATATATTATAAGTAAAAATATACATATACGTGGAAGTGAGGAGTGAATGCGTAGGCGAACGAGGGAAAAAAAAAAAACGAGATCGATTTTTCGAATATTATACTCCAGATGGCCCTGGTGAATTTCGAGGCAATCACATCCGAAAGGTGATACGTTATTTATCGGCGAAACTTTAATTACTCTAGAACCCAGAACGGTGGACCCTAGGTTCGTGTATAAACTATTATAATTTTAGGAACTTCGGTTCGTTTGATGTTGAAAAAAGTCTCGGGAAACGTTGAATCGATCGTCGTGGATTCATGAACCGGGACATTAAAATCGAATGATGTTTATTAAAAATCGGAGGCCGGCGTGCTTCGCGAACGATATTTATTTGACCAATCTCGATTTGAGTGGAAGCACACCTTTCGATTCACGACGTAGTCCACCTTGTTTAATGATTCCTTTTTTTAGAACGCGGCTTGAACGTCCATAGTCTTACCGTTTGAAGTTAAACGATAGGCGAAAGGCGAAAACAAAATCTTCTACCAGATAATGAAATAATGAGCCATTCGTAAAAATATTTCCTTCTCGGTGGAACGCCTCAGGTCCGATGGTGGTCGCTTTCAGAAGGCGAGACAAATCTCCGAAAGATGCAGAAATGGTCTCGAGGTTTGACAAACATATTCGATTTTGAGTGTCGACTCGCGTAGCGAACATTCACGCGAGGTACATAAATTTAATACGCTGAACGAGGACAAAGGCGACAGCGTTGACAACGACGATGATTTTATCTATGTTAATCTAGAAGACATTGCTGGAACAATGATTTGTACGCCTTCTATGAAGGACCGTAGAGTACATTATGTAACCTAATACTCGTAACCACGCATTATCTAATAAACATTATTTACAAAACTAATCGAGACGGTGTCGAACGGATTTCATTATTTCTTATCCCCGTAAACGAACGATACGTAAAATGTCTAACCTCTTGAACCGTTACCGTTTAAACGTCCATGAAATCTATTTTGCGGAACCGCATCTAGTTTCAGTTTAATGAATGTCGTTTAAAAATCAATAGACTAGAATTTTCTTGGTGAAAGAACAAAAAGTAGGTACACAGTTTTCACGAGCCAGTGGACTGATGAACAATTTCTTGTCGAACGTAACCATCCGACGTCTAAGTGCGGTCCAAAGAAAAGTATTAGAATCGATACCGGAAATCGATCGGAACGGCGATTTCTTTTCTTTAACATCCCTGAAAACGTTCCACGCGAACACAAGAAAAACTAATTTCTATATTGGACGAGGAAACACTACTGTACGAAACTCTACTCTAGATGCAAAACATTGAACCAGCGAACCGAAACTAAAACATCACGGAACAATGATTAAGTTTAGAGAAACGGAAACAAAATGTATCGAATCGAGGAAAGAAAGTGACAGTTACGTCCGAGGTATCGTTATCAATCGTTATCTGCTCGAGTCTCGAACGAAACGAGGGTCGAAAAAGGAGAGGACGTTTGATTGGCCGAAAAGGAAAGCGAAAAAGACTAAAAAGCAACGTCCGATAGACACAATAGCACTCGTGAAATCGACGATAAGCGTCGACGTCGCGTTGCGTCTTATTCGAAAGGAACGTATCGGAAAGAGACAGAGGGTGGCGAGCAGAAGAGGAGTCTGTAGAGGAGTGGACGCGATATAACACATCGATCTGCATCCGCGCAAGCGTGTTACCACTAGCTAGCCCGAGCACATTTTCCCCTCGCCACCCTGTACAGGCCGTGACCGGGATACGATACCAACAGGTGATGCTGGAGGAGTTAGAGACACTCCCTCGAGCGGCATCGTTGATCGTCCTCCCCCGAGTCCTGATCCTGGCGGTGATTTACTAGCGTATCTACGAGCGCGACGTTTCCTTACCTAAGACTGGAGAACCGGATCGCCGTCGGATGAACGCAGAAACGATCGAAGGGGAAGAAAATCGAACGATTCCTTTTTTCCGCTCTTCGTAAGCGCGGCTTTGCGATACGCCACTGCTGCGACCTTAAGGGATACCGAAAATCCCGCCAGAAGCATTAACCTCCTCCAATCACTGGTTGAACAATCCGGTCGATTGTTTTCGGAGAACTTTGTGAGAGCAACGCGTGTCCTGCAAGGTGCGATCCGAAGGGTGGGACTCGTTTTTCAGTGGTGGGAAACCGAAGAGTTACGATACGACGAAGATTCGATGCGAAGTGTCGGAACGGATCGCGGTTCGATTGGTCTTCCTTCGGGATGCGATGCGAATCAACCGAATTAGACTAGTTGGATAAGAAGAAACACCAGTGAAATATTGTGATAATTATTCACGAAATTGACCAGATAGTGACGTTCGTGTTTTATATTATATTTTTTCGGTCGAACCTGACGAGAATTGAAGAGTGTAGAAAATTTGTGTCGTAAACGGAAGAAAACAACAGGACGCTCTAATGCCATTAATCAAACATATACGACCGTTGTTCTTATTTTAATTCATCGCACGGAAATAATAAAATTTTCATCAATTCTTGTTTCCGATTCCACAAGTTTGATAAAAAGGAATACGATAGTGTCAAATGGGAAAATCTTTTTTCAACAAATGGCTCAATTATTGCATCGCGCAGCTATATTAACGCATAAAATTATGTTGATATTGAAAAGTGGAAAGCAAAACATAATATATAGAAGTAAGACGATTCGTGTGATAAATAAACTACCATAGTTGGTATGAACAGTGGAGAGCGAGAAATAATGTAGATATAGTCTCTGTAATGAAATAACATCTGGAAGCTTGAAATGAACATGCAAAATTGGAGCAATCGATTACCTATAAGTAAATAGTAAATGATTCTGGTTTCCGTGATTGCACTATAATATAATGAAATTCCCACGTAATTTAATGTACAGTACTTAAATCTCTGCAGAAAATTGCTGCATAATATCGACGTGAAAAAGTATTCATGAAAAGTTATTCATCGTGACTCGTGAAACTAACGCTAACTTACGCAGATTACGCTTTCGCGAAAAAGAAAAAAGAAAACAAAAAAAACAAAAAAAAAACAAAATGATCGATTCGTTGCAAAAAGATTGTATGAAAAAAAAAAATAATTGGAACTCCTATTGCAAACGAACTTCAAGCGTCTCGACACAATTTTTAACTTAATTAGAAAAGCTGTAGGAAGAATTACGTTTGTACGAAAGAAATCGTAGAAATGACGATAACGACGATAACGACGAGATAACGTTCGAATGAATTAATAATGACTAAACACCGTTCTCGTTGAAACTTCTTTCTCCGCCGAGCACAATGTGACATCTGTGATATGTCTTTGAGAAAAGGTACACCTTCCTGTCTTTCAAAAGAGCACGTTGCGACATAATTAAAATCATTTAGCAACGCGTGACGTCGATAGAACGCCGCGCGTCCATTAAAACTGATCTTAACGAGCAGATGAGACGAATATTGGATAGTACCTCGAAAGTACAGTTAATTCGTTCCATTTACAAAACGAACATCGATACCGACAAACATTTGAAAAGAAGACATTGAAAAGCATACTTAACAATGCCACGGGTCAAACGGAAAATCGAACTGTTTCGCGAATGAAGTTTACAGGATAACTAATTGACATTGACTCGATACGGGAAAACTAATTACTAAAAGGAACTGATCGAAATGACAAACGCCATATCAAGGAGTACGCTCAAAGAACGTTCCGCGCTCATTTTCTCGCAGTGGTTCCTCGGCTGGAGCGATTCGCATATGTACACCACGTGCTGGAATAAAAATAAAGCGCAATTCCGTCGGTACACGTCCGCCAACCATTATTTTCCTATTCGTGAATCCGTGATAGTTACCTATCCGTAGATTTTCATATGTGGCCGCGATTGAAGGTGACTCGCAGTAAATCGTGTTTCGGCGGAGACACTCGCAACCATCGATCGTTCAAAGGAGCAATAGAAGAAAATGCTGCGATAAGAAGATCAGTGTGGCGGGAAGGTGAGTAAAAACAAGAAGTCTATTCTTCTTTTCCATTTGGTATTTGATCGGTAGATATTTGTAACAAGATTGTAACACCGACATTATTTCGAATATAACCGAACGACAAAATTATACAAGATGCGCACTATATATGCTTATGCATAGATACATGTGTCCTGTGAAGAGTTCGAAGCTTCGCCAGCAGCAGCAACAACCAGAGCTGTTGCACGATTAGCAAGCACACTCCCCTGTTATAAATTTTAATCGCGGAAGCAGCAATCCTGTATTCCGCATATTAAAACCCGATTCCTCTTGCACGTGTCTCGAAGGACGCGCGGTCGTCGGAAATGTAACAAAGGGAAAATCTTTTTGCTATAGAATATATCCAGAAACACCTAGAGAATGTTTCGTCGAACGCTGAATTCTCTTTTTTTTTTTATTTTGTTTTGTTCGTTTTTTCTGTTTTTTTTTTTTTTTTTTTTTTTTTATTGCATTATTCGAATGTGACATTCCGTTACTTGCAAAATTACTTGCAATGTAGTGACCGGATTGAACAAAGAGGAACAGTGGAACACGCTGAAAGGTCGTGGTTATGCAAATGAAAATGCTTTAGTCCGCTCGTTACAGCGACCAATCCTATACAACTGACTCGAATCCATTATTTATTTTAGCTACCTTTCACGCGTTTCAGCATCAGACGTTTTTACGTATATCCTTTCGATTCCTTTATGCATGCAAATGCAAATTAATTATGAAACACTTCAATTATTTGAACTTCAACTTCTTTGCTGGCGAAGCGGAACATTGGATCGGTGCATGTTAAATTGTTCGTATCCAATAAACCGTAGGTGAAACTCTACAAGATTATTTCTTATGTCGTTAATGTTAAGTACGAGAAAAATGAGATCCTTCAAAAGTGCTTTCTTTGTAACCGTAACGTCGTTAAAATTGCAAACAATATGTACCGTGCATCACTAGTTATCGGAGAATGGTGAAGAAGAAACTTGATGTAGTCGTTTAGTTGTACCTTTAAACAAATAGCAAATAGCTAGACCGATGTACGCTCGTGCATATGATATGCACAATTAGATAGATTTTTTCGCGATTTATGAACTAAGAAATGAAAAAAAATGTCTTTTATATTAATAACGTCTGCTGATAACTAAAAGAAGTTTAAATCAATTTAAAACAGAAAAAATGATCAGAAAAATAATTGATACGTTGAAACTTTCTTCTATAAACGTTACATCGGTTATGATTCCTGTGCAAAAGTCGTCTCCACGACCAATTCCGGCGTAGTTAAAAGGTTGAATTTTATTTTTTGTGTGTAATTCTGTTTAATATAGTCCATTTATACACCGTCTTTACAACTATGTTTTGACGTTCATATTTATTTTTGTATTCTGCCGGGAACTACGAAGGTAGTTGCACGTTTTATTCTTCTTTTAATAATTAACCGTAATTTCGTCGTGACATAAATATAGTTAAGCGCATAGTTAAAGGCAGAAAACTTTAATTACGAAAAAGGCAAATATAACTTTCTTTATTTTTAACTCTTAGTAAAAGCCGATTTCTTGCTTTTTTCTATTTTTGCAAATATTTTAGAACGTGTAAATCAACTTATTGATAATCTGGTCGAACAAACACAATTGTAATTAACTTTTGAAAAATTATTATGAAAATAATTATGAAGTTTAAGTCGAAGGATTAAAAACTGTGCATCTGGTTATTACACTTGAAAAACAGTCACCAGATCAGGGAGAACAGTTAGTGATCAGCTCAATCGCTTTAACATTAATGAACCTTTTCACGCGTCGCCGATACGACGAAAGGTTTAACGTAACAATAAAATAAAAGAATACAGAATTTTTTATGAAATAAAACTGAAAAACTGTTCGGAAAAAGAACGTGAAATATAGTAGATTTAGAAACTCGACGAGTAGAAATAAGCAAACAAGAAGAAGAAGAAGAAGAAGAAGAAGAACAGAGTGCGGACAGAATCATCAGCGATGGCTGATAAATAAAAGTATATAGAAATAGAATAAAAATAATTTATTTTAGAGACTACGTTGCTGAGACAACAGTTACATATTTGGAATTTTTCGAATTTTTGCGTATCGTCAAATCCATCGACAAATATTGGAAAAATATCGAAAACGAGAGAATTTCGGCAAGTTTTCAGTTTTACACGGGAATCAATACGAAGTGAGAGCTCTCTGCGGCGAAAGATTCTGAAAGGATACGAAACAAGGGACGAACAAGAGTGCACCGTGTAGTGTGCACGAGGGTGACATGCATACGTATACATCGAAAACTGGCAGATTATTTTACGCGAATCCATTGTACATGCGTGAGCTCTGTCTGTCCCCTCGTATATAGAAGTAAATGAGCACGAGAGGGTGGAAAAGCCGTGGAGTATACCGTACGTATAATATATATACCGCGAAGTTGAATTATAGCCGAGCACCGAGCAAGGTGTTTTATCACTTGTTAAATGAAACGAGACTCCGAGAGACCTACTGCACTGTTTTAAACCGAACGAGACACTGGTGTCAATTTCGCTGTCTCTCTGTCGTTTTAATTGAACTATTATGAAACTGAATTCTCGAAATAAAGTAGCGATGAAGTTTTTAGAAAATAGTAAAGTAGAGAAATTCACATAAAATTCTAATCTATAATCTAGAAGATAATCATTTTCAATAATTTTCATAAAGTGAGATTAAAGTGTGTCCGTGGATCGGATAATCCTCGTTCTATCTAGTAGAATCGATCGTCGACAAACTTTCCAATAAAAATGCATATATCTCAAAGTGTCTATCTATTATAATCTGTAAAGAATACAATCGCATCAACTTTTTCATCCAACTAACTTCTTACTTTGACTTCCCTTCGCAACAGAGTGTCATTTATTAAATTCATTAATAATGGAAAATTTATTCAACTTTAGGAGTGCAAAATGCCCCAAGGAAGCATCCACTGGCAAGGGACGCAGAGAAGAGCCTGCGGTCCAGGAGCACACTGGAATGTCCAGGTACCTCTCGAACCGCCAACCAAATTGCTCTAAACTTAATATTCCGTCAACAGAGTTATCCTAGTCAATTTACTCTACCAGTTAGGTAAAAATAATATTTTTTCACCGGTAAATTTCGCGTGGTTCCGAAGGTTCACGAGTAAATGAAACGATTATGAATACATATTACTTATGAACAGATTATATGTATGTATAATGTATATAAGTGCATATTCGAATCTTCATTTGCATAAATATTTTTATTCTTTCGTTAGAGGTAAAGCTTACACGTTTCTCTACAATAGTAGATTATATTATAAACGCGTACAGTAGATGTAGAGCATGCGTATAATAATATTAAACAAAGGATTTGTATAAATAAATACAAAATTAAATTCTATCAAAGGGAATATTTATGCTTTTTGATCTATGAACTATAAAAAGCTTTTGAAATCTTGTAGGATCAACTCTTCTTCTAACTTAAAAATCTGAAAGCAATCTAGAGGGAGAGAGCGAGAGAGGGAGAGGGAGAGAGAGAGAGAGAGAGAGAGAGAGAGAGAGAGAGCAATAGGAAACGTGAATAAACATTTCGCAAAATATGGAAAGAACGTATAACGTTCCCATGCAATCTGTAAACGCAAATTATTCAGCTATAAATACAAACAGAAGTCTGTCTGCGCACACAAACGCAGCTGTTGTGCTTATCCGTATGTTTGCTATTGGAGAAGTGATATGTTAACGAGCAAAAGATATTTTGCAAATAAAAAGTACGATTTGTACCATGAAACGAGGACCTGTTAAATGAAAATTTAATTTTATGAACAGAGTTGCAATAACTTTAATGCTCATAATTAGCGTGTAGCTAATTAATTAATAGAACAAACATTCATTTCTACAACAGGTACTAATTAATACGAATGATATTAAAAGCAGAATTTTAAGAATTCGTAAAAATCAAACTAATTTGCAGAAAAATTATACTCCCGGGGTGAACAATTTTTCGAAATTTACCAAAAATTGCTTACTATTTGGAAAGCAAATTGAAAATCCTCCATCTTTTCATCAAATTATCAAATCATCGTGTCACGATACGAGAAACGAACCAATTTCATCGTTTCAACTGACCATAACCAAGTAGAGACAAAAGTGAAACATTTTTACGGGCGCATTGATAGATGACTGAACATTGTCCACGTCATTAACACTAGGTTTACCATGAGTTTTTTCGGTATTTAATTAGAAAAAATATATAAATCGACCTATCAATTATGAAGTTAAAGTAGAAAAACGAACCTCAATAAAATTACATCAGTTATAATAATTAGTTCTCATTCCTTTGTTTATTTTTGATATTTTAATGTAAAGTTTAACGAAAAGTTTTCTCAGAGTAAACCTAGTGTTAACTGTTAACGAAAACAATTAAATCGAATAGGTGGTGCGAGGCAAGGTGACAACGCGGTGTTTGTGGTACGCCTGCAAAGCTCTCGGAATTGGTCTACTACTAATGCTTTTAGGTGCTTGCATGGCAACCATAGGTGAGTAGAAATTTGGGCATCGATAAATGGTTTTCCGTTAACATTGTTGCTGCTACGCCCATAAATTATCCGCAAATAATCGACTTTCATCCAAAATCAAGTACTTTTTATTTATTTAAACATTTATCATTTTCTTAGAAAAGTTGAAAAAAATTTCCTTTCCTGGAACAAAAATCTGTGAGAGCGAAGATCATAAATATAGTTGCACGATGTTATATAATTACCAATTTCCTTTCGCACAGAGAGCAACGCGTAATTACAATTGCTCGCCAATTTAGAACTCTGTTGATTTTGCATGCATCGAACGAAATTGATTAATATTTGCATCGAATTGTTCTACTAATACTAAGCAGGAACACCGCGTTATTAATAGATAGTGCAAACTGAACATACGTACGTGTTCATAATTCTATATAAAAACATTTCACCTCATAATATTGCATTATTAGAGTAGAGAGGATTTAAGTATGCGCGTGTTATACAGGATACTTCGCAGATCAGCTATCCGTAGCGCAAGAAGTCCGAGGTAATCTAACGATAAGAGTGAAGAATGAATCACGCGGATTTCATCTCAATAACCTCAGTTATGCTGGCCCAATCGTAATGGGCGTAGGAGGTAATAATAACATATGTCGTAGAAACACTACTATTTTATACCTTAAGTAGAGTTTAGGAGTACTCCTATATCGAGTACTTCGAGAATAAAACCGCTATTCGAAATACTTTAACTGCTGCACACTTCCATATTGAAAATCGTACCTATCGTAACATTTCAAACCAGGAGTTACACAAATTTTGTTAAAAATTATATTATTGAATAATACATTTATCAGCTACAATGACGTATTATTGAGAAAGGGAACTGTGCAAAATAGTCAGTTCGTTCGATTAAAATTCAATTTATATAATAATCAAGAAACGTTATGTCATCATCATTGTTGTTGAAACAATGCGGACGTACGATACTAAATTGTGAAGAAAAATTTAAAAATTTAAAAAGAAAAAAGGAAAAAAAAAAAAGAACATTTTGCCCCCAGAGAGATTTGAACTCTCGACCCCTGGTTTACAAGACCAGTGCTCTAACCCCTGAGCTATGGAGGCTCACGATTATATGCTGTCTAAAAATTAGTTTCTATATGCGTGACTACATTTTCCTAAATTTTATACTTTTCTTACCTATAATAAAGAATGAAAAAATAAATATATACTTATTGAAATATGATATAAATCGATGATAACCAAAGTAATTCAATAGTAATTTCTTAGATATAGATATAAATTACTTTAACTTTACTTTTAACATAGTAGTTAGTTAATTAAAAAAATTATTATCTGCATCTTTGACGACGACTCTATAAAGTGTATGAACGGAAAATAAATATATAGAAAACTAAATGAAACAGACATAAAACAATGTAAATGTATAAGTAGATTTTTAGGAAAATTTGTAAAAAAATTTGACCCAACGCACAAGTTTTTCTTTATCATGCAACGGGCTACATTAATATGTAGCACAACACACAAACACACATGCGTATATATGAATAAAAAGTATTTTCAGGAAAGCATGTAGTTGGGGAAATAAAAAATTAGTTTCATAAAAACTGGCAATTTGATCGGCACCAACCCAATACTATCAGGATCCATTATACGCAACTGAATAAAACGGAATGAAATCTCACAGGATTCATCGTAGTAGCAGCTTGTGTAATGACCTTCGAGGCTCGTGATAACGCTGCCAAAGTGGTACCGGCTCGCTTTCGGTTTAATCAAACGTCGACAATAAAGAACACGAGAAATCAACGGAACCGCAGATCCACGTCCAGTCAAACAACGAAATGGGATCATCAGCTTGGCGTATTCAGAGTAAACAGAAGTCCGAGTCCCAGTGTGCACGAAGTCTCGAGGAAACAACTAACCGCGGAGTTTATGCAATTTTCAAAAGAATTAAACGACAAACAAGCCGGGCATTCGATTAAGAAAAGCCCAAGCGCGCCGGCTTTAATAGATAAAAAATCACCACGGAAAAAAACGCCAAAGTACACCGGATGCGCGTTGTTGAATCCAGAATTATTACAGAGGCATGCACTTTCTGTCGACAATCCGAGCTACAGTCCTCATCAGGTATATAATACTCGTAAATCGAACTAATCGAATTGTTAATGGTCGAATGATTTCCAAGTGAATAATTAACATAATTTGAACACGTAGGTTAGCAGGGAAAGTTTAGATCAACAAAAGATGGGAGGCAGCCAAGTTTCGATGGCGATGGATTTACACATTCCTAATAAAGGTCCAGTTACATTGAAGGTTAAAGATAGATCGGACACTGCGAAACGTCATCAGCTACTTCGACAGACGAAAGTCGAATACGTTGAAGAGGTCGACGAAGCAATTAAATCTCCAACTGGCCGCAGTTACTCGCCTAAATTATCAGGTCAGTGACGACTGCTATTAATGAAAAACCGAAAAGTTATCAACAACGAACTAGAAATAATCGTCTATTTCCTTTTGCAGGTCCCTACAGTAGATATCCAGATGATTTCGTACCTAGGAAAAGAAATTCTATAGACATAAGATTATTCGAAGAATTGACGGCGTCGAAGGATCTTACGAAAATATCCCCTAAAGATTTCCGCAAGATTTCCTCGCCGAATTTTCACAAAATATCGTTGGAGAAAGCTGGAAGTGAACGTAGAATCGAGAGATACATGGGTCAACGAAAAGCCAGTCTCGAGTTCAAGAGAAGCCCTGATTTTCGCAGAGGAGACTACAGGTAATAACGGCTACGTAATAGCAAAGTTAACCAGTTAATTTCGCATAATCACAGAATTATTAACAAATAGGAAGTTGTCGGTGGACAGATTTAGTATCGACTGCACTAAATATCTCTCCGACGAGATGGAAATTAGATCAAGGGCGAGTAGTGGTGAGAATCTTCGAAGGCAGCGGCAATCGAAACTGCATCATTCCAGATCGGACGACAATAAGAGAGCATCCTTCGAGAAACACCAGAAAGAGACACAATGCAGCAGATACTCTTTGAACACGCAAGCGGTTATCGAGAGCAGCGGCGGATCGGTAGCGGAATTCAAGTATTTCGCGACAACGTCACTTGACATCGAGGGTAGTCGAGGAGACAATTCTGACGAAAGCCACGCGATCGATATCGACGAACCGATTCCTACCAATATGCCCTCCGAAGGGCCGACGGAAGCCGATGCCTTACTCGAGGAACCTGAATTGGAAAACGTCCCAGAGATCGACGTAGAAAACTCGGGGGACGATCTGATGGAAAATGAATCGTGCGATGAAACTAGAATAAGAACGGAACAACAATCGTTGGCGGTGGATCAAGTAAGAAAGAGAAAACTACAAAACACGAACAGTTCTCGTATCGAAAATTTGCAAGATTTTGTAAAAAACGACGAAACTACTTTGTACATAGAAGACGACGAAGTTTGAAAAGATAACTTTTATATACACACGATTCCCTTGAACGATGCGAAAGGACAGCGTCGCGATAATACGTATTTAGTGAAAACAACAAACCAAAAGATTGACCATATTTCCTTGATGGATAGAATTCCTTGATGGTTTTGAGTGAGTCTTGAATTTTCCACCGTAATCGTAAGTACGTAATCGCAACGGGTTTACACGAATATTAAAAGATCGATGAATGTATCGTATAGATATAACATACAAGTTGATACAATCGTTTGTCGTTTTATGACGTATCCTTTAGAATACCGAATATTTAACATTCGAGACAAATGTGAGTTTAACATAGAAACATTGCATCAAAATATGCAATAATAAGCATAATTCAAAATATACCATTAATTTCCGTAAAAAATAAAACTTATCGGTTGTCTAACGTTTAATCTGTCTTCTATGATAATTATTATTTTTAATACGTACAATGTTGAATTCAATAACACGATACGTGCTCAATGATCTCAGAGTATAATGTAAGCGAAGCTAATATGGCTTTCCACGAGTGTTGCATTCAGTAACAAGACAATCGGTTTCTTTGTATAGAAAAAAATATGATAAACATAAGAGAACTTGCCACGCCAATGACAAATAACGGGTACACCTTCTTACGTATCATTATGATTTGTGCAAAATTAACCACGCTACGTATTTTCCACCGAAGAGAACCACCGAAACCTCCCACACAACACGCAAACAGTTCCGTCTTGAAAACTATTCAACGCTATTTCAGATTTGACAAAGTGTCAAAAGCCTTCGTCTCGTTAAAAATGTTCAACGCAAAATGTTTTCGAGAACTCTAAAATTGCTGAAAGAATTATTGAACCATACTGCACACTATTTGAGGAGACTCAAACAAAAGTAGTCCTAAAAATGTATTTTTACTCTAATTTTTAACATTTATAATATCGCATTACTTTTTTCCTAATTCAGACCACTATATATGTACATAATATATTCATACTGTAACACAGTTACTGTTCTAAGAAACAATGCTTCTTTCAAATCTAAACTGCAAAAGATGTATTAAATAATTTTCTTATATTATACACATATTTCTACAACGTGTTGAAACGTCTTTGGTGACACTCTTGCAAGAACACGCTTGTACTACAATCGATCTTAGATTTGACAAAGCGTATATTTCCTTAAATAACATAATATAACGCGAGAACGAACAAGATTAGGAAATTTTGTAAATGCTCGAATCGAATGTAAAAGGGGAAAAAACAAAGTCTAGCAAAAATGACAATCTATTAACGTCGAGTGAGAGGTATGCGTTGTTTTTTAAAAATGACGGCTTAGCCAAATGTGTGTAAAAGTCTATTTTTATATTTCGCATACAGCGATATAGCGGCATTGATGAAACGCATTTGAACATATTTAGTTAACACGTGGTGATAAACGGCGTCCTCTGACTTAATTTGTTTTTAATACGAGTTTTAATACACATAGAATCAATGAAACAAAAAGCATTTTTACGCACAGTGAAACGAACCGTTTATTTTTTCTTCGACGTTTTGTATTGAATATTTTCTTGGCAAACGAAATAAAAATGAAAGTTACGAATTGCGTTTGTTCAGAAAACAAAAATTGTACGTTATTCAAGTTTGAATGGACCAAATATTTAAAAAAACATATGTATAAAAATGATAGATCACTGATGATATTTTCTTTCATAGCTCAGTCAGTCTAATATTTCGTGTCCAACGTATATACGTAATCGGGAAATTTATTGTTAGAAAAATATTACGTTCACTTGTTAAATTCTAAAGGTTAACATTTATTTTTGAATCGTTTACCAATTAAGAAATTATTAAAATTAGTCACTTCATTTCACTTCCCTTTACGTGACAAAAATTTCTCTTACTTTTATTCCAGCAGTAAAGTTGAGAGTATCAAACTGAAAAGTTAAGAATATATTATAATACTTTAAAGGGTGTAAGGGGGTAAAGGGTGTAATAGTCCTAATTCTTGTTATAAATTAAAAATACGATACGTAACAAATGTAATGCCATGCACACAAGATTACATTGTAATCTCGATTATTGAAGATTCTAACTGAAATATCGGCATTGCTCTCTGTTTATGGTTCATATCGACACGATGTAAATGTATGAAATATATATTTGGCAATTAACAAAAACATAATTAAACTGTGATGATATTGTAAATAAGTAAGTATTAATAGCAGCAAGAATAATTGCTTGCTGTTATCGTTAATGCTACAAGTCCGACGAAATATTCACAAGCGTACAATAAATTCAATGGAAGACATAGTACATGTATGTACACATATTACTAATAACTGAAAGATACTCGTGAAACACACGATCAATGTCAATGTAAAACACTTGTTATTGTATCATTTCGAAATACGTTGTGACTTATACATTTCATAAACAATCTTGTGTTAAAAAAACATAAAATTATAGATTATTATGGAGATCGGCAATACTTGTGCTAAATATTTAACAAATTTCACAATAGCTCTATGTGTGATCATTAAGTGAAGTCAATAAATATGCAATATAATAATATTACGGGGACTATAATTATTTCAGATCATTGTGTTGGAGCAATAAATGCTGAAAAACATATCAAGAAACATTCGGTCAATCAATAAAATTTATGCAGATCCTGGATACATTTACGCAGCACCGTTTTTTAAGTGCATTCAAGAGTATCTTTTGCTGCAGTTGCGTATTTAGTATACGTGTTGAAATAACTAAATATCGTTGTAAGATTCTGGACTTGATGTTGTAACCTTTGCATGCTGATTGTTGTAATGTCTCAATAAAACAACTACGAAAGTATCATTTGCATATGTATTGTACAAAGAGGTAGAAACAAAGAAGATTTGCATGTCAGACAAAATATTTGTCTTTTCGAGTACCGTTGGTACTAATTGGTACGAAGTTTCCAGAGTAAACGACGTTAATTTAGAAAATGTTCACATAGAAAGGAATAAATATTCGTATTACAGGAAGAAATGCACTCTCACGCAAAAAGTGAAGTCAAATTTGTCCGCGCAGGGTAGATGAGCGATCGTGATTGGTCGAATTCAAATTTAACTTGCTGAAGGAAAGCGGGTAATTCTTTTGCATTTGATAACAATTCTACATATTTTCTAATTAACTAGACTAATCATTTGTAGCTTAATTAAAATCAGAAAAGTGTGTTGAAAATTCATTGAATGATACAGGAAACGCAAATTACTATGTAATTATGAATGCGAAACGCAGCACACAAGAGAACAGACAGGAGATATCGACAACGAAAAGATATACCGAAGTATAGCTCTGAAATACCGATCGTGCAAAGGAGCCGCAGATTGGAGCCGGAAACCATTTCAGCCATTTTGTGCTGAATCGATAACATTGCGAATGACACTAAAATTGCTCTAGTCCAGAGCCTTGGAGTTACGAAACACAAAAATGCTTCGAATGATTAACCTATTCGTATCCTGTTTGTGGTGATGGGTCTATTATGTACCTCGTCCCTGATATTAGATCTACTCTATCCCTTTTCTCTTTTATGCTTCCTCTCTAGTAATGTAAAGTTATATAGAATGTTTGTCGGTAGAGTAGTGAAAAATTGTATACTTACGCACCTGAATACCGAACGCCAGGTGGCAGGCAGTATTCATATGGGGTTACAGGTACAGGTGAGTGACGGCGGGAACTGGTGAAAGAGCGAGAGAGGACTTATCAAATTAACGTTCCAAAGAAAGATAGACTAAGTGAGGGGCTACAGAAGTTCGTCCAAGTATATGTATGTATGTATATACATATATATATATATATATATCTATATCTCTCTCTCTCTATATATATATATATATACCTTCGTCGTTTGAGCAGTACACTGCTGGACGCCATACTCGGCGCGCACGATACTTTTGCACTATTTAAAATATGTAAGATCTATGATTATCGTGTTGGTTATTATTTAAAGTGACTGTTATATAAAAGTGTCAGAAAATCCTGATCTGACTCAGGGATGTTTTGCCATCGATAACCAGACTTCATAAAAAGTCGAGACACAGAATGACGTCCGAGCGGTTTCACAAGTGAGTTTCCTTTTGTACAAACAACAGACTTTGTGCATACCATTCTGAATTTTCGTGTTCTCATTTTCCTACCAATGCTATGCGTTTATATGGTGTAACGAGATATGTACCTATCTACGACCTACGAAGCTGAGAAATGTCGCGGAGTCAGGTTCTAGTTTCTAGCTAGAGTGAAAAAATAACGTGCCTGGTTAACCATGAGAACGAAGTGTATCAGGCTTAAAAATACCGATCACCAGCTTCACTATTCAATGGGCGATCGGTTGGAAAATTTCGTTGTTTCGAAGTATTTTTGTGTTTAATCCCAATGCACTGCTATGTAACGCGTACTTCTCTTTTCTTTGATTTACAATTACAAAATATTGAAACACAAGTAATAATTTAATTAATGTAGGATTAATTACTTCGTCGTAATCGTGCATTAATGTAAATTATCTGATTCCCTTTGTGAAACGAACGAATATTGTTGCGAATAGTCTGACTATACCAATTAACTCAAATGATAGGTGTACAAGTATTATATAATGAAGGAATAAAAAAAAAGAATTGAAGTACCTACTTACCTAGAACCGCACTATCTCATCGGTGTTACATCTATATGTATATACATTACAGCGCGCGTGCCGAATTTATGCATGAGAGCATCTTCGCTTTTATTAGATTCAGCACCAAGATTTATTATCCAGCCGATTTCTGCAAACACCAGGTGTACACGGCAGTCTAATTCACTATTATCTTTAATTGAAAAATAAGTATTCGTTCAATCATAGAATGCAGTATTCAGTTTCCAATTAGAAATACTCGAACTATATCGCTACCTTAAAAATTGTCCATATAATTGCGTTATATATTTAATATATAATCTGTATATAATCTAAATCGCTAATTCTTTTATTGTTTCTAATGGCGCAATTATATATAATTTTTTGTAATACGACAAAAATGATAGTACCAATTTCGAATTGTCATCATCATTAAAGAAATATAAATAACTATATGTATAGTTAGCTCTAAAACCAATTATAAATTTAACGAACGTTTTCTAATTATCTAAAGAATATAATTAACTATAAAAATGTTTGCAGTAACGTAATACAATAACCAATAAATATATCAAGTGCATCGAATAACAAGAAATGAAAACAATTTCAGGTTCTGTTATTAGTTCGATGTCCTTTTACAATAATTATTTTATTCTTTTCTCCTATAGAACATACTTTCATTCGAGTAAAATTTAATATATGTAGATATGCATAGAGCAAGCATTTGTGTCAAAATGCATTCACACTACATGGTTCATAATTAGAGAAAATTATCATGCATGGAACTCGTTTATGCTTACTACTTTCTCCGATATCATCCGATATTATTGATTTTGGTTTAGAATCGTTTTTTCATTCTTTTTGCAGTACATCAGATCCACGTTGTCTGTACGCGCGAGGATCTAATAAAATAAAATAAATGTTTGCGAATAATTGATTGGGGAATAAAAAGTTAAATCTTGTGTAATAGTTCTTAATTAGAGAAAGACTAATTAAAAGAAGAAAACGCCAGCGAAGTAGAAAACTCTGTGTAACCACATAGTGCTTGTGCGCTAGCGTAGTATAAAATATACACTTATCGTCAAAGACAACTATTAATTAGACGCTTGGTCATTGGTAAATTTATGTACGAAATGTAACAATTTAATTCTTAGAACAAATACGACAAATAGGAGGAACGACACGACAAATTCGAAAAATTCACATACGATTAAATCATATTATTAATTGTATTAAATTTGAGTATAAATAGAGTAAAGCGAATCCAAATGAATTTACATCTAAATATAACGTATTGAATTTTATTAGTTTTCTTTTTGTTTTGTTTTTTTTTTAGAGCTGCACGCGACGGCGCCTTAGACATTCTGAAAGAGGCAACGAAAAAGGATTGTAACTCACGAGATGACGGTGGAATGACCCCCACATTATGGGCAGCCTTTGAAGGTCACATAGATGCTCTGAGACTGCTCGTCGCCAGAGGGTATGCTCGCAAAACTACGTATACTTACAAGCACATTCGAGAAATATTCACAAGCATCACAAAATATTCCATAAACATACTCTTTCTATGAATTAATTCTAAAAATTAGATTATTGTTGCAACTGTTGCAACGTTTACCGTGCATTACTATGCAAATTTATTTGCGTTAACTTACTCTACCGTGTAAGCGGTGAAAAATACCATTCTCGGCAAAGACGACGCGTTAACTGTTAATTCCAGAATGAAAATACATGATCTGTCGAAGGCAGATTGTGTTTTGACGGTAAAATAACATTCATCGCTTTTGTCTACATTCCTCTTGCGGCGTGTCCGCGGGAAAATACGAACTAGCTTTCCACCGTGACGCGTAATTCTTCATCAAAAAATGTTACACAAGATAAATACACTTCTCAATATTTGTAACGCATATGTACATATATTATTGTATTTAATATTTGTAACAAAAATTGTTGAAAATTGCAATTAAATATTACTAAATTTATTATTTAAATGCCATCCGGTTTAATTATTCGAAAAAACTACTTTACGTATAAAATAAAACAATTTATAAATCATTTAAAACTTGTATGTGCCTTCAGTTAACCTTGAAAAGGCGACACATAAATTAAAACGCAATGAAATGCTTTATAAAATTGCATCGGTCACTTTAAAACATATCTAACTGCAAGATGAACGCACATGTATAATATGTACATATATACTTTTATGTGCGTATAGACGACTGTTTTGTATTAAATGATGACAGATGTACAAGGCCGGAAATATACGCTATAATCTGGCATTTATCGACCCCAGAAACGGAAATTACGGCCAAGCGAGCACCGATGAAAAACAATCGAATACGAAAGGGACAAAGCCTGGGGGAACGGGGAATTACTATTCATGTAGCCGTTAAAAGTCGTTCCTCGATTTTCAAACATAAAAATAACCACACTTCTTTATCGAATTTGTAACACGTTTTTTTTATAAAAAAAAAAAAAAACATTCAAATAAAAGATTCCGTGCGGTTTATAGTAATGTATAGTTTACTTTTATATGAACTTTTGAAAATATAAATGAAACGATAAATTTAAGAACACCAGGGAAATAGAAGAATTATTTTCGATTTTCGAAAAACAGAAGCAAAGTAATTATTATTATGACTTGCGGTAATTTTGCGATATCCATTTTTTAAATAACGGTTTGTATCGAATTGTTGAAAGCGTAAACTCGAATCCGTAAACAGTCGACGATAACTGAAAAACGCACATGCCCTGTTATACTACACGACACTTAAAAGTACATACGTCTTTTGACCGGCTTCGGTATAGTATTGACGGACGAAGGAAATTCGATACAAGATCTGTTATCCGTTTCCGAAACGTTCCGCTCGTTTATATTAAATGAAAAAATCTGTATTTGTAATTGTCGAAAATAAGCAGCAAGTAGAATTGCAATGTTTTTCTCCGTAGGGGTGATCCCGACAAAACCGATTACTTCGGCAACACGGCCCTTCATCTAGCAGCGGCGAGGGGTCACGAATATTGCGTCAAGTTCCTCGTGAAATTTGGTTGTAATATTTGGTCGTTAGACATCGACAGACATTCTGCTAGAGATTTAGCCGCTATAAATGGACGAGAAATGACTCTTCAATTTCTAGATCTTACGCAAGCTAATCAGGAATTAAACAATCGGAAAAAAAGCCGTATGCTTCGGGAAAAGGCAGAGAAGGATGCCGAGAAAAGGTATTTAAATAATTATTTCAACGTTTATTTATTGTTATCTTTTGTAATTCACTGATGCACAATTTTCAAACAGGCTAAAAGAATACATGAAGAAACAAAAAATGGCAGAAGTTAAAATTGAAAAGGAACAAAAGAAGCAATCGAAGGATCGAACGAAATTCGATTTAGCCACAGTTAATGAAACCGGCATTCTACCTCACAAAACTAGTATGTTGACCTTCAAAGGTCGAATGAAGCCTTCACCAACATTTAGCGATATTGTTGGCACTACCGCCAAGAAACATGGCAGTGCAGTCTGTAGGAAAGCTTTAGCAAAAAAAGCCGTGGACGACTTCAAAGTGGTAGAGGTAAAATGAATGTTTAAAAACTTACTTTTTTTTAATACAATATTCTGAATTCATTTTACTTGCATAAAGTATATTTTATCGAAGAAAGTTGAACTTGTACATTTTCTTATAAAATTATATATTTTCAGATCGAAGTAAATGGAAAAAAGTCGATACGTAGCCTCACTGGCCTTAGAAGGGATTCCGAAGTAATGTATGTAGGAACTTACGAAACGCAAGCCCAACAAATAGGAAGAAGGGGAAGAATTTCAGATGTTTGGGGTACATTAAGCAAAGCACAAAGTACTCCCGATCTCTTAGGCGACCGTACTTTTGATGATGTCGAGGAAAGTGGTGGAGACGAGATAAATGGTATAAGAGATAATGTCTTGTTACAAGAACCAGCTAGTATTTTCAATCGACCTGGCTTCGGATCAGTAGCGTTTCGAAGGGCGGTAAGTTTATACTTACGTATACAAACTTATACAATTTTCTTGCATATTTCAAAAGACTAAACGATAACGGTTACAATATAGTGAATATACATGGTCACGTGGTGTATTTTATATGAATATGGCAATTAATTCCATTTTTTCATGCTTTCACAAATACGACGTTTTGTTCGTAAAATACTTTTTATATTTTAATAACAGCTATCTACTAGATATGAAACATGGCTATAAAAGGTAGCTACAGATACAAAGTGTTGGCCGCAGTATTAATTGTTTCGACTAATTAACAAAATAATAGTTTATTAACCCTTTGCACTCCTTTGTCGAGTGTGACTCGAGTCATCGGTAAATGAAAAAAGCCAATGTAAATTACAACAAAATTTATATTTAATATAATTAGTAAACAAAATTGTTTACAAGTAGCAGTCGAGGAGCTGTCCTTTGAAGTAAATTTCAAATGAAACATTTTATATAGTAGGGCGTTGTTGGCAACTCCCGAAGAACCGAAAAATAATTCGAAGTGCAAAGGGTTAATTTCATTGGAATGTATCTCAAATATAATGATTTAAAATTTATTTAAAGCAGTGTTATAGAAGACTGCTGTTTTCTAACTTTAGATAACAACTACTTTCGATAACCTGCCGAGCTCGCAAATGGAAGGGCCCGAACAAAACAGTAACTCTTGCGTAAATGGTACTGTAAACGGGCCCATAAATGGTCATAGAGTTAACACGAATGGGCACAACGAAGAAATCAGCATAGGAAGCGCGGGTAGTTTAGCTCGTCGACAAAGCATGTGGGATGATGATCTATTTTCAGGTAAAATCATTTATTTACCGTTTAAGTTTCTTACGTAACGTTGTAATAAACATGTCTCAAGTTTTAATGTACATTGTACGCGATACATAACTTGTAGAAGAAGAAACTGATGAAGAATGGACACCGTTGCAAAGATTCTTAGTTGCCAATAACCTTTCATCGGTACATCCAGTTTTAGAATCAGAACAAATCGATTTAGAAGCCTTAATGTTATTGACTGAAACTGACATCGGAGCATTGAAACTTCCACTTGGACCGAAAAGAAAGTTAATAAATGCGATAGCTAATCGGAAAAGAGCATTAGATGCACCGGAGAATGTTATCAAAGATAGCAGATTGTGAAATTGAAATAGTTACTAAGAAAAAATAATGGATCGTTAATCATTCGAAATATTTTAATCATATACGAATAGCTTCTAATGTAAAACTAAATTGTATAAATCAACATATGGAAATCAAGACGAAATTTTGTATTTGCATTTAATTGTAATCGATATAAGTATTGCTTTAACTACACGACTCAGTGCTAGAAGATTACGTTACCCATCAATTTTTTATTATGATTAAATTAGAGAAGAGGATATATAATATTTCTTGCCATTCCTTTAATGATTTAACATAAAATTTAAGTAAATATTTAACATAAAAAAATATAAAAACAATATATTTAATTACAAGTGAAAACTAAATTTACGCATCGCCATAAGAATGTAAATCGTTATACACACCTTTTCGTACTACACATGGTGCCTTAAAATAATAGAATAGATTTTGTTGTTAGGTCAACGAATGTAAATGAAAATGTAAATGTTAATTTAATAGAGAATCTAACTTTATACACTTTTTTCTATTAATAGAATAAAAAATGTTGTTCTCATTACTTGTACAAGTACGATAAAGATCTTTTACAAAGTGTACAAATTGAATACACAGGAATAAAACATGTAAATATAATAATTGTCTAAAGTGTTTTGAAAAATATCCTTGCATTATAAAAAATATAATTTGTACACACAAATAACAGTAATATAATAACGGTTCGGTTTCTTTGTAATTTTATTTGTAAATAATTATCTTACAAACGAGAGACGCAAAAATATACAAGCTTATGTCCGCAAGAAATAAGAGCACCATTCCTCGCCGCACCGCGGACACACATTTTCTCCATGATGCATTTGTTGACCCAAAACGTCACGTTACGATTAATGTGCATCAAAATAAAAATGAGAGAGGGCCCCGTATAAAAATTCCTGCCCCGTATTCGTGACAACGTTACGCGTTATTGCGCACTTGTATGGTTATCATACGAAATACTATTACCGTGAAAAAGATACGATACAGAAGTGCTTCCTCGCGATCTCGTCTACCAGAGCTGCACGATTAATCGATTAATGGGTAATAAATAAATTTATTGATGTTCGTCTAACTTATTCAATTAGTCTAGATAACTGTTAATTTATTGTTGTAAAAGTGGATTAATTTAATTTTTACTATTAATCGATTAATTTCGGAGCCCTATAATAAACTACATTCTCTATTTCTATACGCAACAGAAATTTCTTTTTGGCAGCAAGTGCGAATTACACATTTCAAGGAAAAGAAAAAAAAAAGATCACTTATGAACATATAATCTAATTGTCTTGTGAAAGAACTACGTTGTTCATACTCCTTCCTATTAACTTACTAAAAACAGAAATATTACTTTACAATAAATAATGAAAAATTTTTAACAAAACCGTTTATTTCTTTAAATTGTGTACGATATAGACTGTATAAATAAAAAATATCGTTTTAGTGTAAAATACAGAGAACAGATTACTAACAACTCCCCATGAAGAAACGAAAGCTCTTTTTATAAGTAGATATAATCTGTTTGGTGACTTCATCAGATATATCGTGTGTCGTATGCATAGTTAGAGACTTGCGTTAGGCAAAATGGAAAAATGCCTATCGTACCAACAAAATACTGGCACAATGTATTCAAGCAACACCAATATAAACAAACATCGATTCTCTCCTCACGACCAAATACAGAGCATTCGAGAATATCAACTGGAAACGTCTCCTTATTAAGAGAACAGAAATAAAGATGACAGTGCCTGTACAAAATGACTCGATGTTCCATCGTTAACTATTATTTTCTTATCAGTAAAATATTCCTAAGTATGGCATCTTCAACGTATTACTTTCTTTTATGTAAATGTTCAATCAGAGTTGCCTTTGTACGAAAGATCCACTCAGAAATAATGATCATTATCGTATATGAAAAGCCCAACTATCAATCACAACTTTACTTTTTCATTCTAGAAACATAGAAACAAACAGTATCACTAAATTTCTGACGTACAAAGAGTACTCGATATTGTATTTTACAGTTCGTTTGAATGGAACTTTCAGAAACGTGACCCTGCGTTTTACCAAACTGGTCAGGAAAATTGGAGTCAACTGGAGTTCTTGGAGTTTTATTAACTGCCATGTGATAAATATCATTAAAGCTATCGCATAGTTGTCAATATTAATAATGATAATACTAGCAATACCCCTAAGGCTATTGTTTGTCGTTATCATTACGAACGTACGCTATATTTACAACTGAACAACAATTTTCGCTTGTTTCCGTAACGGTGTTCAAATAATGTCGAGGAGAAGGAAACAAACAGAAAGTTATATTTCTAAGTGAGTTTCGAAGAATGAATAGAAGGAAATTCGGAATGTGAAAAAGGAAAATTGAATTTCATTCTTAAATAAATTTTACGGCAGTTTGATTGAAAGAAACATTCTCGAATTTCCTATCATCGATAATCTTCAAAATTCAGATAGACGTAATTATATGATACAACGCTAGAAATAAGATACATTCACAGTGACCTTAAAAAATAGAGCAATAAATCACTCTAATACAAGTCTTTGAACATAATGCTTATTATAACATATACATATGTGTATATACACATACACATAACGTGTACGCGTATATGTGTTTATGCATATAGAATGAAGAGCTGCCGCGTCTCCTCGACAATGGCTACATTTAAGACGGAAAGCTCGTTTATTGATTAAGTCCATACTAGGAATTGTGGAAAAGTAGATCCCTTTACATTACACCGCCTTCGTGCAGTATTTGCCTGAGACACATTCTCCACTGTACTGCTTAACCCCTTTGTTTGTAAAGTATACGTAGAAGAAAGAAAAATCAACTTTATATTGTACAGTGAGCTTCTATCACTGGCATCATCCAATTGACGTTAAATACAAAGAGAGTGGAAGAAACTTCGGTTAGATCCTTTCCACCGATCCGTTAATTTCATTCGTCGGTCCTGTTTTTAATATAGGCGTCGTTTATCCTAACTTGTTTTAAAGTTTACAACTACGCAAAGTCTATTTAAAAATTTTATCAGTTACACAATTATGAGCACCCGCGACACATATGGAAAGAATAAGACGTAAACATCATATTTGACGTCTTCCTTGAACCTTGCTTCCAAACTCGATCTCACATTATTTAAAACTTTGGCGTTGAATGTCGAGACGCGAAGAACACGGTAGCAAACACGTTTTTGATTGCTTCCAAGGGATCGCACACAGAAGTATATGAAACAAAGATATCAAATTACAAACAAAAGAATTGCAGAAACAATTAGATGTATTATCAAATAGACAATTTTGTGGTTACCCTACATGTAAATGTTATACACAGAATGAAAGGAAAGATCCCTTTTCGTATATGTAATGAATACAAAATTACAGAATTACAATAACCAAACAATTTATCAACATATTTATCTTATTCATTTTCATTTATGCCTTTATTCTTTTTCGTATCTCTCATTTCCCCTTAATTGCATTATATAAAATGATATTTTTATTGATAACAGCGTCCAAATATGAGTTACCTATGATCATTTAATAATCATAACAATATTATAATCAGAGGGCTAAGCGATCCTTTGGATTATGAAAGAACATTCTACAATGATCCTCTCCCCGTCCCCTTTTAGTTTCTCGCAAAATTACAATCGTAGACAGTAATATAGTTACAAAATATTAAATCACCAATTCATCACTTGTCAAACATCCCACTTGAACATATTACAGTACACTACGAAGTGACTGGAAAATATCACGAAATATTAGCTGCTAATTTTAATATACACATCAATTGTGTGTAAAGCACATTAGTTGCAGCTTTTTAACATCTCATAGTACATTTGGCAAGGTTCATACTCTTGGTTTATAGATTGATAAACTAATAATCACATATACAGACTTCCTGCACATAAAACAATGACATTCACTCTGTATGGGCACTTTGAATGGTATTTTGAAACACGTTTGTATTATCTCTCGCAGCTTATATAAATAAATAAATAATTTCAAAATAAATTCTAGTACGTACGATAATAATTTTCAAATGATAACATTAAACGTTATCGAAACAACAATTTCCTCAAATTAATGACATCATAATTTCAACGGCATTCTTGTTTCATAAAATTAATTACCTTAACCGTTGATATCAAAACCAAAACTGTAAAGTTTAATAAATAATAATAATATAATGTTGACAATAGTAATAATAGTAATAGTAATAGTAATAATAATAATAATAATAATAATAATAATAATGATAATAATTGTAATGTAGTAGTAGTAGTAGTAGTAGTAGTAGTAGTAGTAGTAGTAGTAGTAGTAGTAGTAGTAGTAGTAGTAGTAGTAGTAGTAGTAGTAGTAGTAGTAGTAGCAGTAGTAGTAGCAGCAGTAGTAGTAGTAGAATTGGTAGTAATAGTACTAGTGGTAGTAGTAGTAGTAGTAGTAGTAGTAGTAGTAGTAGTAGTAGTAGTAGTAGTAGTAGTAGTAGTAGTAGTAGTAGTAGTAGTAGTAGTAGTAGTAGTAGTAGTAGTAGTAGTAGTAGCAGCAGTAGTAGTAGTAGTAGTAGTAGTAGTAGTAGTAGTAGTAGTAGTAGTAGTAGTAGTAGTAGTAGTAGTAGTGAAACTCGACAGATAATACAGGTTACTTGAAACATACGAACGTGTTTTATACATGGCAATATAAACCACTGCCATCTTCTTCAAGTGATTATGTTTAATCGGGAAATATGTGGGGGAGTTGAACCGTTAATAATTAATTTGTCAATTGATTAATTAATGGGGAACAAGGGAGTGAAGCTACTTTACACATCGCGCGCCGTTACATGAAACGCGAACGTTTGTGCGTGGGAGATCCCATATCCACGTCATGCGAAGCAGGCCGTTTGTGATGTCGAGCGAATTCGCTACTAATAAAGGCCGACAATTCGGCTTGTCTTCCTGTACGCCGAGACATTGGTGAACCTATTTACAGCAAGAAAAGTTTTAAGAAAGAATTGTATTACACAAAATAATTTTAACAAATGTTATCATATTAATAGCATCAAAATATAATTTTAATAAAGCAAGCAAACACAAAGTATATAATTGATTTATTTTTATAATTACATCTACCATAATATAAAATAATTCTTACCGGACAATGCGATTGCTTCTCTAAATGTGTGTAATTCAGGGTCAGGATCATTGCCAGGCAATGGTGTTGGCGCAACAACCATGTTTGGTGTTGAAGTTTCTGAGGGAGGTGAACTGCACACCATCATCCTTGGCTTAGGTGAACTTCTGCAATTTTATTCATATTCATTTTATACATGCATTATATACACTGACAAGACAAACCTTATAAAAGTTATTGGTGCATTAATGCCTACAGAATAAAACATTTAAGACACTTTTTTTCATAGCGAAGTACAGTACCATAGCTTTAATGTCTTTCTCAGCTTCTGGAATTGTCTTGTACAAAAGCTATTGAAAACACATGTGTTCTTAGCATTAGAGAAACCTATACAGTACTTACCTGTGTGAATGTGGTCTAGGTGGTGGTGGTTTCCCAGCAAGATATGCTAGTAAGTCTTCCCTACGAATCATACGCCTCTTTTTCCTAGCCCAATTCATTATTTCTTTGCTACGCTTTTGCCGACCCATTTCTGTGCCTAAGTCGCTGCATCGACGCATACTATCCATTGAATCTGTATATATACATATATATATATATATATATATATATATATATATATATATATATATGTGTGTGTATTATAAAAGATAAATTATAACATATACATGTTATATGATAATATTACTAAATAATTGCAAAAAAAACATATGTAAATACAAGGTAAAAGAATGTAACTTCCACTATAATTAACAATATATTAGCGGGGACACTAAAAGAATTTACTTTCATTCTTAAATACCAAATTTATGTGGAAATTTGTTTCTGTGTTATTTCAGTATAGAGTCTCTTTCTCGCTCTCTCTGCAGTTTTACAAAATCTAACCATATCACTATATTGATTTTATTAGTGACATAAGTTATAAAATGACAATTGTTCTTTGTATGTGCTTAAAATCAAAATATCATACTTTGCATTAGCCCAATTTATCTTAATGTATCAACAAATATAACGTACGAAATATTTAGTTGTATTTAGAAGTAATTATAAATACTTATTATTTTCCTCGGATTATGAAAACTATTGGAATGGACATCTCTCATGCCCAACACTTACTTTAATAGGTAACGTATATAATAATATTTAGTATTTTTATGTAAAAAATAAAAAAAAAAAACAAAAGATGAACATATATTTAGAATTTAATAAGCATTCGTTTGAAACTCGCATTGCACAAATTTATTTGATACAATGAAATATAAAAACATAATAAGCAAAAGAAGAAAATTTTCTATAATTTATTGTCAAATATAATATTTCCGTAAACACATTTAAAGTTATGTAATAAAACTGTTGAACAACTAAAATAATAATTAAAAAATTCAAATGTTACATCAAACCGATAATAGAATGAAATATATAGACCACAAAGTAAGTTTCTTCCAAAAAACATAGTAAGCTATAGTAGTAAATAATTAGCAAGTGTAACATAAATCTCTGTAATCGGTAGCAAGTGTTTGACATTACTTTAATATAGAATACATAATAATTTCGCAAGAATGACCTAATCTTCCGAAAATAAGAGGAATTTACTCTTGTTTTCTATAAATATTCATAATAGTCCTAAAAGTTTGCGTCAATTAACAGCTGACCTTCAGCATTGGTCAGCTGTGCACAACGTTCTGACGCACACGTACACGCACGTATCGTTGTGTGTGCGAATGGGTGAGTGACGGCTGCACAAAAGGATGACCAAATAGCGGTGGTGAGGATAAAGAGGAGGGGAAAACGCGACGGTGAAATATATAGTAAAGAGAGGGAGAAAGAGAGCAGAAGAAAAAGATAGAACGTAGGTTTATCTTGCTCACATTGTTGACAAGAGAGACCAAGGAAGTGCACGCACCTTTGTACAACGACGTGACGGTACCTGCGGCAGTCTGAAAGGGTAGCCATAGAGAGACACCCTGCGTACGATCTGCAAAAGAGCAAAGCCAAAAGGAACTGGTTAACACGATCAGATCGATATGCACATGCGGCGAAAAAAGGGTATCGAAGCAAACGAGAAGCGAGAACAGTGGCGTATCCTCTTGTACGTCGCACAAAATGGATGTCACGCAAAATGGTAACTACAACTAGTACGAAATGTCTCGCTGCTCGTAATTCACGAAATTGGTCCTTCGGACAAGCTAAAGGTAAATACAAATGACGATCACTATTATCGTCGAATTAACTTGCCTTTGTACAGCTGGGCGATGGCCGACGCTGTCGTCTGAAAACTCGTCCACATCTGCTGGGAATAGAGTTCCTTTTCGTTGTGCAGTTGCGTTTCGTAATCCGGCTCTGTCTCCAGTGCCTCAACGCACTGTTGCTCCCAGTTACTGTACCAAAGATCCATCAAAGGATCTTCTTCGCTTCGATCCTCACTCATGGCTCGTTATCCTAAAGACTTGCTGCGAGATCACGCCTCACCCACCTACACGCACTCACGATACGCACCAAAATCGTGTAACCCTAAATTCAGTCGTATCTTCCCGTTCCTCGTACTTGGACTTACTATAAATCCTTTTCCACTCGTCTGCTTCACGTAACGCGAACACGGTAGCTCGCATGCACACCACCCGAGTCAGGTCGCAGCCATTACGATGTGCCTCGCTCGAGGATCGCACGAGTCTCACGCGCAACGAAACACGAAATACGAATTGGCAGGTACGAAGAACGAACTAAACCAACGATATATAATCCCTTTTCACCCCTCGGCTGCGACGACGCACTGATCCCTGGGAATCGCTGCTGTCCTCTGTTCACCAAAATGCAGTACTCACCAGAAATAGTGGTTCTCGCGAAATCTTGTGCTGTCGATAGAGAAGAGTAATGAATGATGAATATACATTTTGATATTTATATCTTTTCACACATACACACATTGGTTCATCTTTTCCTTAAACATATAGTTAACATTTTTTATAATCTTTATACTTTATACGCTTTGTTTTTTGACATTACAAGCTGCAGTTTTATTGAACCAAACTAATGTAAGAAATACTAGAAATAATTTAAGCTTTTACACGTGCATGCGATAATTAAATGTAGTAACATACGTATACGTCTAGTCAGTAATTCTCAGAAAATATAAAAGGCTTTAATATTTGAATTATCGATCGTAAAATCGAAACCTAGTGCGACCTAGTTAGAAATACTTGAGACAGATAGCGCTGGTTTCCGAAACGATGGATATGCAGTAGGCTACAATATTTTATACACTGTTCGTGTTTGTATTTCAGCTGTTGAGTCGTGCACTTGTGCGGCTCGTGAGTTGGAATACGAATAGTTTTGTATATACGTCTTTTGCTGACGAAATAACGTTGCACTTTAAAAATGACAGGGTTTACAGAAAGTGCGCTTGTGAAAAGATTAATGGACTTAAATCCTTCTCAACAAAGCATTCAAACACTTTCCCTTTGGTTAATTCATCATAGAAAACATCATCCGACCATCGTGAAAGTCTGGTTTAAAGAGATGTGTAAAGGTACGTGACGATCGTCGTAAGTATATCTTTACTTCTTATTTTACATTTTAAACTTCAAATATTGAATGTAATTTTATCATCGAGATATTTCAAGAGACATTTCAAGTAGAATAAATGTGAACTAATTATCGTCGAAATTTCTAGGTTAACTTGTAAGTTAGACCACTATATAATTGTGGACATATTTCTCGTAACAGTATGTCAACTGCAGAATTACATTTGTATCGTTAGTTACTAACAGTTATGCAATGTATCTTAAAATTTGTTCAATGTTATAATTTTTAACAACACAACCTAAATTCAGTAACACATTTGCAGATCGAAATTGTTTATACAAATGGTTATATTATTTAACGATTATACCGGAATGTACACTTTTTTGTTCTCTTTCGATAAAAGGAATAAGAAATTAAAATTCTTATTTTTAACATTTTTATTATGTAATTATCTTATTTTAAAACTTCCTTTTTATATCGCATAATGTCACAAATTTATTTTCCATCGATTTATATGTTTTAGCATACAATTATCCGCATACACATACACACAAGTGTAATTATTATAATTATTATTATTATTATTATTATTATTAATATATTTTTCCAGTGAAGGATAATCGAAAGTTAATGTTCATGTATCTGGCAAACGATGTTATTCAAAACAGTAAAAAGAAGGGCCCAGAATTTGGGAAGGAGTTTGAAACAGTTTTACCAAAAGCTTTCGAACACATGAAAAGATTTGATGAAAAAACAAGAGAACGGTTAAATAGGCTGCTTCAAATTTGGGAAGAGAGAGGAGTTTATGATAAGGCACAAATTGCAGAGTTTAAGGCTGCTTTTACAGATACATCAAGAGATCCAGGAACACCACCTCCAAAAAAAAAGCTTAAGAATGACATAGATAAAGTAAAGGTAACTCAGCGTACTGATTTTATTTACCATTAGGTTTAATACTTATAATTGAGCCGAACAAAGTGAACATTTTCCTAATCGTGACACTATATGTTTATAATTTTGACTATCTATTATCTATTTAGCACAACATTTTTAGTTACTTTATGTCACAATAAATGAAACATAGCTCGGATCTTTGAGAAATGGTTGCCAAAAGTCTTTGTTCTATTTATAACGAGCAGAAAATCAAAATTTCCGTAAAGGATCAATGGACATATTTATGTTTCAATATTAGAAAAAGTTTAAAGTCATTACGCTCGGTTCAATGTACAAAACAAATAACTGTCTAGTTATAGTATGTTCATATATTGTTACATATGATATAGTAAGTTGATGTATTGCAGAAAGACAAAAAGGAGAGGAAGAAATCGGAGACTGAGGTTGAAGTGGATGGAACCAAAGAGCTACATGTAACGTTAAGTCCTCGTACTCCTGCAGGAGACCCACCAGAAACAGAGGAACTCATCAAAGCCTTAATGGTTAATACCATTTATAAAATCAACAAAAATACGGACTATGTATCGTTAGCAATAAACTATCTTATATATAGAAAAATATATTTTGAATCCATAAGGCATATTGGCAAGCATATTTACAGTTTGACATTTCCATCCCCAATAGTAATTTTACTCTATTCGTAACGATATGTTTTATCTCTAATGTATTTTACATTGTATTTATTCGATGTATTGTTTTATTAAACAAATTCTGTAGTTTTTATTTTTTACTTAAGTAACAAAACAGTAGCAGTCATTTTATTTTTAGTTTACATGTTAAATAGATTTTTTTTTAATTTTTCTGAAAGAGTGATAGAAATTTTTTTATTTAATTACATTCATGTAGTTTCGTAATGCAAAAAAATTGGTCTGCCCTGTTGAACAAATCTTATTGCATACATGGAACGTTGTAAAGAGTATAAATCATCTACTTTAAGCACGTATGTACACATAAAGATATTGAAGGCGATCACTAAAAAAAGGCCTCTATTTCAGGATTTGGAAAATACAGCGTCATCGGATGCTGGTGTTAGAGAACGTATCGCATGCTTGCCCCCAGAAGTTTCTGAAGTATCACTTCTTGCAAACCTAGCTGACAGAGCAGCTGCAGATCAGTTAAGTGTCGCAGTAAACGAAGCTGCTGCATTGTTGGCAGATTACAATGGACGGTTACAAGCAGAAATGGAAGACAGAAGGAGATTATTAACTATGCTAAGAGATTATACTTTGGCACAAAGGCAGTTACTTCAACAGGCGCAAGCAACTTTGGAAGTATGAGTATACTTGTTTCTTCGCAAATACATGATTGACATATTTATTCGAAAATATACAGATCTTTACAGAGAAAGAGGTAAAAACTCGTATCTCTGTTACAGTAAATTTAAAAGAAATGAGTCAATCACATAATTAGTGTTAATGTAGGCACCTAATAAAGTTAGTAATTTGATTCAGTTTTTAATTAACACCCTTCACCTCAATGTGAAGAAAAAGTGAAGATACGATTCTTTATCTCTAAAGTATAATATTCAAAAATTTAATAAGATATGTGATATGTTACAGGATTATAAAGAAAAACTTAAAAAAGTGTGCGCAGTCCGATCTGAAGTAAAGTCACACATATCCAATTTGCCTGATTTGACGCAATTACCTGATGTTACAGGCGGCTTAGCACCACTTCCTTCAGCTGGTGATTTGTTTTCTATGCACTAGCACGTGATTACAAACGATACGATCACTGTATTATTTTTTGAGTTCCACATATAAATAAATTGCAACCATGCTATGTTAGCTTGGTTTTTGCAACGAGATACATCTTGTACTACAACTTTCTACTTTTCAATATTTGAAACATTAAATATTGATCTTCGCATATTACAAAGTACGAAATGGGAAGGTACTGATAAGAGATAACGTTACGAAATCATTTTGTGTAATACTTTAACATTATAAAAGTATAAGTGAATGAACCAATTCTGCAACACTTTAGAATTTATAAAACCGATACGCATCAATCATTTCTAATTTTGTATTTCAATTATAAATTGCTGACTTGTGTACCGTTATTTTTTATTCAAAGCTTAATGGAACGGGTACAAAATGTATTTTTACTACGATGTCTTGAAAGAAATTCATAATTTTGGTCCGAAAATAATGTTCCCGTTTTGGCCATTACATAATACACAAGGAACTCAAAATACGGAACAAATTTCACAAAATTTTATTTTGTATTAATAAAAATAAATATATAATTTAATCGGTTATTTACTGGTTCTATTACAAGCAGCAGTGCATATATTAAATATGTTGTTACATCAAATAATATAAATTAACAATTTTATTTTCAATGGAATTACACCAACTTTATTATTGTGGAAGCTTCCGTTACAAATGAAATAGAAACGTATACATATACAAAATAACAAAATGTATTACAATACATGAAAACTGTGCGCTTGAAAATCCACAAATATTGAAAATGTTTAGTTGCCCGATCATTGCTTACATGCAATGTTTAGAATGTTACACTTACAATATTTGATAATTACCCCTTGTATATAAATATATATCGTAGATAATATGATACCGGGACTGAGAAACGCGTCTTAAAATAATAACGCTGCAGTTGATTTTGAATAAATAATGATCTGCATAAATAAATAATATTGTATATGTAATGATGAAAGCGTGATTGTGCATTGCGGAAATTGTAATAATATGCAAAATATTAATACGAATAAATGTTTTGATCGTTATAAACGTATTCTTCATTTAAATAATTTTATTATTAAAATTAATTTATAATTATTTTTCCATTTAATATAATTAATTGTTTGGCTGTAGTTAAAACTAGAAGCTATAAAAAAACAAAACCACAAGTATATAGTCATTAATTACATACACTTCCAGTAAACAAAGTAAACTGCTTTAATAAGAAATTTCATTAATTTAATACATATGAATAAATTTATTCTACATTTTTCTTGATTATGCAATCATATCGTTGTATCATTTATATATCAGTTTGGAAGAATTAATAAAATATTTTATTTTTACAATCATATTTTTATACATATATAATATATGTTAATCACACGATATAAAAAAATTTTCAATTTGTGCTAACTATTGGCAAGAATATTTAGCAAGATTTACAAATTGTATGTCGGAACTTAAAAAGTGTTGTATAATCATAGTATATACAATAAATAAGAATAATGAATGTACAAACACTCCTGTGTTAAAAATTATATTATTTAGGAAGTTATAGTACTAGTATAATATATACACTGGAATATATCAAATTATATTTAGTATTACTTTGAAATAGATCATAATAGAAACTAATAATTGATATTGATTTATTAGAAACGAGAATTATTGTTACTTTCGTAATGGATTCTACAATATTAGGAGGGCTCTGTTCAGAACGAATGTATATATAAAGTATATGCATACATAATTTACATAATACCATATTACCCCCATAAGGAATTTATGTGATACAAATTATTTTCAATTTGTATACTTTAATTCTAATGCGTAATTAAAGTTTCACAAAATGGAAAATGCTACCCGTTAAATATAATAACGTGTCATTATTCCTTTAAATGCTAAGTACATTAAAATAATATCTTAACGATATATTATACTAGTATCAAAAACGTGTTTTATATATACATTCCTTGTGTACACCCTGTATGGCAATTCAAGTACTAAGAACATTTCAAGAGTTAACAGAAAATTTATAGCATTATCCCCTGCTTTATGTTTCATGATGTCGCGATCTTGTTGGTTTAAGAATGAGCTTTCCAGTGTCATCGCAACTCATGTTAAAATTTCCAAGAACACTCCTAGCCCTTTGAGTTATTATACTTGGTGCTATCACACGTCTATGTACTCCCATCATAAATAATATCACTAAAACAAATTTATACCTGCATGATAAAATTTCGCACTGATTGTTCCTCGATTGCTTACCTAAAATAATACTAGCGATCGCAAAGAATGGATGATTACATAAACTTTGTGTAAACGATACAGCTGGAGTATTCGGATCTGTCAACCAGTGCCACGCGCCAATGGCTGTGCACACAGAAATGAAACCTAGCAGCACTGAAAATACTGTCATTTTAAATATGTGCGTAACAATGGAATTACTCTAAATTCATGTCAAACAGTAAAACGAGCAAGTAGAGTTATTACATTTTTTATCTAATAACAAAGTTTAAAATATTACAAAATTGAATTCATGCAGAGAAATGGAAAAACATACTCCTCCATCGCAGAGTAGCTGGTTGTAAACTAGCAATTACTTCAGTAAGACGTCTTTCAAAAGCTTTTAGATCTGGAAACAACAGAGAAATACAAGAAAAATTCTATATAACCTCAGAACTGTTTGTACTTTGTCAGATGTCATTATTGTTGTTATTATTTTTCACTAAACATACTTATATATTACTCGTTTCGATTATTAAATTTTCGAGTTTACCTTCACACACCGTTTGATCTAAAGACATTTTTTACTAACTTCGTTAGTGCATTTAATCCACACAAGTTACAAACAATCCCGGCTGTGAATCGCATCGTTCACGCCACTATCGTTAAAAATATGAATTAAGATACACTTATACATCGTGCTGACTGCAGCTCAGAATTACATTATCGAAACGGAGTTACTAATGTTTTGTGTTCATTTCATTAATTATTTACTGTCATTATGGTAATATATGGTTTACAATAAGCAAAATCTGAATTTAGACCCTCATAATTGGCAAAGTACAAATGCAAATAGCTGACATTCAGCTAAAAATTGATGAGTTGTAAAATTATTCTCCCTGTTCAAAGGATGGTACATAATGTCTATAAAATATCCGAAATCTCGATTTGAAAGCTAACTATATTTCGGTAATTTTCGATTGAGTAGTAGGTTCCGGTTTATCGTCATATACATTTTCATGCAGTTTGACTCGGAACAACATTTTAGTGTCACTCGCAATGTTATCGATTCAACATAAAATTCAACAAAATTTTGTAAATAATTTTAACGAGCCTTATAATTTTTTGTTCTCTCTCTTTTTTTTTTTTTTTTTTTTAGATCTATCACCGATCTGGACTGAAAAGCAAATTATGTTATATTTTATTATTAATTTAAACAAGTTTTAACATAGTTTTAAGAAAAATTTTCATTATTAATGTGTTCGATATATTACTATATACTGCTCGATTTTGTATTAAAATGTAGGATAAGCTTTAAGCATTTTGACATCAAAAACTTAGATTATAGCTTGGACGACGCTTCACGGAAAGTATCACGTCCTGAAAATCGCTTATGATCGCTGAAAGACCGCTGCGAAATTATCTTCAATTAATTATTAACAAATTATATGTAACAAATAATTAATTACAAGCTATAAAGCTTATGCCTTTAGTACCGCATTAGTGTAGCTATTTGGATTCGGAACTGATGTAGATTTTACGCGTGTCCGCTATCAAGGATACGCATCTACATTCACGTTCCTTTGTCGCAGATGTGATCTCTGACCGTCAAACAGACGGCTGGAGGTCATTATCTCTTATCTTGCCTGTCTGGTCAATATTATCGACCCTGACAGTAGCGGCAGAGGTTCCGTGGTTGATTCATGATTGTTCCCATAGAAACGTAGCGTGCGATCGAATCGCGACCGCGCGTTCCTTTCGCGTTTAATACGAACTATTCGTATGTATGTATGTATACGTGTCAGGTAAACCCTGTTGTACAGTCTTGCAGGCCTACCGCAGTCTCAAATATTGACACGACCTGCGATGAACCCGAGCAATGTCTTTTGATAGTCAAGGGTTTCGAACTCGACGTTCGCGCTGGAAATCGTGACGCACCGGAAGAGCGAACGGTTCACCGCTGTTCGAAGATTGAAAACGGTGAAATAGGTAAAATTTTCGCGCGATGTCGTTAAAGGAAGATTGACCGATGTAGATTCTTTGTTTCTTCTTTATCTTGCTTGCTTGTTTGTCATTGTCATTACCGACCGTGTAAATTTCTTTTCGCGGAAAACGTGACGCGCGCCAACAATGATCGGGAGAACGTCGCTAGTGGAACAAAAAAGAATCCAGTGGGCCAGAGAGAGAGGTAAGTATCGACATTTTAAATTTCTTCCACTATAATCTCATAATCTCTTTAAATAATCTCTGAAAAATCTTACTACTATAATAGATATAATTTATGATACACAGAAATAACATATCGCGTGCTGTGTTGTTCTGTATCGAAGTTATAGTAAATTTAGATGAGGTCGAAACTGTTTCAATGTGTATATGATTATGTGATAGTTCCATACAAGCACAATAAGATAAAGTATAAATATATGGAGTTCATTTATATATAAATATATACACGCATATACATATTGAATGAAACATAGGAAAGTAACACGTAGCATAAGGCTACGATAATATTGAGAAATGAATATTTTTTACAAATACTGTAGAAGAAATGGCACGTCTTGGTGGGAGTTGGGGGCTTCTGAAAAATAATATCAATGTCCGCACCAACATTCGGTAAGTATCAGATACTTGAAATAGAATAAAGGAAAATACACCGATATATCTACCTATTACAACTTTTTTTATTCAAAATCCTAAAAAACATAATTTGCCTACAGTGAAATTAGTTGTATTAATTCAATTATTCCATTCTTAATGAATATTGGATATTTTTCGAAAATCAAAGTGTTTCATGACACGCGTCACGTTCCATTTTTGTGAGATCAGTTCCAAGAACTTTATTATACCGTCTAAGAACACGATAACACTTCAATAAGGTCAAGGTATTCAATATGGCGAGGTTGTAAATTAAATGATTAATGAAAATGATACCGAGAGGGTTTACTGTCCAATATCGCATTCTACTTTTTTTCAATAGGGAGACTAATCCGAACTCTCTATAGCGTAGTTTATGCGATTGATCGAGGATAAACACTTCGACTTAAACGCCTGGCTGACTTTACGACCTCGTTGTGCCCACGGTGGCTACCATACCTAATTCGTTAGATCAATTATGCTTAATAAGCGTACCCAAAGTTAGCCAAGAAGGTTTATATCGACCCGATTGTCACCACAAGCTATTTTTACCGAAAGAAACATTAATAAAACGCGTAACGCAGCACTTATCCGAATGGTCCAAGTAAATCTTTGGCGGAAACGAAGGACAAGCAATCCGCAACACCTTTTCGTGCTGTTGGACATTATGGAAGCACCGCCAGCCTGAAGAGTCTGACTGCAGGGAATTCCGGAAACTCGGACGTAAGCCTACAGTGTCTGGATTGCAATGGTGGTAGCATGATAAATCTGCGCGAGCAACCGGATGTGTCGCAAATCAGGCACAGAAGCCCGAGTTTGCCACCAATTTACAGCAAGGATCAACAACGATATCTATGTCAGGTTTGTCAAAAATTGAAAAACTAATAATAACGGAAAACTTAAAATTAATTCCAAGCATCCAATACCATTATGTAAATATTGTCCTTTTTGTATTTTATGTTTTTGTTTTTTTTTTCTTAATTAGGGTTCAAGTGACGAACCCTATTTAAAAGCAACGATTCCACCTTTTCTACTCTATCACGTGTTACTTTTGGGAATATTACATTTAATGCACATTATTCATTCAAATAGGTGTTCCATGTAATGGTAGAATAACAGATGAACAGGTGCTTTTAATCATTGCTTCGTGACCGTGTTGAAAGCTGTAGGCCATTACTGTATCTTATCCGTGAAACTATAGCAAAACTAAAATGTAAGGTAGTCTGGCAAATTGATTCTTATCTTGAACCCGAAGGTCGGTCACCTTTTGACTGTCTCTTGTATTACGTATGCACAAAAATTGTTTTGTTACTTAATCGGACATAAATATATTTGAATACTAGTACGGATCGTTATGTTGCGTACATTAACGCCATCAATCAAAGTGCATTCGATTCCAAGTATTGTCGATGGTTATCAGATCAATCTTTAGAATTGATAAAAATCAATTATTACAATAACACGATTCATCTTAAATTAAGATAGAAAATAGAAACTATGAATCTCGAAGGTCGCGATACTGAAATTACTGAATACTGAACTGAACCTCGTCACGGTTTTCGATCCCAGACACGTACCGGCACAGTAATCGTATCCGATACCATTTACGTGTATACATGATAAAGGGAGCACGATTTGAGGATTGATGAAAAGAAATTGCTCTTTTGTCACGCGAACGTCTTTCACATTCCGAATGAATCCGTTCTTTTGTGTTCTAGGGCCAGCAGCGAGATTTCGCCACAGAAGGATTGCACTATCATTCCGAGAAGCTTCATCGACTTTATGATCGTTACGAGAATTCGAAACAGAATCAGTACGGGTCGCAGGGTGAGGAACGCGAGGGTGAGACTTCTGGTTATGCCAGTGATTCTGTAGACGCACCCGTGTCAGCGAAAGGAAGTAAGTTGAAGCGTTAAAAGGATAAAAATCAAGTGTCTATAGATGTAATATATAGGTGTAATAATAAATGAGTGAGCAATAGTCAGCACGAGTAAGTCGGTAATCAAGTTGGGAAAACAACAATTAGTTTGTGTAGTCAGCTTAATTTCTGTTACCAGGTTGCAAACCACCGGGAGCGGGGGGAATGTCCGAGAAAACGTGGAGCAATCCTTACCGTACAACACCTGAGAGTTCATTACCACCATCGAGAAGATTATCCGATGGTAGAATAGGCGAACTGAACAGGCCAAGGTGGGATAGTGTCTGGGGTCAAGACACTGCACGAGGAGATCCACCACCACCCTCTTGGCTGGCAAGATTAGGACAATCGGGTCAAGTACGAAATGATCAATTAACGATTTCTTTTAAACAACAGTTGTTGGTGTTCGAAATTTTGCACTTTTTTATTTGTGTGTTATTCAAGGTTCTCGTTATTAATCATGAAAGTGCGAGCAGCTCGGATAGTTCGACGGTAGGTTCGATGGGATTCGATAACAACAAGACGTATCTTCGTGGTCAAAATATTCCTGTCGATGCGGGCATTCTTCGAGAACGGGAATCGAAAAGGCAGAAAGCTCTAGAGCTTCAGAACGCGATTAAGAAGCAGCTTGAAGAAAAGGATCGACAAAGGAAAGAAGAGAAAGAGCGAAAGTTGAGAGAGGAACGATTAGAAGAGGAACGAATTAAACGGGAAAGAGAAAAGGAAAGGGAAAGGTAATCGTTAACACGTATCTTTGCAATACGAAACTTGATTATTTGATAACAGATTATTTCTACCTTAGATTTGAAGAAGAGCAAAGAAAAGTGAAAGAACGAGAAACGGCAAAGTTAAGGCAAGCAGAGGCGATGCGCGAAGTTGTAGAAGCAGCGGAACGTTTAGCAAAGGAACAAAAAAAGGTGCGGCGTAAATGCGGCATAAATGAGGAAGGGAATGTTACTACAGAATCCTCTGGAGACCGTGAGTCAATTGTTTCGAACAAATTCGAAAATCGGTTCGATCGAAATTGTTCAAGTGCGAGGACTCTACAAAATCTACCCTTCATCAATGACGAACAAGTCAAAGCGGTAAATGAAAATAGCAAAGGGAACGATGTGAATGCGAGTAACGATATCAACAACAGTGATACCTCGGACAAACCGAACCAAGCTACGAATGATGACTTGAAAGCAGTTCAAGTACCTATTAGTAAAGATGTGGCGATCGTATTGAGCGGTCGACTCGAAGACTCAGAGTTGCTCAATAAGACGGCTAATTTGCAATTAGTTAATTTGGTGTTGACTCCGTCGCCGAGAAAATCGGAGATTGATTCGAAGAATAATTTATCCGTCGATTTAAATACCTTTATACAGCGTATAGGAAATTCAAGCTTCGCTTCAAATTCCTCAAGAATATCATCGACGATCGTAGAGAATAGACTGCTCACACCAAGCAAGTACAGAATTCTGAATGGTCGTGATTTCGGCACGCAGACCGATATAGAAAACGATCTTCAGGATTTTCGGGAGCAACTGGAGGTGTTGGGCATTAAGGATACCTCTGCGAAGGACCGCAAGGATGCAACAAATACTAGTAAAAGGGACATTGAAAAGTGAGTCATAATACCATGCATTGAATCACTTGAAAACTTGAGGAATCGTAGAGGATTTCTGTCTTGCAAATAGAAGCGGTAATTATTATTTCATTTCGTTTGTCGAAAATCTATTTTTTCTGCAATTTAATTATGGTGTGTTACTTAATTTTTTTTTATTCGTTTGCTATTTTTAATTATATATTTATTTACATAAATATTATTCTAAATATATATCTATATATTCTTTCTTTTCTTTATCATTATTTTTACCAATATTTACCAATACTTTGCAAATATATTCCGTATACTATTACCAATCACGAAACGTTTACGTATTATTGAATATCGCGATGTGCAAAATGTACTAATCGAATAATTTAAAAGGTCTGCTAATATTGGTTCGACGGATGAAATGATCGTAAAAACTCTCCCTCGATCAAAATCTCAACCTAGAAGAGCTATTGAATCTAGGCCTCAGTGGAACGCTAACAGGTAGCCTTTCGTATCATTAAAAGCATACAGCTATACAACTATTTAATCAATAATTATTATTGATTTTCGTCAGACCAGGAACTCGATATCGCACGCAAAGCGAAAAAGATCCCCACTACCAACGGCGATTACGAATGAGGAGACGTCAAATTGAATCTAGCGACGAACGTTCAAGGTAGACATACTTTTTGTAATAAATTTATAACCTTCAAACGATCAACTGTACTCTTCGACAGATCCCCATCTCCTGATAGAAGAAAAATGATAAACGTTAAATCGAAAATTCGAGCTTTAAGTAGACCGAAAACAAAAGCTGATAACTATGACGCAGACCTTTCGATGGATAATTTAAACTGCATCGTACCGTTGCGGATCGATAAAAATGGAAGGCTTACCATTGAAGATAATAAATGGCAACAGAACGATAAAACCACATCAAGTAACGATCACATTAGTGAGGCTAGTAATATTAACGAATCACGGAATGAAAATAAAAATGTCTGGTGCGGACAAGAAATTTTGTCCAAGTTAACAACCTTGAAAAATGTACGCGTTACACGCAACCGAATAAGGAATTGAAATGCGTTTTCTAATCAAAATAAATTTATGTTCTAGGGTCTTTTAATGAAGCAGATAGAGTGGGACTCTGAGAGATGCTTAATCTCTCCCGCCGCGTCGGAAATTTTTTAACAAGATTTCGCCAAACAATCGCGTTTTTCTCTACATTTTTGTTTGTTTCATTTTAGTTTTATAGAAAGTGGGAGACTGCGCAGAGAGCATGCGATGAAGAAGAAACGGAAAGGAGGATGGAAAAGTGGAAATGATAGATCTGAGCTATTTTTCTTGGATTACAGATATAGATAATGGCCTTCCAGTTGGACGATCTTCTCAAAGAAGATAAGAAGGATGCGAATTTATTACCCGATCTAAGCAAAGCAACCTGTAATTCTCAAGAGGAGTTTCGACAACTTATCGAGAATTGCCTTGAATTTAAAATAAAGCCGGAAAAGGTTCGAACGGTATAAATAACCGCGTGTTTTCTTTGTTACGATGTTACAGTATTAGTCATAAAGTTGCGCTTTATAATTAAATTCTACATATAGGTGAAAAAAGATGATGCAAAAGTTCGTGATAAAGAATTTTCTTGGAAGCCAACTAGAAAAGAGGTAAAGACAATTGGGAAAGAATGGAATTATGGAAATCCAATACCTCCAGATATGAGAGGTTTGAATCTTCGTGAATTACAACAGGTTGCCATTGACTGGAGAATGTTAACACCTATTAGACCCAAACACAGGCAAGATGAAGAAATGTTCTCCAGATTGGTACTTATTTTACTCGAATTCTCTCCTATAAATACGTTAAGAATTTTAATTAAGGTGTTCATATTACACAGTAATAAGGGTTATTCCATGCCAAATCGTTTAAACGACGATTAATGTGAAGTTATTTAATTACGATTTTTGTACACTACAGTTTATGTTTCAGGTAGAAATGGGAAAACTGGAAGCAAAAACGATTGCTAAAGAACGACGTTCGGTTATAAGTCCCATTAGACGTAGTAAAAATCGAACTGGTATAATTGAGAGTAGCGTAAAAATTTGTGCAGAGTGTGGAGATGAATATTGCTTTGGTGAGTTCTGCGGCGATGTTCTATATGATTTATACGTAAGGGTTACTGTTACGATTCAACAACCGAAGGTTAAAATATCTGCTGACACTGAAGCAATAATAGCTAATATAGATCGTAAAAAGAAACGTAAAAAAAAGAAAAGTATCAAAAGTAAAAGCAGATCATCTAGAAAAAATGCTACGTTGTTAATTCGTAACAAAGGGAAGAAATCGACGAGTAATGATTCGAGAGGGGGAACTGATAAAGGGAAAGTAGAAAATAATGAAAACGTTTCGAAACCAGTTAAACCGTTTAAAAGGAAGTGTAGCAAATATAATAAAAAAGCATTTCGAAAGTAATCGTAAAAGGTAAACAATATTCATACGTTATTAACTTTGAAGATATTTGTCAGATTTATAAATAAATTTGTTATCAAAATAAAGTTAAGCACGTAACATTATTGTCTTTAATATAATATATATCGTAGTACTATTTGCGGTATTCTGAATAAAATAAAATTAAATAAAATTAATAACGACGTAAATTATAAAGAAGTAAAAATCTAAAAAGATAAAGTAAAATAAGATGCGTTCTGTATATATTTATTATTTGTCTATATTCTGTGGTCCCTTGAAACGGTATACCTTTACTTCCAGAACTGTTAGTACGGCTGTATAACTCAGCCTACCGTTATACGTGTATATTAAATATATATAAATGAAAAACATTATACCAACAATTAACGGGCGGGCGCAGTAAGTAGTTGCAAGTGGATGTTGGAAAAATATAATTTTTATTCTTCATTTCATTTATCCTCTTTTGCCTCTTTCTTTCTACTGTGCGACCCATTTCTTATTTCTTATATTTCTACTTCAAAAATGTCACAACCGAAAGTCAATCATGAAATGAGAAATATTCTGTTTCCGAATTTATATAGATTATAGTCTGAATAATTTAGTACATTTGAAAAAATCACGTGTATCTCTAATTCAAACAAAAAATCACATATGTACATGTATCATGTACTTCAAATAAGAATGCACAGTCCATGGAAACAAAATATTTCACTTGAATTATATTTTTTCCATTATTTTAAAAGAAACGCTTTTATACTTATATCAATTCTACATTTTAACATTACGTTGCATAGACTACATGTATGATAATAATAAGATTTAAACTGATCAAAATGCACGCCCTCTTTATACAAATATATTTATATTGATATCGTAATACCAACAGCTACGTTAACACTTTTGGTTAATAAAATACATCATAAATAAATAACCACGACATTTCTGTTTCACGAAACAATATTCTAAATTTATTTATCCTGTATTTAGTATTTATGCTACATCCGGTAGTTTGCGATCAGAGACCTGTTGTATCATTACCAGTATAATAATATTGCAAACTTTAGGCCACCAAACCTTTGACTTGCTGTCACATTTCTGTTTCGTGAGTTTTTGTGAGGCAGAAATTATTTCAAAATATATACATCGAACTAAATGCATGAGAAACATCACCTCTCGTTAAATCTGAGTATAACAGTCTACTAAGCTCATAAATAAAAGCATTGTTAAATTCGTTATTACTACAATCCTATTTATACAGACAGTATTATTCAATCTATACCTTTTAAGAATGTTATTACATCCCAAAGTATATAATACAATAACATTGCGCGCGCGCACGCACACACACGCGCATATATATATATATTAGAAATTAATTAGAAAAGAACATTGCGGATTAACATACATATATATATATATATATATATATATATATATATATATATATACAATAGCAATAATACGTCTGTAATTATAAACAGTACGATTACATTTAAATTTAGTTTTTGGAAAAGACTTCTTTATATACGCATTTACTTCCGCGTGCAATTTTCATTAGGATCTTGCAACGCAGCACGAGTTTTATAATGATTTACATCAATAATCAATTAGTCATGAGACATGAATAAAGTGCATATAAATCTTATTCAAAATATGATATTCTTCTATTAACACGCGTTTAAAAATTCACTCAGCTCTGAATCTCATTAATCGAATTAACTACATCTCTCTCTCTCTCTCTCTCTCTCTCTCTCTCTCTCTCTCTCTCCCTCTCCGTCATTGTATTGTTACACGAGTTAGAGATTCGAAGAATATTATACATGTATAAAAATATGGTAATATTAAATCTAGACCGCATGGTGCAACAGCTGCTCAAATTGTTCCGATTATCATTAAACTTAAGTACTCCAAATGATAATTTATAAATATAGACATTTCTTACGACCAGCGTTGAACATTACATTATCGTTTCTATTATAATACAATTATAATTCGATTCAATTCAACTTTACTTGATTTTTTTTCATTTAAACAATGCATAAACAAGTAAACTAATATTAATTAATACAAATTATGTAAAAGGTTCATTATTTTAACTTTTATGCTTATATCCATAGGTATAATAAAAACAAAATACAGATTACATAACATTTGTTTTTCTTTAGTACCGTTTATACTTTAAACAGCAAAATACAACAACATTTATGAATGTAAGAAAATCATTATATATCCCAACACTGATCATAATATTTGTATAATGATCTTTACATTCTATACGTTTTCCGGTATTTCAATGGTTCAAGTAATTTGTTTAGGTAATTGCATACAGGACAGTTAAAACTATAAGAACGCAGACTACTTGCTACATAAAAGGTTTGAAACTCGAAGCAATACAGATATATTATTTTTAGAGAGAGCTAAAAGACATTCTTTTTAATTCCTAAAAATTCTTACAATGTACTCTTGGCACGCGATGGTTAATCGATTCAACGATTGTATTTCATTGAATTCTTCGTGATTTTGTATTACTGTAGTCATAGAAGCTCGTTCAAACGTTTTCATTCATATGAAAAAAGAAATACGAAAAATATTAAAATAATTTACATTTTTGTGTTGCAAATATACAAGTATAATGAGCATTTAGTGAAAATACATATTAAAGATAAAAGTATAAAATATGAATAGCTATTTAAACAGACATTTTTCATTTTCTTTTTACGAGTAAAAGCTATATAAACGATAGTATTATTTAATAATACTATTTTACAACGTTCGTCTAACGCTCAGGTATACAATATACTTATCACAATATGTCATTCACCATACACCCTAAATAATCTTCCTTAATCTTTTTACTAATTACTGATACTTTACACATTATTAACACACAACCCTAATTAATAAGTTTATGTCGAACAAATGACGTCATAGCACATTTAATTATTATAATTACTCATCTGTTCGCGATGATGTGATTGCAACGTCATTTTCCTATATTTTAATTTTTGTCTTTTCGTTTTCCAGAAAATAGAAACTGAAGAACTCTGATTGTAGCACTTGAGTTCCAAGTTTTTCAAATATACCTCCATTATCTAATCTTTCTTTCAAAACATTTTTTTATTGGTCTAACAGAGTTTGACTCGCGTGCAACTCTATAAGTGATATTCTATACAGCAGATAAAATAAAAATAACCATTATTACTTGTATCATCTAAAAAAGTCACTCTGTTGCAACTTTTAATGCACGATCAATATACTCACTCACTATATATTATACATGGCATAAAATATGAACGGCTGGATTAGATTGTTCGCGAAAAATTAAATAATCAATGAATAACGTTAATTACTTGATCCACGTTTGAAAGTATTCATTAATGAAATTTTTTACAGATTGTTATATTCAATTAGGATTATTTCTCTGTACGAAATAATAACTTTGTTACTAAACAGTATTTCTCTTTTTGTTTTACACACGTGTAACAACTAGGTACTTCGAAAGTCAATACATCATTTTACAAATGAATTAAGTAATTTTGAATATTTTATATATTAACTTTTAATACTATATTATACAAAGTATGGCAATAATGGTATACAAATTTATATGAACTAATTCCTCTTGTAAAAACTAGTCGAAATTGTAGACTAAGAGAATATATTTTATAGAACAATATAATAAAGGAAGAGACAATAAATAATTCTTTGCAGAAGAATAACTATAATAGAAAAATTTAATTGTCTCCTGTTTATACAAGTGTATCAAGTTTCTTTGATATTTACGCTATCAATATTTACATGATTTATAGTGATTATTTCGGAAAGGTTACTTCGTTTAACAAAAACTTTATTCTACAATTTAAATTCATTCTTGCACATAGAATTAGTTCATGTACATTTGCTATCGTTATTGTACCACTCATACCGCAAAATTCGGTATAAATTTCCATGATTGTAAGTTAAGATATAAAAGATATATATATTGTATGCGCGTGTTACACACACACGCGCGCGCGCGCACACACAGCTTATACAATTTAAACAAATAAACAATAAAGTACTTTTATGTAACTTACAGTCACGTGCTTTAATCAATAAAGTAATTATATGTAATTATATAATGACTTTCGCTGTACCTTGTTTTATCTCCTTTTATAGCTTGGCACAAATTTTATCATTGATTCGCATATTCTTAAAAAATAGGCATCAATCCTTAAATTTCATTACTGGTGTACATTTCGTGATAAAATATTACATACAATATATTATTACAAAGTATATAACTTTGGATCTACATTAATGCTGGAATAAATTGTCCGCCTTCAAGTATAAAAAAATATTTCTCTTAGTACACTGGAACCGACACGTAAATACATCAGTAATGTAAATTTTTCTCCACTTGAGATTGTCCTGCACTTTATTATTGTTTTAGGATATATCTCGTACTTTCTAAGTTTTGGCTTTCAACCATTCGCATTTTTATAATATATAAATTAATTGTAACGAATATAATAAAGCCTATGCTCAAAATAATGTGAAATAAATGTTAATAACGTGGATGCAAACATGTAAATCACAAACTTAATAAAAAAATATTTTCCTTAGAATTTCTTGATGAAACATAAAAGACATAAGTACTGTGTTAAATATTCACACTTGCTATACGACTGTTATTATAAATATGTGCTAAGATGTAATTGTAACCTATACAATACTAGTGCATCGTGTGTGTGTGTGTGTGTGTCTGCCTCTCTCTCTCTCTCTCTCTCTCTCTCTCTGTGTGTGTGTGTGTGTGTGTGTGTGTGTGTGTGTGTGTGTGTGTGAAAATTCTTAAAAGAATTTAAGGACGCATAAAACCATTATATTATAGTAAAAATTAGGACTTATGCCTCTTTCGTTAAATAGAAGGCAGCTCTGTTTAAATAGACAGATAGTATGTTCCCTATCACGATTTTTGTCTCCGTGCATCGATTTATGAATTTGCAGTCATAAAGTCTGTGAAACATAATTAATCGAACAACCTAGTCCAATTGGTATTATGTACAAGGGAAAGGAACAATTTGGTCAGGCGGTTGATTAGTAAGTCACTTAAAACACACCTAATGAGTCCGAAATGACACATGTCGTTTAGACTATGCAGGATTCTCACTCTATTCCTTTTCAAAAGGAACAATTTTCAATACATTTAATCACTTTCAGTTATCTTTACGAGCTTTCTTTTTACTTTTCTTTTGTGGCTTGGCTTCTGTCCAGATATCTAAAATGTATTTATGAAGGTGTTTCAAAATATTACTTTTAAGCCCTGGTGTAAGCCAAATTAGTGTAATTAAGAAATAATTACCTCCCAGTTCATCAAAAACAGGACCACTCTTTTCTTGTGTCTGTGTAATTTTTGAATTTTTTTCTTCAGAATTATCTGAATCTTTTTCGGTATTGTCGTCCTTCTTCTTTATTTTTTGCTCTTGAACTTTGTTATCTACTTTTGGTGGAGGTGAAGTCACCACAGGTGTATTTTCACTCTCTGAAATCTTTTTACCCTTCTTTGACTTTCCACTCTTTTTCTCTTCTTTCTCTATTTTTTCATTCTTAAATAAATTATAGAATAAGAAAACAGGTATATTAGTCACTATAACACTAAATATTTGAAATATACAAATTCCAAATAAAATATGTTTATACTTATAAAGTACCTTAGGTTGTTCTTCTTTTTGATGCTCTTTCTCTTTAGGTATTTCCTCATTGGAAATTGGTGCAAGTATTACATCCTTTTTATCTTTCTCTTGTAGCTCTTTATTTTCTGTTTCTTTAGCAATTTTATCTTTAATTTCTACTTTTTCTGAAACATTTTGTTTAACCACTTCTTCATTAATTAAGTCAGTCTTCTTATTATTTTTTTTGTTCTTTTTTGAAGGTGACTCCTCTTCTTTTTTCTTATTTTTCTTATCTTTCCTAGAATAAGCTTGTTCCCAATCTCCTGTATTTTAAATAACAAAATCAATATTATATTATAATATATTGATTATAAAGTAGCCTAAACTGATTGTGCTAGAACGAAAAAACTTTATAATACATTTTCTACTTATTTTTACTCCTAGAATAGGAAGACACTTTGTACAATAGTAACTCAATTATATAAAAAATGAATTAAGTATTGCTAAAATTTTGCACAAGATTTTTTATCTAATATTAATATTTTGTTAAGTATTTCAAGATAAAATAAATCTTTATTTATATGAAAACAGAGTTATTTAATTATCCAAAATATAGAATTATTCAAACGGCATATGTCACTTTTAGTTTGGATAATTATGATTTTATTATACATAACTATATTATAGAGGAAAGATTTAACAATCGACAGACATACGTGTTTCCAATGCATAAAAAGCACTTTATTGCAACTGTATTATTTACCTTCGTCAAAATCAACTGGTTTCTCTTGATACAAGTTCTTTAAATTCTTCTTATTTTTCACCTGTTCAACCTTGTTTTCTTTATTAGCTTTTACTATAGTTTGATCCTTGTCTTTCTTAGTTACAGAAGTTTTATTATCTTCTTGTTTACGATCCTTTAACTTTCCTTCGGTATCATCTGATTTTGGTGCAACTTTTTTAGATGTATCTGTTTTTGTCGATGAGGTCTTCTTAGCAGGACTTGCCTTTTCAGTTGCAACTTGGCCATTAGCAGATCTCTGTAATACGTATCGATTACTTCAATGAATTTAGACATAATGATATTTTTTTTTAAATTTTTATCTTTTTTTGTAATACTGAGAAAGGGAAAATATTTTAATCTTACAAAATTTTTGAGGACTTATAAATCAACAAGCGTACACTTATAATACAGCGAACAATAAAACTAACAAAATCTGTAAAGAAAAGACGGAAGAGGAACAAAGATCGGTTTTATACATACACCACACGTATATAATTAAATTCTATTCTCGACATTGACAAAAACAATAGCGAAAAAGATTTTTAAACTAGCGAAGCCAGCTGATAATCAACCAGGTGTGTGTGTGTGTGTGTGTGTGCTGGCGCGCGCGCGCATATGTATACATCTTTTCACAACGAATAAGCAACCATATGGAGAGTATATACGACGGTACAGATTGTCGCATTTCCACTGTTAGTTGATACAGAAAAAAAAAAGAAAAGATACGCTTCTTGATTTTATCAGGCTAACCTTTTCTTTGATCTTGCTGCGTTTCTTGTTTGCAAATTTCCGGTCCACGTCAGAGCCTACCGAGAGTTGTGCAAAAGGTGGTTGTTCAGCCTTTTTGAAACCAAAAACGAAGACGAGAATCGCGCATACAAGCACGATACCCACGGGTAACGCATATTGTGAATGCTGAAGCAGCAGGTTAACGTCCATGGCAATACAAAGGACGTGTCAACGTGTGCGAGACCGACGACGGAAATGAGGGACGGCAATAGAGTGACGGCGACAGCACATACGGCTACAACTCGACGATGATCGGTGAACCGGACGCTCAACGCACACGGTGCAGATCGAACAACTCAAAACATAGCACTCTAGTGGAAGGTCTACGAATTACTGGATGCCAGGCGGGCGCCGATCTCCGCTGACGCGGCTGTGACATGCCACTAAATAACTCAAGCGAGAGATTATTTTACGTATTCACAAAAGTTTCTGTATACATAAAAACGAGTATAATGGTAAGAATAGTAGCTGTCAAATTTAAAAAATTAATATATCAGTGATAAAAGAGTAATTTATTGTTTAAATTTATTACCCTTTTATATGGAAAGTAGCGAACTTAATCACTTCACCGCGCTCATCGATCTTTAGATCCACGTAACAAGACGTAAGATTAAAGTTTTAGTAAATGTAAATATATGTATCTGTATGCGTGTATTATGTATTAGGAGTAAGTAGTTTTATTTTGTTTCGAACAGAACTTTATAGCACTCAGTGTGAAATAAAACTGTTAAGATATATAAAGCTTTCTTTATTAAAATTATTATTAATTACGAGTAATATAATACAGATTATAATGCAAGCACCGTTTACGTTAACTCCTTGCTACCTTAGCAAATTGTACAACCATAGGCTTGTCTTTTAAAATAAAACCATTTGTTTCATCAAGAGCTAACTGTGCTTGCTCTACATTCTGCAATGTGATGAATGCTTGACCTTTCATTCTACCTTCTTGCATGAGTCGTACATCATAACTGAAATAAAATGAATTATTTAGTAATTATGTAAGAAACATATCACATTTCCCAATTGAAAATGCTTACTTAAATTCCGTTTTTAATTCAGGCACTACGTATTTTCGATAAATAAAGTGAAGATCCTTTTCTTCAACTTGTTTTGCAAGATTTTTTATGTACAACCGATTAGACGGTTTACCGGGGTGATAATTTTTAAAAACAGGAAGCAATCTCTGATCTGTAAAGTAAATGGAAAAGAAATTTATTACACGATTTATTCCCCAGATATTTTTGATCATCGATTTTTTTTTGTTCAAAGAATTGAAGATTGAGGTAAAAATTAAGTTTTACCATTAATTGAAATTCTGTTATTTGCCAATTCTTTAGTTGTAATTACTTCTTCTTCAATGCTATCAACATTTTTACTGTTTTCAACAGTATCGGTTGTTTCAGAAGTTGGAAATATTAATCCAAAGCCACTATTTGCGTCAGTTGTAGAATCCATATTTTCTTCTTTATTTAAAGTATCTAACAGCTTATCCATTGTTTTCAGTTCAATTTTAAGATTTTTTGTTTCCCCAAGTTGTATTTGTTCAAACATATCTTCTGGTTTTACAATCTTTTGTGTGGAACTTGAAGGTACTATGTGTTTGGCAGGATTAAAAAATTTTGGAATTTTCAAACGTTTGGTAGACTGTGGACGTTTTCTTTTAGTAGGAATAATTTCCATAGGTTTTTTATTATCCTCTTCATTTGACTCTATTTCAGATTCTTCTTCTTCTGTTTCCTCATTGCAAACATCTGCGCATTGACATTATACATTAAATAAAAAGCTAAAATTAAAGACTGTAAATGTAAGAAAATTATAATTTCATTACCTGGATTTTCTTTATTGTATAAACTTTCTTTTATAAATATGCTCTTGTATTTTTCCACGTTGTAAACTTCTTTAAGGGCTGGAAATTCTGCTTCCAACTCTTCAAAGGGAGGTGGTAAGTTCATTCTATTCATTAAATGTAAAACCTGTGCGAACGTAATACAATAATAAAAAGTCTACTCTATCAAACAATTTTTTGATTAGCTTTACCTGTGTGTAAAAAGCTGGTTCATTTAATAATTGTATAGCAATTCTTATTAAAGTACCCTTTGTTGGTGCTGAATATTTATATTGTATATTTGGCGGAGGTGGTTGAGTAAAAACTTGATTCATAGTCCAGCTATTTAACTTCTGTAAAAATGCTTGAAAATTGGATCTGTTCGCAGATTCCTTCTTATTTTCCTCTTTTGCAGGTTTATCATTATGTATGTCAGTTTCAGTCTTTTCTGTTGATATAGATTTTTTAGCAAACTCAACTGTTAAATGCTGTCCCCTAATATTTAATTGATGTAAACGTAATAACGCTTCTGTAGCTGCTTCTTGAGATGAGAATTTTGCAAAAGTTATTGTGTATTGCTTAGAAGGTCTTACAGTACGTGTTTTAACAGCACCATATTTTTTAAATAACTCATTGCGGCGTTCGTCAGAAAGATCAGGTGTTAAATGTAGAATTCTAAGTGTGTCAGAGATCTGAAATGACCAGTTCACAGTTAATAAATTTCAGAACGTATACTTGAGTTTTATTCCAAATTTAACAAATATATGACAGGTTAAGTACTGCGCAATATAATTTACAATAAAAATTCAATAAACTTTTTATTCCCTTTCATATTTTTGTTACGTATGTATAAATTGTATAAAATTACATGTGCAGTTTTAGATGACATCATAAATTTAAAACAAAATGTTCAATGTTGTCAAACAATATTTATGATTATATTGCAGATTGCAAACATATAGTGAGGAAGTGTTATGAAGCATTATGATCCTAAACTACAGCGTCATCTTCTGGAGTAATCAATAAAATTGCGGTGCATTCAATTTTAACAATTTCATTTTCCATGTTTCAATATTTAATAAGGATTTTACTTATGAATTATGCCTTCGTTTAACTTTTAATATTAATCGGAAACAAAAGCCAAAATTAAAAAAATAAATTAGATAATTACTTATAAACTAGGAGCGCGGTGGAGGGAGAATCGTATAAGTTATATATCTACTTTATTTAAAAGGTTATCCACAAAATTTGCGTGAATATGTATACGCGATTTAAAAATACGTGTAGATTGGTAAAAAAAGATCTACGTTCTTTCAATATTATTATTTAATTTTACTTAATTAATCGGATGTTCTCTCTTTTTCCTTATTAAGTTATTGCATATATAGATTATAAATTGTATACTATTGCATGTTATATTTCTTTTGTTTTAGCTCCTTCGTTTTTCATGTATTACTACGCGAATGCTGTCATGGAAACAGTTTATACGGAACTACTTTCGGAAGTTCACTTGTCATTTGATCTGTCGGATTTACCGGTAAGTTTAAAAACAATCATTTTATTTTATACATGGTATGTCGATAAGGTTTTCCTTGTGAAACGAGAATTCTGAAGTTCTTGTTAAACTTCATACGATTTTTCATATAGGAACACTAACTGTCCCTGATACTTGGTTCTACGCAATTATCGATTGGCGTTCGTGAAAGTGACCGCAAAGCAGAATAATCTGTTGCTTGTTATATTCGAAGATATTTCAGTTTCTAAATGTAAGTATAACATGTCAATTTGATTTAAATTTACACAATAAATATTTATCTATTACCTTTTATGCGTGTATTTCAGAATAGACATTTTATTTAGATACTTGTTAAATATTGTTACTAAATATCCGTCGAATTACTTCGTAATTATGAATAATACTGATCAATAATCAACAAAATTTGTGATAAAAAAATACAGTTGCATATTTTAAGTTATTTTTCTGTATCTATCTGTGTTACTTGCATCTCCATACATATATAATGAATACTTTTAAAAATACATTGGAATAAAAAATAATTATTGTATTATTAATTGGAATTTCATTTCTTGTACAATTTTAGCATTTTTTCTTCTATCTTTGATCAATAAATAAATATATGTACATGTTACCAAAATACTCGAATTATCATAATAAAAATTTGTTAATGTTATATTTGATAAATTTATATTTTATATCAGATTGTTAGGAAAATTTCAAATTTCAAAATTTTGTCTTTACAAAATATTTTTAATGGCAAGGAATTGGATGGATCAAAGACTTATAAGTAGGATTTATAAAAATTCATTACAAAGGAAAATTACAAATTTTTAAATCTTTTTTACAAAAGAAGAACTTTCAGGAGAATACTGATAAAATATGGTAATAGAATATTGATCATAGTATTTGTTATACATATTTAGGTTTAATCGAGAGAGAGACCATAATAGAGGCCGTAGAGGTGGCAGCGGCAGAGGTGGCAGTAGAGGAGGTGGTGATAATATCCGTGGAAGTAGTGTTAGTAGATTTGGTATACGGGGTAGAGGCTCCACAAGTAATGTTAGAGGTATTATAAAAAGTAAACAGCCTGGAGGAGCACTTAGGAAAATCACTTGGGATGTAAGATCTTTAGAACCATTACGTAAAGATTTCTATATTGAGCATCCTACAGTTAGAAGCAGGTAAAATTTTTGTAAAGTTTTGTCTTAGAATTCTTTTTCTTTTCAAATTAAAAAATGAGTTTTAATACAATGTTCACTATTTATCAGATCAAAGGAAGAAGTATGTCAATTTCGAGAAAATGCAGAAATAACTATAAAAGGTGATAACATACCTAATCCTATACAATACTTTGAAGAAGGAAATTTTCCAGCTTATGTATTGGAAGAAATCCGCAAACAAGGCTATGCTCAACCTACAGCAATTCAAGCACAAGGATGGCCTATTGCGCTTAGTGGCAGAGACTTAGTTGCTATTGCTCAAACTGGCTCTGGAAAAACGCTAGGAGTGAGCCAGATTACAGATATATTCAGTTTAAATTTGTAAAAATGTACAGACGTTTCTTTTTTTTTTTTTCTTTCTTTTTTGTATTTAAAATAAATATATGTGTGCACTATATATATATACATATAAAATTGAACATTAATAAGTTCCTGCTACAAACTTAAAGTATACTACACGGTTTTGCTTTTATTTCAGTACGTTCTGCCAGCAATTGTGCATATCATACATCAGCCTCGTCTTGGTAATGGTGATGGTCCAATTGCTTTAATCTTAGCTCCTACAAGAGAACTAGCTCAACAAATTCAAGAAGTAGCAAATTGTTTTGGAGAAGCCGCAAGTGTAAGGAATACCTGTATTTTTGGTGGCGCTCCTAAAGGTCCACAAGCACATGATTTGGAACGTGGTGTTGAGATATGTATTGCTACACCAGGCAGGCTCATTGATTTCCTAGAAAGGGGAACTACAAATTTGCGCAGGTATAACTAAGAACGAAAATCTAATTTAAGCAAAAACCCTATAAACAATAAAGTATAATAAATTATTTCTAACATTTATCAACACGAAATATATTTTTTTTTAGATGTACATATTTAGTACTAGATGAAGCTGACAGAATGTTGGATATGGGTTTTGAACCCCAAATAAGGAAAATAATTGAACAAATTCGACCTGATAGACAGGTTTTAATGTGGTCAGCAACATGGCCTAAAGAAGTCAGAGCTTTAGCTGAAGACTTCTTAACCGATTACATGCATCTTAATATTGGTTCACTAACTTTGTCAGCCAATCATAATATTATTCAAATTGTGGATGTTTGTCAAGAGTTCGAAAAAGACTTGAAATTATATAGGTTACTTCAAGAAATTGGAAATGAGAAAGAAAATAAAACGATAATTTTCGTTGAAACAAAACGAAAGGTAGATGATATTACGAGAAATATCAGGCGAGATGGATGGCAAGCACTGAGTATCCATGGAGACAAAAATCAACAGGAAAGAGATCATGTATTACAAGAATTTAAAAGTGGAAGAGCTCCTATTCTCGTTGCAACGGACGTCGCTGCTAGAGGATTAGGTATGTATTAACTTCTTAAATTACAGTACTTACACATTAAAAAATCGGGTGAAAATGGGAATTGGCAACACTTATTGGATTAGCCAGTGATGCGTTATTAATAAGACCAGTGGACAGCAGTGTATGTAGCAATGTGTGATTCATTGAACATTTTTTTTCTTATAGCAAAGCCCTGATAATTGTAACTCTGTGCTTTTCGTTTATTCTTTATGCTTTATAATACTACGTGTTTAAACAGGTTTGTATTTTATTTTTTATTATTAATAAGATATATAACATGTAAGATTATTTATTTATAAATATCGAAATAAATGTATTTTTTCTGTCATAAATCTCAATAATAAAATAATAAGATAAAGGGTTCTAAAGAAATGCACACAAGCTACCACTAAGACTGTCTGCTTTTCTTTTTCAGAGGCACAGAGTACCCTAAGTGAACGCAGTGTACTGCCAGTATTGGGCAGACACAGTGAATATTTTATTTTTCTTTGTTTATATTGCATTTATAATTATATCAGAATGTTAAAAAAATACGTTTTCAAAATTAAAATTCTTATATAGCATTATGTATTTTTTCTAAGATGATTTTAATGTAAAATTCGAGAATTTAATACAGGTTTTTTAATTTTGTAATGCAATAATAACGATTACTTTCGAAATAATTGTAAAAAAATCACATTTAAAACCTTAACATTATTCTATATTTGAATATTGTGTATATCCTACATGAAATTTATTTTTTTTTTATACTTGTCTACTCATTTGCCAGTATAATACGTCAAACTATATAATAATTATAAAGCGTTTTCTAGTGCCTCTAATTGTTAAAATTATTACTTAAAACCTAAAAAGGTTAATGCATTCAGGCTTAAACCCTAAAATGCTGCCTTTATCCCAAAACCAGACACCACCGCTGTGTCTGTCTAATCTCTAGGCCATGATACATTATGAAACCAACTGAATAATTCTACATTTAAAAATAAATGGGGCTGTTCTTGCTGATTTTGAAATGGAATTTCCAACTGAAAGGTGGGTGGTTTTCAAACCTGATTTACAGGCAAATTTTATTTTTAAGTCAAAACATATTTTCAACTGTTATAATACATGGTAATCTAATTAATATATTTTTCAAATCACAATATATATACATATATATATATATTTAATGTTAAGCATTTTACATAATAACTTTTACAAGTTTGAAGATCATTCTGTAAACTTGATACATTCAACAAATGATGGGGTGATAATTGTTTTAAATTATATAGGAACAATTCAAAATACTAGTGGAGTATTTATGTTTTCTTTTAAATATTTTGTCACAGATGTGGATGATGTTAAATATGTGATAAACTTTGATTATCCGTCATCGTCTGAAGATTACATACATCGAATTGGTCGTACTGGACGTAGAAGGCAAACTGGGACTGCTTATGCTTTCTTCACGAGCCATAACATGAAGCATGCAGGAGATTTAATAGAAGTATTGAGAGAAGCTGGGCAAAATATAAATCCGCGACTTACTGAAATGGCAGAATTAGCTAAATCAGGAACTTATGGAAATAGAAGTATGTCTTTAATCTATTTCCATTTAGAATTAAACAAAAATATTTTAAAATATCTTTTACATGATAGGTGGAAAACGATTTGTGAGCAATGATAGAAGCAATGGTAGAAGAGGTAATATTGACACCAGAGGAAGAGGTGGTTCTATAAGAGGAAGGGGTGGTGCAAGCGGTCGCGGTGGAAATTCTTATCAATCTACTTCGAGTAATTATTCCAGTTCAGATTACAGTAACTATAGTAACACAAAACAGAGCAATCCAATTAATCAGAGTACAGGATATGGGTATACACAAAGAACCTATGGACAAAGTAATTTAGCACAAAGCTATGGAGGAGGCGATAATTATGGAAGCAGTTATCAATATAGGGGAACAACGTATTAAGAATATAGTTACTCTATTGAAAAAATAGATTTTACTATTAAAACAATGTTAATAGTGGTATACTTAGTTGAACTTGTGTTAAGTTTAGGATAGCATAAGATAAACATTACACCAGATAGAACCAAAAAAATGTCATGTATTTCATGTATACATGGAAAAAAAATTAGTATAATAATAGTATTACTGAGGTTTGTTAAATATGTATGTATTACTAAAAAGTTAAAGACTAGATTCCATTAATTCCGTTAATTAAGTAAAAGTACATAAGATTAATAAATATATTACGTTTTAGTTCGTACGATTCATAATTAATTCAAATTTTGCGTTGAATTGAGGAAAACATTTTAATTTGAAAGCCTTTATAAAGAAAAAGGGTATTATTTAAGTGATATTAAGAAATGTTTGTTTAATCAGAGTAATCATATATTGTGTTATACATATCACGCATACAATATATTAAATAGTTTTGTTACAATTATTAAATGAAACTATGAAAAATTTAATATATTTTCTTTGCAAATGTACATAAATTATCTTTTTATTTATTGTAGTAACTTTCGATATATGAAATAAAATAAATTTATTTCTACTAGAATTTGTTTTACACTACATAGACATTCATATTATGTTATTATAATCAGATTTATATATATCACATATTTTATTAATTTTGTGTGGATATGTGCGCGCGCATACACATGTTTATATGTTCTGTTACAAATTATATTAATAAAGTTGTTCTTTCTTATAAAATTTAAATGTTTTTATTTTTAAATATATGATAAAATGGCATTAGCAAGCTATGATTGGATTTTCATTTCAGTATTTTATTTTGGAGTCTTTTCCCTTTCATGTTACGCACCATTATTTCCGGTATATTATGCAATTATATTTTCAACAATATTTATAATTAATATTTCAACATTAATACCCAAAAAATAAATAAATAATATTTTTAATAATTGATTGAATTATATTCAAGCTGAAAAACTAATAAAATATGCAAAGTAGTAAAATTAAAGCTGAAGTTGTACTATTTCCTGGTATAATACGACGCCATGATATTTGTTTCACAGATCCTCTTCGGATCGTGTAACGAGTGGAACGGTACTTGTCATTGACTTCACTGATTTATATCGTCTATCCACTTAGGAAAATCACCGTAATTATCAACCACAAGCAACACATATCTTTATAATAATGTAAGTTACATAAAATTTCTACTAGCGTTACGTAGAGATACTACTTTCTTGTGAATATCTTATTGACGTTTATTGTCGGTGATTGTCTACGCCATACTCCATATTGCTCTTTTATATTGACGAAATTTTTCCCGTTATTATAACGAAGTATTCGTAATTAATAATAATACAATTAATACTAACATTCCACTAATTGTATTATTATTAATAATAATACAATTAATACTAATATTACATTAATTGTATTATTATTAATTATGTATGTATATATAGGCGGTTATTTTTTATAATTATAATTTTGCAAATTGATAACACGTGTTTGATGTATATCTGTATGTATATATACACACACACACACCGATCAAATTTAGTTTAACTTTCGGACATTATAAATAATCGTAATGTCTATAGATTCTAAATAATTTGATGTATTTATTAAAAGAATCTTATATATGACAATGTGGTATTTTTATCATATACTATCACGTGCATTATATCCACCCTTTTGTTACATTTAGATTTTTGTATTCTACAAATATCCTGTGGAGATTATATCTTCGTAGAAAGTATAAATTTTGTTGTAACAAGTATTTTTTTATCCATAAGATATTATTATATTAAAACAACACCAAGGAAAAGAGAACGATATGCAATGAATATTAAAGTTTAGGGAACAATATCAGACAGAAAAGCTATTTTATTCCTTCAATAATCTAAATTCATTAAATGTCAAAACAAAGGGTTATACGATGATCCAAAAGACAAAAAATATTTAGATTTTACTTAAGGAACTATCATTACAGTTGTAGATAATCCAACTGTTTTATAAATCAAATAATCAAAGATATTGAAGATTTTGTTTTACTTCTTATATAGAGTAATAATATGGAGACAACTCAATGTATTTATTATTTTAGAATACCAAATTTTTATAAACTCGGACCAGCTAAGATAAGGTTATATCAACATTTCTTCTAAAACATATTTTAGTTTTGTTCAAAATTATGTATTTGTATATACATATAAAAAAATTATTAGACTTCAAGAAGGAATTTAGTTAAAAGGGATGAAATAATTTTTATAGAAATTTTATAATCATTCTTATAAGTCATAAACATTTAAATAATTACCTCCTTATGCTCCTTTTTAAGTAAAGTTTGGTGTGATAGAATATCATTTTGTATCATTTTGTATAATAGAATGTTCATCCCATTTACACCATGCTTCACAGTTCATTTGGTATATTAATTAAAAAATATTTACATATTGTATTTATATTTATTCTTGATACTTAGAAGTAACTTTACCTTAAAGGGCTTATCGTGATCGTGAACGTGGCGATAGAAGGGGTGGAGGTGCACGTGGGGGTGGTCGTTTTGGCAGTCGAGATGGAGGAGGCGGAGGTGGAAGATTTGGTAGTAATTCCAATAGAGATAGTAATTTTGGAAGCAATAATTTTAAAAATCGTCAACCTGGAGAACGTCTTCGGAAACCAAGATGGGACATGAGTACATTGCAACCGTTTAGAAAAGATTTCTACGAGCCTCATCCTAATGTTACAACACGAAGTCCACATATAGTTGAAGCTTATCGTTCGGATAAAGAAATTACCGTAAAAGGAGCCAATGTACCGGGGCCAAATATATACTTCGAGGAAGGTGGATTTCCAGACTACGTTTTAAGTGAAATTCGTAGGCAAGGTTTTGGTGAACCAACTGCGATTCAAGCGCAAGGTTGGCCTATTGCTTTGTCCGGTCGCGATATGGTTGGAATTGCTCAAACTGGCTCAGGAAAGACATTGGCATATATTTTACCAGCGATTGTACATATAAACCATCAACCAAGATTGAATCGAAGCGATGGCCCTATAGCTCTTATCTTAGCGCCAACTAGAGAACTTGCACAACAAATTCAACAAGTCGCGTCAGATTTTGGTGTCTCGTCGCAAGTAAGGAATACTTGCATCTTTGGTGGAGCTCCGAAGGGTCCTCAAGCACGTGACCTTGAACGTGGCGTTGAAATTTGCATAGCAACACCTGGACGTCTTATTGACTTTTTAGAGCGTGGTACAACAAATTTACGTAGATGCACATACCTAGTACTAGATGAAGCTGACAGAATGCTAGATATGGGCTTTGAACCACAAATTAGGAAAATTGTAGAACAAATCCGACCTGACCGTCAAACTCTTATGTGGTCAGCAACATGGCCGAAAGAAGTACGCAATCTTGCCGAAGAATTTCTAACTGACTATATACAAATTAACATTGGCTCTTTACAATTGGCTGCGAATCATAATATTCTTCAAATTGTTGATGTATGCGAAGAATTTGAAAAGGAGGGTAAACTTATGAAACTTTTAGAAGAAATTTCGAATGAACCAGAAAATAAAACTATTATTTTCGTTGAAACAAAGAGAAAAGTAGATGATATAACACGCGCAATTAACAGATATGGGTGGCAAGCAATTGGTATCCATGGAGATAAAAGTCAACAGGAAAGAGATTACGTATTGAATCGTGAGTTTTACTCGACAGATATTTTGTTTTTCTCCTGTTCCTAAATGTATTCCGCTTAATATCAGAAGAATTTTTTTTTAGAGTTCCGGAATAGCAGATCTGCCATTCTAGTAGCTACAGATGTTGCAGCAAGAGGATTAGGTAAGAATCTGTTTACACACAAGTGGAGTATGATGTAAGGGTCAGGCTGCGATGGTTATTTCACATTTGTGAGAGTTGTATTATTGTGATGTGGCAACGGATAACGGCATGTGCCAGACTGATTGACATTAGCCTTTCTTGGTGTGAATGGAAATTGTTCCAAAAATCTAGAAGTTCCAGAACGACCGATTAACACGATCAGTGATTCAACTTCCTTGTTTTCTTTTTTTTTTTTTTTTTTTTTTAAATTCTGTTTAAAATATATTAATTTACTTTTATTAACTCATTATTTAGGAAATTCAACATAATTTATTATAAAAGCATACAAAGTTAATGCTGTTATTCTCGTCTTTTCAGCACAACAGTATTGAAAGGATATTTTGTAATATGTTTAGTTCTATCATAGTCCAGATGGATTTTGACATACTTTTAATTTCTATAAACTCTATAATATAATATCTTTTTAGTAAAATGTTATTAATTTCATTGATTAACGAATTTAATATTAAATTATAATATGAGTTAGTTTTATTCTAAAAAATGTTTTTAATTGTATGTTTATTATAATATACAACATGTAGTAATAAAAATTTAATATTATTAGTAGAATTAAGAGTAAGTCAAAATATTTCAGGAATAGAAGTAGATTAGGTAAACAGGTAAGGCGATAGAAGGTTCATCACTTTAAATTTTGTTCTCATTGAAAAAAGTCTTGTCAGTCTGGTATTAACGTGCTGTTCTATGTGTTTTCAGAGGCACATGCGACGGAGTTTTATCAATGATAAGAACTCTGGAGAGCTTGCTTTGGAATATATAATTGAATGGGACGTGACTGCTGGTCTCTGTCCCCGCGCAACAAGCTAACCTAACGCTGTGCCTCGGCCCACCGTGCCACTTGAAAAAACACACTCTCACTCTGTACCTGCGACGGTCCAAAGTATGGAAGTCATAGAGTTAGGGTATCTAGCGTATAAGGACCTACCGAAACAGGATAGATATTTTTTTCAATGTTCACTGCCTTAGATTAGAATAGGAAATGGCATTACATTGTTTTGCAATGTTTGTAAACTGATATTCTTAATCAAACAAATAATCTATATATTAACATGCAAACATCTAACTTGTTTTATTTATCAAAAATTTGCATTGACATATAATTTAACTTCTATGTTGTAAGAAAATTTGAGAACTTTTAACATTGCAAAACAAATGTCGATGTTACTTATACAATGGAATGCATGTGGGGTTGATCGGAGAATGCACATGGTGCTCATCCAATGTTCCAACCTCACGGAAGCAATACGCAAGGACCAAATTTTGAAAGACCAGCACAGATCCATACTTTGGTGCGGGAGAGAAGGGTGTGAAGTTACTAAGAGTAAATATACAGCTCGCTAACGCATAAAGTGAGAATTCCATGAGAACCATCTGAGCTCTGATTCCTCTACATTTCCAAAAATGTATTTACGTTTCCAGCTTTTGGCAACCACAGGTAAATAATATAAAAACTTGCTCTTTGTGGTCAACTCATTTGTGTGCTTCGTATGTAAATTATAGATGGAATTAAGAGCTCGATACTAGTTTGTAATAAAATAGACTAGATTATTTTAGACTATTTTATATTTTTCTTTTGTAAATGACAAAACAATATAGTTTAATTCCATCTGTATTGCACATATTACTGTGTCTACTAATGCTTTAATTAATTCGCTTTGTAAGTTAATTGAACCACAAAGACACGAGTAATTTTTTATTTTCGATGATTATATAACTTTTAATGTTGTACAGATGTCGAAGATGTTAAGTTTGTGATAAATTTGGATTACCCGTCCAATTCGGAAGACTATGTACACCGGATCGGACGAACAGGACGTTCACAGCGAACAGGAACAGCTTACGCATTTTTTACACCTGGCAACGCACACAAGGCCGGTGACTTAATTCAAGTTCTTGAAGAAGCGAAGCAAGTTGTGAATCCTAAACTGTACGAATTATCGAAGAATCCGGGCATTTATAAAAGTATGTATTAACTCTTAGCTTAAGAACAATTTGTGTTTACATTTGTTCAATGTCTCTTCGGCTTCATTTCTATCATATTTATTTCATAGGAGGTCGTTATGGAGGACGTACCGGGGGTGGTAGTGGACGCGGTTCTGGTGGCCGCGGTGGTAGTTCTCGTGGTTCTCGAGGTGGTCGTGATGGTGATAGAGGTGGCAGATTTGACCGTTCTAATGGTAGTGGAGGAGATCGTGCAAACAAATGGAATGGAAATAATAGTAGTATGTCTTCCAACAAAAATTGTGAGATTTTTATTTTTTCGTCATTTTAATTTGTTTCTGTACATTGCTAATTAATTGTTATTTATTTAGGTGGTATGGGAGGAGGCAGTTACAATAGTAAAACGTTTTCTCAAAACAATTATGGTGTAGCTTCTGGTGGTGGCTCCAGCGGTTATAGTCAAAACGGTGGATACGGAGGAAGTGGAGGGGGAGGTGGTAGTGGAAGTAATTATAGGCAACAGAATGGTTATTAATCTCAAAATGATCAGTTTTAAAGGGAAGTTTCATGTAATATAGTAAACAGGGACAGACAGGAAAATGTTCTAAGTGGATAGAGCATGTTTTACTTGAGTGTTACATGCTTCTAATCGTAAATAAATACAAACTAGAGTAAAAATGATCGAAGGTATTAGGAGGTTCAGGTTATGCGAATTCAAGAACATTGATAAGCATTCTTTTTTTAATGAAAAAAGTACATATTTGTAAGTGTAATAGTAGATAGAACATTACTGATGACTCTTTCACTTTCGGTCCCAGTAAATATGACCGCTATTCTTTCCTTTTTTCTTTTACAGTAGAATTCAATTCTTAAAAATTGTTGATGTACCTAATGTACATCAAAGAAAGATAAACAAAAGATTTTGTAAAAAGAATCTAGTAATGTTTCTTTAAATAAAAAAGTTTTAAGGGACATTAAAGTGTAGAAAATATTGATAAAAAAAATGTAAGTCCGTAATTTATGGTCGCTATGACGGTTAGTTAATTTATCAGTACGCAATTTTCCTAAATGTGATTGAGTTGTAAGTGTAAGAATCATTTGCATTATTTGAAACATACAATGAAATTAAATTTGAGAGGGCATGGAAACCCTATACAGTGTAGTATTAGAAATGTAATAAAATAATATAAGTATAAAATTTAAACACAAAATTTTATTACCATGGTTTACTTTCCTCGTATGGAAAGTAAATTCTTTACATTTAATTTTTTATTGGAACTAAAAATATTAAATTAAGAATTCGTTATATAAATTGCTTTAGTAGAAAGTTGTTATAATTAGTTTAGTATATTCTTCACATAAAGTTTGTTTAAAAAAGAAATCATGAATTAGAGCTTATATTTATCAATACAATATTTCAATTAAGCAACTGTTTGAACGTTTTATTGTTTAACAGTTTTGTTATTGATAAAGCATTAATCATAATATTTACCGATATGACTTATCGATACCATGATTTATAGAGATATATTATTCATTGGTTGAAGCATTTATCACAAAAGTCGTGCGATGAGATCAAAGTTTAATGATTCATTCCAATATAATGTCTTGCACAGTTTTTATTTTTGCATTAATAGAAATGTTGTGACTGCCAATTACGTGAGCCTGTTTAATTGCTTTAGCGATAGTAAAATGAAAATTGTAACATTATTGACATAGTCATTCTTTATAGTATTTAATATATAATGTATTAATGTGTACATTCATGTATATGTTCACGATGTTGCGTGAATATATTTTCTAAAATCAACCGAGTAAATTAAACCGTTAGATTCGACTTTTAGAAATAAAGTATTAATGTCATTGATACAGTAAATTTTGTAGATCTGAAATTGTCGTAATATTTTTGTATTGTACAATGTCATCCAATAAATAACAAGGTACTCTATTTTCACTGTACTATTGAAGTATCATGTTAAAACAAGCATCACATGTTTACTCCAATATATTTCTATTAAAGTTTATCTTTAATTATAACATTAAATTTATGGAACAGAAGAAATGTATCTCAATTTAAGAATGTCTAATTATGTACTTTCAAGTTTACAACTAACAAATATAGGTAAATCTGTTTATGAGATTAAGAAATATACGTATTTAAGAATGCGTGATATATGATTTGTTTAAATCCACAGTACTAAATTGTGAATCATTTCATATAGATAATATACGGATGTCATTCCAAAATTGTATAAAATGTATTTCTTCTAAAAATCCTACAACATGATTTATTATTACACATTGGAAGAGTGGGGAAATTTCTTTTATAAGTATTGCTTTTATAAATTGGTTTGGTATACTTACACATGCACTACGTATATGTAGCTAGAGTCATAGATATATACATATGTGTGTTTAGAGAGAGAGCCAGAAAGAGAGGTGGGGACGAAAGAGAGGGGGGATATACTTGATTTAAAACGTATGACGCTCGAGTCGGACAGTGTACACGAAGAATCGGTGTAGCGTGGTTGGTACTAGATTAATAGTATTTGTTAAGTAAAAACTGTTTTCTTTCCTGTGTTGTGAATATCAGATTTTCTTCATTATGACAGAAAACCGTAAAGAAGTGAGAGTATGGTGCGACGGATGGTAAGTTTCTGTCTATTTAATCTCATTATCCGTTTATTTGAATTTCCACATGTTCATGTTTTAAATCAATGAGTAGCTTTTGGTTTCGTTTTTCTTAATAAAATGCCGATTCTCAGTATTTCATACAGGTAATATTTATGCGCACATAATGATACATAAAAATTATAGTTGCAATAAAAACAACTGCGATGATTTTATGTAATTCGCATCGGTCTTTTACAGTATGATATATAATGATTATTTGCTGTTTTTTATCTTTTAGCTTTTGGTTTAAATTGTGATATATTCTGTTGCGTGTGTATGTATATAGAAAGATAGATAATGAATTTTGTTATCGTGAAATATGAACATATGTGACATGTGTTTATTGTCAAACAAGTTTGCTCGAACTGCGGACTGACACGATGTAAACACACGAGTACTTTTTATATCTGTAGCTCAAGAAACAATTATCTTTTTAATGCAGTTACGATATGGTACATTTCGGCCACGCAAATTCTTTGCGTCAAGCAAAGGCGTTGGGTGATTATCTAGTTGTGGGTGTACATACAGATGCGGAAATTACTAAACATAAAGGGCCACCAGTATTTATGGAACAAGAAAGGTATAATTTTATTGTAGAAAAACAATTGAATTTTTTTTTTGAATTTAAAATGATACTTTTCATTTAGAACAAGTGATTCATATCTGTTCATTGTCGAAATATTGAGAATGAAATTCTATATATTTCTATTTCACATAAAATATATATCAGTTTTAAATGTATTATAAATATATTTTAGATACAAAATGGTTCGTGGTATTAAGTGGGTGGATGAGGTGGTTGAAGGAGCTCCCTATGTTACAACTCTAGAAACATTAGATAAATATAATTGTGATTTTTGTGTTCACGGAGATGATGTCACTATGACAGCAGATGGTGTAGACACGTATCATTTGGTGAAAGCAGCAGGTCGTTACAGGTATACATATAATAATACAAGATTGAATAATAAAATACAAATTTATATCAACGTATTAATTGTTTGGTTGCTGCCTTTTTAAGCATATTGTACTTAAAAATTTATGTTCTTCACAATAAATTAAGTATCAATTATTCCTCCTTCAATTTGATCTACTTAGTTTGAAACAATATTAAAAATTCTTTGGTATTTTATTTAAATACAGTATTCTACATTGAATATGTATGTTTCGTGAATGATACTGAAAAGTTTGCACGATCTAAGACTTGAAATACTTCCTTAATTAATATATGTATATTATTCTTGCAGAGAAGTTCAAAGAACAGCTGGAGTGTCAACAACTGATTTAGTGGGACGTATGCTTTTAATGACTCGGCAACATTTTAAGCAAGGAGATAGCGAATATAGCGTTGACAGAGAGCCTAGTAAAAGCATGGGTCAAGATCGAACAGCTCGAAGTCCGTGGACTGGTTGTTCACAATTTTTACCTACTACACAAAAAATTATTCAGTTTAGCGATGGGAAAAGTCCACAGCCTGGGGACAAAATTGTTTATGTAGCCGGAGCATTCGATCTTTTTCATGTTGGTCATTTAGATTTTTTGGAGGTGGCGAAGAAAGAAGGTGACTACCTCATAGTTGGATTACACACAGATCCAGTAGTTAATCGATACAGGTGTGGTAATCATCCAATTATGAATCTTCACGAAAGAGTGTTAAGTGTACTGGCATGCAAGGTAAGAGATAAGATATTAGTTCAAGTGTTTAGTTAAAACATTAGTCTAATCAATATATATATATGTATATATATTTTTTTTTCTTATTTGTATGTACATAGTATGTTAACGAAGTGGTAATTGGGGCACCATATGAAGTTACTAAAGATCTCATGGAACATTTTGATGTATCTATTGTTTGTCACGGTCAGACCCCTATTGTGCCTTGTGAAGATGGTTCAGACCCATATGCTGAACCTAAGAGGCAAAATAAATTTAAATTGGTGGACAGTGGTAATGACATGACAACAGAAAAAATTGTTAAACGCATAATTCTTCACAGGTATGTTATCTTTATATTCATGCTACATAAGCACACTTTTACATTAACGTGCTCCTATTATAAAAAAAATATTCAAAATTAGGTATATATAAAAGTGTATTTTGAGACAATGAATATCCCTTTATGTATGCTACTTCATAATTTTATATCATTGATCTGTTGGTGTTTGCGTACTATGCAATTTTATAATAACAGTACGCATTATAAATTTGCATTGCATTTTCATTTCATTTTAGCCAGCATATCAATGTTTTTTTTTTTCTGTTTCCTATAAAGCATAGTTTTTACTTACTTTACTTATTTCATCAGTGATAAAAATTTAGGAGGGAAGCAAAAGTGTCTATATGTGTCTTGCAGTTTTAAGATCGTCTTATCATGTTTTTGATATAGGACTTAATTACAGGTTGGAATTTGAAGATAGAAATTTGAAAAAGGAGAAGAAAGAGCTAGAAGCTTATGAAGCTTTGATAAAATCGCAAAAGAAAGAAAGGACTGAATAATTTACTTTTTATTATTTACAGTGCGTGATAATCATATTCTGTAGAATACATTTATAAATTCGATATCACACTGATATTTAAATTATTCAATTCCAATTCGGAAATATATGCCTGGCTTAAATATTTGTAAGTATAATGAATATTCAAAATATTAATATACAAAAGTATAATTTTTCATTCCAAGTAACTTAACGACGAAGATGAATACAACGATAAGGGGTACATAATAAATTGTGAATATCTGTAAATTTTTTATTAGCAAGATTTAGAAGAAATTGTTTTATGTTACTGTACGTTTAACAATAATTATGAGTAAGCATTATTAAATTTATACGTACGTATATCGTGATATATATATATATATATATATATATATATATATATATATATATATATATATATATATATATATATATATATATATGTATATGTATACATATATATATAATTAATATGCCGTATGCTTTTAATTCTTTAAGTGGATTTCATTAGAGTATAAAAAATTTACTTCTGTCTATTCTGTTATTTTATTGCTGATATATTTTTGCTATTTTTACAGAATTACAAATATAATAAGCGAATGATAAAAAATTTTTAAAACAAAAACAACATATGTGCTCTTTAATTGATAATCATTTTCTTATATAATTTATAACTGAATTTCTCTTTTGTACAGCATTGTAAAGTATAAGTAGTAATTAAGTTCATAAATACGAATTGTATGCTCAAATGTAAATATCATTGTCTCTTAAATAGTTGGCTTTAAGGAATGTTGTAATTATTTTACAGTTGAATTTCTATTATTTAATAATTTAAACATTTAGTAGATAAAATTTGTTGGAACGTGTAGTTATAATAATTCTTTATCGCTATTTAAGAGAAAAGATCATTTATTTCTTATAGTTCAAAGCCATAACGTTATAAAGATGAACGTAATGTCACGTTAAAATTTTAAATGATATGAGAATTATTATTTGACTATGAAAATTGATTAATTTATGTGTTGTTATAATATCTGTTGAATTGTGCAGCATATTTTTACTTACTTATTACACATACAATATATTTGTTCAGTATTATTGTCAAATGTACGTATATTTAATTAATGCGAACGAACAATATGTATTGTTTCTTCATTTATGAAAAGAAATATGTCAAATATGGAATAAGTTGTAAGCGCGTGTGCCATGATTTGCAATGTAACGTTAAATTGCGTTGGACTAAGATGGTAACCAAAGAAGAAAGTTTAAACAAATCTATTTTACGCATTTATATTCTATAGGGGTATGCACCGAAATTAATTTGAATGTAACGCTTGTTTCGTACTTGTATTTTAATTTATTTAACTAAAGTTAATTATTGTAGGTTGTACAAATAAAATGTTAATACGCCTCCTATTATATTGCGTTCGTACAAATATAGCAGATTGATATAGTATAAAATGTTTAGGAATAGGATAATTGATTTAACTTTTACAAACAATTTAGTATCGCTAAAATTATGACGATACGTAGAAACATTTTATTTTGCAATAAATAATATTAAGTGCCTTGTAGTATTTGTTTATTTATACATGTTTACTCGCTCGGTTAAGTAATTTGTGAAAGAAATTTTAAATTATGAAAATTTGTTTATGAACAATAAATATATTCTATCATGTGTATGTATATACATTGTCAAACTTACACAACCACCTAAATAAATCCCATACATCGCGTTCAACTGTACCGGTACTTTATTACTACAGGTAACAAAATAATATAGGTATAATTAATCTAGAATTACTTATTACTATAGATTACATACACACTGTTTCAGGTCACGTAATAGCACTGCACATTTGATAAATTTATTTCATGTTGAGACAGCGAAGAAGTAGATTTGTAAGTCTTGAGTATTTGACGCGAAGAATGAATGAATATTAATTTTGTGTGCAACTTGTCGCGTGCAAAGTGAATGATACGTTAGGAGAAAAGTAAGAGTGAAAAATTTAACGTTTGCGAAGGTTCGTAAATTGCATTTTGTGATTTTTACATTGCAAATAGCAGACTATAACATACTAATAGTTTTGTAGTAAATCTATCGAGTCTTATTGGATTTATTTTCGTTTATAAAATACGCGCGCGTATATATAAATCTATTAATTAAATACATAACAAACGTTATTGTTACCGAAACTTTGCGTTCCTACTTTAGTAATCTGTTAAAGCTCAGGAACTCAAGTAACTGCTAACATTATATCATTAGGTCGAGACATAAAAAATATTTATTTTGTTCTAGTATGCTATACGAAAATTTGGCCATGTTTGTGATTTGAAATGATATTGAATGTTCTTCAGCGCTTTCCTTAAAATAGTACAGTGAAATCACATTCGCAAAAGGTATCGAGAAATAGCGTCGACTGTATATACATGTATACACTTTATACGATTGATTTATCTCGAATTGATTATCACTTCTCTTCTAACACCTGTGTTGTTTCTTAAAAGATAAAGTATTTCTAAATCAAAAGACAATAGAAAGTCCGTAAACGAACATTTTATGCGTTACGATTTATCTAATCGCGATAGTGTAATTTAATTGCTTCCGTATGGTACGTTACTCGTATTCGTACCATGGGTCATTTCGTTAACTTGGTTCACCGTTTCATTCGACGAAAACAGTTGGATCATTTTGATTGAGCGTAACAAAATATAACGTAAACAACATTTCATTATTGTACCGTGGATCGGCCGGTGTAGCCTGGAGCTGGTTCAGAATATTTTCTAGCACGATCTCGTACAAGTTGATCGATCGATTTATTTTGGGGTGCAGCGGACGATAAATTGTGAAGCCGCGTTGCTAGGTAGCACATAATCAAAGCTGATAATACAAGAAGTGCACCTAGGCCGGTTGCAACATAAAGGAAACTGCCGCAACTATTTTCGAGTCCAGCAGCCACTTTTTGATATAAATCTAAAAGGCACAAGGAACAAACGATTAATGAGGTTTACAAATTACCTATTAAGATTGGATGCTTTTGCATTTGATAAAAGTACACAGTTGATCATTTTTTTCAGGCTCACCATCAGGCATCATCACAGTGTATTCGATATTTTCTTTAAATTTTGCGTAAGGCGTTGAGTCGTTCCGTTCTTTCATTGAACGGCCAACTTTAGGAACAAGCTCGTTCGATGCTTCTTCGACGGACCTTTTCTTCCTTTTCCCGTGTCCCGATGGTTCAAAAAGATCGAGACAGAAATCCTGCAAAGTAATTTTCGGTGTAGATTGAAGAAGAGCGGGTACAAACAATGATTCGAGAAGCCTCGACCGCAAATAACGTCCTTACCGGTTGGCAGTCCTGCGGTTCCATGCAGGCCTTAATCTGCGAGTGGATCCAGAGCGTAGATCGTTCCCTCATGGAGCTGAGGAGGAACGCTTCGAAATCGAGGAACACTTCGTTCTTGCGCTCTCGGTAGCGAGCCGGCTGATGAGGAATAATTGACGCGAAATCCCGATTTCTGCAACCGTCCTTCACCAGCACGACACTTCCTGGTGCGTGAGGCTGATCGGGATCGGGGCTAACGGTCACTTCCAACAGCTTAATGTAACCCCATGCGCTCTCCGGACTGATTCGAGCTCTTAACTGAAGCTTCGTGCCGATGGGGACCGCTTGATCGACAGCCTGCGAGCCCGATGCGTCCGATACGTTACTCGTGGCCTCGCGGTAAAGAGCTACTTCGTATTCGAGACGTCCTGGAGTCTCCTCGACTACCCCGGACACCCTGGCTCCGTGCGGACTGAAACAGTGGTACGAACCGAAGTAGGTTTATTTGTTATCTAGGGAAGTCGTTGCAGGATGAAGTACGACCTTGCAAAGTGGGGAACAACGACTTACAAAGTTCCAGCGAAACCGGCGGCTTTGTGTCGGAGTAATGTGGGCTCAGGTGGCCGACACATTAAGATCAATTCTTGATCGGCTAACATTACGACACCGGGAAAGGCTGGAAACCATATACGCAGATGGATGAAACCCTAATAACAGTAAGTAAAGTGTTACAATAGAATAAAATAAAATAAAATAAAACAAGATAAAAAGAAATATCGCTAGTATAGATAATTGTGCGGTATTTCCAGGTTGCGCAATTTGGTTAGCTATGAATCTGATAGAAAAACTGTACCATTCTAAATTGATATCAACCAATAATCAATCGCTTGATCGGTCATTAATTAAATATAAAAACTTGATATCTCTATGCCCATGATTGTTGTTCACGACACAATCGTTAGATGTCGAAATCGATTCGTTACTGGGTCGATCTCGTCAATTGGCGATATATTCGATGACTCACGTTTCTCTTCAGGATGCCGCATCTCGAGAAGTCAATCACCTTCAGGAAGTAGTTATCTTCCTGAGGATCGTTGGGATCTGGCTTGATCTGGCAGTGAATGTCGGTGAGCGGATTGGCGGATCTGTCGTCGGCAAAGAGCGGCGCCCCTCTGAAGCCGACCGGCCTTTTGATCTTCGCCGTCAGTAAATCGGCTGCTGATCCTGCGCCGCTGCACTGGATGTCAGAGACCTCGTAATCCTGAGCAACGGTGGCTGTAACCTAAAACAATACACATCGCTATTCATCTACGCAATTTTCCTCGAGTGACACCTCTGATGGTTGGTAAGTAGCGTATCTCTCTACACAGCTCTCTAACTGTACTGTTACAGATGGTACTGTTACGACGGCACGGTAAGTTATTTGACAAGACAAGAGTAATTTAGTGGTTAAGCCAAATATTTTTTGTAGAAACTTGTTTGCCCTGATAGCTCCATAGTTATTATCAATTCTGGGATAGAACGAAGAGCAATCAACGATATCTTCTATGTATTATTAGTAGTACTCGATAGTGGTCATTTCATCGGAATGCGAAGCTTTTGAAACATTCCGTAAACCATTTATCGTTTAAATTGTTTATTACGTTATCTATCGCCGATTATAATATTCCATCGATGCGACATTCCAAACGATTATTCATTCAAGTCTGCGTCACGACCGATCTCGGCGGAGGATGAGGCTCGTTCGCAAAGAAATGAGATCTAAATAACCGAAAAAATACCGTAAGCGTTGATGCGTACTAACGAAGAATTTCATAGTTCAACGGACGTTCCGCGGCAGCAAGAGTGCATTAACGATTAACATAGTTAGTCGCCAACAAACTCGGTAACTATTTCACCGTGAACTAACGCCTGTTCGACCGTGTCGCACCGTCTTCACGCACGGATATTTTTTCTTCTCTCGTTTTTCCTCTCGTCGAGAATCGTTCTTTGGAATCGTTCTGGAGACGACGGAGGCATTGGCCGATTGGTGGATCCTTTTGCGTGCTCTCGCGGAGAGCCTATACTACGGCCTCGTTGTAAAATTAATACCGATATCGAGCACGGCAGGAGGGTTTGATATGAAACAAGGTGACCAACGCGTGAGGAGAACAGGCTTCAATAGGAGTAACGGTAGGTAAAGAAACGCTCTGGTGACTGCCCAAGTTATTCGTTATATGCGTACTACGGTCAGCCAGACGTATAATCGTCTATAAGGTCATGGTTACTTCCTCGAGGTAGGTCAATCGAGTTTTCCAATTCGATTATACTGTCATATTTAATTTCATGTTCAATTCCTGTTTCCCTGCTTTCTTCCAGCCTTTTAAGTAGAGTAGCAAGTAGTTTACGTTATTGCCTTTTGACAAAAATAATGCAGAACAGTACGATTGTGTTTTATCTTGAGGATCTTTTTTAATTAATCGAAAATAGCTTTCGAAACATTTCGTAAATTCTCGTTTATCGTTTAAATTGTTTATCAGATAAACACGAGTAAAAGTTAATTACTATATTGTAAGCTACCTTGCATAAGAAGGTGTCAGAAAAGATAACGTATTTGAAGAATGAAATTTTTCAATGTTTTATCAGGCGAATACAATTTTTTTGTATCTCATAGATCATAGAACTATATGGTGATAACCATATACATTGAAAGGAGTTTATTAATCGTTCGTTTAAATACGTAATATAATTTTCTTTAAACGGTATTCAAGTACGTTTGAATCCAATGAAGCATTAGTAATGAAGCTTTCGATACATCATTTGTCGCAACTAGTTGTGTTTAACCAATCATTTCGTTAAATAACAATTAAATTTAAATGGCACGTTGACCACATAATCATGTCGGTGCGTATAAAATGTATAGCGCGGTAGATATCATCGTAGCTAATAATGCAATATCGATTGCGCGGAATATTCATTTGTCGAAGCCAACTTCTCAATAATGTTGGTAACTGTTAATTAGCGTATGCGAGAAACCGGAAACTCTTGATATGTATATGCACGTGAACCTTTTATAAATAATATTGTTAATTAAATTACTTTCGCTACATAACTATTAAGCTGCGGTTTCGACTTCTTTTACAAATCTCGAGCGAATACCGATACGAAATGGTTCAGTTTCTGAAATGTTCCAGCAAAAGTGCAAAAAGAGTATTACATCGCGGTTTTAATAATTTGAATACAGGCGCGTAATTAGTGATTTCAAACATGGCTGATAAATTACTTGTACTATCCGAGCCAACTAACTACGCGCATATTAATTTGCCCGTTATTTAAATCATACAGAATCATAAATAATTCATAGGTTTTCCTGCGTTATTACTCTATTAGCGATTATGACGTCATAAAGCTGAAAACATTTAGTGTTTTAATATTACTTCGATACTGTTGGTATAGTGGTCATTTCATCGGAATGCGAAGCTTTTGAAACATTCCGTAAACCATTTATCGTTTAAATTATTTATCACGTTATCTATCGCCGATTATAACATTCCATCGATGCGACATTCCAAACGATTCGTACTTTGAAATCCTTTTCATCGAAACTAAGCAGTTTCCTCGAATTAGTGTTTCAACCATTTATTTTATCATTTAATATACCCTGTCAAACGGATTAACGCGCGTAACATAAATTTAGCTTTTTTATTACGTCAAGTAATTACTATTATTATTATTATTATTATTATTATTATTATTATTATTAAATTATGAATTTAAATTATAGTTGAATATAATAATTTCAAGATTAGTGATTATTAAGTTAATCACATCGTTTGATCGCATCGATTAGGTTTAATTACAATTAACGATTCCTCGAGTTAATACGTTTGACTTTATTTCGCATTGTTTATAACTTTCGAAACGATACGCTCCATTTGATCAGCCAGTTTAATCGTCCAATGTGACGCGCGTTGGAAATTCTTTTTATAATATAGTCAGTGACTTTAATGGTATTGCGAGTGATGCAAACGACGAGGAAAAATGAGATAACGTAATTTCGGTGGAATTGGAATGTCCAACGATCATTTCCAAAACGTTGAACGGTAACTATTCGCGTTAAAGAAGGACCTGTCCCCGTTCGAGGGGAAAAATAAGAGAGGTCCCTGTTACTGTGCGATCGTGACGTTCGAAATATTCAATTCGCGGAGTCAATAGAAGTTTGATCGAGCCTTGTTTCAAATTGAACGGCGAACTACGGATTGCTACCGGTCGATAGAACTTTTATCGAAACGTTAATGTTTTTTCGATCGCCGAACGAACGAACCGAACAGAGAGAGAGAGAGAGAGAGAGAGAGAGAGAGAGAGAGAGAGAGAGAGAGAGAGAGAGAATGACCCGCGCGTCGCGAAATATTTGATTCACTTTAGAGCTGCGAATAGTAATAGAAATGACTATAGCGGTAATAGTAATGGCAAACTCGGCGGCCGGAATTGGAACAGCGCACCGGCTGGTTTGTATTTACTTCCCATAAATTGCTACTTATCGAAACGGGGCGTAACATTTAACTCTTCCGAGAATCATACTGTAAAATAATCATTGTCGGTATTCCATTTTTTTTTTTTTTTCTTTTATGATGCATTTATTGGCGATTAAATTAAAATAATTTGTTCGTTTACGCGCATATACCGTGTGAGTGGTAAGCTTGAAAAATACAAGACTGTCAGAAAATTGATGAAATATTTGAAATTTACTAAATCGATTCGAAGGTAAATGAACGAAGTTGCGGTTAATGCTGCGCGACGGAAAGAGTTTACGCAAAGTGTTAGGCGCGCACCGCATGCGCGCCAATTTAATTCGTACACGGAAAGTTAACGGGATGAGACGGAGACAGCCAAATCTGTTACGTGAAACGGTCCTCCGCTCAGCTCTTCCCTCGAGATTGTCTCCTAGATAACTATGCATATATTTTTCCTTTTTTCTCTTACGAAAGAGCCGTGATCGTTTTTTTACGACGTCATAAATTCCGTCCTGGTTCTGCATTGGCATTTTCGCAGGTGGACGTTGAATCGTTCTTACGTATAGAATTTTAAATGTTGTTTCGATCGTTAAAAATATCAATATGGCAAATAATAATAAACGAGCTTGGTTTGTTTAATTGGGCACTCGCATTAAAAATGTATCGTGCTTGGAGAAAGATGGACGAAACTGATTAGATTGATTAGATTGAAGTTTGATTTAATTTTTTTTTCCATTGGTTTTATATACGGTTCCAGATAGTTCCACAAACTTGCGTTATACACTAATTGGATTGTATGAAATAAATATACGATATGCTTGGAACGATGTGTGATCGCAACGAAAAGTTAGTTCTACTTAGTTGGAGAAATTTGATCTTATTTTTTTAAATCTTCAGATCGAATATTTAGCTACACCCTTTTTGGATTTCGATTCAATTGTCTGTCGCTCTTAAAGCCATAATTTAAAAGAAAAGACGGAATTGAAAAAGTTTGATTGAATACCATCTGCAACGAGCGCATAAGGGGATTTAAGTTAACATTTCGACGTAAAACGCGTTCTGCGGAGAGAATGCGCCGGGTCTTCTTATGGAAATAAAATTTTACTCGTTCCGTTACCGCACGGAAAGTCGTTATCATTTAGATTGTAGAAAGGATTCATCAGAGTTTATAAATATCCATACGAAAAACAGAATAAATTGTTCTATCGGTATTTCGAGATAATGGTCTGGTATAAATGTTGTCATGTAATCAACGAAAAGCGCTGCAGCTGGCACTCACCGTGCAAAATCCGGCGATCAGGACGATCCACATGATCCTCCTCGAGGCGTTTCGTTCTTCTTATTCTTGTATCGTTGATTGCAACTGCGGAACACGCGCGAACACACTACCCGGGGGAAAAAGGATCGCACCAAGAGGGATGCAATTTTGACAGAGATTCCCGATGGACTGAGACGCGTGTACCACGGAAAGATTCTCCCTCCGTGGTAGATATTCCTCCAACGGGTGTCTTTTCCTGGAGGGGAGAAACGGAAATCAAGGAACCAGAGAACCACCGGCCCATCCAGAGTACTGTTAATGCATGCTTGCTGCCTCCACTAACAACCATCCTTACCTCGCGTTGTCTTCGTGGGCAGCGACGGCCTCGAGCGGACATTGTTTGCTTCGTTTCTTTGCCTGTTCCATTTCTTTCCTTTCCAGACGTTTAAATTGCTCGTGAATTATTTTAATATACATTTCAATATTATCATTTTTAATTATTTTATTTTTTAGAAGAAGAAGAAGAAGTTGTAGTCTATTGGTTTGAATATACGAGGTGTTACATAGGCAATAATTGTGTTATACGATCCTCAGATTGCAATTTATCCAGGGATACGTGTTTTTTTTTCTGTTTTCAATTCATTTCATCAGAGGAAGATCAAACGTGTATGGTGTTACTGCGTGGAGGTTGTTAAATTATAATTGGACTCTTTTAGATGGTTCGATAATATGTAGATGATACAAATTAATTAGGGAGATGGGTGATTCGAGGGAATTTTGCAAAACTACTAATTAATTTAATATATAGACGATATTTTATTAATCCGAGACATTTATTGCACTAATTTGGTAGTAAATCATGCTACTATAATTTATTATTCATAAATATGTATACATAAGTGGATTGTTTAAAAATTTTGTTGTCTTGTAAAGTTTAACGGATTGTTAAAGGATAATAGAGCCGCGCAGGGGGTTGAAACGGAGTATAGTTGCAGCAGAAAAGAAATCGAAGCGATTATCTTGAATGGTGTGTCTATACTTGCCACGTTTTCTCTGTTTGATTCTACCGGAAGAGGATGCAGTCGTTAAAAGAAGAATAGCAACATTTATTGCGCATGAAGCATTTTTATTGCGAATCAAAATTTCATTTCGGTTTCTTTCACTTGCTGCGGCATTCCGATCTAGGAAGCCTCGGTGAATTGGCGGAATCGCGAAACATTACGTGATTCTGACATGCATAAAAGGCGAATTGCTTAGCCGGTTGCTGACTTTTCCGGTGCGCTGATTTTGGGTCAATGCCAGAGTACCCGATCAAATACGTTGGAATATTTTACCGCGTGCGTTTAGATGATTAATAATTGTTTATTGTATGTATATTAGCCTCTGAAAGTGTTCATCGTGGTGTAATTGAGAAATATAATACAATAATAAAATACAAAATATCTTTATTTCGAAAGGGAGGAAAGAACAAAAATATTTGTTTGTTAATGCAATACAAAACATAGTTTCTCATCCCTTTACGCGCATAGTAGCATACTTTCGCTTCTTCGACACGTTTCGACACTTCGACATATCACGACGAAATGTGTCGTAACGTCCGTTTAATTTCAACGATAGAACTCTTATTTTGAAGACTTTATGCCTCGTCTGGTATACCGCCGGTGCCCGCAGCTAACTTATACCCCGTACGTTTAATGCTCTGAATAACTCGATCCTCTTCTTTCCTGAAACTGTTGGCCGAAATAATCAAGTTTTTGATTTCGTAGCATTTTATTTTTCACCGAGAATCGTTGCTTTCATCAGCCGCGTCAGATGCCTGAGTAAAAAGTGAGTTGGTCGTAATTTTCGTGCCAGTTTACTGTACCTGCCATTGACCGAACGACTAATAGAAGCACAGTACGATGTCGCGCGTTGAAACGCACAGAGATTCACGGACAAAATTGCTCTTTCGTTATTTTCCGTCTGTCTGTCTGTCTGGGATCCGTAATAAATAATCAATGTTTTCTCATGAAAATCGAATCGTTCTCCGGTCCCTGCGGTTCTCTCCATGGCGCGCTCCCCTAACGAGGTATCCGTTTCAACGGTGGCACGCGCGTATTCTTTCTAATTACGTTTGTTACGCGGCCTCACTTGCTGGATGTTTTAGCAATAATCGTTGACCGTTATCATCTGTCACGCTTCAAGACGGAAAATGTATCCGTTACTTGCACACTACAGAGTTTTGACGATGGAGACTGAAACTGTAAATGTAAGAAGAATTATTCTAACCGTTTTGTTTCTACGTTTTGTATATGTTATTGTTCTTTTTTTTTATACCATTAAAAGTACAGTGAAAATCCACTTTTAATTATTATTTTACGTTCTTGTAGTAAATTTTTCAATAAAAAGAGATTCGAAGTATTGCATGAAACGTGCGATGTAAATGTTGAGTAGGAGTTAGTTAAACGTTGAATACAAATTAATTATAATCAATTTTTTCATGGTTTTCTTGTTTGTAAACGTGTAATTACGTTCGCAGAATAATGGTAACTTTGTATTTCATTTATCTATCTGGCCATGAATCGTAAACTCGAGACGAATTAACGATAGGTATTCGGAAGTCTTCGGAAGAAATTCCGCCGACGCAGAAATCCGAGACTCGCGAAAAATAATGGATTACAGAGCAATGAAATTGCAAAACGGCGTTTGCATATCAGGTTACTAAATTCTCTCCACCGTGGTTCAGCAAAAATGTTTGTATTATGCACTTTAGTCTTATTCAATATCGTCGCCATTCAGTGGCTTCCTTCCTTTCTCTTGATTCGTCTAGTGGCGTCTTTAAACTTTCAAACTTAGATCATTGCTAATTCCAGCGTTTTCCTTTCCATTTCTTACAATTTTTTCTACCTTCCAATATTTGCCGTTTAACTCTTCATTAAAATACAGTTGCAGAAATAAATATTATTTCTTCTCTTTCCCATTGGGTGGATCATATCCTTTGATTCTTTTCTTTTACTACCGCAGCTGCTTGTTTTTTGTACTTTTATGTCTCTATGAACGAATACAATTTCTTCCATTAATAAATTATGCCCTTCTGCAAGCTTTTGTCCTATTTAATTTTGCATAGCTTTAAAGCGATCCACATCGTTACACTTTTTTTAGCAAGCAAATATTTTAATCTTTTACGCGCTGCATCAGCCTTTCTACGCTTCAAAGCGTTTGACATGGTTTATGGAAATCCATAAGCGGATACAGCGGTCCACTGCATAAACATTCGTACATTAAATTATTTTCCAATTTTTTCTGGCTGCGTAGATTTTAAATATGTTCCGTAACAGACAGAAGTTACACTGAAGTCTACTGTTGTTTTTCCTTCAAACGTGCCGTCATCATCGTTGCTTCAGAATATAAAACAATGTTGCATGTTACATAGTTTAATTGCCAGCACATTATGCTCTATAATTCTAATAAAAAGGATGGAGAGAAATGAAAAATTACAATATCAAGTCTTTATTTAGTCGTTCGATACAACAAAATTTAACGTGTAAATGCAACAAAGTGCATAATTCGTTCAAATCTTTTTGGTACAAATGCATATATAATAAATATATACCTATATATTTGTAATATCACTATATACTTTGTACGCAAAATTTACTAGCAATTAAGTAAAAAAAAAAAAAAAGAAAAGAAAAAATCCGAGAAATCTCAGAATTGATGAAAAACAAATATTTTTAGTGTCTCCATGTCGGCAGTCTCTAGACAATCACTTGTTACAACAATAATCTGATTAAATAAAAAATCAACGAACATAAAATTAATAGTTAAACAAAACGAATATTAAATATTTCTTATCATGAAAAAAAAATAATAATTAATGTGTTATTTGTACATGTTTCTGTTAACTAAACTGAGTTCTGTATTCTACAAAAATATAATATATACTTTGTTATAAAGTAAATAAAAACTTAAATACAATACTGCAACAAATAACACCTACAGTTTATCTCACTAGAATAACGTTATGATAAGAATGAACGGAATGATTATTAATTCAATTATTGATAACAAAAATATTGATCTTATAATTAGTTAAAAGGCACTGAAAGGAAGAACTAAAGTTCGAACCGTACAGTTCTTATTCTTCCGCTATAACTGTACTAATCTCGGAAGATTCGGAGTTTATTTTAAGCGGTGAATTAGAGGTAGTAGTGTTCAGACTGTCGGTACCTGAATCACATTTATTATTATTTTCCTTGTCATCATTGATCTGCGACTTTTCCATTTTCATTTCATGCTTGTTTCCTGGTACTCTAAATTTAGGATTCTTAGCAGGATCAAAATAACCCTCAAGAATGATCAGCACATCTTCTATTTTCTTCTTTTCAACTGCAGGTAATTTTTCTTTAATTAACTTTTCTAAACTTTCTTTCTTTCCATTATTCCAGGCTTCCTGCAATGAAAATAATTCCAATGATATTAGATTCGTAATCTTATCACCTGAACAAGAATTTATATATTCATTTTGAAAATATATATATATATATATATATATATATATATTTTTTTTTTTAACTTAATTCAATGTAGATTAACACAAGAGCGTTTTGTGCACTTGAATTGAGTATTACATGCATTCTTAAAACAATTAGTGTTAAAAAAATATTTCAGACAGCAAAAGTTACATGTTGCAACAGATTTAATGCACAAAAGTACATAAAAGTAATGCAGATATGTAAAACATGCAAAACTAGTTAATTTTGCTTCATAAAACAATTTTTTATCCGTAATCATTTTGAAGATTGGAAGCGTGATAAAATTCTATATAGTTGTATGAAACATTCCGCATATATATGGTTTTTATATTATACTGACTTGTAACTGAGAATATTCTATTCCTGCTTCAGCGAGTAACCGTCGTAAAGGATTAGCATGTTGACGTTCTCGACGATTTGCACGGAAGAGAATTCCGAAAATAGGTCTTAAACTGTTTTGCCGTTCATACACTATTTTTAACTCTGAAACAATGTCAATGTATGGAAATTATGGAACTTTTCAAAATATTTTTAACACAACTCTTGAATTCTTTTATATACCTGCATACTCTTGTTCTTCTATTTCTACTGGTTGAACGAACTCCCTAATGAATTCTGCAGTTTTTTTCATAGCACTATCACTATCACCACTACCGTTTGCTTCATTTCCTTTTGTCACTTCCAACGAACTTAAGTGTTGTACTATTCGCAATGCCAGCAATGCTCTGTCTTTTGCATTATCCAATTGTTTTTCCTTAAATTAAAATAAATTTATATTACAATTACACATTAGCAAGTAAAATTTACTGTTAGAATACAATAATTATACATTACACAAAGTTTTCTTACTTGGTTAAACAAAGCGTGAGACAACGTCCTAAGAGAAAATGCACGAAATGTATTTGCGCATTTCACTTCAGCAACATTAAATCCATTTACAAATCCTTTTACAATTTGTTTAAATCTTTCCAGAAGATTGTACTTCTTTAAGGATTCAAGTAACATAGCAGGTATAACTTTACGTGGTTCATGATAAACCAATATTATGCCGTCCGCTGCGTCTCCTCTAATGCATTCTAACCATGTTAGAAAATCTGTCAATGCATATACTTCACTCTTTGTTTTTAATGCCTGTGAAGAATTATAGAATATAATACAACTAAACACGAATTCCTATTAATTATGTAATATAAGCAAAATCATCACAGTACCTTATTGGTTTTACTATCTTTAAGTACACGAAATTTGCCAATAGTTACAATTTTCATATTATGTCTTTTCATAGCTGGAGGATTAAGATCCTTACATGGCATTACATATTGAGAATAAGTAGAACTAGGTGTATATCCAGCTATTTGGCATATTTCGTCTATAACTTTTTTCCCCGTAGTATCCATGTCCCAACCGACTAAACGATAGTTGCCAGGACCAATTCCCACTGCGGAAGATTTTCTTGATGGACTGGTCTTTTCATTTTGCACTGTTGTCGATGAAACCATTTTGTCAGATTAAAAATCTGCAAAAACGATACAAAGAAATTTAATTAAATGAACGAATAATAATTCTTTACATCTGTAGGAATAAAAATAAAATATTGTAAAAAAACACTTAAAATATGTAATAATTTATACGTGCGCGCGCGCATACATCCTAGTGAGAAATAACATTATTGTTCAAGATATATCAGGTTTTTTAGAGGAAAGTTATTGATTTAAACTATATATTAATCTTAGTTGGAATACATTAGTAAAATACATAAATATTCCAGCAAATCATAAACTTCTAATTTGAGTTTCCTGTTAGCAAATGTTTGGAACGAACATATAGTTTTTGTACAAGGGCGAGATATTTTGGTATGTGCGTAGAGTAGATTATACACGATATCGGCAAGGTCGACCTTCAGATCCAATACAGTACACAAACACTTCGGAACGTAAGACTTTGGCTAAAGCACAGCTAATAATTCCGATTACGTATCTTACCTTACACTTTACAATTAACTCTTTCATTTATCTAAGAAAAATGCGTGCCTTCTACCGTATAAAAGATTTCTCTTCATCCAATAATGCCTATACGTAAACGGGGATCATGTGCCAAGAATGGGACGGCGAAAATATTAACCAGAAACAAAGGAAACATACGCCGATTCACGTTCCGCGTAAATTTCTTAATATCAATGCCGACAAGGAATTTAGAGAGAGAGAGAGAGAGAGAGAGAGAGCGAGCAGTGGTACGTTATTAACGACGATAAACAAAACGACTAACAGCTGGTACAGTTTCTTTTGCGGTAGGCGCATCTTTGCTATTAATTTTCACGATTTTGTGACGTCTATGCAACAGGCGTTGCATATCGGTTCGTGGCAAGTCGTGTCACGCGTATGTAAAACAGATATTCTCATCACACGTGGGTCGTTCGCGACTCGTGCTATAACCTGATTTCGCTATTTTCGTTTCGATCAAACCCGACGTTAGATTCGCCACGGTTACTCACCAGTTCACGTGGCTTTTCAGTCCTTTTCCCTGTCGTTGACTATTTCTACTACGACAATCGTAACACAACGATAGCACTGTAAATTCTTCGCAGATAGTGGAAACTACTGGAACGCAACTAGATTCATTTGAACACACGTGCGAGATTGGCAGCAAACCGCCCGCTCGATAATCTGCGCGTGCGTACTAGATCTTACGATCACGTGGGTCTGTCAGTATTAGGCGAAGGCGAGACGACTGTAGCAACTGTTCTCTCATTTAAGTATTTCTCGTATATGTTCACTTTTGACATTTCAGAAACAATTGGATGTTTCGCGAACGATAAAATTGCCAAGAAATATATGAACTATTCATTTGAAAGTATGTCACGCATATATTACGTCAGAAAGCGAGATTTGGAAAACAATGATCGATATCCGTTCTTTCAAAGGAGATCGAACGTGATCGAAATAAAAAATAACGATTACGCGATGCCATATTAATTGTCTGCCGACTCGACAATTGAATTCATTTTTAACATTTCTTCTTATTACCTTCTATTTGAAAGGCAAAAGATAGATTTTTTGGGGATTGCTGGAATAAACACGGCTCGAAACGAATCGAGAATTCTATTGCACGGTAACGAGTTCGAAAGATACGCGTGTGTCATACGTAAGTATTTATTATAAAAGTGGCTGCACGATGTTGACCGGTCGCGTGTAAAAGAAATGTACGATTCCGCGTATCGATGAAATGTTGAAAACTGGTTTTTAAGTGATATTCATTAGCGTAGCGTAATTGCGAGATCGCGGTTCTTATTTACGTGGCTGTTGCGACGCATCTACATAAAGTAACATTTACACGTAGCACTCTTTGCGAAATTGTTGACGGTAGCGATAAATTGGCCTGCAGCTTATCTCTCGTTATCTGTTATTTATCCTTTTTAGAGCGGGCCACACGCTTTGTAGCACTGATAAATTGTTTCAACTGGGTCATACGTTCGCCGCGGCTCGTTTTTGTTTTTCATTTATTCGCGGAATTTCTGTCGGGTAGGGTGCTGTTTCAGATTCATCGAATTCTTTCAGCTGTGTTTTACGCAGGACAATAGAAAACCGAGGCTCGTGAACGCCCGAATAAGTATCGCTATTAATTTCTTATTTCTAACGCGCACTTATGATGCGCACTTCCATACTGTCTGATAAAATTAATCATTTAGTATATAATTACTGTCATTTATGTTAATGCATGCTGTACATAACACTAAATAAAGTTTCTTTTTTTTGCAATTTTAACTTGAAACGTTACACGTGATGTACAGTGATGATCATCGTACATAGAACACAAAACACAATGAACGCGTAATAGTAACAGCTTGTTTAGTACCTTCACATTTCTTAGTTTTTTCTTTATTCGAAACAGCGACATGGTCTCGTAATGTTAAGGCAAAGTTAAGAAATAGTTTTCGGGTTGAAGTTAATTTGGATGCAAAGCATTTAAATCTTTTTGTAATGTCGCGATCGGTTGTGAAGACCTATTAGTGATTATGCAGTTTTTCATCTCTCTACATGAATACATCGCAGTATACATCGCATTTACACGTATCTATTAAAATTTAATTCCATTATCAGTATCACGTCAATCAAAAGCGTGTAATTTCCTGTAAACTTCAATGTTTTTTGTTTGCAATATTTTTAATCGATGCGATTAGAAGTAACGCATCGCCATAGATGGAAATATTAATCGAAGTTGAAATTTAAATAAATAAAAGCAAAAACGAAAAAGAGATTCTAAAGTTAAAAGATAAATTTTGCCGTGAATTGAAAGCAATCGATTAGTTTTAACTGCGCTGAAAGCATTTCATCGAATGTCGCATTTTTACCGCGGATGAAAAAGCACAGTTCTACATAGGCATGTAAAATAGAAAAAAAAAGAAAAAGAAAAAAGAAAAATAATAATATTAAAACGCGCAGGAACATTTTATGTTGACGGATTGGTTAATATTCGAGTTTGGTTTTGCTATTTTTATGCATGTGATCATTTTGGCCGCCGACACTGTTGAAATTCGTATTCGGAAAAGTACGGTGAAATAGAAATATCAAGGAGAAAAGGAGAAGATGGCGATTGAAGAAGTTGTTGATTTCCTCCTGTTTCACGTAGCATAATAAACACGGTGTCCAAATACCACGCTTTTAAAATGGATTTCGAGGAAAGTAATAGAGATAGAGGTAGCCAGAGTAAAGAAATAAGAAAATATTGAAATACCTTAGGCAGGTTGATTGGTATTCAATCTAACTTCGGCAAACATGGTAAAATCAATCATTGCTCTTATTTTCTATCTCTGTTGGCAGAGTATATCAGTAAAATTGAATATTATCGTCACCAAACTTTTAGTGACGTTGAAGACTTTGAAGAAGTTACAACGTACGAATAAAAAATCTAGACGTCTGATGGTAGCGGGTGTTGGACCTCGTATTACTTGTTACAGAACCCTCGTCAAAAAAGAAAGTCGAGCAGTCTCTTCTTTCTAACAAAACAGATCAGTCCGAGTCGGTAGAACGATATATGAACGAATCGAAATAGTAAACTAGGTTTAATTGACGTTTCACAGAATTAATCGGTACGTGTAACGATATTAAAAATAAAAATGAATTAATATCCGTAAGTTCAAAATTTCTCCTTTTGAAATTTATTATGCTGCATTTTAGCATAATTATGCGCATATTATGTACTCATTTTGTACATCTTCTTACCGTCGAAGTACCACAAACGTATAATTCCCAGAGTTTATTCAGGCGTCCAATTCACGCGAAACCGAATTTCAACCCCAAACAAGCACGCAATCCCTTCTGCACTTGTCGTTCACACGCAACGCATAGAGAAGCTCATTCATATCCTCCGATATTAGGGAAGTTCATTCACCTCTGCTGTATAGGGGTGGCTTTTGCAATTCGTTATAAATCATTACGTTAATATAAGCAAATATCAATCGCGACGTTGAAATAACTTTTAAAGGAAATTTATGATTACTCGGTGATCTGTAATCCTCTTGTTAGAGAAATTAATATCGCTGTTTGCCAATATATGTAATTTTTAATATTTAAAAATACATAATCGGGCAAGAATTATACAAAGAAGTATTGAAAACACAAGAGGAAGAGGGGGGAGAGAGAGAGAGGGAGAGAGAGAGGGAGAGAGAATGGTAGCCGCCTTTTTATCGAATAATCTTTACGCACAGGCGATCAACTGTTATTAGAGGAGGAACATTTAATATACCTCGGAAAGGAAATCCTTAACCACACATACCTAAATAATGAGACGCGAAAAAGTGGGAGATTCTTTAGAATCCGCGTTCAGAATAAAGGAAAGACTTACAATACAGAATGATCTCGTCGTGGAGGAGGTCGTTTAGCCGCAGACGTCGGATCACTCTTTCTTGCGATACATCGACTGGATCACCGATCGTTAAAAACGTTTCTTTCCTGCGGTCGCTGCGTACGTGACTCTTCTTTCCGCGATCCCGATCCTTTCTGTTCAACGTGACGTCTTCGTCGACGCCGTGAAACGCAGACAAAAGACAGGCGGCTTGACGCAGGGATTCGACAGTCTATTGTCTTTACTTCGTTTCCGGCTTCCTAGCATTATCTGTATTTCTTTCCCGCCCCGTTATCCTTCGCTCCTCTTTTGTTTTCACCAGTTTAGCATAGGCCGACGGACCGATTTTGCTCAAATTCAGCTCGCTAGCCGCGCTTACGCTTTCGATGGTAACGACGCATCGCTGTAAGTTTCACGAGATATCGTTAGATTTGCACGTACCTGCAACGTGTCTGATATGCGAGCGATTTACAGCGAACAGGTGATAAGGTTGCATCGGCCGCGCACGCGACGATTTTTTAACGCATCATCAGTCGGTCAGTGGTAAATTTGATCGATGAATATGGAATAAGAAGTGAAAAGTTATTTTGTCTTCTCTTTTAAGTGGACGTAAAATCAGAAAATGTCTTCTTCGGAATTTATACATTTTTTGAAATCAAGTTGCTAATTACATTTAGAATGCAAGCGAAATTGAAGCCAAGTTTCTAAACTTTCTTTTTTCCATAACTATCGTTGAACCTAACAAGCATTTAAATGGAGTATTTTTTGTTTCGTTTTGTTTTTTAACTGTACAAAAAATTGCGTATGGAATTAATATCTCAGGTTTAAAGTGCGAAATAGAGTTCGTTAAAATAGATGCTGTTTCATAAAATCGCTACTGAAATGATTAAAATCTGCAGGAACGGGTAATGCGCTCACCTTATCTGCTGGTGACTCTGTGCACATATCGACTTTCTTCCGCAATTATAAACATGCGTCATACCAAAACGATAAGCGGTACGTCATTTATCAATCATTTTTCTGAAACATTGTGGTATCTTGTTTTTTCCTTCGTTATTTTCAAAAATTCCTTTAAATCTTTACACTTTTTCCCTCCAACAGGTATATGGAGACTCCTTTTACGGGACTTTGCCCGTTTAAAAAAATTATATGTTTTATTCCGCTTTCTATACTTTATTAGCAATAAAAAAGGCAAGATTCACAGTTTCTCACGCAGGTTTTATGTGTAATATGTATTTTTGGGTGATATTATAAGAATTGAAATTTTTATAGTGATTTCTGTCAAATCCGTAAATAAATTTTACAAGATATTTTTTTACAGATATCGCCCCTTGTCCGCTATTTCCTCGTATTTCCTCGTATTTCCTCGTATCGATTGGTATCATTATTCTAATAGTTAAATTGATATCGATGATAGAGTTGAGAATTTCTTATATTACCACTCATTAACGTTCAACTAGGGTAAAACATTTTTGTTATACTTTATGTAGTTCGTTGTTTCCTGCTCGTATTGAAAGAACTTTGAGACTGCGCTCATAATCGCTACAGTAAACTTTTCAAACGTTTCTATTGTTATCTCTGCGCATATGTATAATGGCTGATAATTAATATTATCAAGAGTTGTCCTATCGGAATAGTGATTCACATTATAACCGAAGTAATAATGGTTCTAATAAATAGTTATTTTTAAGTTTGATGCCGATGTTTCTAGTTGTTCATATATTTACAAAGCGATGAACAACATATAAGCTACCAATTAAATGTATTTTCTAACCACTAAACCCATAACATGATTATTAATAAATAAATATAATTTGTTACTTGAGCAGTATATAAATACATCAGTGTATAAGAGTTATTTAAATTCTAAAAGTATGTAACAGTTTAATTAATCACTTAATACAATAATGTTGTACAGCTGATAAATTCCAAATTTACTAGATAAGAAAACGTACAAATTAATTATATACTCTAATTTCTTGTTTTTTTTACCGTTTGTTGATATTTAATGGATCATACGTCCGTCCGTGGACGTAAAATACGTCGTTTGAATTACCAACGCGATAGCAAAATTTATAAATAAACCAGAGCCGTGCAACAGTTTATCAGAGAATTATGTAATGCGACCCCGTTATTTAATAATGAACGGTTAATATCTCTTTTTTGCCACACGGAAATGATCGATGGCCTGAATACTTTGTCGCGATCACTTGCAATTAATCAATAAAATTTGTAACTTTTTTAAGTAATACGTACACGCCTATTTATCGTGCACTTATGTTTGATAATGATTCGAGTTACTGGAATTGATTGTGTGTACCTGATAAGGTCTTCGTTTCTTAAAGCCTTGTTAAGATTTTGCGTTTTCAATTTTTTCTTAAATAAATACTTTGCGTGCCAAACGTGATAATTATAACTTATGTCATTTCATTCCGCGAATGGCCTAATATGTAAAGTCTTACGCGATTTAAAAAAAAAAAAAAAAGTTAAATTTTATATGATCCGAGACGGATTAGTTGATCTTGAAGCTCAAGACCCCGTTAGCGTCGATCCTTGTAAAAGGGTAGCACACGTGCCAGGGTCATTAGAACCTCTGTCATCGGGCCGAGCACCGATAGTAAACAGATCTAGGGTAACGGGACGAGTTCTAGGAGTCACGGATGTTACGTTTAGAGGATCGGATAGATTTCTATTACCGATCGGCCGATGGCCCGACGTCATGGTGCTACGAGGCACGCGTAAAGCGATAAGAGTGTACTTCTTCTGGTAAGAGGGCTAAGATGAACCCCTTGGCGTTTACCCCAGAACCGCAGCGAAGTGCACACGCGAAAAAAAGAGCTTCTAACCATAAATAGTAGTTCGTCCATAAATAATATTCTCTTGAGTTTACTTTCACCTATGCTTTGAAACTAAAACATATTTTTTAAAAATGCTAAATTTTCTGCTTTACTTCGACTTACGCGAAAACCTTCGGAACCAATTGATCGCGTAATTCGAGGACTTATTGTATTTGTTTAAGCAACTTAAGATATGAAGTATACAACTTGAACGAAATGTGATAAATTTTTTTTGGTAATAGATCGATTTTATGCAAATTTTTCTGTAGAACGAAAGGAAATTATAATTCCTGGAAAGGCTGCAGTCTCTCAATAGTTTTGGTATATCGTGCATCTCTTTCGTCTTTTTTATGTTTTTTACTTTAAATATACTACCTCATATTTTAAATAAAATCTTGATTTTCCGACAGTACATTATTTATCGAACGTACACTTATCTCTGGGCAGACGCAAGCAGGGGTCAACTTTCTATCATTTTTTGCGTGGATAAAGTGTTCTAATCTTCCAGGAAAGTATGTGCAAGTAACGAAACGGTGGTACCATTGTTTACATTATTCTGCAGAGGATACACTTTTTTTGGAAAATTATTAATATGCAAAGTGTTAGGAATGTTATTTAAAGCTAGAAATACTAACAGTTTCTTTTACAACGTATCATTGAAATTGCTAAAACAAAAAATTATTAAAAAATTATTATAAACAATAAAAGCATAGTTTAAAATATGTACTTGTAGTAAATACGTTTTATACATTTCAAAAGGTAATACTCTAACTGTTAAGTAACGTGGCACAGAGATCTTATTAGAAATTATATTACAAAAATTGCAACGATAATTTCCGTGATGTATGGCAAAAACAATAAGAAAATGTATACATATTTAAGTTGATGAAGTTGGACAAATAATTGCGTTTTACGATCCGTAGTACGCGAATGCTGTAACGCGATGTTAAAAATCATTACGGAACAGAGTTGTGGGGTTAAATTCCACGGCAGTGGTGTGTTCTCCTTTGCAAATGCATTCTAATTCTAGGCACAAATTGATGCCTTTAACGATACTAAAATGGGCCCATTAATCGCACACTTGATGTATTTCGTGTACCTGGACTGGCATAGTAATGAGATATAGATATAAATTTACCTTTACAGCGTACACGCGTCGTACAGTTTATAATCCTGATTGTACTGTATTTATATGTACAGACATACTGAAAATTACTAAATACATTTAACCCAACATCGGTAACTTCGATATTTTCGATATTTAAAATGATAAAACTGTTCTCCTCCTGGTTTGAACCCTTATACCAAACTTATATACTAGAAACGTTAAATTAAAAATATATACGTATATCTTTTACAAAGCATAGTGGATTATGTGAACCGTTCTTGAAAGAAACAAGCAAGATTATATAGAAAATTGATCAGATTACACATCTAAGCGCCAACCAATTACTTTGGTATGAAAATTTCAAAAAATTCCGAAAATAAAGACACTCGCTTTAGACCGTGAAGGGTGAGAGGTTGGCGAGAGGATAGATGTGTAATTATACAGTTTGTTAGTTGGTATGCGGGGCGTCGCAATGACTATTGAATTCCAGGACGATCCTGCTGCGAAATCGGGCGGCCGCTGAGAATGGAGTCACGCGCGGATGAAGCGCGCGCGAAATTGGGAAGCCACTCGGGATGGTACATTTGGAAAGTTGGCCAAAGTACAGGTGAAGTCGGCGCGAAGGGGTTGTTCGTAGATTGAAAAAAGCGCCGATGAACTCGATGCGAAGTCGGAGTATCGTTGAATTTGTCGCGAAATTAGGGAGCTGCTGGACGTGGACGAGCCCGATACGAAACCAGGAAAGAGCAGGATGGGTTAGTATTCGCGGATTATTTTGATAATCATAGACTACAGAATTGGGGGACCTAGAGATATTATATATGTAATTAGAGTGGCAAGGTTGCGTATGTTTAGTTATTGCTATAAGCAACAAATAATTTGTTTCAAATTATTATGGTAAATATCTATTAAATAAGTGAGGTGCTAAATAAATATTCTTTTCAATTAATAAAAATTCAATTAGATTAAGAAAATAATTACTGGAATCGAATAAATTAATAACAGAAAAGTACTTCTAATTTCCTTTAGCAAATATTATTATAAAGTTCTACTTGACCATCTATAGCCCGTGTCAGTAACCCATATTAAGCGGTAGACACGTTTCCAAATAACGAGGACAGGTGTCTGTGTTTGACCGTGATGAATCTGCAATAACGAGAACTATTCCCTCGATGAGGGGAGGGGTTTCTACTTTTCTTTTAATTGAAAGTAGTTACCGGCACGGCTCGAGTCAATTTAAACAGAAACTTTAATCACTTTACGACTGGTGGATTTAAAAAGAAAGTTGCGATCTTTGATCAACGCCAGGGTAGCCGTGGAAAACTTCCGTTTCCGTCATTCGCAACTGTTCGCGCAGTCGACGCCGTTGATTTATCGTCGCCGTTCGAGGGTAACTGCCGCCGGTACCGACAGTGTCTTTAATCGCTGAAAGACAAACGCGGTTGCACCATCGACTCGTACAAAGGGACGCACCGTGTTGCTCGTTATGGTATAATAAGCACGCAGCGTTGTACATTTTCTAGCGTATACCAGGCGCTTGGGACCGCGTGGGACCGCGTGGGCTTGTATCAGGATACGTAACTGCACAGCCAACGATATTGTGGCCGGTGGAAAATGTTGCTTGCGAATTTTCGATTTGTACGATCACTCGACGAAAAATGTTCCGTTTGCATTATTCGGGGAAATACCAACCGCTAAAATTGCAGGCCAAATGATTTAATTTAATAAATAATTTTATAAAATTAGTTAGAAAAATAGAGTTATTTCCGATGGAAATTCCTTTCTTAACGAAACGAATGACAATAATCGAATTGTTTAAAATAAAACCAGATACGGAAACTCCATTTGAAAGATGTTTTTCTCCTTTTTTTTTTTTTTTTTTTTTAAGAAAATAGTAAAACATTGTTTTTTACCAGCAATGACGAGTGTCTTGTTTTTGTTTTCCCGTTTTGCGTTTTCTGATATGCAGCGATTGCATCAAATTTCGATGAGCGAGCTTATAGTGCAATACCCGCGGGCAGAAAGCTGTAAAAAATTGTGAAAGATTTTGTTTCGAGAAAAAAAACGAGAGAAAAAGAAGAAACAACTATTCAAACACAGGAACCGAGATAACCGCGATTGATACAGGCGATATGCACGCGCCGTAATTTGCAGGAACGTTATTTCCGGGTTCCCTTTCACTTTATTTCCTTGTTTCTGTCCGATTTTTTCACATATTGTATTTTATTCACCTTTCATATCCTTTATCGAGCGTATCCTCTACATAGAATACAAGTTGTCTCAATCTATCTCGAACATCTAAATATATAAATAAATCTTTTGTACTTAATGATACGTATACGTTACTGCAACAATCCTTGAATTAGTGTCCTATATTACTTATCCTTATATCAGTCGATGTTCGGTTCAATATACGCCTTTCAATCACTTCGATTTTCTTAATGGTACCGTATTGTTGTTCGCGCACGAGGATAGTTTCCCAGTACGTAGATACGTGTGTATGTAAAACAAAATATGCTTAGTATGGTTTTCAAGTACCAGACAGAAATGCTCTGAAATTGCGTTATTAGGTAGGAAGAATCAGAGTCGAGAGAAACAAAGAATCGCAATAAAAGGCGATTACTAAGTAGGGGAAGGTCTAGGGGAACTCTTGATTCGCAACACCACCGACTCCTTTCCCTCGGCGTTCTGTGTTAAGGAATTTAAAAGAGGTCGGCGGAAATAAAACGGTTGAATCTAATTAAACGGAAAGGTGAAAATATGAATGGCACTTTTGTAGAATATTTGTGGAATTATTTAAAGCCTGCTCGTTTAACGGCCGAACAGGCGGTGCGTAATAATTGATTGTAGAATTGTATTCTCTGCTTTAACAGAACTATTATCAATACTAATTATTACTCGATATTTCTTCCACAAGTATTGTACTGTTCAATTATTTTTGAGATATTTATAAATATTTATCCGTCGATCCGTTAAGAAGATGCTTAAGTGCAGAAAACGAACACAAACGATGTTTCCTCTTGTTCCGTGTGAAAGGTAGTATAGAACATATGGAATAATGTAGTAACCGTGCTAGGGAGATGACATCACTGACAATTCATGCGCAATGATATCATTGGTTCTTATTAGCACGCTTGTATAATCGCTTTGAAGATTCTTTAGAAGAGGAATCTACGTGACTTCTGCACAAATGGTCATGATGTTGTGTGGTCTGAAAAATGTCTCTTTCGAGATGTGCCTAGGAAATTGACGATAATCATTAATTTTATCGGTTATTTATTACCGTTTACCATAAGTGTTCGTACTGGAGGAGCGAAGAAGATTATTATATTTAGAAAGTAAGCTGGGACAGATCTATCTCTGGAATCTCTTTGAAGATTAGCAATAATCTGAATATTCTTCATAGTGTGTTGGAGTATTTTACTCTTAGTCATAAAATGAATGTATTTTATTTTTAGAGTTGGAGTGGGTATTTACAGAAACGTCCAAACACATGAATCATTGCCATTTCTTATTTACTCGTGGATAACATTGCAACTTGTAATTTGATTATTCAAAAATTATTTTGGTGGAAAGTGATTCATTTATAGAAATTAATGTAACAAGTAAAATGTAAGTATCGTTTAATTTAATTTCATTATCATGAAATCAATTTTAAGTTATACCATTATGGTTGAAAATATTTATACATAATAAAATGATTGAAATAATAAATAATTTAGGGAAAGTATAATTTTGTTCACTTCCATTATTTGCTTTTCATCTCATATATGTTGACAGACACAAAATGGGAGGTTCCAGCCACCTATCTCGTTTGAAAATTTCCCGATCGATAGAGTACGCGTGAGATTTCATTGCTTATTCTTATTTCTTTATTGCTTGACCCAGATAGCGGATGGACGCGAAGACTTTACAACAGGGCCATAAAACGATTATCATTCTAGTATCCTGCAATGCAGGTTAATAACAGTCACGGTACAATTTATTTAGATGTACAAGTGTATCGAAAAATTGTTGAAAACAAATAGTTGGATAATAAGCCTCGAAGCGTTACAGTTCCATTGGAACAATTTCATTGGAATTTCATTTACAACAAAGAAAATGTGTAACCGTGCATTTCTTATATTACATAAGCTTTTCTTACGTTCGAAAACATCTTTTCAAGTCCCAAGTCTCTTCCTCTCGAATCTTCAATGACTTTACTTACACTCTAACTATAATCAAAGAATATCAGACCTAAGCCAGCCAAAGAATTGTTCGGGGCATTTCCCGCACGTCTCGCGCGTTACTCGCGCATCTATTTAATTACGTAGCGGAAACGGTATCCCCGGAATTTGACGAAGCGATCCGAAGTAAGCAAGCTCGTTTCTATCGGCTCATCTGCAGCCGTTGCGAAATACAGACATTAGAGCATCATTTATCTTACTTACGCGATGCTGTCCGATCTGCCTGACCCATTACACCCAGCTGGGACTAAAATTCCTCCGTACCGATCTAGTTTCTTCTGGCTGCGGCGAGTTGCCACCTATGGGGATCAATATTCATTAGGGCTGGACCAACCTTCCCCTGTTTCCATCGGCTGTGTTCTCATTCTCTGTACTCATCGATTAGAAGGTTAGAAGGTTTGATTGACCGATCGTTTCGCAAGCAGGTTGCAGTTAATCGCGACGGGATTTGCATAGACCGACCGTGTCGGGTAATCGCTTTAGAACGGGGAGAGAGGAGGAGGAGGGTAGCGAAGAATATCTGTAAAATCAGCTGTAAAATCGATCGCAGAATTACTGCTAAACTGTCCGTTGACTTGCCTCTTTGTGCAAACGTTTAAATAAACGTTTATCTAAATGTTCAGCTAGTTAGATGTTAAAAGCGAAGACGCTGTTGTACGTTAGTTAAGCGTTCACGATAGTTTTTACGTAGGAATTAACAAATTATACCGGTATGCATGTATGCATACATAGTTATAAAATGTTTAAAAAATGATCAAATGCTCCCTGCTTAATGGTTTCGTTGTTAGTGGATTCGTGTGTAAGATTTAACAAAATTTTCCTCGGAATATGATCGTTTTTTATCGTGACCAGAAATGAGAGGAAGAGAAACAGGAAGAGAAGGGTTGTAAATATGCAGATAATAGGTACAGTTATTAAGTGGTGAAAAACGAGGAAGAAGGAGCGTGGTGATAGGGAAAGCATTTATTAAGCAGAAAATTGTCCCCAAACTTATGATCTCCTTTCCTGTTATCGAATGTGTTGTTCCTTTAAGAAATTTCACTAGAAAATTGCGAATGCGTAATGTTTCGGTGTTCGAAAATTGGCAAACATTTTACAATCAATACACGTATCGACATGCAGGTATCCAATTTTTAATTACAAAGTTCGCGTTTAATATTTATATATTAAACCATGTGTCCTAATCGTCATGTACGAAGCGTCTTAATGTGCGCTGTGTCCGCAACTCTATAGAAGTTTCACCTGAAAGGGGAAGCTCGTTCTACTTTCTTACACTGCACAAGTAAATGGTTGCAGTCTATCAAACTATCAATATTCATTAAAAGTAAATTTCAGTAAGGCTCCGTTCGTTCCGTTTAATGATGCGGTTTCCATTGTTCTCACGATAATGAAAGAAAATTGACTTCTATTGTTGGCACCTTTGGATTTTCGTACTTTATGCTATAAAATAGGATATGTATCTTGGATAGAAAAATAAAATAAAATAATTAGTTAGGTTTGTTGTTTAAAATGTTAATTTTCAAGGCATTTTTGTGAAAAACACGATAATTGTAAAACTACCTTATTCCAATAAGCATTTCAATGGTAATTTTTCATACATATAAAAGAACAATTTATCAAGTTGTTTCAAGTGAATTTGTAGTACTAAAAAGATTGTAAATATGTCCAACTTGAACATTAATTGTACGTTTTCTCCTTTCTATCGATTGTAAATTAATTGTGTACCATAAGACGCATCTGTCGAAAATTAATGAACAATTTGTATCGTATCGCTGTTTAACAACAATAATTAATGTAATGATATGTATCGCATTCATTTCTGCTAGCAATATTAATTACACTGGTAAACGTTATGCTGCATTTAATACGTATAGCTAATTGTTACATTTAAAATAAAATTATTTTATACAGCGGACATTCGAATGTACTGACTCAAAATTATAGTACCTTCAAATCTCTATTTAGACGCTGTTTAATTATACTTACCTACCTCGCTACCTCGCGATTGGAGTACTATTCTGACAATTAAACAGCGATGAAGACGCCCTTAAACGCGCTCTATAGCTCTCAAGATTTAATTCGTTTTTCTTGCTCTGACTCACGGGGTTCTTCTTCTTATTGTAGGCAAAAATAAAGATAAGTGAGGGGTTTTAGGGCCCACAGTTGGATAGCCGCGTCGATTGGGACGGTGAAAAGGGCCGAGTGAAGTGGGTACCATAAAACCTGGCCACCGTCAGAAGGACAGGGAAATTCCCGTAAGGGGTGAGGGAGGTTATTTTTGGGAAGCGCCTAATTGGCAAAGTAAAGAACGTCTACTGACTAGGTTAAGGATAAAAGCGCAGGCGATAGAGCGAAAAGGGAGAGATTTGATATAGAGTTGAGAGAGATTTGACAGAGTTGGTAAAGAGTGGAATAAGTGTGGGGTGCGCGAGATGTTTCGGTGATAGGCACGTACGAATGAAAGTATCAGGTGCGACCGGATGTTTGGACCGAGTGAGCGATGAGTGAATGATATGCGTAAAATAAATATCGAGTGTTTGGGACTTGGGTCATAGTTTGAATCTTAGAACAGCGAATGGTTTCGAGTGAATATCTGTGATTGGGGGTTGAGAGTGTATGAATGATATTAGTATCGAGAGCGAATGAAGAAGGACAGAGTCGGGTATGAGAGTTGAGAGAGTGCAGAGGGTGTGACAACGTAAAAGAGCCGTGCGAGGAGTAAAGTTATTCCATTTTATGTTTAAATAAACTTATTTCGTACAATTCGTCTACCACATAAGTATAGATTTGATAGAATGGAAATAGGATATTCTTTCTCATCTAAACTTGGATCTCCGTATATCCCAACGCCCTAAGATGTGGACCATATCCTGAATTCTATTCGTTCGTCTCTTTTCACGGTATTTACCTACCTTACCTTTTCCGTATCAAATGGTAACTGGTGTTGCATCGAAAAGTGAAAAGGAAATTTGTTCTTAACGGAGATGGTTTACTTGCTCTTAGAGGCTTATTTGACGCGGTTGTTTGCAACGGATGATTTTAGTGTTGCGGACGTGTCACCGAGCCATGATATATCCAATGCGTACCTTTTTTGAGTTTTCGAAACCAATTTCCTTGAAAATGGTGCCACGTTATTTCGTATCAGATTTTTTGTTCGCTTTTCTATGAGTATAATTAGTCACTTTCAGCTGTATCATCGCGCTCAATTCTGTATATTTAAACAATTTTTGGACGAGCATTTCTACTCTGACCGAGCATGGAATTATATAGCGTGAAGTAAGCAAACAGCGCCCGTGAAGTTGATAAAGAATGAGTTTGTACTATTTCCTTCACGCGAATATAAATATTTTTCACCAGAAGTTTGTACACGAGATTATAAAATGGTTTACGTTACTTCAATTTGATTTGGTTGAAGGATGCAATTTTTTTCGTAGAATTTTCCTAGACATCCACGAGGACTAATTCACTGAAAATGTTTAATACCGTTTCGTTTATTTACTCCTCTTTCGCCTCTAACAAGTCGATGCTTTGCTACAGAGAAAGTTTAACTTCAAATCATTCAAAATTCTCCGATTGCTGTAATTAGAATTCTTTAGTCAGAGTAGAGTAACAACTCAGAATTAATTCGTTCCATTTTATCATTTTGGGTCCGGTCCAATTCCGCTCTCTCTCTCTCTCTCTCTCTCTCTCTCTCTCTCTCTCTCTCCACTCCGTTCGTTCTAAGAACTGACCACGGAATATATCGGGTATCGCAGCCAATTGCATCGGCGGCTCTGTTAATCAAATTCTACAGTTCGGCAGGATTCAATTGGCAGTGCAGTCAGAAACGTGCAACACGCACGGAGCGACGTTAATGTAACCAGAGGCTGCGCTGTTTACGTATTACGATCCCTTCTGCATAAGCTTGTTTGCACGTCAAACGTGAAACGATTGTCTTGTACCCATTTAACACGATTGTATGATCAGCTGCATAATTCCAACGGGAAAGTGGCCCGTTCCGTTCTCGTGGAAAACGGCCACCCTCGGTATTCGGTTGATCTTACAGGTCAATCTCTTGTTTGCCGTGCGTTTCGCACGGAATTTAGAACGTGACTGTCCGCTAATCTGTCTCGATTGATCGACAAATTTGTGGTCGCGGTCGAACGTCAAAATGACTCTGTCAATGTTTCTTCGGCCGGTTTATGGTTTTAGGCATATGTGTACGTACGCACCCGGTCCGCGCGTTTGCCGTCCATGTTTGAAGTACGATCAGCCCGATTACCGAGGTCTGAATGCTGTACAACTGTGAAAATAGATTCATTTTTTACGTTATGTTCTTTCTTCCCTTATATTATTAGAGAAGGGGAAAGGGAAATCGATTTTTTTTTAAATTTCTGTAAGAAATATCGGGGAAGAAGGTAATGTGTCCTCGAGTTACTCGAGTTTGTGTTATTATATTTTTCATCTATTTTCTCACTTTCTTACATTTAAAAAGGCGATCGTTAACCCTTTTAGTGCCGAGCAACGATATATTGTCGTTAGGAACACTTCCGAAAAGTGTTAACGACGATATATCGTTACGTGTGCGATGGCTTCTAGATATCACTGTTTGGGATAGAATGCCGTCTTATATTTCATAGATTAATATTATACTATCTATTCTCAGCAGTTAGCGTTAGAAAAATACAAACCTTTGTGATTTATACAAAATAAGCCCTTATGGATGATGCAGAAGTAGTTCAATTGTTCGATGAGTTAGAATTAAATGAAGATGATACCGATACTGCTTATCGTGAGATTATCATTCAGTTTTGTATTCGACATTAAACTATGACCAACTGATGATGATTCCTCTGATTTCCAAATGCTGTTTGTAAACGAAAAACTGATGTTTCCATTTTTCTTAATGTGGTAATTCCAACGACGCTGTACTTATGTCACAAAGATTTTTAATGTTATAATTACAGCAACTCTGCCGCTTCCACCCTGCTACAGTCGATTATCTCTCCGTTTGGAAAAAAAAAAAAAAAAAAAAAAAAAAAAAAAAAAAAAAAAAACGTCTAGCTACGTCCGATGCTTGCTCGGGAATGCTTTCGCCTCGATACCTCTCTCGTTTTCTCCTTTTCGGGTCGCTCTCATTAATGATTTCAAATATTGAAATGAACGTATTTCTTTTTGACCTTTCTAAATATCATTCTTACTTTCCTCCTTAATGATTTTTTTCTCAAATCTTACCAAATTACGACAAACGATATTTAAATTGGGTCTTTTCGTTTGTAAAAATTTGCGTGACTCAATGCACGGGTATTATTTTCGAAACTAACGCTCGAGCATAGAGCACAATATCTATAGCGGGTAAATACGCAAGCGCTCGATACCTGCCGGAAATTCCATTTGTCATCGGAAAATTAATCCTAAGGAAACCATTAAAATTCCATCGGCGCAAGATTAAACGTGCGAAAACATTTATCACTCGCAGGGCGAGTGGCACGGTGATACCGCCAATCTGCCACTCTTCATCGATAAACAACGTATTAAAATTCCATTGGAAAATTCGATTCGCCGAACTAATTGTTTTTCGTTATCTCGGGCGTCTAGAGCGGAAACACCAAAAATTAGCGATGGTTATGCGTTTGATAAAAATAGTATTTTTTATCGCAACGACATTTTGTACTTGAAATTGCTCTAAATCGCAGACGCAGAAAAAGAATGAAAGTAGTCTCGCGGCCAAGTAGAATACGAACGGTTTACACTAGCGGTTTCCAGGTGATGATATGGCGGCGCGATAGTCTCCAATTAAGATTTATTGCTGGTAAGCGTTTCTTTACGAATGAAAGTACATTTTGTTTTCTTTAGTCGAGAATAAAAATGCAAAAATATGTTTCGTTTACTCTTGAACCCAGAAAGAAGATAAGACTTTTCTGAATAACTGTAACTAGTGTACTGCGCACAGAACTCTTGAAGATCTATTATGACCTGCGTTCATCCCGGAGGTTCGTACAATAATTGGGCCACTCCTAACGCCATGGCCCATCCGAATGTTTTTGCCCGATATTTCTTACAGTTATCAAAAGAAGTGTGGAAGTATAAGTGCAAATGAAGTCTGGAAGTATAAGGTGTACACATCGGTAGAAAATGCGATGCAAATTATGGGACTTGTTAATTGCACGGTTAGAAATTGCGGTGGAGCATGTATCAATGATAACCAACAAACTGCTCTTCCGGTTACATTTTATACGACCACTGAACTTTGATATACAAGAAGATATACGTATGTACATTTGGATAATGATTAATTAATAATTTTCATAGTTAAATTATTGCACAGCTGAAGAATTAGTAAGAATAACAAAATAGTAAGTAAAATAATAGAGAACAACGTTTACTTACGTTTTTAATCGATTAAATTTTTATTTTTATACGGAATTTTATTACACGTTCAAAATAAATATCAATAAACAGAACTTATGCGTTGTTTTTCAGGTTCACGTTTTTCAGGCGAATCAAATTTATTATAATATTAAACCGATACGTATTTAAGTATCAGTTTCATCGGTGCTGCATGGAAAAATATTGTATTCAACATCCGAAGGGTGGGTAACTTATTTATTGCCGCTTACTTGAATTTTGAATTTATAACGCTACCATCATGATTCTATTCCGTAAATGCGAATAAATGTTCGTCAGGACCAGATTATCTTATGTCAAACAGAGATTTACCTCTGTACTGTAACGTTGGAAACTGTTCGTTTCAGGATGTGCATAATTAATTATGATACATACTTCCATAAAATTGGCTTGAATTATTCAAAGACACACCTTATAATTTTCATTGATTGAAACATTATTAATTTTATTTATATTCAGAATATATCGATAATTTAATTTACAGATTTATTTGCACGAAACACTTTACGTTCGGATGAATTTCACTTTTTATTTAAAAATTTCTCAATTCTAAATTAAATAGAAACGATAAAAATGAAGATCGAATAATTTCTAGGTTTCTCGTAGAAGTAAAAAATGTCGAAAGAGAAAATCCGGATCGCGAATTCCCATAATCGTTTCACACGTTGCTCTTCTCCGTGGCAAAGTATCCGAATCGCTCGATCGCGGCCCCAGGATTCGGGATTGTCCCAGGGTAACGATATTAAGGCCAGTTTCGTTACGTGCTCGCGAGCATATAAAGGTGCTTAGCTAACCATGCGAACTGCCATTCGAAATCAGCGGGGAGAATTCTCAGCGTACTTTCGAAACGATCCATGCGCCACTTTGATCGGTGAACCGAGACGCGCGCTGTTACGCAACCCTCTTCTGACGTCTCCCTTCTGGAAATTAGATTATAATGACGCCTGGCCGCGTTTAATTGAACAGCTTGGATTTCCTCTCCGCTGCAACGCGTATCGTGGGCCTCCTATTTTTTTTAATGCCTCCATTCTCCTTTTCGGACATTTACGGAAGATTATAGATTTTCATAAAAAAAAAAAAAACAGAGAATTTCAGAAACAAATTCGTCGAGTCGGAACAAATATTTGTAGCATGTACTTGGATATCTGGACAATAAAAGTTCCAGTTTTATCAATTTTATTGTCGAGACGCTCGTTCGGTTCATGCTCTTTAATTTCTACTCGTAAGAAGTAACCTTTACTATCGTGTATGCGATTTAAATATTCGAAATGATTTCAAAGTGGATGAAAAACGTTCAGATGCAAAAATAAGGGTTGCATTATAAGTTATACGTTTCTTTAATTGTGTCGATCGTGTGTTTGTTCATTGCGTTTCAATGCAATTTTTAGCAACGTTAGAGATGCACGACTTTGCGAGCGCGTACTGCGTCCTTTGATCGAATTTTTAATGCAATGCGAGGCACGTACTATGTTGTCGTACACGACGACGGTGGCATCGATCATTTTTGCTACGGAATTTATGTATACTTCTTGCAACTATCTTTTACGAAATGGCAGTTCCTTCATCGGCGTTGTTTAGGAACCATACGTTCGTTATACGGTGACGTTTATTTTCCATAAAATCGCACAAATTTCGTGAGAAACGGCCATCAAACGCGAGCGAAACGGCCTGTAGCGCGAAATATTTTTCCAACGATTCTTGTGCATCGGGCCGAAGATTTCTGACCTCCTTCTGTATAGTTTATTCGGCAGTCGGCTTGGCTGTTAAATTTTAAAACGTGGTCGTATAGTTTTCTTATTATTCGCGACAATGTTGCGACGCGGTCCGCCTAAGAAAGGGGACGGTTGTGGTTGAAAATCAGCGAATATTCATATTCATCAACGCCTTGGTATAATGTTTTTCAATCTTTTCTCCTTGCCTTCTTGTCCTATCCTTCCGGACAACCATTCGGAAGGAACGCCATAGGGGATTCGATAAAAATCGACGGGACCGCACTTTCCGAGCGCAACATTTCCCCGATACGAGAATGACCGAAAAGGCGACATCAGTTTCTGGATCCAACATTCAAATACCTCCGCTCAGTCGGGTTACAATAAACTTGCTATCGACTGACCGTAGCTGGCAGCTAAAATTGTTCTATTCGTGACTGTCCAAGAGGAACATATTGTTACGTACGTAACAATGCAACGGGCGGGAAAAAAAGAAACAAAAAAAAAAAAAAAAATGCGTTTCAGCAACGATCAACCGGCAAATCAAAGCTCGTGTACGCGTTAACAACGGCGTCTACCCTCCTTTTTTCCTCCCCCCGACTGACACTTGTTTTCGAAATACCGGACACGATGTCGAAACGTTCCGCAACGTGTTTTTACGAATATTACGCGTCGTTTATTGGCACGTATATTCCTGTTTGTTAACGCGCATCGTCACCTGTCGATAGTGTTACGATTTGTTTCCGAGATTAATAAATGCAGTCGGGCGGCTCGTAAAATCACCTGGAAATATCTTCGCTTTTTGAATTCGGTTTTTGATACTGTTCGCAAAATTCCGATTGCCCATATCTCTTATCGTTTTGTTGCGATTTCCCGGCCATTGTCGATGAAGCGCGGCATTATTCGTCGGCAGCGGACGTTTCATTAGATCAGTCGGTAATAAAATTTCCGAGGGGTAAGCAAATGTTTCTTGTTTATGCGCCGAGTCTGTATGAAGTGAAAATTGCGATATTTCAGCTCGAGGTTTTAATATTAAAAATGTCATGCTTTCCAGTTGCACGCGATTTTAAATTGCACAGTATCAGGAGACATGTTGTATATTAGTTTGAAATTCAGGCTCGAATAGACGGAGAAGCAACAAAGTTCTGCGAAAATATATAACAATAGAACTGACTTGAAAATTTTGAAGGACATTCCACTAGCAAACTCATCCAAGAGAGTCCTCGGATTCGAATTTGAGGGCATCTAGAAACGGCCAGGAACAGGCTCCTTAACATAAAGTATCGAAAGCGAGGCCATCGCCAAGATGGCGTCGTGTCCGTGGTGATCCTCGAGTATGCTCGCGTGAATCGAGCGGACGAAGGGTTTATTTCAAAGGAGATTTCCATGGAAATTGGAACGGGGTCGCCTCCGCCATTTGGCGTCGGCCTTTTCAACTTTTTCTCTCTTTCGTTGTTTGTGTTTCACACGATTCACGCGGGGGGCTACGCGCGGGGACCCTTTGAATCGCGCTAGGGTTGAGGCGTCGCAAAGCTGCGAACACCACGGAACTCGCTCGGCTTTCCGTTCGACCGGGCGTCTTTTCGCTCGGAAAATTCACCGGAGAAGTCGAAGAACGAACAAACTGCCACGGATTGCGCGAGCTATGGAAACTTTCGAATCGATTACCGTGTCTGTGATCGATCGGTCAGTTTATCAATAATTTAATCACCAATAACTAAGACCTTGCCAACGAAAAGATTTTATTTATTCAAGAAAACCAAGATATATTTACTCGAATTAAGCAAAGTCCTCCGCAATGCATCTGTCCGCGTTCAGCTGCGCATTTTATGTCGCCGCGCAAAGAACCATGTATAGCCTCTGCTACAACATTACTTCCAATTAGAACGGCCGACCTGGAAACGCTAACGAATTTGAGTTGGCACTGTTTCACGCAGAATTCGTTCCCCAATCTCGAGTTTGCTTTACAAGGGACCCGTGCGAGGTATTACGCGTTAATTTCAATAACAAACCGAGGCATAGTTGAAAAATCAAAGTTGTTCGTTTCACTTCTACCAAATGCACATTCGACGCTTTTATTCTTTATCATTTTTTACATTTATACAGAGAATTGAAATAAGCATGCGATCGAAAAGTAAAACATGGGGGCAGATCGCGGTTGGTACGGGGTATCCTTTCGTTTGTCTGGCTCGAGAGCGAGGCGGGCTGATTAACGCTGTTAAATAAGTTTCGGCCGGTAAACAATAGTAGACTGGCTTGCGTCCTCGAATTTAGGATACCTGCTTCCTCGAGTGCCGGCTAATCAGCGCCGCGTGTTTCCGCGTTTGCTGTTCCACGAGCTCGCGGAAAACGTTGAATTAGTATTCATCGCGGTCGGAATAATTAAGGCGACTCATTGCGAGCTAGAATATTTCATTTCCGCCTACTCGACACCCTTCCACCGTCCTCGCGCCTGTAGCGTCTTTTTGTTCTCGCCCATTTTAGTTTTTCCGTTACCACGCTTTCTTTTTCGAAGCACCGTGCACGTGAACGCACGCTTCTGTCGGTGGAACCTTTTGCTTCCGTCGATTTTATGGGACGCTGTCGGATTTCAGATCGCCGGGATCGACGATTATTCTTTCAGCTTGTATAACTAATTGCGAGAGCTAGGAGAGAGACGGAGAGATTTTTAGAAAAATTTCATACGTAATTGTAATTAATTATTAACGGAGTAATATTAAAGTGAAAACGATGAAATTTTTAGCACTTTGATAATTTACGTTTTAGCAAGACTTTACTTTTTATTTTGGAGTGGAGAGTTTCCTGTTTGTACATTCTTTGACGTAGACGGTGATTTACGCGACAGGAACAAGTTACACGTGGAAAAGAGATTTTCTGATTGCGCGCGGAACGAGATATCGGAGCTGAAGGATGGGAATGGAGGTTCAAAGGGGACTAAATTTTCAGGAACATATTTTTTTCGCGGCTGGTGGCAATGCACGAGTATTTTATGATTGCATCATTTTCTGAAATGGATACGCGTGCACTTTTCTGCATATGATAAATCGTCTCGACATGCTGTGCATAAAAAGTTTTATTAAAATATTTCAAATAAATATCTTCTTCACTAAAAAAGAAGAAGGGAGACGTTTAAATATTATTTCAATGGATTTCTAACACTTGGTTGCTTTCAAGATAGTATGGAAATGATCTCCAGATCTCCAATTTTTTTCGATCACTTCATACTGATACTTTTTCGCGCGATGTTGCGAGAGGATTTGAGTGGTGCGAAACGAATATATATTTCCATTAAAAAAAATTGCGGAACTATAAAATGCATATGCATCGTGGCACGGGCAAAAAAAAAAAAAAAAAAAAAAATATATATATATATGGTCCCGAGAGTGTAGTCCTCTTCGAATCACTCACTTTTTCCCTTCAACGATTTTTCTAATTACAATTAACCAAAAAATCCGACTCGTTTCAGTTGCGTAAATTGATACCGATTAAAACAGAAAAATGATTATTTTATTCTTTATCGCGCATATTACCGTGACTGTTTAAATATATTTCCTTTTACCCACGATTAATTTCTTTGTCGAAAATAGTTGAACGGAGAATGATAAAGTTTGTATTATATATGTATTCGATGCATGAATTGAAATTTTGAAGCACTCAATTACACCGAAGTGTCACAACTTACCTACGTTTTACACAATCCATATTTATGAACTTTACGATGTTGCACCTCGTAAATGGCATCTGTAATTAAAAATTGCAATTTTATCACACGATCAAATTGAACTAGTTTCTAAAATCGGTTTGTAACGATAATTTGTTTAAGTTATATTCGCCAATAACTTACCTCTATAAATTGAATTTATTGAATATTGATACTTTCTACTAAATTGAAAAAAAAATGACGGAAGTATCGAAAATGTTTTTATATCTCGATAGAATACAAAATTTCAATAAATTTTTCTCCTTCAAACTGTAATACTTCAGATACTACAAAGTGATGTTACAGAAATTAGTTTGATTAAATAGGGTAATCAAAAGTAGAAGATTATTTATTCCAACTTCTTTGATTAAATTGGCAATTTTATATACTTTAACGATATACGTGTCATTTTGGTTTGTTTTTTGTTTTTTGTACAAATTGGGCATATATCTAAATAATGTTTTTGATGACAAATTTTCGAATAATCGGTACTTTCATTTGGCTGCTCGAGAAAAGAATCGCTGACAGTTTCGACAAACGACTAAATTATTTAAATTGAAATTTCTGCAACTACTTTGAGCGAGTGATAGTTCACGAGTAACTGGAAATCGTTTAATTAACCGAGCCAGCTTGTTATTTTTTGCCAGTTTCGAGGGAGCTGATTTATGCGGACGATAAAATTAATCGGCCGATCGTTATTTCGCAATCGCGTCGAGCGAAGAAGTTTCTCGCGATTCGAGATGTCGAGCATCCTCAAATGTCCTGAAAGTCAAGGAAAATTCAGTCGCATTAATTTCAAATTCGAAATTCGCTGCCACGTCGAAAAATGATTGTTAAAGCAAACGACTTCGTTTCGTTCGACTATTTTTGGATCCGCCTATACTTTCGTTACGTACGCAATTATTATTCATAAAAATTACAATATATAATTAAAGCAGACAATTAGCAATAATTATTATCAACGGACGTGAAATTAATCGACTCGTGCGGATCATGTGGATAATTTATTTACAAGAGTAAAACATTATGTACAAGAATGCGTCGAGAATCGTGTGAAAACAATACATGCTGAAATGTCGCGGAAAGGGAACACAGTTTCATTTTTTATTTCGTATTTTCTTTTTATCTGTCTTATCTTTTTTTTTTGTTTTACTTTTTGTTTTAGTCTTATGCTGAAAATTATACAAGTTCACGTGGTATACGCACACATAGATTTTCCTACGTCTTATTTTTGCGCGCGTTTCACGCCTCCACCCTTTGATTTTCGCGATCCTGAACCGCCACCATTTTTCCATCGACGAATACTCGGTCGCTCGAGATTCTCTCTGGCGTTTCGATCCTCAGAATGTCAACGAGAAGGACCGCGAGCGGCTAGAAAAGCTTGATTAATTATGTGTCGTTTCTTTCTGAGAAACTTCGTTCGGAAAGTGGCAAAACCGCGAGTATACCGAGTTTCTTTTTCATTTTCAACTTTTTTATTATTTGATATTTGATGTTGTTATTTCATGGCCAACTGATGTTGCGAAGTAATAACTTGTTATTTGATGTTATCTGAATGGAAATAAATTCTATTTAGTTTCCTATAAATTAATCGATTCTCTGCTTCCTCTATTTTTATTTCTTCAATTTTCTTATATTAAAAACTGAGCTACGACAATATAGCGATAATAATAATAACACAGACGGGGAAAAGCCCTTTTCAAATTTTTATTCAATTTAACTTATTCTAAACGATTCGATTGATGCTGCAAAAGAAATTATATCGTTAAAATCGTGAGAAGAGTAGTTGAACATTTGCACGCGATATGAAACGTGGAAGATTACGTTGCGCCTCGCTGGAACAGCGAGAGTTCGTTCAATGATGGCAGTTCAGAATTGAAAATCTTCTTTTACATTTCTGCGCTTCTCTCTCTCTCTCTCTCACACACACACACACACACACACACACACACACACACGCACTCTCTCTATGTGAACACTTACTCCGAAGTAGAAAGGGATAGGATGTAGATGGGGGTAGATAATTCGGTGGACATGGTTTTTCTACGCCGACGTGTGGCCCATTTTGGAATTTGAATACGTTTCTCGTCTAAATATTTGACACGTTCGTCTTACAGGCTCGCGGGGTTCCTTTCACACTCCCTTTCTCTCTGGCTTAATTGTATAGGTACGCAACGATCGATTAAAATCGAACCGACACTCACACGGTGGATGTTGAATGTTCAAGTCAGGTAGATGAAAGTCTGAAATTGTTTCAGGCATGCGAAGTTATACGTACTCTACCAAGAGTTTTGGACTATCGAGAAGAGCATTGAACAAAAATGTTTAAAATCTTGAACAACCCTCTAGTTAAGAATTTATGAAAATATTAAGAAAACTATTATAGCAATACCTGTGGCGTTAAAAATAAATTAATCATAGTTATGTTGCGATTTAATATTGTTAATAAATATTGTGTCCTAATTTTTTGTTTAAGACATATTGTTTTCTCAGGAATAGCTTCAATTGAATTTACATGAAAATATTTCTGCACGGATTGGTGAATTAAATTTAATATAATACATGTAACATTTACAATTATTTAATTTTATAATATTTCGATAGTAAAATATCAAATCGTAAAATACAGTGCGAATTATAGCGTTATAATACACCGTTTAAATAAAAATGCGTTTATCCCAGTAAATACTTGTTAACAAACCATTTGCGTTGCAAAATCTGTTTATAAAAAATAAGAAACACAAAAGGAATTCAATTGGGCTTTTATAAATTATATGGCGAAACAATTTTGTAATATTAATTCATTACGTGACGCGTCAAATATTTTGTTTAAAATACCGAAAGTTCGTTACTTTTTAAAAAAGTGATATGTGACGAAAAATCACCATTTAATCGCTTATCATCTAGATAACAAAAAGAATTTGTAATTAATTAACCGAGCAAAATACTCAAGATCCAATAAAACAATCTCGATTTCCGTTCGCTAAAATACGTACAAAGTTGTTCATTCGAAGAGACACGCGTTCTTGATGAACGCGCAATTATTCAATTAAACGAAATTTCGATTCGATCGTGATCAAGGGCTGCAACAACGACGCCGTCACAGATCTGAAAAATCGGGGAGCTGAATTCGTCGGAAAAACGAGTAACTCGACGATGAAAACGAATAATTGGTACGCGAATGTGAACAATTTAGCGTCTTTTATGGTTCTTACGTCTTCAAAGAAAGATCGTTGCACCGCTATTTTAATTAAACGCGGAATCCAGAGCAATTTGTCGGGCGTCACATCGTTACGATACATATTTCTCTTCGCGAGACTCTCACATGTGTTTTCGCGTACATTTTTTCTACAAACATTACGCATCACAGAAGACTTCGTTTCGATAATCGTCGAGATCGCGTCTAACATTCTCTGTTTCATAATTAATATTCGTCATTGTACGTTTTGCAGTAAATGATGCAGTCGTAACTTAAATCGAAGGAGCATGAAATTAAAGAGTTGCTGGAATTGTGAACCGGTGATATTATATCGGTCATTTGCTGCAATAACGATGTATTGTTAAAAAAAGAAAATGAAAGAAAAACATACAATTTCCCTTCGCGCGTACTTGTTTCATCGCGTGGCTGTTGGTTAATTAATTGAGCATTTGAGATTGAGTAATCGTAAAAATATCGACAGTAGAGATAGCGAGTAACGTTGATTAATTAAGATGCAAGCTGCTTGTTGATCTACGAATAAGGTAACGGAAATAAGTACAATCTGGCTTCTCCGACTATGTAGTTGCAATTGTCAAGTAGTCTCTGGTACCCGACGACTGGGAGGCCATTTTGGCAATCACATTTTTAGAGAATTCGTTTGTTCTAAAATGATTTTCTACAACAAGTAAATGGCTGTGCGTATAATAAACCATCTGTGTACTTCCGCGAGGTACATTTTGTTCTCTTGTATACTGAAATTTCTTTTTTTTCATTGCGAATACCTGCCATATTTACGCGGAAAAAAGGGAAACGCACTAAATTAAATGATAATTATTAGAAAGCATACTTAAAGATCCTTACATGCAACGATTTAAGGGCCAATGTGCATTTTATTTTCTTCTCCTCAAAGAATTATTTTTTTTTCTGTTTTCAAACGCGAGATCGATTTATTTCATGGGGTACAATCAAACAAACCTTCTACACCGCAGAAATACTTTTCTAACAGCTTCTGCAATAAAATCATAATTCACGCTTTTGATTTGCATGTTCGTCGTAAAATAGCCCCGTTTCTTTTTTCTACTCTCTTGGCTCGTCGTATTCTCTGATTTTCTTCAGCGCATCATAAAAATGGTGGCAAAGTCAATGGTAGTCCTGCAGGTGTCTGTTTCTTATTTGTGAAGAAATTTTCGAGATACTTTCTGTGAGAAAGAAACCTCTGTTTCGTGAGTAACCTTGATTAAGAAAACATTTGTTGGAGAAAAAATTAAAAGATTCTACGTTGTTTACGAAAAGTTCGCTACGCGTTTCGAGGAAATGAAGTTGAGAAAATGTTACACCGGAAAATGAACAATTACAGTCTACTCTATATTAGAGTTCATTAACACGGTCAATAGCCACTTACAAGGACATTTGTCAATACTATACATATATAGTTATTCGAAAAATCGTATGCGTTTCAAATTTAGCTTTCGAATTTCGACAAGCATGCGCGCGATTGCGTTTATAGCGGGATTGCAGAATTCGATTCGCTGCAAGATCTTACCGGTTTTCCCCGAAATCGTGTTTTATCGTGAAACGTTGTAATATCAGAACTTCTTTACATTGAAACTACAAGCATCCGCGAGAGAATCTTTTGTCAATATTGGCTTGCGTTACAAAATAATGCCGTAGCGTCTCTTTTGTTGGAGCTGAAAGCTTCATGGCTGGACAAAAGGAAACGAAACGCATGTGCTTGCACGGAATTCCTACCCTGTTACTTGTTTTCGTAATATTGTAGCATGTTTCAGATTTATGGGAGCTAGATTGACGTACGAAAAATATTGCCGATTGGAGGAGTTTTAACGGTGATTTTCCACAGAACACGATGATTGTTGTATTTAGTGCGTAGCGACATATACTTACCATTTTAATGTGATGAGATTACTTACCATTTTATGTGATGAGAAATATTATAAACAAAAATGATTAAAACTAAACTAAAAGTATATAATTTATAATATTCCAATAATCAAGCTGTAATGCAATGTTCAAAAAGTACCATTTTATGATTGTACCAAAAAATTGATCGAACGGAAAAAAATATTTGAGTTTATATATGTGGAGTAACATGTATTCGTTCTTCTCTTCATAAATATAAAAGTAGTTATTAAAATAAATAGCGGATTCGTATCTGTTGAATTTTTAACCAAAAGGACCCTATGCAAAAACCCATATGTTTTTGGCCCCCAATCGATTTTGTTCAAATTTTCCATATTCCGGCGTAACTTTTTGACAGGTCTTGAAATAACGGTGAGGGGGGGGGGCTGCAAAGTACGCGTTTTGCGAAATCTTTCGGAGGCTATGACTTTTGACTGAAAAAAGATATCGACTTGAATTTTGTGTTAAAAGATCACAAAATATTCACGATTTCGAATGACGCATAACCTTTTATCTTTTCAAAATTTTTAAGTCAGTTTTTATGCATATTTCTAGTTTCGGCGGTTATGACAAATTGTGAAAAATTGCAATACTCCCAAAAAGTATCGTCAAATTTTAACAAATAACTCGGTGTAAAAAGCTCTTTTTATGCTCCTTAAATTGGCATAAATCATATCTTGGGGAAACTTTTCGTTTCAGAGTTATAACATATAATTTATTGCGATGCGCAAGCTATCGACGTAATTTTCGAACAAAATAAATGCTTTTTTTAATATATAATGGTTTAATACTCGAAAATATATCATTGGGAACCAAGATTGTTATTATACTAAACAAAGTTCGTTTTTGAGAATACTATTGAATGCCCTGAATATCCCGAATAGTAAATACTCTTCGTTCATGTACTATGATCTTAAATCTGCATTTAAAAAGTTATCTGCTGTTGAGAATTCACTGCATCGTCCAAATTCCATACACAATATTATTGTGAATAAGAGTATTTGCACAAAGAGCAACAGTTTTCGCTCCATTTCGGCAACGGTGGTAATAACTACTTACAGATGCAATTATAAGACATGTAAATTATATATATATATATACAATTAAAATGAATGTAGAATAAATACGCAATGCCTTTAAATACCTTAGAATTTTACTTTTATAAATAATCTGAAAGATAGCTTTTTCTTGCTGATGAAAACCTTATACGAGTACAGGTCAGTAAATGGATGGTCCGCTATATTAGATTTTGTAAAAGATTTCACATTCGACAATTTGCTGCATAATGTTGGGCACGCATAAGTCTTTTAGTAATAATGAAGCTAAACCACTTTAAAGAGCATAAAAAGAGCTTCCTATACTGAGTTTTTTGTTAAAATTTGACGATACTTTTTGGGAGTATTGCAATTTTTCACAATTTGTCATAACCGCCGAAACTAGAAATATGCATAAAAACTGAATTAAAAATTTTGAAAAGATAAAAGGTTATGCGTCATTCGAAATGGTGAATATTTTGTGATTTTTTAACACAAAATTCAAGTCGATATCTCCCCCCCCCCTCTCCCCCGTTATTTCAAGGCCGGTCAAAAAGTTACGCCGGAATATGGAAAATTTGAACAAAATCGATTGGGGGCGAAAACATATGATTTTTGAATAGGGTCCCTTAAGAAATCATGTTCATATTACTATGTATTTATGTTATATAAACGTAACTTCAGTCAATTCGTAAGAAAAAAAAAAAAAAAAGAAACGAAACAAAAAGAAATGCCGATGAAAACACGAAATTTGTAAAGAATTTGCAATTGAGAAAACATACAGTCAACGAAAACAGAAAGCAGAGTTTTCGCAGGCGCTGAAATTGAATTGGTAATTTTTGAAAAATTCACATTTCTCGCAGAAGGTTCACACAGTCATTAAAATACCCATTAAAATCTCATTTGCTAGAACGAACGAGCTCCCGCTGCTACAATAATCGCTTCCGTTTGTAGCAACTGCAATATTCACGATCGTTTCTACTAATTCGCAAACTAATACATCGAATTATCATAATCGAGCACGCGTTCACACTCTTACACGCAATCCGCCTCTCTCTCCACGATTTGAAACGCCATTTTACAACACGCCACGTACAATGTTACATCGTCGATACTTGTTTGGTTTCCTTATTCTGACGACACTAGAACGCAGTAGTAATTTGCAAGTTATTACACATATCGAACCTGGGATGCTACGACGACATTTCCAATAGAGTTTCTTCCTTTTCTCTATGGATGCACTGAAAATCGCGATTTCCGCGCGAAACCGGCTTGTGACAGAGTTCCTTCATCGATGATCCTCTTTCTGCACTGACAATGAAATGCGCGACGTATGGGTATGCTTGGGAAATCTTCATCGTTGTTTATTGATTTTCTTCCATTTCGATCTGCCGTGAAGGAATGGCGGACTGGAAGAAGCTTTCTCTTGTCAATCGTCAATTTAATTTTCACGTAAACTACGCGTGTAAATATGATTTTGAAGAAATTGAGACTTTCTCTATGTGTGCCAAATGGATTATTTTTTGTTATTACAAACTAAAATCATTGGCAATTAACTTCTACAATTCCAATTGAAAATGGCTTCTAATCGTATTCTACTCACTTTCTTTTACACGTTCGAACTGGAGCGCAGTGTAACAAGAGCAATTTGCATTAAAACTCAAATCAAAGTGAATTGTTCGTAAAAAAATTACGACGACTCATTTGACGAGTTTCATTTACGAATCCGCCGTTTCACAAAAAAAAAAAAAAAAAAAAAAAAAAAAAACATTTGATAATAAAACAGTATCCGACAAGTTTCTAACGATTATCTGCCTCGTTACTGTACTTTTGCAATAACGAGTTACAACAAATGGTGTGGTAATTATACGAAGAAATCAGCAAGAACCGAAAGAATAGAAAAAGAAAATGGCACCCATCGCTGCGCAGAAGAAAGCTTCTTCATCGATGATCGTTCCGTAGCGTGCTCGGTCGCCAATTTAATTTCGATCAAGGTACAAACAGGGTACGGGTATCTACGTCTTATTGTGTCCAACGATCCATCGAATTTCACTTAATGCTCGGTGAGATTCGTAATGTTCGCGTAAACTCGCACGTGCATACCATCATACACGCCGATACAGACACGGACACGGTCGCTCGTATACATGCACATACGTACAGAGCAGATGCAGACAGGTTGGAGACACGCGTACGAACACGTACGAGAACACACATTATCTCAATTGACCCAAAAAGAAGGCCAGCATTACGAGGACCGTCTTCGATGCTGGCGAGCCTGCTGCCGTGTTCCCGTGCTGCATTGCAGCTGGATGTTCCCCTGGAACAAGAACAACGAGAGCCGGATTAGTGTCTATACCGCACTTCCGATCTCGACCGGAACACTTCGCGTTTTCGCGCTCTGCTCCGTTCGAGGTGCCACGGAAACGGATCGTTCTTTTCGTTTTCTTCCGCCGTGGGGAATTGATATGAAAACGTGAACCAAACTCTACGACTTGAATTGCTGGCATTTAAATAATACCACTTTTTTTTATCGTTTGTAACGTCCTTAAAATAACTCGTTAACTTTCTTACGTAGAAATATTTTCTATTTTAATCACTGTTTTCTGATTGTCGAGGGATTCTGGACCAACGGAAACAACGCGACCATTCTCATTAAGTAGGTCACACTTAGATATAAGAAACTTGGACGTAACGCGCAAAAACATTCCGTGTACTTCTTCGAAATGGTCCCAGGGATCGTAAACTCATGAAACATAAACAGCTTGGTATCGGCTAAAATGGGCAAACTTTCGAGATACTTAAATTGGGAACAAAATTCATGGGGATATAAAGTCAGGGTGGATTAATTTTAAAAATATTGCGATGTCTTTAAATTACTTTCGATCAATCTTAACGATGACTACGCGGGGAAAAAGGGTTTCCTTTTCGATTACTTCATTTATATTTTATTTATTCTATATAATTATTCTATATTTCGTATATAGAACAATTTGAAGTATCTTGAAGCGTTTAAAAGTGGGTTGAAATATTTAATCATCAAATATTTGCCAATTTCATGCATTTGATATTTTTAAACATCTCACTTTAACAAAAATACTTTTATCCTCCCTCTTTTTCTCTTAATTTATATCACCTAGAAAAATGTCTTGCAAACCGAATCGCGTAGTTTATCGCGTTAGGTCTTCGATTGTGAACGATTTGATTGTTGATAGCTGTGATTGGATGCACTAATTCTGTTCACAAATTAAAGGAAGGAAACGATGGCTAAAGATATTTTCGTCTGTGCTCGTATTCTTGATTGATTCCTCGCTAATTACTGCAAGCCGGAGCGACGTTCGTTGACGGGATAAGCCAGAGAATTACTGCTATCGGCTAAAGGAGAACCACGATCTATACCTTATTAGATGTCCATTTCGTATAAGCAATTAGATAGTAATCGCATTCAGCAGGCTCCACTGTGCCCCGGATGTCTCATCTAAAATCTCCATTTTGATTTTGTCGCGATTCGCGAAATTTTTAATTATCATTCAAGTATATAAAATTAGAATTTGTAATTGTCATTCTAAATATATTAAATGATGTTCATCGAATAAGCGGATTTGTTATAAAAACAGGTATCTGATATCATAATAAAAAAAAACCGGATGTCATAGGGTTCGAAATATAAAATACTTTGTAACTTTTAAAATTTAACTTTTTCAACGCGTACACCTTTGATTACCATTTTGCACCTTATACTTTCCCAACAGGTGCAGTTTTCAACCCCGACCAGTTTCGAGTTCAAAAATTTTCAGCTCATCGTTAGCAGTTTTTATTGCTTCGAGTTTTATCGCTCTGTTTCCCTTATTATTTCAGCCATCGAAATATGCGTAATAAATAAATTAATTTACTAATAACGACGATATTGAATAGTTTTCGGAAAACAATACCAAATGCACATTAATTAGATTTACCATTCGCGTAATCCTTAGAATCCACAATCGTTGATCGGAAATTTATACATCTGCACAAGATTGAAGTTTTACTTGTAATTTTCTGAAAAATAACGCAATGAATCTTATATGATTACAAATTAAATGACACTTTTAATCCTCTTTTAATTGTCGACCGCGTGTTCGCAGGGCCGTTCACTTCGATGGACATCCCTCGAAAAATCTCTCGGACCGGTGGTTCCATCACCGACAACGGAATATTTAATCGTTTCGACGAGCCAGTGAAAACGCAACGCGGCTACGTGAGCCCCGTGCCGAACGCTTTTAATTATCGGCGTTAACTAATTATATTTCGGACCGGGTCCGCAACAATCCGGCATTCCCGGCACGAGTATTCCGGCTGGAAGCGTCGAATTACTCGTATGATGTCTGCTCGATGCAATTCCATAATTGACCGTCTAATCGATGCTCTAATTCCTGTTCCGTCGTGTCGGTTTAAAGGGGTTACTGTCTTGCCGCCTCACGCAATTAACGGCTCGCCCGATCTGCGTCTCGCGTCTTAATTTCAACCGAGAAAGGTAGTCCGCGATATGACGGAGGGGTGACGCCGAGTCTTTGGCCAGTGGAAAGTTGTGGAAACGAGTGATATGTTAAGAAGAGTGTTGGGTCTTGTTGACTGGAAGAGAAATAACAAGTTTCCTAGTATTATTCCTGAAGAAACAATTTAATGTGCAGATGCGGTAAACTGACTGTGATTAGAATGCAATTGAAGAAGTACTATATGTATATTGTATTTGATCTTTCCTCTTCATTTTTTGTTTACTTGTATTATTTGTTTAAATATTTTTAACGTATACCGTATAAATGCAGTAAAAGAAATTGATTTACTGTATGCAAAATATCTGTCAAACGATTAATCCTTTAGTTCATATATTGGATTCCTTTCGTGAATTTAATACAGCATTCGTGAAATATTGAACGATTAAATTGCCTATATTAATTAATTCAAATCTATACCGAAACGTAAACGCGAGCACTTTGCGTACCGCGGTAATTAGTAATTACTAGCTCTGCTAATTGCAATATGATTTAACGATTAGGTTTAACGTTGAAATAAAATAAAACGTTGAGTAAGGGTAAATCAATAGTGCCGAAAGGTTGAAGATATTTTAATCACCTCGAACTGAGGAACATTTAAGGAAATTGGCTTTTGCAATTTTCAATTTCAGAATTTCGAAAAATGTTTAAATGCAAAACATTCGCGTTACCGTTAGCCATTGATAGTCTTCACCGTCAGAACAAACTGAAATTTCATTCTTAGAATTACTTATCTTTTTCAAATCAGCCGTGCAAAATCGTGAAAGTTCTATTTAGAATTTGTTAGTCGCGAATCAGTAGTGAAATATTTTCGGTGAAAATTACGAGGTAAGGGGATGCAGCTTGTTACGGAACACTGGGAAAGCTCGTCACGAGGTCGACCACGTCACGTAAATCGTATTGCGCGTGATGTGCAACTGCAAGTAAGGTGGTGTATGACGGGGTGAAATTAGTAGCGAAAGCAAACCCTGGCTCTGTTCCGAAAATACATGGCAATTTTATTTCGGTACGCCTCGGAAAACAGAAAAAACAAAAATACACGAAACAGAATCAGCCCCATGGCGCGTGATAAATCACGAACCGTGGCAGTTAAATAATAAATCAAAGTTGCTCGTGGCAAAATCGTCCGACGAAATTACCAAAGATTTCATAAATCGCTGTATCGAATAGAAAAGCTAATCAAAATTTTATCTCTTTCTAAATATTATACGTCTCTCTCTTGTTTGTAAAACAACGTCTGCCATAATAATTGATGGCTGTTTATTTGTATATAGAAACAATTTCAATTGCTGCATACGTAATTATATTAAAAAATAATGAAACTGAATTGCGGTACAAATTTAAAAAAATTTTTTTATGAAATTTCTAAATACAAATATCGAATAGAATTTTTTCCATCAGCATGAAAAATTAAAATGAGACATCTACGAAATAGAAATAATTAGTAACAATGTTCTCGGGAATCGTGGCTGCTATGCATATTTGAATATTTATTTTCTCACGGTGGCCAATGCATTTCATCCAGCATGGAGGGGAGATGAATTCATTTACTTTGCTTGACGTAATTGGCATTTGAACGACCGAGTTGCTGGTCTTTTGCACGGGCGGAACAATAAACGTGATTTTTTGTGGCGAATAATCAAAGATATATGAATTACGAAAATTTTAACAGACTTAAGGAATAAACTAATTTTAATATGCGGAGTGGCTTCAATTTCTAATGCAGCTGGTAAATACAGGTATTTGACAGTATTTTTAATATTAATTTGATATGTGTGCATATACATAAAAAAATTAATATTTCTTCTGATAATTATTGACACCTACAATGATCGATATTGCTAAAGGTTTGTTGTCTAATATATAAAAAAATTGTATTACAATTCCTAAACAATATCTATATAATGTTACTAATTAATTGAGAATATCCAGGCTGAATAAGATATATAAATCTCTGAACAAAATGGAACACATAAATCCTTTAATGACAAAAAGAGCATCGTTTTATTTAGTGGGTAGCGTGTTACATGTTTTATCTCGATTTGGAGAAATCTAATTTACTCTAATTACCGGATCTCTAATTTGTCTTTAGTTAATGGACCGAATCGAATGAACCCAAACACTCATTTAAGAAGTACAATTACCAACAATTCGTCGAAGATAATTATTTCCTGCTCTTCTGACCACTCTTCTAATCGTCTCTTCGAGTGGAAGAACGGCCGAGAGATAAAGGGGAGAAAGACGAGAAAAATAGTCGAGGGCGTAGAGGGAGATAGAGATAAGTACACAGATAATGGGGTAGGGGGGATGATGACGAGGGGAGGGAGGGGGGGGGGGGTGATATATTGAGAGTAAGAAGTAATAACCAGGTAGTTAACTCACAGGGAATAGATCAGTCATAGGGGAGACAATTATCCACAATTTATGTTTCCTTCTATTATTTCTTATATTTGTTACAAATATATATTATATTCCGAAAGAAACGTAGAAAGATGCTTTCCATTTTATAATTTGTGATTGTTAAACTCAATTTTTTAAAATTATGCTATCGATGCGCAATTATGTTATCTTTACATTAATTTTCGTACGTTTCATTAGATAATATGAAGTAAGACAATACTGGAAGTACAGTATTTGATTAATAGGATAGGATTGTAGGAGTAAAATATTTCGCTAAAATTAGAGACAGATTTTAGTAGTACGTACGCTAGGATTACATTGAAACAAAGATGAATGTAACATGATTAATATGGAAATCCATCATACTCGTCGGGTCTAAGAAGACAAGTGTAGACCAGGTTATATTGTAACAAGATAGATTTCAGCAGCAGTTTCTTGCTAAAGCTACAACGGAACGTAGCCGACGTCGAAAGCTAAATCGACTTAATGAATTTCTGACGTAAAGTAACCGTTATTGGCAACAACTGCTCGGAATGCAATTTTCTACGATATATATCAGAATACCGACGCAGTCGCTTTCGCGATAATTGTATTATATTTTTATAAATGTTCATACATTCTTCTCTTTCTTTTTTTAGCACCGTGCTCGCGGAGAGACGTTAACGGAAGTTTCCGACACGACTATTGTCGGCTCCTCGAACCAGTCGATTTCCTAATTCGTTTATGACAATAGGAATCTTTAAAATAGTTTGAACACCGTATTTTCTCTAATTTTAAGGTATAAAATAACTTAACGTATTTAACTATTAATACAATTCGAAGTTTGTAAGAGTGTAGACTAGCGGAATGTGTGATGGTGGTCTAGAGCGGAAGGCCAGTGTCGGATCGGTGAGACGGGTGAGAAAAAATGAAAACTTGAGATGGGTGTGCCCAGATTTTGGAACAAGCTGATTCGTTGATTGATAACTTGCGGTGATGGAATAAGGGTAGCGGTCATTGCTGCTAATTGGTTAAAAACTAAGGCGGAAACGCGAGAAACCATATGACCGCCCCAAACCGAAGGTCACTCAAAACCTAACGGTAACAACTCTTTTTACGCGATTAATTTTAAACACGTCTTGTTTACTTTTAAATGAAATTAATTAGGTGGTTGGGTCTCTGCGTAGTCATCTCCATGGGGTGAGCCTGGAACCTTGGTAACCTTTTTGCGAGATTGCCCTCTCCAAAACGATATCGAGCTAAAGACTACTACATAGATTTGAGTACAATTGTAGACTTAACTTTGGAACTACCAAATTAGATAAAATAACTACCGTTATAAGTTCGTTTTTATGAATTTTATTATAGTCTTTCACAAATTTAAAATATTTACTTTCCATTTATATTATGTTCATCAATAAATCTATTCTTGTTCCCCACTTGTAATAATTTTTCTTTTTATCTGTCAAACACATTATTTTCTCTGAAAGAAATGAAAATACTTTAATCGTGGATAGCCCTAGTGTCCAGTCTTTTTCGATATAATTTATAATTTCCAAATCCTTTTCAAGACTCTGAAACCTTAAATTGGATTGCAGATGGTGCAATAATGGAATAAGATACAGTTTAAGTTAATTTTTGCGTACGCTCAAGATCGCCGTGGGGTGTGGTGTCATAATTTGATACATATTGTACATTTCTATAAAACATATAATTGTAATTGTGTAACCACCCCATTTTCCTGATATCCTTCATATCTCATTTATCACAACGGAGCATAATTATTCTCACGTTAATCGAACCACTTGCCAATAATAAACTATTCGACAAGTAGTACGAAAGTTATTCCGAATCTTACATCTCTTTGCTACTGGTAGTAGCATCGTTAATTTTCTATTTACAGAGATGTGTGAGTCGCAATTCAGGTATTTATTTTTCCTCTTATTTATTCTCTCTCTACCCCCCTTCCTCTCCCCCCCTCTCACTCCCTCCTTCCCCCTCCCTTTCTCCCCCCTCTCTCTCACTCTCTCTCTCTCTCTCTCTCTCTTTCTCTGTCTATGGTATTTGTTTCCGGAAAAGGGTTGCTCAATCTTGATTTCGAGAAATGGTAACAAACTATTCCAGTGGTTCGCTGATTGGCGGTTGGAAATGCGCTCTTAACGCGACAATCTTTTGTATATTTTTCGAAATTCTGGAGCGCCAACATTAATTTCTGCGTTCGCCGGGGTCTTCGGGCCTTTTTTTCTCATTTTTGCGTGGGAAAATCTTCATGGATGCAATGGAATTGGGGAGCTCTCTGGTTATGCCGGACTTCTTCTGGCTAAAACCTCACGGTGGCCTTCCTCAGCGTTGCTAAGTAGAAACCGGGAGCTTGAAGCAAAAACACCCCCCTTTCGGGCAATGTTCTAGCTCCATGTGTCGAATTCGTGAAACCACGACGGAGACTCCTTTCTAAGCTTGGCAGCCCTATATAGCCTCCTGGCGGTTTTTTCCGGTTTTCAGTTAGATGCACGTCTGCTGGCAGGGGGCTCCGTAGGGCCACGCCGTATCCCACGTTCTACAATAACGGGCCGAGCACTGATCCTTGTGGTACGTCGCGGTTAATTTTTCTTTTGCAGAACCCATCGCGGTCGTTGTAGACGATAGTTCTGTCACTGAGGTAGTTGCCAACCACAGTCCGCAGGTACATTGGAGCTCTGTGATGTTCAAGAGGTCCGCGGCTAGTTAGCCAAGAAAGGAAGTTAAAAGTATTTGTAATGTCTAGAGAGACAGCTAAGGCAATTTCTTCCGGGGATGCGACCGAGTTCGAGAGGGCGTTGACACTTGACTAGATCAGGACCGATCCGCGTCAAATGCTGAACGATTCGGCCGTGGAGTATGCGCATGAAAAGTTTGCCGATCTCGTCTAGTAGTCTAGTCCCCGTTCCGTCCCGAAGAAACAGAAACGTGATGTTTTCGAAAGGTTATTTTTGAGGATTAGTCGCTTTTAGCAATTTTGAGTCTTAGAAAGTTTATTTTTTTGCGTCCTCAATAGCCGTACCGTGCCATAAACGCGGTATTTCGCCAGAGTCAGTCCAACATGTGCGCATAACGGGACCAACGTGCACACATTAGGGGACTTGGTCTGCAGCCGAGACCTTGGGGAAATTCCCTTGACGACGCGAAGGACTTCGGAGGTCGATGCGGCCGTGCAGGTATCTTCCTATCCTCTTTAAGCGAAGGCGCGCTAAGGGGGTACAAGAGGGTATGGACGATACTCTAAGGACATGCTGATTAGTAATTTGCATCGTTTCGGCAAAAATCAATCAGTGTCCAACGATACACACAAACCGAAAAGAGCTCATCTTCTTAACGACGCGAAGAAGACACGAGCGCGAACATAGTCTGGTGTCTTGCCGACGCGAACGAGACAATAGTACAAATATCGGGAAACATTTGATAACAATAACTAGTTGTCCAATATTAACATTGGCGGACAGCGTCGCGAATAGTTACGTAGTTACGAGATTTGCAACCTCGGAAAGGAATAAAGCGAGAACGACAATATTCCGCATGGTAGTCCGCGACAGTCCCTGCCTGCAACCCTGGAGAACGCACAGGATTATTTTCTATGCGCGCGGCCTGGGATTTTGTCTGGTCCAGGAGCGGTGTTTTTCTTTCCCATCCGCTGGATCGCTCTGGCCAGCTCGTCTTGGGGTATCTGCAATTCTTGTGACCAATTGGCTTGATCCATCGGTGAGGGGGATGCCAACGAGCTTGCGGTCGGGAACAAGGTGCTGACCACTCGTCGTAGAGAGTAGTGGGTCCGTTGTCTCCGTGATCGGAGGCGTCCTTGATCGTAGTTAGATTAGTAGTCTGTTCCATGCCTGGTTTTTGGCCTTCTTGATAGCGAGCTGTTCTTTCGCTTCATCAACATTTCGCCGGCATCTCGCTCTGGTGTACTGCCGACACGTACAAGTGCAACCAGCACGGAGTTGTGTTTTCCCTCTTCCACCAGTTCAGGTTGGGTGGGACGCCCAGCAAGCCCTCGGCGAATACTGTTGCCATCAGAGCATCTTCGTTCATTGCCTTCAGGGCTCACTTGCGTTGATGATGGGAGGTGTCGTGCGGGTCGGAGGAGGCTCGAAAACTTCGATCCGGTCTCCATGTCGTCGACTCTCCATCTCAACACACGTTATACGGTCAGGGCATTGGCGAACGAAATATCTACAATACTTTCGCTCTGGGAGTGCACGTACATGCTAGCCGATCCTTGATTCAGCACATGTGGTATTTGGAGTTCGTCTTCCGGGAGTGCCACGCAGCCGCGTGGGCGTTTAACTCTCCGAGGACGAACACTGACCATGCAGTGATGTGCTCAGCACATCCAGTAACCGATCGAATTGTGCGAAAAGCCACGAAGCCATGGTCGCGTGTAAAAGGCATGATGGGGCTACGGAGTTATCTAGATTCCCGATCCAAGAAGGATTTTTGGGAACGGAGTATGATTTCGCAGCTATCACCAATTCAACGACACCACTCTAGAGGTTCTGCACCGCTGGGTCTTGCGCTCTGGCGACGTGGTTGAGGCTCGTTTGGAGAACTTGATCGCGGGGGTTGAAATTTAGGCCGTTCCCATGGCCTCCTCTCGATCAGTTTCATCCGGCTTCCACGTTGGAGGGTGGCGCGACTGCACCACCCTCGATGGAGGCAGTGTAGACGAAGGTGTTTCTTTTTTTCCCTTCTGTATTGTTCTCCTCCTCTAGTTTTTCTATTTTTAAGATGGAACCACCTGTTCTTCCTCTCTTGGGGCGGACTTTCTCTATCCCTACTTCCGCCATTGTTACTCGTTTTGCAGCCATTATCATCGCCTGATATGTGGCTTGGTTAGATGACAGCAACGTTAGGATGATTGCTATCGTGCGCAGAGGTCTTCAGGTCTGCTGTAAGTCGATTTGAGATTGTCTATGCGGTTCGTTATTTGTCGATCGGCACTACGTCCTAATATTAGGTTTTGTAGAATTTTCGATGGTACCCGCACGCACCATCGGGGCAAGGGGCACCAGGGGGGTCAATTGTCTTACGCAAGTCGTGTCATAAAATGTTCGCGATTTGCCTAGTCGTTAATGCAGAAGTATGGAATTAGTTTGTTCACGTGAATTATTCTAATTTTTGTTTCTTTTTGTCTTTAATCATAACTATACTTCAATTTTTTTTATAATTTCCGACTCAAAACAAAACTATGTATATATAGTTTAGTATATATTGAGTCATTTGGGGGTAGAATAATAGAATTTAGCATATCTTATCGTATTCGCTTTCTAAAGTGTTTGCAGATTCTTTTCTATATATTTCTCCTTGGATATGAAAATGGTATTTCTTTTACAAACAGATTAAGCTTTACGACTCGTAAATTCTATATTGTAATTTCTGAAAATCTTTAACAGATTTTAGAAAATGCACGATAAATATCGGTTTTAAATTGAAGTAGAGTCAAATGCATGTAATGGTGGATGGATGGGATTACGGTTATAGGGATGGGTCCCTGCATAGTCACCTTCAGTGGGTGGACCTGGATCCTTGATAACGTTTTCGAGAAATCATACTAATCTAATCTAATCGTCTGCGTATTAGATTTAATCAATTTGCCATCTACCTTCAATTTTTCAGAACTTGAAATCTTTACATTGACTTATATCAAATGAATATATGTGTGCTTATGATGCGTGTTCAAGATGTTCAGTGAAACGTTGCAAAGTCTGAACTGTTTCTCAAGAGCTTTATTCAATGTTGCCTACTCGGACCGATTTGGCTAACTGATTGTGTCGGTCGTCCATTTTCGATGATATTTTACAATTTCGTTATAATCGTGTGATTGCCTAAGCCGGCATATCGGTCTTAGCCAACCGTATTTTTGTTACATTTTAGTTACCGCCTCTTCTTCTACCCTTAGCGTGTTCGCTTAGAAGGGCGGTGTATTTGCCGATGAGAAATTTGGTAATGTAGCTGGATTTCCGCTGGGTCCAGTTCCTTTGTAGTTACGGCCCCTTCGAAAATTATCGGTTTATGGCGTCCGCATGTACCATCGAGATCGTTGGAGAAAATTAATGACCTCGTGGTTGAAAAATATTGAAAGCTTAAAACGGTTCCTCAAAAATGGCTTGATTGTCGCGCATACCATAATACATGCTTCGTTGTGCCTCGTTGCTAGCTGCTACATTATATTGTAATAGACGGTATAGTATGATACAATCTCATTAAATTTTAGCATTCGCAGTAGAGTCATATCAGTTTTCTGAAATTTATAACATAAAAACATAAGGTCATTCAGTCTAATTTTAGGCTACTCCACGAAACCGAGAAATCTCCAACGCGAAAGTGGTCCACAAAACTTTAATATCTCCGAGATCGAATGTAATTTTTAAATATTTTTCATACAACGTCTTTTACGTGATCAGTATTTCAGAGCTACCCGCGAGAAGTGACCATCGCCAGTCCGTTATTCACCGTAACTAAGCGCGATTCATTAGGAAGCGTGCAGTGCTCGTGGCAGGACAAATCTTTTGCTTCGAAACGAAGAGCAGAGGCGGACCAATTCGTCTTCATTAATTATGCGCAGCACGCCTTTGAAGCCATGCTCGCTGTATTATTTCCGTGGATGCATCGTACCCGTGACTCGTGGCCATCACGAATCACAGTTAAGTTTCATGGAACATCTTCCCATCAAAAGCGTCGGAAGTAAAGCATTTCCAAGTGGCTGTGGTGCGTTAAGCTGCTCGTAATTGCGACGAATATATTGAAATGTTATTGTCAATGATTATTTTTTATCGATTCGATATACGAATATTAATAAAATGTTAAAAAACTTGTGGGTAATTATTTACTTTCGAGAAGGCAGCTTCGTTTTCCTAATAATCTAATCGAATACCTGTGATAGTTTTGGAGATAAAATGTTCGTACTGTGTATACGTATCTTTGTATTAAGTTTCAATTTAGAAATGCAAATAGAAGAAGCGTCTAAGTTGCTCGTTCCATTTGCTAGAAGGTACGAATTCAAGTTTTAGCAACTTACGTTATTAAATATAGAAACATGAAAACATAAAAAATGGTTAAACCTTTTTCCGTGAATATCTGAAAAACTATGAAAAACCGTTGATCGAGTAATCAGGAAACGTTCCTTCGAATAGTGTCCTTAGCAACGTGTGTGAAAATCAACGAAGACGCAAAAGACGCAATCGGTGCTGCCGAAGACTGTATGAAAGCAAATTAAAATAAAATCTATTTTTCTTATCCTTCTCCCATTGATATTATAGATAATTATTTCAGTATTTCAGTAAATCTGTTACGATTCGTAATTATACGATATGATTCCATAGAAGCATAGAAAGGAAGAAAAGAAGATCGCGTACTTGAAATCGCGAAAATCGGTGTTCCTTTTACAGAATTCAACGGCGCGTGATAACCTAACCTAACTTAAACTCTTTGATCAGTTGCTAGGATAATTAGCGTTGGATCAGAGAGCACGGAGCCGCCTCTACGTCTCGGTAGGACTGTTTTTAAAAGGTTAAGACGTACAGTTTGTCGGAAAAGTATCAAGTCGGTGACAATTCTACTATAAAATTCATTGATTTTTTCGTAAATAATACAGTTCGATGGTGACATAGAATATTCGCTTGACTGTGTATTTTGTTGCGAATCGATAACCCAATTGGCTTCTGAACTGCGGGGTTCGAAAGTACGCGAGAGCTGTGAACGATGGCTAAAATATGGGGAAACGGAGTGACCTACATTTCTTTTTCTTCTTTTTTAATGCGTACAACGTGTCGCGTTAGCAATTGAAAATACCGGTTGACGTTTTTACTCGTTACAAATGTTGAGGAAGTTACGAAACTCTTCGAAATTGCATTTAACGTTAACCAACGACCTATCTGCAGCGCAAAATTATATTATTACGACGTACTCCTTTAAAAATCATGCACTCTGATATACTCTACAGCCGAAAACTATCGAATTAAAATTTAACTGTTTTAATTTGTAGCATAAGAATTTTGATGAATTGTAATTAACTAACATTCTTTCCTGCGACAGCAATGGAGGGTAATTTTTGAATATCGTACATATTATGTATATTCCTCGTTCTCCCATGGGACCAAAAATACTATCATCTCTAACGATTCATCTTTAAATTTTTATGGACTGGTTCCATTTTTCGAAACGCGATTCATTGAATAATTTTACATCGATCAATTGCGAGCAATTTCAATGTTTCCGCAGAAGCATCACCTTGACATTGGCTTCGGTCGATCGAGCCGCGCGCGTTAATTACGAGCGTGCATCGCAAGATTACACGCAGCTTTTCGATGCAACGTTCCAACAGTACTTGGAATCGTCGGATATTTCGCGTATAATCCCGCCGCCGTTTCTCGTTCCGGGTTACAGAACCGCCATTTTGGAGACACCTGGTCATGGAATCAGGTCAAGATCGTTTCTGGTTTAGAGACGTTTGTCTAGTCTAGGTCGTTTTTCACGACCATTTAACGACAGTTCGCGGTCAACGAATGATATCTGGAAGCGCGAGTTGGATCACTGTTTAGTGGAACTATTGTTTGTTTCTAGGAAGTTCTTAATGAGAGTTGATGAGAATTTTAGTTCGGCCTGGATAGTGGGTGGGTAGTAAATGGTGTTTCGAGTGATCAGTTTGCGGTGCCTTAAGGAGTTAACGATACCTTTCTATAGCTTACTCTTCCGTTAAGCTGTCAGAGTAAATTACTCGTACCGATCTTTTGTATTGTACGTAGAAAATGGAATCGTGAATCGTAAACGCATAGAAAATGCATTGAAATATTTATTGTTATTAAAAACATTTTAACATTTCAATTTAACATTTCAACGAATCAATAAACAACTCCAGTACTCTAAACGTTAGTAAACCATGAGTATTTGTCTTTAATTTAGCAATTGATTTTGCTCCGCGTTAGCAAGTTATCGAAACGTCAGTCTTTAAAGCGTTGGACACAAGAGAAGCAAAATACAAAATAATATTAGAGAAAAGAAAGGTACACGAACATTCGAACAGCTTAAAATGATATCGTTTAAAGAGCAGAAAGAAATCTAAAAGCAAAAGCATGCTATTTAACTCGAAATTTCGATTCGAATTCAAGCTACGAGATTAACACGTGCAAGACGTAGAATAGATTAGGCTATCCGATGGAAAGTCACGTTCACATACGTGCCGAATTTCACCGAATAATTTATCATTCTCCTCTTGCAGTCTCTCGAAAGAAAGGGTCGATAGAAACAATTTCTTAATCGTTTCCATGGGAAAGTTCAGGTTCCGCGGGAAACGCGGCCCGGCGTTACTTCCGGAAAGATGCCGGCCGAAAGTTTTCCCGCCTGTTGGCGAACGACATTAAATGGTTCGTAGGAGCGCGAAACTTGGCGAACGGGGCGCAATTACTGGAGAAAGAGAAGGCGAAGAGCCGGGCGGCTACCTTCCGCGGGATTCAACAGTTTAAGAGCTGCCGGCGAATTGAAATCCGCGAATTCGCCGAGTCGTTCCGCCTTTCGTAAATCAGCGCCTTCTGGTCGCGATTTCGAACGGTTTTAATGCAACACGCTCGATCTTTGCCCAGTTATGTATGTTTCGTTCGCGTTTCGAAATCAGGTCGAACCAACGCCTACCGCGAAAGGTCGCCGAGCGCTTCGTTATTTTAATTAATCGGAGCAAATAATGGAAATTTTGGAAAGATAATAACGATATATAATAAATAGCGTGTTTGCTATTGTGCGACGTATAATGACGCTAGCCAGTACGATGTAATTAATTAAGGGAAATATACATTGTGATTTCTTAATTATAAAATCAGTTGGAAAATAAAGTTATCGAATATTAATATTAATTGCAGGCAGGACGGCAGTATAGATGGAAATAATGAAGATATATCTTCAAAAAATGGAATTAGTAAAAATCATGATCATTGCGAAAGAAATAATTACGATTATTAATTACAATCCGATGATCATAAACGATCATTGAACGTTTAGAAAATATTTTTACCAATTAATTTATTGCAAAATTGATTATAAATTATCTGCCATTTGAATAGTACAGTTTTCTCGCACTTTACGATTCGCTTCAAGTTCGATTAAATTCAAATCGTACGAACAAATGTTTCGTTCTATTTTCCTCGATCTCTCGCGTTAAATTGGTTATCGCCGAAATGAAATTAGCCTTCGCATTTTAAACGCGAATCGATCATTTTAAATCGACCCCTTTCCACTTTCACTGTTGCGTGGAATCGTCGGCAAATACATCGCCATCGAACGCAAACACCGCGTACCTGTTCTTAAAATGAATTTAACTTAATCACGCTAATGCAAGAAAAATACTTCATCCCTGGAACGAATCTATCTTTCACAGTTCTCAAGCTTGCTACATTTTACCGCCCGTTTTTCAATTCTACCGCATTTCCCGTATCGAAATTTTTGTTACGCTCCTGAACCAGTTTTCTACACAGTCGAATTAATCAATGAAAACAGGAATAACACAATATCGACGTGAGAGGACGTAAAGAGAAGGATTAAACTGGTAAATGTAAGAGAAAGGTGATCATAAGGCAGGAGCTCGACAAGTCACGGGAGAAGCCTCATCCTGTTAGGCGAGATGATTTCCTTCGAGGAACGAGATTTCTGAAGCTCTTCATTATTGTCTTCATTTTTATTCTTTGCCTGTCGCTTCGTTCCGTCGTGTGCACCACGGCGACAATCAAAGGGAAGCCGAGTCTCCTTTGCATTTTTCACGAGGACATTCGGTATCCTCGCGAGATCAGCAAAGGCAGCCGGTGCACAACGACACCCTTTTCCCTCTTCCGGTTCGCGTTTTTCTTTCTCTCTAGCGCCGCTCTTTGCCTCTACGCTACCTTAGAACTCCGGCTCTCACCATCCAAGGGGAGCCACGCGAGCATCTTTTGTTAAGGGTTTCGCAGTCCAGAGGCTAATTTTGTTAAACAAACGGAAGGGAGGCGCTTTCTGTGGTCTCGCTACCTTTCGTCCACGAGTTTCTGATTCCGCGACGAGTTCTTCCTTGTAAAAAACTTTGAAACGCTTTGTACGGCTGCTTCGTTTCGGAACTATTTGAAAATGAAATATTTTACTTGGCTTATTCGTGATACGGAGAGACCGAGACTGGGGTAATGAATGGTCTTTTGTGACGCGTATAAAAAGGATGGATAGATAGGGGTAGAAATAGAATTAATAAGCAGACTGTTTAATTAAAAATATGCCAAACGAAGCGAAGCTTAAGAAACGATCAAAGCATGGAGGGTATTACGGAAATAGCGTTGTTACTAAATTTTATTATTTACGTTGACGATTACGTGTGACGTTAGATTACGCTTAACAATTTCAGGGAAATGACGAATCGTTAGCTTTCGTAATCCACGGAACTGTTTACTGCTTTCTTCCATCGCGAACAAACTTCTGCGAACCGGCGCGGGACTGCAACTTTTCTTCTCTCTTCCGTGTTTGTTTCTTGCGCGTAACGCGTTGAAAAAAAGCTGCAAAGAAGTTGGAAAGAGTCGGTATCACAGTCGGAAAGTTTTCTTAAAATAACGGCGGCGCTGTAATATCTCGATCCGGATGCATTACGTTTGTGAATCAAAAGCGGACAACGTATAAATTGTGTCAAAAATAAAGATTTTCGAGCACTGAAAGGGATAAACGCACGCGGAGGGCGCAAAAACTTCGGAACAACGAATTAAATATTACAACGCTTCCGTGAGCGATAAACACGTACCGGCTGGTATTTACACGCGGCGCTCGCATCGACACACTTTTCGCAAATATTGGACGAACGTGTGCACAGCGTTCACGCCCACGCGGCTCGGACGAATCAACAATGCCTTATGAAAATCGTATCATCCCGAAGCTTCCAACGATTGAGCAAACAACCTATCGAAAAACGGAAAGTTTGACAGCGCTTCGCGAAAAGACGATCGATTCGACACGTTTCTGTCCGATGAACAATTGCGAACCTGTTTATGGTGAAATTTGCATCACGTTCAACTTCAAACTCATAATTTTATTTCGCAAACCCTTTGCATTCGAGAGACGAACTTTAATCATCAATTTTACTTACAATTACTACAATTACTTTCGAAAAATTTCAAACACAAATTTCATTTTTTATCGCTTATGCTTCGGTTAAGTGGCATCTAAAAATGTCTAATTGACACGTATGTGAACGTGGAACGAGGTCATCCAATATGAAATTATGGGAGGATAACCTATAAACGGACAGAGTGAAGCGCAGCGAATGTGGCAGTGTAAAATGAACGAGGGTAGATCAGACACGGACTCTAAGAGGAGTTCTGTTCGAGCTGTTACAAAAGGATGGCGGATGACCGTATGTAAGACTCGTTTTCAATCGGATAACTGTGCGCAACGTGTCTAAATTGTACAGTAATACGAGTAGAGAATGCCCCTTTACATCTTTGAATGGACGCCATTCAACACGGTTTTCCTTCGTGTTTCGACTCCGTTTGTCATGCTCGCGGAAACCATCAGACCTTAGAGCCGCGTTACCCTTCGGAAACTCCGAGGCTTGCGACACGGGAATGCACTATCGAGATATGTAAACTGATCGACGATTCGAAGAATCTAGCAAGCGTTTAGACACGTTTCGTTCGAGCTTCGTTGCGGTCACACCGTTAAACCGTAACTGCAACTTTTGAACAAAGATCGACAAGTCGATAATGTTATTCGTACAGTTAAACGCGAAAGACAGATTTATTTGAAAAAACGAGCGACCAGAAAGGAGGACAAAACGAAGATACAAAGGACGCGCTCGGGCGTATTCAATCAGGACGTTCAATTTCCACAACTGAATCCGCATTATTTATGAATGCTACCGAAACAAAGGAACGAGGGGATGAAGAAATAACGAACCGGCTGTCATTACTGTCAAATTCGAACAGAAGACGAGTCTTTGGTTTCGTAGGAGACGAGAAGAAAAAGGCTAAGGTTTCCCGTGGAGAAAGCGTGCGCGATTGTACGCATCGAGACGACAACAGATCGACAACAGATCTGCTTAAAGAAATTCGCTTGCGGATGCAGTCCGAGGTGAGACGAGAAATCGTATACCACCTATGAGGAAGCAACTTCTATTCACGATTAATGACGGCGGTTGAAAGGAATATCGGAAAAGTAATCAGTTTCCCCGGCGAAATAAAATGAATAACGCGGCCAATAATACAGGATGGCATTAGTCTCCATCGAGGAACAACCACTTTTTCGATTGAATTAACTTTCCTCTCCGAATCTACTCCTCTCTTCCCCCAATCTTCCACGGTATTGCCTGCTCTTTGACCTACATACATATTTTTCAATGTTATTCCCGGGCTATTGAAGCTTCTTGTTTCGATATCTTCGAAATGCTGCGCTTGGTAAAATGAATTACGCTTCGGATGCGAGAAATTGAAAAGTAATCTCGGTGGTGAATGAAATTCGAGGAGATTGATATTTTTTGCGAAGTAGACTGTGCTTGATATTTAGACAGAGCGTTGTATATTTTATGTAACGTATATGTTTTGCATAGTTTATATTTTTCTGTATATTGCATGTCTTTGCGTATATTTTATACATATCGAACCTACCGGTGACCACGTTTATCGTCAAACCATAAAACAATCGAAAAGTAATTTATTAGTTATTTTCGTCGTATCTTTTGTTCGACATCGTGCACAATTATGTTTATTTATACATGTACCTACGCAGCTGTACGAACGATCATTGTTATTGACGATGTATGAAGCGTTTTCTCGCACCTTAAATGCATATATTATCTTGTAAAGTTCAATGCGTGATACTTGCATGAACATCTACGATCTACATATTTATGAGGGTGAGTGATGAGAAGTTGCTTCGGTAGAATAATTTTTAAACAAACTTGGTTCCCGAAGAGAAAGTAGCCAATATTTCCAGCCACAATTTTCTGTACAGTAGATAATCTAGTCACAATATTTTTTGCTCATTTTTATACAACTGATTCTACAAGTTTTATGACGTAATATTTTATATTTGTATGTAATATTACGGAAGTAAGTATACAATTATAATTATAATTAAAATACTGATTAAGTGCGTAACGCGTTTGATGAGAGGTATGCGATCGCGTTATAGTAAGCTTTTTTTTCAAAACGGTGCCAATAGTTCTGCTTGTTTGGCTTAATAGCTTATTGCGGCGATGAACAGAGCGACGTTGCTGCTACTTATGCGTGAGCTTAATCGCGGGTCGATTCATCAAAACCGCGGTCCAATCGCGGCCGAAGCGCCCCATCGTTCCCGCGCAATTTTCGTTTCATTTCAAAATGGTAATACACGTATCCGCGATGCGGATTAGAATACGGGTCACCTGTATATTCCGTGCAACGCGTATAATGGATCTGTGTTCGTCACCGTCATGTGGATCATCCCCCCGTTTCCCGTCAAATACAACGAGCTTGACTTTTCTAACATATTGGGTGTCCGACAAACGCGCGGCGATGGACAAAAATGTTTCGCGAGTTCTCGAGTCGCGAGGTCTACCATTGATTCTAATACTCTAATCGTTTGTAAAGTAAAATTTAGTTGCTTTTAACTGTGTTCTCTGTGGAAAAATATTTTTTGTAGAATTTAAAAAATTACATCTAGTAGATTTTCGAATGTTTTTAGTAGGTTAAAGTAAAATATATCGGATGACGTTTCAGTGGCAATGTAGTTGGATAGCACCCTCTAAAGTGCCAGTAACCATAATTTCAACGTTAAATGATATTAAACTTTCTAGAATGGAAGCATAAAATTTAATTGGTCCAAAATAACCCAGGAAATTATATTTCATGGTACGTGATTCCCAACGATGCAGCGGACGAGAAGGTTAACTTTATAGTTCGCGATTTTAAACGCTACATTACAAATTAATTCGGAATTAAATTATATTTGGATTACAGTAAAGCAGATGAAAATTTTATCGCAATATATGTGTCTCTTAATAAAATTTAATTATAATATATAAAAGTATAATTAAAGTATTTCGATTAAAAGAAATTTTCTTCGTATTGTCTTATATGAAATATTCGATCGATTAAGCGCTGAGAACTATGAACAGAACTAGCCACATAGTCCCTAAAAAAAGATAGAATACATTCTTTCCTTAAGAATGATTCAAACACACTTCTCTTTTCCTTAGGAAATCGAACATTTCAAATAACTTTGATTAAACAAAAAAGGAAACAATCTACCATCAACCAACAAGCAATTTTAACAAACACAGGAAACTTCCACTAAGCGCTGTTCAGAAAGATCTTCACCAGTGTTCTTCATTTTAATTCACCTGCATTGCCGACATTAATCTCACGAGTGCTGGAAAAAAAAAATGTTTTCTCCGCTGGCTCTCGCTACTCCTCGCCATACTTCATCAGTCTTAATTCAAAGATTTAGAGATCGCGGGGAACTGTCACGTCCGTTCTCGGGGAGTTACGTGCATATTCTCAGGAAATAAAACGGGGGAAAGAAACGAAGTTCGAGCGTCCGTACGTTTTTACTCCCTCTATTCCTCGGTTCGCCTCGCGACACCCTGTACACACGTACACGCGGTCCCACACACGCCCGCGTACTTCACGGGCCACGATTATCGATGTAAAGACGTCCCCGTATATTTATGACCGAATTAACCCGCGGAAATACCAAGCGCACCCGGCATAAATGTCCTCGTATAAATACACGATGACGGTTGCGTTTATATAAAATCGGTCCAGTTGACAGTAGCCAAGTTTTGTAAGGACTGAGAATTATAATTTATGGGCTCGTTGAGAGGTGGTTAGATGGTAGCTGTTTGCTGTACTGTGCTGGTGGTTCATATCGCTGGACGCGAGACGTTAATTCGAAACTCGGGGACTATTCGAAATTTTTCTAAACGAGCTTCAATTGTTCCTATGGAGTGGAATGGAAATGTTTAACCGTTTGAAAAAAGAAAAGGACATGAAATTTCATGAAAAAATGATTTCCCCTAAATTAAATCTTCATGAAAGAAATCAATCCTTAACTAACCTTTCATTTAACCTCAGCTAATAAAATGCAATAAAATGATTTCGTTGCACACATAAAAGCCGTTCGAACCGGATCTGTTCCAGTAAAACGATGACGTCGAAGAATCGTGCGCGGACTTCCGGCAGCGTCCCAGGGGATGCCGGAAATTAAGTTGGCCGGAGAATTATGCAAATGCGGATGATCGGTCGCGGTAACCGAAGGAGCTGGTATTATCGTTTCATGGTTACACAGACAGGCCAGATAGCGAAGAGGACACCGGGCCAGCAGTATTTGAAATTGAAATAGAACGTTCCAGTCGTTTAATTAATGCCGGGCTGCGAGGGAGCGCGCATGCGCACCGCGTAATGTTGAATAACGTTTCCTTTCAATTTTTCGCCAATTAATCTCGCATCGACGCGTCGGCGGTATTTCATCGTCCCTTCCTTTCTGCTCGCGCGACAGGTCCGTCCAATTAACACGTCTTCGGTTAATTATGCGTTCCGCTGCAAGGGCACCGACGCGGCCGGAATCCGGGGGGTGATCAATTTTCGAAACTTTGATCGGGGGTGATTCGCCCGTTACGCGTCGTAACTTTCGCCACGAACAGAGACGGTTTCATTGTTTCTATTCGAATTTCTGGTAGCTGACGTTGTTACTGGGTGTCTCTGAAGTTCTCAATCGCCATTTTGCTACATATTTTCAAATAAGATTTCTTTATCGAAAGTATGACGTATATTTTGGACACTTTTTCGACACAGCAGGCAATGTAATTTCTAATTTGAGGAAGTTAGAAAATCAAGATACTCTATAATCGGCTCTTTTTAACACTGACGATTGTGACTATTTTTAGAATTCATGGAGACATACTTATTTTTTATGATACTTTTCATAAATTTGATTTAATATAAAGATAAATTATAATGTTATTCTTTAATTAAAAATATCCTAAACTATATTCATTTCTCCAATTAACGACACTCCGATGTCTTCTTCGATCGTACCTCGTTAGATACAGTCTCCAATTACCTGGCGAGCTTCAATCTCTATAAACGAACATACGTGTTGCTTCGCAAGGAATCGATCGTTCATTATCACGGCAACGTACAAAGTTACTCTTAACATGCTCTTCCCTTACTCTCTCTCTCTCTCTCTCTCTCTCTCTCTCTCTCTCTCTCATTCCGTCGAAGAACTTTTAAAACCCAAGTGGTAAGAACACAACAGAAAGAAGAGCTTTCCGCTGCGGCACTACATACGTATAATCTCTTAGAGAGAGAGAGAGAGAGAGAGAGAGAGAGAGCTTTGTAAGTTGCAATTTTCCTTTACACTCCAGTCGCATCCCGTATCGCATATTGTTCTTTCCACTAGTTAACGGTTTATCCATTTTCGCCCGTGTCACTTTCATCTCATTTTCAGTCCGTTTTCTCGCTTCATTAGCTTGGTACATTCATTCGAGTGCATCGTATTATTCGGTTACTGGGAAGAAAAAAGAAATCCACGGTGATAGTTTAATTGCAAAGTACTAAAGATATATTATCGAGCAGAATTTCGATATTGCCGATTATGAGAAGTTGTCTCTTTCTGTAAATCAAACGTTTCCAGATTATCCACAAATGAGAAAACAATGAGAAAAGTAGATAAATCAAAAGAATGAGGAAAATCGAGGGCGCGAGTAAAGTCTTCTCGGAGGCAAAGGAAATTTGAAAGGACCCACGCGTCCCTCGGCCTAACCGTAATCCAGATGCGAGCCGGGGCTGAGGCCCTTTGCGTCGGGTTTAGCCACGGAAGTGCGAGCGCCGCGCGTTTACGTTTCTCCGCGCGCTACGTGCTCCGCTTGCTGCTTGTCTACTTGGCCCTGATTTGATTTCGATATCCAGCTGTGCTCCCATGGGAATTCGCTGTTTCCTCGCCGCGGAAAATCGGTCGAGAGGGGAGCAGAACGGGGAAAAGTTTCCTGGGCTGGCTTTCGAATTACGAGAGCCCTCTTTACGCCCTCTTTGTGCGTCTCGGCGGAATCGGCTGATCGAATATTGGAATCTTTTTTCCTGCCTTCCCCTTCTGTTACATAGGTTTGTTTCTCCGTGCCAAGCTGGCCGAGATATTAGGATTTGTTATTCGTTTCGACGGATCTGTTCGATGGAGCCGTGCACGTTAGTGGACACTTGTCTGATTAATCAGGATATATTGATCGTTATTTGTATTTATTCTAAATATCGCACGAGCGGCCGAGGAGGGCTATCTCTCTCTGGGGCCTTGCCTAAACGTTTGGATGGGCCATGGCGTCGGGAGTGTCCTCGAGGCTGATACGAACCTTCGGGTTAGAAACAAGTCAAAATAAATTTATAATATATCGTTGATTGACAACGAAAATCGTTGAAGTCTGTAAAGTTAAGTGTTAAAAAAATAATTCCGAAACGTTTTATTGATTTTGAAAGCTTTTGAAATACTATATAAGTATGTAAAGGTATTTCCAATCGAATAGACTTAATATAATATCGCCACTTTCGTCTTCCTGACGAACGTCCTCGAGGAAAACGCATCCACGCTCGGCCCCTTCTCAAGAGGCGCATGCGGCATCGTTTGACCGCGCGACAGTTCAGCACCGTAGTGATTATGGGTCCCATAATCGCACAAGCTCGGTTGCGCACTTACAAATATATATGTGGGGGTGACTTGGGACGGTAGGATACAGGTGTGACAGGGAACAGTTGAGCGACAAAAAAGGAGGAGAGGGCTCGAACCGGGCGAGAGCACGAGTGTTAATAAGCAGTCGAAGAAAAAGTTAACAGATTAGGTTAGATTCCGGTAGTTATACACGTTCTTTTAATGCAGTATATAGGATAGATTTTGATACTTTGAAACAAAATTGCAAATTACACATCTAAATGTGGCTGTTAAGTAACATTAGCAGGCATATACACACTATTGGCTCGTAACGCTAATTTGCGCTATTCGATTGCATTTCTACGTCTGTAATATCAGTTGCGTGTCCTACTATATATTGAGTTGCACTACTGAATCATATTGTACTTGTAATATTGTTACTCGCTTTCGGTATTAATTGATTATACCATCGAGTATCAAGTACTCTGAATCGTTGCCTTGCCAATTACTTTTCTCATAAACGTCTAAAATGTTCAAAAGAACATTTCTATTACTTCGAAATTTCGCTGAATTTCTGTTGCAAATGTATGGAAAAAATAAATTTCATCATCAATGTTTCGAATTAAAATCACTTCAAACTGACAAATTTGTCCCTGCAGATGCTCGTCGACAGAAGAACTGAATCAAATTTCATTTCTACCAATTCCCTTTACCGCTCTTTACCGCCCCATCATTTTTTATCACATTTCGATAACGTTTGCTGTTTCGGTATTTCGACGGTTAAGCAAATGTAAACGGCGTCGAATCGAACGCTCGAATCGAATCTCTGCGGGATCAGGACGTTGATGGATACGGAATCGTTACGTTGACGTTCAACGTGCGTCAGTTTCGATGGGTCACTTCGTGACAGTAATCTGTTGCGTTTTACTGCTTTGCAATAAAATGGCTTCGATCCGTCTTGTTTTACACACTGTACGGATGGTTGTAACGTTGATCGTCTAGAGATGCATCTTTTTTAACCCCGCGTCACCATTTTAATTAACCTCGTACGAACGAAACGTTCCTTTGACGACGTGGAAAATAAAAAGTAAATAAAATTCAAATTATATCCACAATTTCATAGCAGAAAATCTGTTTCCAGAAGTACTCGAGTCTTCCATCCTCTTTCTCGTTATATGTCCATTAATACCATTAGCTCTCCTCTTTCTCGAAATGAATCGTGCAGTTTCCACTCCGGAACCCTGTCTAAAGTTACGTGACAGCTTCTACAAGGGCAAAAGCACCGGCATGTTCCAGATATCGGAAGTGTTTCGAGCACTCGGTGGGTATTGGATATCCACAAGTTCCATACATACACAACGTATCGAATCACCAAGTATCTTCGAAGAGCTTTCGGGGACACCTTCGTCCATGCTGTGTTCGATTATCATAGAAATGCGTGCCGTATAGTCGTATCCAACACGAGCTGATGCTCTTTGCTACCGCGTATGTATAATGTCCGTCGAATGCATTTACACTTATTACGTCTGTTGTTTTCATTTCTTGGGCGACACCGTTGGCGCGAGGGATCAGAAGGATGGACTGGTTCCGATAATGCAGTGGGTTCGGAATGTATGTTTCATTTCGAAGCTAGTGTCGAATGGCCGAAGAAAGTATCGATACCTTGCCGTATATATTTCAATTATTTTTTATTATTTTATTATTTTCCGTCGCATGTAATAATATTTCCTTGTAACTAGAAGAATCTAGTGTTGTACGGGTGAAACGTAGAATCTGATGAAAGAATGTCCCATTGAATCATATGCCAATACATCTATCGCTGAGTGCCTTTCTAGGTACGAAAGTACAGTGAAACTCCATTAGTAATGAAAGGTAAAACTCCAACTACAAACTGTCAGTGCGTACATGCGATTACCAATAAGTGAAATTATAGCTGGTTCATCTCGTATTCTGAACAAAACGACTTAAATAATGTCGAGAATAAAATCGAGGTCAAAATGAACTTCGACAGCTTTAATCTCGTCCATGCCGCGTGTAAAGTGAGTAGCGAGACGCTGCCAGCAGAGTCGGCTCTAACGTTGCCGGAAATGGTTGGTCGATGACAAGGAGTCAGCGGAGAGCGGAAGTGGCGGTGGTTGTAGATGATAGTAGAGATCGCTACGCTGGTATGCAGCCCATTTAAAGGTTAAATGTTACCAGGTGGATGTCTGAGTAACTTACAAGGACTCTAATCTTGTTAACCCTTCAGACTCTCCTCTCCCTCTATGGTTCCACTGTTTTTCACTCTCCCAATCAAGGTTAACTATGCCCCCGATAATTTCGCTTTAGCTTGATTGACCGCTTGATCGATAAAAAATATACGTTACTTTGATCTTAATTTTGCTACAGATTTGCTTTCGTTCTTTTAACTTCAGGTGTGACTCGATTTTGGAATAGTCATGGATCGTGATTGGTTTCACGTTTTTTTAACGAATTAAACTTCTTTAAGGACACACGAAATGTTCTCCCGTATTCTTCTTCTTCTTTCTCTTTCTCCCTCTTTCTTTTGTGAATAAACTTTTTGCGTTTAGAATATTCAATATAAAGTAAATGTAATTAGCGTACAATTATATTTTATTGAAGTTTTTTTATATCAAAATAAAACCCGATAGAAATAAATTTTCCAAAATTTCAGCTAGCGCACTCGACAACACCAAATATTTCCTCTAATCAATCTTTATCGAACTCTCGCGGAACATTACAACCTCAAGTTGACAAAAAAGCAAGCAACAAACAACGGGAGCCTTCAATCACCGATCCATCAGCTATTCATACCCAATCGCTCTTGCTCGGGCATCGCATGAAAACGAACCGGTCTTATGATACACCATGAAACAATCAACAAAACCAGACGAAAAGAGAGGAGATTGCAGCCTTTTTCCCCAAGCTACGTACACCCTGCATTTGTGTCGTTGTAAAAAGCAACTTGCGTCTAATTAACTTGTCAAACACGGTCTGTCATCACGCTGTAGAAGTGTCAAAGAGCTTGTCAACCCTTGTGTCCAGCGTTTCGTTCGTGTCGTCAAGATGTTTGCGAGGCTAAAGAAAATTGAGTATCGCGTACGAGACAGTTCTTTGCGCAACTACGTGTCTGTTAAAGACGAAAATCGAATAAAAAGGATTGATTTCGATGTTTAATTTGATCGTTTAACCCGTTGATTCCCAACAGCGTTTACAGGCGTAGACTACGAATTGTACGGTTTTCAAATAAGTTGATGTCTTCTAAAAGTATATCAGAAATAACGGTATTCATTTTTTAGCTCCGCTGCAATCGAACCGTTTACGGACGTACAAATGTTTCAGCAAAATTGAACGTCGGTAAATATATATATATTTTTTTTTTTTTTTTTGAATGTGTACATGCTTCCGTTACCGATGAGTTGAGATAATAAATACAGAAGCTGATTCTTTTTTTTTAAATTGATCGGAGAGATAACGATATGAGTAAATAAAATGGTTTTCAGCAGAGTGAATTCGATTGAAAATATTAATAAATGATTGATTTACATGTTTGTATAACGTTATAGAATTTAGCTGTGCACACCATTTTATTTTTCATTTATGTATTTAATACAATCAAATTTTTATTCTTAAATAGGTATTTCATTGTTCTAAAAACTTTTGCAATTTTGTAAAGTTTACAGAAAACAAAGTACTTATTGTTGATAATGAAAAAAATGTTAAGCACATTTTGAATAAAATTTTATGTCACGAATACGGCAAAAAATATCGAACATTTCGAATCAACGATAGAATCACTTTCGTATTTCGTACAGTAGATATATACATATCTACTAACCGCGTTCGTTATCGTAATTAATTATAGCGAAGAATCGTATCTCGTATCGTTTTGCAAACTATCCCAAAATACTGCCAGAAGGTTAACAAGTATCTGCACAATTTCTTTAATACGTAATACGTAATACGTAAGGATTCAAATTCCATGAATTTTATCGAAAATCCTCATTAGGCGACATGTCAATGCACACTCAGTGGCGTTCCATTATAACGGGTACGCGGAACGTGACCGATCGACGCAACCGTTCCATTTGTTATACGTTGCGGCGTCTATTCTTCAATCAAAGCCACCCACACGCGAAACACCGACGGATATTAGATCGATAAGTAATCCACTCAGCGGGTTCTCCGGGTGCTTGTTAAATAAACAGGTGACACGGTATCGCTTATGCACTCTGCTAATATAAATCACCCGCTGCAGCTCCGATTTCCACTTCGAGACAATTTTGTTTAGCCAACACCGACCGTTACTTTTACACCATACCCGTCATGATGTTAAGATATAGTTTGTGTAAACGAGAATTTTTTTATCCAGGGATTAACGGTGCTTACGTTCGAGGATCGCAGGAGTATATCTCTCGAAACACTTTTCTCGAATTTTCACGATAATGTAATTGCAATGTTTTGGTTCTGATAAAGCATATTTCACTTAATTAATAATTTGGTGGTCTATAATGGTAATATTTGTTTGCGGATACCTTTCAGATGTATCGTATTAAAATCGATATCCTAATCTTCTAATTGAGATTTACGATCGATCGTGTAGAATCCGTTTCCTCGGAAGACGAAATCCTGTTTGTACCGCGTTAATTCGAATTTGCATGCTCTATTATGCAGAAGGTATGACAAAGTGTATGAAAATCGATCGATCAAAAAATAATGTGAAACGATTCCAGTTAAGTTATCGTATCCTTCGCGACAACTAATTATTCTCCTATGATAAAGAAGAATTCCTAAATAGTAGAACGAAAATGATGAGTAAAATCCAGCCGAGAGAGAGATCCTAGTTTGCGCTGCTTGTCGCGGGTCTCGAAAGCAGGTAGAAGTTATCAGGGCGCATCAACGTCGAACAACGTGCAACAGGCACGGATAAACAAGATAGTTCGATAGTTGTACGATCGGCTCAATTAACAATGTGTCCTTAGCCGTCGTCAAAGGACTCGTTTGCGAAAGTTAATGGATCCGCCTATAATTTCGTGCGTAACGAGGAATAACAGGCCTGTCGTCGTCTATCAGACTCGGATCGAGCAATGCGACTCTCGATCGACCGTTTTAACCGTGTCGTGTACGTGCACGGTGGGTGTAACGGAATTTCTGACAAGATTTTCGATTAACTTCTACGGCGAGTTTACCCATCCTCTGAGTCAGGTAGTCAAGCGAAGAAGTTACGTATGCTCACCGGGGAAGCTGATTTTCGAAAAGAGGAAGAAAAACGGGACGAAGGAAGTTAACGCGCAGGATATTGGGTAATGGAAGCGGAGTGAAGTCACTAAAATTGGCTCGATTCAGTTCTGTTCGCCGAATTAAAATCTGAGATTTAAACGGAGTACCACTTCATCTGTGCATTTGTAAAGATCCGAGCGTAAGAATTCCAGACTATTCGAGACTCAGAAACACATTAAACCAAAAATTCGAAATCGAAATTAACGAAGGACGAGATCGTCCGAAAGCTATAGGCGAGCCACGACGATTTTGGCCGCTTTATCGGGTAAGCAGAAAACCTTTCATCCCATCCAACAATTAAATCGAGACCAATCGTGTTAATTCCGGTAATTGGCGCGCGCGACGAGGCGCCGAAAACGGTGGTAGCTGGGCGGCGGCTCGCACGCGGGAATCGAAAATGATCGCATTCCGGTATATCGTATAATTAAACCGCGGCCAATTGTCCGCCGTTTCGTAATAACCGGCGTTTTCATCGGAATAACAATTTCGCGCGGCGAAAAGTCTCGTGGAAATTGGAGCTCGTCGACGTTTTCAACGGAAATTTGTCGCGTTTCGATGCGTGGCGATGAAACGATGCAAAGAGGGAGGGAGAGAGAGAGAGAGAGAGAGAGAGAGAGAGAGAGAGATCGAAGCGAGACCACGTACATATACAACAGGCTGGCAGGGATCACGCGTATCGATCGTTGCATCGACTGCATCGATCGACGCGTTGTAATGGGACAAAGAACCGGTCGGTGGCCTACGTCGTCTCGAATTTCGCGGGCTGTTTGTAATTAAAAGCTCCTCCCTTTTGGTGCAACGCGAAATTAACGAGCCGCCGAATTAATTAACTCTCGGCACGTTTCGCGGACGATTATTAGATTCATAACTGTCCGGAAACTTGGACGCGTTTAAGTCATCTTTTTTTAACACGTTTCTCTGCGACTTCTGTCGAGTTTTGTACGGCGAAAGGTTCGTATCTTTTGTACTTTTCTCTGCTTATTTCCTGAACTAGTAACGAAGCCTTAGTAAATTAGGTTCAGATAAAATATCTCGTTTTTATACTGACCACAAATGAGACGTTTCAATATTCGAACCACTCTGCGGAAAGCTGTTCCGCGTTCTTTCCGGGTGACCGAAAACGCGTTGGACGAGCCGCGGTTCTTCGGAACGTTTCTTTCCACCTTTCGCGGGACACTTTCGCGGAACCTTTGCCAGGCATATAGATATTTCTGAAAGGAGCACGAAACACGACAGAAACGAGTAAGAAAGTGACGTGTGTAAGGTCGTTGAGACTATCGTGAACTTTCTAGAACGCAATAGATCGCAGCGAAGGAAATAATTCGTGACACCTTCTAGCATCTGTCGCCCAATATTTTCCTTGCAATACAGACTTGAATTATATATCAGAAGTAAAGTTTGCACTTCACCTAAAAACCACCCAATACAATGATCTTTTTTTCACGAATATTATTACTTTACGGAACACTTTTCGAAATATTATTATTTATAATAGCAGGAAGGTAAGTTAAAATGTACTCGAAAGATATTCTTTAACCAGCAACCGTGAAAAGAAAGAAATATCTACTGGTGCGCGTGCAGAGAGAATGTGTTCGATTGCGGTGTTGAAGATCAGCCGGAAGTCAGCATCCGGAAACGGAGACAAAGGAAGGAAAGTACAGTGGTCAGAGGCGGGTCTCGGGCGGGAGATTCGATCGAAGATCGGAAAGGGGACCGAATTACGTTTCGCTGCACCTACCGTAACAAAAGGGTGGATAATGGCCAATGGAAAACCGAAGCCAACCAGATGGACCGAGCACCTTGGATTACAGCTACGTCATTCCGCTCTTGTGTCTAATTCCTCCTATTTACAAGATCTTCTGACGTGAAACGATCTTGACGAGCGAGCCAGTCCGCGGACTTTTGCTCTTCGAGTTCCGATGTGCTAACGCGAAGCAACGACCCTTGCTTTGTCAAATTTTTCAAATTTAATGCAAGATCGATTAATCGATCGTAAGGTTATGCTTTCTTTTTCCTCTAAGTGAAACGAGAAATTGTTAACATTTTTATAGAATACTTATTAGTTAAAGATAGTTGGAAGAAATTTAAAAATCGATCGATAGTTGTTTAAGACCGAGATGTTATACTCAAGACGGACGATGTTCCGCACATTCCGCATATGAAATGTAAATTATTGATTAACGATAATAGGATAATTTCATTATCCTTCATTCTTATGTCGAGCTCACCATACGAGTTTAATTCTAAATGATTCCGAAACGAAGAAATCGATCCGCTTATGTCCGAATCAGCGATTAGAATATGGGATATTGAAAGCAATGTTCCGTGCAATTTCTATATGGAACTCACCATTAATAACGTGCACGTTGACGCTGGCTCTCTCCGCCACGGTGGGCACGCAACTATAGTTCCCGGAGTCGCTTGGTTTTGCATGGGTGATCCTCAATCTGTAATAGAACGAGAGACCGATATTCGGATTAGACAAAATACGGTCGACTGTCATCCATTAATTATAATTTTCATATTATCTTCTTGGCCTGCAGCGCTGTGACATTTGTAATAATATATAACGATAGAATTTTGCATATTTCCGTTTGTATTGCAATATTTATGATTTATACTGAAAAAACAAACGGAAACATTTTCGTTGCCTAACTTGTGGGAATAAAGGAAAGTGAGAATAGTTTGAAATAAAAATATTCTTGTCTCGGAGTGTTCAGAGAATCGTTATAATTTATCCTGTCGTCCTGTTCGTTTTAATCGTCGTTCTAGCACGGTAGAACTTATTCACCGAATAGATTTAACCGAGGAATCACGTATGAATGATAGAAATTGCTTTCATTCCACGAGTAGTTATCGATACGTGGTTCCGGCGTCGGGTTGTACGAAATAATTAACGACGAAATTAACAATGAAACATCGATGATCTAACGGATATTAATTGCCGGTTAATAGTGCTTGCGGCACGATGAAACGCTCCTTCCCTTCCGCCGTTAGCGAAAAACGTACAGGTTTCGCGATTAAACTCTGTCGGATATTCATCAACTAGAATTTTAATTATTTCATAGTAATTCATTAACGCAAAATACTATAATTAGCGTTAAAAGGCGATGGCTTAGTGTGTTTCCCGTTGCGATACGGCTAGATCGTGAATAAAATACGAATCTATTCTACTTTCGGATGACGAACTTTACGCGTTTCTAACTTTTCGAATGACGATGCATACTTGTATGTTAATAATGAACTGAACGTTTCTGCGAAGCGCTATAAATTAAAAGTAACGGGGAGAAAAGAAAAGTAAAATACAGTAAAATAGAATATACGCGAGAATTATTATTATCAACCGGCAAAAGCATGTTATAGTAAATTAAATTATATTACTCGGTTACCACGAGTAATCTGGGTCAACAATAAAATCGTCGAACGACTTTTGCCAGAAACACCGATGATATCGAACAACGTCATAGGCAAGCATCGTAAAATAAATCGAACGATCACGCTCACCTAAGCGTATTTATCCCTGTACCTGCATTATACATCATTCCTTTCAGCTTCGTAATAATGGTCCTAAACACGTCTCTTCAACGCAACATAATGGCTTGCTACAGATTGACGTTAAAGATGCAGCATTTCAGTCGTAAGTAAGGTAAATGGTTCCTTTGGGCGCGTGTGTTTGGTCCTCGCGTGAAATTCTCTTGTCAATTTTCTACGTGGGATCAGAAATGATTGTGTCCTTTCTACTTTAACCAGTCAAAGCAAAGGTAATGAAATTACTTTCTTACTTTCTCTAGTTAACAACCAAATCCATAATAATTTCTTACAATTTTTAAAAGGCTATGAATCTATTCGATAGCACGCTACAAATTCGCCTATGTAGTGTATTTATTGCTAAATACATTCTACGGATATTGGACAAACGTACGCAACTTCCAAACGTTCTGTGCTATTGATTTCAGAAACTGCCTCTCTCTCTTCTCCAATTTCTATACCCAACGAATCAATCAGATTCCACATCTGATCCTAGAATCATTTACAATCTACAGTATCTACTACATATGATAGTTCATTTTGTCCAAAAACAAAAAATAAGTTGAAATTTGTTCTAAATATAAAGAAAAAATACGGCGAGCCACAGAACTTGTACATTTTAATGGTCCATTTTAATCGGACATTGTCATTATTACGTCATACACGAAATTGTTACGTGATCACGTCGATAGTAAACGTAATCCTCCTCAAAAGGGGAAGCAACATCCTTTCTGGAATCAATAGCAGTAAAACGTCAGGTACGTTGGTCGCAGAGCTCGTAAAGAAGTTCCAGCAACTTGCTCCCAATAGATTATTGATTAATCATTTACTTGCCGTATTTCGGTAGTTAGTTTCATCGCGCGACATTGTAACGTATCGCACCCTCGGGACTAATAACGATCGTTTACGTGTTACGTAATGGTATCCCAAGCGCCATCACCGGTGCAACTGAACATGTCTTCGGGAACAATTATTTTAACACCTGGAAAACCGGCTGTCCTAATCTTAATGAATTCTGCTGAAGTAAAGGAGTCTTTGTAGGTCTTGTTTGACGTGATCCGTAACGGCAAGTGCAACTGCACTTTTGCGACGACGTTTACGTAAATAGTTAAGGTTATGTTTGCTTTGGAAAGAAAAAATATTTGCGCTGATTAATTGACGAAAATATAAAATTCACCTAGCTCCAAGTTAAGTAAAAAGTAACGGATAAGATTAACTTTATTCTCGAGACGACCAAAGGTGACCGATTAATTGTGGTTTGTAAATAATGAATGTGGTTTTAATTGGTTCTTAGCTTAGGTTAGACTCGTCTCATTCTTATCCTTCACCAGTGAAATCAACAATAAAAGAAAATAAAAAGAAAATTTAGCAAGACCAACAGCTCCGCTAAACGTCGTAAAACGCTTCATAGAAAGTATCCCCAGAAATGCAAAGTTTGAAAAGGCAACCACCAGATTACTCTATGTAACAATAATATCATCGCTTCGCGACAACTCTGAAAATTCTGTTCGCGAAAAAAATTACCTACCATCTGAATCTGACGCTTCTTTCTTCCGGGTCATAACTTCCCGGCCATTCGCGCATCCAGACACGGGGTTGGCGCGCGGTATAATATTCAACGGCTCCTCGAGCGGGGATAGGAAACAGGCCAGTCCTTTGTCAGACGAGCCGCGCACCGTGAAGACGCATCGGGCATGCTCTGCATTTCTAGCCGGCCGTTGTCAAGCCTCTGGCGTTTGTGTGCCGCGGGTATATCGCCCGTCGTAGCTGCGCCCGTTTTTGGACATGATTGACGATTGTCAGCTCGGCCGTTTCGCGTCGACGAATTTACGATGATCCCTCCGCGAGTCAAGCCCTCAAGAAACAGGAATTAATTGTTCGCCGGCTGACGTTGCGTGCGACGCGCTATTCTCTACGAAAGGGGAAGACAGATCCCTGCGTCGAATTGTCACCAAGACATTTACACGTCCAACGCGTCAGCTACGAATTGATCGACGGGTACGCGGGCTTCGATGGATGGATGGATGGATGGTATCGAGACTAGGCGTCGGCAATCGCGTTATTACGGTATTACGGTATTATCAACGTGTTTTATAGAATTAAATATTTTTCGATGTTTCACATTTATTTTATTAATCGCCCCTGTAATATTTTCAACTTTTGGTAGAATTTTATATTGTGTATCGTTGTGAAATTACTAATTGCTACGTCATTATACCAAACGGAAAAATGAAATGTTTAATTTGTCAACGCAGTATTTGTCGCTATAACTTGTTCATCGATAAATCTCGCTAAAAACCACATTCATTTATTTTCTGCGTCAATAGAAATGATCATTGTTTGAAAAATAAAGGTGAAGCGAATCGTACCTGGATGTGAGGGCGTCGCTCCACTCGGTTTCGACGGTAATGCGGGGTTCACCGTTCACGTCGTTCTCCCAATGCGGCGACGTTACCACTGGCTGACTACCGCGGTACCAAGCCACTGTGCCCAGATCGTGAGGTCCTTGAGACATCAGGCAAGTGAGCGTGAGAAGGCTGCCGGTTTTCACATAGATGTCCGACGGGCCGCTTATTCTGGCTCGTGCCTCTGCAAAAAATTTACATTTCTTTAATTACATTTATTTATAGGTAAGAAGCCATATAGGTACGAACGCGGACCGAACGTTCTTTTCCCACCTGTGTCAACTTTTGTTTCGACCGACGGAACAACAAAACGCGGGGTTTTCGAAGCCCTCGTTTATTACACTACAAAGAATTTAATTTCAACGTTCTCAACAGCCACAGCGTGTTGCAAAAGCGAGTATTTCTTAAGGATCGGTCCAGTATGCGAACGCGCGCTTCGAGATTGGTAATTCGCATGGTTTCGGCAAATGCCAACAGTGTCCATCCCTCGCACGGTGGTGGAAGCAGCGAACGAGCTTCTCGACGATAACGAACGAGTCACGACGAAATCGAAACGAACTTTCTTACAAAAACGGACGACTTGTAAGAGAAAAGTCGCTAGTAAACGAGCTCGACCACTTTCGACCACAGTCGGGAAGTGCCGAGTAACGAGCAAGCTGTTCAAAATTAGGGCCTTGCAATTCCAGAGAGTGAAACCGAGACGAAATTCCACGCGGCGAAACGGGACAACTTTGGAGGCCATTATCGCGTATTCGATGCGAATAAATTATTCGAATCGCGAGTAAATTTCACACCGTGTATAAACGAGCCGTGTATAGCTATCCTGGAGATTTTGTTCGATCTATTTTGTGATTAGCACGCGAATGTTTCCTCGACACCGTGCATTCATAATGACCGTGCAAGTAATTATGCACCAGCGAAATTGTCGCCAGTGCAAAGGGCGAAGGGGCAAAGTTTGTTGATTCTACACGGTGCATATTGGATCGCTGGATATTACAGATGCATCATACACGAGATATTGCGATATCAAATAAAGAGAGAGCATTGGGCGAGTGTCGTTTTAACGCAAACACCAGAGTTTGTTACAATGTATTTTACTCTTCATTTTACACTCTTTGGATGTGTAGTGTAATACAATTAATTACTTGTTTATTTGTACAGTAAGCGGGACGTAATTCATTTTCATTTCTTTGAGGGAGAGATAAATTGAAAATATCATTGAAAAAATATCATTGAAGAACACGGGACTGTGTTGCACAGTTTTAAGAAGATTATTTATTCAAGGATCGTTGTAGAAAACTTTTGTGCACTCGAAATATAGAACGTTATACGCGGTGTGACAATTGAATTTTCGAAATAACCACGTAGTATCGGCCGCATACTGATTCGCTTGTAATCACGCTTGTAATCGCGTTTGCACGCGCTTTAACTAGAGCACGGGTTGCACCGTAAGTCTGTAGAGTCACTTATGAACTATCGTTCAAGTAACAATGATCCAAGCCTGAAAGGGTTACGAAAACTATTATTTATCACTAATTGCCCATATTCAGAAGATTAATAGATAATGATACATAAATTCTTAAGCTATAACAAATAGATCATAATCAATTTAAAATTAAGTTTAATTCGGAAAATTAGCATTTTTTAATATTCACACGATGCGTTAAAAACGATGGATTTCTAATCGAAATCTATATACGCATGTTCGTAGAGAGTCGTTAAGACGACTCAGCCCCACTGAACCAGCAATAAATCTTTAAATACTGTTTTGAAAGCGGGCACAAGCATTCAGTTTCCACAGCCCGACTTTCTTTTACATTCCCGTTTTTTCCATCCCTTTTTGAAAGCACTCATCAATTTCACCGTGGTCAGCGAAGTTTTCTATCAGGCTACAGTTCAATGACTTCGGATGAACAGAAGAAGAATGTGTCTAGTCACTGTTGAGATATCATATTTGAGCAGGAATGTACGTGTAACGGACATCTGATTCACGCTATTTCACCACGGGGATGCGTATCGATTTTCGCTTCGAACTTCAATATGTCCCGTTAACAATGCAATCATTGCGCTTTAACATTGTTTTCCATCGAATATACTTTTACCATAAATTTCGCGATTTTACATAAAATTGCCATTCCGATCAACGATTTTCTTTTATATTATATTAAACGCGTGTTCCGTGTGAAAATAAATTGGCAATTGTTACTTCAGAAATTATTTGAGCCATTCGTTTACAAAGAGAGAATGTTCCCAAGATGTTCTCTCGTTTATCATCGGATCGACGAGGATGTGTCTACGGGGCGCGTACTCGCGATTACACGAATAATCGCAGCTCTAGCCGGTCGTATGGAGCGTTTTAACCATCGGACAAAGGTGGATCCGATAAAAAAGATTTCACCGGATTTACCGCGCGATCGGTCGAATAAATGTTTACGAACAGCTATATGATTTATTTCGTCGCCCCCAAAATTCATTGCGGTCGAACCAGTGTGAATAGCTTTTTCGTTTACTCCTCATTCGTCCGTTTCCGAGTGGTTTCGTATTTTATCAACGCCGCATTGTCGCAGCTTTTACTGGTTTCGCGGTGGCAAACACGCGCCGGAGTAACGTTTTTAATTATTCGCCCGCCACGTGTGCGTTTCACACTTTTCGTGATGTATCAGCTAGTCGCATTCGGGTAAAATCCGACTGTTCGACCGGGTCGACTGTGGTGGATTGTGTCGCGTTGAGGAGGCGGAGTTACCGGTGGAAGGGCGAAGGATGTAACCCGGGGAATAAAAGGTGAGAAGAAGGTCGCGGCGGAGGTGAATAAATAATTAACGGAGAGCGAAACGAGGTGACGGAGAATGAATATTACGGAATATATGGCGAGCTTGAATGGTTCAAATGGAAGAGTCTGGGGCGTGGAACTAAAAGTCTATAAAATTTTTCTTAGACATCCTTAATCATATATTGTGACCTGGTGTCACAAGTTCTCATCTTACTAATGCTTAATCGTTAATTAAAGTTCTATCTTTAGAGTCCTTGTTTGTACTGTATAAAAGTGTCCGTGATTCAACGAAACAGCGTAATCGTAAATCTCAAATGTGAATAAATGTTCCGAGTCCGGCTCCGTATAAGAATCTTGTATACTAAATTTAATTTAGTGGGAAGTTCATCGTAGAGTGTCCGCACGTCCAGGTCAGCGTGAAGTCGGACATCTGTTAATAAGGCTGTCGATTGTCGTCCACATGTTCGTCAGTTCTAGTCCGAGAAACTAAGTTTACGATTCGTCAATTGCAATTGAGCAGGAGCGGCCAAAACGCCTGAATCGACCATTAAAGTTCAACGCTGTGACGAAAATCGTCTTTTCGTCCGACACCTGGACTGGAATATTTGTGCAAAAAAAGAAAAAAAAAGAAAAACTATAAATAACGTTTGAATATTTCTTTTCGAGCCTCTATGATTCGAAATACCAATCAAAAGGCTGCGCGTATAAATGTAACATTTATATGGAAACAGTCGAAAAAAGTGATCGATGGCGCGAGCACATTTTGTCACGTGTCGCCTCATGTAACTGCAGATCGCCTCGAATGATTACACCTGGTAAACGATGGGGACCATTAACAGATCGACGGAACAAATCGTTCGAATCGTGGCAACAACGTTTCTGACGTATTCGCGTCCATTGAAACTCGATAATAAACGCGTTCTTTATCGTAGCCCGGTGAAATGTTTCATTCAAACGCGTGCAAACAACATCGACGGTTTTTAATTGGTTATTGAGACCGGAAAGTAAAATAATGAAAAATCCTGTCGGAAGGTAATAGCGAAACACGGTCGGTGTGAATGGCAACACAATAAACCGATATCTCCATTTCGCTTTTTTCGGTTAATTGTCGCTGACTTGTATTTTTTAACAAACAAAGGATTGCAACTGCTTTTTCTATTTCACCGTATCGGTTCTATGTATTTTTTATCCTATTCGCTATCGATCGGTAATCGAGACGTAAGCGGAGTAATGAAATAAACAAGTGTTCAAAACGGGTAAATCGATTAAGCAAATAGTTTTCATAGCAAACGTTAAAAGTATAGTTTCTTTGGTATTGACTGACAATTTCAGTTTCTTTGGATCGTACGCACTTACAAGTCATTTACCCCTGCATCCCCTTTCGTCAGAAGATATTACAGTACGTACGATGTACTGCTGACAGGATGTATCAACGCGCAGCGAAAAAAATGATTGCTTTGTTCAGACATAAATTGCAACATTTATCGAGGCGATAGGGGACAAGCGAATAGGGACTGCAAAATTTATTTCCGCTTAGAATTGATTCGCAATTTACGATCTAATGCGGATTCCATACGATTGATGCGTGTTTGACGGAAGCATACGGTTCGATTTAAGGGTAGATTTACTACCGACCTACTGCCAGCTGTCATATGCATAGTTCAGGATTAGTTAGTAGTATAAAGCTAACGAATCGCGTTGACAAATTTTTCGTAAAGGAAGCGATCAACCATTAGTAAGTACTTAAAAAATATTACTTTCTCATATCAAAGCGAAAACGATCGTGAACCATTTGGACGAATAATTTTTATTTTTCCAACAAATTTTATAAATCGACCTAAATCGAGGATGCCGAAAGGTTCCAAAATCAACGTTCGACTCTGACAAAAGAAATTGAATACGTTGTACGACACGATAATATAATGGTAGTACTTTTAAAATTTTGTAACGCCATGATGGTGTTACGGAAATGAGCAGAACTATGGTATAATAAATAGGATTAATAGCGTAATCATATCGGTATCTCAAATGTAATAGGAGGTAAAGTACTTGGAAACTCAAACAACTGTCAGTCTCCCAAGGGTTGAACAGTTTTCAGTATGTACAGCGCTGTATCCAGAATTCTGGCGCCGCCTCGCGCTGGTCTGGCTAAATATCTATTATACGATAGACGAGCAAAAGCCAATCTAACGCGCATTACTCGCTGCGGATATTTTCGATCTTCGTTTTCGTATACATAAAATGAAACATCGTTATGTATTTAAAGGGCAGGGGATGTAAATCGATTGTAACTCGAAACGAAGGAAAGCAATGTACGCCTATCAATGCACGGTTTTAATTAGAATTACTAGATTAACGCATCTGATTGGGAACCGTATAATTACTATTTAGGATACATCGTTCGCGAAATGAAATTACAAATTCGACGATAATGTTAATTAAAAGTGATATTAAACGAAAACCACAAGGATTCCCAATAATTACGCGGTGAAATTTCTATAGAGAAAATTGTATACACCTATGCGCAAATGTTCCGAGGAAATTCATTTTACTTTTCAATTTCCAACCTGTTTGCCAACGATTCGCTCGTTTTTCAACGAGCTGATCGAAGATAAACAAAATTGTTTATCATTCATCTACGGAAACATCGATTTTACCGTTTATAACTGTCGACTACTTTGTATATCCGTGAATATCTATGAAAATTTCAATTTTATTTCGAAGTTTTATTATAATGTTGTATAAAAAATTAAAGCGTTATTAACAGAGATAAAAATTAATTTTTTCATATTTCAGGGATCCGCGACGAAGATCGACTAAAGAACGAATTTCTGCTGTTGAACACAGCAGATTAATGAAATCTTTTCTTTTCTTGTCCTTTTCAAAATTCTGTTCACGCGACAGCTCTGAATATAGGTTAAAGGTTCTTCGTTTAAAGGGTTAAAAGTAACCAGAGACAGGTCCCTGGTCGCTTCCTCGGGTCTTCCTCGAGTATCGTATACGACCATTACTATATTCGCGAATGGCGTCCTGCTTGCGTTGTGTCTCGCATAAACTGTGGGAAATACTTCGTTCGTGTTTTGGAGGGTACGATGGCAGGAAGCGTACAATACTTGATGGTGAAGATTTTCTCATATTTACGGTTTTGTTATTTTCAGGTTGAGCAGCTTGAAAGATTGTAATTCGAAACTCGAAGAGGTTTAGATATTAAAAAAAGTAACATTCGTGATTACTAAGGTAATATTTATCATTCCCAAAAATTTAGAGCTAAATAGACTATCTAATCTAACCTAACTTAAACGACGTACAAAGAAAAATTTAAACTCTCAAGCAATACTATTTTCAACTTTCTAAATCCACTAGTCGCGAAGCTGTAAATACAGTCAACCATCGTGTTATTTCAATACTTCTCGCGATATGTTAATATTCAGAAAAGTTTTCGTTTTCCTGTATGAAAATCCGCCGCTTTCGAATTGTGTTCTCCGATAAAACGGGACTTTTATTCCCATCCAACGCGTCTGCTAATTAATGTTCCCGCGCGGATTTATTATCGTCGCCATTGTTGTGCATATTTTGCTGAAGATTTAGGAGGGGCCGCCGGCGACGAACGAATACGGGCAGCGAGGAAAGCTTTTGCATACGGACACGAATTTCCGCGAGACTCGAAATTGCACCTGGATAGAAGTATTTCATTCAAAGATGCATAAAAATATGCGCAAGCGTTAAAAGTTATAATATTCTTAACGATTTATACCATTATAATATCGTAACTTTTTTTTTTGTATCTATTCATTTGCGATATGAATCGTAAATTTTTCTTCGAAGAAAAGCCTCACAGGGGAAGATTATCGGAGCGACGTATTGATGTACGTTTTGTGTTAATTGAAGGTATTACAAAATTATAATTGTAGTAAAAGTTGTAACGTGGTTCAATCGCTTTCTATGATTTAAATTGCAAGTTATTATTATCTACAATTGTACGTTCGCCTTTAGCGTAAAAGTAAATTTCATGGTTAATGGTGGAGGCTTTAAAAGTATGAACGTTCGTGCCACGTGAAATTGCGAAGCTCATCGCGGAAATTTGCAAAGAACCGCTCGCGTGCTTCTAATTGCGCTAAACTATCTTTTCGAGGACAGATTTATGCAGTTTTCAGGTCGTGGTACGAGTAATAATCAACAATTTTTGCATGAGGTGAAAGGTATTTCGAATATGCTCAAAGGAAAGTACTGTAAAATTCGTGGTAAATTAAAAAAAGGAATATATGTAAAGTTCTGTTTAAAATATCCTTTGGGAAGTATTAAATAAAGGACTAATTGGAGAGAAAATTGTGTTATATTTTTAATTTTATTTTCTAGTATTTTCTGATTCTATATTGAAAATGAAAATAAAATAAAGTCGAGGATCAATACAATCGGTAATGTCTTCTGTACCATCTTTTACGATATTGCTCGTCGAGTTGCCAAAAACGAGCCTCGGAGGTGATACGTGAAAAAAATGGAAGAGGACAGGGTGCGCCAACAAGGAAGGAAGAGTAAGTGGACGTCGTCGAGAACAGGTAAGCTTTGTAAGCAGCGGCAATGAGCTTACCTGGGATACTTGTAGAATAGCAGCGAAAACGGATGAGATCTAACGGTGGCTTACAAAAAAACGGGGAAAAAAGGGTTGAAAGGGTGGCTGCGCTTTTGTCGTCTCGCCGTGAAAACCGTCGACACCCTGCGCCGCGACGTTGCCCGTCGTTACCGGCGATGCTAATATCTTCGTAGAACATTAGGGTTTATTAGAAGCGAGCCTTCGTGCAAGCGGACACTTTCTTTCTTCCCTTCTCGCGGCTCTCTTTCTGCCCTTTTTGCGGAACACGCGGACGCGGCTTCTTGTTTAATGGCGGACTTTCAGGCGCGTCCTCCATCTAAATTTAATTGCGGGTTGCATGCTGTTTGGCGAAGAGACGAACGTTGCATTTCTTTGTTGTTAGTTTTTATTGGAAAATGTGAATTTAACCTCGGAAAAGGAAATTAACCTCGAAAAGACCGAAGAAAGGGAACGCGTCCTGCTCGACACTATCGGTTACCCTAAAAAATATCGGCAAAGTTTTCTATAGAGAAACTTGCACGATTTAATTAACGAAAAAGAATGTCCGTAGGCATTTCGAATGATTTAAATATTAAATGTGCAAAACGCTCATATCCACACTTAAATGACCAAATATACTTTCTAAACGAAGATCGACTTATCATCCCACTCGTTTCGAACACTTTACCTCAAGGTTCTATCGCGTTCAATCTGTTAAAAATACAAAATCTCGCAGTTTCTCTCCCGTTATATTATAGCGATTTGCAAATTTCGAGCAGCGGCCAACGAAAGGTAGGTGTTAGAATTATACGGAAAAACATGAATCTAGCGCACGAGGTTATCGGGAAAATTCAAAAGCTGCGTAAACAGGAGGACCATAATTACGCTCACGGGCAAGAAGCACTTTGGCCGGGCAGATATGCGTTAAATTACATCGTTATGCAAATTGAACGATGTTGCCAGTTTTCGAGTCGACTGAATTGCCCGACCGGCAAATCCGATTAACCCCCTTCCACCCTCTCCTCTCCCACCCGCCTCTTATAATAATGACACTCGTCTTCCACTTCACAACCTAATTTCAGTTATTCAGCCCGCTGTATCTTCGACGAACGATGAACATTTTCTACCCGATAATGACGAACAACGACGCCGTCCCTGCCGCCGGCAGGGATCTTTGATCAACCGTGCACTTCGCGTTTAATTAGCCACTGTTCGTTTCGTTTGCCCATTTGCCTCGGATATTTCCGCTATTTTCCAACTTTTCGTTAGACATTCGGAAAGATTCCGTTAGGAGCACAGAGAACTATATAATGAATTTGAATTTAGCAAACGAAGGCTAATTGGCGAAAGTTCAAACTGGCTTTTCACATATAACGTACAAGCTTAATAATTCCGTGAGTACGAGAACTAATTGCGATAGAACGTTTATTATTGGAATTCCTATTATCCGCGTGGATTGTTTTCATTAACTATATTTTAACATATAAATTCACCTTACTATTTATCCTCCATTAACTATTATATTAATTATTCTATCAACTTCGATATTCGATTTAAATTTGTTTTTAGAAAGCACTAATTAGCTACTTTCGCAACGATAAACGGTATAATAGCATCCGCGAACAAATAGACGCGCCAGTTTTTATTAATCGTTGCGACAATAAACATAATTACAGGAAATATGTAAAGCCAATCTGAGATCAACCTTTGCAATAATTAATCAGTGTATTAGCAATAGTTACACGCTTCCCTTATATTATTCCGCTGGAGTACGCGGGAATCGAATGAAATATCCCCCGGCGAAGGGCCATCGTGTACCCCCGTACACGGGCGAAAATAAATTTCGCACGATTCCATTGGTGACAGGTAACAATAGCGAGGTGCATTCCCTACGAGAGGATGCTAAGGGCTGCGTCATTGCAGTTTGTGTCTAATTGCACGCAATTCCTGTTACAACTGTCGAGCGCATAAACACAGTTGGTTGGACGCTGATGGAAGTTAAACGTGGCAAATAATCGATTTCGGCCGGGCAGCGCGATACCGGCGTAAATTACACGAATAATCCTCGATACGATAACGTATCAACAACTGGCGGTGGCGGCGGCAACAACGAAACGATGCATCTGGGGAGCAATTAATTCCGGCGATTCGTCTTAAAGTCCATCGCGAATGAATCACGCGGGGCCGGTCGATAGGAACGCCGGGATTATTGGTTTATCCATGATTTATATTCACGGGTTGGCCGTGATTTTCAATCGTCTCATCCGATACCACTACTGGAATCTCTTTGTCGCGGATAATATAATTGAACGCGTAACAATTACGCGGTACGACTACGAGTTTAACGAGTCGCAGTAGGGAGTCAGTAGGGAGTTTAAAATTTCGTGAGAAGTATGCCGGCTAATCTCTTTGGAATTGAAGCCGTTGAAAATTATAAGAACCGCTAAGAACTGTTTAATTGAACGAGTCTATAAATTTTGCATCAGCTGGAGTGGAAAGTAGAATTACGGGGTAGCTCATTTCGGACAGATAACATTTCACGAGAAGTCGATGCCGACTAATTCCTTGCCAACTTTAATCGAAGTTAGAATTGGCTTTTAGCAGTGTTTAATAATGCTCGTTCTACGTAGATTTCAACTACCGGCGCTTCTTCGTTTCTCGCGAGTTCTTACCGGAATATTATTATTTATAGATCGCAAAGTAAACGTAATTAATAAGAAATAGAAAGAAATAGACGAATTCCAACGCTTCCGATGGGATACGTTTAAAAAAGTTGACAAATTTTATACAAATATAACGTTTACGATTGAAAGTAATGTTAATGAAAATCATAAACTACAAGAATCGCGTAGCAAACACTCGGCAAGGGCGGAACTTGCTTATTGCTTGCTCGCAATCCATCTGGCGTGTACTTTATTTTCTTCGGGGCGAATCGAGGACCGCGGGAAACCAATAAACCCGTGGCAACTTCTGGCTGAATCACGATCGAACCGGTGCTAGCCAGTGTCCGCGTCCCTGGTAGTTGCGAACTCGCCTTGAAGTCACGCCGATCGACAGAGACTACTCCCTTGGACATTGTTAAACTTCGAAACGTAATAAATCCGACTTTCTGACGTTTGATACACGAGGCAGATGCCGATGCTCGCGCCTCGAGGCAACCGCTCTCGAGTATTTAAGCCACCTATTCATGTCGCATTTCTTTTCATATATCTCATATTTTACATAAAAATTTTCAAAAACCAAATGTTACGCGTTCACAGCAGAGTAAGAATCTCTAAATCGATGATTCACGACGTTATTTTTCCTTCGCTATAATCTTATGGTTTATTTCTAGTAATTTAGAGTTAGAGTAATTTCTAGTTATTTCTAGTAATGATTTAAACACATTTAATTTTATTATTAATACTAGTAATAAGTATAAATAAATAAGTATAAATATCTTTTCCAAAAAGAGGATTAAAATGAAAAACTTAAATTTTCTTGTGATTTAAGTCGGATGTGAAATAAAAATAAGAATTTTCATAGAAATAGCCTTATTAAAATATGGAACTAGGAAAGCAATCGAGCACCGAAATAATATGCAAGAATTTTTGTATAAAACTAATTGAGAAAAGGATCAGTTACAAATAGGGTCTAATGCACCATTAGTCGGTAGATCAGAAAACACACGCATACACGTACACCTGATTCTTATCATTCGCTTCCTCATCTTCCATTCGAATTTTACAATTTTAAAATATCTGTAGAATACAGAACTATTAAACAATTCCACAGTCGAAAAAGAATAAAGGCACTAGGATCGATTCTGAAGTGGGACAATGTGAAAACGACTCGTTCGAGCTGGCCACACCTTTCAGGCAATGGCGGGAAGCAGTCGAGGGCGGAAGGTGGAAATCGATTAAAGAGTTTTGTACCGCGGGAATGCGATCCGTGGACCAAGAACGACGCCGAACATTTTTCTTCGCGGTACCGCATCGCGGCCTGTGTCGGTGGGGTGTGCCTCTCTTAACCTATATACTCGGGCAACATTCCAAATTTTACGACGTGCAAGCGTGTATGATATAAACGGCCCCTCGGCCTGTTGTCGAGGGTGGCACAGGTTCACGAATCGACTACGGCTCTGCGTATTTACCGGCAACGGGGCGATCTTTTATGCATCGCGTCTAGATCGGGACGAATTTTTACGGCGAGGGGCGGGGGTGACAGGATGAAAAAGGCACGCCGCATTGCTGGTTACCGTTTTCAGGTCGCTACTTGTCTGCGCTCCCCGCGTTTTATGCTCTTGTTTTTATATAGTGGTTACGTACAAAAGCAGGGTATAAAAGAGCGAGGATAGAAAGCCTACTTTGCCTGGTAATTTCTCCTCTATTAGTTACTCGGAACATTTTGCTGGGAAGTGGGGTGATTGTCGAGTTGTTTTACGATGGACGGAGATAGGTTGTTAAAAAATGGTGAAGGATAAGTGATTATGTAGTGGCCGCTTCGTGTTGTACTATACGAGCCAGGGTGTGGACTTAAAAATGAGCATTTATCTAAAATTCGCTTCTCTCATTGTCGCTGTTACTAGGTACAATGTTTATTGCAAACTGCTTGTTTTTGTTCATCGGCTGCACACCTAACAGACACACGCACTTCGATTTTTTGTTTATCTCTACGATATTTCAAAGGGAGCAATGACATTAGAAATAGCGATATTTTAAATGCTGTTCGTTCGCTTTCGTAAAATAGCCCACGAATATTAACCAATTAAATATGAATTTAGTAAATCCTTTAGTTATATTTGTCTAAGAAAGACTTGGAAACTCATTGTTTCGACTTTTGAATACAGGTCGCGACGCACAGTGTACACATAGTATTTTCACTGAATTAATAAAACAAGCATCGGATAACGTACGCAAAAGTATCCCGTTACTTATTCATAGCTACAAACGGCACGTCTCGTTCGCACGTCCATTTTACCAGCGCGAACGCGCGAATGCAACACAGAGAGCGCAGGAGTAAAATGAAAAGTACGGGAAAGACGAGCGCGGTCAATTTGCAGAAATAACAAACTATATTTAACAATAGAAACTGGGATGGATGTTGTTTAATCGGTCGATAGCCGCGCTGATAAATTGTTCCACGGAAAAGAAGGAACTCGACGGGGGAGGGCTCGTTCCGCGTGGTCCCATAAATCGGCGGGGCATCAAGGCGGACGGGCGTTCATCCGCGCGATAATAAACGCGCCGGTGTTTCTAAATTCCCGTAATTTCGCGGAGGCGAAGTGAATTTATACGACGCGGCGGGGCTGAGTTATTCGACTCGCGGGACCGTCGCGGAACTTCGACGCGGGCCGACGGAACAATCGTTGCTGATGGTAATCACCTCGTTGTTCGCCGGGGTGACAATGGTGCCGGGCGGAATCGCGACGAAAAACCGGCAGATCCAATTCGACGCGGGGTCCAAGAAAACGCCCCGAGGGGCGGTTTCGAGCGAGCCGCAAAACACCGGAGACGAGTTCGCGGAAGTTCGTTTAAGTTTAGATGCTAATGACTCGGGTTGAAATTCGATGGAGCCATGGCACCGCGCTGGGACGATGACGAGAGGGTGGCGAAACGAACGAAGTGGACTTTCCTCTTGTGCTTTGCAATCGTGCCATTCTGCGCGAGAACATTTTTCATTTACGTTTGATTCCGTTTGAAATAGCAATTTGGCCAATTTCAGAAGAAGTCGTGCTTCGCGCTCTAGCTGGTATCCAGTCATTCTCGAAGAGATAAGTAGAAAATTCTGAAAAGATCGCACGGAAAAATATTCTGCATGCATAACAGGGTAAAAAGTGGAAAGTGAACAGTAAAAAGTACATACGTATACATATATTATAACTTTGTAGTTTCGACGCTGTACATGGTTATGAACTATGGTTCCGCGGCTGTAAACTCTGAGTCAAACGAGACTAGGTATTCAAGCAAATACATTACAAGTGCGTGCATTCTCAATTTAGAGAGTGCAGAAGCAATCAACCAAAGGAGTATCTAAGTTGATGTCTTATGGATGATGTAATCTATGCTACTTAGGTTCTTTAAGCTGCTTAGCGTCAAAATAACTTGACGTGTTTCCATGATATTTCAGTCTGCACAGTATCCGCCCTCCGTGATGCAAAATTCGTGTGTATGTACAATATAGTGTAATCTATGCAATCTCTGTATTTTTGACTCGCGTTATTTCTGCACTCGTTTAACATATTTAAATGTGACCAAAGAACCAAACGGATTAAAACACAGTTAAATTTAAAAAACGTTTCGATCAACCTGGATACCTATTACAATTTTCATAAAACGAACGCAACTTGCACAGTCAGCACACACTTTTTAATTATTCGCTCCATATTTTGCACAGGTGACACAATCGAGCGGAGGTAAGAGCGAGTAATTATCACGGAACTTTCGCAGTAATCGGGTTTATGATTAGAATACCTCTGGTTAGACGAGGTAAATACGCCAGCACACGTGCCCCGTTGTTATCAAGAGGGAACATCGATTATTATCCGCTAACACGAAGCGTTCATCTGCTTGATAATTACAATCTCGTTGGGTATTCCGCTAAAATGTACGAGATACCCGAACAAAACCACTTGTAGCTTAATAACAACAACGCCATTAAGCCAAGACAGCCCTCGTGCAACGGTGCCGTTCCTGTTCCTCGGTAGCAAACGGCGGATCGTTGCTCTGCTGGCCTCGCGTATGAAGAACACCCTCTACGGGAGCTGAATGCGAAATACGTATCCATTCGTCGTTGGTCATCGAGATGGGGATTATTTCTAGGGTCGTTATTATTCGAAAATATTTTCGAATGCTTCCGATTTTTTAGGGTTGACGAATGGATTTTTGTTGATTTTTGTTGATTATGTAAATTTTTAGAAATATATGTAAGTATTATATCTTAACATGCGCATAATGTAACGTTACGACGCCTCGAACACCTTTGAAAAGAAAAAAGGAAGGTCTGCAACGCTGCAGCGTTACAATTACAATTTGATTATTTATTTATTGTCTTCCGTCACAGAATATTTGTGATATCACGTCTCGCCGAGCAGAACTCTCCGAGGGTGGAAGGCTCAGATCTGACACGGTTGCTCGTGACGCTGTCCGTCAAACTAATTATAGACATCTTGTGCTTGAATAGACTTTCCGATCGCGTGTTCAAGTGTTCAAGTTTCTACACTAGCGACCGACTGTTTTCGTTCGCTTGTTGATCGATGTTTTTTCGGAAGCTCGTTGGCTGCTCCCTCCAACGAGCTGTAGGGGGTGGACATTGTTGGTATTTGCATATACCTGGACCGACCTTTAAGAAGCGCCCCGTTTACAACACGCTATGGCTATCGAGGACGTCGAAATTAAATTTTTTATAGACCATTGCGTGAAAAGTCGGCTTTAGAAAATCCCACATTTTGTTGTGTGACGCTTGAAATGCAATTGTTTTCTTTACGAAACAAAAGTTTCTAATTGTTTTCATTTCCCTCACCACTTTACGAAAGCATCCGGAATATCGATTTTCGAAATCGCAAAAGGAAATGCGTTCCCAGTTGAATTCAACTGTTCAATGGAATCGTTAAATACGTGGAATATCGTGCAATTATAGACGCAACGGGCGATATGTTTCTCATAGTTGATTTAACGCATAATAAAATACCGGAATGAAAACATACAAATGAAATTTAGCCGTAGAGTCGATTCGGGTCGAGTGTAGAACAAACGAGATGGTATTTCATCTAGAATTTCTGTGTATTTCACCCGATGCATTGATCAACAGTGGCGTGCAAATTAAAAGGTAGTTTTGCGGAAGGTATTGCGTGAAATTGGATCTCAGAAATTAGATTATTCAACGATAACGCCACCTATTTCAATGCGAGGATGATTACGAGAATTCATCGCTAATTGTATCATGAATATCGTGAACAATCTTCGTGTTATTGTTTAATTTTTAAGTACGTTTAATCGAGAAATGTCACTACGCGACTAGAAAATCACGCAGAAATCTGCTAAAGACAAATACAGGGTCATATAATAAAAGATTCGCAAAAGGACGACGGATTTTCGATATTTCAATTGCGGAGCAAGATAGCTTCGCTAAGCTTTGCTCGACCATGCATGAACCTGGTTGGCTCGTGGATTTTAAACCGTCCCCGATTCAATATTCGACTAAACGTACAAACTGAAAGTGCTTTTCCGAGGAACAACCGTCCGTACCCATCGAGTCTACGAAAGGCGAGGGGCGAGCAAGCGAAGAGGCGGAGAAATATTGTTGACGAAAGTGTCGGTGAAATTTTTTTCAACGAAACGTCGCGTTATCGATCCGACAATCAAACCTTTCGTGAGTTCGCAATTTTTGTAACGCGTGTCTAACTTTATTCTTTTGGCGACGAGCAAATTCTCTCCGTATTGTTTAATTGGTGAAAATCGATTTACTCGTTAGATTGAATTCTGCTTCGATTGGAAACTAGCAATTGTTCCACGATTTAGATGAAAGCGAGCCCAATGATGTGTATCGTCAATTAAAAAAACAATAAAACTCATTATCCAATTACCGTTCGTTACAAATTCCCGTTTCAACAGATTTAGCTAATCGTACTTCACGTTTATAAACAAATTTTTGATCATCGATCTCCTGTTTGCTTCTAGCTACGAAAAAAGAATGAATTTATTGCTTTGTCAAATTGTATTGTGTTACGTTTCTATTATGAATTTATTGAGAAGCTTTTTATTTCGGTAATTGTCTCTTAGAGATGCCCACTTCGCGGAGTAACAAAACACATCAGAAACAATGAACTGCGCGGTCGAAATACAGTAATCCCGCTTCGGCGAACAATCGGGCGAAATCGCGAAAGTCACGGTCGATAAAGGGCCTGAACGAGGCGGCCAGCCAGCCAGCCAGCCAGCCAGCCAGCCAGCCAGCCAGCAAGCTGGATGGCCATCCAACCGGGGAATTCTAATTGTTGCCCGATTCGAACCGGCATCACTTGAATTTCTCGAATTCGCGGATCGTTCTTCGGGCAGGGCATAGATCGCGGGGCAGGAACAAAAGAGGCGGCGCGTGCTTCCGGTGAACAATGCACGTACGGCCGGTCAGAAGCAACGAAACAGTCGGTGAGCGCATTCTACCGCGGGCCGAGCTTTCGCCTCGGTGAACGCTCGTACGTGTATTAATTATCTCGTTATACGACACATTCCCGTCCCAGGTTTACTAATTTATGCAACCCGTCCCGACTGTTTCGCACTCGCCACGCTCTCGTTGTCAAACGCCTCCGCCGCGATTCCACGGCCGCGTCACGCCTCCTTCCGATTATCCTCCCCGTTGTCGAACCGAGCCAATTCTCCAAGCTTTCCACCGTTTACGCATGCCACGCTGACCGACTGACTCGAAGCTGTTCTTCGATTCTTGTTCGTTTTTCTACTCGTTCTCTGATTAAAGTGAACGACAAATATACGTATGTCGAATACTTATTCTTAACTACGCGAATATTGGTTTCTCGTCCCATTTAAGTGAAGTTTTAAATTAATGTAACGAACTTGGTCGAGTTTGCCCAGCTTTCACGAACGTTATCAGGAGAGAAAACGCAAATATTTTCGCGTTTGTGCACACTGCAGCAAGCTTTATAAACAACTCGATAATTTAGAGTGCTTAATTTGGCTATAGTCCACATCGCGGAGCAGGTATCACGCTTAATTAATATTCAAAGAACTTGGTAGCTCTTCAACGTATATGCGCGTTGCCCCGATTGCGTTCATGAGCTTCGATAATGCACACGATGATTGGCAATCTGTGTTATTTTTTGTTCTCACTACTAAACACGTCGTTCGTTTACCCTGCAAGCTGTACCGTAATTTACGCAGTAATCAATGAAGAAAATGAACGCCAAATCAATTTTTGTTCGCTCTGAAAGACACACGAATCTACAAGCTCGTCATTTTCCTTTTACGATATTGGTAGGCGCGGTGAATCGATGAGCGCGGGAACAACAACGAGAAGAAAAACGGAAAAAGAAGGGAAAAAGTGGACCGTGTTTGTCGAGGCAAACAATAATTAAAGCGACGAACGATGTAGCCTGTTTGCACGACGTTCGAGTGTTCCATTGCGGAAGAATCTTCAAATATTTATCGGTCATCTCGGTTCGCGTAGCACGCAATGGAATTCGGTGCCGTAATTTCTACAGTTCATCGACAAGTCCGCGTTTGTAAATACTTGGCTTACGTATTTTCGCGTTGGAAAATATCGCGATGAACGCTCGCATTAAATTTTCACCGACATCCCAGATTGGACAAAAGAAAACGAAAGATCAAATACGCGCGCAATTTTCGTTTATCCTCCCTTTTTTCTTTCGCTTCGTGTTCTTGTGTTTCGTTTCTCTTTTTCGCGCGCGGCTTTCGTTTCGAATGATAAAAATTCCGCTAACCCAGCTGACCCCGAGCTTAAAAATCTGGCAATTAAACGGTCTGTGCCCGTTCCGTGATTACGCCGGCCGACGAGAAAATTAGAGGAAGCGCTTCAATGAACGTTTACGAATTTATGAAGCGGCCACTCTACGCGCTTGGTTATGATTACGGAGCACTCGAGGTGTTTCCTTGTATCCTCTGCTAATATGCAATTTTCCATTTGTCAATTAAGTGGTCGCCTACTTTCGGTACGCTGTATGAGAATGCTTGCTGGTTATTATAATATTATAATCGAGTTATATACATTCCAGAGAAGAAGAGAGTTGCGTTCGAAGCGATAGAATTAATCTTAAACGGTGTTTACACTTTTTATTGCATCTCTATTCTGGATTCACTTATCTCCAACAACTATAAATCGACGACAGTCGTTTCCTTCGAACTTCGATTTCTCCCGCGTTGATCCCGATCTGACAAACGCAATCAACAGCGTCCTCTAGAAAAATCGTAATTTCTCATCTTCGTTTTTCATTAGCCTCGATGCGACGGCAGTGAGGTCAGTGCGAAAGACATCGAGGGAGCCGGAGTTCGCCGGCGTGCAATCAGGTCTCTGATCCGTCCGCGGCGTTCAAAGCGATATGCCGTTTAACGTCCCAATTAGCCGAGTTTACATTTTTAATTGTTCGCTTAACTTTTGCCGGGCGTTCGTTCGCAAAGGCAATCAACTGCACAAACAAGCAGCGTCGAACGAAGCGGGACGGGTACGCTCGCTCGAGACGACGACGACGACGACGACGACGACGACGACGACGACGACGACGGTGGTGGTGGGAACGCCTTCGAGGGTGAAGGTGTCGTCGCAGCGAGGCGACCATGTAAACAGGGATTTTCGGATCCAAGAACTGTGCTGCCGGGCTGCTTTTAAAATATTTAGAGAACAGCTTGGAAATCGAACAGACTCTTTTTCTTTCATTTTATCGAGGGGATTGTACCGGATTATTGTTCGTGCTCGAGAGACTTCGGAACGCTTTTTAAGGGGTTTGCCAGGTCTATAATTTAGAAGAAAATCGATATCTTTTTACATTTTCTTCTAATGCTGGTCTTTGAAGCTATTGCATGTTCTTTTTTAGATCCTGTTTTTCAAATCGGTACTCGAAATGTAGTCAAGGACTCCTATATTGATATTTTCTACATTTTATCAACTTTGGTGGACACAATGAAAGTATAATATTGTAGAAAAGTTTTATCACGTGCGAGTGGGTATGCGTGGAGACTTAAGGTGACGGAATGTTTGAAAGGAAATAAATAGAGCGAGGCTGCGGTGCGAATGAAGAGCGTTTGGAGAGAAATAAAAAATGGCGACTGCGTCCGTGTGGCTGAGGCGCGAAAGGAGAGTGTTTGGAACCGAGCGACAGGACCGTGTGACCGAGGATGATAAGGGTTGCGTGAACGTGACTGTGAGCGTTTGAGGAATGCATTAGAGAATAGTAATGGTTAGGATTTAGTCTGTAGCTTAATAAAGTATTTTTATATACACCAGTGTACTACGGAACCATCCATTCCATTCGATTTTGGGGATTTCATTAAACAAAGAATTTTGTTAAACAAAGATAATATAAAAAGGAGTATTTTTCTATTCACAATTTTATATTCAAGTACGAAAGTTTGATGAATTAGAGTAGAAAAATGTTGACATTTCTCCCAATAAAATATCATGGGAATCGACACGATCCCTTTTAAATTAATTGTGCATCCTGCAATCTCTGTTTTTGTCTTTCTTCAACGGGTTGACGAGAACTACAAGTGAGGCTTACGTTGATTGTTTTGGGAATGTTTTAAGGGATTGGATGGACGCGCGGGATTCCACGAGATTTAAAGGTTTCGAGTCGCAAAGCTCAATGTTGGGGGATTTTAGAGTGCTCGGTGGTGCGAAGTTGAAATTACTAGGTTTAGATGTAGCGAATTCTGGGCTAGGCTCTAGAATGCACTATTCGTAGTTACCGATTGCGGTGTTACACGAGTTACGAGAGCATTTGTTCGAACAAAAAGTAAAAAAGTGAAATTAGAAGCAGAAATATCGGTGCCGGTGCCGTTCGACGTTTTCAGCGTTTCAATTTTACTCCCATAGTTCGCGCCGCTAAGAAAGTTATAAAGTTCCGAGGCACGATGTGCTCGATCAAGCGCAACTTCAACGGTTAGCGAAGTGTAAATGTGTCACCGAGTATATGACTCGTGGATGACTTATGACGTTAAACATAAAATATTTTTAACGTTCCTGCACGTAAAATCGGTAATTCATTTTGTTCCGATGCATTGTACCCGTATGCTATTAATCGCAATTTAGCTTTTTAATGTTATTACAGCTAGGACCACAAATTCTGATAATCTAAAATAATCTAACAAGCGGACAAAATAAAATTATGGTAGCAGTAGATATACCGCCGTTTCTATAAATTACTATGTATTTCTGAAAGTAATTCGCGATGACAAATCACCGGTGAAAAGGAAAAAAGCAGCAAATGACCTAAAAATAAGTCGCAGAATCCTTCGATTCATGGTATATACGTATCGCGAACTTTTTGGCCGAATTCGCAGGCCACGGAAGAACAAGCCAGCAGAAAAGGCGGCCAGTGTAAAGTTTGTAAAGTGAATTTTTATTGGCTAGCTCGAATGAGAGAGAGAGAGAGAGGGAGAGAAAGAGACGCAAAAGGGAAGTAAGTTCGTGTTTTGGCCGTGTTCGAGGACAAAACTGTCATGAAGGAAGTTTATCTCGCGGCGCGCACACTTTGAAATTGACTTTCGGTACTGGAGAACCGTTGAGTCGCAACAGCGAAGAATTAACGAGCCACTTGGACCGAACCATGAATTATTTGTCCGTTCGCCGGACCGAAAATCGTCGAGCGATATGCTCGAACAAACATCGACGGCCGCAAGAAAAGGAGTATCGACTATCGATGAAGAAACCATCCTGGGTTTAATTAAAGGCTGTTCGAATTATTACTTGGGCCGAGTTTTTCCTCGCGTTGAGCACCCTTTCATTGTCCGTGGATATCTGACGATGATTATCGATCATTTTCTTGCTGTATTATACAAGTTTGAATACATTATACGCAACGTATCCGTAAGAATAAGAGAAAAAGAATCGGCCAATCGGATTGTTTAAGACTTGGATACGAACCAGTATCTTTCGCTTGTCGGGCGATCGCTTTAAACGTTAACTCGCTTATAGTTACTTTCATTAGACACCCGACTACTGTAACCCTCTTTTGTTTATGGGAACAATTTTTGAATTTGTAAAGCCGTCATTTGTTCTGAGTACAGAAAAAAATGTGTGTGGCAATAGGTTAAACTATCCAAGACCGAGCGACTCTTCTCTTCTTCTCTTTGGAAATATAAATATAAACAACGCAAACGGAACGGCGTTACTTACTTTAAAATAGTCTATCTACAATATGAATGAATGTTATAAATATGGCGAGTTGATTCAACTTTGCACGTTGTTTTGGCAAGCGGTGGTGACGTCTCTCGAAGGCACCGATTGGACCTACGTGACACGAGCAGAAAATAGTCGTAAGTAGTTTTATACAAAATTTTCGGAATTGTCGTCTCTCTGTTATCTATTTCTTGTTGATCCTCTGCCTGCCTACTTCTACTTTGCCTACTCTGTCTTTATGGTGAATCACGTTTCCGATCACTTGAAACCGGCCAGAGAGATGTCATTAGGAGAAAGATCTGAAGCGGGCTAAACGCCGCTTCGTTTCGTTGCGCTCTAAAGAGTGTGTGTGTGTGAGAGGGTAAGAAGGAAAAAGAGAGGGAAGAACGACTCATCGGTAAGGCTACCAAAATGGCGGGCTTGTGCCTTAGCGGGAAACTGACGAGTGTGCTGTCCCTCTAGTGGCGAGGACCGCCACAGATCTATGTGGAAAATGCGTTTAACGATAGAGTCTGAAAATCTTGTTGACAGGATGTTTGAACGGAAATAAATAAAGTGATCGCGTGCGACAGAGCGACAGGACAGTGTGACCGAGAACGATAAGGGCGGCGTGGACGCTCGCGCGAGCGTTTGAGGAATCTTCGGAGCGGGTGAAGTTCAGTTGAGAGCGAGCAGCGGACGAGTGAAGAGCGAATAGCGAAAAAGCGAATAACGATAGTTAGAATTAACAGTGACTGTACTAGTCTGATAAAGTACTGTGGCGGTCCACGCCACTAGTTTCTATATAATAGAAATTCTGACCTATCCCTACCATCCCAGCGTCTAAGGCACAACTCCGCCATTTTGGTAGCCTTACCGATGAGTCCACTAGCAGGCACAGGATGAAACGTTCTTCCCTCTTCCCTTTTCCTTCCTACTCTCTCACACACTCTTCACACAGTCCGGCAACAATTGAAGCGGCGTTTAGCAATCACTTCAGTACATTTATATACATCAGTGAAAGTAGGTGTTATTCCTCCCCGAATAACACAATTTACTTCCTACAAATAGAACGAGGCTATTTGTCGATAACGAGCAAACGATTATCGATTCCCTCTCAAACACTTTCGTACTCCACTTGTGGTTTAATCGACCAAACGTGTCCCTCTAATTCACCGTAGACGAGACGCTACGTATTCCGATTATCGGACAAAACGCTTATCGTCTACGATATAAATGTAAAAATCAGTTTCTTTGATATTCATGATATAAATCACGAAAGTATCCTCAGATTTAATTGAAACTTGGGTTTCCATTTTTCAAGAAACAATCACAATAAATATCGTAAAAATAAGACGAAAGACGTTACTCAGCTGCTGATAGATAATAAAACTATCCTCGTATATTTTAATCAATCATTTATGTTTTAAACGTTATGCACAGAATATTCTGGAATGCGAGCAAGAATCGTTTAAATGTTGAGTCAGGTATTCATCATTCTTTGCCTAATAAGCCATTTAATTTTTAGTTATAATATTTCCCTATTTCACAATCGCCACATCTTACCAACGAAACAGTCATTAGCGTCATCTCTTCGCTTCGTTCTTGCACACCGATCAACATTTCCATTAATCATTGCGCGTTTAATCGTTTGACGTATACCGTCGCCGACAAACAACGATTTATTCACCCTGTTGCAGCCCCGATATATTTCCCACGCACGCGGCCAGTAAAACGGACGCAACAAAGGCGGAAAGACGAGAACGAGTAAACGAAATCGCGCGTACTTCTCTCTGTAGCGATCGCTGTTACTCGAAAATTATTTGTTTACGCCGCCCGCAATATTTCTCGCCGAGCGAGTTACTTCGCAAAATGTGCGTTTAGGAACTTTCCTAACTTACAATTCAATAACAGATATTTAGTTTCTTTTTTCTTTCCTTTTCTTTACGTTTATTCGCGTGTGGATGAAAATTTTTCGAAGCAAAAAGTTAATTGAATTTTTCAAGATTTTTGATTAATCGTATTTTATTATCCTTTGGAGAGATTTGTTAGATACAGTGGTGTAGATGTTTGCGATTAAAGTGCTTCTAGATAGTGTTCAAAGTTGATTGTTGCTTGCTTGATTAACGCGAGTTTCATAGAAATAATAGAAATTATTTGTAAAGGTAATTGCGAAGTCCTCGCGAGAAACTCGTTTAGAAATAAAGAAATTCTATTACCCTAGAAAAATCGAAGGTTAGCAACGCGTTCTAAAACACCAGTCCATGGAGCAGAGTTAGGAAAGCGAGAGAATCCTGGAAACTCGGTGAAGAATTCCGGCGGAAATCCGCGGTGTTTTAATTATACGGCGTAGGTAACAAGACGAAGACGAGGTGCTCGCGTTTCGAGCGTATCCGCTGGCACTTGAAAAATAAAACAACGCCCCGCCGAATGTTTCGCGCTCTAAAATAACGACGGGACCACCTCCTCGCGTGTAGAAAACGGTAACACGGGGCGAGCAACGCCAGCAGCTTTTATTATTCGTCAGCTGCAGTCGTTCGAGCCGGGACCCGAAAGCGTAGAAGACTTTCATGACTGCATTATGCCAGGATGCAATATGCGCATCGGGAGAGTTTACGGGCGCCGTAACGGATAGCGTGTCTTAATGCGCGTTATAAAGTGAACTTTTGAGCTGAATTCCTGTTTCGACCGAATTGACAGACAGCGGTGCTGGTTTTCCAGCTGCCGTTGCAAAAAGTAACGCGGCCAGGGACGACGAAGCCGGTCGAAACGATAATTAAACGGTACGAGGGCAATAATAATTTTGTCCCCATTTCGGACGGTCCTGTCCACGGCGACCAGCCAATTTTTCGTTTAGCTCTCGGTGAACGACGTTTTCAATTTTTCTTTATTCTCGTCCTAGTTCTTTTTCGGGGCCGAAATTGTTTGCTCCTTCAACGACTGACCGATGAAAACCGCGTGGAGTTTGCGAAATTCTTCGCTGCCTTTGTTTTTCGCATTTTGTAACGAAATTGAATTCAATTTCGTGCAATTTTCATTCCCCGAGGTGTAATTAGAGAGGCACATAGTCCTCGTGTACGATGCTCATTCTGAAAGTTGGTGATGATCAAAATATTTCGAACAAAAATCTCGATTTTGATTCTTTTACGAATAAATTTACGTAAGAAATTGCGAGGAGCGTTTCCTTGGGAGTCTCGACGTTAACGATAAATAGATAGAACTGGTAATAATCGCGTGAAAAATAGAACGAAATGGGATGCAGAAATTAGAGGAAAGTAAATAGATCTGATTTCATACGTTATAACAATCGCGTCTCGCCATTTTTATAGATCAATCGCTTTTCCGCGCTGGGTAAAGCATATTGCTCTTTATATAGTTTCTCTCTACCTAACCAGACTCGGAGAGATAAATCGCGATTCTTCAATTTTCGAAAAGCAATTTTCTTGAAATTTTAAGAGAACGAATCAATAGCTGACATGGCTCTGCAAAAATCGTGCCAGCGGTTCTCTTCTATTGGAAATCGCCAACCTTCTCCCACTATTTTTATTCTTCTTCATTTTCATTTTGTTTGTAAAATTTTCTCTATATTTCCTAAATTTCAATCGAAAACAACGTGTATTCGTACACATTAACGTCACGTATGAAAAAACGAATATAGAAAGAGATATTTTTTTATAATATTATATCAAAAATTTGTAAACAATTGAGTTTTATATTTGTCTGTATTAACCTTTTACATTTTCAACTATAGCCACGAGTAATTTTGTAGACATAAAAATAATGTTTAACAAATATATATTGTAATAATTCCAGTACCGCAAAATTTATTGCGTTCATTTTATTTTATAAATACGTTTAGGAAAAATTAACGGAGGGAAGTAGCGAGCGAGACGAAGCATTTTCTACGGAATAAACCTACGAAAGTTATCGAAGGCAAGAAAAAGTTGGTGCTAAGAATGTAATTGCAACTTGGCAACGGTGTCCGACTAGATACGTACTTATCTACTTGCGCCTGAATATGCAAGTTAACACGAATTCGCCACCGTTATTACACGTTTCCCTTCTTCCACCTGAATTCAAACGTTCGGCCATTATCAGATTGTCTTTTTCTGATAAATCCTGGCACGGGTGCAAAGGAATACCGGTTTCATTTTCCCAGCGAGAAAGGCCTACTCAAATCCAACTGTTATTCTACATTTTTTTCTGCGAATCCAGCGATGATTATCCAGTGAGATAGATATCTCACGTTAGTTATCATTTATTTTAAAACGTCACTTCTGAATAAATTAAGGTTTGATTAATTCCACGTGCAAAATAAAACTCGATAATTTCTGTATTACTTGAAAGAAAATCGAAATTAAATTTAATTTGTGACGGTCTTTTAACACTCGCCACTAGGGGGATATCAATCTTAATACACGCAATACAGTTTCCCACAAGTACTCATTCCCTATCCCTATCATCCCCGTGTCTAAGGCAGAACCTGCTAAGAAAAACAAGATTAGCAGGCCTCTTCCCATCGCAAGCATTCAGACACCTAGACGGCGCAGAGTTAATTCAAAACAAGCAAAAGTTGCCATTAATCTACCACTTACAACAAAAAACCATTGATAAAAGAATCCTGTGTAATAAAGATATATCGTGTACTCGCAAGGAGATGAGATTCATCCACAAAGCAACCACGCATAGGACACAAAAACATACTGGTGGTTACAATGAAAGGTGCAAAAACTCAATCAATCGGAATGCAACACAAACATACTTCAGCAAAACTCCAAAAAACAACCGTCAGCACACCAAACGTCAAAGCACACCATCGAATAAAATTGTTATACCATAGTTAGACACTAAACAGATAAAACCATAAGTAAATTTAATGCATACTCAAAAAAGGTATACGAACAGTACGATAAAATATTATAGTAAGATTAACATAAATATGTATGGAAAATTATTACGTCAGAAAAACTAACGAAAACATCCCTATTACATAAGCAATAAGCAATTTTTATCTAATCGATTTAACCAAATGTCGGTAGAGTGCCACAAACACGCTAAACATCTATATTTTCACTTGTATTAATATTAAGTTAACTTTTACACGTTTCATTAAATTTATTTGTACCATATTTGTATATATTATTTTTTTTTTCTGGTACAATAAGCGCTCTGACGTTCCAAAAAAGAGGAAGAGAAAAAAACGGAACCCACTAGATAGCCGTACCGATGAGTCCTTACTCTTTTTTCCTCTTATCCAATTCCTTTTTACCCAAGAATCTATTATTATACAAGAAACAAATATGATAATCGTTGCAATTGATTTAAGATTAAACCTGGTGATGTAAAACGAACTCTAGTAAAAATATGTTGCTGCATAATTTCCAGGTGTGGTATATTTATGTACGTATTTTTCAAGTCGTTGCTATCGATCGCCCACACTTCGCTGCTGACACAGGTTCCCAATGCATCTTGATCAGACTTGATTACCCGACGAGTCGAATTCCAAAAACCCTCTAACTCTGCCAATTTATTGACATCTTCCAACCAGTCACGTCGTCGATCACAAATCGGAGTGAAAAGCGAATTCAACGGAACGTCTACCTTAACTAATATTCACTATTCGTTCGTATGGAATATTTACTTAAAAATGAATTAATGAATATATGAATATAAATTGAATTAAAGCAGAAAGGAAATGACCGTAGTTTGGAGTGAGAATTCTCGAGGGACGTTCAAGTCGTACCTTCTATAAAATATCATCGAGAAGCAAGAGCATTTAGAGGTGCGAACGGCAGTGGCAATTATTACCAGAGACGATGGGAACGTAATGGAAATAGGTATTTAACGGTGAAAGACCATTATACCTCCTATTTAGCGAAGTCTAAATTGGATCCGTCTAAACGCGTCTTGTGACAAACTTAAGCGTATTGAGAACTCGCGTAATGGGGAACCTAATTTTGACACGTTGATTACTCTCCTACGTTTCCTGCTATTGAAATATCAAGTTTAACTATTTGCTCTGTCCCACGTGTTTTCTAACTTTCGATTTCACTCGCTGTATCGATTTATCTTGCGAAAATTGAACAGACTGCCGAATTAACACTTAGAGAAGGAATTTTTTTAAATACAATACATGGATACGTTTAATTTCGACAGTTCTAATCGCTTGGAAGGAATGACCTTTATCGAGGGACAGGATGGAATATTAATATCTCTTCGAACGAATTTCTCACACCGTGTCACACGAGTGTCTCTCCTCGGTTCTAATTCGATGGGTCACGGGTATGGGATTCAGAGTCGCGAATAAAAGACTAATCGGAGCAGGGGAGTGTCGGGATGGGCAGAAGAGAGAGAGAGAGAGAGAGAGATAAGGAGAGCAGATTGTCGGACGAAACGAGGGGAAAAAGGGAAAGCACGTCCCTCGATTATGCACGCTTCCTCGAAGCAAGAACTGGGCTAATGGTTGGTGTTCGTGAGAATTATCGTTGCAGACTAATTGCGACCAATCTGGCAGTCGCCCAACTATTCTCGCTACAGAATAGTTCTATTCGATGTCTCCGTGCGTCGACGAGGAAACGTTTGAGTTCGGAAAAATGACGTCAGGTAAGATTACTCGAATCTCGATAGTTCCCTAGTGTTCTAATTGACAATTCTCGTCATTGGTGAGCTAAGATTGAATCGAACCTAATCAAACTCATGGTTGCATAGCGGTTTGGTCAGAAAAATTTGTAAATCATCGTTTAAAAAAAGATGAAAAAAAAAACAAATTATTACACTAAATGTCCAGTACACAACTGGATACCCTTGTAAAACTCGATCTTTCGATTGCGTTTACTCGACGTCTAAATCTATTCTACGCGATGGTCTTCCGTCGACTTGTCTTGCCCCCGCTGTCAGACTAGCCGCGACGGTCGATTTTTGCGACGAAACAGAGCGGGAGTTCGGCCGAGTTTCATTCGAAAAGCGAGAAGGAAGACCGCGGGAAGTGGGACGGGGCCGGGTAGGAACGAGGAGCGTGGAACTATACGCGGAAATTGCTGCGGGCACGTAACAAAATTTGTCAGGAGATGAGATTTTCAGCGAAGGCAGTTATGTACGCCGCAAGAATGAATGGCCGTCCGGTGGAAAACGAGTTCCCGCGATGCTAACAATAAGAGTCCCGTCCGTTTTCAAAATGAAAGGGATTTCCAAGTAAGTTCTTAAATTTCCGCCACCACGATCCGGTACGCGCGGACAGACGCGAGCCCACCCCGTGGGGATCCGGCTGATAATTATTTCGGATCTCGAGACGGTTTCCAATTCTGACGAAAACGATCGGATCGGATTCGAGTCGCGAAGAAATCGTTGATTTCTCGCGGGCTGTGTTAGGGTGGAGTTCTCGTCCGAAGTTCTACCTTGATCAGCCGCCTTAATGGGTTTCGATGGAAGTTGCGCGCGGAGTGGAATATTGGGTATTAATGTACGTAACGCGCGGTAGCTATTGGCTTGGTGATTGCGTTGAAATATTGCGCCGGTGCACGCTGAGCGTTTGATAATAATCGATGGATATTCTATGGCTAACATGAAACCTTCGCACGTGTCGGTTTAGAGATATCTGGAATCGACCCCCAAAATTTTGTATCAATTATATTTTCTATTTTTATTAGAAAGTAAAGTGACAATTATAAAATATGCCACTGGTGAGATCGGGGAGATATTGTTAAAAATAAGCTCATCAGATGGAAGCAAACTAATTCTATTGTTATGTTTATTAGCTGATTTAGATAGTAAATGTAAATAAGATGGGCAACTGGGTTCTACGTTAGTTAAATGACAAACACGGAAGCTTAAACACTCCGTACTCGATCAATAACATGGACAATAATATTGTCAATCCGTTTTAACAGTTCAACCTCAATCCTTCGATATCAATTGTACACGATCGATAATATCGTCAATATTTGTCGCTATTGACAGTATTATTGATCGTCTACTGACCACTTCAGGCGAATCGAAGTGACTATCTCGTTGCTTCGAAGCAACATTTAGAATATGAAGTGCTTCCATACATTAGACAATCAATTTACTCGTGTTGTTATATTAAGAAGTTCGCAATCGAATTAATATAGAGAATCTCTAAAATAGGTATAATTAATTACATATATCAACATTGAAATGAAATCGAGAGCAAACAAATTTATTATACGGCTCATAATAATAATAATAATAATAACTGCGAGCAGCTAAGATTTTGTATCGATATGCTGACTTGATCAAAAGCTGAGGCATTTCGCAGAATCGAAGCAGAACTTTCGACGAAACAATGCTTCGAGTTGTCAATGAGAAGATTACCCAAGAACATCGACACTCTCGCGCCAAAAGTCATTAAGCTTTATCAGAACTAGTTCGAGGCAGCACTCGAACGAAGATTGAAGACGGTACTCGAGCTTGAAATTTCGGGGCAGCGTCATTTTGCTGCGCCAAGAAGCGTATAATAAAGACTGCGAAAATCAGACAAAATAATGGTACGTTCGCTTAAACTTTGCAAATATGTATAAAGCAACTAATTACTTGTAATCGGTATACAATATTTGGTATAACTTTCTTCATATCCGATATGTGCAATTCTTTTGACAAAGATTTGCATTCTTTAAAATTATATTTTTATTATCTCAACTCGTTAAACGCATTGTTTTTTTTTTCTTTCTACTTTACCGTTAAAATTTTTAGTGACTTCGACGCTACCCTTTCGACTCGAAGTTAAGAACTAAATAAAATTCTAAAATAAAAAATAACTAAAATAATCTCTGTCTTCGTGAAAGACAGAGTAATCTTTTTTTGCGATTCTCTTTTATACTACTAATAGTCGAGATTGAAGGACTTTCTAATTTTTAAAATAAAAAATGTTGTAAGTAATAGTATCACTAATTATAAACACAAAGAGACGTACAAATGATAATATTTATGGAGAGAAAATTTTTTAATCGAATCAGCGTATGATCGAGTTTATTTACTCGTTCGAGTATAGTAAATCCATTTATCGATGAAACTAGTCATAAGCACATTAACATTTGTAGTAATGTCTGATGTATTAGCTTTAGTACAGCTCCTAATAAACATTTCATGTTATTATAATATACCAGGTACGAAGTCTATCATTTATTAATGTACGTGTAATGTGAAACTGAATGCTAAGTATTGTATTATCATGGATATTATTATAATTGACCTCCCTTATTCAGGTTGTTAATATATGTATACTAACAGTAACGCACGATAATGTACAGTACTATTCTCAATCGGAATAAATTCCACGTGTATTCAGCTTTCCGAGTACATTATCGTTACTTCAGATTTGATTAAAGACTCGTAAATGTTGGCTACCCCAACGAATTCATTTTATTTTTTAATTGCTATTCAAACACCAATCTCTGAACTAAAATTTCTCAAAACTGAACTTAAAATTATGTGGTATATAGTTTAAAATAATTATGATTCATTTAAAAAGAAAAAAGAAGAAAACGTAAAAATTAACATTAAACGAAGCATTAAATAAAACAGAAGTCGTTCTACAACAATATAGCTCGCTGTTCCTACTCATCATTCTCGCTAACGAATTGCCCGGGAAAGTACTCGCCGCCCCTTGGGCCTGGCTTTCGTTAAACTTTTCTTTCTATGGCCTCCTTACGAAAATAGACTCTACTTCGTGTTACAAACTTCGATATTACAATTTCGATGCAAGAGCTTAACCAAATTTTTAAGATCCGTAGCAACCGACAGACAGTATTTTGAACGTCTCTTACGAACGGTACCTACTTTTCGATTCCTGGTCTGTACATTAATCAACGACAAATCTACCAACATCGGGAGTCGCTAATTAAATTTCAAATATTCCGAGCTAGCATGTGCAGGAGGTCGGAAGCGTATCGATATTCGTGTTACTGCTCGTCTCGATCGACCGTTTGCTTTTTCAACTGCTCGTCGCCCAACGGTTTGAACAATTGCCTATCGCCATCTCGAACGCAGTCGACATCTCCCCCGAATATACATTTCGGTTCATATTATATGGCTCTTACACATGGAAAACGTGCTTTCAGGTATGAATTTCGATTGTCAATATATTTTATTATTAGAAAACATGGAAACGGTACGACGATAGCTACGATTATTTTTAAAATGGTATCTAGCTTTTTTGTATTTGATCCAGACGCTCGACAGAGTGAAATTAATTGATAAAAAAGATAAAAGACAAGGTATCGGGTTTCACGAGTCTTTAGCGGATCCCACGGGGCGACATTGTCGAGTTAAATTTATCCCCCATAACGTTGACACACGTTCAGCGTCAGCACGAAACCCAGTCACGTCCTGAATGCACTTTTACATCATAAAACACCCGTAAAAGTAGAGACGTCGTGCCGGTTGGTGAAACCGTGCTCTCTCTTTAGCTTTTCCGCGGTTAAACAAACTGCGCTACTGGTTCGTACATATTTTATCGCGATTCCGTTGTCCTCTTGACCGATCGGAGAAAATGAGAACGCGCTCGAAAATACAATCCAATCGCGTACGAATTGAATCCGTGATTTTCGTTAACGTTCCAACGCGAACGTTTCATATTGACATTGACGTGTGTTACGGAATTGAATTTATGGTTGCTAGGTGCACCACGAGGACACCATCGTTCCGCGATTTAATGGTTCGATTTATTTATTCCCGGAAAAATTGTTACGCGACTTATTTATTTGTTAAGATTACCATACATATGTTTCCGTAAAACGCGTAACTTTGTTCCGATGAGGTTTTTCACACAGAACCGTAATTGACGGAGATGTTTAGATATTCCTCCTTAAAAGCCTCATCCTCCATAATTTTGCGGTTATGTACAATTGCAACTGTACGTTCTTCTAAAAATGAAACAATATCAGTCTTCTTGTATAAATCGATTATTTTATTTCTTCTACGTATCTATTCGTTTATCGAATAAATATTTTTGTTTTTCAATTGATGGATATATAATTTATATAAAAGATTTGGATAATAATTAATAACGAATCGTGCTAAATTATAGAAATATGGAAAACAGAAGGGTAGTTAAAAGTAACGTAGAGATCGGCAAGGTTCCGACTGAAAATGCATCGGAAAGAACCCCTTCGGTCCAGTCATTGGCAAGATGAAACGATTGCAAGTCGAGTAGCTGTACGATAAATTTATGCGCGGCCAGGGCTCGCATGGCTGTAAAAGTGAACGCAATTTGTCGGGTCGCGCGCGCGACGTCCTCTCGAGAGGGTTGCATATACCCCCGCGATCGTACGCGCGCAATTGCGACTCACAGCTGCACCAGGCAGCTACGAAACCAATTACGGAACTGCGTTAATCTCTTCGATGTGTCGAGGAGTCGATGTCAAAACTTTCGACTAGTTTATTCACTTGCGACACACCGTTTACGCGTAGACACACCTCTTACTTCTATCAAAATTTATTCTATCTACGTGTCCTACTCTTGATTTATATGGACACGTACATTTTAATTCGTAACGTAGCTAATGCCTATTGGCTGTACTCATTGTCCCGTGACACCGCGTACATTAAATTATTTAATTCAACGTACTACTAGCGTGTATTAGATCCGATGTCTTCCGCATCGCACGACTGCTATTTTAAACCGTGAACGTATTCAGTCGGTCTACAATACCGTCCTTTTTATCGCGAGACATTTAATTGAATACCGGATTAATGTTACACTCGTAGCTAGTGCACGCGTTCCATAAAGCTGTATAGTCTGTCACGAAGTAGATAGTAATTACATTTTTTGAAGTTTAACGAACGGAAATGAGGACAGCGTGAATAAAATTCTATAAAACTCCATTTGCTTTTGGTATTATAATGTATATAATGAACAAAAATTACCTACGGAACGTAAACTAAACGAAAAATTCTGCTTACTTAACCAACCTTAATGATAAGTCTCAGCCATTAATTTTTTTCTCGACTTCGCTGTGGTTCGAACTTTGTACCCAACCACTTTTGCGTCTAGATTTTCTCTCTCAGCTTTTCCCGGTCACCAAGAAACGCGGTCTACGGCATGTTTGCATCGCGATTAATTTGGTAGAATTTCGCCAGCGTCGAAATAGCGTTGGTCTCCAAGCGTTTCCCGATCGTATCTACCTTTTAGTCTCGCGTTATATCCACCTAAAGCAACCGAAAAAAAGCGAAGGGAGAAAAACGAGAAGAGAGAGTAGAAAAAAGAAGTGGAAAATGTTTTTTTTTCACCCGCACAGAGGGTCTGTCGGTTAACCGAGATGCACGGTCCTCTGGATAATTGAAACTCCCGTATGATACGCAAGATGAAAAGAAAATAATTATAAAGGCTGGCCGGCGCGTAATTCGATTGTACCACTCTTTTTGACTGGCGAAAGTAAATTGGAAACACACGAAATAAACCGCCCTTGACTTCGTAACGGGGCTCGTCCTGCAACGAGTTTTAATAGGAAATTCGTATTTCATGCAGGATTATTCAATTTCAGGATATTCGATCCTTTGAGCAAATAACTCGGAATCTGTTTAACGCTGGATACGACTATTTTTCGGAGAAATGAACATTTTAATCGTTTACCATGGAAAAGTAACGAGAAATAAGTTTCGTCGATAACGAAAGGATCGAACGATTGTAACAATTTTCGATTATTTTAGAGTATAAAAATCATTTCTAAAAAATTTGTTACACAATTTCAACAATAAATGAACAAAATCTAAAAAGAAACTACCAAGCGATAAACTATTCACCAACATGCAGCTCTAAAGCGATCTGCACAGAATGATACGATTTCGATGAGCACAACAACTCGTCCACCGTCCGCCAAGAAAATCAAAGCGACGAAACAGCGAATAACAACAAGCGTGCGAGCAGTCAATTACAATACCCCGGTGTCGCGACGTTACGTTATCTCGAACGCGGGGTTTGAATACAAATCATTCCGCGGATTAGAGGATAGACCGTGCGCACGTGCGCGCACGGTGTACAGAGACGCACAGAGGCACAATTAGATCTTGCGGTGGCAGGAGTCAGCCGGTCACGGAACTGCCACAAGGAACTGTGCTAATCCCTCCGCCGCGCCGCGGCGGAGCGTCGTTGCGGAGCGTCGTTGCGCCATCGTGTCACTAGCCGCGATGTTACCCTACTTCGGCGATCGCCGTCGAGTTTCAACAACTTAGTTCGCCGCCACGGATCTTCGGATCTGTTTGACGGGAAACGGTGTCCGCCCGGTATCGTCACCGCACACGCGGTCACGGCTTTACCTTTCCGTTTTAGGGTTACACCAACCCCTTCCTCCTTTCGCGCGTGATTCGCGTCGCTCGATTCGAATTCGGTGAACGGTTATCGATTACCAGCTCGGTTGTCTCCGGTGGGATTACGAGGAGTTTAGGAGTTGTTAGAAGTCGGCGATGACCTTCGAAGGTGCAAGTGTGTACGTGGGAAAAGTGAATATTTTTTTTAATCTCTACGAAAATCTGATTTTTTTTTTTTTTTTTCCGGAAGTTGAAATATATAATTGTACGATTTTATCGCAGCTTTAGGTATTATTTTAAGTCAGATATTGAAACAGTAAAACAGTGTATATTATAATGTACGTCACAGTTTGAGGTTAATTTCCTATGAAATTGGTGAAATTGTAGCTTCGAGTCACTCTTGTGAAAAAGCTTCAAACGTTATCTGAAATCAAGTAAATGATAGATTCGTAGCGATGAAATAGTTCCAAGTTGGCTGAATCCAGGTAACTCTTGAATGTAATATGTACGAGAGTGAAGGCTGGTTTGCGAGATGCCGTTTGAAATATTTAAGCAATTCTGCCTGAAACGGTGCGGTGCCAATAATAGTCCTCTAAATAAATCACTTGTATCGTCAGAACTGACGTCAGAGTGACGAGCGATCGATTCCTCTATTCTTTCATACGTATCGATTATCTCTCCAACCCGAGATTCACGCTGACGTACACATAGCCGCAGAATTTCGTAAACACGAAATTTACAGCGATGCATAACGCGAGATATATGCGAGGCACGAGCGCGAAGTGGGACACTTTTAGGATGTCGTAATCAAAAAACGTTCTCGACGAGCATCTCTTTCGGCGAGCGGTGTTATTACTCGGCACGCTTATTTAGAACTGTCAACGGCTGGGCGCGAATGTCGCGTTATATTTTTCGCATTTCTGTATATTTGCACAGTGTCTTGTTGTTTTTAGCAGCGGCGTTCATCCAATTCATTTCAATCTCAGTGGCCGTGGCGCTAGAGTGCAAATATTGAAGCTGGCGCGATGACACGTGCCGTTTGTTAGGTATCGCGGGGCTCCATGTATCCTTTCAATTAAAATGAACGCATGTCGAACAATGGACGTGCTCAGAAGTGTTCTCCCCGTCTCCCCGCCCCACCTCTTTTCTCACTGGAATCGTTCTATTTGTTTTCGACGTTTATCCAATCATACCTTCCTGGACCACCACCACCTTCCCAGCCCCCATTTTATTTGGAGAGTTCGTACCGCTTAATTGCTCGAAATCGGTGATTGGAGACGATAAAATACTGAAACGATGTCGCGCGAGGACGCGCGTTGTTTATAGTTTTCGAAATTGCAAAAAAGTAAGAGATATTTGCATATTTTTTCATAATTGGATATACAAGGCAATTATCTTATTGCATATTTGAAATCTATATTCTTTTATAATGAATCCTGATCCATTCATTAATCTGTTCAGTAGAATTATTTTCAAATTTAACCAAAGGAAACATTGAAAATTATTAGAAGAGAACATGCTTCTTAAGTGGCGAAACGAGGTGCAAGAAATATGCAATAAATAATTAAGATGACTAAAATAAATGAAAAGAGAAATCCAGTAGAGCGAGTAGATACACGAGTTATTAAATCACGAAATTACTTAGGTTAACGAACAGCTTGAAAATGTAAGCAATTCTATTTAAGTAATTTTCATTGCGTTTGTGCGCATCGTGTCATCGAAGCTTCCTCGCTTGCTTAATGTGCTCAAAAATTCAACTACAAATAACACAGACGCGCACACAGTTGTATCGTAAAAAACGTAGCAAAAATCCCGTACGGCTTTCCCATCGGTCTGCCCGCAAACAAAACGAAGCTGACGAGCAACCGAAATCACCGCATCGATAACGTCTCCCGCGCTATTTCTACTCGGTGAACGACTCGAAAGGGTTCGAGGCGGCGTTGGCTGAGAAAAGAAGGCAAGAAACGAGTCGGCAATTCAAACAAAAGAAGTGAACTACGCCGTGGATTCGCAAACGTCTCGGCGATCGGCACAATATGACTTTCCGATCTCCGGGCGACTTCTGTCACGGGTTAGGAAGGAGAGGAAATAAGTACTCGGGGAGTTCTTTGCCCGTCCTGGGAGGAGCATTAACGATCGGAGGTAAGTCGATAAGAAGACTTCTGCGAACACGATGAACGAAAGAAATTTCGAACGACTTCGTCCCTGGTTTTTTATTTCGGCGCCTTCCGTATCGCGCGTCCATCAAAAGCAGCGGATGCAGATGGCGCGGAGGAATCAGAGTCTCCGTAACAGCCTGTTTACTCTGTGCGCTATCCTCCGAGGGCTGGTTAAACAGCCTTGGTTAACAGCTCGAAACGCGGCGATCGAGATCGGTGTGTTTGCTCTTTGGATTAATTGGATAAGAACCAGGTCGGCGGATCGCCGGTAAAACGTGCGTAAGTGCGGGAAGCCATGTAATCGCTGACAAATGGCCGTTCAAGATTGACTTGGGAACTCTGGTTGTTGGTGTCGTTTCCGATCATTTATTCGTGACCTTTACCACTGTTGGATTCTGTTGGATGGGTCTAGCTCGGTGAAATAAGGTGTTTCCGTTAAGGGATGTATGTTCACGAAGAGATCGAGGTATATCACATAACCTTGTATGAGTTTTCTAATTTTCTTCAAATGTAATAAATTATGTTGCGTAGTAAATGAAAATAAATGTTGGAACGATACTAATTTGTATTTTTAAAAAACATTAATTGCGTACAACGCGATGGGAAGAAAGTATATTATTTCTAAACATGTAAATGCTTGTTTACAGGTACGATGAGAGTAACTGAGAGCACTTAAAATAGACGAATTGAATAAATCTCGTTAAAAGGTTAGGTTATTTTCCATTCGGAGGAATGCTTTCGCGCAGTTTCTATAGGCAGTACGTAAGTTGCGATACGCCGGAATGGGTGTATCACGTGCGATGGACACGTTGTGACATATTGCGGCAAGACGTGTGTTCATATGACATAATAGCCACCGACCATCCAATTTGCCAGTTGACAGAATAATATTTTTAATGCCGGATATACGAATATTATGCTAGAAATTCAAACTGCTGATGCGCAGACAATTGGCGGTTTAAAAACTGACGCGCGCATTCGGCACGTAAAAAGAGTCCGATAGGTGAAATTATAGCGTAAATTTGAAATAATAGATACTATTGAAATATGCACTTTCATAGTAATCTATCTTCTTCTTTACTTTTTGGTAAACTTTGAAGAGAAATTCAATATATTCAAATTATAGCAACAAAGCAATAAGCGTGTCGCTGATTTGTTGCAAGAATGGTCATAACTCAAATAAATCGAATGGGTACGATAAAAACATAGCCGTATAATTCGAAATGAAAGACGGATTCTCGTCTCTTCTTGAGCACGCACCACAGTGTGATATCACCACAGGGCAGCATAATCGTATCAGCGTGTAATTAAATTGAGACGAAACATACGAAATTGGCTAAAGACCCAATTCAACGAACCGACAATGCCGGCCATTTTCAAGTGTAGCTGCGAAAGATTCAGCCTGAACTAATCAAAGAATCTTTTCTAATTCGATTCGTAATCAACGGATTTCCAATGAAGTTCCTTTTGGGGGACTCTTTGTTCCGGGAAACAATGACGATTGCCGGTTAACCGTAAGGAAAGAAATGAAGGGATGAGAAAGAGGGAGGGAACTCCCTCGATCAGCAAAATCCTTCGTCGAATTGGTGCAAGATGTTAGCACCGCGTCCGACTCGATGACATCGAGGTATTTTGTTGACGATTCGTCGATTAACGGGTGAAATGCACGGGGCGAATCGCGCTCGATGACTTTACACCGTCGTCATACCTGACTACGAAGAACCTTGAGATGCACGGGTACCGTTTCGGCTAGCCGGGTATCGCGTTTCCATCTCTGTTTCGCCGAATCGTTGCTAGATTCGGGGATTTAGGGGAATTAGGTGTCTGAGATGTGGATATCGCGGAATTTGGGTTGCGATTTTGAGGGTTGCCCGGGGATTTCGAAGATGCGTCGGATATAGTGGGTCAGATTATGATGGCTATGGTCGTTAAGGATTTTGAGGGTTTGCGCGAAACGAAGGAAGGGAAATATACCGATCGTTTTTTCAATTTATTTCGTAGCAAATCCAGTGAAATGATTTTTTACAATTAATCGAATACCGGATATGATTTTTTATCATTTAAATACGATTTTCTATTATAATCTACTGAATCAAGTGAACGAGTGTTTTCGGAGATTGAAAAAAATAGATATTTAAAACACTGCTATTTCTTTAATTTTATCATTAATATTTTTAACGCTTCCCTCGCACAATTTCTCTGATCGATTGCATCGTACAGTAGCGTAAGGGGAACTTTGACACTCTCGATGACTATAGAAACGTAACTCTGTGCTATTTATTGTATTTGAAACGTTGTATAATTTTACTATACATCCATTTAATAAATTTTGTGAAATTTGAAATTGGTTTGCCATTATCGATATATACATTTTCCCAGGAGCAACAAGATAGTGGAAAACGATTTCGAGATATCGGATTTAATCGAATCCCGTGGAGAGGACGCGTAATAAGAAAAGATTTTGAGCGTCTCTTCCGTGGCCTGTCACCGACATTGTCCAAGCGAGGCAATTGGCCTTCGATTTGCCGGCTGTTCATCATTTCACGTCCCTTTCGGTTAGACGCGACCCTCGACCAGGACTTTTCTCGCATCGGGACAAATCACCGCCGACAGAATGGACGCCTCGAGTGAATAAACTGACCAATCACGGCTAATGGGACAATCTCGGTCCGTTCGGTCGTTACGAATCCAAAGACAGTCGTTAGTTCTTCCTTCGACTGGTAAGGTTTGTCCCAGTTGCCCTGACATTGGGAACATCGTCGTTCCGCTCCTTTCCTGCATCTATCATCTCGCGAGAATTATTTATTCTTATGTTGGCGATTTTTTTCAAACTCGAGATTAAAGTGTCGAGATTAGGTATATAAGAAATTTAACTCGGGTAACTTTGGAGCGTCTTTTTGAATTTCTAGTATTTGGTTGTAATATTACAAACCATTATTAAATGGTATTATCGAAGCAATATTGATAATAACTGATGTTGAACATTGATAATATTAAATTTAACCGTTATTGGTAGTTTCCACGAACAAAATTGGGAAATCGAGTCTTCGAGCAAAGTTTGAATAAGCAGCATAGTTTCACGAACGTTCAAAATTTTTCGAGACAGTCCCGACTTTATTCAAAGGCGACTCGAGACGTCTATTTGCCGCGAATTGAGTTATTCTGTCCTGATTCGTCCCGAATTGAAGTCTCAGACTTCACGACCGAGGAGGAAGAAGAAGAAGAGCAAACGTCATCAAATTTGCATGGGGCTGGTCCCGAAGACCGTTCCAAATTTAGAAGTCAGATATCCGATCATTTCTCGTTGACGTAATCTTCTGAAACCATCGGTCCTCTCGTTAAAGGATTCAACTAACTAAAGACCCACTAATTTTTCGCTAAAAACCTTATCCAGCAACCGAGACAGACCCGCTAAAGCCAGACACTCGCCACTTTCAAATTAATTTGGTGTTTCTAGGGTGGAAACATGAAAAGCCACGGGCCGAAAAAAGCGGGAAACGAACGGGGGAAGGAAAAACGAGCAAAGAAGAATTAGAGAAAGGGAGAGAGAGAAAGGGGGAAAGGGTGGAAGCGGAGAAAAGGTTAAAGCAGTCGTTGACCTTAATTACACTGCAATCAAAGTCTACAAAGCCGAAGTGTCGCGGTGCGAAGTTCGTTGCGCGATCGAAAGGAAAGGATTTTTTGCGGGACGTCGATTTCCTCTGGCTCCGATCTGGGGCAATCGGGCGCTTTGATCAATCCGACGTGGCGGAAGTGCACTCTTCGGCGAGGAAAAACGGTGCTGGCAAACGGACGAGAAAGGAAATGAGCCTAAATTAATAGGTGTTCGCCGGCGAGGCTGACTTCGCGTCGTTCCGCTTGCCCGCTGTGAGGGTAAGTTGCTCGCGGACGAGATATTGCCGTGGACAGTCGCCGACTTAGCGAAATGGATACTGTTCCCGGAGGAACTCGCGATTTTTCACCCAAAGAGTAATTCTTCCTATCTTCCTTTATCGACGGAGTCTCTAGGAGGTAGCGATTTCTTCCCTACTTTCGCGGTTTGCTTCCTTTTAATATACATAGAGAACATTTGAAAAATATTTCTGGCGTTTCTTTAATTAAGTATCCTGCTTTCATAGAGCAAATTAGATTAGTTTCTTGCAAACATGTTTTCAAGCTATGCAGGAATTCCTGTTTACAATTTGCGTCGCGCGGTATATATTTTTACTCTTGCAAAGTATTGCGCCGAGGTCGAAAGTCAATTTCGATAAATTTGCTTTCTTCAAACTTTGCCACGACTTCTGTATGCGAAAACGGCAGGTTGCACGACATTTCAACGAAACAATTTTAATTATTGTTTCGATGAGAAAAGTTTGCGAACAAAGAAAAATGAACGAACAACTAACAAATTAAATAAGAGAATGAAAATAATTCAGGAATAATTCGATCCGATAAATATTTCACATTTCATTGTGCGCTTAAAATGTTTCGAACACTTGGCTAATGAAATACTTAGGGAAAAATAAAGGAAGAACGTAAAATATTCCAATAAATAAAGAATTCGAAAATAAGGAAAAAAAGATGGGCTGCTTCGTATCGTGTTTAAGTTGATCTCGCGGACTGTTTTGGACCGAAATTATATCGTCGCACGTTGAAAGTCTATCGATTTCGACTGTTGACCCGTTAAATAAAATTCACAAACAAAACCAGCCTCCAGCTGCGATATTCGCGTTGATGCAACGTGGAAGCTCCCCTAACACGAGAACGTGGTCACATTTCACCGCGAAACGTCACGGCTATTTTAACCGAAAGACAGGGTGAAAAATACTCAGCCGGGGAATTCTCTTTTTACGTACTGTCTACCAGCTAAGAATCGTATAATTTAGCGCGGAGATTCCAAGACATTAAACGTAAAAAATTCACCGCTCGAACGGTAGTCGAGAACGTACGCGTGGCCGGCGATAACAATGAATTTCCAAAACAACAACTCAAGGGTTGGCGGTCCGAGATGGTAATAATTTTTTTCCTTCGCGTGCTTTCGCATGAATGTAAAAGAACCGCATAAATCGTGACGGTATCTCCGCGAAGGAGACCGGTAGTTAAATTCCCTGCAGATCCCGTGGCTGCTTCCGGTATCGCAAATGCATCCCCTTGGCCTACCCAGGAGCTACGCGACTAAATTAATATCCGTTTACGGGATAAAACGCGAGCCAGCTTAAAATTACTATAATACTGTAATAACGTTTAACAGTTGATCATTTTTATACTTATTACTTTCAATTTACCGCGTACTCTTTAATCGAGTTTCCCGTGTGTAATTATCTTGCTACATGAGCATAGCATGACTTGTTTCAACAGTCGCTGTTAAATATCATTTTTACATCGAGATTACGTCACGCGTTACAGCAAGACGACGTCGTAATTATTAAAAATTTTCTTTCGCAAATATACCCTCGTAAAACCCTTATTCAAGACTCGCTAATTTCCAATCCCCATTAAACATCCAGTTAATAAAAGAGCTCGTTGCCTGGCGCGCTCTATAATGTCAGTACGGAACGGCTGCGAGACGATGTTATCGTATCGCGGTAATTAAAGTGTGACCGAACGGAATTATCGAAATGTCGCTAGCAGCCCTCGAGGAACAATGCCCCCGTGGCCTTTCACGGTGCCGTTTTATATATTTTCGCTCCCTGTCAATAAACGTCGCGCCTCGCGTCGTTTCCGCTTGTTTTTCATTTTCCTCGCGAGTTGGACGTCGCGCGGTGATCACTCGCCGACGCATCCGCGAGTCGATGCGTGCTCGTTCGACGAATCAACGTTCAATCGTGACCGACTTCTCGCGCTGAATGACGCGTCGAGCTTTTTTCTTATTTCTTGCCGCGTTCGAGTGCTTTCGAGTATAGACTCTGTCGTGGAAGACAGCGACGGCTTAGGTTCTTTCGTTTTAAGAAGGAAGAGATATTTTCTCTGACAGAAACTTTGAAGATATTAATTCTGGATCCTGAAAAAAGTTTAGAGAAAAAATGTTAAATACCGTACTTTCTCGATAAGAAAAGAAAAAAAAAGAAGGAAGTGAAATGCGATATAAAACTGGTGATAACGGTTAATTTCACCGCGATTCAGAATTATCTTTCATACTTCGCACTCTAAATGGCCACACTTTCGGAAAATGATGAAAAATCGCAAAGGAAAGCCGGATAATTGGTCTGGGTAACAATCGTGAGTGCGCCACAAGGTTACATTTATCGAGGGTATGGATCAGCTATAAACCCCGGCAGCGTATTTAAACCGTTAGTAGCCGAAAGATATGTAGTATCGAGTTTTCGTACGTGGACGATTTTCCGAGGAAGCTTTAAACGAACCTACGAATTTATCGCGCCGCCGTTTAAAGTAAGTCGGGGTAAAACGTTTTTAAAAACGCTGATACTCGGCAGCATTTCATGACCGACATCAAATCGAGCGCTGTCGTTGCCAACCAGAGATCATTGTGAAATATCTATCGCGAGATGAATCTTCTTGAAACCCCTTGGAATTCGCTTCCTTTTTTTTTTTTTTTTTTTTTTAAATTAACACTTTCTCTTCCGACAAAAGCGATTTATGTTTCTTTGCATTTATTATAAATGGCTGTCGCATTTTTCGTTTTTATTTATGAAACAATATTGACCGAATTTCTTTGTTTTCGAGAAGATTCTATGTCGACGCAGAGATACGTTATTTAAAGAAAAAAATCGAAGTTTTGAAATATTAAAGTATTATTGTGTTTACACGGTGTATCGCGCAATATTTTCACGAAAGATCGAGTTTTTCCGCAAACAGTACGTGTAATAGTATAAACACGGAGAACAAAGTTTGCTCCAATTTAATTTTTGAATATACATAGACGCCAATCGCTATGGTTTTATTTATTAAACGAAGTTGAATTTATACGAGATACGAATACGAAACAAACGATTGATTTGCACACGGAGAAATATTGATGCAGCCGGCAGAGAAGGTATAAAAAAATTTTCTTTTCACATTTACAATATCAATTATTTAATACCAGTTCACGGTTCACGTGTGTATTGTCAGATATTATTAGCAGATAAACCCTATATTAGAATGTGGGTAAGTGGTTAAGCGAATGAAACAGGTGAGGTATAAACTTTACAGGCGTTATAAGCGTTAGACTATGTGGATACGACGCCCTAATCTTTTCTCGTCTATATAGACCATAGACATATCAGAGTAGACTACTGCTGCATAAAAGTATTTCTCTCTCTGTTTAGCCGCGATTGCAAATTAACGAGCACTAACGGTTGCGCATCAACGCTAATTATGCTCAAGACAAGGATAGTAATCCCTTTATGCAATTTTCTCTTTTTATTCCTACATCGCATCCACTTGTACGACACTTCTTATATGTCTATAATATAGACCGATGAGTACTAGTGCTCGACTCCCACTGCGCCCTGTAAGGGCAGCACCTATTCAAACTCTTATTCTGTTATCTTCACGAATTTGGTAAGCAGATTTGAAATCTGAGATACAATGATTATTAAGTTAAAGATAGCGTATTTAAATTGTTGAAAAGTAAGACGCGAATCGAAAATCGGCCATAGTGGAGGACCAGAATGTTGGATATACTTGAAAAATATTTTTTAAATGTTTCTCAAGAACTGAAAATTCCTCTGTGTATATTAAAGCAAAGCAAATCGTCGTACCAGAATTTTATAAGCAGAAACTCTGTTTCGTTGCGATTTATATGACGTTAGAAACAAGGTGCAGAACCATTTTTAGATGATACACGCAAGATTATATTTAATTTTTGAGTATGTTGAGTATTGAATTCTTTGAAAACAATGTTCTCTTTTTTATCAAACACTAAAAATGAACGCACGATACACACGTATGTAAAATTCATTAATTAATTTAGGAAAATTGACTGTTCGTTACTGATTTCTATAATTTACGAAGTACGAAAGAATGATTAACATTTAAACCCCGACCACTTAATCGTTCGACGGGCCATCAGTGTGAAAAATATTCTTCCTTGGGAAAAGCACAATGCGACCGCGTTGCGCTCTTTATCAGCCGACAAAGAGCTCGTCCGGCAAGTTATAAATTGTATTAATGAAAGGACTATTAATTATAGCAACGATAATTAATATTAAAACGTAGTCGCGTTGACGAGGCCTCTCTTCGTCTCTCCACTCCTCTTTAACGCTGAAAATCTGCTTCGTATAAAGCTACTTCACAGACACGACGCAACATAGGAAATCGAACAGAAATTTTATTCGTTTCCTAGCGTGCGAAATTAACGAATCGAAAGATTTTCTACTACGAAATCGTTCTCAGTTTCAGTTCTGATTTAGCATAGAAATAGTTTCACAGATATCACGAGTGTATTTCAAAATTGAACGATTCAAATAAATTTTGCATAAGAAATTTTTCATTTTTATTATTACCAGCAATTCATCGTATTCTTCGAACCTCCGTTTTATTCCTATTCCCAATCGAATCACAGTTCTATTCGAATCTTCGACACACTCCAGAATAATCATCCAAATCTCGAAGCGAATTCGACTCGCTAAGAAACCGTCGCGATAATTTATTCCTCGTTCAATCTGGTAGTCGCTAAAATACGATTCCTGACAAATCGACGCAATGGAAACAAAAATGGAGCGAAAGGAAGCAAAAAAGAAAGAAACAGAGGGATGGAAAGGCAAATGGAAAGGTGGAAAAAAGGCCAGTGGGGAAATATCCAGCGAACGAGGACGTGGCCTCGCGCGGAACGTTGCAACATCCGATTCGATTTAAATTGGCATTTACTACACCGGCAAAATAATGGCGGTGGCTTTTTTATCGGACAATTGAATGTTCATTAACGTATCAGGCGTCAGTCGGAGCGGCGCAGCTGCTGCCCGCTCGCCCCGTTTGTTCTCGATTATTTCGTCACCGACCGCGAATAATAATATTAATGGCCACCGATCGCGTCCCAGCGATATCGCGCGGGCTGGTTTTCAACGCAGCCGCTGCTTCCAACGTACCCACCGTGCGCAATTGATCGACCTTGATATACAATATTTATTAGCCAACTATTGCCGTGCGCTGCTTGAACAATTGCTCGCTTACGCGAGGGGAATAAAAGTTCAGCTTTCAACTACGTGTTAACGTTTCTGCCCTCCATTTTTTCCGTATTTCACTACTTTGATAGAAAAATTCCATTCTTCGTAGAAAAATAATTTTAGAGTTCAAAATGACTGTAATTAATTTTATTTGCGTATTATTTTGCGTATCTAATTAAGCATCTATGGATAATACTGAATTATAAAAAAATATTCATAATATTTTTTATCGTAAAACGGTGATTCTTTCCTCTACACAGTGAGAATTGAGCTCATTATCTCGGTATTTAATAACTTTTCATTCTTCGTCGATCTACCCAATTATTTTTCAGTTTCGCTTGGTTTTCCCATTGAAAACTCCCATTGAAAACGATAATTGGATTAAGAACGAAAGCAGATAAAGATTGAAGAGAATCGTAAAATGTAATTATTAATCGGAAATAATTTTTACGAACATTAAGCGATTCAAGAGTAGGAAGAGAAGCTTGAGAAGTTCGTTCGTCCGCCATTTTCTTGCATTGTACCCGCGGAATCAAGACGAACAGGATACGCAATTCGCCGTATGATGCATTGTTATCCACGATTCGTATTGACACGAGAAAAATTGCGCAGAACACGGAATATGCAGTCTTCTTGCCCTTCGCAAGGAATTACATTCATCCACTTATTCTGCTCCATTATAAATTCCATTTAGGGAGCAACACGGGGCGAGTCTAACGAACATAATAAAACAAACATCACCGGATCGAGAGACTGTCTTTTTCATCTTTAAATATCAATTCTATCCGCCCTGCAGCTAGCAAGTGAACGTCAATCCACTTTTGTGGACCAAAATGGAGAACGTTTGCTTTTGAAAATTTGTTTATTTAACAAAAGATATTACTCAGATGGAATTGTATGTTTTTCTGCTTTGAAATTTAAATATGAAATAAGTGAATTTTTCATCTTTTTGTACACGTCATGCATTTCCTCTCTCACTTTTTATTTTATCTGTTTCTTTTTAATCTTTTAGCAACAGTGTGGCACACAATAGCATTTCGTGAAATTTTCTGAAATAATAAAGTGACACAAAGGAGCGAATAAAAAAGAAAGCAGACTAAAGCAATTAATTAAAGTTAATTTTTAAACTTTAATTAATCGTTTGTAACTCCGAAACATGAATTTCTCCCACCCCCTACGTTTTCTATGTATTTTTTATACTGTGTATTGTAGGTTACACGTTGCGCGAGAGTAATTGGTAACAAAGATAAGAGACGTTCATCAATTACATCCAAGCTTCAACGCGAGCGAGAAATATTTCTGCATCTATCACATCCACGTTTACACGTGAAAAATTGTGCTGATATTTGTACAGAGCCACCCGTGCGCGAAAAGTATTTATATTTCATATCGCCCGGTTTTTCCTCACCAACTTTTCTCTCGATGATCGTTCTATCGTAATAAAAAAAAACGTTTTCCGGGAAATATCTTTTTTTCTATTTCTACACGTCGAACCACCCTCTTGACAAGAGGGGATGTGAATTTGAGAATTTAAAAAATGTTAAAAGAACAATTCACTTTACAACGAAATTTATTTTATATACGTAGATCTATATCTATGTAGAGATATCGACGTTTAAAGGCAAGCGTAATTTTTAATGGCTCCTCGCTGGTCCACTCGCGTTTCCGTAATGACCCACCCTCAGCTCATCACGTTTGCGGTGGACACGGCAATCGTCTAGTCAGCGTTTCGCTGCTATCGCCATGCATTATGCGTACGTGTACCTATGTACAAAGAGTAACGAGTCACGATTCCATTTCTGTTTTAGTACTCCTTATACTTTACGTGTCTCCCCTGGTGTCAACAGTTTTGGATCGATTGATGTATCAACGTGTCTTTTCTTTCTTCATCGATCGAATTAACTAAATTCTAATATTAAGTTTTGATTTTTTTTTATTTCTTTATCGATACTGTCATTATAATTCTTCAATTTCATCGATAAATTGAAAATATTTATTCTTATTATTAACAATTTTCTTTGCTAAGAGTTGGAAATTTCTAAATACACGTCAGAGTTTATTATTATTTATTCTTTCTAAAACTTTCTAAAACTTCGCTCGTACTTTTTTTCTCGAATTTTCCGCTGCGTTGGCACACGTTAAAAGGATTTTCATCAATTCTGATTAATTACGCAGCGTCGCCCCGTTAATTATGGAAACTTCAATAGATTAGACGCAACCGCTACCGCGTATCGTAAGTGCTGGACAATTACTAATTTAATGGAAACTAGGTTTCCATTTAATCCACGTGACCGTACTTGTACGGTGCATTAAGAGAATTAAATTCCCGCCTCTGAAATATGAATGTGAAAACAGTATTATTCGTTCAATAAAGTAAACTCGTTCCATTTCGACTATACTTACATTCACATCGCGTTGGATATATCTACTTCGGTGATAAACTGCGTCTAACTTATTTAACAATTTAATACTATTCACGTGAAGTTCGTTTAAGTTATTGTAAAAAAATTACGTTATCGTTGATATAATTAAAATAGTTTTCCGTTACCGATACTGATTCGCAATAGCTAATAGTTAACGATGACTAAAAAGAAATGTTGTTACAAGTAACGATAATAAAAAAATGTCGAAGATTCATATCGGTTATTCTAACAACTAAAACGTGTGGAAAATAGTAGGTCATTCAAATGTTAAAAATTTTAAAACTTGTTTGAATGTTGAAATATTTATAAATAATTGATGTGTTGGAATATCGATATAAGAGCCTGAACAAGTGCTGCCCCTACAGTGCGCAATAAGAATCGAGCGCGATCCCCTCCTAGGCTAGTACGCATCGGTCTATGGTCGAGAAAAGGTTGAAGTGTCGTATTCACATGATTCAGCGCTTCTAATAAAGTTTATATTTCACTGTTTCCACCATCATTCACCGTTTACCCACATTCATACACGTGATAATTAAAGTCTTATTAAATTGTTTGATCTCGTATATATATTTTTCGAGGAATCACTCGTACTCTAGATAAAACTAAAATATATGTACACATGAACAAGAAAAGTAAAAGAGTTACCAAACATCGAATTCGATCCGACAGACGCCTTTCCCGACTCTCTGGCAGATACTTAAATCACGATATTATAAGCAATAAACGTGACAATAAATCTACAATTACGCGAAATTTCTACTACAACTTTCATCGATGCAGTTGTCGTTACTTCTCTCCGTTTCAACAGCAATAAACGGCAGGATATTTTATTTTCCTTCGCGCGCAGTCAAGGAAATTTATGGAATTTTTCGCTGCAGCGTAACAAGTCGCCGCGTGAAACGAGGGAAATTTATTGCCGGCTGAAAAGGTCCTAATATTAAAATTTTATTGTCGAGCAAATAATGTTAGATTCGTTACGACGATCCGGCTGCGGGTCTGAGGTGCATTATTTCTCTCTCTCTCTCTCTCTCTCTCTCTCTCTTTCTCTCTCTCTGTCTCCCAATATAAGGACTTTACGAGGCGTTCTGCTTATTGCAAATTGTGATGCACTCGTAGGCGGAATGTTGCGACGTAGCCAAGAGTGATTGCATGAAAAAATGCAAACGGGAGCGGAGTGAATTAACAATAAAATAAAAAAAGGAAAAAAAACGAGCAGCGAAAGAGGAATGCTTGGTGATCCTTTTTCTTTTTTTCCCCTGGCTGTTGTGTAACGTTCTTCACATTCGAAAAAGAAAGAAGAGAAGGGAAAAAAGAAACGAAAAAAATAGGGGGTGGAGGGCGGGAAATAAATGAATCGTGTACGCATTGATGCATTGCGGTCACCTTTTGTCGAGAAAGGAGAAGGAAGAGAATGCCAAGGTGAAGAATTCAGAAATGGAGAAAAAGGGACAGCGATAACATCTGGTGGACGCTGGTGGAAGTTTTATTTCAACGGGGACGCTGTTGTGGTCTAACAATTTAAAAATTACCGTGTCAACTATTTGTACGATAAACGAAAAATTGTTGAATGCATTCTTGGTGTTTCGTGTGCCGTTTGACAAAATTCATTTCTAATTCTTTTCGTCTACTTCATCTTTATCTTAGTGAAAACAAGGTGCAGCGAGATTCAATGGAAGGTCTAAAATCGAAGGGATGACCACGTATTGTAGATTTAGGACGCGTCTCTCACTTATCGGGTGTGTGAGAGCAAGAACCTGCTGCGGTCAAAACGAAACGTACTGACCGGTGAAGATTATTTCTTCTCTATCGCTTTTCTATTCTACTTTTATCGGTCGACTGTTAACAGTCGCCTTAAAGGACGTAGAGGGGACAGAAGAAGGTGGGAATTCACTGATTTCTTTTACGGCCTTTGAATTTCCTTGTTAGAATAAATCGTGTACTAAATGTAGGGTAAAAATTTAATCAATTCAATATCCATTAAAATTTCACTAACAAAGGTAGTTCAGATAAAAGGTCTACTATTATTTTTTTTTTTTTCAATTGAGACCGAGCCTCTATATAGAAGCTTGTGCAGCTGAGAGAGCACTAAACTTTTCGCGCCCATAAAGTAATCAGTAGCCTTTAACTTCTAACGCGAGGAGTTGACAATGGTATAAAATTATTAAGTTTTCTTCAAGCACAGCTTCCTAGGCGTCCGTGCTATAAATTAAATCGCCCCAACAGTGACGAACTCTCTAATTAGATAACAATACGCGTACGAAAGTAGAGTCTAATGGTAATTATCGATCGCCTGAACCTTACGTCTTACACGCACTCCGAATATAAATTTATTCTGACGCGTTTCAAAATCTTTTTCAAATATTTTTCAATTCGGGGTCTCCGCGAATTTTCCATCTCAAAAAATTCATACGTGCAAAAAATGAAAAATAAAAAAATAAAAAAAGCACTTGAAAACATTGCAAAACGGCAAAGTACATCGTCGTCGAATCTCACAGCTATACGGTGTCCCGTTTATCATGCATCAGAACGCACGACAACGTCACGGTGTAGATGAGTTCAGAGTGCCGAAGGGGTATGGGCAGAGGCTTTCTAATTATAAACGCATTTCCGTCGACTCGCTAATTTCCATCCGCTTGCATCTGAGAGAAAGAGTGCGCGAAGGGTTGCGGGGATGTTGCAATGGAGTGGATGGAAAAGAGAGGGAGCGATAAACCGGAAAAAGGAGAGAACGCGATCAAGTGGCCGGCAAATAACGAGCGTGTTGTACTTCGACGGTAAATAGGGAACGAAGGGAAACGATATTGTGACGAACGTGCGGCAAATTTTTACGTATACCGGCAACGAGTGTTTGGTGGTATAAAATTTAAAGGGTGCTTTTATGAGCCAGAATAAGACAAGAGTTAGAAATGAGAAAACTGCATTTTTAAGAAAATCGAGTTTGAATGTTAATCCAGGTATTCGATAAAGCTGTCGTAGTTGATCAGCTTAAAGCCATTGTAAAAAATAAATTCGTAAGGGAGTACTATTACAAAGCGTACAAAACGTATAAAACTGTTTAAATAATTTCATAATATTATTGTTACGGCGTAACAATCAGCAAACAGCGATAGAACCATAAAATATTATAACCGAAATTAAACACATGGTGACAATACGCTTACCCGTAGCAGCAGCAATGCCCCGAGAGCAGTTACTTTTACTCTTCTTTAGAATGAAATTTCCACTAGTGTTTTACAACCATAGATCAAGTTATTCACGAAGCATGCCATTGTTCAGAGTCGAGGCGCTTTTCGGGTTATTGTCTGCTACGGTTCCAGTGAAGCAGAGCATTCCAGAAAGCATTCTTTTAAAAAAATAAGCTCTTGCTCTCGCCGTGAGAATGATATTTTTTTAAATTAATCCATACACAATTTATTAAGTACACAACAAAATGGTAAAGATAATAAAAATGTGAAATATTGTCTTCGCGTACGAATTATTTAATTGTTATATGTGTGGACACAATTTGACATAAGGTGGAGCAACGGGCGAAGAAAGGAAGAAAACAGTGTGGAAGAGTAAAAGTGTGGAGTGGAAAAGCAGGGAGGAGGAGAGAAATAGTGAGTGAAATTGTGGAAAACCTGGGGACATAGGGTGAGAAGGGTGAGATAATGGAGGGAGATGTTGAAAGAGGTCAGAAGGTTAATCTGTTCGATATTTTTTAGCGCGAGATAAATTACTTTTGTTTGTGACGAGTTTGTCTATGCTCGCTTCTTTTATTATTATTTCCCAAAACTTAATTCACAATATAGAATTCTTTCATAAGATTGTCGATTGATTAAAAACTCTGGTGATCTTCATAGACTTTGTTTCTAAAGACGTTGGAAGGAGAATTAGGAACCAGCCAGACGAATTATTTTCCTTTTTGAATTAATTCTAATCTCCTTCGATGTTAATAAAGACACGTTAAAGGGAAATGAAGGTTGAAATGAAAATTAAGAGTACACAAAAAAGGAGGAGCGTGTGGAAAAAAGGGGAAATGGAAAAAGGGAAGTGGAAACTGAGGTAGAATAAAAGAATGTGAACCACGTTCCGCAACGAAAGAACGAAGAAGATCACAGGGAAACAAAAAGGATATAAAGGAAGCTACGAGTTAAGAGCAAAAAGAGTTAAAGGAAGTTTGAAAGAGAGACCGTAAAAAGGAAGCTAAAGAAGCTGTAGAAATAAACTGGATAAAGAAGAGAGCGATTAGCAGAAAAAAATATAAACGTGCGAATACTAATAAAAATGTACATCTTTCCTTTTTTTATATGCTACTGCACATATGTTGTACACGTTGCCAGATATAAAAAAGCTTAACTAAGCATAGTGGAAAAATGCACGAAGAGAAACAAATCAAAGAGAGGAATTTTCTGTAGCTAATATTTCGTAGTTCACTTCCGTAGTACAGTGTTTCGTCTGTTTTCGACGATATCGTTTTGCCACGCGTTTACGCACCCTTTACGTTTTTGGTACTCACCTGGTAGGTCTTTTAATTGTATGCACTAAGGTCAGCCGAATCGAAAATGATATTTTAACGAGCTCGAACGGGACCGGTTTTGATCTGCAATGCTAAAAGGCACACGTGCTTCGGCTTAACGAACGCATACTTCTCTGATTCCTACTGTTGTAAAGTGAATTCCGTTTGTGACAGAATAACACGTGTTTTGACTCTTTGAGTTCAGCTTTCGGAATATTATAAACGAGCATGATCTTTTATTCATTCTTCAATATCGTATTTGTTATTATATTTATGAGAATGAAAATTTGTCAAAATTACTATCTAGCACGGAGGCTCTTGTTGCACCCGGAAGGATACACGTACAGCGTAATTACGAGGATAGGCGGTAACAAAATTAATTGAAAATTTTTTCTACCCAAAAGGCCCCTAATTAAGACACCAATTTGAACAGAATTCCGTATACCAAAGGTCCCAAGCTAATTTTACCGTATGCGTGGTATAAGGAAAGCGTGACACGGGTGCTCGAATGATTTTCAAAAGTCATTTCGAGGGGAATTTGCATGCGTTTCGAGCGGAGAGGCTGAAAACGTCTGTCTTGCAATTTCCACGGTGCCTTTTTCCCTCTTTTTTTTTTCTCGTGTTAGAGGCGTACAAAAAGCAAACAGCCCGAACCCTTTGAGTTTCAATAATGACAATATCGTAGCGAAACCCTCGACACTGGCGTTGCGATGTCGAGAGGCTTTTCGCTCGCACGCCCCTATCCCGGCAATTGAAAACGTTTTTACAGAAGAAAATGTGGAGCACGAGTATTTAGAAGCTTTTTATAATTAATGGCCTTTTTGCGTCGAGACACTCGAAAAGAGATAACGAATTTCATAAAATCGTAATTTTGAAAATTAATTAAACACAAACTCGACGACCTTTAACTTTTCTCTACGCCGCTTTTTTTCGTGTTCAAGCTTTTAAAATGTCTGACTTTTGAATAACTTTCACCTTGCGCGCTTGATAAAAGTGTTATATTTATCGAGAAACTTCTGTGTGTGGTTTTAATAACTTAATTATTAGAATTAAAGCGCGTGCGTGCAACTTTCATGCGCCACAATGAAACAAAACAATGAAAAGATTTTTATAATCAGATAAATCAGACTTTTTAAGTTATTAAAACGACATGCAAACAAAAGTGAACAAATTTGTAGCATTTTTTAATATTTATATGTTCCAAAAAACATGATGTGGTCATTTCTTAATTTTCTTCCTTCTGAAGAACAAATAAATTATTTACTTTAAATTTGTTCCTTGATCGAATAATCACGTTGAAGCAAGTAATTGGTTGTTTCATAAAAATAGAAAAGGAATTTTGCAATTGAGGGAAATAGAAACAGGAAAAAAGAAGCGCAAAAATCTCGAAACTGTTGGTGCATACGAGGAATCGAAACCATTGAAACGCGAACTTCCAGGGCTGAGTTTCAAATCGAATCTAAAAAGTTTCAAATCGCCATATTGATTTACCAACATACGTTCAAGTTGTTTTACATATAGAAACAGCAAAGCGAATACAGTTTATTTTATCGGCAAATTTGTACGCTGTTTTTGAACGTACGTCTAATAAAAATCGCTTCTTCGCAATCTCTACAATCTCTATAATAAAATCGTTCAAATACTCTCTGCGTTCGGTGGTTAACTATTACGAGCTTTTATTTTACACGATGTTTCCAGAGAAGTCAAACTAAAAACGAGTGAATCTTACGAACAAATGTTTCAACTTTTCGTGCTAATATAAACGTTGGAATATAAAAACGCATAATACGAAAGCGGTTTGTTAATAATAATTTAAAATTTATAAACGTATATAAAAAAAAAAAAGTAAAAAAAAAGAAATTTTTCAGTCAAGCTGAAGTTGGATTGCAATTTTGCGTCATTGTGTGTAAAAAGTCTCTATGTGATCGTGAATCGTTGGTTACATATTATTCGATATTAAACACGTGTCTACTTCTGATACCGATCAAATGAAATCACTCGCGAAACACAGTTTCGTTAGCTTCGAATAAACCTTTCTCTTACAGTAAATGAAGAGTTCGAAACGAACAGGTATTCGCCGATTTTCAATATTTGCGCTTAACGTTCGCGTGCGCTATCATTACGATATATTTCCTTTTCATTCTACAGTTTAAGGCATTGTTTCTGTCGCTGATTGCGACGGTTTGACCGCAATTATGAGAAGAAATGTCAGAGTTTAATTTAATTGACAAAATTTTTATATAAATTTTTATCATCCCCTGAATGCGTCATAAGTTTTAATCAACAGACCCGGTTCCATCTTACTAATTACTTGGCCAGTGATAAACAGTGGAAAAGTCGACCAGTTTATGTATTTAAATCGATCAGTCTCACGTTGCAATTTCAGTGTCCGACTTTATTTTGTCGTCGAATCACCGAAGACGATAGATTCGGTTTGAACTTTTATTTTATTTCTAATTTACGACTGGCAGAGTTTCTGTCCTCTTTTTATAAGAGGGTTTTGGTGGAAAAGGAGAGGATGTGAGGGAAACTCGAGGAAGTGATACAGGATACATAAACATGTCATCCTCTCCGAAGAATGGCAAAAAAGGCCCTTGTATAGGAAAATGTTAAGTGGGTTTGAGGGTTGGTCGGGGACCGGTATGGAATGTCGAAGAGAGAGAGAGAGAGAGTGTTGCGACAATTTCGCATCCTCGAGAACGCTTGTTATAATTAAATATATCGATCCCTGCTCTCTCCGCCTCTGCAGTTGATCAAATATTTTTATCACGTCGTGTGGGATCGTTATCGAAAGCGAAGAAAACACAACTATCGATTGAGCCATCATTTATCATATGCTCCCGTGCCCGGAGCGGTATAAAGAACGTGTCTAGAATATCGTAGAAATTTATCCGCTGGAAGAGACGATCCTTTTGATTCCTTTGTCTGGACGTCAGCTCCTCGAAAGCTACTATCGCGTGTACGCGGTTTTCGCATTTTTCATTCACGCTTATCGCCGGCTAAGTTCGATGAAAACGTTTGAGTCGTTCACTTGGATGGGATGCACAGTGTGTTTCAACGATTCTAGTACCTTGTGCGCCAAATGTACGATCGTAAACGCAGGTCGGAGGTTAATTAAGCGAGGAGTGTGCAAGGGCTGTGCGTGGAAATTATTCTGACAGCAGGCGTCTACTAATTTGCATACGTCAAAGCAGTTGCATTTGTGTAAATAGAAATAAATAACGTTGCTTTTGACTCGATTGACAGGAAAGCCGTATTAAATATATAACTGAAGATTGCACCAAATTAACTCTTTGAAAGATTCAGATTTTTTTCAGCGATACTTCTCGCTGGCCCGGATGTATTTTTCATAAAGCGAGATTATGTAAAGTTGCTATATGAAAATGTTGAACTATGGTTTCGGATAACTCGATTGTTGCAGTTATTAGAACAAAAGAAGTATATGTAAGTTAACAAAAAAACAGCGTCTAGAATAACATTAGAAAAGTATTTTGTGTTCGATGCGGTCTGTGTGCCTGATATTTGAAAAACTGAACTGGTATATGGTGTTCGATGTCTCTTCTTCCTTGGACGCGTGTGCGGTGACATTTGGTGTAGTAACTAGCAGTGCAACGTCATACGTATGCTGACATCCGAATGTAAGCAACTATAGAGCATTCAGCAACGAAACTTTAATCCCGTCGCAGACGCGAACCAGCGAGAGTCAAGCATTTGAATAACAGAGAAAAGAAAAGCGTTTCCCTTTTTTCACCCTGTTGGACTCGCGCATTGCCATAAGGCTTCCGATATTCAAAACTCGCGTCCATGTTTCTACGCTCGCGCACAAAGCGAGTCGTTTCGTTCGTTCGACAAAAATCGAGTCGCGAAGCGAAGGGCGGAGAAAGGTCTGCCGACGACAAAAACAAGAGACGCAAGAAAATTTACATTCTACAGGGGATGTTTGGGGGTGAACACATGCGGCCGACAATAAAAAAGGCTACGGTTCTTTCGGCCGCGAACCAGTTCAATTCGTCGTAGTTATTCGCGAACGCCATCGAAACCGCGTTTGCAGCAAAAAATAAAACCGATTCGCTCGCAAGTAACCCGAATGTAAAAACGCCGGAGCAATAATACAGGTGCGACCACGATTTTCCATAAATTCCGGGAATCGTTCCGAGGGAAAGAGTCGAACGCTACACTAAGGCTGGAGAGCGTGGAATACCTAAAGTAAGTACGTAGGAATTAGTTTGCCGGAGTAATTAAATGTTTCAGGTTGGTTTGATCCGCTACATCGAATGATATAAAGGTGAGTGTTTTGAAAGAAGTGTGTTTAATGAAAATAATATCGATAGGTTAAGTTAGATGTAAAAAATGACGTTTGCGTTTGTTTGATATTTGTTTTAGAAAGCAAAGAAATTAATTGACATATAACATCCGATTCCAAAGAAAATTGGAATCGATTATTTAATTCAGTTAATAAACACGGATCATAGCGTCTCGATAATTCTGACAAAAATATGAAAAATTGAACGAGAATAATTATATACAGACCAAATATTTATCGTTATAAAGTGAAATTCATTCGAAAGCATCTCTCTATTCCGCGTTCGACGTGAAATCAGAAAAATCTCGAGTCAATTTATTTTCGTGTCGAATTGTACGAAGCAAATTCAGAAAACTTTGAACTTCGCTATGACCAATTTCTCTACTTCGTTCGCTCAAGTTCTACGACAGAAATTCTTCGTACACTCGGAAGCCACATATCCACCAGGTAAATTAAAAACGTTCATCTCCCTTTCGGCCCAGCCCGCTAAAAGATATCCTACCGGCAAGAATAGAATCTCTTTCGATTCGTAACGTGCCTTCCATCGTTTTTTCAACGCGTCATCTAAGAGAATGCTCGTGATACCATTCTCTGGCGCAGACCTGGACCAACTAATTCCGCGAATGGGACAGCGAGGTACTCTGGCTAAAAATTCCACGATATCACGATACTCGCGTCGTTGCATAATAAATGCATTATAAATGCGTTTTTTTCTTCGGACATTGGATACGGAGAAACGTTAGGCGTTATTTTCGTCGAATATCACCACTCGTGGGGTATTGCAAATTTTTCTATATTTACACTCGTGCAAGTTTTTTAATACGAGTTTTTAATTGAATTTGAAATTTCTGTGGCGGTCTTCGCCACTAGGGGGACAGCACACTCGTCAGTTTCCCGCGAGCACTCCATGTCCTACACCGTTTCTATATAATAGAAATTCGGACCTATCCCTACCATCCCAGCGTCTAAGGCAGGGTCTGCTAGGTAGCCTTACTGATGAGTCCACTAGCAGGCCCAGGACGAAACGTTCTTCCCTCTCTTTTTCCTTCCTACCCTCTCACGTTCTCTTTACAACAGTATAATTGAAGCGAGGCGTTCAGCCCCACCAACACGGTGGTGAGACGCTTCATTTCATTATTGGGAAATTTTATTCGACATTTAACTTTGTTAAAATTTGACTGAACTAAAACTTTGAAATACATTAAAATACTAGTTTTTCAACTGAAAAGCTTCTGCAAGGTTTTATATTCATTTTCATTAATGTTTCATGCGATAACCCTCTATTACTCTTATAGAATATTTTGCTGTAATGCATCGTTGTCTCTTTACTTCAGAATCGCTAATCTGTTCACGAGTTATTTAAATTTTTTAACACGTTTGTGCAAGTGTTTTCTACGAAATCCAATTTCTAATTAGGCACGATTTTCCGATAAATAGTGCGCGTTCGTTCCGCCGAACAAAGATCGTTACGCGAGACCGCGATTAGCACCTTTCAATGGCGACATTAGCGACTGGGAACTAGGATCGAAGAAAAGATGTCGGAGCTTCCAACGAGAGACCCTTGTAAGAGCTAATAAGGATCGAGCAGCTAGCGCGCGAGATTACGTTTCCTGCAACCCGGGAACTACTTTCATAATGCTTGATAATATCCTAGGGATGTCGTATCGATATCGTCAACCACAGATGCGGTTGCTGTGGGATCGTTTCACTCGATGTCCGATTGTACATGGATAGGAGAATTTCGCTAATCGAGCGAGAACGTGTCGATTACCATTTCCCTCTTATTATCGCGCATTATTAAAGTAACGCTATCGATGCAGCGTTACCATTGGTAAATTGTAAAATCCATACCATACGTGTATTTTTACAACTTTTAGTATACATTTTCGTTAATTATATTTACTGTGTAACCTAGTTTCGAGTGCAAACCTCCATATACTCTTTCTGTTGCCTTTACATTTTAAATACGGAACGTATATATTTGCTTGGGGAATTTTCGATAGAGAATGGAATAACGTAGCAATTTCGTGACGGAGCAACTGTATATAAATAAATCTGCAGGATCAAAACAGTATGTGACCTGCAAGTTTGCGGAGATATATTGAAATATAATGAAACGGGGGAATATTAATCGGTGATCTTATGTATTTATTGTTTTGTTATTTTGTTTTTTTGTTGAATTTTTTACAATTTAACAAACTATCATAGCGATACGCGAGTGTCGTAAATTTTTCTATCAACATTCGGAAGAGTAGAGGACCTGTTCTTGTCGCTTGCCGTTAATCCGTCGATCGAGCAAGCATGTTCGTCTGTCCGCGTGCAACGTCAAAGTTAACGATCGCTTTAGTGTAGCGCGGATCGAGAAACCGATACGGCCTAAGCTCTCGCATTAAACTTTAAGCCGAGCCTTCCACGGCGACTTGCCTATCTACGGAGATACGTCTCGGCGTCCGGGGGGCCTCGTTCCTTCAAGGCGAATTTAGAAATCGCCTCCCCGGGGAAATGCAATTCCCGCGGGTGCCAGGCGAAAAAGGAGGACGCTCCCGAGCTTTATCAGCGAGCGAACGGTGCTGGCCTACTTTTATTTCAAATCAACCCTTATCGATTGGGAATTAAACAACGACGCTCTCGCGGTATAATTAATGATTCGACTTCGACTGCACCGAGGGTGCATCTGTTTTTAAAGTCTCGCGCCGGAGAGAATAAATTTCCAACGCTAGTCCGGAGTTCTTTAAAGAAGTCACGCGTGAGTGGTGGATCACGAGCTCCGTGGCACGGTCGTTTCGAGAGTTTTAGTCGAAGGAGGGCAATAAAAGCGAAAGGAAGAGTCGTTAAGGATGAGAACCTCGACGTTCAGCGACTCGTCTGGACGCTGACTATGTTTTAACGATCGGTGAGGTGAGAGCGCGCGAGGACAAAGCGAGGGGAAGACGGCTTTTCTTTCGAACCAAGGGCAAGGTTGCGGAGAAATAGGTTTGAGAAGATTTTATTTATTACGAGAGCAGAAACGACGACGCAAAGTCACTGTTTATTTCCAAGATTCTATTTCTTAACACAATATTCGTTTTTATTTTTACTCTGATACGTTGGAATAATCCAATAAGAGGAATAAACAAGGATTAATTGTAAGGAAACACCGAAGTCGCAAGCGTTCGAGAGGGACGCTTGGTTTTTGTCACCTCGAGGTTGAGCGGAAAAGAAAACGAAAAATGTAGACACCAAGAGGGTGTCGCAAGTTAGATCTTTGCCTGACCTCTTTTTACCCTTACGCAATTGACTCGTTGAAACGTTAAAAACAAAGAAACCAGAGAGAGAGAGAGAAAGTTAGCGAAACGAAAGACTGGAAGAAATAATTAAAGGGAATTGTGTAACATAATATAACCTGCGCCTCGATGTTGCGTTTAGTGCTATAAATAATGCGGTAGCGCGATGTCGATCAATTAACCTCGTTACCCCGAATAAAGGACAACCGAAGAGGGTAGAGGCGAGGCTGGGACGATCTAAAACGGACGCGACGAGCCCGCCGACAATAAAGCTTCCTGGAAGGAAGCAGCGGATTACGTGTCGCTGGTAAAAAGCGGTAGCACCGACTGTTGGAAGTTGGCAAGTCTGGGAAGTCGTGTGTTGAAACGGACGCAAAATAGCATGATGTAGCCTAGGAATGAAAATAAAGGGAGGAAAGTAAACTGAACGCTCCACGTTCGACGCTGTTACGTGTAATGTCCGACCATTTATCATCTCGTACTATCATACTTTGACCCGACTCGGTCCTTTGACTACTTTCGCGCTGCTCGACCGAAACTTTTAAATTGAATTATGCACGTTCAACTAGAACGAGAGATAATGATGAGTGATTTGTGTTCCTTAAAACCTGACTTTCAATTGTACAATATTAAAATTCGAGCAACCTATTTATAGGTTAAATTCTAATTACTGTGAATAATCGATGCCATCTCATCGTTTTCGAATATAAAGTTTCAAGTGTAAATTAAATTCTTTATTTTGCTTCTACTACTGGATTTATCTCGCAGTGAAAAAATTCAAGCAAAGCCCGAAAAAAAATCGATACTAACGAAGCAACGTTCGAACGATAGAAGCAAGACTATAGCAGATATTTAAATCAATGAACTTCTCGAAGTCGAGATTCTGATGGCCGGAAATTTTGTGTTAAATGATATAGAAGGTAGACTCGCGAAAGAGGCTTTCAACCGTGTTCGCCATGAAAGTGAAATTAGTGGAAAGTTTCTCTTAGCCTAAAGTGTCCGTAGCTTTACTTAGTTTTAAGAGAATTTGTTTCACTTTATGGAGACACGTACGCGAGTACCCTTAAACGATGATTAATTATAAAGTGGGTATACTTGGTACTATTTTATAACATCAGTACCACTTGAAATTTAGAATCGTAAAATAATAAACACCTAAATACAATGAGGTATAACAACAGAATTACCCATACAATAAACTACCAACTTAACTCTCTAGCTTATTCTATACAATTCCGCAGGGTGACGCTATTATCGCGTCATTTACATTTTTGAGATATTTAAACATCGAGAGGTGTTATTTTTACGTTGAATCTATTTTATTTTATTTTGCAACACTGAAAGTAAGTATAATACATAATTTCATTTATCATATCTATTTTATTATTATTTTCAAACATTGGAACTATTTCATATACATATATCATTTTTTTCCTTTTAGAATCAAGAATATTATATTATATTATGTAAGAAACGATAATACATAATGCACGACAAGTTTTAATAAAATTTCATGTTTGCAGTTAAATTTTAAGTTTTCTTTTTACACATCATTAATGCAATCCTTATAACTGTTATAAATAACGAATAAAAATAGCCCGCGATTTAAAAAAAAAAAAAAAAAAAAAAAAAAAAAAAAATGAAAAATCGTCAAGTGAAATTATTAGGTTAATTTTATGATACGTACTACACCGATGCTTTCCTTCAACTCTCTTTCACGATACGCACACGCATCCTTATATGCATTCGCTCATCGAACGTTCTCGATTCTGAATAATCAATATTCGAGAATAAAATCATTCACAGCCTACAATTAATTAGTACAACTGTTCTATCTCGTACACGTTTTCGATTCTCGAACCAGCACTTAACAGCATCATTTCACGTACCACCTCTCAAGAACGAGAAGAAGAAAAGAAGAAAGCAGCCCCAACATTATCTACTAAATACCAACGAGAACAACCGGCCGCGCCGTTTTCCATTTTCCCTGGAACCTCTAAAAACTCTCGTACCCTTACCGCTCGGGACAACAGGCGGAGGTAAGACGTACCTGAGGGCGCGGAGAAAAGCAGGACAAGCCAGGGGCTGGCGATGACGGTTCCTCGCAGGAAGCACTCGCTTACGAATTGCGGAAAAGGGTGGGTGGAAGCGTAAAGGGGTCGTCAATGGTGGAAACCGGTCTAAACGCCGGTGGAAAAAGGGAGGATGTGGTGTGCTCGTGAAACGGCGCCGTAGAAACGACGTTCGAAGGGAAATAAAGGGAGGAAACGAAAGGACGGGGAGGGGAAGCAGCGTTGGGGCGAAAGATCGTAAGCGCGGTCCAGCTTTGTCCTTGATCGTGGCGTTTCTATTGAAAATGCACGCTGAAAATTTCAAGCCAGCAGGCGTCGAGCCCTACTGCTCTATTCTTGGTATAGAGAAAGAGCGAGAGAGACCTTTGTCGCTGGTTGCTTTGAAATTAATGGCAGCCTGCCGCTTTATTCGACTACAGTGTGCTGTAATTGAATAAGACTATGTTTCGAACGACAAACGGCGGCTGCGCGCGCGCTTGCATGGTTTTTCTGAATATACTGTCCTGCGCGACAGGCATTTTGTGTTCTCGGTCAACCTCTTCAAGGTCACTTTTTTTTTCATTAAAATTATTCTAAGTGAAAAGCAATATTAAAATATGTTGGAGATTCGCTACAGGGTCTATCGAGAATAAAAACGAGAATACTCGTCATACGGCAGCACTAACAATATTTCATTCAAGTTGATAACGTTATGTTGGATTCCCGGATCCGACGAACGCGACGGAATCAAAGCAACACTTTTACGAAGAGATTTTCAGAGCTTTATTGAAACACTAGTTCCGCACATAAGAGACGACTACAGTATTCTGACTATGGCGAAGAGTGGTTAGTATTTATAGGGTTGAGGGTGAGTAATCTGAGGTACGAAGGTTAACGGACAATCAAAGGACAGGATGAGTAAGTAAGATACGGGAGGCTAGAGAAGTTGGAATTCGGAACTATGATTCAGAAAGGAGTTTATGCTATATTATCAATGTTGTAATAGGGTTGGTCATGCAACAGTTATCTTTGATGTATTAGAGTTCTTTTGATCATTTGAACAAATATTTGATAAATTAAATACCAAGTGTGTAAAATACAGTCAATTTCAATAATTGAAGGAATTCCTGAAAACTTATAATAATTGCTGGAAACATTTGTCAACGTTTGGTTGATAAGCATGCATCTACCGCGCCATCTTTTAATGTCACAAGAACTTCGTTTCTATACGAGAGTCTACCTCGAACGTAACAAGAATGAATAAAAAGGGGTATTATTTTTCTCAAATAATCTCGTTACTTCCTAACAATGATATGTAGGGTTCTTAAATAAATTACACTTGATCTCACATTATAAACAAAAGTTTGTTTACATACGTTAATTATCATCATCACATACCACCTGAATAACAATCATCTAATTTGAAAACAGATAACATTCAAAAGATAAAATCAATATATTCATTAAACCTGCACCATTTCATTTGTACCACAAATAACAAAGTTGAGCTGTAGCATCGATGCTTCCACAAACAATAGTGGCGTCGCATTTAACCAGGTTCCGAGCAAAACTTTTTTTTTCACCCGACTGCGACGAACCTTTGAAAATCGTATGTCTCGCCGCTTTTCATCCAATAGCGAGGATTTTCGCGTGGGTATAGAGGCGTTTTAATTACTCAAATGTCATTTTAGCGAGTCGACGCGGACGCTTCCTTCTGTTCTCCCCTATCGCTACGTCGTTTCGCGTTTCCCGTCATTAATGATGTTCTATTAGGCGCTTTAGAGCCGCGTTTGAATTAAACGATCGCTTGAAACGCGCTTTCGCGCGGCATTCGACTTTTTATGTGTTTGTTCGTCTCCTTGCACAGACTTCACTCGTCTAGACTTCGACGAGTCGGATTAAATTTTGACTTTGATTTGTTTTATATAGGATTATGACGTGGAAAAATTAAATAGCGAAGATAGCATGGCGGGCTTCTAACACTCGCTACTTTCAGGGACAGCAATCTTAAGACAGAGAACACAGTTTTCCGCGAGCATTCATTTCCGTCTTCGCTTCCATATTGTTGAAGCAATTGAGCTTTTCAATGAAAAGTCTTCCCTGGAAAGTCACGCTGATCTGCGTGGGGTCTTAAGGGTACCAGGGAAAGTGTCCGCAGGGTAGGGGCGAAACGAAAAGCCCTCTTGCCCATATAGTTTTAAGAAAAGCAGTTGTTAATTGTCCGTCGAGAGCGCAAGATCCATTCGAGGTTTACGTAGTCACTTTTGTTAAATATATATATATATATATATATATATATATATATATATATATATATATATATATACGTTACATTTATCGCGGTATCTTATTTCAAAATCACGCAAAACCTTAACACATATAATAGAATTTCTGACTTGTACCTAACATCTCCGCGTCTAAGGCGCGACTCCTCTATTTTGGTAGTCATGTTTTTATTAGTCTGTACTTATTTCACGAAGAATTATATTTTTCTATTGTTTCTATTGCGCTATTGTGAGATATTTGATTTTATATCAGTGTTTCATTCGATTTAATTGTTCATGTAATTATTACATAACCGACACACCCACTCGACGCTATCTTGAAATCAATAAAACACTACAGGCCAGATGCATTTCGGGCGCAATCAAATTTTTTGTGATTGTCCCTGATCATTCTGAAATTCGATTGCAGATATTAACTCCGGCTTTGGTCGATTATCCGAATAAAGCAGGAATATAACGGAACGATCGTCGCTGAACGCGTGTCCCGAGCCACGTGTGCAACGATACGAGCAAATTTTTCCGCGACCGCGTAAAATTTGAATGCATCGAAAACAAATATTTCCATGCCACTCCGATTTCACGTTCGAGCGATCACGCTGGCCGATTATTCGAAATAAAAATGCGATACTACGCTTCAGCCGCGATAAATTTTCGGCTAGCCACGCTCATGCATTCATTCAGCTCGCGGCCATGAAGAATACCCCAAAGCCTCGGCCAAATTATGCGCCCGTATATATCCTCCGCGTCGCCCTACGACGACATTACACGAACACGCGTTGTAAAAATCCTGTTCATCGATGAACACGCGTCTTTCGACGAGCAGAAATGTCCTCACGGAAAACTATTCATTTCTTTGAGAATATTTAAAAAATCAATAGAAAAAATACGTTGAACTCGTAGAAATGTAAATGAAATTCAGGATCATTCAGTTGATATGGTCAATGAGCATAACGCGTTGGGTGACGGTTAGATACCACTGAAATCGGAAATGAAGGTCATTCTGTTCTGGACACGTTTCCATCGTCGCTAACGCGAAAATAGCAATATCCACCAAAAGGACAGGAATTCACTGATTGCGTTTGCACGACAGCAGATTGAATTCCCATCGAAATGATGCTTTAATGTTCGTCCAGATTCGGGTTATTACTAAATTTCTGACATTTACGGGACAATTGGCAGCGCAACTGGAATTATAAAGTCGCGAAACGGCACCGGCAGTTTCCACGTCATTAAACGCTACCGTTCAATCGCGCCACGATTAGATAATAATTCGATTCTAACATATTCGTGTAATTATTCTATTTCTAGCAGAAACTTGAGAAAGTTTAATAATTTCCGCGAGGTAGGAAACTAGAACTTCGAATGTAGAAAATGCAAAAGTATAAGAATTAAAGAGTTTGGAAAAATGTAACAGTTTAAGAACATGCAGGTTTGAAAATTGGCAAAATCAAGTTAACGAAAATCTTGGAATTCGATTGTCGAAGGTAATGGAGAAGAATGTCTAATTTTCTCGGTTCATAAAGTTCGCTTGTCCAATTTCACCAACTTGTAAGATTTCAGCCCGAAGAAAACCGTGTCGAAGCTAGTGTATTCGAGTCGAATATTTTTAGGCCTCTACTCGCGGAAACAAATTCAAACCGCATTTTAAATACAAGCTTAAAAGCCCGCGCGCGAGTTTCGGGGCGGAAAGCAGATTGAAATTGCAACCGTGTGCAAAAATCTTTAAATGTTTAAAACGGAGGAGGCTACAGCACCATTTTCGAAAATATATCACACGCTGCGCGTAAACAGATAGAGTGGTTCGTGAAAGTATCGGGACCGTTTACGTTTGTAACTCGTAACTGGTCGGATACAGTTCTATTTACTGAACAGTGAGAAATAAATGATTTGTTTTCTCCTAAATAAAATAAAATTAAGGTTATAAATTTAATTTCATCCGAAGAAATATAAACATTTGAAAAAACCTCTTCTATAAATGACTGCGATCAGTAATTTGAATGATGAAATATTAGAAATAACGAAGTGCTTTGCGCACCGTAACTTGCGAATACAAACAATGAAAGAGGAAATCGAGAGACTTAGCACGAAATACCAAGCCAGAGAAGCTCATCCCAATTCCCAGGCCACTAATCTCATGGACAATGGCCTACTAATACGAAGATTCAAGAGGCATTACGTACCAGACCCACCCTATCGTTTTTCACGCTAAAAGCATCCAAGGGTTGCACGCGTACATATTCCAAGTTAGAAAGTACAGAGGAAGCTTCGTTCTCGTTGAAAACCTGTACCAACATTGCATTTGCTTTTATAATCTCCCGCAAATAGAAGATCGATCGATCAAGAGAATTCCGTTTCCCACATCGAAGCATTTCCATTTCAGCCATGTATCCAATAAATTGTGAACGAGCGCGAACCCCTCGAATTACATTTCCCTTTAATCTATCACGAGACTCCGCAAAAGATCGGCTAATCGGCCAAGAGCGTTCCTCGAACGTCAAGCTAGCATCGAGCGAAAAAGATGGAAAGCTGATCGAACGAGCCACGGGATAATTCTTTTTCTTTGATCGGCGTAATTCGGTTCGCAAGCGAGAGCTTCCTCTCCGCACGGCAACGTTGCAGCAGGGTAGTTTAAAGCTATCGTAGCCTCGCAGATTATTAGCCACGTTCTTTTACGACGGCTGCAGGATGATGTTCCACCTCGTCTTTAGCGCAATCGATTCTTCCCCTACCCACTTTTCACCTGCTCGGTGTCTCTTTCTTCGTCTTATCAGCCGAGGGATAGTCGATCTATATTCCGTTGACTCGCGAAAGGACCGTAAAGTTTGGATAAGGAAATTAATCGCCTTCTTTCACGCTTCGATGCTCCAACCCTCTCCCCCCTTCTCTCTCTCTATCCATCTATCTATCTATCTCCTTTTTTAAACCGAGAAAAAGAAAAGTGGAACATCGGTGGTTCCTTTAATTTAATGGGATGTAAATGTGTACTCTGTGAATTTTATCGTCCGCGATGTGGAAATTGTCGATGTTTAATTTTCCTCGAATGACTGATTGCTTTACAGCTGATGAATTTTCAACCTTTCTTTGCATTGTTAATATTTTGTCGTTGTTTGATTTACAGGGAAACTTTGAGACTTTGAAGATTCTGATTCTTTTCCAAATTTTGCAGATTTCTATTAAAAAGTTCTTCGAGAACTGAAAGCTACCCTTAAACGTCACTAACTACTTTATAAGAGAAATGATATAAATCATACTATTATTATGCTTGTCCACGATGCTCGTTCTTGCTACCATTTCCCGTCTTTCCTTCCACATTTCCCAGGTCACCCTTCGCTACAGAACGAATGACTTCTCCGATCCCACTACTCTTGGAGCTTTTCCAATTATCGACTAAATCATTCGAATCGCGAATTTGCATTCAGCTCGCCACCTTCAGAACTTGTTTCAATGCTAATACGTCACTACTTCTCCTTACGTATCCGATTCGTGCAAACTACCATCACAGACAGCTAAGTACGTACATATATATATATATATATATACCAACCGGGCTTTATTGATTCTTTCCATTTTAGACGCTTCGTTGAAAATTATTTTTCTTACATAAGTCGAAGAGCGACGCAATGTGTAATATTTCCAGCGCTACGTATTGGACGAGGTAAAAAGAAATGTAAAATTCCATAACAGGCTTATTAAGATTAATAACGAACAAACATCTATTGTAATTGTAATTGAAATCCTGCTGTAGTGTAGAAAGACTGGATAAAAATTAACCACTCCATATTCCTCTCGTTTTGCGAATTATTCGAATATTATTCTATATTTCGAATCTTTCCTTTCGCTCTTTATCATATATCGCTGTCAGTTTCACGTGAGCGCATGGAACAGCGAAGTGCTCGATATAATTTAAAAGTGTACAATTGTGCTAGAGTACCCAATGTAACGCGTAACATAATCCAATGTAGCGTAGAATAGCTACGATATATTACTCGATGCGAAACGATACGGTAGGTAACGCGTCCAACAAGATTTCCAGCGAACAGGATTTTCGCCACTTTGGCCGTTCTAGCCCGCGTTTCCGTCTTTAGCGACAATGTCGCTGGTGGCCGTCGCGATTGCACGGTTACAGGGGAGGCCTTTATGCATCCACCGCAATCACGCCGACGTCTACCTTCGTAACATCTAACTGGAGCGATCCGCGAAACGTGATATCCATGCCAGTGTACTGTCTGCGGCCAAGTGCTCCATGGCCCTCTTCAAATGGCGCAGGAACCAGCCAGAGGTGCGGGTATCCGGATTATGACAAGCCTTTTCCCTCGATTTGATGCACGATCTTCTATCGCAGCGGCTCCAAACGCCATCGCGATGAAACTTCGTCCGCTGGCTGTTACGCGTGTCCGCGATGCACCTTGCGGATCTCCCTTTATACCATTGACGGATGGAACCTTTGTCTAACTTTTGCTCTCCGTCTTGCGGTCGGTGTACTGTGAGTTTGCGCAACGTGTCCGTGGCTTATTAACTGGCCAGGTGGTGTCGATGCTTATCCCAGTACTGGGTTCTCATCTCTGTTAAGATGTGGTTCAAGAGCGGTCTAGGAAGGATTCGAAAGTTTGCGGTATCCGAGTCCGCGTTAGCTAGTCTGACTATTTATTCGCATATTCTACTTGGACGATTAAGAAACCGGAAATTAGAAAGGATTGCCTACTGAAACATCTTTATTATTCTATTCTTTTTCTTTACGACACGTCACCGAGAAATAAAAGTCCAGCCGTAAAAGAGTCATCGAAAATTTCTACGGCCAGGAGAAACCGCGATTCAACAAATAGTGAAATATTCAGGGATCTTCGTCTCTGTCCCCGGACCGAAAAGAATCTAGAAGCGGAACGGTTTGCAAAGTATCGATCATCGTACCTACGTCGACGATCTTTTCTTCCCCTCAAGGCTATCTCTCGAGGAAAGTGGAAAACCACCTGGAATGTAAAACACTGAGACTGAAGGATTTTACGAGACAACCTAGGAAACAAGGTGTAGCATTTGCTAAGCATCGAAATGAAATGGGTGAGATCAATGCTGATTTTTGGCTAAACTTTGTCTAGTATTTGGAAATGAACGCATAATTTTTATTAGCAATTAACACCTTCTATAATCGAGTAACTAAATGCGTGCATTTGTCAAAATGAAATAAGAAATATTAATTCTCAAAGGAATGCTTATGGTTATAATTATTCGTACGACTATAATCCTAGATAACCGTAATTTACATTTTTTTAAAGAAAGTGCTTTGTAGATAAGCAAAATTGGATTGTTTTTATCTGATTATTCCAGGCATCTGTATGGAGAAAAAAAGAAAAGAAAAAAGGAGCCAAGTTGGAAAATATGGCCAGAATGGTCTATAAATATTGGGAACGCATAAAACCTTGGATATCATCAGGAGGACAAGATTCTTGACGTACATTTCTGTTCTCTATGTGACAAATATGTTCGTAAAGAACGTGCTGGACTCGTATCGAAAAGATCAAAGCCCGTTTTCTCACCTCGAGTCCCTGAAATTCGACATTTTTTGTTACAAATATGATTCGTAATATTCGAAGTACGCACATCGTATCTTAATACAGACATAGATATGAAACAATATCGCACTGTTTAACCAAAACACCACACAAGCAATAAAAACAATTCGACTGAACTCTCGAACCACCCTTCGTACGACTTCGTTCGAGTCGAATTTTCGTCTTCGGATAGTAGATAGAGTATAAAGAAACGTATTTGCCGCGAAGCGGGATTGCCTAAATCGAATCACTATGAAGGGAGAACGCGTCGGGCGATAATGTTACTCGAAAATCGGGAAACAAATTCCGCGCTACAGATTCCCGCGGGAACGGCGAAGTCGGGAAATGACGCATCGCTTGGTTGCGCCGCGAAAAAGTCGGTCGATCGCAGATTTCGCGATCTCTTTCTTCGACCAGTACTGGATCTCTCGAATTTATCGCGTGTGGGCTCCTCGGATCGCGCGTTCTCGCGAATAATCAGGTTTCGAAATCGCTTTTCTCCTCGCGTGCGAACAAACACGAGTAAATAGTGGAAGCTTACGAGAAATGAATTGCAGCTAGATAGACTGATATCGATTTTGGTGAATTTTTCCGGGACAGAATTTCGAACGCGATAGTTCTGATGTCTTTTGTGTAGCATGAAGTATCCTTCTGATGAGTTTACAGAATTGTACGAATGGAATCTTCTTTCGTACGTGGATTTATAGATGGTATTATGGTGGACGAAAGTATACAAAGGTAAATAAAGAGATTTATAGGATTGTGCGATTTTTGAAGAGTATAGGATTTACATAATTTTTATATGTATCGTTAGATTGCTCTGACAGTTCTATAAAAAGAAATGTCCAATCGTTATTTACTAATATTATGTACAAATATTGTACATACATTTTAAAAAATTCTTTGAGAGATCAGTCTTCCAAAGGGAAAGATAGAAAATTATATTATTCGACGAAAGATAGACACAAAACTTCAAATTTCCTAGTACCGCTAATAAGATCTTGTTGAAATGGAGACGTACAAACAGTCTGTTCTCGTAGGGAAATGAAAAGTGGCCGCATCCGTGCGTTGTACGCTCGCATTCGTATCAGTCGCAGGAAATTTTCGTACATGTATATTTCCCGTGTGAGTCTTCAAGAATCGTGTTGCGGTGCTCCCGCTATCGGACGCTCTCCTTTTGATAACGAGTTTCCCCGTTCGCGTGAGATATCCCGTATTCATGTAAATCTCGTCGTTTATTTCGCGACGATAGAAGGAAAGTGGCGCGAAAGATTTGGAACATAAATCGCGAACCGACTACGAAACCAAGGTGTTCGGTCTATGAGTAATGTGTTCGCTCTGCTGATCAATAGGCGCGATCTGTTCCTCGTGGGATTGTTAACAATTTTTTGCGCCGCGTATGTTTCCAATAGAATAGCACATTGTGAAATCATATTATTATATTATTATTAATTAACTAATTTCATTGTAAACTGTTTAAAAATTAACTAAATAGATATTTAGAAAAATAAGAGAAGGATAAAATAGATTATGAAAAGAAAATCAATGAGAAGGAAGACTCGAATTATTAAATTAAACAAACCTCCTGCAGATAAATAGAGCGTCGTCCTGCTTCATTACATTTCCATTGATCCTGCAACTAATTACGAAACAATAATTGCGAAACACGCGTGTGGCAACACAGCCAGCTACCACAAAGAGAAAGAGAGAGAGAGAGGGAGGGAGATAGGGATAGCTTTTATAACGGAAACTAATTTCGCATGCGTGCCGCGTGCACCGGAGGATCGCGATATCGAACGTGAGATTGCACACCGATACCGAAATCGCGGAGTATAAAATTCGATGGTTTCGTTCGCCGTTGAAAATTTCCATCTGCCGACACTCGGCGGCGAATGTTCGTCGTGTTTTCGTTTTTCAACAATGAAGAGGTCTTCGAAACTGTCCAAGGAAATAGTAAGTATGCGATCAAATGCGGGAGAGAGGTATAATATCCGCTAAATATAATAATATTTCTACTATAAAAGGAAAACAAACTACTGCTAGGAGCATCCTTCAAAGAACTTTTAGAATCTAATTTATTATAAACAATGCTGAATCATTTAGCCCCTTCCTAGTTGATCACATACTTTGTACAGGTACATACGATTCTTTAAGTCTTACAGTATTACTTTCAAATATAAAAAAATATATATTTTTATCGTAGAGTAACATAGTTTGAATCAACAAGGAAAGGGTTAACGCACTTTGGTACGTCAACTAGACGTCCTACGGAGAGTTCAATAGAGTAGAATCAACGCTTATGAAAATTCAACGATGTTAAATTTCATATTCAAAAGATTACGCAGAATGCATCTACTGAACAACTTTTCAATGCTTGCACTGAAACATTGGTGAACGCGGGGGACCAGTACGAATGAGCGTATGGAAAGATGGCGCGAAACGAATGGGAAGGGTAAACTAATGGAATGCGTGAATAAAAGGGAATATAAATCATGTAAAAAGTCTGTGAATCATCTCAGTAAGAGCGGCAGACCGGTGCATGAATAGCGGAGGAAAAAAGTGTCAAATTTCAACCTTATATAGCTCATTTTTTTAATCTGCTTTGGTCGCATTAAAATAGTCGTTTCTATTGAATCTTTTTTTATGCTTTGAAAGTGTACGAACATTTGAAATTCATATAGAACTTGCGATACGGAATGGAAATAGCAGATGACTGTAAACTAGTTCAGTTTCTCTTTCGTGTTTGTAATTTGTCCTATTTTTTAACTCGTCGATCTACTCATTAACATTACCTTGGAGTAGCGTACTACGCCAGCACCACGCTACGACGAGTTTTTAATATATTTCAGCTAGTAACAACCAACAGTTGAAACTTGCCAAAGAGAATGACAATGAGGCACAACCAAGGCTAGGATCGTACGGGGGGTAAAAGGACGCGTATCGTTATACTGTTTTATATAGTTTTAGTACGCGAGTAGCGTACCACTACTGTTGCGATTAATACAAAATTCGAAGCTCCCTTTAAGTGATTATTAATCTAATCTTAATTTTCAGTAGCGAGAGAAATTGCTGCAGTGAGTTGTACCAAATAAATCGATAGAAATTGTATAACGTAACAATTGCAGCACAATCTTCAACAGTTTCCATTGAATCAACCTCGCCAAGTATCGATTATTTGTCAGCAAAAATCCATCTGCAGGCGAACGTCGCGGGTTTTCGACAGAAAACAAAGTGGCAGATTGCCTCTCGAAACGATTAAACGATCCAAAGAGCAACCAGGAGAAATCTCTATCGGAGCATCTTTCTTTCGTTTCTCCTCTATTCTCTGTCGCCATTACACGATTACGGCTGCCTCTGCGTCGACGAGTTCTTTGAACCTCTAGATCAAATTATTAATGGATTACTCGATAGTTCGAATATTTGCTTATATTTGATGGTATGCAACTTATTTGGTCAACGTAATTTGTAAATGTAACTGTTTTTTAAATTTCAAGAACAACCTTTTACACATTAACGCGTCATGAACTCGTCAATGGAAAACGTCGTTAAAAAAAGTACGTTTCACTAATGACTCGTGCACAATTTCGCAAACCGCACCAATTCGAAGAGTTTTTTATCGCCGATAAATTTGAACACAGCATACCTTTATGCCCGTGCACCCCATTCGCACGGTGTACTTTTTCGCGAGTCGAAAATTTCCACCGCGCATCGGGGAAACTAATTACCCCATCGTGTGTATTCAATTTCGATTTTTGCAGTCATCCGGTTCATCTCATTAGGCATCGCAGTTTCCCGATGCGTTGCATCAGCCTGGTAGAGCAACGGCGAAATTTGTAACCGGGTAATGGCCGGTTCGGTGGAACCCGTCCAACCGGAGCGAGAAATAGAAAGAGAGAGAGAGGGAGAGATAGAGAGACGAGAAGCACGGAAGAGCTAAATACCGGTCGATAAACTTCGAAGGGCAACCAGAATCAGACGTCGGAAATTTTCCATTGGCTGTTTAGCGGGCAGCATCCGACGGTTCGCTCGTAAAACACCACCCTAAGCAACAGCAATTTCCACGGAGCTGCAACTTCTGTTGCGCGTAAGAAAAAAAGGAAAAGCAAAACGAAACGGCGCTTCGAACGATACCTTTTTCCGATCCTTGCCCCTTAGTCTCTTCGAGGGACCTGATTTTCTGTAAGACTCGAGTCGAACGACGCTGATAGTCTGCGCCGCTCTAATGAGGTATCAGGAATTTGTTGGCGCGAACCATTCGTTCTCGAGAGCCGCGCGGACGTCGTGGGAATTTGCTTAAGGATGTAAAAGTTTTAGCGTCTCGGGAGAACGGCCGATTTATACGGCAAGCTATTTCAAAGGAACGTTTCGGTTTCATGGCGCTGATGGAAGCGCGCGATTGGTCGAATTCGATAGCGATGCTCGTAAAATGATAGAAACACCGCTTCTGTTCGGCTGTTGTAGTTTTCTTTTGTTCGATCAATTATTTCGGGTAATCGAGAATTGGTAAAGCTATTAGCGATGTTCTTTTTGATATAAATGTTTCTAGACGAAGATTTATCGTAGCTCTGCTCCAACAATCTAATACATGAGACGTTGGAAAAGGGGGTGGAAAGTAGAAGTTCCCTTTCAGAGAAACTGTCCGCGAAGCTTAAGTTTTAACATGGTACAAGTCCCGAAACAAATTTAATCTGGTATTTTGTAAAGATTAATAGTTTAAATTAAAAACCCACGAAATAAAGGACGATAAACTGAATGAATAAAAAATAAAACATTGAAGTGTACAACGGGAATTCGATAAACAGAAGCGGTTATCCAATTATTGTTTAATTAATAACAAATTCCGCACGAGGACGCTTTCAAAGAACGATACGAACGAACTCGTCTCGCCAACTCGTGTTCCCCCGACAGCTATAAATCGTAACGTCGCAATAAACCGCCCCCCTAACCCATTTACGATTATAATCTTGTAGCAAAAACTAATTAAATTTCCCACAGAGCGGCGCATTAACGCGGCTGCCGCTTGGAAAAGGCTCCCGTAATAAGCCTCGAAAATAGTTGAGTAGATTCCGGGAACGTGTCGCGGCGCCGCGGTAGTTACGTGCCGCGACGAACTACCCCTGCGCCCGTGACTCCCTAATGGATCCCACCGTGGAAATAATCGCAAGAAACGCTGCGTCTACATCGGGCTGCGAAGATAACGAGCAGACATTCGTCGTTTATGCTCTCTAGCAACCGCTGCGCCGCAAATAACGGACAAAGTGTTATCGCGAGGACCCTGGATAAGCTCGTTTACGCCTGATTAGTTTTCACTGTGCAGCACGCGTTCGTCCTCCGCGACCGTCCCGAGTTATTTTTTTCGGCATTCTTCGCAGAATCGATGAATGACTTATGAATATTTTATGCTGACTGGAGTGATCGCGATGATCATTATCTTCGAGATTGTGCTTTTTTAAAGTTACGACGAGCGTTTAATTGAAGATTACTCGTAGTAGAAGAAATAAGTTGCAATGTACATTTGTGGGTCAACAAATTTATATATATATATATATATATATATATATATATATATATTATTTTAATAAACGCCTTCCGATTTCCAACTAAATTTAAAACTCTTCTCCTTTACCACGCTTCAAACCCGCTTCAGTTGTTTCGCGTCCTCTTTCTGTTCAAAGTCACCCCCACATGTACTCAAAATTATATAAGCAATTTTCTATCGTCCGATTTTAATCCTCTCAACGTTTTCTTCTACGCATTTCTTGAGAGTATCATATATACTTTGTCAATTATTTACGTAGGCGAAAGAATATCAAGGATTTTGGAAAGGTTCGAAATTCTTTTAGACGAACATTCGAAGTCTGCGAGGAAACAGAAGGAGGACACGTGGAAACTCTGCTATAAGCATCAACAGAAACAGTATAAATTGTTCTTAAATATATATTTATTCAGAAATTTTTTTATTTATACTTATAAGTCTATTCAACGAATACCATCCGCACTTAAGACGATTAACTTTTTTTTTAACATCTTGCATTGCCTTTACAAGCGGCTCTTCTTCCATGGTTAAGAAAACTCATGGTTGCAACCAGCACCGAAAGGCGAGGGTAAAGAGAAGGCTCCAATTTGGCGTGTCACGCGCAAGCACAGAAGGGAAATATACGAGGAAGCGTATTATGTATGGACGGAGACGAGCAGTTCCCCGAACAAAATAATTCACGGATGCGAGCTTCTCGCCCTAACTGGTTAGTTCTCAAAAGTCGCTTCGTCTCTCGAGCTGGGCTGCCTGGCTCTTTTTAATAAATAGTAAAGCTGATTTGCGCTATATCAAGACGCAAGAACATTATTTCGTTACATCAGTCTGTCCACCGTTTGTGACAAGTAATTTTTCCCGAAAAAAGGCAAGTCGACGGATGGGATGCGATTAGTGATAATTTCAAAATATTACCAAGACACTGGTGGCGTAGGGAAGATCATTTTCCTATTATACTATTCGAATCGTTTAAATAGTACGCACCTCTAATGTTGACAACCTTCATCGACTTTTAGAAGAGAATGTTTAACTCTCCAGGTATTAAAAGTACGAATATTGATCCGTTTATTTCAATCGCGAATGATCGTTTTCTATTTCTTTACGATGCAGACAATTACTCTACACCAAATAACAATTCCAATGTGCCATCTGAAAATTGAGATTTCTATAAATCACTTATCTAATGAGTAAACGTTGACGAATGCTAGTTGAAATTCTTTTCCATATAAGAAGAGCAAAATCTTTCCTACCGGTTCTGGTCGGCTCGCGTCTCTTTAAATCGTAAATGAATCACGACACCCGCGTCGTTCCGTCGCACAAAAATAATCGCAACCGGCGCGAGGGACTCGAGGAAAGGTTGCGGACGAGACGAATAGACGGGGTCTGACTTCAGACACAGGCACCGGGAGCAATTAAATCCGCGTTCAGAAATCGTGTCGAAATAAACAACGCCAGCAGACGCGACTAATGGAAAGCGGAAGCAGCGAGCTACAAGAGGCGGCGCACTTGGATTTCCGCTTTTAGTAGAAAATTATTCGCATCCGTCCCGTAATGAATACTCTCTGGCCATTGTGCGCTGTTGACGTCGAGGTAAGGAACGAGGTCCTATTGGACTTTTCAAGTAGCGTTCGAGTTGATAAGATAGGGATAATGGATGAGCACCCTCGCACATACGAGGAAGTTGACTTTTGCGGAGTAGTGAGCCAAGCATATATCAGCCACGTAATAAGGTGGTCAATAAAGAATTACCATTAACACGTCACGACAATAAAATTAACACATAATTATTACATTATTGTTTATGAAACGGAGTTGACGAAATAATTATTATATTATATAATAGTATTGTCATCGGTAATCATCATTTCCTTCGTCCTAAAGCATAGATTGCCAATAGAAAGTTAGAAAACTCATTAGAAAAGTTGAAATAAGTAGTATTGTACGAGAGTTACTCGCCAGTGGTATAACTCGCTCTGCGGTCAGACATGGCTCGTAACAGCGAGTTTTTAAATTCTTTTTACAATAATTTTAAAACAAAACTATTTATAGAAAGTGATACACGAATAACAATTGTACAATAAACATGAAATAAAATAAGTTTAAATTGCATATATATTAGATTGTTTTATTAATAATTTTGAGAAACAGTAAAGTATCCAATTAGGTTTGAACGATAATATAGTTCTCTAAGACAACGCCTCTGAACCCTCCTTCTCTAAGTGTACAAGCTGTACGGAACAACATGAAATCTCACGACACCGTGCTATAATGGTAAGTATTTCTTTCGTGGTACCACCAAAGCCCGTCTGCCCTGGAAACGACGCCTTGTTCGCGTTTCCAACGGAATCCAGAGAGAAGAATTCTGTGACCGTTCCTATACACCGCCAGCCGTAAGGCTACACCGTACAGGCTCGATTGTCTATTCTTCGAGCGAATCGTTCGCGACTAACGGTTCCACTCCTTCGATTTCGATGATTATTATCGAGCGCCCGCACGAAGAAGAATTTATTCTAATCGTATTTAATCATTCCACGAACGTTTAATTTTCCATCGAATTACGCGTTTCTGCGACTCCACTCGTTTCGCGAATATCGTCTGACAAAAGTTGTTCAACCGAGACAAGTTTTCCGAATTCGCTGACCCTCGAATCGATTTCAATCTATAACGAGCCTTTCGATAATCGGTAAGACACGCCAGCGTCCTCTGATCGCGAATAAACGAAGAAACCGGAGCATTCGGGGTCGCTTGAAAGTTCTTTTCGCCCATGGTCGGCTGGCTAACTGATTCGACTTTAATTCATTCTCGAAGATTGCGCTTTTAGCTCGACGGAACAATCCCCACTCGCAATCTCGACAACAATTGAAACAGCTACGGAACCCTCAGCGTTCTTTCTTCACCCTCCGCACCCCTGCATTTTAATATTAACGAATTACTCCGTTCTCGCTGTTTCGCGTTATCAACGCGATCTAAAATGTTTGTTCATCCATCCCGATCGTTGTAACACGAGGAATGCAATCTATAACGAGTCGCAGATTTTGCGGCAAAGCAGCGGACTATCTTTATGAATTGAATATTCCTCGTGGATTACGCGTTGATGTTCTGCAATATTGTAATCGCAAGCAAAAATTCTCTTTCTTTATAATGATACGAGATGAAGTCTGAACGAAGAAAGAACGGAGTCGTACGTGATAAAAAATCGACGGTTGGCAAGAGTATGCAAACGCGTGTACGAATCTACGACCACGAATGCGTGTGAAGGGCTGCACGAGAAGAGGTGATTGGAAGAATAAACGAAGCGAGAAGAGAATCATTGTGCGCTCAGAAACAATCGATATTCCCGTCAACGACAACTAAATGTTCACCTCAATCGGTATTTAATCGTCACTGTCAATCACAAGCTACTGAATTATATAATCGAATACCAACAGCCCCACATTTAACGCCAACTATCCGTACAGTTATTCGTAGAGCTACAATTATCCAGCTAACCAGCTTAGAATAACCAACTATTCCCAGGCAGAATAGCTGTGGTAACCGTTTCGCGTAGGTTCTGGTCATCAATTAAAGCCTAAACCAGGAACAATTAATACCTAGGTCTCGCGCAGAGTGATTCTTGGGAAGAATCCGAGATTGCCGCGCGCGATCGCAGGAGAAACGAAAAGGTAAAACCGGGAAATTGGAAGTTGTCAGCTGAACCAGGGAACGCGAAGACCATAAAAGTATCCCTGGCGCGAAACAACGTCTGCTCGAAGGAAAGTTTCGCTCGCAGTCGAAGCCGCTGGGACTTAATGCGGGAAGTCGACTTCGCGGCGAGAACTCGAGGAGAATGCGACTCCGCGACCCGGTCGATCGGCACGTATCGCCAGAGTATCGTGTTGCGTACCGGCGAAACTAATTAGAGATCTTGGGAGCGGATAGATTGTTCGAGATTGATTCGTGAAATCTCCTCCGTTCGGCTGTTTCGATGGATATTTTTGGAGCGAGATTAATCTGCGAAAATTCGACGATTTCTCGAATTTATTGGGATACTAAAACCTAGACTAAATCAAGATTACATTTACATCTCAAGTTAAAATTGAGTTATTTTATAATTACAAATCTAAGGTTCGATTTATATACATAGAAATATTGACGGCTTCCTTTTTTGTTGTCAGTCAGTTTGTGTTTGTGGCAATATCAAGTACCAAACTAGCTTAAGTCTATCCCTTTATGGAATCCAATTACAGTCGTGTTATAAAATGAGGACTGAACAGCAAGACGACGCGTATAATTCAATTTTTCCATCCCGTGTACAGAAATTTTAATTGGATGCTTCTTGTTAGATATACAAACAAAACATTATTGATTACAATAAAAAGAAAATGTAAATTAACCCTTTGCACTAGGCTCCTCTCGGAAGTTAGCGATAGAAACCATTGCTAAAATAGCAATATTTGAAATAGAAAATTTCCATTTCAATAGAATACTTGAGGGAAACGCATTTCTGAAAAAGTTGCGATGGAATAAGTTTAACCTCTGTAATCACTAGTCGATGCTGGTGTCCTCTCAGAGAGGACATCCGAGTGCAAAGGGTTAACAAAAAGCAGCGTCCGAAATAACGATAGAAAAGTATTTTGTGTTCGATGTATTTGATGCGTTGTATACCCGATTCTTTGGAACTGAACTGGCCTGCGGTCCTCAATATCCCTTTTTCCTCGGTTTATAAAAAAATTGTCGTAAATTATGCGGAAGATTCTGGAGCCGGTTTTTAGCCTCTATCGTTGTATTTCCAACAGTTCTTATATGCACCTTATTTACCTTTTGCAGATTCTCTATATTAAGCATATCGTTCCTGTCAATAAGAGACAAAACGAAACAGTACAATTTTCGTACACGAAAACGATGCAATTTTAATTAAGACCGTGGAAATCGATCGAACAGTGCCGTCAATCGAAGTACCATCAAACGTCGAGCACTGTGACAACGCCAAGTGTCTGCGATGGGATAACAGAAGAACTACTGCAAGGTAACGTTGCTCGAGCGAACTTCCGGATGCAGTTGGATATTTCAAGATAGAGGCTTCCATGAAATTGTACAACAAGTGGAAAGTGGAGGTTAAATATTGTATCGCTCCGTGGACGTAGAACTATAATACAAAAATACTTTCCAGTAATATTTTTTTATATATTCAGGAAGATCGTTGAATCTCGATTAGAGATTGAAAAAATTGAAATCGGCGTGTAAAATAGGAATTTTCTTCTAAAAACTGTCGGAACAGTTCCACGCGAACGATTAACATTTTTCTGTTCCGACGATTAACAGCAAGACGATAAAACTTTGCTTGCATATTTTTAAAAAGACGGATAAAAATGTCTTTTGTAGCTCGAAAGTCACGTTGAAACGCAGCGCGTTTAAACGAAAAACGTCGTGACTCGGGATGGGGTGAAGTTTGCAAACATTAACAGCAGTTTCGTCCGTGGGAAATCGGCTTTCCGGGCGCGACTCGCTGGTGGATTTTTCTAAGAGCAATTTTCACGGCGGTCGCGCCGCGGCTGATTCTTCTGGAAGTATCGCGCCAGATTCCACGATGCCTGAACCGAGAAAATGAAGTCGCCAGTCCGTAAACGAAGAGCTTTAAAAATCGTCTGCGACTCGCCTTGTGTGTGTCACGTCATTCTTCGGATGGATTAATTTCCTAATACTTCACTGTCTAAACACGTTTTCATTGCGATACGTGATCAAATATGCTGCGGTATAAATTTTCACCAAATTTCACCACACGTGTGACAAAAAATAATATCATATAAATATTAATAAATATTTCGTTATATAATCTAGCTTTAGGTAAAAAATGTAAAAACGATAAACCGTAGAATAAAAAGTTAATTACCAGTAATTTTATCGTATCTCGAAAACGGAATATCGATACAAAAAGAAAGCTGATAAGCGTTTGCAAACATACGCACGAGTGTATTTCAAAATAAAATCAGCCACTGGGGACGGTCCAGTTGCGGTCTCCATTTATTTCCTTGAAAATTGTTCCCTTGGAACTCGATACGTCGCTTCTAACGTTCGAATAACTTTCCTGAATATTTTATTAATATTTTCCATATTCTATACTCGGGCAAACTGTTTCTACGATACGAAATTAGAATTTAATTGCACACTTGTCGTTCGATTTCCCTCCGGTTTCTTCCCTCAGAAAAAAGGAAGAATTGCGTGCTGTCAGATTTGTTCAATTATACGGTTACATTAAAAAAAATGAAAAGCATTTACTATTGATTTTTGATAGGTCCGTTTAAAGTGGAATTCATTTAAAATAAAATGATGAAAATACATCGATGGACGAAACAGCCGCGGGCACGGGAACTTTTCTTTTCAATTCGTGACGGATCGATCCGACGATTCCCATATTTTTCCCTACGAGCGAGAAATTCCGAGATGAAAGAAGTCGGCGCGCGATCGGCGACGACACGCTTCAACCCGAACGCGAAACGTCAGCTGTAGAAAAATAATATCGATCCCAGGGTATTCCGGGGAGAGGCTGGCTCCCAGCCGCGAAGGCGGACCGGAGCAATACCACCGCGGTTTCTATTGCCAGGATATCGTCGATATCCTATGATCATCCAGAGACACTCTCGTGACTCTGTTTCCGGGGCAACTGTCCGTTCTCCGAGTGATTTCACCGATATCACCAGGAATAGACGGCACCGCCGTTTTATCTCGATCCCTTGTGTTGATTTTTAGCTGTTGCTTTAAACGTGTCAACTCTATGGATTACATGAAATTTCGATATCTGACCGCGATAAGTTTTCACCTTCCCATCGATGGAATTCTGTTTTTCAAATTTCTATTTACGCGACGAGAGTATCGGTTATTGCTTTAAAAGAGATCATTTTATCGCGACGAGAGTACTCGACGAACGTCGCTAAGGGATAAATGGAAAATTTCAGGAAAATATGAATTGCGGTGCAACTAGTTTTTATTTACTGGAAAATATACGCGATGGTTTCCGCAACCTTGAAGCGTTTCCACGGTTTCATTGCCTATGAAAAACTGGAATTATTTATTTGCCACCGTTTTACGCGTTACTGGCTTCATTTAAATGGAGAGCTTCAAGTTTTCGTTGAAATTGCAACCACAAAGTATTCAATAGATATAAACGGGCTAACTCGTTATTACGAACCAACAAGTATGCATTCATTTAACCAGCTTCCATTTAACGAGATATTGGTCTATTAACAGTCCGCAGCCTAACAAAGATTACTTTTACGACGTGGAAAGCGGCGTGCTTAAATAATTAAGCCGTGGAACATTCACGCGTTTATTCATTAATGCAGCAAACAAGGTCACAATTACCGGTAATTGCTATCTTACCTTCCCAAGGCTGACCTTTATGCACCGTTTTCTGACTTTCGTTCTTCTTTTCGTTCGGGGATGTTGCGCGGGACGAGTCACCGCAGTGAATTTAATAAAGTTCGGACGTTTATAGTTTGTGAAAATAGTGGGATAACGTGTTTGGGGATGCTGGAGAACGAAACGACGGAATTGGCTTCCTAATTCTATGCCTTACATATTTATACACGTAATTATGTATAATATTAAACGGTGAACTTTTTAAATAAATATGTTTACCCTTAAAAAATAACGATAAACAGAAGTGGAATGAAAAATTTGGCAAATGAAGTGGTAAATAGTCGAATGAATACTTTTTGTTTTCAAACGAATTAAAGATAATTAAATACTGCGTAAGATCGGAAGTTCGTTATGAATTTAAACGAGCGAGTAATCAAAAAGGTATATAAATCCTCCAAAGCAGTAAAGCACAATACGCGGCTCCATATTTCCACGTGAACTTTAAAGAAAATAATTTCCCGACAAACATGGCGGTTCGTTCGTATCCGATAAAACGCAAAAAGGTTCGCCAGTTTTTATTGTTTATCGCCTCGGATATATAGCAGGTAATCCGTATAACAACTACTAACGGCAAGCGCGCACAGTAGCGCGCACACCAGTCTTCTCGTTTTTTCGTCTACAACATAATTTAAACGAAACCGCGCTATTCACGTTTCACCGAAGGCAAAAATTTCCACTGGTTCCGCGTAACGAGCAGCTTTTTCCAAATTTTCCTGGTCGAAACCGCGTTAATTATTCGGCGACGGAAGAACAAACGGAATAGACCGCGGGACAGGAGCAGATTATGAGGCGTTCGCTGGAACAAACAGAGGAATCACGGAACGCGACCCGGTGATAAATCAAACAAAACCAACTGGATTCGCGGTTGTTATTGCCACCGTGACCTAATTATGCGCGCTGCGTAAGAATACATATATCGAGGTGGTCGGTGAAGCCACGGCGCCACGCGACAGGGACGCGACATCGGAACCCACGAATTTTCAGTTTATCAATAGTTTCTCTAATCATGAAATTTGAATTGAACATGTCTTATTGTAAAATAGTTATCTAATTTTGTTGAAAATTAGATGAAATGACTCATAAAATGTGAAGTTGCAACGTACGCATAGCTCTCTATTCTTACGAAATTAGAAGGTTCGCGAGACCGTTGTAATAGTATGTACATAATTGATTATATAGGATACCTCTCTGAAACTTTTCTGATTAAAGTTTAGCTCTGCTTAACCCAAAGTACTCGACATAAGTAAAGCCTACGCGTGCGCATCAGAAATTAAAGAATTCGATATTAAAAAATTAGGAACAAAACTAATGAATTTGTCGATTATTGTCAAATATTCATTTCTCATCGCTCCGTTCTCCATCTAATTCTCTCCGTTCGTTTATTCAGCCATCGACAACCAATTAAATCACACGATTGCTCGAGAGTACCATAAGTTTCGATTCACGAAATCGCATTTATTTGTCTCGTAAACATCGTTTGTCACGTTCCCGCAAATCCGTAAATCAATATGGCGTTTCAACATGTTGCGAATAGATTGCATGGATTAACGTAACCGCGACTAATTGTAAGACTCGCGGAGCGACCACGTTCATTTGCGCGGCAAAGTGTACGATTACACGTATTTGAAGTTAGGCGGATACCTTTGACACGTTCGACACCTCTGTACACCTTCTTTTTGCAGATCATTGCACGCTTTTACGTGTTTTGTCACGAAGGAATATTCATATGCGATTAGGAGCTGACTGTTCTGTTAGGCACCGTGCGGACGCCCGTACGTTATTAATTATGAGTTATCGATTCCGAGCACAATTCTCGGTTTTAATTGAAGTCGAACAGTGAAAAGATATTCGCGAATTTTCTCACAGGAAATTCACTGGTCAAATTGACCGTATGTCAGCGTGGTGACAAAATAATTTGCTTAAAATCTCGAGGACTTTCAATTTCGTCGAGCAAACAGGTGCTAACGGAATTTTCGGGGAAGGTGAAATAAACGGATACCCCAAGGGATTTTTTTTCAAACCGCCGGTGAAAAATTCCCACCGCATTAATTTGCGAAAAAGCTTTATATCGCGTGGCTCGTAAATGCCAATATTTTTTTGCGCTTCGCGATTCGCTGCGTAAATGCTCGGTACGCGTATTGTCCCCCCCGGCATTTTTTCTCCAAATTAAATAATTCAACAAGAGCTCGAAATTTTCATAAAACGTAAATAATTATTATTCATAAATCTGCTCCCCTGTCCCTGTAATAAAATTACTTTTTGCCCGTTGAATTCTGCTTGTTTAAATTACAGTGCGCAACGGCGCTCATAAATATTCGGATACTTTGGTCGAGTTCTAGCTATGAATATTACTGAAACACGCGCGTCGACAACAAGTTAGCGATTAATAACGGTACTTGTCACCTTTTCGTGGAACCCATCGACCGTGAGATTAAATTGCTTATTAAAAAACTAGTTAATACCGTGTTTCATTTTCTCGAATACAAGCGAGTCCCTAAATACTTTTAACCAGTTACGTATCTTCATTAAAACTGCATCGTAATTAAACGTTTCGAATCGCAGCAGTTCGTTCGTAATCGTAGCCGATCGGATTTTTAGTTTTCGTAATTAAATTTTGGAGGGTGTTTCGTGAACGACGATGAGATACATCAATTAAACTTAAGAAACTTCGAGCCACGCAGCTACCTCTAATTAGGGAGATCGCATTAACATTTTGCTTGATCACTACAATACGATTAAACCGATTGTGGTTAATACTGTTTAAGTCTGTTCGTCCCGAACCATATCTTTTCGAGTAAATTTGATATGGAATTTGTGTACATCTGATTTGTGCTAACGATACTTGTATATACGCACTGTTTTAATGTTGTTCAAGTGCTGTTATTATAACGTCTCGTTGCGAGCATGTGTTTCTTTTTTGAGACGTGCGGATTCGCTATTTTCAAGTTTTACGAGAGAAGTGAGAAATTCAGCGTGTCCCAATATACAGTAATAATAACGGCTCGGCTTTGGATAATTATGCTTGTAAAATGCTTGTTAGAAATTTCAAGTACTGTCAGCATGTGTTTAACAAATGGTGGCGACACGCTTCATTCTGGAAAATTCTCGAATATTGATCGCACATTGAGACACGAACACACATACTCTTAGAAATATTCTCGAATATTGATTGTTCAAGAATATTCCTAAGTCACGCTCAATAAAATCATTCGCTCGTTACACGTTATTTTTATTTCGAACTCGGATACTACACTACATTATCACGATTAAGTATTTATCTATACAATGTAAAATGCTTACTATTTTATGCAATCTTATATCCCCCAATTATTCTGTCAACAAATAAGACTGCGCGGGTCATTTATTAAACGTCCGTTACGAAGCCAACTGCTACGCTCTCTGACGCACCCTTTTGCGGAGAACTTCCGAAAATCCGCACTCCATCCATCGTTCTTTGATATAAATGGCAGCCACTCGCATACATTATATATCATGGTTACACCCGCACTTCCGGGCGTTGCGGCTGAAATTTGTCTACGATTCAAAGCGATCGACTTTCGCTGCACACAGGGTGCAACGCGTTGCACCCCCGTAACAAAGGTGTTGCGCTTTCGCGGCGACACGCGCGCACACAGCGTTAAGCTGTTGCGCGCGGTAGAAATGGTGTCATAAATCGTGAACAGTGTTCTCCCATTTTACGATCACCTCGTTCGCTCTGTGTGCTTTTCCGAAGATATTTTTTTCAACGTTCATCGAATGATTCATCGCCCCTGCATTTTTCTGCGGGTACGAAGAGTTTCGGGTATTCATTAGAAATATCGCGAGTGTGACAGCACAAAATGGTAATAAAGTTTTTAATTCGTTGTATTTAATTTCGGTACATAACTTCGTTTTAAAAGATGAAATATTTTTAGTTTTTATCGGTTTTCTATTTGTTTTTTATTTCCGAATTTTACTCTGCTTTATTTTTGAACAAGTACGTAAAGTCTCCTCGGGATGCTCACAATATTTCCATCGAAATGCCGCGATATTTCACGTCTCGAACAAAAATAGTTCGCGCGGAGCGTTGAAATGTCGCGTTTTAAAAAATCAAGGGCACGAAATGCAACTTCTACGGCGTGCAAAATATATTATCCTCGAAGAGAGCCATTTTACGAGGCACAGACCGGCGTTTCCCTTTTACTGCGATTGTTAATAACTTTTTTTTGCTCGTACCAGCTTACGTAATCCCGCTTCCTTAAGTTGTAAAATCTTATGAATACTAAAGTGGGATACGAGTTACGATCGATAGAGGAAATTAATGCGCCCCATTGTTATTATCATGACGGTACAACTTCGAATCTGATACCATGGATACTGCACTAATGAGATAATAAATTCGACAGGATTATGGATAGCGTTCTTTAAAAAAAAAAATAGTAGATGTTATTAAAAAGTCGCTATAATTATTCGTTCTTTGTACTTCTCTTGTTATTATTAATTTCCAATATTTTAGAAGTAATTTTAAAGGCTACATTAATCCTTTTATCAAAGCACAAAGAACTCGTTTTTAACAAGTTTCGTTCCATGTTTCGAGTAGAACGTTTCGCGAAGTTTCTCCTCTGTTAATCGAGTTAATAATAAACTGTTGTGGAATAATTCAATAAGAGTTACCTCAATTCGTTAGCGTGATACGGCGTCAATTTATTTAAAACGCGTCCGTAACATCATCATTATTTCAAACTTTACGCCGGGTTAACTTAATTAAAATTCCGCCGTAAGAACACGCTTCAACAACTTTGCCGAGGGAGGAAAAAAAATCTTTATTGGTGTTTACTCGCCGGTAGGGTCCACGCTGTAGGTATCTCGGGCCGTAAAAGAAGTTACAGTACTCCTGCCCCGACTACTTTACTGCCTCGCTGAAAATACCGTTTTACAGGTTGTCATAAACAATTTAATTCCCTCGGAGGTAAACGGAGTGAATCTTCGCCCGCATTAGCGGCCGCGAACCAACAATTAATCACTGAAATAATGATAGAATTGCTTTTCCAACGGATCCCATTTTTAAGCCAAGTTTATTCAAAAGTATATGTAACGCTTAAAAGAAGAGTATTAGTAACGCTACGAGAAAGTTTACAAAGTTTACACGAATTAAATGTCAATTGAGTAACAAGCCTGGTTGATTTTGTTAGATAGTTTGTCGGTCGATGTCAAACGAATATGAAATTCAAAATTTGCAATTCAGAATTTCGAATTGAGACAAATATTACGAAGCGACGCGTATTAATTAACCTAATTAGCGCAATCTTGAACCGATCGCGACAAGTTTTCGTTGAATTCGAAATAATAAGCGCGGCCACGAAATTCCAGGTCCACCGAATGGTTGCCGCAAACTGGAAAAGGAAATTTGATGTTCGTCCTTAAACTCGACGCGACTAATGTAATAAACGAACGTACTTGAAAATTCCGTGGTAACGGTTTGACTTTAACTTTAATCTTCGATCCTCGGCTGCGTTTGCCGTGAATATCGATGGTGGCCGGAAAGCATTTTATGCGTGTTTGCTATTGACGCGAGGGACCGTTTCGAAAATGCTTCCGTTTGCCCAAATTTCCGTAAGGAATTTTCCGCGGAGAATGAAATTGAACTGAATTTAGGACGAACGTGAGCAAAGATCGAACCGAGATCGACGTCTAAGACTTCGGTGAAATTTTATTCGATCGTAGCGAAAGATACGTGGAATCTATATTATTGGTTTTCTCTTAGATCCTCGTTCCGTGGGAAATCGAACCGAATTTTCGAGCGCAATATTACCAACGACGTGGAAGAATCACGCGTTAAATGAATGGAACTGTTATTTAATGTGTATCGTCGATTAAATTATCGACAGTCCCAACAAATGGGTAATTCTAACCAGACCACCTATTTATACACGCTGTTAAAAAAAAAAAAATATGTCCATAAAATATTCACGAGCCTCATCTTTCTTTAAATATTTAAAATAGGAATGGTGTACGTGTACAGATGATGAATGAACGATCGAAACTTCGGGAAACGTAAATGAAATTTATCATTTGTCGGCTGTAAGGGTCGTCGAGGCTAAACAAATAATTCCCATGAACGAAATCGGCCTCGAATAGCTCGGCTATCGTATCCCAGGGATATTAGCTTCGATAAAGACGACCGGGACGTGACAGAAATATGCGATAGCGGCAGTTAATAATGCAAGTGGCCCGCTCGAGGAATTCTTCCAATTATTGGAAAACTGAAAGGCGGGAAGGGCACTTAATCAAACGGGGAAAAGGACATTTCTTTGTTTTCCTGTCGGCGAACACGTGATATTACTATTCGAATCGAACAGTTGGTTTATTTGTAATAGGCGCTCGGTAGACCGAGTGAATCTATAATATAATGCCCGTATCGATCGTTCTCTACCCTAGGTGATAATAGCGCGCCCTTAATGGCTTCGAACCGATGGAAGTAGTTTATGCGAATAGTATATCGCCTACGAGATAAATCCTGGGCATCCTACCTAGAGATAGACTCGGGATATTAGGCGGCATCCTTTTTCTCGGGCGGGAGCCACGCTCTCTCAGAATTTCGACTCAAAATTCATGCATCTTCGATTCAAGTCCTACCCTTTACGAAAAATCGATTACCACTTTCGAGCAATAATCACTTTAATCGAACGAGAAAAATTGCTTTCAAAGTGCAACTCTTACCGCGTCCCTCGACACTAAGAAATTCATGGCAAAGAACGAATAGGGGTTACTTAAAGCTCTTCGAGTTATTAATGCTTCGATGTTCTTCAGATCGCTCTGAATTCGTAACTTTCAAAGGAACTTTCTAACGAGTTGCGATACTTGAAAGCGTTACAGTCCATTATTCACGTTATTTCCGTAATACGCGATATCAAAACCTAAACAACACTTTAGGTTAGTCGAAACGTTTTCCAGCTACGACGGTGTAATTTCTCTTCCAAAAAGACAAAGCTGCAGTAGAATAGTCGATTTCTCGTCAGAAATTTTGCAAAATGAAAATTTATTCGGTTCGATCGCGTTCATGTGACTCGACTCTCCGTCGCTTGGATCAGTTTTACATCCACGCGAGCGCAAATAACTTTCCGACGAATCGATCCTCTTCGAGCCGATTTATTCTTTCTTCCGTTATTTCCTGTAGCAGCAACAAAACCTCGTACAAAAGATTCCTAACCATAGTATCGTGAAAAATAGTGGTTTAAATTATATTTCCCATCGAAAGAGTTAAGTTTGGAATCCGATGGTAGCCACGGATAAGCTTCTAAAATCTCGGACTCATTCTTTTCACCACCCGGTACATACAACCGAAGGACCGACTCTCATACCATCGCAGAGTTCCTTCGTGGAACACCGGGAGTCGACGGCCTTCCAGCGGCCTTTGTCGTCGGCGAGCTATCAAGAATTAATCAAACCATGCCAACAGGCGAAACGATAAAGCCAAGGCTTGCACAAGAGACAAATAATCGGTGGAGCGGAACTTCAGACGCTTCGAGATCGTTGCAGAGGAACCGGACGTCGCCTATTGTCGCCTGTGGACAACGACAGGCTCTGATCTATGCGGCCTCCGAGAAAAGGAACTCGTTTTTGTCCGCGCAGAAATGAAAATTTATGATCGTAGGACACGATTACCAGGTGGCTGTTGCGTGGAGACAAATAAGGGTTGCGCCTCCGCTCGTGATAAATTCGCGCGCGAGCGGCGCGGATGTTCGTTTCGTCAGGACGCGGCGGCCATGTTTCACAAACGCGAGAATTTAGATGCCACTGTCGCGCGCAACGCGAGCGCTACCGGGATTCGTCCGCGAATAAAGTCGTTTAATCGCGACGACGCGACTGGCCTGTTATCGAGCTTTATCGTTGCCGGCAAAAACGATTTCCACCGTGACTGTTCATTGTCGGATGTCGCGAATAGAAGGAGCGAAGTGGTTCGAATTTTCAAATCGCGAATCGTTAAGTTCAGATTCAATTAAAATAAGAATCAAATGTTTGTACGAGAAACATTAGGATTCGGATAGGAAATTTTCTTTAGTTTACGTTTACGTTCAAGCGTTTGAAAATTGCCGACGGATTTCGAATAGTACAAATAAAAAAGTTCTCACGTTTTACTAACATCTGTAGAGAATTAATAAAAGATAGGAATCAATCACTCCAGCTTTCGAATTCAACACCCTCGATAGATAACGAAGAACAACGATTCACGACATGGAACGACGATTCACGTCAGAATGGATACGGATTTCTCGTGATCGACGCGTCGGTTTCCAGTTGAATCATACCCACAACGGCCTCGAAGAACGAACGGCCATTATTCTCACGCGATTACCGCGAATTTCGCAATTGATTTGTAACCTCCCGCACCGCGTTGCAACAATGCTAACGCGACCGTTGGGTGGCGATGGAGTAGAGGATCCACAAGGGTGGGTCAGGATGGAACCAATTAAGCCGTCAGTGCGTTAACGCGTGTCATTCAGTCCCATATTGTAACCAAGTGTGACCAATCGTGACAATGGGACTTAATTGCACGAACAATGTCAACCGCGAATCTAATAATGATTTGTCATTTGCTTTCGCACCGAGAACCAACTTTGGTGTTTTCCTTGAGATATATTTAAGCGAACGGTTTTCTGCAATTCCACCATTTTCCAAATTCGAATTGGATTACCGTGTCTTAGACAGACGTGCTCGGAACTAATCTTGTCGTTATTCGAATTAGCTGCATTTTATTTTTATAACCGTATAGTCGATAAAGTAGAGTCGCTCGACGCGATACGCGAAGACGGGCGTTCAGCGGAAAACGAAAAGAGAAGAGAAACACAGTTGCGTTTTATGTAGACTCTAAATATATATATATATATATATTCGTTTTTCTTTATTTTTACATTTCTTTATGTTACGCCTTGCTACATTTTAAATAGAAGCTTATAGGATCAACTCGCTCTTTCTAGGACATCTTTAAATCAATATTCAAAGACTTTATAAAATAGAGGTAACGTTATTTCTTTTGCAATTATCTTGAAAGATATTTTAATAAAGTTCATGAAACGTTTAAAATAAATTTAATCGTTACAAGTACAAATATTGGTCGACCAGACGGACAGAGGTCGTCTCATTTCCTTCGTCTATATTAATTCCCTGGATCTCCCATCGTTTACGATTTTATCGCAATTGAAATTTTAAAAATTCTTGAAACAAAGGAAACTGCACATATTTTAAAAATCTTGTGAAATAATGAGTATTAAAAATATAAACATAGAATTTCGCAATTTCGTCGAAACTATTAATTAACGCAATTTTTCTTTCGATATTAACTTTGAAAAATCAGTTTGAAAAATTAACGCGTCTAAATTGTTACAGCTTTCGTTAAAACGCCCAAGCAGGAAATGGAAGGCACGGCGCGATCGTACAATATATAAGACTGTGGACAGTCGGCATTATGGCTAGTGTTACCACTGAACAGTGATATTAAATTAAACGAAACTGTGGAAAAATGAAAGTTAATTCAATCCTCGTAAGAGTGTCGAGCACGATCGCACTCGAGAATGTATTAAAATAAAAATGATCCATTTATACCATGCTCTGGTTTCATTTTTACACTTGGCTATCAGATTTCGCTGATACTGCGCCGTAATCGGAGGTAAAATCATTTTAACTTTGGAATTTTAATTTCCCGACGTTTGTTAAACAGTGATATAAAAACTCCATCAAATTTAAAATACTTAAAGTAGAAAGAGGGAGGGTGCAGTGATAGAAAAAGACATTTGTCTTTGTTCTAAAAGATTCTGACGGTCTTCTAAAAAGGAGAATAGGAATATGTGTGTGGGTGTGTGTGTGGGGCGCAAGATTAATTTACGTGAGATTCATAAAATTGAGCACAGCTGTACCGACAGATTCGTTTCAACAAGAATACAACTAATTAGTTTTAAATTATCTCTGTTCGTAATTAATGAGAACGAAAACGTACTTATATGTACAAACATGCACACCAAGATTCAACCAACTCCAAGTTCTACGAACGAAATTGCACGAGGAAAAGGTGATCGATCGATGCGCAATTTAATCAAGGGAAATTACGTTCCATAGTTTTTTGCTGGACTAGCTGCAAATTGATGAAAATACCGGGGATAGGAATATTCAGCCAATGCAATGATCTATATTATATTAGACTGGGTTAGATGATATTCTAAATTTTCCCTCGAATTACGTATATCAGTGTGGATTTGAAGAGGCGGGGAATTATCCACCACACAGAAGAAGCGCTTTCAGCGATTCCGATTCTCATCCCATGCGTTCTTCATCTTTATCCGCGCATTCGACCGTCGCTAGTCCTTCAAGATTCACTCTGGAAGCGAGCCAGTAACCGAACTATCGGCTTCGAGTTGCAGAAACGGGATACTATTACAGAGATTCGTAGGATTAATTAAAACAATTTAGTAAATTTTCTTGGAAGACACATGTTTTAATTATTAAGTTGGTCATGTAGTGTTCGAGAAAATTAATGTTGTTAAAATCTGTTCCGTTCCATACGAAACAAAAAAACATTTAAACCAGGTTTATGCTATGGTCGCTTATATTCAGCTATTTTTGAAGGGTCCCAATTTCTGTTTATCACCTTTTTTAATTAACTTCCTAATTTAAGTCGCCGGGATTAGAGGCTTAAAGTTGCCATAGAACTTGTCAAGATTCTCATTTTTGATGCCTCGCTTCAATAGCTATTGATGTATCATAAACTCAAAATACGAAATTAAGGGTACAGTTAGGCGAGTAACCCTCGAGTCAGGTTTACTCTGACGGGTTTTTCTATTCCCACGACGATGCAGCGACCACCACCACCTCAACATCAAGTTCAACCAGCTGATTGGCTAGTTGCTGCTTACAAAATTAGTATATAAGTGTACAGTTTATAAAATAAAGCCAGTGTCAATTTATACCACGAACAAACCGCTTCAACTAAACATAGAAAGCTAAGAGTAATCTTTTGAAAACTCTCCTTCCTTCGACACTCGTCATACTCCAATCTACAATCAAAATAAAACCGAGCATTTTCGCGAGGCGAATCTAAGGACGCAACAAGATCTATGGGATAAAGTAATCAACAGTTATTTTGTACTATAAGGAAATGGTCGAGTTGCAAGCGTTCGAGAGGGACGTCTGGTTTACGTTACCTGAAAACCAAGCGAGAAAGAAAACGATAGGCATCAAGGGGATGTCGTGAATTAGGCCCTTCCCGGTATTGCGTCGAGGAAAGGGGGAGTGTCTGACCTTTGCGAGTGCGATGCAGGAATTCATTCCTTTTAGGGACGTCAAAGAGAATACGCCGAGACGGGTTAGAAAATATATATTGTAATTTTCACGATTTCATCTTGCGGATCACGTTTTACCCTTACAGTACACTCGTGACGTATCCTAATTCTCGGCTGCCGGGGATTCCTGACGCACCCCCGAACGTATAGTGCATTTCTGTTTATCCCCCATCTATCGCTTTGGCACAACGGACTGCCGTCGCGAAATCAAAATACATAGCGTAATATAAAAATGTTAAAAGGTTTAGGCAAGGATGATATAACGATAACTATATCTAAATACACGTGTATTGCTTTTTACGAATTGTTACGAATTGTTAATTTATATTAGAGTTGAAACGACTTTGTACAAACTTTCGGATTGACAGTTTCTCTTGCCATCTGTCTCGAAAGTTACCTGATTATTATTATTAAGTAACGCTAATTACGAGAGTCGGTGATTGTCGAAAGTCGAACGATTCGCAGGGAGGAAAGACATTGTTAATTCATCTCGAATCACGAGCAACGGGGGGTAATTTCGGTTTGATACCGGCTCGTCAGATTGCGTAATTGATCGCGATGTTATGTCTGGCTAACCAATATTCATTTATAGCGGAATCATGCTGTAATGCTTGCCCATTCGACGCGCCGCCTCGTAAATAGATTACTGGTATTTAAACGGCCGAAATTCTGTACCGCCTCGACTACAACCTCATTACCAGTTGGCCCGCGATCGATTTATGATGGGACCAAATTTTATATATCCGTAAGAAGGGCGGAAAGAAGAGGATATTCAAAATAATGATGTTTCTGTAAAAATATTTATGGTTCAGTATATTTTGGGTAATTTTGGGTGTGACTGTTCATTTCGAAAATTTGGGATCGATAGGAAATAGAAATTGTGCGGAAAATGGGTAATCTAGTAGCAAATTTATAGAAAAGTATTCGCGGGAAACAAAATATCCATCAAGAAGTGATGCAAAGTAAGTATATTATATTCCATTAGTTTCTGCAGGTTCAAACGCAAAACGAAAGTGTAGAAACAGATGTGAGGCGTACGTGTGGAAAGATCGAACGACACACAGTTTTTGTTCTTAATTTTTAATAACAAATCACGACGACAACAAATAATAATCGTGATCGAACAATGATAACAATCACAACAGTAGTGATGTCAATATAATGTTTGTAATAATTAAACTCGCTGCGCTAGTCGGCTGAACGTTCAGATTAGCTACGCGTGACTCGATTGACCGTCCGTTCTAACTGAACTGTCTAACCGAGCTCAACTGTTCAAACTGAACTGTTTGGATTCAACTTTGTAACTGAAGCGAGGACAAAAATGTCGCTTCTTAAAAACGCGTCTGAAAAGAGACGGAAATGCTCAGAAGGAAAGGGATGGATGCGCGAACGTTTTCAGGAAAAACGCAAGGGAACGGAAATAGGTCGTCGACGAGTGAAAGTTAGGGACACGATTGTGTTCCCGCAGGCGACGCTCAGTCGCGACGAGAACTTGGAAAACAATTGAAAGATTCTAAGGATTCGTAGAAAAGGACACTAATCGGACGAATGTCGGAGTTAGGATAGCGCTTGAAGCTCGTCGCCAAGTGTAAACATGCAGCGACCAGGCCAATCTATTGTAAGATTCGAAAGGATTTTAAGAGTTTGGCTTCGGAGTCGTAGCTGCCACAAATGTAATTCCAGTGAAAATTCTACATTTTTTAAAAAATAAAGCTTGCACGAATACGCGAGAAAAGTAACTTTTGTTACTAACGGAAACAGCGGTTGAAAACAAAGATAAACAAGTTATGCAAAGTATGCGAAAAGTTGGTTATAAAACATAGACTATTTTCTTTGAGATTGCTTCGCCTACAACTTAATTCACTTTCTCTGGTTGCACCACAGAATCCCTTTAAAGAAGATCCTTTAGAAGATCCTTTGATACAAATCTGCCCAATTTCCTCTTGGTTAATGATATAATACATTCGCGCAACATTCACCAGCGTCTGAGACGTAATACCGCACGGTCTGTATTACTTTTTTTCATCTTTCCAGCACGAGGTCAAGGTATCGCCGCGCTCGAGCCAGGAACCATTAAATCGGTGTGTCTCGAGCGGCATCGGCAGCGAAACCTGACAACCCGATGAAAATGCTAATTAACTGGCGCGGATTTGGCGAACAATAACGGTGTCAGCGCGACTAGACAAAACCAAAACAAGGCTGGCTGCGATCCGGTGCAGAACGCGTCGCTCTTGAGAGCATCCTTCGGACATTATGCACGCGCCACTGCAACCATGGTGCTTGGGCGGGTGGTACAACGGCTATGCTGGTGGTTGCCGAGTGGTCCGGGCTGTGCAAGGGAGCGTATACATTAGCCGTTAAGCCGTTAACGCCGTTGCAACGACCGACAAAATTAGCGAACTAATATCGAGGACAACGGTGGTAATTGCGCCCGTAAAATGGAAAGTAACGGATAAACCGAGAAAGGCAGAAGATGATTTTCAGGATACTAGCTTAAATATATGTAAAAAAAACTCAAATAAAGCTTAACTTTCGATTTTCGGGTTGTAAACGTATACATAGGTGATGAAAGCTACTAATTGATGAGGCTGAACCCAAGATTCCAAGTGCGATATTTGTACCATCCTCGAAAGGAATCCTTTACGACGTGTTCCAGTCTCTAAATGTCATTTGACCACCCTTATTCCCTCGGAGCACAGAATATACGAGTTCCATCAATTGTGCTCAACTATAGGGGTGTGTAAATGGTCTAATCTGATGGACCCTACCAGAGGTTCCAAGACTAACCGATTACGACTACAGTGATCATCTTGCAGTTGTATACGGAAGAGTATTTTCTCACTTTTTTCTTCGTACTCGATTGGTATACCGTTTTTAAGCCGATTAAATGTTAAATTTGATAGACATGTACTCGGAGATGGAAGTCTTAAAAAACTATCTGTATTTCGATATCCAAAATCACGGAAGATTTCGGGAAGCGGCAGCAATTCAAAGTTTTCAATAACGAATAAAAAGAGCAAGCAGTGAATTTTCCGAAATCCAATAAAGATTCGCGTGAATCCCTCATAAGTTATTGGTAGGACGAACGCCGGCTATTAACCCGACTGAAACACACCCTATCCGAGGGCAACGGTCCCGCGACAAATCTCCCGTCCGCGGTGTGCACGCGTAAAGTTTCGAGACGTCCTTTTTGCCCGACGGATTTGTGAAATTGATTTCGCCATCGAGTCTATGCTTTACGACTTCAACGGACCGGCCAGAAGAAAGGCGATTTATTCCGCGGCAACTTTTTCTCCGGCTCAAGGGGAAGAAGACGAAGAAGTAGAAGGAGAACGACACCGTTGTACAGGTATTAGATGTTCTGGCACGCACGATTCCGCGATTCTTCGCGACCAGAGCGGCTCACTTTGTCGGAACGTTACCATCGAGCCGCTTATCAAACCACTCCACATAGTCCCAGTCCGTTCCTATCGAGGTACCACCCACGGTCCTCTGTTTTGCTCTTATCTTATCGAGATTTTACCTCCGCGATTCTGCATTTGTGTTGGTGTTCAACCAGAACACCTATCAATAGATTGGGGGGTTAGGCGGAATTTGAATTTCAGATATTTTTATAGAAACATCCAAGTGTGCGGAATGTTGCATATACGTGCAATACTCTCTCTCTATATATAGAGTATACCAAAATATTTACTTTCACTTATTTTAATTGAAATACGTTGCTTCGCGTATACCGTGTGCTGTGTAAGAAGAAGGCGAGGAAGAAAAGAAAGGGAAGAACGTTTCGTTCAGGTCCTGCTAGTGGACTTATCGGTAAGGCTACTTGGCAGACTTTTTCTTCCCATTGCATACATTGGTTCTACAACAGCGTAAGAGGGCACTCGCTATTCTTTACGATTATTTTCTATGTTCTACGACTTAATTCTTGACATCGATTTTATCATATATGTGGGGAATGAGACAATTGAGTGCGCAAGTGTGTGTATGGAGGGATGAGTGAGTGTGTGGATGGGAGAGGCAAGTAAATGAAGAGCAGCGAGGCGCGAGGCTTTTTGGAGAAGAAGATGCGAGAAATCAGTTCGCGTTCAGCCTCGAGCCATAAGCATATCCCACATATATTTCAACAAATTTTTTATTCTGAAACCAGAAATACTTGAACAGGGTTCGTATCAAGTTTCGAGAGGCCCACTCTACAATTTCTACTATATAAATGAATTCGTTGATCGTAGATCGCAGTGTCTAATTGTTATCGACTGCAAACTGCGGAATAATTTTATACAAGTGGCAACTTGAATTTCGCGGAAAGCTAGCGCGGGACAGCCGGCGTCAGAACTTTATGAGAATCACGTTACAAGTTACGGAGTTATCGAACTGCAAAGATTAAGTTCCCGTTGAAGCAGTTATACCAATATGAAAGTCTTCCGGAATACACCGCACCAAGTTAGCTTGTTTATAGCGTGCCTCAACTTCGACTTCCGATAGCGGGGATAACTTATTCCCGAGCACCGCGTTTTATTTCGCTGCCGCGAGACATCGGGAACAGGAAGACGGAACGAGAACCTACTGGCGTCGTTATCGGTCCACCCTTTTATATTTCGCGGCGAAGCTGCTGTAAACGAACGGAGTCATAGAAATACCTGCTATCTAGTTCGGTTGAATTAAATGTCCCTTTCGAAGCGAATATTTAAGGGGTTACGGTAATTTACGGTGGACATTTGTGAAATTTAGGGGACTTTCGATTGTTCTCGATTGTTCTCGATGGAAGAAGAAATATACATTATTTATATTTATATGTACGTAAAGGCTAGGTGGCCGCCATTGTGCGTAGTAGAAAGAGATTCTAGAGTGACTATAATAAAAAAAAATGATTAACTCGCCATTTAATATTCTTACATGTTATTTCAAATATCGTGAATGTCGTAACAGTTAATGGGTACTACCGAGAGGACAGTTGCACAGACGGAGGTGTTCTAAAGTTTTGTTCAAGTAGGTCTGAAACTTCTACAAATGACATAACGAATTAGATTCGAGCGACGTTTGAGCTTGACCAAGTTAACGAGTGCACGGCAAATCTCGAGCGTTTCCGAAAGTTCGAGTCGATCGGAACTTCTAAGCGTTTCACATTTTAACTTCTCGAATCTGCAAGCTGGGCTATCGAAACGATCAAACCGCTATCAAATTTTAATACTTCTACTTGCGCAAACAAGATTTCGACTAGAAATTCCTGTTTCGGGACGATTTTTTAAGAATTTAGCAAGCATTAAAAATTTGCTTAAACATTCCGTTATATTTTGCGACACTTTCAAACGGGACAAAATACGATCCACCTGTAGCAGGAGTTTTTGATCGAAAATTTTCGTGAACAACTGCGACGATCTACAAATGGACCGCGTGAAAAATTCAAACTCGAGCCCACCGATGATCCGCGATTACACGGCAGAGTTTTGGACACGGAAATCGACGATGGCCCGTCTCGTTCGATCGGTTCGATTTCGTCGCGAGGTGAAAAGTAACCCGGAAGCTTAGCGACTTATACGATCGGTTGAATAATTCAGGGTGCACTCACCGACCACGCTGAGGCTGTAGTTCAACGACATCTTCGGCTCCGTGCTGACCTGGCACTCGTAAACCCCCGAGTCCCGTTCTTGGGGCGACTTGATCTGCAGGGTCCAGTTCTCGGACTTGTCCGGATGGATCACTTGGAACCTTAGATCCGAGGTGTACATCAGGATGCCAGCGCTCAGGATATGCATGTCCCTTTTGCGCATCCAGGACACCTGCGAGATAAACAGAAGAGGCAGAACGTAAGCCACGGTGATACAGCTAAATCCGACTGGAAGACCTGCAGCCGCAGCTGCACCCTTGGTCAATGATGAATCTTGGGTGGAACGCGTTCTCAACCGGGATTCGTTTAATTGTCGTGTAATGGACGGGTCGTACAAAAACGTAGTAGTGTTTCTTGAATACCAAGCTGTTGTTCGTACGAGAGAGACTACGCTAATCATAGAGAAACTACGTAAATCATTTACGTATCATTTTTCCATTTAATTGTTCTGCCCCCTTAAACACATTTTTCGATCGTTTAAAGTATTCTCCGTGAAATTTACTTGCACGAAGTGCGAATCAAATTTCGCTTCTTTAAGTTACGATAAATGTAAAAAATACAAGTCAACATTTATTGTACCCATCTTTTACGATGTTTCCTGAACGTGTATTTTATACACTAACGAGTGCGTACGAGTAATTAATAAAATAAATTGTTGTTTTAAATAAATTACGTTACGTAACGCGAGAAACAATGTCAGGCGTACCATACAAAGTTACGATTAAAATTGGTACAAACCTTTCTCCGGTGAGAAGTTTTTGCTTGGTAATTAGATCAGGTGAGAATTAACGCTGACAAATCTAAAGCGATTCATCCGTAGTATCGCTTGCTGTTTCGCGTATAATTTGCACGCCGATTCTCCACGAATCGAACGAATGACAATCAAGGTGGACATTAATTAATAGTCACTACCGATTCTAAATTCGAAGGAAAAATGATAGGAAACTACCTTATAAATACATGTTAATAAATATTTTTACCATTACGTAATATTTATTGAACAATATCACATAATTCTTCTGTTCTACATTCCTTATTTTAGACTGGAATAAAAATTCAACGCACAAGTACGGCAACTGATACACTTTTTACGCGAACGTTAGCATCAAATCGCGGCATTTTATCAGCGAACGCAAATTAAAACGTGACTCTTGCATTCACAAACTTTGCCCGGTTATTCCTTATCGCAAATCTTTTTTTCCAAAACCAGCACCAGCTTTATGATTATTTCTGACGTTTATTTCTCATTCTAGCCGGCACGGTGATTTTACAGCTCGCCGACTGATAAGTTCGAATAATCGCTAACAATGTGAATTTCAGTCGGTCGAGGAACAACTTTCTCCCTTTATCTATCACCCTCTTACGCTTACGCACGCATACACGCGCAGGCGTAGATTACGTTTCGCGTGTAGGAAAACGTGTCCGGCAGCGGCTTAATGCACCGTGAGAGTTCTGGAGGATAGTTCGCGTGAAATATGCATAATGCAGCAGAAAGCCGGCTAACGAATGGAATAATGTGTGTAACTGAAAGGCGCGAATAACTGCGTGCCCGGCTATAATTATCGTCGAATAAATTTCCCGCAGATGGCTCTAGTCTAAATATGTAATTCGTTATTCGTAATTGAACGTCGGGGTGAGCGTGCATGCCGTGACGATCGGAGCTTCTCAAAGGGATTATTGGATCGCGTTTCTGCTCGATCCCAAGGGAACGGAGAGAGAACTTAATGAATCAAGTTTCGTTCCCAACGTTGCACCGACCATTGTGCGAAACTATTGAGCTGTAGTGAGTGAAGTTACAAAGTAAAACGATGCGGTTACTTGACGGTGCGTGTTTTGGTGTGGCTAAGTGTCGCGAAGGTATTCCGTTGGTCAAAGATTAACGCGAGTTACCGCCGTATTTATTTTATAATTCGTGTCTTTATTAATAGTTGAAAAATAAAGAAAACATTTTTGTATCCAAAGTGTGCATTGCAATTTTTCCGTTATATTTGCTTTATGCATATTTGCATTATGAGAATTGGCACGACAAAATGTTTTTAATCGACTATTACTTTGTACCGCAAGGCAAATGTGGCCAAATGCACAGTCAAAGGTACTCGAACATTGATTAGAGATTTAAATTTGTTTACACGCTTATCAGGGCACAGTAATGGGTAAAAAGAGTGCACCTTTTCCGTAGCTCAAGAGTTAATGATCAACTATGTGTTCCTCTCCCTGCTTTCGAATTGCAGTTCAGACAACAATCAAAAACCAGTTTACAGAACGCTAGCTGTGCTCCTGCTGCATATTTGCCTCCATTGAAAACTCCGCGTGCATTCCCAGAATTCCTTTAGACATGCATTTCCTCTGAAACAGCCGGCCGCGTACCAAAGAGAGCCATTCGATCTCTTTTAACCCATCAAAAATACTTGTTATGCGCTATTCAACAAAAGTTCGTTCGTACCTAACGTTCGACGAACCTGTTCTTTACAAAATTTTCTCAATCTGTAGAAAACGAATATTGTCGTACATTTTCAGAAGCTTATAGAAATATTTGGTATCTTGAGTGTCGATATTGCTCGCAGGGGTATAAAAAGGAGATTTTTTCTTTCGAAATCTCCATCTTCTGCATGTAGAATTATATTTGTTCCAATAATATGTTTTCATATTTACATTTGTTACATGAATTAATTTTTAATTTATTATATTATAATAGATTATATAATTTACTATAATAAGCAAAAGTAATTTTTTATTTGATAGTGATACAAACGAAAATGTAGAAAAAGAAATTATAAGTAATACTGTCTTTAATAATGTTTCATTCTATTAATAAATAAGTAAATAAATTACACAACTATTTTACATACTTTTAAGCACTCTACCATTTGGTGATGCAACGTGGGAACTGGAATTTTACGCACGATCAACTATCACTAGAACCATACAGAGCGTGAGTCATAGAATCGTACTAGGAAATCAGATTAATTAGACTAATTCGAATCTCTTGGGGCAACATCGAACAGTGCTTATTAGTTACAGCTGTCTGATCTAACAAACGGACAGAACAGCGAAAGAGAGAGTGAGTGAGAGAGAGGGCAGAGGGAGGGATGGAGGCAGGCAGAGAGAGTGGACGGAACTCGCGTTTTCAAAGCGGAGGAAAAGGTACTTGCTCTAATTAAATAGCCACTGGAATACGTTGCATTATTTTCTCCTGAGATTAAATGCTTTTTGAAAAATTAATTTTCTTTTTATAATATGAAACATCGCAGCTCTTCGATATCTAATTTCGATATTGAAGATTCATCTGATGAATTGGAAAAAATAAAATTCACTGTAATTTTTTGTTGTATGACCAACTCTCTGATAACATTGTCAACGCATATAAACTCCTTAAGACTCATCCTACTACAAACATCTTAATCATAATTCCCAAATTCCAACTCTACTAGTCCCCTGTACCCCCACTTACTCGTTCTGTCCTCTGCCTGTCCGCTAATCTTTGACCTCAGCTTACTCGTCCTCAGCCGTACAAATACTAAATAGTTCTCGTCGTAAGTTCAGATTATTACTGTGTCAAAATGAAAACTTCTTAAGTCTCATAATGCGTGTTGTACTTGATTCCTTCGACTCTGTTGAACTCGGGATTCAACATTTTCTCGAAAATTGCACCTAAAAGTAATTCCAAAATTCATTGTCACCGACTGACTCTCCATCACATCTCCGTTAAACGTTCTTTTCGCGAGATACGTTTAGCTCCGCAAGAGATGAGAAAAATGTTGTTGCTCGCAAGCACGAGCGAGTAAATTTCACGCGTACGAGTTGCGTCTGAAGTTTGATATTAAATTCTTGGACGCCCGGTGCGTTTCCCCGACTGAAAGTGTCGCGGATGGCTCGCGAAAATTCAGGCTACCGGCCCTTAAACGAGAGTGGAACAAGTTTCTACTAATTTCAAAGACGTGCACGGCGAAGAAACCTGATCCGTTTCGTTAATGCGTTTTGGAAATTGCAGGCTCCGGCAGCCTGCTCCACGGCTAAATTTCATCGCGACTCATTAAGTTAGAATCAACGATATTAACGCTTTATCTGGCGAGGCGTTGGATACGGTACCCGAGGTAATCTCAAGGAAAATGTGTCTTGAAAAATGTGGGATACGGGAAGATATTACGCGCCGCTATCTTTTCCTTCCCTTTTCATTAACTCTGTTGACTCTCCGTGTAAGCAGAATAACTGTGCATTACAGTTTCAACATTCAATATTTTAGCAAAAAGTATAGAATTTTATTATACATTCTATACACAACAAAAACAATTTTTATATTTCATACGTGTTAAAAATGGGTGCGTGAAATAATACTTCGGTGGTATTCTATTGCAACGAAAATCTTTATTATTTAGGCTTCAAAGGATGTTTTGGCACTACAAAAAAAAAACGAAATATTTGGAATCCTTTTACTTAAGAAAAATGATGATTCGGTTTCTTTCACTGTTTATATCTAAGATTCTATTTCTTAACACAAGATTCATTTTTATTTCTACGATATGTTGAAATAATCCAATACTACAGGTGTTTAAATTTGTATTATTATTTATAACATAAAAATTTGTGAAAAAATTTAATTAATTAATGTATATATTGGAATATTGATGTAAGAGCCTAAACAAGTGCTGTATCTACAGGGTGCAGCAGGAATCGGGCTTAGTACGCATCGATCTACGGACGAGAAAAGGATAGGGTATCGTTTATAATGAAGTTATAATTAGTACGTTTATAATGAAGTTATAATTAGTACGTAAACGTGCTTCTAAAATATTTTATTCAGTTGTTCTCACTAGGGTTCGTACAGTAATGCCTTATTGGGCTGTTCGTATTAGCCTCGAGGACACCCCCGATGCCATGGCCCATCCGAATGTTTAGGCAAGACTCGAGGGAGGAGCGATGCAGCGAGGAAATGCACATGTCCCTCTTTGATATTACTTACAATATATTAATTTATAAAATAATCATAAATAGAATGATTATATAAATAATCTGAATGATTAAATAATAGAAATTTGTACGATTTTTTTCACAAGGTTACAATACTTGAAAAATCGAGATTTCTTTGCTCCAAACATAGCGACTCTTTAAGTGAAAAATCGATACGGGAGCTGTGCGTAGTGCATGCGTGCGTGGAAGATGTGTGAATGTGTCAATAGTTTGAGAAACGCAATACGGCATAGCGGATAAACAAAAACAAGCAGTTTGCAATAAGTATTGTACCTAGTAACAGTGACAGCGAGACGCGAATTTCAAATACTCTTCTTTCAATCTGATCCTACAGAAATGTGTCTACACTTTTTGAATTCCAAAGAAAGGTTTTACTCGACTACAACCTCATTACCAGTTGGACCGCGATGATATTGAAGATGATGAATGATGTTTCTGTAAAAAATGTTTATGGTTCGGTATATTTCGGGTAATTTTGGGTCTGTTCATTTCGGAAATTTGGGATCGATAGAAAATAGAAATTGTGGGAAAAATGAGTAATTTAGTAGCAAATTTATAGAAAAGTATTCGCGGGAAACAAAATATGTCAAAAAGTTACGGGAAGTAAGTACATTATATTTCATTAGTTTCTGCAGATTCAAACGCGAAACGAAAGCGTAGAAACAGATGTGAGGCGTACGTGTGGAAAGATCGAACGACACACAGTTTTTGCTCTTAATTTTTAATAACAAATCACGACGACAAGTATATGACAAATAATAATCGTGATCGAACAATGATAACAATTACAACAGTAGTGATGTCTATACCATATTTGTGATAATTAGCTTGGGGAAACGGTGCTGCGACTACGAATTCTTTCGCTGAAGTCAGCTGACCATTCTGACTAGCTACGCGTAACTCTATTACCTGACTGACTGTCTAACTGAGCTCAACTGTTCTAATCGAACTGTGTGACTGAATTGTCCAAAACGAACTGTCTGGATTCAACTCTGTCACTGACTGAACTCGACTGATTCAACTGCTCTAACCGAACTGACGCGGGGGCAAAAGTGTGGCTCCTTAAAAACGCGTATGAAAAGAGAAGAAAAAGAGATGGATGCGCGAACGATGAAAGCGAACGTTCTTGGAAAAACGTGAGGGAACGGAAATAGGTCCTTAACGAGTGAAAGTTAGAGATACGACTGGGCGACGCTCAGTCGCAACGGGAATTTCGAAAACAATTGAAAAATTCTAAGGGTTCCTAGGAAGAGACACTAACTGAACGGATGTCGAAGTTAGGATAGCGCGCAAATCTGTTCGCCAAGTGTGAACATGCAGCGACCAGGCCCGCGCCGAACCGTGGGAACCTATTGTAAGATTCGGAGGGATTTTTAGGGTTCTCAGAATCTTTAAACAATTGCGTGGCTGCGGAGTCATAGCTGCCAGAAGGATATATAACTGTTTGAAATGAATCGGTATTTACCAAGGACAGTGATGATAGTAGCTATAGCTCATGAAATAGTGAGTTGGCATCCAACAAATGTACAGTATATGTAAGCATTTGGTAACAGTTTCGATTCAACTTTCTCAATCATCGAGCAACTTTGACCCGATTCTCCAAAAAAGGTCTCTATTTCCTGTGTTTGGTATTGCTGTCTTTACACAACGGTGTGCCGACTAATAAAACTAGATTCGAAGGACCACCTTCCTTCTGCAGAAAGGAGAGAAACTAAAAATAAATTCCGAAATTCTGTTTGACTATTTATTTACACCTTGAGCGGTTGAACGTTAAGTTAGTTCGATTATTGCTCTAAAAATTTCAAAACACTACAACTCTAACTAAGACGTGGTGGGGGTTGAGATACGCGGATAGCACTAGTCTGGGAAACGACCGAATTACGCTATTAGACAAACATGTGAGACTAAGTGGCCGCCCCAAAACCGAAGGTAACGAGTTTACCCTTGAGTGACGCACGCGGGAAATTCCGTGGGTCTTTAACAACGACCATAGTCGGCAATAACCTTAAGAGACACTTCAGTTCCAAAACCCATTCTTATATAATAATAATACAGAAAAAAAAGATATAAGTTTACTTTAATAACGTGGTACACCGTTCCTTTTCTCCTAAAGGCGTTGTTTATATATAAATTCACTCATCGAACATTCTCGAAATTATGCATTTTCTTATTTTCAAACATTCACATTCACACACATACGTACTCTTAGGAAAATTCTTGAATATTGATTATTTGAGACACGCACACACATACTCTTAGGAATATTCTCAAATATTGATTATTTAAGAATAATCCTAAATATAAATAAATTTCAAGAACCGGAAAACTACAAGTGCCATGGTCTAGAGAAAGTTATCGCTACTCCGAACCGAACTAAACTAAGGATCGTTTACACATGAACAAGAGTCAACAATTTTAGCGCGATCATTTTGTTGCCCCAAAAAGAGAAGGATTAAAACAAAATCTCCTAGCTTGGTGGTGTTCACGGCGGTGCTCACCTTCTCCGGTGCAATTTATGTTACGCGAACTTTTGCACCGAGAACAAGAAGATGACGCTTGAGGAGTGGCGCACGATAACTTGGCCGATTGTCAGATCGTGGACCGGTTTTGTCCTTGTCCAAGGAAGATGGCTCTCACCAATGTCTACGGATTACTTGGACGGCAGTTCGAACATCGCCGGTCGCGAATATCTCCCGCTGAACAATGGACCGGCTACTGCCTACGACGACGAACTGTTACGAGAGAATTTCAACTTTCACGCGAAATGATTCTGTGTTTTGTTTGGCAGGTGCGAATCGAAGCGAAGTAAATTATGCTTCAGAATGTAAGCGAGGCGTATGGGAAAGATCGAACGACACACAGTTTTTGCTCTAAATTTTTAATAACAAATCACGACGCCAACAAATAATAATCGTAATTAATAATTGATAAGAAAAACAACAGTAGTGATGACGATAACATTGTTTGTAATAATTAAACTCGGGAAAACGGTGCTGCGGGTACGATTCTTTCGCTGCGCTAGTCGGCTGAACGCTCTGACTAGCTACACGTAAGTCTAACTGAACTCTGACTGAAGTGTCTAACTGAGCTCAACTGTTTAAACTGAACCGACTAACTCAACTATGGAACTGAACTCCATAAAAACGAGTACGAAAAGGGAAAGAAAAGCTCAGAAGGAAAGAGATGGGTGCGCGAACGAGGAAAGTAAACGTTTCCAGGAGAAACGCAAAGGAACGGAAATAGGTCCTCGACGCGTGAAACTTAGGAACACAACTGGGCGACGCTCAGTCGTAACGGGAACTTGAAAAACAATTGAAAGATTCGAAGGATTCCTAGGAAAGGACACTAACCGGACGGATGTCGGGGTTAGGATAGCGCTTGAATCTGGTCGCCAAGAGTGGACATAGGAATCTATTCTAAGATTCGGAAGGATTTTAAGAGGTCTCGGAATGCTTGAACAATTGCGTGGCTGCGGAGTTGTAGCTGTCACATGAGTTTAACCCGTGAAATTTCCTCTGACACTCGCCACTAAAGGGACAGCAACCCTAACGCACAGAATACAGTTTCCCGCAAGTACTCATTTCCGGCTCTGTTTCCATACAATAGAATTTCCGACTTGTCCCTAACATCCGCGCGTCTAAGACAGGGTCTGCTAGGTAGGTAGACTTACCGTTGAGTCCACTAGCAGATCCAGAATGAACGGTCTTTCCCCTCTTTTACACTTACACATCTACCCGAAGCAACATCCAAGTATAAATTCACAATTTATGAAGACTCGATGCAAATTTTTTAGGGAATATGTTCGAAGAATTGAAGTCCTCAAAGAGCAAACTCTTTCGACGCGGGAAAAAATGGCACGATATAATCTATCTGCCTGCGGAATCTCTGACCCGGCTCGGCGGCTCTTTCAGTGGCGTAATTACGCATAATAGGTCAGTTTATTCGTTGGTTTAAACAAAAGCGGGCTGGCTCGAACTTCAAAGACGTTCAGCCTTTTGTTCCTAACAAATGCGTGGTTGGTTGCAAGATAAGAAGCTCGCAAAGCCACCGGCATAATGCACGGCTTGAGCTAAACTGTGATAATACACGCGCAATTACTGGCCAGACACGCGAAATATCCTTGTTATTTTCGAATAACATAAGTGGGAATAGTGTAAAAAAAAAAAAAAAAAAAAAAAAAACGATGGAACGAAATTCTTTTCAGGAGAATTGGTACATGCGAGCGCGACGCGTTGAAAAGAGTCTCATTGTATTTCCAGATATCTATCCTCACCTTTTTTTCCGAACGTGTATTATGTTCCTGCCCGGTTCGCGTATAAATATCCCTTAAAGCCTCTTTTTTCGCCGACTATTCAGCCACACTTTCACGCGTAATCTTTTTCAATCGTAGATGGAATCCGACCGATACAGAGATGCCGAAAGCTTTCAGGCTTTTAAGATAAGTGCTACGTTGCGCGTGAATGGCCGCGAAATTGCCAAGAATTGGTCGGCTTAATATGTCCCCGAACGATGGAATTCACGCTCGCGGAAAATAAATTGTCGATCGTCTATGACAATAAACAAAAAACAATTACGATCCATCTAGAACGGAATGACATTTTTGCCATCCCACCATTTGCGCATTAATTATCATCCAAATACTAGTCTGTCCACTCTCTGTGCGTTTATATTATATTAGAAACAAATTTTCAATGAAAAATATTCTTCCGTTTTGCGCAAATATTGAAAAAAAAAAAAAAAAAAAAATAGAGGGATTCAATATTTGTACGAATCGAACGGCTGTCAGAAAATATAATAGATCTGACCCATTCCGTGTAAGAGCGCACCAATTACGTTCGACGATCTTTTTTAATTACATCCGAGCGCGATGCCAACTGGTTGACAAAGTATCGGCCGCGTAAATTCAACGGTGCCACGGTATCGACGCGTGTTCCGGCGCGTAACGTGTTTTTCCAAGCGACGTCTTCGGTGAATAAAAAATAGATCCAGAATTCTCCGTGGCGGGTAACGATTTAATCCGCTGATTGCGCGGAACGTATAACCCGGGGCTGGCTCGCAATAACGTTTCGATTTCGCCGTATATTTGTGGAAATCGGTCGGCACGGTGGTATACGTTTATGAGTCGTAAATCACGGCTCGGGAGGGAGGCCGCTGATATAAACCGTGGAGAACGTAAACAAGTATCACGATATACGATTTTTTGAACCGCCGCTGTGTGGCGGGAGACCGCCAAAAATTCGGACGAAGGGATGCGCGCGGAAGACGGAACGGCGGACCCGCGAAATCGGATCGATCGCGAATAATCGATTGTAGCAGCCATGTACGTAGATACGAGCAATGTAACCGATATGGAAATTTTCTGTTCGCGTTCTCCAGCTAATAGAATATCCCGATAATTTATTAGAATTCCGTGTCAAATAATGGCGTCGTTCTACTACTACTATCGATGTAGTACTACTACTAAAACTACTAAAACCGATGTAGAAACGTGCGTTCTGCAAAAGTCTAAATATTTCGAAACAAAGATGCGGAGGATCGTATTTATCGTAACTCTTTCCTTAATAATGTTTCTAATTATTTGCTAACGCTGGTTACTTTACTAAATGTAACAAAGTTCGTATGTTATATAGCAAAGTTCACTGTTCGTGAAAGTTCCTTGATTCGTTGTAGTGTGAAATTCCGTCCGTTGCATTGTCTAGTAGGTTCTTTGGGTTCAGTCCTGTCCGGTGACAAATTTAATGGCACGTCGTTTGCTGTTGAGGAGAAAGCGCTAGTACAGTAGTAGAATAAAGTGCTAGTTAATCCTATGTCAAACGAAAGAAAAGGGCTAGGCGATGCGTCGTCCGTATCGTAAACTTGAAGTATTCCTATATCCTAAACATTATTTTTCTAATTCGATATAGTCCAGCGAATCACTCTGTACAACGAGAAATCTACTGTTATCGATAATCCACAAGCCGAGAACGCGATAATATTTTTCCGTCGACACGTAGGAAGTCCGTAACGCGCAGGGAAAGTACGGTAACCGAGCACGGCCGCAAAAAGGGCGGCAGATATCGTCTGGCAACGTTGTTACGACGGGAAGCGCAGAGAAATCGAGGGAACACGACTTATCCAGCGCATTTGCAGATTGCATCCAGCCCGGTGCGCCTAGGAGGATGCATCAAAGTAAACTTCTTCGGTATGCACAACGATACTCCAATCCGTGGGGAGCGCGCCTTCGAGTCGAGCAGTGAAATTTCGTAGCTAAGAAACGACCCGCCGAAATCTCGCGAGGAACGCGCCCGTTCTGAAACCGCGTCACACGCTGATGATATTTTCCCGCGGATCGAACTACATCCATCCGGCGAACGCGACCCTTTGACACCAGTTCTGTTATACCTTCTGTAGTTCATCGAGATGAGCGAACCGATGAAGAGGAACTTTTCCTTTTTGTTACAGCATTTTTCAAACAGAATAATCTTCCAATTCTACAGCTTATATATATTAAGGAGTGTAAACTATTGTACACGTATGTACAATATGTATGTAAATTCTTAATCTTTCGACGGACATAGTCTCCACTAACCGAGCTAATTAAATTTCACCATAGAAAGTATTTTATTGTGGAATAATAAATAGGTATTCTTCATCGCATCATATTCTCCATTCTGAGATACTAAAACGACTTTCACGAGTTCTAGACGGACAAACTTAAGGAATTGCATGAATCAAGAGCAATGAAAAGACCAGGAGGAAGGAAGTAAGTTAGAGGGGCAAAGAAGTCGCGGACATTTTCCTATTTCATTCTTCCCAGTGAAGGATTTGACCCTTTGTTGGAAACACCGTCTGTTTTCTCTTCAGAAGAAGATCGTCTAAGAAGTTTTATAATGGTAGCATTCCACTTAAAAGCGTGTCGTGGAAACTTATTGTAGCTTAATACGCAAGCAACTGTTCAGTGCTAAAGATGAGACATTTATTACAGTGGTAGTTTCTGAAATGTTCTTCGAAAATTTAACGTGGATTCTACACTTACACTTGAAATCTATTCTTGAAAGGTGAAACGATAGATAGTTTCGTATTTCCGAGGAACATGCGATTTCAGATTACGAAACACTTTTTGGATGTTGAAAAAGAGAGGAAACTCAGCGTGTGCACGAAAGAACGAAGAGAATGTTGTCCGAAAAGACAAGGAAAACCTGACGAACGGGTTCCCGTCTGATTGATCCCGTCCACTGAATCGAACCGAATTAAAGGCGCCTCGACGATGCGAAGTTCGTTCCCCAAAATCTCTAGAAATCCGGACGATTCCACCAGCTGTGGAATTCTAAGGAAAGAAAAAAGAATTTCGCACTTGGCTGAGATTCTTTCGATAATTATCCGTTCGCGCTGCTGCGAAGTCTGAAGGGTCATTGTAAATTCCAGAGACGCGAGAAAAATTAAAAAAAAAAAAAGAAATTAATGTGAAAGACTGAATTAGTATGTAATGTATGTGGGATCTGCTTATCTCGAGGCTGAACGCGAACTGATTTCTCGCACCTTCTTTCCAAAAAGCCTCGCGCCTCTCCCATCCACACACACTCACTCATCCCTCCACACACACACTCGTATTAAAAAGTGTCACCGTGTCTAATGTTTCGTTCAAAATTCACTTCTTATCGGTTGAAATTTTCAACTGTCCAATGGAGGTGCGGGACTTTCTTCAAGAATAGTAGGAGAAAAACGGAGGCGAGAGAAATTGGAAAGTGTCAAAACGAAGGCGTTCTACGACGCCTATTTTCCTGACACTTGGCACATTTACTATAAATAAATGACTCTGGCGCGGTAAGTAGGACACGCAGTCGTCCATGTTCGAAGCGTTATGTTATAAATCTATCCCTGAAGCGAACAGAATTTTAACGACCCCGAGAGTTCCGTTTTTTTACGGCTTAATAAAGTCACGTGCCCATTCGTAATTTTCCGTGTTCGATTTTCGCGGGAGGTCGAGGTATATGTATACAGTGACGGTTAAAAATTGCTAGTTCCTTATAAAAAGCAACGAAATCGGGAAGAACGAAAGGATTCTGTTGCTTGTAATATTCCAACAGAATTCGCTTTCCTAGATCACTCTTTGTAATATCTTGTAATACCGTTTCGTTTCTATGGCGTTGGGCAGAGGTTCAATTTAACGAGCGTGGACGTAGGCAAATCGTAAACGGAATTGCTTGCAGCCAGAAATTCGTGCACCCCTTTCGTCTCGCGACGATTGTCCTTTTCCAACCGGTTAGAATGTTACGAGCAAAAATGTAATAATAGCTCCGTCTCTTTGCGTTATTATAGATAAGTATAAAGATAATTGATACTTGTACGATAGTTGCAATAATAATAGTAATAATGATAAAAATTAAATTTATTATATAACCGTGAACATACTTGCAGTCCAAGTTTAAGAATCATTGTGAAATTACTAAACATTTAAAATCGTTTTACGCGAGAAGAAAAGTGTAAATTCCTCGCGGTATTAAACTGTCAAGAAAGGGTGTACGTTGCACATCCGGTAAACGCTGTTGCAATGGAACTCCGGTATTCGCGTGGATGCAATATTTAGCATCCCGATCCAAGATAATTTCGAGCATTTTAGGAACGGTTTACGATATAACCTGGCGCTGAAAGCCTTTGATGGGGAGTAATCCTCAGCTATCAAGGTTTCTCACGAACGTTCCGAAAATTCGTCGAAACTTCCGACGACGATGCACAAGTGGCAGGGTTGCGCGGTCGCTTCGCGTACACGAGCGTCCCGCTTTGCAACAACTATCAGTGAAAATTTGAAGAACGCGGATATCTTACGAGCAGCTCCGCCACGCGACGAGATTTCGGCGCGGCGGTTCGCGTCACGGGGCATGACAACCGGTTAAAAGGGGGTAAGACAAACAACCGGCCCGGCTGAGTGTTTCGCATCGCGCGACCAACGAGAAATATCCGCAGACGGATTTTCATTGGCGCGTTTTCTTTGAATTTCCACTCGCTCGTGCAAATTCGCCGTAAAATAAGAATTCACGGCATTAAGAATGTAGCGCGCATCGGTTGTCTGCTGTAACAGTGACGTCGCAAAATCATGTTTAGTCGAGGGATCGGTGTAAACGTTTAATAATCATTATCGAAGATATTGAACTGGAACGATATCATTATAATATAGCGTCGCTATTACAGTAAATGCTGTGCGATATACATAGCGATTTTTCATCGACCAGAATCAAGGACAATCATAATTCGCACCGTGCGAATTTTCTACAAATAGGACATCATCATTGCAATTACATCATCCAGTACAGCCAGAACCGTTTATCTTTGTAGTTAAACTTGCATCTCAAAACCAAAGTCATATCCGAAGCTCTCGAAACGCTTTACTTTCCCGTTTCAACTCGACTATAATTCAACTCCGTGCTTTTATACGGAGTCCGCGAAGGTGTTTACACGTCCGTCCGACAAAGTGAACCTCGTGGCATTTGCTCGTTGCAAACTCACGTGTGACTCCAGTTCGCGTGGAATGACGGAGCAAATATGTGCAAAACAGAAGAAAGGTCATCGAGTAGGTTTGCACTCGTACATACGGTTTCGTGCAGATCACGAGTAAGAGGAAATAATATGGAGAGACGAGATCAAGAGATTCATCGAAAGATTCGGTATGGTCAGTAGAAACGGTACAGTTATTCGACGATATTCACTAAATTAAATAACGAAAGGCACGGTCTCCTTGGAGTTTTACTTGGATCCTCCATTTTACACACTGAAGCGCATAATTTTCTGGCGCGGAAACTTTTCCACAAAGTGCCATCAAATTCTCGTGCCATCGAATTTCGAAAACCGTCGAAGGAAGCAGCTGCTAGCTCGGGCCGAGTTCCGAACGAGATTCAAATATCGACGCGGTGCCACTCGAAAGAACTAAGGAAACGTAAATGTAACCGAAGTCCAGATACGGTAGCAGTGTCAGCGGGACCCATTGGCAGTAGACGGGGAATGGAATCGTTATCCGAGCGGGACTTGTATCCAGCGTGTAGACGACAGGGAGGACAAGGATTCGACGAGATATAGGGCGGATAGGGGGTGAAGGCAGGGAGGGAATTTTTCTCGGTCACGGGAAACACGGAAGCTTGGCGTAACGCCACGCAAACGAATATTGCCAATAAACTGCCAATCCAATTTAGCTACGCAGAAAATACTGCCGTTCATCGTTACGAGAGGCTTCGAGTTTCCATCAAACTTCCTTCCCTATATACCTTTCCTGTTCTGCATAACTCGTTCCATTCTTGTCGTTTTTTCTTCTCAATTTTTCTAAGTCTAAGTGATGCTTTTTTGGAATTTTTCAGTCATACGAAGAGTTTTATTGAATGCTTTAATTTCGATCATTTATTGTACCGAAAACAATTTCCAGCAAACCGTCAAAATAAAACGCAAGCGTGAAGTATTTTCACCGAAACTTTTACGATCTTCAGGGTTTCCTCTGTTATTCGTAACTTTAGTTAAAGGAACAACGCTGTTTTGCAGATTTTTCGCATAAAAATTAAATAAAACCGAGAATAATACCGTTACAGAGTAAAATTAATAATCGTAGACATTAATAATCAAGGACCTTTCCCTTATTATGCCTAACACAAAACAATTTGAAATACAAATTTAACCATTTTCAACCCTTTTCAAATTTCCATTTTCCTTATTGCTATATTCCATCAAATCTTCGAATTTATATTCTATTGTTGTAGTCACACGAAGGTGAATTTAGTATCTACGAGCCAAAAAAGAGCACTCCACCCAAAAACTTTGCTCGACGCCTTATAAAAATTATTAGAATAGTTTTAGCCATCTCAAACATCGTTTCATATGAAATAAAATTTTGTTTACCGTTTTCAACTATTATTTCGTACTATCCCTTATCTATACTGAACTATTCGCTCGTCGTTAAGGTTAACGTGCGAAGTGAGCCTACCTGAGAGACTATTTTTTCATATTGAACGTTTGATTTGCTCGCGTCTGAACAAATACATTAGTTTGCTGCGTTTCTAAAATGGCCGCGTAAACATCACGAGTTCAAGCTCGCGAACTCAATTTCCTGATACAACGCGGCCAATACGAGCAACTTGTATGGAATTTTATTATCAGAAAACTTTTATACCGAGGTATATTCTGTAGCCACGCGTAACGTGTTAGTGTACGCATATAAGTATTAAGTTGCAAAGGTTGAATGCGCACTCGCGAACTCTTGAGATATTCCGTGTACCGCGTGATTGATTTTTGAGGCTTTCGTTTATTGGAAAACTTGGAACAATAAATTCATTCCAAAGTCCTCCTATTCATCCCTAAAGTAATTCCCTGCTCATAAATCTTTACCACCGCTATTACTTACGCCCGTGCGCCATTAACAAAGATCCTATCAAATGAAATGTTAATCCTCGATCAATAGGCGCATTTCCCTCCGTCAGGCACGAACTTTTCCGACGTTAACCCGTTTCAATATTGTCTCGAGGGTCCAGCGAGAACGAGCATTTTATTAAATTCTGAAGAATTTAAGACTACCTTTTCAGATGTGGAACAATGCCTTCGCTGCATGAAAATCTATTACGCATAAGGGAAATTAAAAATGCGCACCAACAGCGAACACCTGTTCTAAAATAATTCTAAACTTTCATGTTGTTCGACTAATAGCTTCGATTAGTGAACAACAAATAATCGTAAAGTAACTCTAACGATGTCGAACGCTAATGAACTGATTATTTCACGGTTGAATCTCGTATGAAAAGCAGAAAATGATAAGTAAAAGCTTTTAGACGAATCTGCCAGGAAATTTCATTTCTGTTCCCAGAGTGGGGCGTCGAAGATTGTTCTTCGAGATAATTCGTTTACCTAGAACAACGTTTCTGCCTTAAATCTGCACGGTTACAATGAAACACTTTGGAGTAAATAAACTTCCGTGTACTTGTTACACGAATGTATCACGACTCTGCGTGAGATCGACGAAGATTAATCTAGATTAAAGTCCAGTCAAGTGGATGTTCGCTGTTTCCGTGCTAACTGTCGACCTAAATGCATATCTCGTTCCGTATTCTAACTGGATCAGTATCTACGTTCCTCTCCGTCTTACGGTCTAATCCAGTACGCGATCAAGAAGAGAAACGCGTCTCGTACGAGTAAAACGAGGGAATCGACGGGACGTAAGCGTAAATTTTTGTTCGGAGTCGAGGATTGGAAGATATTGCTTTTAGAATATACGGAAACGTTCTCGTTCCTTCGTAAGTTTTTTTCTGGCAATAAATGAAGATATGCAGCGAGATAAGATTGCCAGTTGATTTACATACGTGTTTAAATTGTCGTACGTTTTCGTTTCGATTTTATCGATCGAGAAACACGGGACATGAATCGTGCAAGCATTTATCTCTTCTCTTTTGGTATATTTAACTTTGACATTTCCATGTTAAGTAGTGTTAGGAGGTTAAGGGATTATTTGGGTCAAAAGAATACCTAAACGTTTTTTTTCTGGACTATGTCTTAATCTTGTGCGGATAAAGTTTCACTCTTGCTATGTTTGCGGTAGACTTACTTGTAGAGAAACGAAGTACTCGTGGTATTAGTAGATGGCGCGGTGGATACAAACTTACCAACCAAACGTTGATGAACGTTTCCAACGAGTAGATATTATTTTTATATTCGGCCACTCTTTTATTATAGTGTGAATCGATAGATTCTATAATCGCCAATAAAATAAATTGAAATCGATTTTGTTGCACCACTTCGACGCTAAAAATGTAGACCTCTGCAAAATAAAGTACGGAGCAACCGGCATTTGTAACAATGTACAAAAGCACTCGAAGAACGTTCAAATTGTACTATTTATGGAGAAGTTAGGGACGTCCATCGGAGAATCGTTCGAAGAACCATATGGACGTCTCAAATATTTTTCAGAGCGCACCGTGTCTGAGTTTCACGCGAATTGTCAGGAAAGAATTTTGCTGACCAGTAAGAATTTGTTCGTCTCCTGTCAGCTGGTACAATGTCGATCCATTTTCAGACAGATTGATTACCGCGGATGAAAAATGGATTGCCTGCAACGATATATCAAAAGATACGGATACCTGGCAGACCAGGAAAACAGTCACCGACAACTGCGGGAGCAGAATTTGCCGGCAAGCGTTGCTTTGTTAAACAGTTAATTGAATTGTAATTATGTCGCACCGGATTTCTAACTCGACGCAAATTAATAATACCGTTATAAAAGTCACTAAAATTCTCAGATATTGTAAATTATAAAAGTAAAGGAATAAAACTTACTCTAAAATATAATCTGAACAATTGTAAACTTTCGAATGATTTCACTGTTTCTCTAAATTCGCATTCAGTCATTTGGAAGTAGTGATGAATTTGGTAGTAGGAAACAGGAAAACTTTTCCGTCCAATTTTCGCAAAACATATTTTCTCTAATCATTTTTCACACCTTTTCAATAAGGGATTCGCTGTATAAAAAATATTAACAAAGCTCATCATCGCGGTGTCGGTAGTTAAGTAAAAGAAAATTTCAAGGAAATCTAAAGAAATCCAATAGACTCGGCCCTCCATTGACGAGATGTTTTTCTCTCAGGAACAGATACTCGCGATAAAGTATGCGCTGATTGCGAGTGAGGGAAAATAAGTACAACTTCCGTTTCGGTCGTGGAATCACGGGAGAGCGAGTTTCAAGCGAGAGGATAGAAAATTCTTTTGTACCGGATACAAGCGTACATCCCGCAACTATCGCAAGCAAATGTAATTTGCGGCGCTTTAAAATTCCGCGCACAGAAGAAGTTACTACTGATACCGCGCCCCGACAAATATCCGCCTCGATGATGCAGTAAAAGTGCATCGCACGTACAACACCGTTTCTATTTCCTCCGGTTCATTTTCCAAGCGGCCGGATTTGAGGCCCGCCTTCCCCTCTATTTCTGCTTTTTCTATCGCGTCGAGATGCACGCACGCTCGTCGCGACGGTTCCTCAATTCGATTGTGTACCTTTTAATTACGCCCTCTGCGATCGAACGCGCGAATTCTGGTTAATCGACACCGTACATTATTCCTTGATTAGATCCAGTTGAACGATCCAGCTGAGCGTCGGTAACCGGACGCGAGATTTTTCGAAAATCCCCAAAAACTTCGAATTACCGAGGGCGTAGCTTTCTATGACTTTCCGTGTAAAGGTGAGTAATTGCGAGAGATTTTTGTAAAAGCGTACAAATCGAGTCTGGTTATTAAAGTTCGGATCATTTTTGATTCTAATTTATTATCGAGTGCTCCATTAGTATTATAATAACGATGTCCTCGAGTGATCTTAAAAGGGAGTGGTTTTTGATCTTCTCGTTTAACGTTCGCAAAGATTAGGACACAAAATATAAAGAAAATTTGTTTAGAGGATTACAGATAAAACGCTAAAATAAAATTCCTTTCATCCTCCGGAAAATAAAGCTCGATACAAATCTGAAGCGCCTCGAAATTAGTGCATAAAGTCCCGGACTGATACAGTGAACGCGCTCTGTTCCCTGTGTTTGGACTTTCGCGCGAGTTTTCTATCGGGAAGTTTCCTAGAAAAAAGGACCGGCAAGTCCTGCAGACAGAGCGAGTCATTTGACTGATTAAATTCGCCATTGTCCCATCGAGACTGTTCAATTTTTCGATCGAGAATTCCCGAACCTCCCCTCTTTCTCCGTCTCTCTCTCTCTCTCTCTCTACCTCCGGGTGTCCCAAGGCCAAAAGATCGCCTCTACGAAATTCTGGCCGACGTCCTAATTAATATATCGATTCGGGATGCTTTCAGTCGCGGTCTCGCCCGCTGGAGAAGAGGCCAAGACGAACTCGCATCGTCCGATCTCGGGCGTTAATTACGTTTCGCTCTCACGGGACGACGTCCTCGTTCTGTCTTACCTCGAGATCAGAGGGTCGGGGCCAAGCAACGGCGAGTAGTCGTATTTACATCGAACCGATGAACCTCCCTGGGATTCTCATCGGGAGAGGAGGAGCCGTGAAACCACCTTTGACGCCCGCCTGATTCCATTCCCGGAGATATGTAATGCGGCCGCGTTCGTCGGAACAAGCGGCGCGTGGAATCCGCGATATCAAAGGCTACGAATTCCCCCCGCCGAATCGTCGCTTTATTTTTACCGTTCGATTGCGCGCTCCATATGTCATAATTGCGGAGTATTGAACTAAGGTTCAGGGAGTATCGAAGAAATTGCAATCGAATGAAATAGAAATAAAATTTCAACATTTTTTTACCTCTAAATAACTAGAAACTCGGCTAGAAAATGAAATTCGTTCAAAGAAGGCACACGCTATCGGCGCTCGCCAACATCGAGGCAATTTAGCAAAAAGATGGAAACAGAGAGCGACAAGCGTCGAAAAATCCTGTTCGTCCAAAGACGCTGTTGCACGGCGTGCACTCCAGCCCCGAAGTGGATCGAACGGGCCCTGAAAAGAAACGCGTACATATTTAGATCGAGCGAAATCTCGGCGAGATTCCCATCGAAAGAGAATGCTTTTGTGCAACCGGCAATATGTTCTCCCTTGCCGCTGACAGATATGAATGGGTTGGTATTGTAAAAGCCAGCAGAATTTCACTTGCTCCCGGTCTATGCGCGCCACCCTTCACACCCTAACCCCCCGCACGAACCCCGTTATCTAACACGGGCCAAAGAATATTTTCGTTATCAAAAACCGGTGATTTCGGCCTTTATCTACCGGAACGACGCGATACATCGTCCCTGTCTGAATTGATCAGCGTGCAGGTTTACGCGCGATTAAAGAAGATAAAACGTTTTTATTAACGACCGTTTAGAGGCTGAAGCGTTCCAGCAATCGATTCACCGGTTTCCGTTGGGGTTGTTGCCGAGTGCGTGTAGATTGCCATTGGTTCGAAAGGCAACACGATCTCGATTAGTCGACATAAGACTCGTCCGGTGAGTCTCTACCGAGTTTGTTTATTCTTTTATTTAGTAATTTACGTTAAAAAAGAAAAATTCAATTGCAATATTGAGCGAGAAATTGAACGTTTGAACTTACAGAACGAGAAAAGGTGGCGAATCAGAAAATTAGGAATACCATTTATGTAATTGCATATTCTAGTGATATTCGGAGATCATTAACGAAGAAGTCGATACAGAGGACTTGGAGAGTTACGAAAGGAACGCGCGTAAACGTTAGAATTAAAAATCTGAAATAGCAGAGCACGCGATGTTATTTTTTTTTTTTGCACTGATATATAATAAGTATCGCTGTGAAATGTCGACATTTCTCGGTGAAACTTGTATTTCCGGTAAAGAGGTTTGCCTGAAACAGGTCTGGTGCGAATACGACGAAGGCAGACGTAAAAAGAGGAAAGAAGAGGCCTAAAAAGAGCAGAAGAAAAGCGGATCGCGACACTTGTTCTTCCGAGGTAAATGGCCGCGAAGGGTTGGGAAAGCTGTCGAGTTACGTGGAAAAAATGACGGTTCGCAAAGTAGCTACTTATTACGCGGCTCGGAGCGTTCAGACGCTTGTGATTACGCTCGCCAACCGCGTCGTTGGGACTGTTCTCAACGTCGTTTCTAATTATTTGGTTAACCACCGCTGTACACCGCGGTTCGAGGCGTGAATAGCAATTTCCGTGGTTTTTTCTACCCTTGAATCACTTTTGAACAAACAGCAAGTGTCTCGAATTTACGCGAAGAAGAAGTTTCGCAAAGTCTTTGTAGAGTTTATGGAATTTTATAAAATATCTGTCGAAATTTTTTAAACTTTATACACCTGGCATATACTTGATTAATTATTTGCGTGCTTGTCGAACGTTTAGCACTGTGTTTTATTCCGTATTATGACGAGAGACGCTCCATAAATACTTTAATAAAATTCATACATTCCGGGAGTTAAAACATCACGTGCTAAAAAATGATTACGAAGTGACTTTAATTCACGGCTCTAATCTGTCGGGTTAAATAAGTAGGATTAAAAGAAGTGAAAATCCCGTGATACGCGTATGTACGCCGGGAACGATTCCGGGAGACTTTCTGCGAAATTAACATCGTATAACAAACTACGTCGCGATTACTGGAAAAATTATACACTGTAATTCTTGAACCATACATTATCGCATGGTCTCGCGGCTGCGTGTAAAGTTCACATTCTGGCGCGCATAAATTTCCACGAAAGTAGAGAGCTGAAACGGCGGGCGAAGTGTCTTGGAGCGACCGTGCGCGTGGCGATTTGCAAGGAAATTAGGAAGTTGTCACACGATCTAATTCATGCAAACAATAACCTATTCGGTACGAACGACTCATAAATATGGCCTATTTTTATTATCGAATTTGCGTTAAATTCAAATTCAATTAAATTTATTAAAAATTCCTATCTTCTTCTCGAATGGTACAGTTAAATAGTACTAATCAGATATTTTTTGAGCATATCGAATGAAAAGAGTAATGAAACATTTGCAGATAAGTGATAAAAGTACTGAAAATTTTTAAAATTTTTTATGTTCTATTCAAATGACGAGCCAACAATTATCTTAATAGTAACGCGTGCTTTCGATTCATTTCTGACTTATTTATTACAGGAGACAAATCGCGTAGTTATTTCTGTCTACACCCAGCAGTTATCGTAAAAATTTATTCGCGGCGATCCAGCTCGTCGCAATCTCGATTACAAAATGGCCGCGTACATTTCGCTACCGAGCAGTCCATCCCCCGATACAGTCGTGTCAAATTGAGAGAGATCCGGTCGATAAATTCATTCAGAAGTTTAAAGCAACAGAGCCGTGTGTCCACGTTGCTGTTAATTTATACGTATCCAGATTGTCGAGCGATGCGCGCGCATCTTTATACGCGGGTAATACATGTTTCAGAGTCGAGTAGGTCGCAGAAAACGATGACTTTTGAAATTTTTACACAGCATCCGTCGTTTCGAAATACTATTTCGAAGGAAATGCTGTTTCGCCAGAATTATCCGGTGCCCGGGCAGCTTTCAAGGCTTTAATGCTATTAAAAATGTCAGCGAACACGCTGACGCAAATGGCTGTACCACTGAAAACCGAAATAAGCGTGGCAATCTGTGCTCTCGCTCAATTACCTATTATCGATGAAAAAGAACGCGAATAGTTGGTTAGAAACGTGGTACATTTCAGTGGAAATATTGTTAGGTTGATAGACAAGTAACGTTCGGTTTATGTATGTAAACGTCAATCAATTCGCTGCAACGATGTCGTTTTATTTAATCGTTTGTACAATCTCGATCCTTTTTTATTATCTCGCGTTATTTTTATACGAAAATTTTGGCTTTCCTCGAAAATGAATTATTTCTGTTTGTTGTACACGTCAATATACCAATAGCTCGGTACGATATAGTTTGTTATTTCGCGTTACGAGTAATTAACTTTACGCGTCAACTCTTTCCGACAGAGTATTTAAAGTGGTTGAAAAACTGTCGACACAGTCATACGTTAATCGAAAAATAATTATTAGTCCACGCAAGCTGTACGAACTAAAAGCTACGATGCATGATGAAATTCAAAATTTAAAAGAAAGGCAATATTTTTTATTTATCTGACATTCGTGCCCAGCCGAAAACTATTACTTTTCGTTAGATGATTCATTCGAAGAAGATCGTATCGCCATGTGCTCGAAAATTTCTGAAACAATACAAAACAAGGAGCAATGGACGAAAAGGAGGCTTGGAAAGAAACAATCATCCCCAACGTATTCCACCAATAGTGACATCGGCTTTAAGAACAAACACTTCAACCGCGGTATTTATCTCGAAGATGAAAGAAGCATTTGACAATAGCCACAAGAGGTACCTTCGCGGCGTACTTTTCTTTTGATTCTCCCTATAAACGTCGCTAAAACAAGCTTTGTTGATCCACAGGTTTCATACCCCGTGAACACGAGCCTCGGGCTGGGTACAAATTAAACCGCGCACCGATATCCTTCTGCAGCGTAGAATCCACATCGCGTGTTTGTTGTTTCGCGTTTCGAGACGAACTTCAAAGTTCGGTGCACGAAAGTATTTGAATAGACGGTAGACAAAAAACCAGAGTATTGTGCTCGAGAAATATTTTGTTTAAACTGGCGACTGAATTTTGTTGATCGCTCTTGTATAACGATAAAGGGATTAGCCTACGGTTTCAAGTTTCCCGCGAGCAAAACGGAGACGTTATTATACCTCCCGTTTGCTATGCTAAACGGATAAAGTTCAATGGACTGTTTGTTATTTAGAATGTTTAAAAGTGTTGCGTATTTACAGTAAAAAAGTTACTCGCCGCAAATATTAATTATCTATAATAAAACAATTACTATTTACATACAAGTTGATTTTTCAATTTAAGCGTTTAGCTGTCTTTTCAATTACCTCCGCCGTATCGAATCGCATCGCATCGTTTTAATTGCAATATACACAGCGGGAACCATTTTCTACGGGATTCTCGTCGTTAACGGCCCTTCAAGTGTCGCTTTACGTCTCCATGAAATATACGCCCGCGAGGAATCCTTTGAATGTGCCGCAGAATGCTGAAGCGAGGACTTTTTCCCCCGCGTTTCGATCTCTTGCGTAGCACGACAAATGATCAGAAAACCAACTTTAAGCGGCTTCCAACCTTCGATTCCCCTCGTCCAAAGGATCGTTCGAACGTTATAGCCTGCGATATGTCTAAGAACGATGTTTCCGTTCCAGGAGTCAGGAGTGGCCATCGTCGCAAAATTGCTACCTGAGAAGACCGATATTACCGCGCGAAACACATTACCGAATGCATAAGCGTCAGTCGGGTCTTATATATTTATTTGTTGCCCAACGCGAGGCACTCGCTTGCCGTTATGCGTTCAATCTTGATTGGTACTTGTTCGAAGATATTTTAGAGAACTGGATTAATTAAACGTTAACTTTACAACTGTGGCGGTCTCTGTATAATAGAAATTCCGACCAATCTCTACCATCCCAGCGTCTATGGCGCAACTCCGCCATTTTGGTAGCCTTACCGACGAGTCCACAGCAGACTCAGGACGAAACGTTCTTCCCTCTCTTTTCCTTCCTACCTTTTCATTCACTCTCTACACAATCGCTTCACAACGATCAGATGTTAACGATTCTTTAGCTATATATTTTGTAAAATTTTTAATTGTTTTGACGTAAGCGAAGAATTTTGTTTTATATTTTGAAAGAAACTTTCGTTAACGGCCAGTGGATGTTTAAGTAATTACAGGTATAAACTGATAACTTAGTCCGTTATAACAGCGAAATATAAATATAACAGTGAATATAGCGTGGAAGTTCTTGCTTGCTCGAGCGTATTTCTGAGTCGTTGGTGACTGTCTCGAAGGACTTGGAAAATCGGTAAGTTTCTCGGGGACATTTTCTAACGCGTCTACTGATTGGTAGGTATAAGTTGTTAGGCTACAAATAAAATTGTGATTGGTTGATCTTTACATTGTGGCCGATTCGTTTAGAATTCTTTGGTAGTCGGCGATTGACATCGACTTTTGATGTCCGCGTGGCGCACGCAGATAGACGAAAAGTCTTGATTCAGATGCACGATAGTCACCCTACAATTGCTGCTGCAAATCACTTTGGCGGATGGTAAACATGATTTTTTTTTTAATCTGTTGCAGTTAGGTTAGGTTAGTCATATTCGAGAAATAAGGTATTTTAGCTGGACAGAAATATGGGGATTTCTAAAGTACTGTACGCTCGCGTATATTTATAAGAAGCATCCGAATTGGGTTGTTACGCCGTACCACAAATATTAATAAGCTTAATAAGCCCATAAAAGCTTCGAAATAGAATCAATTCGCAGACAGCCGTAAAAGGTAACTTGACACGATTACTTAATGGAACGGCAATTACTTGATGGAACGGTTGCAAGAGATACTGGGGCGCGATTAAAAGAAATTCACCGGGGATCGTGCACGATCCAACGCGCTTATCGCGGTAATGAAAATTAGAGAGATTACGAAAATAGGCGGGCGCCGCTTTATATATGCCCTCATACCTGGCAGCTCGGAAAATTTGTGTCCCTCGCGTCGTTCTCCCGAGCCGCCTTCCAAACTAGCACATCGCCGGCATCCAAGCACACCGTACACACCGTCGAGCACCTACATATCCAGCCGTCTCAAGGTACAACCTTGAAATTTATCGGCACTAAACACGACACCCCGAAAACCTACCCCTGTCGCTGTTCGCGAAATTGCGCGCGTACTCCGTAATACGTATCGTCTGGCTTCTGGATGATGTGTATACGCAAGCGGAACAGGATCCACCTGCATATTTGTGTTTTTCAACGGGGAACGCGTTGCCGAACGTAACTGCTGCCATTATTAAGCCAATGTCTTACGCCGAGAAGAGAAAAAGTTAATTTCCCGCTCGAGGGGCTTTTAAAACTCCCACGCTGCTCGCGTGTCGTTTATTACTCGAGTAAGATTCTATTTTTACGTGGTCATGCGTGTGATTTCTTTGCCACCTTTGGACCTGAGTCTGTACGAAGTCCATTTGTTCGTGCAACTCATTTTTCATTAATTTTTCCTTTTAAATAACATTATCCGAGCGTCTATCATTTCTCTGCTTTATGTTGGAGCATTCTACAATATCTGATAATTTTATGTAAATTGTCATTAAGCTGAATAGTTTTCCTACATTGATAAATTGTGCGCGCCCAGTACGGACTCCTATTACCGGAATTTAATTAGAAACGTCGAATAAACTATTTCCTAGAAAATGACAAATGTGCCGTGAATTGTATAACGATGGTGCACGGCAGCGTAAATGCTGATGAACGTAGAATGAACGGAACGCGAACAATGAAATCGTGGTGGCTAGCTACGGCGGCCCGTTGAACAGTTTCCGTGGCGTAAGTCAGCCAATATTTAGTGATAAAGCAATGGAGATGAAATGGACTGAACTATCTAAGGTATTCACAATAGGATTTATGAATACGTAGATACATCCCTGCCGGTATATCAACATTAAACTGTGATTTTGCCCGCAGCGATTCTCGATTCAACGAAAAAGCATCGTGTCTCTTTTAAGGAATTACGATCTACTACTATCGTACAAACTATATATCGAGTACATACTTTCTATATTAATTATTAATTCGCAAGGAAAAAGGCCCGATTTTTGCAACATATACATCCAAACCTACTGCAAAATACTTAGAATATTTTATTTTTATCTTTAATCATTTATTCGATTAAACAACAATAAGCATTTCGATGTTCTTCACTCCTTTCGATTCGCGTTACCAAGTGTTTCGACGACATATTTTCCCTCGATACAGCCGAGGGTGGAGGTCGAACCGCGACGTCGCGACTTGGAAGGATTTTATAGAAAATGTTTCTGTTTTTCTGGCCGGGGGTTCGCAAAGCAGAAGGATGGGCGGAAAATTCGACGGGAGGAAATCCGTGAGCGGCGTCCCCGGGACGGGAAACTTTGGCGGTTCCGCGACTCGGCTGGGATTGGCGAAAACAAAATCTCGAATACGAAAGTCGAAAGGTAAACTCCTCCGGGGGAAACGTTATGTCCGACGGTGGAGACGAGTAAATTCAATCTGAAACGTCCCCGTCACTCGTTGTCGCGGAAGGGAGACGAATGTCGTCCAAGAGTCGTCCCCTTTCTGTGGAACGGACGAGGGTAAAACGGGGGCGACAGGCACGGAACTGGTTTTTCGAGCATATGCGATTCTACGATTAAAGCCGAAGGTAAATTCGCGTAACAAATAATGTGGGGAATTACTGTGGTTACTTCTTTCTTTGCTAAAGTTATTTATTACTTAAAAATACAACAGATTAACATCAGATTAAATATTCCGCTCTATACGCTCCGAACCACATTAACTGTCCATCCATCTGCGATCGGTCTTGGCCTTATTCTCTTTCCCTCTATAATTCGCACTCATAATCCCTTGGCCTAAGATTTAATCCCCAACAAGGCGTCTCAACTCAAAAGCTCGGGCGTTTTTACTCATCGAGCCATTTCGAACAAGGCTCGTGTTCATCACTTTTGGCCCGATCGACTTACCACGAGCGTGGCTCGATATTATAGGCCAAGATGTTAAAACTAATTGACATAAAAAAACTCATGCCCGTTGTCGTCGGCTCGCAATCCCACAATAATTTTTATCCGACTTTATTTTACGATATACTTTTCTGACTTTTTGTCACAGATTATATTTTTCGTGTCGTAACGAGTTCGTGGAACGTTCTCTGAATTCTAATAATCGAGACAGTAATGAAATTTTGATAAATGGTAAATGAATTATTCGCGTTAATGAATATTCAGTGTTACACGCACCGACGAGGGTGTATCGCAGAAAATGAATAGTCAAGAGTTGGGATATTGTTCGAATTATTTTTAACACGCGCGATTTGATGTGTATCGAAGTAGAAACACCTTTATGTATGTAGTTACGCTCTGTTTAATTCTAGCAGAGAACTATGAATGCATATATGGGTTTCGGAAGGTCGTTCACCATGGGTTATGAACCAATTTATAGTTTCACGAGTAACCATTCAACATAGGTACGTTATAAACCGATATACCGATCCGGTACTCGATCATCTTGTGAATTCTCTCGAGATTCGTTTGCAGTCTGAGCATTTGAAGTTAATAACTGTGTACAAACTATGAAAAGTAATCGAAAGCAGAGGGAAATATTTTGTGAAAATTAATAAAACTTTAAATGCAGAAAGAGAGATTTCTATTTATAAACCTAATAATTTTCGCGATGAAAAATATAAAGGTAAAATTTCTCTGAACTTAATATCAATAAAACGGTTAATTTATTCGATGTCGGCATCCTAATTTAGTAAAATATATTCGTCGACCTGTCCGTTTGCGATTGCAATTTGTCGGAGCTTCGAAGACTCCGAGAGTCGTTGGTTAAAAGAATTTCTACCAGGGAGAGGGGACGATGGTTATCGCTTCTGAACGATAGACTTTCTCGTTTAATGCAATGCGAATTCAAATATTTCGTATGAAAAAGTTTCGGTGCGATAGCGCCATAAATCAGCTGGTCGGCTGACTTGGTAGATTCAATTTACCGGCGCCGGCGTAGCGCGTTTCTGCAGTTAATTAATCTTCATAATCCTATGACCGGGGCCAACGTCTTGAGATATATTTCTTCCGCTATTTTTCAAATGTACCAACGAAACAAGTATCGATTTACTTTCATCCCCCGATACCTTTAAGGCTATAATCAAGAAGCAGCATAAAATTATTGTCGACTATTTCTCTAGCTAATTCTTTTTTTACAATTTTACATTATGAATTAAGAAATTGAAATTATTTATCAAATATTCGATAAGACGCAAAGAGTCGAATTTAGTCCAAAAGTTCAGGAATAATTTTGAATCACGAAGAGTCGTTGACTTTTCCACTGACTTTATAATTGTCCTAGCGTTTTTTTTTTTTTTTTTTATATAAGTCAACTTTGCGCATCAAAGATCGAACTATCGGCCTTGCGCATTTTGTAGCAAACGATCGCAAAAATAAATGATTGAAAAGCGAGTTCTTCAGTGGCTTGTATAGTTATAAAAAATAATTTTATTTTTCCCTCTTCTCTCTTTCTCTCTTTCTCTCCCCGCATTTGCGTTTAAAAATGTGCAAACTTTGACGAAAGGTGAATAAGTCAATATCACGGGTCGAGTCATACATTACAAATTGGTGACCGTGAATTTCCGTCAATAATTCATGGCTGGTTAGCGAATAGCAGGCCGGGTTTTGAAAACATTTGTAAATATCGAGCAAACAGCAGTTGCAGATGCAGTATTGAAAATTCAATAAAACTGGAAATGTGGAAAGAATGGCTGATTTAATGGGAAATTTTCAAATAAATGATACGTTAAACGTCTGGTGAATGTATTTCGTAGATTTGCGAGGAATTAATCTTCGAGATTAATTAATTAAATTCATTTGGTATAATAATAATAGATCCAAAGGACAGGTCCATATTCTGTACTTATGTTCCGTATTGTGTACGAAATGTACAATTAATTACGATCGTATCTTAATTTTTTTATTTTTTGTGACCTGGTTCGTTTGCGCTGTACGCGATTCGATTCATCCAGTCGCTGTATAATTTTGTTTATTCGTTTGTCGTTTGTCGTCGAAACGAAAAGAAAAAGGCCGTTGACTGTAAAAAGAGGGCGCGCTGTCGCGTTTTGTTGCGATGAACAGATAATTTGATCAGTTATCAAAACCATCGATCGTCCCTTTACTTTTTTACGCGCCGTTTGCGCATACGGAAGGATATATCCTGCAGAAATTACAGCCCCAATTTACCCTCATAGAGTACTCTGTTGATAACGTCTCTCAACAAACTGATCAATCGTTTGGTTATATTTTCGTCGTCAAGAATTTACCATACGGGGGATGCAAGTAGGTACAGTTTTTTTCTCTTTAAATTTGCTTTACAGAAAATTTCTTTAAACGTCCGCTTCGTTGTTTTTAATTTACAAAGCAACGTCAATTTCGCTGATTAGTACGCCGGTGTATCGCGTGATTATTATCTCTGCGAAATCTCCCGTAAGAGGGTAAGATTCTGGTGGAATTTAGCGTGGTAACAAAACTTAGGATTTATCGCTCGAATAGTGGCATCCTATTTGTAATTCAAGGGGTAATATCAGATTTCGCATTGATTAATTCTGGGGAGTAAATTCCCACAAAGCCTGCCATTACGCCTAATAGGCTGTAAATACACGCAGATGCGTGCGGAACGTGGTGGATCATACATATGCACCCCATTCTCCGTTTCCTCCCACTTTTCGTTACCGCCATTTTAACACTATACCTTGACAACGTTACGCTGGTAACAATGTACATCGTAAATTATTAACTGGAGCACAGATCATTCGAAGCATAGTTAATCTCGGTGGATACTGTTGTCTATCGTTTATTAGAAATATATTTCATCATGATCTTACACGATGGCTATGACTTTTAATCAAGGGAAAATCAAACCCGACGGAACGGAACGGTCGGTCGTTATCCCGAAATCAGAATTTTCTATTTAATTATTACCGCAAACCGTTTCGCTCGCGCACACCCGACCTCTTTTCGAAAACATTTCAATATATCGCGCTCTCCGGGGCGTTAATCGATATTCGGGGCAGCGAATTTGAGAGAGAAAGCCAGCCATTACGTCGAATAGAGTGTAAGTAAACGCGTACGGAGCGTGGCGGATCATACATATGCACCGTTTCGTGTGTATCCTTCTCTTCGATTCCAGTTAACTTGGATCACGAGCACGGCATCCCGATGCTACCGGTCACCGTTCCCGAGGGCTCGGCCTGCAATTTAAATGACTGCGACACGCAGCAAATGTCTCTCGGGGCTGGCCAACAACACCGGCTAACCACCAGCCTGGCCTCCGTCGGTTCCATCGTCTGCCGAATATGTCACACGAACACGTCCAAGGAGCGGCTGATTTCACCTTGTAGGTAAATGTATCATCGACCAATCGAACGGCCTTACCCTTTTGCAACATTCAATCCGACTACGCTCGCCCGTGATCTCCATTTCGTTTCGTTTCGGATTCCGGACAGTTTCACGGTACAAGTTCTTTAGAACGGATTACAGAGGATTGTAATTGGAGCTTTCGGGCGTAAACTGCACCGCTGCGGGATTGCGGTTCTGACGATTTCATACTAGCCGGATTTCATTCATTTACACGATACACTTGACCATTAAGATAATTACGATCGCACGCTTATCTGTTCTTTTACAAATTTTCGTTCAATTTTTATTATTTCTATGCACCGTTTTCGAATCATTTTAGAGAAACCCTTTTCGTCGCCCACTATTGATGTTTAGAATTCTTTTGCAACTATAGAGAAGAAAGATTGGAAAATTTTATTTGCAACTCGTCAAACAAGAATTCGCCATAATTTACTCTAAAATGGTCGCGATATTTGCTAAAATTAATTCCAACCAATTTGTAGTTGAAACTTCGCGCGGAACACAAAAGTTATGTCATTTAGGTACGGTCTGGTGTGCGGCACAATTTTCGAACACCTTTCGATGTAGCCGCTACGAGCGCGTACTTACAAAAATTGGAGCTTAATAGCTCGCAAAATTTCACTGCACCCACGCTAATTGCCCGGCTATTTTAAGAGCAATAAAATTTCACGGAAGCGAAATTCATCCCACGCGGTAACATCGAGTCGCGTAATCGCATAAACCTATTACCGCCTGCCTTAAAATGGAGAATCCATTTCGCTGTCCCGTGGCATTCGTGGACTCACGGTGTCCGGTAGGAAGGGCAAACAATTTTGCAAGTAAAATCCCGCCTCCGGAGAATGTTAATTAATTTAAACGTAGCTCGATTAAGTAATGGTTATCCTGTGTTAACTAATTACCGCAAAATGTCGCGGCGACATTAACCGGGTGGCGTTGTTTCAAATTCAAAGACATTCGACCTTCCAAAATTAATTCATTATCGCGATATACAATCTCTGCTATCGCGAGAAAGGCTACCGTTTAATCAGCCTTCGAAGATTACATATCGCGTGCTAATAATTAGCTTTACCATAGGATTAACTTCGAGCCAATCGATCGCGATTAAATTGGACGTATGTCGATCCCACGAGGAAAAGAAAATTCATTTTTACTGTTACTTATCTACGTACACTTGGTACTGAATAACTGCAATTCTTTGATCGTGATAATCTACTTCTTAAAGCATATAGTAGATGGTAGAAACGAACAGGTACGACAGACTAGAAGTTGGTCAGCACAAGTTTAATTATTCATAACCAACGGGAAGTAGAACGGATCTAACTTCAACTATCACTTAGTTCACGACTTCGTTACGAGTAAGTCGACAGGAGCGGTAAGAAAGTTCGCATAGTTTCGTGATTTTCTAACGCTCGTTCTTCTCTCCCGACGAAAAGAAAAGTAACGATGAACAGTACGAATCGCACGGTGACTTTCCGCCAGATAACAAAATACAATAAATCAATTAATATCCACGTGACGCGTTCGGACGAGCCAATATTGCATTTTGCCATTTGTTCAGGGGAAAGTCAGGGCCGGTGGTAAACACTTCCATGTCGAGAACAATCGCTATTGGTACAAACAAATCCTTTCGGTATTATACTCGCAAATTTATTGAATGCAATGACGTGCGCGTTTACCGATAACCGTGTACGTTTCGCGAACACGCATTTTCGCAGAGCTAAAATAATCACGTCAAATACGGCCGGCCGATACGTTAATCACGTCTCTTGAATCACAGCATTATGCTCTGTCATATAAAACCTGGCGCAAACAGGATTTTAACTAACCTACAGTTCGCGCATCGCGAAAAGGCCTTCCTAATTTGTAAAACCAAATTTATGATATGAACGCGTATAACCTATACTTACCTTTTTTATTAGTTTTATTTTTCTAAATACAAGAATTACGGCTTAAAAGGTTACCCTGAAATTTGTAAAGATTCGCACCTTCAATACCTTAACTCGATGCTACTGATGTACCGTAAACATAAAATACTTACAAGAAAACCTAACTTTGCGTTACTCACCGATTTTATTGAAACTTAGTACATTTGTAGAGTGGTTGAAAATATTAGACATGTATTTTTTTTTGTTATTAGCAATGGTCAACATTTGAGGGGTAAAAATTGACTCCCAAAGTTGGGGGTATCTAAGGAGTCGTTGTGATGTTTCACGTGGAAGTAGTCCACTGATCGACATAAAATGAATTGCAAAATAAAATAAATATATAAAAAGTAAAAGTACTGCATAAAAATGATAAAAAACAAAAAACACGAAAAAAATTAAGCAGTTTAACTATAATACAATGTTTAAATAAAACCATTTGCAACAAAGAGTGCATGAAAAGTCGAATACGTAAATTTAATTAAGTGAAGAAACACCCCTTAAATATTAACCTTTGTCAATAAAAAGAAAATACGTATCTAATATTTTCAACTACTTTACAAGTGCACTAAGTTTCAATAAAATCGGCGAGTCACACAAAGGTAGATTTATCTGTTAGTTACCGTTCCACTTGTTCGCGTAACCTCGAGACGATTATCCGGACAGGTGTTTCCACGATCCTGCCCCTACTACAGGGTAGCGACCACTTCTATTTCAATTTTTAGTACATAAATTGTAAAAAATGTAGAATTGAGATAAAATCAAATAGTCAAACCAGAGTGTCACAGAGGGTGTCAACTAAACAACCAAGAAGCATACTCGCAATCAAGCATCCATAACCAACATGCAAACCCGTCCCTTGCACTTTAACCGAGCTACCTGCGAGCCGCAATATTGGACGCAACAATTGAAATATTAAGAATTATAATTTAATTAAAAGTAACGTGTATTTTTTGATTTTAGACAGAGTATCGAAGGAGAAGCTAAACTATACTAGATAAATCAATCGAAATAGTTCCTTGACTCGTCAAATTTGTTTCTCGGAGTACAGTTTCTTTCTCGTTATCATATTACGGTAAATGTTAGCGAAGGCAGAAAATCTGGCGAAATTCAGAAGAAAGCTAAAAATTACCGAGAGCTAAGTCAAACAGAAAAGAGAGGATGATCCAATCGGGATCGACTTTTTTACCATAAAGTCTGTCAAAGGGACTTTATTATTCTCCTAGTGTGCGCATGTGAACCTTTTTTATATTCACAATAGGTAACCGACAAATTTTTGTCCATAGATTTGCGATTCACGCGTGTACTATGTAGTTGAAACACAAGCAAATACGATTACGAGCGAAAAATCCATACATGGACGAACCTGCGCCGATTTGAAAATCAAATTGTCATACCCGTCGTTTTGGCAGAACTATTCGAAGTTACAATATTTATTATCGAAAAACTGCTATACTCTGTTGTAAAAGGGACAGTTATAAAGTATTCGCGCGATGATCTTTCAAAAGAAGTTTCCGCTTTATTCTCTTTGTAGAATTAAAGAAATTTGATTACGGTGTTCCAATTAAAGTCCCTATTCCTCTCCCTTTTAACTGGTTCAACAGTGCTCGCGAAATAAATCGGTTAACATCGTAACCGCGATAAATCCTGCTCGATGGGATACGGGAATATCATTTTCCTCTCTCAATTGTTAGCCACGCCACGCGCCGCGAACCTTTACCGGGACCTCATAACCCCCGCGAATCCCCTGACCCATCTTAATCGAATTAAGGTTTTGTGTCCGGGTGTACTACAATTTTAATCTCGCCTCGACGGTCCGCTAAACCCGAACAGGACCCCGGCGGTGTTTTCAATGCGCGAATAAAAATCTCAGCGGGGCACCGTGTGGCTTTCCGTTCTCCATTTCCTTTTTCCCCTTTTCCCCAGTTTCTCGGAGCGCGGAGCAGCTTTCTCTCCCCCGCTCTTTTCTCTCGATTTTCCAGCGCCCCGTGCAACCTATTTCTCGTTCCAGCTCCCCCCCCCCGGCAGCCCGCGAGGAACTTAATTCACCGCGGGTTCTCGTAAGAACTCCTGTGGAACGACACGCGCATTAAGCGACCCATTTCTCTTTATTCATCCCACGGTTTCCCGCGTGTTGCGTCACACGCCCCTGTCCTCGCGGCTAGGGGTGTCGCGACGCGTCGACGAGACAGCTCGAAAGCGTTTGTTTGCACCACTCGGTGAACGATTCGTATTAAGATTCCGCGTACACCTCTGTCCTGTTATTTAACCTTTTGCGATACGTAACCCAGCGGAGATGCGATGTCTGCTTAGCTGCGGTCTTTGGACGGTGAGTAGGGACTGGGTGATGCGAATACGTCTTTTAAAGTTGAACTACGAGGCATGCCAGAGTTAATAAAAGGGCAGGTTTGGTACCGAGAAACTTTTACGACACTAGACGCGTGGCAGAAACAGGATTAATTTACCAGGTCATCCTATGCGCCGTATCGCATTTATTCAAGTATCCGAGTTTAGAAGGTTGGAAAATGAATCTGTCGTTTCTTAAGATTACTTCGTCGCAATTTTGGAATTTTTCTTTCGAAAAATGTTCAATTACTTACACATTACACGTGCCATTCACTGGTAGTCGTGTATTCGATAATGAAAAAGGAATTGACGGGGTATTTCTGCGTTCAATGTCCGCTGTGCGCATTAGCGCGATGGGGTAATTAGACCGCGTTGCATAATTGCGTAACGCGCGACTCAGACAAAAGTGACGACGATGATTCATGTTCGCGCATTATTCACGGGCTTAGTTGCGATACACGTGCACCTTGATCTGCTCACGCATCCGTCACTGCGATTACCTCGATCTCGATTGATTCCTCGCGGGAGCTGCCTTTGATCCCTAACTATGTCCGGATCAGAATTAGATTGGAGACGTACGGGAGGTCAACGGTAACCCCCATCGCTACAAATTTCCTGGGGGTCTTTCTTAAACGCGGCCACCTAATAGTAACGATTTTAAAAAGGTTATTTTAGTAGTCGCGCTCCTCGATAAAAATATGAATTTTGAAAGAAAAGGCGAACGATAAGAATTCGTTGCACAGATATTAAATGTATTCTAGTTTTCGCAAAAAAATGTTAAACCTTATACACATAATTATTTTCAACGCTCACTTTTTGCATCCTCGAATAATTATAACAAAACACTGTACCAATGGAAACAATACGCGCAGGATACCATATATATAATCCTGTGTGTAATCAGCAAAAAAGGACGCAAGAAACATGTAATTAAGCAACTTAAATTAACGAAAAAATAAACGCAACAAGAGAGTAACATACTTTAAGGCCAGAAAAAGTAGCACAGAAAGTTAACGAAGACCTCCCTACGTACACAGCATCTCAAGTACAAAGTGCGTTCTCCTCTCTTCTTCATTTCCCTTGCGTTCTCTTTGCATCGCGTAAGTAGAAAGAACCGAAGGGGTTGAATAATAGGAGCATTGAATTCTTTAAACCCATCTAACGCCCCAGCACTCGAGCTCGCATTCGAAATTCGGACGAATTATGGAATAGCAGAAGCGAGTAAGCGAAACGCATACTTAAAATTCCCTTCACTACGCGTAAACCGGGAATAACCCGTGAACCGCAGGACGTCGCAGTTTAGAGTATGTTTATTCAGAGACAGGGTTCTCAGACGAGAATGGATTAATTAACTCGAACAGCCCGCGCGGCCATTTTCTCCCGCGGCGTTCGTTCGAAACGCATCCCGCGTTCTCACCGTGGAAAGTAATCCATTTACGTCTTGCGTGAACGATTGTTACATTGCGTGATCATTTTTTTTTCTGTACTCTCACTTGTCTGGTTGTACGTGTTATTTGTTCTTGCGCGAATGGGAATGGTGCAGCATAGGAAGAGTGAAGCGTATAAAAGTGTAGGATATTTAATAATTAAAGACAATTACAAGAAATTTAAAAATCGATAGATAGTTCTTTCGAACCGATATCTTATACTCAAAAATTACGGGTGGTGAACAACTGACACGAAGAAAAATTCTTTTATTCCGCACATTCACTTTCGCTCGCATTCCAGCATATACTGCATATAACATATAAAATGTAAGTTATTGATCGATAAAATTATTGATAGAAGGACAATTTCATTATCTTTCAAAAGAAAGTTTTAACATTACGGAGGAAACTATTTACGTTGACGCAAGTACTTTACCACTTGTAGGTTTGAGGTGGTCACTGTCTGTGAATTTTAAAACGTAGTGCTTATCCGATACAAAATTTAACTTTGCGTTAGAGAATTAATGTATTACGTTATTTAATGAAATGCAGATTCATTTTTTAAGTTTTAAAATTTTTGAACGTATGTAAATATAATGAATAACAGAAATATTCAACAAGGTATAATAGAAAGCATTTAATAACTGTCACCTGTTAATTATACAACATATAATATTAGATAATCATCCCGTCTCGAAGTAAACGCTAGTCGTTCGAGTGAACCACCCCGCTATAGACACGATGAAACAGCTTATGTCATAAATTTCCGTAGCAAAATAGGCACGTCTCACCTTTTTGTATCAGCCAACTCGCAGGACGAAGTCCAAGTCGAGGACTGGCTGGCGAGTATAAATTTCGCAGACTCCACGCGATACGGTTTATTCAACGGTGTCTTTCAGCGGGCGCCCGCTCAAAAGCCCCCGTCTTAACCTGCTGAAGTAGGCAAACACGCTTCCGGGCAAGTTGAATAAGACGCGTCTCGCCAAGCTGCGGGACGGACCTCGCGTACGTAGAAGCATAATTTTAACACCTGCCGCGGGAGTTATTGTGTTAAAAGGGGGTAGTCTTGTAGCTGGATACGTCCAGAGAAACGTGGGGAAACATAATTCGAGGTACGTGACTGAATGTTTAAAGAACCCTGGCTGTGAAAAGAGTTTAAAAAACAGTCGTGAAAATGTTAAAAAAAGAAGAACGAGAGAAAGAAAGAGAGGGTATATGAATCGTACGGAGAGGTTGCATGCAAATCCTTTCACGGGACGGTTGTCATCGTAATTTAGAAAGTTACGGAACTTTTCTTCTTATCCAAATATTACCGTGAAATATAAGGAACCTCAATAGGTGCGCTGAAGGTGGTAAAATCATGACCGGTTTCATTTCTTCGCGTACGCGCGAACACTTTTTTATCTTATATTACGAATTTTAACACGTTTCCAAAACGCAGGATCGAATTGATCTTCGATTATCTGCAGAAAGTATGACGATGATGAAATCGAGTGGAACGAATGGCCCTTGGTGCGCAGTTATATTCTACGTATAGTACAGACTTCGAAAATACAAAATAACATAATTTAATGATATTCATTTGCATAGGTGTAAAGGATCATTGGCTTATGTACATTTGGCCTGCTTAGAAAGATGGTTGAATCAGACCTGTCGCTCTTATTGCGAATTATGTCGCTATCACTTCAATGTCATCGAAACACCCCGTTATCGTTGGTAAGCACGAAATATATATTACATTTACGCGTGTCTCGATCGTTAGAACTCGAGATCTCTGGTTCTCTTCTAAAATTTGTTGAGAAAAAAATATAAACGAATAGATAAGAAGATAATTCGATACGTGTTATACGGTGCTCCAATTTTATTTTCTAATTTCGTGAATAACGCATGTACATTCAACTTGTTTTCGACTTGTATAGTGATCACTTTTATGGGAACCTTCAGGCCAGAATCGTTGAGGATATGGATTAGCCATCCCAGAAATCGTAGAAACGTACAGTCAGATTTGCTTATCTTCACATTACTTTCCGTCGTTACGGTGGGTTTGGTAACTGTTTGCCTTTTAGGTGAGTCGACTAGCAATAACAGATAACGGAACGAATTTATACCGAAATTTTACATAAAACACCGTACAAATACCATGTTTACGTTCAATTTATCCTCGTTATAGTTTTACTTTCGATCGCCCATAAAATTACGAACGATAATATATTCCTGTTAAAATGTAGGTATGCAATATTTCGTTATCGAAGGAAATAAAATTGGAATTTCGAAACTCTGGACAAGAGGAGCTGTTTGGTTTTTTCTCGTGATCGTCCTGCTGGGTTACATTACAACAGTTTATCTACTGGGCAAAGTAACTATCTCTTTAATTCACGATAAAGTTGAGTGTCAAATGATGCTTTGCGTTATCTATTTATTAAATAACCATCGTATTATAACATTGCTGGAAAAGCTGCAAAAATAATTTTAAAAAGTGTCATTTCTCACCTTAGTATAAACCATATGCACATATGTGTATTTTAAAATTAATAACACTCGCGCATAAAATTAAAAAAATTTCCATTTCCAAGATAGTTATAATATTTTCCCACTGTAAAATTACTATTTTCATTTTACCTCGTTTTGTTGTTATTTGTAACGAAGATTCGCCGTCTCAGATACTGATTACACGGAATGGTACAAGTAGCAACCAACAGCAGTGTCGCAACGAAACGTCTTTAACTCTTGTCTCAGGAGAGGAATGGCGTTCTTGCAATTAACCGGTCGGCTGGTGCCGGTGCACACGGATTAGCTTTATAAGCGACCCATATATCTGGCAATAAGTTCTGTATTTACCATAAGCCACGATACGAGTCTCCGCTCGACTTTCGAAGCCGCAGAACGAAGAAAACAATCGTCGTGCCAAAAAACATTAAAAACTTTCTCGCACGCACGGAGCACAGTTTCCCGAGGTGTGCCATTTTATTAGCCGACTCAGCGGTCGCAACGCCACGCTATTTATGTTCATAGACAGCGGTGCTAACCAACTAACGCAGTTCCTAACAAGTTCTCTAAATGACCGCGACGTAATCTCGAAAACTTCCGAGTTTTACGTGTCACCCGCGAACAACACTTTTTGCGGGAGAATTCAAGGCGTATTCCTGCCGCGAGTAATTCCCTTAATGGCGCTGCAACTCGTCCCTTTTTGCCCGCAATTTTAAATCCATCCGGGTCTATTCGGTAGCTTGTCACGCGGAAACTCGAGACTTGCCACCTTTGTTCCTATCCGGTCGTATGCCTGATTTAAATATGCGGGCATTTCGCGCGCATTTAATATTTTAACAATTACTCGATGTTCTCTAGTAGTAGTACATTCTGCAAACTTTGGCCTATTTAATACTCGAGTTCGAAGTTAACCTGCTTTTGAAAGGGCGTGCAGGATTTTCCAACGTCAAAGAAAGATGAGTAAGATCTACAACTGCGCATAAAATACATACATAAAATGGCAACACCAATTCTACATTGGTACAATCTACATTCGCTACGATTCCATCAGGAAAATATAACCTTACACCGTAAAATAAGTCGTCTGTTCTCAGTGGACGCAATTATCAGGTAAAAAAAAGCGCACCGCGTTCCGAGATTCGTTTCGGGGATTGGAGCGAGCCCGTCCTCCCCGGGGGCGCGTACGGTACCCCGCGCGTTTTATTCGCGTCCGTTGTTTGCGCCGCTCGTCGCCTCTCCTATCGAGAGTATCGTTCGCGGGTAAAAATGTCGCAGCGGTGTGGAACGCCGCCTGGGACAAAGCATTTCGAAGTAGCTCCGAGGCAGGTCTAGGTCGGTGGCCTTTACGACGCAACGTGGCCGCCTGACAGTCTTTCACGGTTTATGTTTATGCGACGCGAACCCGCGGACCCGGATAACAAGCTGCCTCGAAGCGAATACATTAAGCAGCGGCGCAAAGGTGAAACAGGGTGAGCCGACGCGCTCCACCCTCTGAATGCGACGCGTCAACCGAGTGAACCGTAACAAACGCGCCGCGACACACTCTTTCTAGGCTAAGGGAATAAATCGAGAAACACGACGGAGGCGCTAGCGCCACCCTTTCTAAGCGGAACGACAGTTAGACGGTTAATAAAGTCCTCTCGCCCATTCGCTTCCTTTCTCGCTTGGTTACGCTCGGATTATTTCGCGAAATAATTCCGCTCTGAATGATGTAGATGCATTTAGCTAAGAGGAAAACGGCCACTTTTTGCGGTAGAGTTCAATTTGAGGTAGCGCTTAGTAATTCGAGCTTTGTTTTTCAGTTTCATGGAAATATTCTGAAGTTGGAGTTGCTGCGAAGAGTGTACGAGGTAGATTAATTGAATGGAAAGGAAGTGTGGGCTGAACTTCCGATCAGCTCCCACGCCCGATTTTCTTCACCTTGACATATCTTATCAAGGATACCTCCCTGAGTAATATTCAATAGATTTTAGCCGCTGTAAAATTAAAAGATACAGCGGGCGAGAGAATTAGAACTTATATTTACCTTACGGCAAAATTCCGGATAGGGGCACAGCCTTTTTACGAAATAAATAATCGAAACAAGCATTATATACATATATTCTAATAACTTTCGAGTAAACAATAATCAATGGTTTAAACCTATTGAATGTTACTCAGGAGAGTGTCCTTGATAACATACGTCAAGGTCAAGAAAATCGGGTGTGGGAGCTTTTCGGAAGTTTATCCGAAATATGTCTTTGATAAAACATTTATTTAATAAGAAAAGCTTTATTCGTTTCAAATTTTTGAACGCTCGTTCGTCCGTGGATAGAGATTCGTTCGCCTCAGGATATATTTTCGGTTGATTTTCGGACGTTTATAACTAAAAAATAAAACTCTTCGAACTCAGTTTTGTTATCGTTGATTTTTCATTTAATCTGGTTGGTAGAAACGCGTTTCAAAATTTTCTTCAAATATTGTACCATCGAATTCCAGATTGTTTTCTCCCTTAAAGATTTTTTAAGATGCAACTTGTTTTCCGACGAATAAAATGAAAAATTCAACGAGAGATTATATTAATTCCCACATGTTTTTACTACTCGTGTTCCATACACCGTTGAAATGAAAATTCTGAAAATGAAGTATCCTAGGCATGAAGTTCACAGAGAAGATATTGCGACGACGTGAATTAAGAAGTGTCCGAAGACGGTCCGAAAGTAAACTTACCACGAGGTCTAAGTAGAAAAAGAGGTTGGCCGACGGAACATCGACGCGGAAGCCACGGGAAGTTCAAAAGCTCGGCGCTGAAGGGTTCTTAATAGGAGCACGACAAGTTGTTTTATGTGGTCTCGCAGTAACGTCAATCAACGCTTGTAAAACTTGCCTCGAAATTTAACGCCAGCAAAAATGTTTCAAAAAAGCGCACAAAAGACGCAGCAATGTCAATTAAAATTCCCAATGAAGGTTCGAGGCGATACATAAGAGGAAATGATCTCTTTGAGGAAGAAAATTACACGTCGGGTACTGATTACGTCTCTAGAGCGCAATCTCGTCCAACTCGAGCTTGTCAGGAATAAACTGTTGTAAAATTGCTTCGATTAGACAGGGGACAAAGTGGCGAGGAATATGAAAGCCGGAGTGGGGAGGGAAGAAGAAAGTGGCAAGTCAAGTTGAAAAAGAAGCAGCGTAATATTGAAATGCAGAGAGCTAAGCTGTATCAGAAATAGCTGGATGTTCCTTTCATCCTTTTGAGCTCGCCTGCGGTTGATAGGGGCTGTAAAAATACAGGGAACCCGCTACAGAATTTCCGCTGTCACTTTATATTTGACATTACGCGGCTTACGTCCAATATTTCCTGATACCGGATACTGATATTTAATGAATGACGGTGTACCGAAAAACATGTATCTCTATTATAGGACGCATAAATATAACAGATTCTCTACGTATAGTAAGGTAGTCTTTTTATTTGTCGAGCAATATGCCGTCAGCGAATTTTTCAACATCGATCGTATCAACGATTTTGCCTAGAAGCTACAATTTCTTACAATTGCAGGAATAGGAGGTAAGGCCGGCAGATTCGAACCCGAATCTTTGACTTGCCGGACGATTGCTTCAACCATTAAGCGATCCAAGATCCAGCAACGACTCTTCTACTTGGAAATGTATACGATCCTACCAAAACCTCTTCAAAACTGCTTTCAGGTTCATTCAGAAGTAATAAAAATATCTACATTTATATAAAATGTCGTTCGAATATTAATAATAGAGAAAACGTTACATAGTTTCACGAAGTAAAATTAAAAAGAAGGCAGTCGAAGTATCATCGTATCATCTTGCAGCTTTTAGGACGTACAGCTATCAATTGAAAGGTAAAGTGCATCAAGTAATGCTAGTCTCTCGAAATTGAGCTTAATAGATGCAAGACGAGAAGTGGGGTTGGATGACGAAGATAAAAAAGATGGACATGAATGATGAAGAGAAAAACTGTGAGAAACGAATGCTCTCCTTTGAATTCTTCCTCGTTTCTTGCAACGATTCCGTGTAAAAACTTAATTAATAAAACTGGAGATTAGTGACAATCGTTTCTAAAAGTCATTCGAAACAAAATTCTCCGATTTTCGTTCACAGTCTGGACGAAATGATTCTACGCATCAATTTACGAAATCTCTGATAATTTCGAGTCATCATCGGATCGCAAGGATCCATCCGACTCGTGGTCTTATAACGTAATTCAAGTAGAAAGTATCCAATTAACAGATAGCAACGAGGAAACTGAAACAATAGCGCGATTGGTAAGAAGATCGAGGCAGACGCTCGAGGCGGATATCCGAAAAGGAACGATGCAAGAATCTCGAGCAAAATCTTGTTCCGGAGTGCATAAATTCAATCCTCGTCGAACAGTAGGAGATCGAGATCGAGCCGGTGCTTGTTTAATTAAGAATTACGATCGCGAACACGTGACAGCGCGGAATCAGTTTCTCTCGGATCTCGATCGAACCGGCTCGAAATCTGGCCGCTTCTAACCTACTCTAGGCTAATTTATCGAGCGAACTGTCTTATGCTCGTGACAGCCGAAACTCTCTAGATAATTTAAATGCCGAAAAAAGGACTCGTACAGATTTTATCTCATTTACTTTTTCCAACGTGGTTAATTAATTTTTCCTTTTGTCAGGACCAGCTGTCCCCTTGGTATAGGTGGTGGAAGAGCACCGTGAACGTCAGGCTTGTCACGGACCCCCAATTACTTAGGAGGTCATCGAACGAGTCTTTCCAATCGCACGAAAATTAAACGATGGGTGCTATCGTTTTGTCGAGCGCCAGGTTTGTACACCGTGGAGATATTCCGTTGTGGAGGATGTGCCATTTTTTACGATTTTTTATGATATTACCACAGTTGCGATATTAATTCTTGTAACAAAGAATTATCAGTCGACAATGGCGTGATTACTCTTTTTTGATCAAACGTTTGTTTTCTTTTTTTCTTCTCAGACGCACCAGTAGTCCTCCACACCAATAAAGAATGATAGCCTTTGTACGTCATATCTCGTAAGTGTGATAATAACATCGCAAAGGGAGAACAATTTGAAATGTACTTTGAAATATAGTAAATCTTGAATTAAAATAAAGCATTTATAACAATTTTGTGAAGTTTTTTCCGCATTCACCTAACGATCGCCTTAAAATGGCCCACAATTTCAATTTTTAATAGAAAAGCACAGAACCTTGTATTAGAGAGATGGAGAGATAGAATAGTTACCAGGCAACTTTCGCAAATTGCACGGCACACTGTACGTTACAAGCAATCGTAATAAAAGAAAATTTGAATATTTTCATTCGGAGCGTGTAGACTTCATACAGATAACCGTGGGTGTTTGTGCCTAGCCTCGAAACGTATGATAATAGCTTGATATAAATAGTTGGCGAGGCTCCAGGTGAGTTAATTGCTAGATCGTCAGCAGTCGCGTTCTCCCTTCGCGGCCACGTTCGGATAAGCTAATTTTTTCTTGGCAAAAGGTATGCTTAAGTTAGCGTATTGTCGTACGATTTATTTGGATTTCGTTTGTGATATTAAATCTTACTTCCGACGCTTATCGTGCACTATAACGGAATAAAATAAGTTCTGTCCAACACAAACCATGCTGTCTAACAAATTCCTTTATTTAAACGACTAATCTCTTAACGACTGATAGCATTAAAAGAACACAGTCATGTAAGCTACACTACAACCTTTTTTTGTATTTTACTCGTACTGAAATCTATTTAAATTATTGTGTTGTACGCAGAAGGTAAGGGTTTGGGGGTTTGGGACGTCGATTGGGATGGTGACCAGATTTATGATGCGAACGTGACCTCTCCTGCAGTGATAGAAAGAGGTAAATCTAGTTGAAGTGATCACCGTAACAAATGCAGGGAAATCTCCGTCCCGGAAGGAAAACGAGCTTATCGGGAAGGGAAAATCGAAAGGCGTGTATTTTTTCACCACAAACGGCTAATTGGTGAAGGCGAGAAACTTTTGGAGTAAGTAAGAACGGATACGCGGTGAACAACAGAGTTAGAAATAAAAAGTTCTCGAGAAGTCGAGAAGAAATTGTAGCATAATATAAATGTTAAAACTGTAAAGTAGAGACTGTGTTTTTCGTTTAAACTGCTATCTCCAATTCGCTCAGACGCCCAGTCCTTAGTCATCCCTACGAGGTTTCTCAACTTTCACAAATTTCTCACCCTTGATGACTTCCAATCCTACATTTATACAATTTTCATGGTGCTAAGAAATTAGTTGTTTAAATAATGACACTTATTAGACATCACTTATTACATAATTTTAAATGTTTATGCTAACAACCCAAACTTTAGTTCGAGGTAACAAAATTTTGCTGTTAAAAATGTATTCACATTTAAAAAAAAATTCTGCGTCGATGCAATAAAACAAACCATCCGAGTTACATATCTCTAATTGGAGTCCGATCCATGGAAAAAAGGAGAGAAAGGGAGAGACAGAGGTAGCATCGAAACTCGATAAAAAAAAAGACCAACAAACGTGAGGGGGGGGGGAAAAAAAAAAGAATGCCATGGGCAGTTGCGTGTTGGCCAAATTTTCTTATCGCGGGAATAAATCGGAGAGCTAAAGCCCGGCAATTAGCAGTAAATATTGTTCACCTCGTTCTGGATAATCCGTGCTTAAACGGCGGCCGGTTCGTTCGACTTTATCCGGTAGTTAGTTAAGCTCCAACAAACCAATTACAGTGTCCCACGTCCTACGAAGGAGGACTGACTATCGTTGGATCAGGGACGAAGTGAACTGCGCGGTTAGCTTGACACTAAGTGCGGAACAGCTGATCCTTAATGACCAATTCGCGGAATTAGCCCGTGTAATTAATGGCCGCACCGACGAGCCGTTTACGATCTCCAGTTACCGGCACTTTGACACGTGCCATACCGATCGTTAAATATCTACGCGAATGATCGCAATCGGACTTTGGCGCCGAGGATGAATCGTTAACCGCAAATGCGACTTTATTTTAAAATATTCGACAAATTGGATTGATTAATCTTTCGCTAACAATTTTGAACTTTCATAAAAATATCGTACCATTGTTCGAGTGCTATTGTTTGGTTTGTAAGAAAAATCGCGAAAAGCGATTTATTTGAGAATGTAGAAATGGTAATAAAAAAAGTTTTGTTTTCACGAATAACAAGTAACATCTTTATCTACCGTATCGAAGTTTACCTTTTTACTCGGCCCATTAATATCTTCCAACTTATTTACTGTTACGCGAATTCTTGCAGATCGGAAAACAGGAAACCGAATGTCCGAATTAAAAGTAGAAACTGCGACGAAGTAGTCTTCTGTGGAGTTCAAGTTATCTCCAAAAGTTGAGTGAAAGTTTTCGTAGTTTAAAGAAATTCCTAATTCCTTGCTTTCGGGCAACTGTGTATTGATAAATAACAAAATTTCTGCGCCATTCCGAGAAAGGAAATACGTTTACACTCCATCAAAATAATTTTGCGAATAATTTCATTTCGAATGTGAAATAGCTAATGAGAGTGCGTCGCCCACATATATTGCTGATGGGTTTAAAATGGAAATTGGATGGGTTTCAGCACGAACGCAACTATATTTCGTATGTCTTGCTGGTTGTGAATTTATAATTAAACGCGTGGATAAATCTATTTTTCCTATGTGAATTTCATACGTATTGCGAAATAAGTTATACGAAAAAATGTTGCAACAATTGAAAAATTTGAATGTCGACGATCCATTTATTAACATAAGCGTCCATAAACGTTACTCATAAATTTGCGCAAGGATTTAAGTAAAATCGAGGCTTGACATTAATTTTCGAGATACTCAGCTGTGGCGATACGAGCTGAAATAATGAAAATCGGGAAAAGAACGAACCGAATAGAAGAAATGAAATATGAATGCCATATACGAAACATTTTAATAACCAGAAGCAAGGTGCGGTTCATCCTAAAAAAAAAGGAAAGAAAAAACGGAGTTGACCATAGATTTTCAAGGATTAAAATGCGTTTTACCGTAGCCAGAAGAGACCAAAATAAAAGGGGCGATATATAATGCAGAGTAGCGTTCTCTCTTTCGCGTATATCAACGTTTTTACACCGATCGAGTCGTTCCCGTCCTTTTAAATGCTTTAACAAGCCTTTCTCCGTTGATATCCAGAATCGAAATTCTATGATAAAAAGCGACGTGACAACAACGTTTTTGTAAACCTTCCAAGTCTGCACCGTGCACGACGAGTCGTGCAATTAGAGCTAGAAAGCAGAGAGTACGTACTACGTACCAAGTTCACGTTGCATGAAGACATGTAATTTGCCAACAAGCACGTGCTTGCTCCGTGTGTGTACATCTGAAAACTTACTTTTTCAAACAGAAACGTTAATAACATGTCTCTGGTTAATCCGGGGCGCTGCGTAAGTTCATTTGGACATTACTGTGGTATAATTCACGAGCACGGTATATATTTTCCGTTTGCAGACACGATTTGAAAAAGATGCACGACGATGCACAATTTTTATGCAGCTTCGGTATGCAAGGAGTGCAGCTATTACTTCGCAGAGCGTAAATGTTTTTAAAAATAAGGAAAGTATTTTCAAAAGTAATGGATTGTCGTTAATTAAAGAATCATACGGTTCGTAGCTACTTTTACAACATAGTTTTTACGATGAATATCAATTATCGAGAAAACCATATACAGCTACGAATATATCAACGCGCGAAATAAAAATTGAAAGAAGAAACGATGAAATTCTGTGAATGAAAACCATCGGAAGAAAACAATGGAGCATTTGCATCCAATATCTGATGAATAACGACGATCTCATTTTATTCCTACTGTAACTGCTATCTATAGTTAACAACGACGTACCGTTTTGAATCGTGTTATTTTATTTTTACACTATTCTCTCACTTGCGTTAAAATGTGGCACGTGAGTGTGATACTTAAACTATGCTACTGTTTTATTTTAAATTCTAAGAAAGCAATGTTTCCAAGCGAATCAAGCGCATCCTTAAATATTTTCTTGTTTCTTATGTTATAAATACGTATTGCATAATAAAGATAGGATGCGCACATTAACTTTAAAAAATCGCAATAGAATGTAAATGTTAAAAGTGTTAGGAACCGCATAACTTTCGATTAATATGCTAGTTGATTATTCCGGCTACAAACTTCATAGTTCAGTGAAAATAATAAAGTTTGTTTTATTATGCAGCCGGGGTCTCATTAATGAATATTCAAAAATTGATGGGATTTCAAATTCACCGAAGGCTTTAATTATTTTCCCTTGGCGCATCTCTGTCCGCGTTCAACTCGTACAGACTCCCACCAATTTACAAGAAATTTCAAACGCGCCAGCTATCGTGTTACCTAATAATAATCATTTTCGCAATTATCTTGAAATTGATTAACAGCCTTTGGAGACAAGGTTACAATTTCGTCGTTAGCGTTGCAATCAACTATATTGTACATTTTGCTAACAAAATTTTAATCATCGATCTCATTATCTATGCTTTTTTATCAAAATTGTTGGAATATCGATGTAGGAGCCTGAACAGGTGCTGCCCCCACAAGCCACAACGAAAGGAGGATCTCGTATCTACATAGTCTGTTCGCGCCAGAACAGGCAGACTAGCCATTCTGGTGTTATTTGTTAAGTCTGTAAATAATTCTTAGTGTAGTTCAGTTCGGAGAAGCGATAACTTTTTGAGACCATGGCACTCGTAGTCTTTCCGATCTTTAGAATTTCCACTTTCTCTGCTTTGTTGTGCCAGCGGACCCTTCAGCTGATTTATACTTTCGTCGTCGCCACATGCATTTTGGAACTGAAGTGTCTCTTAAGGGTATTGCTGACTACGATCGTTGTTAGAAACCCACTTAAAAATAAATTCTGTACCTGAGAGTGACCTTCGGTTTGGAGGCGGTCACTTAGTCTCATGTTTTTGTCCAATAGCATAATTCGGCCGTTTCCCTTACCACTAGTTGGGAGTTTTGTTCTTGTTCTATCCGCGTGTCTCAAACCCCAAAACGCATAGTTAAGATTTTAGTTTTTGTCTAGGCACATAGAACTGTGTAGGCGATCAAGCGATCGTCTTGTAAAATACATAGTTAAACGGAACTTTGTCTTAGTTTTGTCTTTTCCGAAGAGGAAGGTGGTCTTTCGAGTCTTAGAACATAGTTCATTAGTCAACACACCGTTGTGCAAAAACGCGAGCAATATCAAACGTAGTCTAATGCGTATAATAAAATTGATATCCTACCTGTTTCATGCGTATATCATTTACCCACATTCTGACAATAATTAAGTGTTAATATTTATGTAAAACGCACTGCACTAAACAGTGAAAATTTCTCGAAACGTATTATTTCAACAAGAAAGATACCATTAGACATTGAATTTTCCAACAAATTTCGTCTCCTACAAGTCGATTTGCCATATAGCGTTCACAGAAGATATACTATCGGACAGAAATGGATTTGGCAAAATTTACACAATTAAATGTTGATCCCAAAGATCAAACACGTTTCAGAAAACCTTCTCCATTGACTACGTGCCCAAAAAGAAAGAAAAAAGAAGATCGGAAAAAGGAATATTTTAGCTAGAACGAATTAACTCGCGTCTCTGCCTCTTCCCTCGATTCGTAATTAAAAATGATTTGTCGCGTGTTCCCTTCTCCGCGTTCTTTTTTCTTAATTTTACCGCATGAAATAGGAAACGGGGTGAAACGAATGCTCGGTTCGTCGCGCGTGTCTAATGACCGTGTATACATTCATAATTAAATCGACTAGTTTAGAAACTTTAAATTATAACTGCCGACACACGAACCGGCCACGGTCGGCTTGCAGCCAGCAAGAATAATGAGAATTTCAATATTCATGTCTCACCTTCGGTCGTGGTGGTACTCAGAGTTGGCGTTAGTGAAAGCAAACCGGTAAAAGATGCTCGTCCGTTAGTTAAAAGATTTATTAAAACCCAACGTGTCTCTACTTTGGTTTGCATATTCGGAGTGTATTTAAAAAGTCATAGAAATCTATTTATTTGCGATTAAATGGAAACACGTAATTATTAAAAGAAGTTGAAAAAATGAATTTATCTAAGAAACAATGAAAGTACATTGAAGCTACGATAAAGTTGAGAAGTAGAGGAAGTTTGTGTCAAGAATTTTAGCAATTTTATAGGAATAATGCTCTGTAATCTTGGCAAAAGTTTATAATCCTCTTTAAGAACGTGTCTTCGCATCAACACACTTCTAAAACTAACAAAACTAAATTACATCAACTTCAATTACTCGCGTACGACACCAAGTTCAAGGTGTTTCTCGCGAGCATTAAAATGTATAAAATTCTCTTATAAAACCTTCGCGAGGTTTTAAATGTGCAAAAATAAAAATAAACAACTCTTTCGCTATTCAACGCAATGTCTAAAGTTGGTACGAAAAATATCGTACTTTTTGAAATATGAAACTATACTCATATGTTATGCACGTTTTTCCACGTTATTTATCGAAATTCTCATAATTTCTTCCGCGGTGTAATACAAGAGAATGATAAAAAATGGCAAATTTTAGACTCTGCTGCCAACGCCAAATTTTTGCAATTCAAATTTACAGCGCGAGTTATGTAAAAAGTTGCAAGCGGTTTTCTCTGAAACGACCGAAATACTGGCCTGCACTGGTTTTTTAATCTAATGTATTGCACGTGCCCGTGTGTAAAAATAACTTACGCACATTCTCTAAGCAAATATTTGTAACATAATTGCACTAGCTTGCTTATTTTTATTCAAATCGAACGCTATCGCGTGGTAAAGTTCGATTATTTGTATTTCTCTCAATCACGGAGTTTTCAAATTATTTTGCAATTAAGCAATGGCAGTGCAAGTATACAAAAGGCTGCGTATCTGGTCCTCTGTTCTGAACGTTTCGTACGAGCGGTTCATTTCCCTGGCCGTTTTGTTGCCACTCATTGTGTTACTTTTACAAAATTTAATTATCGCGTCACACTGACATTTACGCTTCCACCGAGTGTTTTACACCCGTCATGATTTTAACGTACATTGTGCCTGCAACCGAGACAAACTGCGCAAAGGACACTTGAACGCGGTCCCAGATATGATCTGCGCCATACAAAACAGTTTTGCGAAATATAATTTTCCTTCTACTAGTGTAGGAATACAAGTAATATTTGCAAAGTGCAATAAACCTAAACGTACAAAGAGTAACAAGGAGGTAGTGATAGACGCTAAGGGGGTGTCATAAATTAGGCCCTTCTCGGTGCTCCGCCGTGGAAGGAGGGCCTGATCGTGCGATCGCGGCGCAGGGACTGCGATTCTCTCTGAAAACGCCGAAGTGGAAACACCGAGCTCTATTCGCGTTGATGTACTTGTATCTTTGCATTTTGCAGGAATAAACTGAAGCTTACAGGATATATTATACACTTAATGCTATGTTATGTACAACTTAAACTAGTCTTAACTGTTATATACATTGGATATATAACACATATAGAAAATGGCAAAAAGTAAAAACTATACAATGGATGTTGGGTTGGAGAGAGGAAAAAAGGAGAAAGGAGGAGGAAAAGAAAAGGGAAAAGATGAAAAGTTATGAGGGATAACGTGGTGCTTGTAAGATGCCATACGCTGTTTGTCGACTGGTGGCATGCGATGATTATTTAAATTTTTTTAACCATTAAACTATTAAACTATTTTCCTTCTCCTTGGAAATATGAATCATTCTCGGCGACACGCACAACGCGGCAATACAAACAAAACGTCGATCATACATACACTATTCTTTGCAATACAAATTCTGTCTGATTCTATACAATAATAAAATTACCTTTAAGCGATATGCAGTGGATGGAAATGAAAAATTCATTAGAAGAAATTTTGCAACTGCGTTGTATCTTATAATTGTAAAGTTTTCGAGTATTTAACCCATAGCTGGATTTGAATAATAACAAAATAGCGAAATTTTTGCAAATTGTGCAGTAAAAGATAATCTAACTTTCACATCTATTCCACTCAATTACTAATATTTACTTGTTTTATTTATACAGACTAATTACATCTATCGACAATTTCCCAACAATCAGCAAAGTTAAATATTACATTATTTTTACATTCCTTTCGTTTCGTTTTATGAAGATTGAATCTAATTATGCAAGAAGTCTGTCAAAAAATGATTCCTACTATTGTTTTCATCGTGACATTGGTGGGATGCTATTGACGAACGAACAGAGGACAATATTACATGCTTCGTAACATTTCAAACGGAAGCCAAGGATCCGGAAAAGCCAATTACCGATACTGCTCGCTACGAAATAAATGAAGGAACGCACAAAGAATTTTTCCGCTGACGAACGGAATTTTTAAAACGACCTAAACAGGCGAAACATCCCTCTGATGAAATACCTGCTACCGAACGCAAGTGTGAAACCATCGGATCCCTTTAACTTCGTCCTATCAGCGTTCGCGGATCCATGTTATTTTACTCTTTTTACGCCACCCTTTTATTGGACGAGAGTAAAACTCCCTGTCGGTTTTTACGATTAATGAGATATAATAAATCCTCTGATATTTCTTTCTAGTACGCGTACGTATGTTTTACGGTTGTCAAAGTGCTGCGTAAAAAAAAAGGGAACAAGAGCGTAACTCGAGGGTTCTGAGTAGAATTCTTACTAAATTTGCAAGTGGAACGATCATTCGTTTATTTAATAATCGATCTCGATTTCTCAGAATATTTTCTACTGTACTGTATTCTTAAAAAAATTTTTTTCTTTTATAATACAATTCTTAATCAAAATCTCGAGTTTATTTTAGTATATACTTTTTCTTTGAAGGAAACATTATTTATTCGACTTGAATTTAAACAAGCAAATGCCTCGTAATGGTCTCTAATTAATTTATTCATCCTGTGGAAAGAGCGAAGCAAATAGCAACCGATCAAAGCGAAACAAACAAAACACGTCACCTAGCTAATATTTACCCGACAACACGCCTTGAAATATCACCGGGTTAATCCTTTGGCTTTCTACTTTCTTCATAGTGAAAAGTCCATTTATTCACAGAATAAGAAGTGTATAAGAATGATTTATTATAAGATGGATTATGCTAAGGATGTTGCATCACGAATGCACTCCTGAAGAAGATAAATTATGCTGAAATACGAGGAAATTTTAGTGTTGCTATTTTTAGCAAGCCAACATGTCGGAAATATTTTTGATGATATATACGATTGAAAAATGTAACTTTCGTGTTCGTTTCTTTGTACCGTGCCGATTTGACTATATCCAGGATGAGAAATATAACTTTACCAAAATGGTTAGGTTAGCATTTCTGATATTTACTATCGTAGTTGTGACACAAAGACTTTTGTGGCGTTCCTAGAATCTTCAAAGTGGAATTTATGTTGAAGATAAGTAACTTAAATAACGTGTATGTAAATGATACGAATGAAAATGTAACGATATAAATAATATGCACGCGGGCAGAGTGTAAGGATGTAAGAAATCGTGACAGTAACTGATCTAATATATTTTTATGAATCTCATTTTCTTAAATAGTAAACAAAGAGTTTTCTGTACATGTTAATCGTTCAAAAAATTAACCATCTATGAAAAGCTGTGGATGCAAAAACTTAGAATTCAGCGTTCAGGGGCGTTCCAGGGTTCAGAATTTCACAAAAATTGTTCCCATTGTCCAGCATCGAAGAAATATCGGCGGACCGTCTACTTGAAAGAAAAGCTTTTACACGCGCCATGTACCATTATAAATTTCGCTTTATCTTCGAAAAACCGGCACTCGAGATGACAAAATACTAGTTGGACGTGTAACGGATTACATAGGAAGTACATTCAGGAGCACGTTAAATATCTCGAAAATGATCACCGTCAGAGCGGCAAACGAAAGCAGCAGTTTTCCCGGGGAATCACGGTTGCCGCTCGTGGTCAAATAAATTACCAGTGAATTATCGGTAAGTGAACTTTTATAGGTGTTTCAAAACTGTAGCCAAGAAACGGCCGGTGTTCCATAGCAGTTTAAATCTTGTCGAAGCCGTAACAGAACTTCGTGCTCCTCTTATCTCTCTCTCTTCATTCCGGCTCCGGGTTATTAAAGCGTCCCCCACGCGCGAAAATTCTCCGCGCTTCGAGTGCTACTCGCCAACTTTATAAATCGTCGAAACTAACTGTAACTACATTGTTTTCTGCTCGATCGCGCGTTTGTAACGAGCGACGAATTTCGTAACGTTCAAATGAACAGAAGCGAATTTTAACGATGATATTAGAAGCAAATTACCGTGTGGCTGCCTTTTGACACTCGCCATTAGAGGGACGGTAACCTTAACACACGCGACACGTTTTCCCACAAGTACTCGTTTCCGCGTTCGTTTCCATGTAATAAAATTCCTGACCCGTCCGTAACATCGCCGTGTCTAAGGCACGACACCGCCATTTTGGCGACCTTATCGATAAGTCCACCGCTGTTAGGCCCAGGACGACGGAACGTTCTTCCCTCTCTTTTTCTCCTAACCCTTCTCTTACACTTACACTTCAGCCTTATACGATGGAGAAATAGAAGGTGAAACACTACGTAGTGCAAATAATAATTTTGTTGTAGATGGATTAACGAGAGAAATTTTAAAACCAAGTGAAATGCTAATACTGCGCATAGGAAATTAATATTTCATAAATCCTGAAAGATTACAGGTTAATCCGATAATATTTTTATTAAAACAAAGTTATTTCAGATGATAAACCAATGGGAGACTCGATATTGGTAGAAAATGTGCAGTTAATGCAAAATCCATGCGGTCGGAAGAGAAAGGGGGAGGAAAAAGGAGCAAAACCATCTCTAATGGTTATGACCGGTTTGGGTCAACCAACTATCCGCTGGTTGGACAGAACACGTCTCGATAGCCGTGGATCGCGTTATTCCACAATTTTTAAAATGGGCCAGTTTAATAACAACACGAGCGAATCTTCCGCTTAGCTGACCGTTTTAAAATTATAAACGATGATAATAACGTATCGTAGCGCCATTCGAATCGTTAAAGTAGGCAAATACTTTAGGATTGGGTTTTCATAAATGGAATGGGAGACTATAATGCGTTGACAAAGGTAAAAAAACAGTAGCAGAAAATACGAATAAATTGTACCTTATCGCAATGTTTCGTTTCGATATTTGATATACAAACAATTGAACGCGTTAAAGAGAGATTAATTCGTTATCAATTTCCACGAATGCAAAAATGCAGAAAAATTGATTTACACCAGACGTTTCCAGAACGAAACACGGAAATATGAATGAATAAAAATTAATTTCAATTGAAATTAATGCAACTAGAGTTTCCGGTTAACGTACGTATTGCTTATTGAAAGCTCGGATAATTAATCAAGGCGCAGCTTTAAAAGTGATACAAAACACTTTTGACTGATAGCTTCTAACTTGGCGAAACTCTCAGCAAAGAGGCGTTCATTAAAGAGCCAGCTTTGAAGTAGTTAATAAAAGTGGATCTCAATCAGACTTGTACCAAACTCGCGAGTAACTTCCTTCAAGAAGCGACGAAACTATAAAGAGGCGTAAAAGGAGAAGACTTTAACCAAGTATTTCGCGATGGAGGTACAATTTGCAACACTATCTTCCTCCTTCTTCGTTTTTGCTACACCATAACGACACCATTTATGATTCCAGCAATAAAAACTAACCGATCAATTTCAAAATCGATAAGAAACTCTACGAAATAATTCGAAACTGTGTACTCTCGCGTGTAAGTTTTTCCTGTGGTCTCTTCCGTTTGGAAACGGTCTTTTTAGCATTCGACGATTCCCTAACCTATATCAAACCCCACACAAACGCGTCAATCAATCTTTCCCGCTTCAACGTGAGTGATTAATTTCATCGGACTACGGGGCGAGAAAAATTCGGCAATTTGGAAACGCGATTACAGGCATCGAGCGAACGATCTTGACGTAGCCTTTTATTCCGTTGAAATCTTTTGTTTCAGCCGTGTCACGCGTTATCCTTTCAACATTTCTTTCGAAGAAACGTCGAACGATGTAAGTATGAAATTTTTTGCGAAAGGTATTAAAATCATGTTATTAACATATCTAATTTCCTTGCGAACATTATTAATAAACGTTGGGTAAGCAAAGTTTATAAAAGCGTAAAAAATTTCAGAGTTTCGTTACGAGGAACGCGTGAATAAATAATTATGAAGTGACTTACTACTAAACAAAAGGAAAATGACTAAAGAGGAACTCGTCGATGTTGCGAGATCTTTCCTAGCCTAAACAATTACGCAATAGTTGACATACACAAATTTTCAAACAAATTCGAACTCGCATTCACACGCAATCCGACACGGAACGTCTTCTTAGCGACAAGAGCGTTTCACGATTTCGTGAACGCCAAATCCATTGACCTGCTGCAATGCTACAAATAGTCGATAATTGGATGCCAACAGAGAATTTCGACAGGCCGGAGGAAGGAGGAGATGCGGTAGAGGAAGGCGAAAGGCAACTGAAATAGAGGGACAAGTTTGTACGGCACGAACGAGAATTAGAGCAAGTTTGCACGATTGAACTGATAATCCCCCGATTCCGAGCCATAGTTATTTGCGTATCTATGGCGAAGAGCATCCAATGGGAACAAAATCATGCGGGCACGTCGATGCCATTGTGTCCATGATAAATCGTTCTCCATGCTATGGGGATATTAAATAACGTCTCACGTTCGATAAGACCAGGGGGTGTAATTTGAATTTATGTCCGTAGTTTTGCGGTTATAATTCTACAATGCGGTGGAAGGGGCTTGTAGTTTGGTTTAAAACGAAAATACTTATATTTTTTGCCTTTAGAGTGCAAGAACGTTGAGAATTATTTTGATGCAAGCATAAAATTGAATAAAATTCTCGCGCGCGTTACCTTTATGCAAAAGTGGATCTTAAGCAAAGTATTATAAAAATGGATGTTACTTATCGTAGGTGTATCTACTTATTATTCTCGAATCGAGATCAAACTAATTCCACCCTATCAACGATGCAATAAGCACTTTACCGTCCCATTAGAAACTTAATTGCGGGTGTTATTATATTCACCCAAAAACTAAAACAAGTAACACAAGTATCATTTAGAATTCTCTTAAAGGATGAGGCAAAATATTATACAGGATGTTCCAGGGTTCAACGGGCTGACATGATTTTAAGCAACTTTTCGGCTTCGATTTTGAGTTGTTTACGAATAATGAGCGGCGCACGAATCAATATTAGTAGTAGAAAGTAAGCAAACGATTGCGATTAGTGACATAAAGTCACGGTAATGAGAGTTCGTACGCGAGTCGTATCAAAACAAAGGAAAATATGTGGAAGCGTGCGCGAAAAGCGCTCGTCTACAAAGAGCCTTAAACAGCTATAAATCCGGCAGAAATGGAATTACAGTTTCAAAGGAGAGAACTCAATAGCAATTTAACTCTGAATGGCCGTAGCACGCGTGGCGTTCAACGGGAATGAATTTCCTCACTTTCGGCGCAGATGAACCGAAAAATATGCCCGCCGTTTATAGTGACGTACGGCGCGCAAGGAAGAAGAATAACAGCCGATCCCGGCTTAATTTATGGTGGACTTTTTCTCTGCCGACGAAATACAGAGGCGATTAATTAGCAGCTCGCTCGAAACCATCCGTCGCGTCGGCTAATTCGCTCGATATCGTTCGGAGTTCGACTTTATTCGCCCGGGATTGGATTACATGTTTTCATTTGTTCTCGTCTAGAGCAGGAAACTCGTCAGGGAGAGGAAACTTCATTGGTCGCAGCTGTCGGAGCAAGACACTCGCCTGACCACTTCCGCAAGACCACGACTCTACAGGAGCGATGAGTTTGGGATAACATTCGGACGTTATTTGGATAGTTGCAATGCCTTCTCGAAGACGTACTGAGCGATCGAAATGAGAAAATTTGTTAACCCTCGAAGATACTTGTCCATTTAAAGAAATTCAGGAAAACGAGGGGTAGACTATTCACTTTCTGGGGTTCTAAGGCCCGGATTAGACGCGGTTGACCAAATATTCCGATCGTTAGTTTCTCTTATAAATTGTTCGCTTTTATAAGAGATTTCGTTCGTTGTTCGTTCGACGTTGTCTAGAAGACTGACTCCCTCGTTGGGGTCTGAAAGACTAGCTCGTTTGATAAATGTCTCGTTAGTTAGACACGTTAGTCCCCTGATTTTTGAGAGCTCGTCCGCTGCTCTTTCCACCGTGCAGGGGATGGAAACTATTGGCATTTACCGAAACGATGCAAATTACCAATCAGTGGGCCCCTTCGAGTATCGTCCACGCCCTCTTGTGCGCCCGAAGCGCGCGTTCGTTTCAAGAGGGTTTCCAAAGGTCAAGATTTCGGTTCGAAGTTTCGCTGCGTGCACCCATCGGACCGACCCTTGAGAAATACCTAGTTTTGCAGTATGCTGTGGCTATTGAGGACGTCGAAATGAAATTTCTCTCAAGATCATTGCGTCCAAGTCGCGGTAAAACGTTTTAATCTGAAAAATAGCCTTTTAGTTCTGAACGTGCAATAAACGAGGCCTTCGAAAACCCCACGTTATTGTTGTTTCGTCGGTCGGAACAAGGTCGCTAATTTAACATCGCGGAACATACTGCTTTTGTTCCACTTTTTAGTTTCGGACTTCGAGAGGAAATAGAATTTAGGTTTTGACGGAACATAAATGGCATCGCAACCACGACTGGTGAACATTGTTTCCTACTAACGGAGTTATCAGAGCAGTGGCAGTTACGAACCCTTTGAACAACTTGAACTCATACATGGGATTCAGAAAGTTTGTATATGGTTTCTCGTACTTCATATTAAATTGGAAAAGGCGTTTACTTTATTATCAGAATTTTATTTAGCGTTTTATTTGCAAATATTTTCGGAGAAAAAAAGGTATATGCAAAGTAAATAGGACGAGCGAAGAACGATTATTAGAACGACGATACGATCGATCTCGGTCGCCGTAAAAAATTTCCATCGTCCAGAACAATGGTGAGCGTCATTAAAAATTTCCGAGCCGCGGCTAAAACATTTCACGGCGTCTACCCCGTGCAAGAAACAAGAATGCTGAACTTTCTCGGTCGAGACTCTCCACCTACAATTCCTAACAGTTCCAAACTTGCGGCTCGTTTCAGCTAGACACAAGAAAATGCAGCATGAATGTACGCCGCGGTGAATGCAAGGGCCAACGCGCGGCCGTGCATCGGTATACGTGACTTCCACGTGCGAATCTTCAAGCACGAGCTTGCCCCGAAGCGACCGGAAAAACGATTGTTCGCAAGCCCCTAAAGTTCCAAGCTTTTTATCGCTTTCGAATTCTGCCTCGGAACAGCCTTGAGACAAGCTCGAGAGAGGCTCGAAAGGAGAAACCGGTTCGCGAGGGGTTGATAAAGGGGTCGGGAGGGGGACAGCAGGGCTGAGAGAGAAAACGAAGAGGGTGAATAAAAGGAGAAAGAAGAATGCTATCACGTATCATTCCGAATGCGTTCTCGTTTATCAAACGCGATTCGACTCCTTTAACTTTTCCATACCGTCTATTTTCTTACGACGTAATGATCTCCGCTGCGCGCCTCCTTTCGTTTGGTCTCGCTGAAGCTTCGCCGAGTGGAAGAAACGCAAAGAAACGCAAAGAAACGCGATGAATAACCCGGCTGAAATTTTTATAATCACCCCGGCCCGTTTCGCCATTTCAACGAACGAAACTCAGCCTCGGTGCTCCCGTTTCTATTTTTGAATTGTTTCCCTAAGAATTTTCGATCGACTTCCTGGGATCGGACATGCGGTGGCACTAATCGTTTCGCGATTCGAACACCTCGAACGAAACTCGAATAATATTATAATTAGCTATAAGAATTCACGAAATGTTTTACGAATACGTTCTTCGATAAGTCGGGATACGAAAAATGGTTCATTTAAAATGTTTAATGTATTGTCGTTTAATAACGTATCAAAGGGTAAAATGATTTTCTGGAAGTTCTGTGCAGTCTCACCTAGAATATTTAACGTTCAAGTGCAAATCACAGTTGCGAGTGGAAGTAATTCATTATGCAATAGTTTCGGACGGTGCGGTTAAACAACTTCCGTTTCTGAAACTCCAAATAGAATAGGGAAACGGTGAACTTTAATTACTTGTCAAAACTGCGTCGAAAGGAACGGCGGAATTGAATGGAAGGACGAAAAGAAAAATTACATTATTCTCAAATGTACACCTTTCAAGGGATGAAGCGAGGAAATTTGTTATCACTGTATAATTATGTTGCGAGTTTTTACAAATACCACTTAATTAGTTTCTTCATATTGAAAATAACGTTTCTATCGTTGTCTGAATATTTTTATAATCGAGAAAACCTGTTTATCAAAAATTCTATTACGCACGTTAAATACATTAGAAAACACAGAAAATCTGGTTTGATATAATTTTCCAAAAATGTTTAAAGTCCATAGAAAATTGCAACATACGAAACGGATCGAAAAAATGCTTAAATAATGGAACAATCAATTTTTTCGACTTCAAACACCCGTCCAAACAAGGTTGATGTAACAATCAACTAAACTTGTTAACCCGTATCAAACGGGTCGAAAAAAAAGTCCCAATCAAGCGACTCAGCCTACGGACGCGTGTTTACAGCACAGTTCACCGGTATGCAAAGAGGCGTAGCGATTTGGGAACGATAAAATCCTGAAGAGTCGCACCGATGTTTCTGGACTTGTTCTAATCGTAAGTGTCAGGTTGACTTCGATGCTGTCGAATATATTTTCTGATAATACGAATAAAATGTACGAAACGAGACAATCCAATTTCCAATGCGTCGGGTTGGAATGATGCTTATCGACTAGCCGGAGGTAGGAGATATTATTTCCTCTTCTACGGAGCAACCTACCAATTCAGATATCTTTTTCCATTCCATTTCCTTTATCGAGTCTTTGCCATCTTTGTCTGGATATACTTTCGCCAAACCATTCAACCGACAACGTGAAACACTGATTGATAGATGCGAATGCATGCATAATTTTCGACACCTACTTTTTAATAGTCTAGTAAAGGATTAAAGATTCGAGTTACATGGAATCGAACCGCTTTCGGATTCGGTTACTATTCACGAAATGTTTGTACGCGTTGATACAGGTCGTGCTTTGGATGGTAACCAAAAAATTGGAGAATTGTGTTCAAGGGAATCCCGAAACCGACAAAAACCGGCAACATCTATTCTTGTTACCAATAGAGCCACAGCGAGATGCTCGTAATTTAATACCGGCCGTTGTAAATTTCAAAACAACCGGATCCAAAACAACGGGAAAAAATGTTTTGTTTCCAGCATGCGTGCGATCAAAATGTTTTTGACCGGCTGGACTTTCTATCGTCTGTTTAAATGGTCGATCGATGCTTGATATATCGACGAAACGCCGTGATTTTCGTCTCTGTGACTGTCGCAACGTTCAGAATTTCGTGCCGCGTTATTAGCGCGGTCTCGCAAGCGTTGACGAAATCAACGTTATCGAGGATGTTAATTTTGACAGAAATGGGGTTTACAGTCACACGTGAGAACAATTTGTCGTCCATTACTGAGAAAAGTTTCGAACGAACGAGACATGAATTATTATTTTCGTTTATATTGTAGCTACATAATAGACTTCCCGACCTATCCCTAACACCCCCGCGTCTAAGGCGGGGCCTTCTGCGTGAGAACAGGCCTCATGGATCTAGAAAAGGCTTTAAATTACACGAACTTGAATAATCAAAACAATCTGGAGTATGACACAAGACAAAACATTCATCATACAGGACGGAAACCAAACGTCACACAGGAAATACAAAAACACAAACGAACGAGGTACAGTCACATCACCGACATCACTCTTCAACGTGTACACAGCAGCAGACCTAAAACTATTCTCACTAAACACGGATAACATTTAATAATCTGTAGCATTCACCGAAACACTCAAAATCAACACCAAAAAATGCGAAACCATGCTATTCACACTGAAGCTGCAGGACACAAATCAAACACTCTCAAACAAACAAAGCAAAAAACACATTTCAAGCCCTAGTCAACCTATTCCAAACAATTAAACGGAGAATGCAAAACCCTCTGCTATCTGTTATTAATAAGGCCAATCATAACATACGCACGTTCAATTTGGTACAATATAACCAAATACAAAATGGAGATCCTCATATAACTAGACCCCATAAAACAATAAAGTCAAACTACGCAAAAAGCTACAAGAACAGCACATTATTGAATACAGCAAAAATACCACGCATAGACACCTACATTATAAAATTCTGCAGAAATTATTTAATTAAAGAAAAAAAGCAATAAACGCAGGAAACGTATCATTTGCAATATTCCCGATACTCGACCGGAATGGATATGTAATAAACACAAACAATATATCCATAATAAACCACGCACGAAGGAAGAACAACACAAAAGCTATAAATTACAAACCCACAAACGAAGCGAACAACCAAAGCAACACCCATCTAAAATACTGTACACAAATAACAAACGCAAACAAAAAAGATACACCAGCCAAAAACAGAAATTACTGGTGGTTCACAGCAGGCAGAATATCAATAACAATACACGCATAAAACACTAAAAAACAAATAAACATACACTCGAAACAGAAAAATAGACAATTACTGTAAATAATGTAAATAGATGTAAATATACTAAAATTAAGCCCCTAAATCATACGAATAGCAAATAAGAAGACTAAAGGAAGACTAGATATAAGATTAGACATATAAGTAGAATAAGAAAAATTATAAACTACACGTATGCGCTGTTTTTCCAAATTGCCAAACAACATACTTTTTGGGCGCTATAACAAAAATTAAAGATATAATATAGGAATATATTAAGAATAAAAAACATGGGAACAAACAACATAAACACGAGAACAGAACAAGTTGACGAGAGCAAGAAGAGGCCAAAATATTGCTAGATTTAAGCGTCTATATAACACTAAAAACTGTAATTACTGGCAAATACAAAAAAAAAAAAAGAAGAAAAAGAAAAACATTTTGTACGAGGCGTAATATTATAATGGACACAAGATACATTAGTCAAAATTGACCTTCATCGTGACCATCATTTTTTCAACGTTCTTCTGATTTTAACACAGTGGATAGTGGAATTTTAATATCCACAATAGAAAAATATCTAATTGTTTTCCTAGATGATCTGAAAAATTGTTCACAGTTACGTAAAAATGTCTGCACGTGTAAACCACGATGACCATCAAAACCTACCTCTATCGTAACGTCCGTTACTTGATCTGGTCGTGTTATCATAGCCAATGTAATAAACCGGGTGAGTACCGAATTCAAAGCGAAACAAAATACTCGCGCGGGTCTCGCTTCAGGATTTTCTGCAGTTAAAACGATAATTATTCGCGATCGTGGGTACGGTCCGGTGGTTTGATCGCGCGGAACGGAACTAAAAACGGCCGGTTTTTACGGGAGTCGCGCGCGCCGCGGCGAATTATTTATCATCTACGCTGGTAATTTTCATCGTGACCGACCGATTTTATCGCGAGGAACAATAATTTTTCCGCCATTAAAAGTTACCGTTCGACGGTTTCAGTTGAACCGCGGTAGCCGCGTTCCTCATTAAAAAACGTTTCCCTCGGTATCGCGTCGCGTTTGTTTAACGCCAACCTAAAAAATTGCCAATGAAATTAAAGGAACGTTATGGAGTACCGCAATAATTATAAACTGCGCCCAGTCCGCGTCGATTTTATTCACGTTGCGCTCTTTACATACGAATACCCTGCCATTGGGGCTGTTTCCCATGTAAAAAGGAGAGACTCGTTCGGCTCGCGGCTCGCCCACTCATTGCGTTACCTTGCAATGGATCGATTGCTTTAAACAGTGCATCGCGGTGCTACAATGGCTGTTTTTATAAAATCATTTCTTTTATTATTCCGTTACAGCTCGTTAAAATATTCAGGTCACGTAGCAGGGTTTGTTTTAATTAACCGGACGACGTGAAAGATTGTTGGAAACTAGGCTACGAGATAAGATTCCATCGACGTTTCTTTCAACGTCAACCCTTTCATCGCTGAGAGAGAACCGTTGTTTTATAATGCTTTTCAGTTTACAATGATATTGTTTGCCTTCGATACAGCGAATAACACATTTATCGCAATAAATACGTATTTGGTAGCAGTAAAATATCTTGCCTTTAATGCACTATTTTATGGAAACACAAACATTTGCTCCTGTTGTTGCGCGAATTAAATATAGACGTTGTGAACGAAAAACGTTGCAACAGTTGATTATTGTGCGGCGATATTCATTGCACGCGTGGAGTGTACTATTCGTACAGCTATTACTGATTAAAGGGAGTGAAAAAAATTCATTACCTGATCCGATCCTAACGTGACGCTGCTTGTCACGAGTTACGCTTATTCTAAGTAATTAATATAAAAAATTTAAAATATCGCAAACACTTATTTCTTCTGTCAACTCGTTCCGTCATAGAAAGAAATTCGTCAAAAATATTGAACGATCAGAAAGAAAAAAAATTGTTAAATGAACTATGCGGCGATCGATTTCGATTTCCGCTGGGTCTTGTCTTCTCGTAAGAGAATTTCAAATGGTATATCAAGAACACATACTAGTTCTAGCACGTTCGAATAAAATTAAAAGGATCGAGAAGATTATAGGAGAGATTAAAAAACGCGATGAACTCGTATAAAAGCTAGGAAAATGGAAGTTTGAATTAAGTGGCTGGAACGTCCGAATGGTATTATCTACGATCCAACATTCGATTGAGCCGAATGAATCATTTGACCTTAGTTTTAAGAGAAGGCTCAGGCCAGGGGAAGATTAATCGAAACGCGAATCCTAAGATTGCTTTCTTTCTGCACGCGATCCATCCAGATTGGAAAAGTTTCCACTTTTACTTTATTGTTCGATGGGTACACGGGGATCGACGTTTCCCTAACAATCGGCTTCGCCTTCTCACCTTTTATCGCGCGCCTTCTTTTCCTTTTTTTCTTACAGAGGAATAACTTCTTCCATTATGCGTGCTCAAATCAAAAGTAAAAACTCGTAAAGAGAGCTTACGGTTACTGACCGCAGATGGATCGATGAAGTAATATCGTTTTATTTCAGAACGATATTAAAAAATAAAAGTAAAAGTAAAATTAAAAAATTACTAAGAACTTATATATTTATACTTTTAAGTATAATTTATAATTACAAAGATTAATATTCGAATTTTTTCTCTTATTTCGATCGTTCAATGTTTCACATTTCTATGCATCAAACGCAGAAGTTGCAAGTAAGTATACTAAAAATTTCACGCACGTTGTTCCCAGCGCTCGGAGGGCGCGCTAATCACTTCATCAATTTGTTAACTCAAGGAAGCAAAGCGAGTACGAATAAAAAGGGAACGAGCAAACTCGTCAGCCATTTGAAGCGACTCGCGCGTAAAAGTGTTCAAACTCGTAAATCGAAAATCCCAACCGCGATAGCTTTCTCGTTTGAAATATTCATTCCGTCAGTGAAAACATCCGAGAGTATCCGATCGAACGGTAGTTTAGTATTGTGTAAATAAGGTGCGTGCGATCGTTTTCGGATGGGCGAAACAAAAATGAGGAAAGCAACCACGGTAACAAAGATGCGCGATAAACAAAGTGACACAAAAGATGAAGATATTGAAAAGAGCGAATTTCACGATGCGTCCAGTTCGTTACAACAGCGATATAAACAATACCCCCCTATTGTTTATATCGGGGGACGACCAAACTAAATCGACACCACGTACACGTTTTACAAACAACCACCGAATTCAGCCGTCGCTGATAAAAGCTCGAGACCATTTTTGTCTCTGTTGTAGAAATCACCGGGACGACGTGAAACGAATCGGCTTAAGCACGGTTCTGAATTGGTTTTCGCCAGACCAAACTTACAAAAGACTGTTTATTGTGATGCGGCGAAGAAAAAGAGAATCGATATTTTGTTTTTTCGTTTTTTATTTTTACGAGGATGAGGGGACGTTTTTCACGTGAATCCCAGCCTGCGAGCAAATAGCTGTTTCCTGCATTTCCACGGATCTCTCCAGCGAATGATCCACGCGTTCCAAATGCTTTCGAGTAACATAAAAGGCTCTTGAATATGGAATGGACGCCTCGATTAGATTCATCGTTGGGTGAATTTCGTAAACGATTTTTATCGGCCGGAAATATGGCTATAACTTAAAACCGCTCGCCGATTCGACGATGCTTTTCATTATTTTATCCGCGAAACAAGCGAGCTTCCATGCGAGCCACGATTATATCTCTCGACATCGAGGTGAATGTAGTCGGAATTAATTAAAAATGCCTGCATCAGGATATTCGTTATTCGATCCCATATATTATCAGTATTTTACGAATTCTCTCAGCAGAAATTATTGTCCGGACTTGGATGGATTTATACCCAGTGCGTAGATCATCAAGAATGGTAATATAGATGTTCGCATCCGAATTCTTTCCTTTTGCTGGTTCCATGTTGCTACGATTCCGTTAACGAATTTGTTCGATCGTACGTGATGGAAAACGTAAAATACTTAAAAAATTCTATCTGTTTTTGTAACTGTATCGTAATTCGTTAATACAATTCGTAATCGTTAAAAACAGTAGAATAAGGAACCTCAGAAGTGCTATTGTTGTTATATCGTTTACTGGTCTTTGTATAATTCTGGAAACTTTCGCGACTCCTTGAACGTAATGAATTAAGATAACATAACTGGTGCACAAACTTGTTTGCAATGTATATACCTCGATCAACACGGAAAATGGCAACACGTGTACATTGTAGAGATCCAGGCTGGTTTAATTACTGGAGTTTCTACAAAGTGAACTTTCGCCGTTGCGAGTCCTCTAAAATTCCGACACGCTTCAATGTTCCCCACCGCGCCACGACATAATGCATCTCGGTAAAGCCCTGGGAATACTTCCACGAAACAAGCCATCAATTAATATGTACAATTATAACTTGATAAAAGATTGCTTAACCAGTTATTATGTCGTTCTCCGCAAAACACTCTGATTCCGAATCCTCTACAATTCGATATTATAAAGACTAGAAATATGCTTTCTGTTACGCATTAAAACAATTCCTTTAATCTCTAATATTAGGATAAGTCTTTTCGTACTTTAATAAGTGTTTTCGCAGCTACATATATCCTCCCCCTTATGGAGTTAAATCCCATCGTCTTCATAACTCATGCGGCTCTATAATGCAAACCGCTACAGTTATCATCCCTATGGAACTCGTTACCCTGGCCTACTTTGTTTCTCAATGGCAAACCCGAGTCAATCCACATCGACTTAAAAACAACTTATCGCGACATTTCTTAAGTTCCTCATCTCCGTAGTCGGGCTGTATTCGAGTTTGAACGTCGTCCCATTTAACATGGGCATTCCAAGCGACTGCCTTGAAGGAAGCATCGTTCGTGACCGGGCACGCGTTCCACCACGAATTCGGTCTATATTTAATCGATATCCAGGGCTGGAAGATTTGGTGCCGGAGCGTCTGTGTCACTGGCCGCTGGGATACCGAGAAATTATACGCCGTTTCCAGTGCACACACACACACACACACACACACGCTGCGGCCCCACCCCCCTGTCCCCGTGTCATTTTCCTGGGCGTGGAAAGTGCATTTGGTAGAAATCGATCCGCGAAAAAGCACCGGATTCTAGATATTTCCACTTTTGTCTCCTCCCCCCTGCCCACGCCCGGGTGGGCTCTCTCCCACGAGCTTGGGATTGTTTTTATGAAACGGAAGAAATATCGTGACACGAGGAAAATACGTTTAAGAGGTTTATCGATCGCGCGGCGAAAGAACAAAGATTCCACGCCGAGATTCGGACCTCCGGCTTTTTGCTACCACGGAATTGGTGAAATATCGCGTTACGGCGAGAACATTTGGTCCACGGTAGAGAAATTGAAAGAAATACCCGGAACCAGTGACGTCCACGATCGTATTGTAAGCTGAACGTGTACAGGCCAGAAATTTTATGGCGGCTAAGCTAAAAACGAGATATACACACTGTTCATACTGCGGAAAACTAGAGATCCCTTTTTTTTTTCTTTTTTGCTTCGGTGAAGTGCCAACCACCAAAAGGTTGAGTAAAAGGTTGAAGATACATCGCGTGACGTCGCGTACAATAGTTGTCGCGCAAATTGTCTTTCATAACGTAAAATTTATAAAATGCAAGTTTTATGGAATGTGTACGTGTCACACTTCTACAGATTTCTTCAGTATAACATACAGATCAGAATGACATTTCATAAAATTTACCGTTCGTAATTTTTGTAATTGGTCAGAGTTGATTTAATCTTTACTGTTTTACTTATCAGTTCTACGTACAAAGGCAAATAACAGTTGCGTCAGGATGGAAAGCACACATTTAACAGCAAAAAGTAGCAAATATTTTTAAACTCACAACATTCAAGCACATATACGTCTTTACTTTGTCATTACTTTACTTGACAATTGTAGACTGTTAAACGAATCAAAGAGAAAGAACTCTCATTAGTTGTACTTGTTAAGATAAATCTTATTATTATAAAAACTCGCGCAACTATTTCATTTTAATTGTCACTGTTAATTTTATTCCACCTGCATTCAACTCATGATAATTTTTAATATAACATTGCGAATATGCAGTGAATTAAAGTAAAGTTACATACTACTCGTCGGTAGATACTGTATTTCATCTTCATAGTGAAATACAAATAACTAATATTTTATTGAGAAGAACATAAATGTCATGCATATTTGCATACATATAGCGTTAGTGATTCTGAACCATTTCGCTAAATAATTTCGAATTGTTTACAATTACGTATAATGTGTAACCTACTACCAAAGGATGTACTGTGGAGCGTTTGTTGCATCGTGGAACGCACTATTCCCAATTCTTTTATTTTGCTGCGCGTGTGTCAAAGTTGTGGAAAAAGTTCTCATGGAGATGTAATGTGATGAAAAACAAGGTAGGTTTATAGTACCACTCGCTTTCCGCTACTTTATTCTTCTATTTCTACGCATTTTACGTAAGTAACATTTTGTTGAAAAAACTTTTTAAAGCAAATATAGTTGCTCGCTGTAAATTTAACCCTTTGCACTTGGCTCCTTTCCGGACGTTAGCGATAGAAATTATTGCTAAAATAGCAAAAGAAAATTTCGATTTGAATAGAAAACTTGAGGGAAACATGCATTTCTTAAAAAGCTGTGGTGGAATAAGTTTAATCTCCTTCATCACTGATCAATCCTGATGTCCCCTCAGAGGGGACATCCGAGTGCAAAGGGTTAATATTACTGCAGGCGAAAATATTACCGTAATAAGATTGCACTTCGCTAAGATATTTTCATGTACAATTGTAAGATTTTGCCTAGATCGGGATTCGAACCAGAATCTTTCGCTTATCGGACGATTGCTTTAACCATTTAAGCTATTCAGGGCTGACTGACGACTCTTCTTTTTCTTAGAAATATAAACAACAACGTAAACAGAAAAAAAATCTACAACTCGGTCGTCCTGGTAATAATGGCCGCTCTCGGCCACACACACACACACACACACACAACGCAACACGAACAAAACGCCGGTCCTACGCTTTTATCATTTCTTCAACTTTTAAAAATAATTTTTTAACAACATTTTACATACTACAAAAGTGCTATACAAATACTTACAAAGGTTTATTGTAAGCGGTAATAATTGTTTGTTAGCGTGTGGGTAAACGATGCGCGAGAATTGCAACGGGTGAAAAAAAATGTAATTTATTATAAACGCTGGAACACCATGTGAATGCGACATCCAACCTTCATCCACCACAAACCGATGCGTACGTGGTGCAACACCTTGAAGACCGACACCTTTCGATCTGTGATGCGACACCTTGAAGACCGATACCTTCCGATCAGTCAATAATTAATAAGACCCTAGTAATAAAAGTAATCGACATTCCAAGAAGAGTGCACACGGCACACCAGTTAGGAATACCCCTTCCATTTCAATCTGTATAGTATAAAAGGAGTAAAACCCAATAAACAGTCATTTTCCCCGTGACACGTACTTAGCTAGGAGGGCATGCGCATACGATCGCGCTCGATTCTTGTTATGCCCTGTAGTGGCAGCATTTGTTCACGCTTATACATCGATATTTCTACATTGTGAAAAGTACAATAAGTACAGAAATTGTGAATTCAGGATAAGCAAATAACAGAAAAAGGAAACTTATTTATAAGTTTAATCTTTAGGCGTTTGAATGTTTAGGAAAAAGAATGTTTTGCTTTTATTTCAGAATTCTTAAGTTCTAAATATATAATGCACTGATATATCATATTATAAGTTAGTGTATAGAATATTTGGTGTAAAGCAAGTTATTATTATTATAAATTATCATTAATCACGTGTTATGTATGGATGGATATAATGTAACGCGGTCACCGCCAAACTTGCGCGCATAATAAATCTTATTCCTTCGCCACTGGCAATGAATCTAATCGCATAATATATTCCCCTCGTGTCCTCTCCATTTCATTTGCAGCAGCATAAAGTACGCCTCTGCCATAGACCTTCTTATGTATGTCCGTTGGAATTTCTAGGCCAAAATTACTTTTGTTTCTTTATTTTAAAGTGCTCGCGAGAGCCATAAAGTTATCGCGGAAGAACGAGCACGGTGGAGAACAGAAGAGAAAAGCTGGAAGAGGGCGGAACGTGAGAGGAAGATGGAAAAATGGAACCACGGGGCCCTTTTTCGAACTAAAGAGGATTCAGAGTTGGTTATATTCTCGAGAGGAAGATTTCCCAACGCGCTGCTTTCTGTAAGCTAAGAACTTAAACGACCAGAATGCACGAGGATAACTGTTGTTCTAAAATTCCAATACGCGTTTAAATGTTCCAAGTTCAAACGTGCCAAAAGTTGAAAAAGAAGAGCGAGGAACAAACGCCTGCGACTATATTTCACTCCGGTGTCTGAAATACTAAGGTCAGCGTCATTTTAACTTCGTTTCGCGCCTTCAATTCACGATAAAATCTTAAGATCACGTTCTGAAGGTGGGTGGCTTGTTTTATCTTTTACCCCCTTGTAAAATGTTACTGCAAAGTTGTACTTCGAAGCACATTGCGTTACGTTCCACATTAAAAATCGTTGTAATGGCACAAGCGAATAGTTTTTCTTCTCGAATACAGCTCAAGATCAAGCGTAAAAGGAATCGCTTAAAAAGCGATCTTTCCTTGAATAGCGATACAAGCTTCGTGGAACTTTAGAAGTACTCCGAAGTTTGCGATAACCATCCGTAGTACGGTTACTAAGATCTCGAAGATCAGCAACTTATCTCTACCAAGAGTGAACTCTTTGAAAAATATTAAGGAACCGAGATGCCCAGAACTTCCACATTATGCATCCAACTTATTATTAATCTATAGGGCGGAGTACTTTTTGTATGAAAATAGTTTTAACCAATATAGTTGAAATTAATTTCACCTGGAAGTTGGAGAACCAACGTTGTGATTTATTTCAAATATAATTGAGCCTTACACCACTCGCATAAATATAAATTTCCTACAAGTCCTGAAATACTTTTAGACATAAAAGTAGCGAGTATCTGCACGTTTTAGTAGGCAAAATTACAAATAACTGCTGTAATTCACGTAATTAGACGCAACTTCCACATGCTCGACTCGGGTTTGAAAGTGAACACCTGCGGCAAGTGTTTCAAGAGACACGGATACAGAATTTAACACAGCACAAGCACGAAATCCGTGGGAACAAATGGGTCGCGGAATGGCAACTGCTGTTCGACGGTGTCTGACGAATTTGGAAATGCAAAGTGTCACCGCCGTGGTTCCTCCACCGGGATTTCTCATCGGTGATTCCACTGTCGAGTCCGGTGGATCCGCGTCTCATTGTGCGCGAGAGGAAACCTAACGGTGGAAATTGTCAGGTGGGAAGGGCGCAGAGTTAAATGCGCAGATACGGTAATAGATAGTTGGTCGACGCAAAGGTAGACGTGTACTTTGGTAAACGGACAATTAGCAGGATGGAACGACTGATAGATGGTTCAATAGCGAGACACAGGGCGAGACTAGCTGCACCCAATTGGATTTGTGCACGGATGATAACGCAAACGAACTTCAAATGCTAATGCTTGAATCTAATTCAGCTGTTTCAAGGGAAAAGGAATTACACCGGATCAAATTAATTTAGGGAATTAAAGTGAAAAATTCTCTTCCGACATACAGGTACTTTGCGTTCTCGGTATTAAAGTGAGAAAATATGTAAAATAAAATCATTCAATTTTCTCCGTACACACAGTTATACATACTTTTTCGATCGCGTTACAACTAGTAATACACGCGATGATGTATCGCCTATATTCTAAGCGTCGTTCCAAAGATTGTTCCAATTTACCCACTAAACTACGGATGCCGTTTACACTCAAGACGAAGTTAATTATCCTCGAAGTCATCCTCTGTTTAACCCAGCAATTCGGCAAAGCAGAAACTGTTTATCTTATCCATTCGCAAGTTTTTAGTCTGCCTCTGACTTCTTTACTCCAACTTCTCCTCAGCTTTTCACCGGGAATTACTTATCGGACGACAGATTAACGCAATAAACGAGATTGTACCAATACACGTTTGTTGAGGAAGCTGATAAAATATTTGACGAACGGCGATTAAACGGAGTCACCGGACGGAAGAAGAAATAATGATCGACGGAGAGGAGGATGGGCGAGGGGTTGAAAAAGACAGAACGAGATGGAATCTCGATATCGCCCGGCGAATACCCGAAGAACGGATCCGTCTTCGCGAAATGATGTTCCTGGGTCGGATCTCCGTGCTCGTACAAGATTCGTAAGAATATCTGGCGACCAGCCAAAAAACATGGCGCTACGATCATCACGTTTTCCTCTCGACAAGTCTCGGCGAGGTTTCCGGGCTAGGACATCCGGGAATCCGTTGGATGGTCAGTTTTACCCGGAGCTAAATCATCGGTCGTCCTGTAGCCGATCTTAGCCATTCGAGGTCGACCGATTGAATCACCGGGGACTGTTTTTCTCCTGTCTCTGACCCCGATGTATTGGCCTAAATGTAGCCTTTCGTTCGTTCCAACCGAGACTTTTTATTGGCCGTTCCTCTAGCGGTTACTGCGAGATATTTTGCGTTGTCGTTCAGCATTGTTCTCCTGTTAATTGGGATGGAAATTGTGGATAATTCAGGAGAAACGACGAGGATTTTTGTCTATCGAGGATTCTTCTTGTTACCATATTTTGTCTCTCATTTCAATTCATATATCAACGATGACCAAACTAAATGTTACGTCGTAACATGTGTGACCCCTGATATTGTATAGGAAACCGTTGTGCGTCGACCAGCAAAAGAGAAAGCTTTAAAACAGAGGCAATCAGCGATATGCACCACAAGCAGGTTAGAGGTTCAAATATTGTAACTAGAATTTAATATTGCAAGAAACCCTGAACTGAACCTTAAGAACAATAAGTTTATAAGGCCATCGAGTTGCAAACGTTCTCCATAAAGTCTTTACCCGTTACGATCGAGGGTTAGGACACGTGGAATTTCCGTGCGCGTTACTCGAGGTTGTACCTGCGGATGACCGTTGATTCGGAGGCGGTAATTATAGCCATTGCTTAAGAATAATCCAATCAGTTATGACGTCCGCTTCCCTCACCAAAGTTCGTGAGATTGCGTTAGCATTTGCGGTACAGCAGAATTCAACAAACATTCCTAGCAGATAAATTACAGGGTAAAGTAACATTCGATCAGGTATAGTTCGTTACTGCTCCTAAAGTGACTTAATTTATTAAATATTCAGGCGCTATTAAGTTACCCCTTGAAGCGTTTTAAAATTATTATTTTGCCAACAACGCAAGATTATATATTTCGTGCGCGCTAAACACTAAACAACAAATATTAACTCGGTTCGAGTAGTTGATGGAAGTTCTGAAGATGAAGATCACCGAGAACTTGAAGGATTTCATTTCCGAAGGACCTTCGAGAACTTGAACAATTGCCGTATTGCAGATTCTACCGTAAGCTCAGTTAATCGATACTTGGCATTGGTACTTAAATACTTAATGCCATTGTTGAGCGATCCATGAGCAGGTCCATTTAATATTACTACGTAATTATTTTATATATTCACCTAGTTACTTCTAGTAACAATTACAATTCTATCGAAATTAGAGTTTTAGTTTGAACTCTAATCTATACGATTGATTGTTATATGTATGTGCCTTTATTGCATCCGACATGAGGTTAACCGCGGAGTTTCACGCTCTACTAATAAAATGAAACATACCCGATATATTGGACAGCAAGTCCATATCTCACAAGCATCGATAATTCTAATATTGGTAATGCGATAGTAGTCAATTAGACGGATGATTTACGAATAATAACGCCTCTGATTTTGGGATACAGAATTACGGGAATTGTTACTGACGTGAAACGTGAAAAAAATGCTTTTATTGGTTTTATCGAATAGAATAGATTACGTAAAAATGATCGAAAATAAAATTGCGATTTGTTCGAAAGATTTTGTTCTCTGGTTGTGGATATAATCATTTCTAAAAGCAATGTATTCTTTTTTTTTTAATGTATAATAATATATAGTAATATATGAGTAATTTAATGAATATTTATAGACTTTTCTGACCATAGATACGTATTCATTTTCAGTAGTTTAGGTGTTGGCTGTATTAATTGCGTAAACTTTATCCGATGAAAAGTGGCGAGTTTAAACGAGGAATTGTGGCTTCCCGGGATTAAGTTGCCGTGATATCTCTCTAATCTTGTCTCCGACACGGTCTTCTCATTACTCACGAATACGATGTACACACACTTCGTTGCTGCGTTCTGCCAAAATTTCTGTTAAAATTGTCAATAAACTCGCGTCGACCGTACTCGGGCGACTAACGAATCTTCGGTTGCGAAGTGCTCGTTCTCGTTGCCATTTAAGCGATAAATGGAATCCTCTTTGCCACTATCCAGTCTAGCCTATTAAGTAGCGAGGATTTATATAACGGGGAGAACGCGAATACCTTTTATATTAAATATTTCCGCTACGGTAACTTTGAATTTTCAGTGCGATAAACTTTGATCCCTTTATATCCATGTTGGTACAAAAATTTTCATCATTATTCTTTTGGTTAATTTTGCATCGGATCCGACCGGTACCGAACGTGAAAATAGGGTTTCCTTTTAGTGTATTAATCCTATTATTTTTTAAAATATATGACACGCAACAGATATCAAAGTATTTCAATAAGTAATTGCAACTGTAATTACGCGAAACGTTTCAGCTATTGAAAACGTCGCAACACGTTTCAGCTATTGAAAAACGATGGTAGAACAAACATTGTTATTTATGTCGATGATACTCAATAATTGAATCTAATCAAAATTTAACATTATGGGAAGAAACGTATGTTTTCAAATTATCCATTATGTAGTAATGACTTTGTTTTAATTGATATTGATAATTAATTGGTTTGGCTAATTTAATTACTGTAATTTTGCGCTCGAGTTATTACTTATCTATCAAGGTTTCTGCAGGAATCGCATTCCTCGAAGCTACAATTTGAATTAGTACATAGGCGTCTGTAGTAGGCGCATTGATATCTGTGACGCACGTAATTTCCATTATGCTACCAATATTTGTATACTGTTTCGTGGCCGATTGTATTTCTTAACAAAATGCAGCTGATAGAGGCAACACGAATTAGTATGCTAATTTTATTTTTCCGCTGGAGAAGCTTTAGATATATTGAAAGAGATATCGTATTTTATCTCAGTGGGTCAAACAGTTTTCAGAGATAATTGTAGTCGGCGGCTCGTTTTATCTGCAAAACCGAATTGTAAAATATTATCGTGCAAGAGTTGTGGACGTGGCATAAATTTTACAACTGCAACAAAATAAATGTAGTCTCGCGAATAGACGGTTGTAAACTTTTGGTGAAATATTAACGTCCGTATTAAAAAAGTTCTCGACGGTTGATAAACTATTCGCAACGGCTGAAAATCACGATTCTGATTTCAGCTTGTTGGAACAAGCAGGTAGAAGAGATGCTTGATTTACGATTTCCATTGAATAACGGGATTACTTGCAATAAATTTAGATTATGGCCCGGATATAATCTACGACAGGGTGTACTACATCATTCCAACCAATTATTTTCCCTCTTGGTAACCTGTATATTTACAAACGAAAAATAATTATCGTCGAAGATTGAAACGATCCTGTCGCTGTCGATATTTATGCGTCTGAAATAGTCTTAGAAAGTTATTAATTTCTGCGAGGACACTTTTTCACTCGTCCGGCTAGATAAATCACAAGTTGCAGACATCGCACAGGGTTAAAAATCATTTCGTCTTTTGGTAAGAACGGTCCAGCGAATTTGTACAAAGGTTAATTTACCGAACCGTGTTAAATTAACAACAAAATGCAAGCAAGTATGTACCGCCTGTCCTGTTCATTCGAGAGTGGTATCTAGATATCCGATCATCCCCTTCCCCTAATCTGAATCCACGTCGAAGATCAATGTCGTCGATGTCAACTATCGCTGGAAGGCAGCCAAAGCAATCCGTTTCGACGATGCGTGCAATGAGCAATGATTTATTTACCGCGCCGATCGACCGATACCTTCGCCTCATCTCGATTAAGTCGAACACTCGCTAATCCCATCCCTTCTCACCCTCCATCGCCACGTTTCACTCCCCCTTCTGTCACGTGTCGATCCTTGCGTAACGAGACGGGGAGAGGGGATGGGAAAAATAGAAAATCAATGAATCGATTGGAATTCAGTTATTCGAGCCGCGACCCAGATGCATAAGGGTGATTTTTAATTACCCACCAGCGCCGGAAATTCATTATCGATTTGATCGATTCGCGATGCATTTACTGTCGCCCGACTCCCACTGATCGGCGTTCATTAACCGAATGACGCGTTACGGATCGTTAGAGTCGCGATATGACTTTAACCGGATTGCACGTAATCGTAAGAAAATTATACCCTAGTGGTGATGATCTGAAATTCGATAAACTTCGACTAGTTCTGGGTTCCATTATAGCGAACAATTATATTTGCCGTTATTGTAGTCTTCGCTCTCGTTATTGCGCCGCTAGTAGCCAATAGTTTGGAATATCGAGTATCGTTTATTAATTGTATAATAATTTTGTTGTCGATTAATTTTTAAAAATTTGGTATAATTGCTTTGATCTTTCTTGCGATTTCAGAAATAGAACATAAGACTTATAGAAATAGAACTTAGAACTTATAGGATTACCTCGACATGCTTTTGGTTAATCAATTTTTTTCTCTTCCACTGTTCCAAGGCGTTGTGTTCAATGAAAACTCCTGGCGTAATAAAACCGGACACGGAGTGACATCAAGCAGATAAAACTTTAACGAAATAAGCTATGTAAATAAACGCACGTGGAGGGGTAAAAACTGATACGCGAGCCCAGTGGAACGAGGTCGTCGGTAGCTTCTCCCCCGTTCATTTTTACGCTCCGTGGTGAAGAAACCCCCAGGTGAGATATTTGCCTGTTCAAGATAATTACGGTCCCTACGTATTTTTTAATCTCCAATTATAGAGACGTAGATACATTTTTCTTGTCATATTTTGTATTTTATTTATTTTTTTAATCGAAAGTGTTGAAAAATATTCTCACGCTCTGCTCTGATGTTAACAATTTTGACTTGACAATTATTATCACAGTCCGTTGCTGCTTTAATTAAGTGAAATATTTACAAATGACAAGGCTGCGCAAGGAACAAGATGCTTCTAATATTTTTATCGATTAATATTTGAAAAAAAAGTTTTCAATATTGAAAAAATAAACGTTTCAAATAAATTTTTTTATATTCGCAGTTCGTCGAGATATTTCAAAAAAACGAGTTTCCAATTTCGAACTTCGAGGGCAGTTTTTAAGTCTTCGATAGAAGTCGTTTGTCGGCGAAAAAACATACGTATCAAATATTTTCCCCAGAGTTTTATACGAATCGACGTTATATGTATAATTAATCGAGTCCTCCCTTGTCAATAGAATGTTCCCCGGCTTGGAAACTACGCTACTCATCGAACCAAAACATTTGCCCAATCTGGCAAAAGAAATTACGCTTGTCCACGAAAGAGAAACCACAGCCGAACCGTCGATTCGACGTCAAAGCCTGCGGTTTTCACAGCTAATTCGCGGTTACGTTAGCGAGACGAATGCATCGCGCGCGGTAGTCAACGAGCGTTTGTTCCAGGCGCGGACACGCGAATCAATCAGTCGTTCGGTAAGTCGGTTCGTCAGCCAGCCGGTCTCCGTGGACGTTTTTTGTACGGAACAACGTGCCAGCAGTCGACTTGGCGAGAGATTCGACGGTCAATAAAAAAACAATTACCGCGGCCCGTGACCGTAAAACGTGAGCACGCCGTGCCTCCCTCCGCTCCCTTTCTCTGTTCTGCCTTCGAATGTGGACATAGCTTTCCGCGACCGAAAATTGCTTCTGCGAACGTTGCGCTGACAAATGCCGGGGAAATTGAATTGCCGATTGCTAGGCTGCGGGGGACGTTGCGTTCATTCGATTAAGTCGCCTGAAAATTTCGGCTATCACTTGGCGAACGATACAAAGTCACCGGACAATCGAAGCGAAATGCACGCGACACTTATCGCACGGATTTGTTTCGCTCAGTTTACAGAGACAACTTCGACATCCGGTAACTACTCGGTAAACTATTGTTAAACGTTTATTTATTTTATTTACATATCTTTTCTTTTGTATCTGCGCGAAATGCACTATTATTAAAAACGTTTTATTCGCGAGAGCGACCTATTGACGCGTGCCTTTAATGACAGGAAACACAACAGCATTAATAATTTTCGACGTTATGAACGATTCATCGTAATTGATAGCACTGACGAGCTTCACTCGATCTCTTTGATGTATGATGACACTTTTCGTACCGAAGAGTGCTCCATTCTGACGCGGTAGTATGATCTGTGAATGGTCAGCCGCAGAGAGGAGTCCGCGTCGAACTAAAATTTAGTAGGAAACTCATTACCATTCGCAGAATGGTAATGAGTTTCAAATTGTTTCTGTCTATTTTCTTCCATTAATCATTGAAAGCCATATTACTGGTCATTTAAGTACAGTAACAATTTCAAACGAACAATTTCCAATACAAAAATTGCGTATTTTTCCATTGTATACGAATATAAATTTGTTATATTTCCAATAACGCGGCAGTCAAGTGATAAGGGTTGCGATGAAGGCTAATAAGACGAGAAATTACGTTTCGTTTATCAGCGAGCACACAAGACAGGTAATTCTTCTAAATAGGGTAAAAAGGAGAGAAAGCGAGCGCAGAACGAGTCTAAGAGAGGTCTGTAAAAGTGGATTTCCGAATGGAACGCTCTTTGCTCGAGGCGTCGGTTGGCTTCTAGGTAGCGGGCGGTCGGCGTATCGCGAAACGAAAGTTTTTTTTGCGCTTTGCGGCTTATTTCGTTACACGTTTAAATTGCCTCGTTCCTAATCATTTGCATGTGCGCTACACTCTCTGCGAGTGGGTCAAAGATATTGAATAGGTCGACGCGGTGGAATTGGAGCATCGAAACGTGGGTTCAGATCTCTGAGAGGGAAACTGTAATAACTCTGTAGATTTTATATTTTGCGTTGCGAATTCTTCAGAAAGCAAAATCGATAAGTGTAAAATGCAATTACAATATATGGAACGCGTTTGCGGAGATTGCAGGAGATAGTATCCCAGCTTGATCTCTGGGAAACGAATCATTTCTTTCGCTCGCTCGATTAAGCTGGATAATTTATACTTGGGGAAAAGCTCCATTAAGTTATACGCAGTCGGTGAAACGGTTGCGCGCGCGTGGCCGCGCGTCATCCTCTCCCGACTCAATCTCAATGTAGAGCGCTTAACTTGGACGATAACGATTATCGTCGACTCATCGCGTCATAATGGCAGGTTTGTGCGTCGCGGTGACGATAACTCTGCCTCCCGACCATTTCGCGAACGTTAACCTTCGAATAATTACGACGATCGAACGAACGACGACGCAAGGGGTTCCCACGTAATATTACGAATCGTTGATTACAAAAAGGACCACATTCCGACGGTCCTAAATTTTCAGCGAAACTGCTGATCGTCGTAATCGAGATCGTTGGGATTCCTTTGATTCGGAAGGATTAAAAATTACTAATTCCTTCTTTTTTTTTGTTTCACAAGATTCTCGATGGAATTTTCTCGGATTTCGGATTTGAAATTAAATATTTTCATTAAACATTTCAGCAACGGTAAATAATATTTTTTAACAGTTCTTAACGAAAAGTGGTTTTCGAGTTTGAAGTTTTATTACTCGAAACGAGGTTACAGATATGATGCCTGCGCTGTAAACCTCCAACTTTCAGAAATTTTATGGTCGCTGCATTTTCCAGCAGTTTGATGACCGTGCGGAAAATATCTGTCAACTCATCTAAAATTTTATTCCGCGCTCGATTTATCGATACAACGATTTTGGAAAGTTCAATACTGCCTTAAACGTGTTCATACGTTGGAAAAATTTGGAGATACCGTGGCACCGCGCGCGCACCAGGATTCACTTTTACACCATTTTCGTAGAGTGCTTTCTGCTGTTGCATGAAATCATCGGTTGTGCGAAGGAATAGAGAAAGATGTGTTATCGATCCGCATTTTTAAAGTAACACAAAAATATCGCGTGCAAATCGGAGAAAATTATTTGAAAATATACGAGGAATCCCCGAAACTTGCTTTGAAAGTACGAAATCTTTTAATATAAAGTTAAGAGAAAATATTAATTTGAAAGTTAATTTTTCTTTTGACGATATTCTACTTTTCGCACTTATAACTTCACAAAGTTTGATTCAAAGAAAATAAATAGTTGAAAATGAGTTTTTCACGAAAGAGAAATGTAGAAAATTTGTATTTTGTGCTGGAAAATTAAAGTCACTAGCTTTGCGGCTACTTGAGATGTAAATTCCATTCAAACCGAATTGGAAACATTCTGTTCAAGAACCACACTTTTCATGCGTTATTTATCTACAATTGGACAAAATATCGGTATATAAGTCAAGGAGTTTTTCGTTTGAAAAGTGTTTCGCCTTCATTCTTGGACGTATGATTAGGAAAACCGGTTTCATCGCGGTTTTAGTACACGGCGAAGTATTCAGCTGGAACGATTTATCTTTACGCGTTAACCGCATAAAGAAACGACCTACTTCGATGTAAAAAGACTCCGCGGCTGGAACATCAATGTCGTATCGTGGTATATAAACTTGAAAATGTAATGAAGTTTCCGAATTTCAATGGATCGCACGACATCATCTTTCACCGATTAGAAACGTCCAGGGAACTTCTGATGGGAACGTATTAAAGGATAGACAGATTGCGGCAATGAAGGGATTTTCGAAAGCAACGTTTAACTTCTTTGCGGAAGTGTATCTGTCTAGCGATGATAAAGCTCCTTCTTCTTAGGAAATCAGACTTAACCCTTACGTTAAATGGCACGGTTGATTTTCAAAGGCGACGTCCCGGGGAAGAGAAGCCCAGCTCGGGAATAGTCGAGAGCGTTCCATCAGGAATTATCACAGTCATTTCAGGAAGTCTTATCAACTATTGCTGAAAGCATTTCAGCCGTACGCTATTTTCTTGCCGTCTTCATAAACTGACGTGGCTATTTCTTTTTCGTTAATTATCGTTGGGGAGAACGCGATAACGACGACCGACAAGTTCATTTGTTCGAACACGCTTAATTCAGTGGAAGTAGACTGTTGATACAATAGACATTTCTAAAAGGGTAGTCGTGGCTTTCTTGGGAAGTTATTAATGGCTTACCGAGTATTAGCCTCTCGAATGAAAAATACTTTTCATTTGTTGCTTTCATTCTTTGCAACTGTTGAGATCTTCAGAGGTAGAATTTTATCTTCGAGTCATTAAGTAACAAGAATACTAGAATAGCTCGATTTTTTATTCTCCAGTAAAGAGTAGCAGGAACGATATCCAGTTTTATCGGCATATTTTATCGAAGGAACCCGCTTATGTTATCGTTAATCGAAGTTAGGGATTTTTTCAATCAGAATGTAGTCGGATTAAGCTTAAACGCGAACTGTCACCGATGTCGAAACAACCGGCATCTACGAGCTCCGAATTCCCAAAATTATCGAGCAACCGAATGCAGGATGAATCAGTATCCAAGTTCTTCCGGAATTGGCGCACTGCGAGGGCGCGATAAAGCTGGCAACTCGAAGGGAAATCCTTGCGACCAACCGAGCGCAATTTACCGCGTTACAGGTGGCTCTTCAGCGCAATGATAGGCAAATAAATGTGGAATGGTAGTCGAATGACCAGTTCCTCTCTTTTTTATGAATTAAAACAACTATCGGTTGTCAATATTTTCCACGGACGTCTCTACTCTTTCGTTTCGTTCGTTACCAGACGATGCCCTACCCAGAAACTGTTATATTTTCCCTCGTTGTACCGAAGTCGGTCCGACGAAGAAAAGTCAGCGGATCCCGTTGGTTCGACCGGACGAAAGCCCGGCAGATATCCGGCCAAACTGTCGGCCAAGTTAAATTAAGACTCGGCTTTCAATTAGCGCGATAAATCGGACTTTCCACGGAAACTTTCGTCACTTCTTACGGCTCGTTCTCCGTTGACGACGGAGCTTCCAGATCGGCCGACTACGAATCGACGACTTCTAGGATTCTTGGCCAGCAGTCGGCCAGCGACCGGCTATCCTCGAAGCTCTTCGTGGCCTACCGATATCGAACAGATCGATCGTAACTGCGATGATTAATTCGTGGAGAATCTCTTTGTCCCTTTGTTAAGTCCCCGTTTTTGACCGAACGATTCCATCCAAGTTGCAGAAAATTTTGTTTCTTCCCTCCGCCGAAGATTTATCCGAGACTTTGACGGGCTTCGGCGAGGCCGACTCGGGGAAGATGACTTATAGACGGGCGGAGCTGCGGCGGTGAAATGAGCGAGCGCGGGTCAGACACGACCTCGGGGGTAGTTTTGCGCGCGACGCTGGAAAAAGATGACGCTGGGTACTTGCGAGCTTATAGAGGACCGCGAACAAAGTGAAAAAAAAACCTGCTGTAACATAAATTGTCAGAGATAGAACGATAGCGGTGATGTTGAAGCAGCTTTTTGTCTTCTGTTCCACTTCTTTCGAACATAATGTCTGAGATACAGCCCGCTCTAGTGGAAATGCTGCGTGGTAATATCTCTGGAAGTATGATAGATACGAAATTACAACTTCAAGTTTTATTTAGCGCGAGATCCATCGTTGCGGGTCGTTAAACTTTCTTTTTTCCTGAGAAAGACCAGTAGCATGGGACAGAAATAATAACTCTTTATCAGTTGCACTTAAAACTGACTAATATATATATAAAATAAACACGCTTTAGCTCTTTTGTTGGTTCGCGATATTAAACTCGCGGCTTTAAAATTGTTGCCACCGCACACACACACACACACACACACACACACAATATGTTTGCAGAGGAATTTATTTTTCTAACCAATTAATGTGCTTTCTGGTTGGTATACCCAATGGAATTTCCGTGTCCAGCTTCGAAACGGAATTCTCTCGCCACACAAGTTTCGTCGCGTATAAATATAACAGGTTATACTGTTTGAACTTTTGTAAATTAACTCCGCGACGTTTTCATTCTCACGTATTTCTAGAATTGTATTCTCAAAAGTGTATCGTATCAATTTTGAGTTTTCGATACTTATACGGAGATGTGTGTTTCATCCGCGTGTAAATCTCCCCTCTTCGTAATAAACGCATCGCTTTGGTGCTTGTTAAATTTTCATACACAGTTTCCTCCGGTGAAATTAAAAAGTTCCGGGCCGGTTGAACGACAGAGAGGAAACGGTTTCGCGTATCAAAAAGTTTATCCGTGACGTTTCGTCCGCGGCATGTTCTGGCAACGCGAATTCGTCCGGGGACGATTCCGGAGACTTCAATCTCGATCCGTAAGAATCCGTAAGAATCTCCTCGCTGGAAATGGAGGTCAAACAGGCAGAGTTTAAAGAAAGTTCCGACGAAATGGAAACGAACGACAACTCTGAAAGTTCCGCATTAAACTTATTACGGCACGGCGCGGATATCACGCGCTGGTCGCCGATCCGTTGTTAAAACTTGCGACAGTCACAACAACCCGTTCGCAGCGGTGACTAACGTTCACCGTTCTATCGTATCGCCGTCTTTCGACTCCGTTCTCATTATCGCGCTCTCGATAATTTGCTCAATTTCCGTTTCGTTCGATGCTCGATACCACCTAGCGCGCCCAAAGTGGAGCTCTCTGTGGAAGTAATAAGTTTCACCGTCGGTTAATGAGTACACCCCTTTGTCGAAACTCTTCTACGCGATTTCTTCGGGTTATTGGTGATCGATACTTACGCCATATGACGCTTACAAAGTAATACCAGGATGGAATGGGTTATTAACGTCGCATCGAAAATCGCGCAATCTTGCATAGATTTTTACGAAATATTCATAGCGCAACGATAGCTTTGGCCATGGTTGTTGCGTTAATTGGTCGATCGAATGATCAAAAGGATAACTAGAACCTGCGGACGTCTAATATTTCGATCGAATCCAGACAGTCGACCCTCGACGAACGTCTTTATATAGGCGCCCCTGGCGAACAGAGTAGTTAACACAGGCGGAATGGCTTCTCGATTGCTCGGAATTCCTGGATTTGCCGTTATCGCTAGTGTCCGAATCGCGTAACGGAACGTAAAGACGACTTTGAGCATTGTAACGATGGCTTTCGCAACGTGTAACGCGATTGGCTGGCCTTCTGTTGGTACACACGTTTTGGCAGGATGAACCAAAGACGAACGGATAGAGAGAGTGGCCGACGTAGCAATTGCTTTGATCCAATGTTTGCTACAATGCGTGTACGTAAACGTGCCAAATCTAGTTGTACGATCGTTCACTCGATAGACTTGACAACACCGTTTGATATGCAGGCCTGCGAACCCATTGTCCCTGCCAGAATCATTAGAAACCGTTCTACTTTCATCGTTAGCTCTTAGTTCAACAGTCGACGATGTTAATTGACAATATTTTTGTCAAACTTATTGACAAACGATAATTTAGACGAATTTTAAATTTAACTCATTGACAACTGATTCTCCGTAAAAATCTTGAATAATCATAAAAGACCGAAAAGGCTACAAGCAAACAAGTCCCCACTCTACACCCTCCGCAATGAAATCCCTTCGCAACTATCAAACCTGTCTGCGCTCTATCTAGTTGCCACCTCGAAAGTCAAACATCAACTTCCGAATTTATTCTTCCGGACTCAAACCAATCTCCATGCCAGGTCCCTTTAACTTTTCGCGTGCGCGATCACCGAGATACAAGACAGCGAGTACTTTTCCCTGTGAAGAAGTCGGAGCAACTTTCGAGCGTTCATAGCCGGCCTCAAAAATTCACGCTAACTTCCGGCACAACCATGAATGTGTAAATAAACGAGCCCCCCTCTCGGCCCCTCGAGCGAACTGGAAACTCCTTCGACGCGCGAGTCAGGTCCCGTACGGGCGTGAAATCGTCCTCGCCTCTCGCATTGTCGCGGACCAATCGATATTCCGGCGTGCCACGGTTCTACAAAAGTTTCCCCGTACGACAGGTGCAGTTACTTCATCCGGAAAAATGTAACACGTCTTTTAACCCTTTGTAACGACGCTGGCTGTCCTCGACTCGCACTTTACTTCGCGTTTCGTCCCGTCGCAGCTTATATCTGATTCACTCTATCAATCTCACAAAGCCTTTCATTGACACTCCATTCAGGGACGGTTTCTTTTTATTCCCATCCTGGCTACCACTTGCCATTCGCCACCAATGATTATCCTCTTTGCCACGTTTCACTCTTACGCCTGTGTCCTTTACCCCGGCTCATGCTTTGACTACTACGTGCTCCTCTTCCGCCGGAATTTTCGTTTAACGTGCTCGACGACCCAAACTCTGTCCGTTAACACGGTGTTGGACAAGTTGATTCACAGGAAAAATTGAACTTTTTCGAGCCTCGTTAAGAATTGTTTCCATCTTCGATTAGTGACTATGATCGAGAGATTCGTTTGGGCTAGAACGATTATGGACAATTAGTGTTACAGGTACGAAAAAAGACTCTTTGGCGTAAAGTATTTGAAATCAATACAAATTAATAGAATGTGGATACAATCGAAACATTTGGACGTAGCCTAGAATTATTCACAGAGTATGTTTATCTCCTCGCTAAAACTGTGTCGAGCGTTCCTTCTTTTTTATTCCTCAACGAATTCCAGCATTTCCCATTTGCGCCCTCTCGTTTCAACGTTTCGTCTCTTAACCGTGGAATTGTAACGCGCGCAATCACATTATTCTCTTGCCTTAACTTCCGCCTCTCAACTTTTAACTTAATTTCCCTACTGAACTCTCATATGTGTCGAACTTTCGGATCGAATTATACGCGTGTACGTAAGCTTAACTAATTTCTTGGCGCGGCGGAAAGTTCCGTTTAGAATAATGCGTCAGCTCATTCGTATAAATTATAAATAATGCATTTCCTATCCATCGAATTTTCGTATATCCTTGCTAGCATTCACTTTCATTTCGCTGCGTTGGCATACTTGATACGCTGTAGAATATGCTATTTACTAGCGCGTCAGTTTTTCGGAATCCTCTTAACAACCGCTGCACGAGCAGCATACTTCAAGTTGCTAACACGTAGAAACAATGTGGATAGAATTTTACGACAGTCGAGTGAAAAGGGTCGATGAAAGCTCTAAGGGGTGATATTCACGTCGGTCACGTATCATGGTGTCGTGCCGCTGGACTATGGTGTAGCAACCAACGACTCGCGATGAAGAACGTATGCTTCCGTTTTACGCGCTCAGACGTTAAATATTCAAGAAAAAAAGGAAATAACCGGAAAGTTTGCTACTGTTTGTCGACTTTTCTTTTGTTATCGTACAAGAGTAGAAAACGTGGAGTTTTTCATTTAAAACGTTGTGCATGGGCTCGCATCTCTGGGTTAGTTTCGTTAACAACTCTGTTGCTGCTTTAGTTCTAATTAGATTATTTCTGTTCCTTTTGTGTATTCGTCTTTGTACGTAATTTGAATAGCATTTTTTTTTATACGAGAGTTTTCAAAGTTTCTAGTGGTTTTGGCTTTTAAAGTTGTTCTCTGCAAGTTGGGAAAGGTACATATATAGCGATTTTAAAATTGTTTTTTTGTTTCGTTTAATTAGAGAACGTGTACTTACAAGTAATTTTTATTTCATAGTTTTACATCCACACAATTTTATTTTACATTCTATTTTTTACATTTTGCTCGTTATCTTCTTACCTTACTATGGTACGATAACCGGAAAACATATTTTTCGTTTCCTTATTCGTATTATTCTTTATCATTTCCCTCTAGCCGTATTAGAAATAATAATCATTTTCAAAGTTCCGAGTTGCATAAAAAACTATCATGGCCGACGTTCGCCGTTAAAATAAAAATCATGAAAAATCCGTTTCACATCGTTCCTGCTTCTTCTTGAACTTGTCATAACCATTACTAATAATTTTGATCCCTTATCGAGCACACTTTGCGGATTGGACATATATTTTCAACGTTAACGCGCACCCATAATTCACCTTATTCCGCATCTACCGTCTTACATTCATGGCCGCTCTCCGACGCGAAAAGTATGATATCCTCCTATGCATATTCCCACTTACTTTAAATGCGCTGGTAATAATTCGCGATGCACGCGCGAGCAGCTCGTTGCATAAATTTCAATTTCCTCCTGTTCTGGATCTGTAAACAGGGTTATTTGCCGTACCGTGTCCAACAAACAGTATTAATTGCTCGTCGATCGAATTAACAGGTTTTATTTATTCCACGTTCCATTGGAATAAAAAATCGATCCGTTCTTTTAATCCGATTATTTTTACAATTGATACAATAATTTATTCTTCATATTTCATATTACCGTACTGTTTGAACTGGAATTACATTTTCCAATCAAGTGGACGTTCGAACCGGTTTCCGTTCCACGTCGCGTTTTTTATTGACAATAAACAAATGAGTTTAACAGCTATATAATTTTCTATTTTTCCATGGACACAACAAGCTATTCTTCTGACTCGTGTTCTGTGACATTCGTGTTATTCTTGCTGACATTTATTTCTGAAACCCTTATATCGTTCGATCTGTCAGGCTTCCCCTTTTCCATCTATGCGATATTCAAATATTCCCTTTTAACTAATGACATATAAATCATAATGTCGGGAAAACTTGGCTTATCGTGGTTTTCTTTCGCGATATCCAATTGTTTATCTTTTTTTTTTTTTTGGTATTACATACAAAAATTCACATAATTTAGAATTTTAACTGCAACTCGAACGTGTAATTTTAAATGATTGCATCAGCCTCTTAGAAGAGAGACTACGAATTCGTATTCCCTGGCTAACAATCTTTTTTCTCTGCTTCGTTAATCTAATTTCCAACTATGTTAGCAATCGTATAAACGACCGTATTGTAGAAATATCTGGAACGAGCATTGTTTTTCCAACGATTGTGACCGCGTTTCGCTGATAGATTTTTCGCTAAGCCTTATTGTTACACTTTTATTTGCGCGCGATTTCCAATAGAGCACGGTTATATGATTATCGGTTTTTCCTCTGGCTGTAATGAAATGAAAATATTTGAGAGGATCTAACCGGCTTTCGCGCGCGGTAAGCGCGGTTGTCGAAAAATCGGAACATATTATGGCGGATTTAAAATCATCCGGCGACCAACTGTATATTAAAACGCGGATACCTGTAAGCAAAGGCAGAGGAAGAGGGAGAGAGGTTTTCGTCATGCGTGGTATCCCTCCGTCAATTGCCGTCTATTAATTCCGCTTTAATCAACGGATAAATTTTAATGAAGGCGTTCGAGTGCCGCCTTTGCTTCACTGGAAGTGATTAATCTTTTATTAAAGTGAATGCAACTTTAGCGGTCGCCGTGAAACTTGACAATGTGGAAGCTGGCGTAATCTTGTATTACTGAAAAGTTGACTCCTCTTCGAATTTTCGCCGTCCTTTGAATTCGGATCACTTCCGCATAAATTAATTACCTTTCGAGTTTCCATAGCACTTTTCCTGGACCGATTTAATTCACTTTGGATCCTCGGTTAAGTTTGTTTTATACGAAAGTGCGTTCATGGAAATTTGTCAAACGAGAATAATTCCGAATAATTAGGAAACAAGAAATTAAACGCACAGGTATGTAACAAACATATGCGATGAAACATGGATGCGGCGAAAAGTGAAGTAAAATGAAAAATAATTTGTTGACGTAACGTCGAGGTTAAATTACAGTTAAATAAGAGAAAGATGTACAAAGGGACGAATTTCGAACGGCGCGCCAAATGAAACGCGCAGAATACGCGTGGATTAATTTTCAATTAAAATGCGACAATAAAGCTCGATAATACTCTAATGTATACAAATAAAATGAGTAGGGATCGTTGCATAGTAAAAATGCGTCGGTACACGATATTTTCATTCGAGGGGCACGTAAACCAACCGTTCCCGGAACAAAGTTCCATTAATATTTTAATGCGTTATGTAATTGCACGACTAATTTCTGAATACGGATTATCGTTACTCTCAGGTTAAAATGATATGTAAACGATATTTAAAACGATATGTAAAATGGAGCTGCTAACACTGCGCTTAACTCTTAATCGCTATGCAAACTATTGAAATCTCACTGTACTATTTTAGCCTGTTGCACATCAAAATAAATTTACAGGTCGAACTGCAAATATTAACTCCCGCAATTGACTACCGAGCGACACGTACAACTAATAATACAGCTTTTACCGTAACCTTTGTAGTATTTCATGATAAAAAGTTTAATTTATTTAGATTAACAAATATTTCTAAGTTAACGATGAACTGTGTATAAAAGCGCGATTCTTCCAACAAGTCTTGACCTGGGGCCTTGCCTAAACATTCGAATGGGCCATGGCATTGGGGCTAACACGAATAGCCTAAGAAGACGTTATTATGCGAACCTTTGTGGTAAACACAACTTCGATAAAATATTTTAGAAACACGCCTACGTGCATGGATTATTTAACCGTTAATTCTATTGCGATCTCTTTTGTGACTTCTTACGGCAACATAAATACACGTTCGACTCTCGCTTTACTGTAAGAAATTGGCAAAATGATTATACTAATGTAAGAAAGTGTTAAAAAAATATACTAGGAATAGAATAACTATGCGAGCGTGTTTAGCTGGTTTATTACGATTTGTTTGCAACCCGGAGGTTCGTACAAGAATGTCTTTTTAGGCTGTTCTTATTAGCCTCGAGAACACTCCCGACGCCATGGCCCATCCGAACGTTCAGGCCCTCTTCGGGTGCTCGCGCACCCTGACCCGATATATTCTTACACTAAAATTGATGGTGTAGCGATACATAGGTGTGTTAGATCACTTTATTTAGTTTGTGCTCAATCCAAGAGTTCGTACAATACTACCTTCTTAAGCCGTTCTTATTAGTCTCGAGAACACTGCCAATGGTCCATGAGCTATCCGAATGTTTAAGCAAGGTCGGAGAGAGGGGTGGAGCCGTGAAATGTACATGGTCCTCTTCAGCCGTTCATGCACCCTCTGCTATTCAATGTTTTTTACACTACGTCGCCCTTTGGCGGGCAAAAATCCTTATAAGCAGAGAAAGTTCTTTCTTCCAACCACACTCTTTAAAACATGGGCTATGCATCGGACGATCACTCGTCCGTTGTGTCTAGTTCTCGTCCGTTCCTGCTCTTAAAACTACGTACAATCTAGATTCATTCTTATACCTACTTCTCTTATAACTAAGGTTTTCTAAAACTACGATACCTACTATAACACAGCTCTATGCTTTGCGCATAGATGCACAGATGTATCGCGCGTGGACGAATCTCTACGAATAGGTCGAAAAATGCGCCGGTCAGTTCTGGCTGTCGGTAGATATATTTCCCGAACTACGGCCCTGCCGCAAGATTAATAACCGAAGACTGAAAGTAAAAACGAGAGGAGAGGTCGATATTGATTTGTTCGCGCGTATTTTTCAACGACGGGAAAAGCTCGTCGAACTTCGGTTCCACGCGCTGGATCAACGTTGAAAAAGAATACGTACGTAGAAACGTACATAGGTACACAGACGTACATACACATGTTATATTCTATATAACGTGATACATAATTTATAGCAGGCTACACGCTCTCAGAAGTCATCAATCTTTGTAAACCATGGCTGAGCACGTTTCCACGCGAGCGACGGAAATCGCGATAGGAAATTCGTGGTTCGAGACGCGCGGTTTCTACCCTCGTATGTCGATGGAGAGCAACGTTTTGATTTCTTCACTCATAACTAATGCCGGGTCGCGTCGGTGCCGTCGGGATATATGGCGTTCCGGTCGAGCATCCGAAAATTCATTCGTTCCGATCGAATCTCGCTGGATGGGCGCATCGAAATTAGGCGCGAACGCGCCGGTTCGATTTTTATCAATCACCCGCGGCTGCGTTTCCGTGCTCGCCGCCGTGTTTTACGTTTCATCTAACTCGCGGCGAGTGCGTCGATAAATTTTTTTCTTCCCAAGACTGTTGCACCGGCGATCCGTCTCGTCTACCTTGGAAATAAATAGCAGTACCGTATTGGAAATATTTATCGCGACATTCGAATTTCATTCTTTTCTTACCATTTCTTTCATTTCTTCGTGCGGCGAGTTGATTCAATTTCGCGCGCTGTTTTAGTCTGTATGTATTTAGCCGTGACGTCAAATGTTTGACGACTGTTTCGCGACGTGCCCAGATTGAAAGCACGCGATACGCGCTGAGTCTGGTAGTCTTGGGTCGTTAGAGAAGAAGACGGTGTAATAAACCAAATCTCAAACTCTTACCGTCGAATCTTTGGAACCCTCTTCTATTCCCCTCTCTCAAAACAGTTTTTTTCATACGCGTATAATTAGTTGAAATATCGTAGATGCATTCGTTCGTGTACTTTTTTCTGTACACTTTCGCCAATCTTTTTCGTTAAAGAAATCTCGGCCAAGCCTGCTACTATCTGGAAACTATATCATATCCCGCGCAGTTTTTTGCTGCGATGCCAAGCTTTAATAAAATACGTGCAGAAAAATAAATTATATTTTAAAATTACTTTCGTATCAACATTCCGCGAAGAACATCAGAAAATACTTCTCTTTGCAAATCGTACGACCGTGTTTACGAAGCAGCAGGATGCACTTTTATACCCTGGATGGTTACTATCGGTATTCCGCTATTTCATTCACATATGGTACTGTGTGTAAATATTTATTAAAGCGTTCTCAATTTCCAGATTCTTAGAAGGGTCTTTCGCTATCGATTGCGCGGTCGAAAATTACACAAAAATTGCACCTGCGTTCAACCCTTCGCCCGTTCTCGTCGTTGCGAAGTGCGGCTACTCGACAAGTACTCACGCGAGGGCGCAGCAACCAATATCAAGCGTTATTTCTCTTTTCATCGGTAACTAGTGAACACGATTCTCCAATTTATATACAGGATGGGGCAATAACTATGTCCACTTTGAATATTGCCGTTATTTGTAATAATATGAAAAAATGTCATATATGAAACATGCACGATGCAAAGAGGGGCATATTGTGATACATGCATTTTTTGCCTGGGCAGATGCATAGACGAGATTTGAAGGTCATGTCAGGACAACATCACAGGAGTTGTTCGATGTAGCGATAATATTATTGTTTCTGCATTTATTCTAGCACACGCAATACTTCATAAACCCTCACTTGTATGTAAACAAATTGTCTTATTCCTTTCCTTTTCCTCTCCAAAGGAAAATTTCATTTCCGTAATGACACAGCTATTTGATTTAGCGATTGACTGAGACCGACTATCGATTCATAAGATATGAACTGCTGGGATGTTTATCACCATTTCAATGGTACAAGACACTTTGTTTACATACAAGCGAGGATCTGTGAAGTACTGCGTGTGCTAGAATAAGTGTTTATTCTAAAAAAGTTTATTCTCAAAGTTCATTTTAAAACCATATTTGACCTTGCATGACCTTCAACGATAGCTTGTTGACGTTATCTGAACACCGGCTATCATATCGCGAAAAAAAACATGCTATTTCATTTAAAAAAAATAGACATTACCTTTAAATCTTCTCTATGCCTCCAGCCAGGCAAAATATGCATGTATCACAATATGCCCCCCTTTGCACCGTGCAAGTTTCATATATGACATTTTTTCATATTATTACAAATAACGGCAATATTCAAGGTGAACATAGTTATTGCCCCACCCTCTATAAGTATGACTGATACAGTGATAAAAAAGTAATTCGTTTCGACGAAATTAAGACAAGGGATAAGGGCGAACAATAAAAGAAGTACAACTGATGGTACACGTGGTATTCGTCTGCGATTGAGCTATTAATTCCGTTTTCCGAATTTGATGCTTGATTTTTTTTTTATTTCACAAAGTTAGTCGCTTGAATAATGAAACAGTTTGTCAATAGCAACGCGTGATTCTTGGAATTAGCCAATGGAGCTGAATGAAGTGGTTGACGATCGAACGGCTCGTAACTGGACTCCCAACGAAGTCGTAAATCTATTATACCGAACAGTAATTAACAAACGGGGCATGCATGACAAGACTGATGCAGGTGAGCGCAGTTCCTTGGTAAGCTAACGCTGCAATTATACGTACGTCAACTAGAATGAATACATCATTCGCTCGCCTGGGGAACGCAATCATTGCTACTTGACCGTATAAACGCGTGGCAACGGTCCCGTTGGAATTATGTATCGATGCTCAATAGTCAGTGACGACGGCAAACTGATCAGATGCCTGTGCAAACTGTTCAGCACAAAAGAGATCGGTTCACCGCTTCGATCGTTTCGTTTTAGTAGTCTCCGTGCAGCGGGTATCCATGAAACTATTCGCTCCGATGGAACTGAACCTCGATCAAACATGATTGCGCACCGATTTTTCTGATAGTTACTTCGGAAAACAGGGTAATCAACAATTACATCGATGCATTTATCAGCTACCGATTACTTAAATTCTGTTGCATCATCGATGCACTTTTGTACACCATAAAACGGTATTTTATGTTTTTGGAATTATTCCTTCATTTGAAATCAATTTGTGATTTTTATATGTTATGTAAAATCAAGTTTATGGTACGGAAGGCTATAACAAGCTATTTTTGAGGACATCCAAATATTACCTTATTAGTTTAATTTTTCTGATACAGAAATTAGAGCCTCAAAAGTTGTAGCTTTGGAATTTGTAAAGATTCGTATCTTTAATGTCTTAACTCTACAGCTATTGACGTGCAGTAAACATAAAACACTTAGGTACCGTTCCGCTCGATCGCGTAACCCCGAGAGACGGTTATTCCGGCGAGTTTTTTCGTGGTTCTACCCGTACTGCAGGAAAGGGACCGCTTCTACTCCAAAATAGAAACAGCAAGCGGATTGGCTCGTGACTGCTTCGACTTTTAGTGCATAAGTTGTAAAAAATACATAGAATTAAGTCAGTATCAAATCAATCAAACCAGAGTGCGATAGAGCGTGTCAACTAAACGACCAATTCATTCGCAGCCGTTCAATATTCAAAGCCGTTTCTCGAGCTCTAACTTGAAAACAAAAGAGTAACGAATAATCAATATAGTGGAAGAAAAAGAAAATTATTCTTCTCTAGTTTGAGAGAGTTTCAGCAATTTAATGATTTTACTCCGAAATTATTTCTTGCGAAGAGTGAGGAATGGCTTTTCTAGTACCAGCGTTTTATTGTTCGCCTTCTACTGGAAATAAGCTGTCTACCCTTTTGGATTACAGCGATTATGGTGATCGCTATGGCAACTTCCCTCCCCTTCAGTTTTCTGCCCTTATTAGCGGAATCGTGTTCCAAAATTTACGCTCCACGGGAAACGCGTGCTATTTTAAACGCGACTGAAAATAACTCGCCGTTTATTATTTATAATAAAAAATCGTGGTTTCAAAGAAAATGGTATCCCTTTGAAGTAACTTTCATTAATAACGTAATTTGTTTCATTGGATTTCGAGTTTACGACAATTGGAATTTCAAGTTGATTTACAATTTTCGATGTAGGTCAGCGTTAATTTATACTTTCTTTGTTATTGGTAGCATTTTATCGTTTTATTTTTATTTTAATTATCACTTTATTAGTCACATTGTTAGGAAAATTATACGTACTTTCCAATTATGCGAAATTGGGAAATCGATATTTAAATGTAGCACTATAATACTGTTATCATACGTGAAAGAGGTATTATCGATCCAGAACGTTTAATCTCATAAAATGGTAAGAACCCTAACGTTTAATTATCTACCAAGTCTAATGTATTAGGGTAACTTTCTCTTTTCCTTTAAGCCATCCAAATTGCTTTACTACCAAAAATATTACTTGTTCCTGAAACTATCCTATCATCGTCTCAAGAATGTTAACTATCTTGATGGAAACTCTGCTTAACTTCTTCTATATAAATACTAGCTTAAAGAATATTAACTGTAACTTTTTCTAATTCAGAATACGCTTAAACGAAGTTACTTTATTAAAGCAATCGAAGGGTTTAAGAAAGAAATTAAATAAAAGTTGATATCTCAACTGGTCTTATAATTTTTTACTGCAAGATAATTTATAAAATATCCATGAAAGCAACAATAATTAGCTGCATTGTATTGCTTCGTATTGCTAACACGATCTGATTTTATTTCTTTTATATAAGTTGCAACGTTAAAATAGAGGCTCTTCTCTGCACAACTAAAGAGTACTTAATTGTATACAATTAAGGAGTATTCTTAATCGTCGACGGAAATTTAAATTTACCCCTTTCATCGGCGATTTAATAACCATCGACGTTGGTTTGCCGCAACTCTTTATAATTTTATGGTCATAGCGTTTCGAATTAATCTTACCATTATATTAGCATAAAGACTCGCCGGTTAAAAGGCTTGAGAGGAATTTCCGTTCAACGTTTTTCTCTTTGGCGAAACCCAAGTGAATCGACAAAAATTTTATCTCATTATTAAAAAGTGATACAATATTTCTCATTTATTACAGAAATTTAAATCTTTACTTCGCTTTCCTCTCAAAGTTAATAAAAAAATCTCGGCTAGCCAGGTTTCAGTTCAGTCCGCTGCCTTTGTTTATAGAATATTATCCGATTAATCATCCGACGTGTCGCAACTTTACTATCTAACATCCAGAAAATACAACGAACCGTCAATCCCCGAATCGTCCACGATAACACGTTTAAAGAGCTCTAAACCCACGTGCCCAGAGAGAAGAACAAAGAGAGTTTCGATAAACCGTCCCGTCGCGATCCGACGGACAGAAGAGCGGAGTACGTTATCTCCAGCATGGGAACGCTGTACGGAAGGAAATTGATGAAAGCCCGGAGGACCACGCGGCTGCTCGACCGAGGTCAGCATTTACAGCGTCCATAAAACGAACGACGCCACGTAACATCCAAATTTATGAATCCCTGAAAAGATCAAGACGCGCCGCAGCGGGACAGCGGACGTCGTGAAAATGGGCGAGAAGCGAACGGTATTGAAGAAAGCGTCGTTGATGCACCGCGAACACCTTCGGAAGACTTGCTCGAAATTTCCCGAGTTTGAGGAATCGAGGCTCCTTTGAGGGTCGAAAGTGCATTAAAACCGACGCTGGTTTCATTGTTTCGCCTCGAGTACGATGACTCCGTCCGGAGATACTTCCATTGGAATCTGTTTGCGGAGACGCTATCGGATTCGCCGCGTTTTTCGCGACGGGCCGACGCTATCTCGGCGACTGATCAAATTAGAGAAAGTTCGAATCGAGATAGGGTCAAGGTAACACCTTTTTGTCGGCGAACGAAACAGACCGATTGCCGACGGCTCGATTAAGGATTAATCGGTTTCTGGACGGAGCGAGTTGCCTTGAGAGGGTAACGACCACTGACCGCTGACATTGAGCATCTTGGAAGATAACTTTGTACATTTTCTGCTCGGGAAATGTTTTTTTTCGCATCTCAGTGTTAGTTAAGTTAATGTATGATAGCTTGTATACAGAAAGTTACATTTTTTTTCGTTAAACCTCATTTCACAAGGAACCCGTGCGTTAAACATCGCTCAGCGTTAGTGTTCCTGGTAAAAAGAATATTTAATCACTCTTATATACCCCCTATAAAAAGGGAATAAAGATAAAGAGGAGGGATATTAAAAACGTACAGTGATTTGTAGTTCGCGGCAAGAGTTTACGACGAATTATGATCGATATCTTTCGATACGATAAAATATACGATTCTTTGAAATGATTTTTTCCTTCGCACAGATACATTTTATCGTTCGAACGATCCATATTTTCGGAACGCACGAGATCCTTCGCTTTTATTCCTCGTATTTCATCGGAAGAGCAGCTAAGAACGAATTCCCCTCGAATTTGACAGTTCCGTTGAATTTTCCTTGGGAAATATGTTACTGGGAAGTCGCCGTCTAAACGCGAGCCATTCGATGCATGCGCGTAGCGATTGCCGGGGAAAGGGTTGCACGGGAATCCCGCCCCCTAATTTATTCGCCGCGTGTCCGAAGTTTCGAAATTCCCCAGTCCCGGGGAATTCGAAGCGAAGAATCGACAGGCGGTCTCCATCAAAATGCAAAAATAAGTTTTAACAAGGCGAACGAAGGGGGAGTCCCGTGGAAAGGAGGAACGCGCTCGTGGAATCCGGTGAGAACGGTGTCGCGCGACTTCCGTCTCCTGTTTGTTTTCGTTCCAAATATATTGGAGCGAAGCGAAACAATTGGCATCCGTTGTTCCTCCAATCGATGGGAATGTCTGCTGCTTGAGTAGCTGCACTGGCGTAATCAGAATTTTCTCGGAACAATCGTAGAAAAATAAATTGAGAGTACCGAAAGGGTGAACGATGGAGAGAGGATTAAGATTAAATTCAGATGAAAAGAAAAAAAGAAGAAACGGTGGTCTTTTAAAGGCGATCAAACGACTGGTTTAAAACACCGTGCGCCGTTACCAGTAAACCAAGACATTCCTTTAAACTCTCTTCCTTTCCCGCTGCCGTTTCTCTTTTCGCGGATAAACAAATCGATGCAGCTGCGGAGATGTTTCGTACGTATTTACAATGCGGTGGAACGCGGGTTCCGAAGGAATTGAAGTAGCTGTTTGAAACTTTCTTAAAGTGTGGTAAATTTAAATAATGAATATTATATTCGCGAAATATACCATTCTTGGCTCGCGCGGCAAGTTTCTTCTTCTTCGTTGCGCTTGACGAGGAATTATGATGGAACCGAATTTAATGGGTCGCGTTGATCTCTGAAATATAAACTCTATAAAAAGTGACATTTTCCATTCGTCAACCTAATATAAGTAATGTAGAGTATTTTATCGCAAAAGATCGCTGAAAATTGATGGCCGTTCGAAACTCTCCGAAGAATTATTATGTAAATATCACATTCAGAGAATCTCGTCGAGTTTGAATGGAACGGTTGGTTGTACGCACCTTACGCCTAACCTCTTCGCGTGAAATAAATCCTCGCCGAGGGTGACTCTTTGTGCCGTATCGTTGAGGAAATTATCGATGAATTCTAAGAATCGTTGTCCTTTGAACGACATTACGCAACTCTGCGTGGTTTTATGAGAATTTGTATGGCTGTTGCAACCTCAAATATTTTCTTCTTAAATTTTAATTCTAACCCGTGGAAAATGAATTTCCCACCGTTTTACACAAAACGATCACTTTTCAGTGAACATTGTTAAGCGTTTCTCATTAATATCTATCTACAAGTATAATCGAGTGCGATTGTATTAATTCTGATCAAGTTTGTTCATTTTGCAAACACTCGGGACCGCGAAATAGTTATTTCGGCATAGTTGGAAATTTCATAATAGCCCGTGTTTACGCTCGCAAAATGCTGATTACTTTCTGAAATATAACACCGTTGAGGTATTAAACTAATAACTCTGTTTCGCTTTCGAGTCAACCGCATTCACGTCAAAAATAACACGCATTGAAGAGAAGTTAAATTCATTGTATCGATCGTCTAAAAAACTACGAGCTGTTCTTATATTCACAATCGGTTGAATATCTTTGGTAATTTAAATCGTGTTGGATAATTTAACTATCATTAAACGACAATTATAAATAGATTATTTAACATGCCCGTTTATAGATCATAATTCATAATTATTTCAACGTCCATTCGTCGTTACAAATGACACATTCCTCGTTTCCTCGACAGAATACAAAGCGTGCTATTTCTCGTAGCTGGCTGTTCAAACATACATGATAATTCGCGGGGAAAAACGAAACGCGATATTTTTCGTAGCGATAAACGCAAATGGTCTGTATCGCGTGAAACAAACGTAACGCGGTATCTTGGCCAATATACATCCAATATTCATACAACGAAATATGCGCAGTAGATGCATAAAATATGCAATAAAACGTTACACGATACAGTATCGCGCACAATATGGAAACTATTATGTTAAAACTTTATATCGACAATGTAAGTGTCTCATTAGATCTCTATGCCAACATCCACGGTTCATCTCAATACTGTATAAGAAACGAAAAGTGACGACAAGACGCGTGCACCATAGCGGGGTTCGAAGAAGATGCAAAACAATACGTTTCATCCCCGAAAAAGCTCGTTCTCCATGACCATCCGGAATCCGTAGTCGCGCACAGACGGAGCGCAAAACGCACTCGCGACAGGTGCAGAACTTGGACGGCCTCCTTTAGCTTTCGGGCAAACGAAACGTCTTGCCCTCGCGGTACGTCGGGCAGACGTATTTCAACAAAGCAGCTAGCCGCAGAAGCAGCGGCCGTCTGAAAAATCCACGCCAGTCGAGCTCGCGCTTATCGCCTTCCGGTGGCAATATTTTTAAAGAACGGACGTCTTTAGCCCGTCCCAGCCTCGTCCCTGCTGCTATGCATTGTTAACCTGACCCACATACATCTCGGCGTACCTGGACGCGCACACCGGCGCGCACCTCGCCGCGCACGTACAAATAGAGGAAAAGTCGTGGGACACGCGGGCAACCGGCGGCCCTTGTTGCTCCGGCGATGAATTATTCTTATGTCAGCCTCGGGTTCGTCGCGATTATTGTTCGCCGCGGGAGAGCTCGTTACACCAGGCATTTCTTGGCGCCTCGGAAATTCCACGGAATACGGGTTCGTTCGGTCAAAACGAGAGATGGAATTCGCGTTCGCGTATCTCTCGATTGTTTTCCTGCTTTCGACGAGGGGAGAGCATCTCGCGATGGATTTCGAATACGTATCGAGTGTGTCGGAATTACGGAAATGGGATGAGAGAGTTGTTGGTTTTGGTAGGAAATATTTGTTTCTTAATAAAATTTTTTAATTTTAATTTATTAATTTTACGATTCGCGGACAGAGAAGTATCGATATCTTGTGCAAGTACGCGCCACGTTTATTTCATCCGAAATAGATTCGGTTTGTTCCAGCGTGCGGAATGAAGTCTCGATTGCAAACTGTAAGTTTGCCAACAAAGCTTATAGCTTTCTTTCCCTCGCATCGAGCGATTTGGCAAAAGACATTATAACGGCGGTAACGGCGATTCGATTCAGATTTTCGTTCGTTGCTGGGTTTCAATGGGAGTCTAACATGTCATAAACTTCGGAGTTTCTAAAGAGCGAGACGGAAATTAGTTTTTGCCGACTACGGGTGAGGAGGAAATTCAGGTTCGTTGCCAAAGTTCTGTCCACCAGCGGACAGCTGTGTTACAGCCCCACTTAAGGTACCTTTCAAACGAGGGCGGTTCTGCGGCTCGAACTTCGGAGTTGAAGCCTTTCTACAGATATTACGATATATTTTCGATCCATTCCTGATTGGCTACTTAAATATCGGGCCTTTGATCGCAGTGATGAATCAATTAATTAGAACCCATCGAATTTATGTCTCCGTCGTTATTGAAATTTATAGGATGGTTCAATTCTATCCTGTCATTAATTATTAACTAAATTTCACGTTCGTACATATTGGCTGGTGTACAAAGGGTTAACCATTCTTAGTTTACAGTTTCGTTGCTCTATCGAGAGGTTAGGAATGCAAAGAGGAGATTAATGTGCAAATTGTGCACTCTGCACTTCGTTTGATGCTTCTTTGACTGCGCGAGCGATCCGATGTCGGGTTTTCTGACTTTGGCTAGAACTCGACTAGAGCTCGAAGGGTCGCCAGCGGTGACACTTTTATTAATACACGCTGGCGTGTCATTCGTTAGTCAGGCTGTTTGCGCGGCTTAGCCTTGGACATTTTGTGGGAATTTCTCGCGCTGGACGGCGGAATGTTCGCGGAACACGTTCTATTTGCGTTTGTTCTTTGTCGGTAACGAAAAACCAGTCGTCACTTGGCGCGGCGTTTCCCTAAAATCCCCATGGAATGCGGAAGCTGTTTCCATAGGTTTTTTACGCGTAAGAAAATTTGCATCGTTGCGAGCTGAAATTATTCGATGCCCGGAGTCACGTTTACCAGAAATCGCAAGTTATTGACTCATCTTTGGATCGAAGTTTAATAAATTAAATTTGTATTCTACAATCATTGAAACCTTCCTTAATTGCTTCATATCTGCTCCGAGCTGCTTTTATTGTTTCTCGTATTTAAATTCGCAGAGAGTAAAATACTTGCAATTCACCTGATATTACGGATTTTTCTATATTACCAATGTAATTAAATATATTAATAAGCGTAATCATCTTGTAATTCCCTTGGATCGTTGCTACAGAATACAGAGAAATTAATGAACCATATAAATTGGCTCTCCAAAGTTGCGCAATCAACATGTTTCGATAGCAAAATCTCCGGTTCTGTCAATAATTAATAATAGCGTTGCGTCACGAGTGATCAATTGTTTCTCCTGAACAATGCTTCGTTCGCAAAGTATCTTTAATTAACATTGCGCGAACGCTACGTCTAAACGCGTGTAAAATGTCGATAAGGAAATAAAACGAGGAAGAAAAAAAACGACGTTCTCCGATAAGAGGGTCCTCGCACGATAATGCCGCGATCTTAACGAATACGATTCTGTAAAAACGAGGACGATTTTGCAAAAAAAAAAAAAAAAAAAAGAGTAAAAAAGCCGGTGAAGAAGAAGAAAGAGGCAAAGAGGAATCGGATTCCAGTAACCGGTCGAAGTTATTTTGCAATTTTTATCAGCTCGTTTTGTCCGGCCAATTGCTACGCCATAAAAAGGCCGCGAGACCGGTAAACAGAAAGAGAGAAAAAAAAAAAAAATTGATGGCACCCAGCAAAACGGCGAAGAGGGCGGAGAGAACATGAAATTGGAAAAGCGCGGGCGGACGGCAAGCAAAATGCCGGGCATCGGAAAAGCAATTGTTCGGATTAAACGCGCCGGTCTTGCCCGCGTTGGACCTTTTCATATCCAGATTTAATTTATTCGCGTGACACGCCGCGCGGCTCTGCCCGGGGTGCGTGATCGAATCGCGATTACCGCCGGCCTGATCAGAAATTCGAAATATTCAATTAATTTCACGGCTGCCACCGTCGATGTTAGATTTCCGAGCAAAACATTCCTCGTTTCACCGTCGAATATCGAGCATTCTAGTTTTTCACCATATAAATACATGAATAAAATAAAAGGATTCCTTTGAAGAACGCTCGCACTAAGCGCATTTTTATGCTCTACACTATGTTTCACAATGAACTTTTTGGGAATTAAACAGATGAGTGATAAAATCGCGTTCAAAGCAGCCTTTTTAGACCGTGCACGACAAGTTTATTAATTGAAATGTCTCTGGTACTCATTTTCAGTTGCTTTGAAGTTTAGAAGTTAATTAATTATATACATCTTTTATGATGCCTTTTTTGCGAGAAAATAGAATTGTTACGCAGCGAATCTGATGAATCTAACTATTACTTTTCTTATTTCAACGGTATCAAAATTAGTCTGAATATGATTAACGTTGAATACTCGAATAATTAAAAAAGAAATAACTGTTCTTACTAATTATATTAAATACAGCTCTGATACTTCCGTTGTCATTGATATTTATGAAACTTATATTTGTTACTTTTATTTATTTACCGATGTCGAGCTACACTCGACAAAGATGTGCACGACAAGATGTTAACGAAGCTTCGAATATAAAATATGTATACAATGACTCCAATTAATTCCCAGACTGATACTATTTAATGCTCTTCGTAATCTGGGAACACAAATCATCTTTATTTATTTTAGCTTCACCGTGTATCGGGCAAAAACATTTGCCGGGTAACGCGTAATCGCGCGGGACAATTATTCTTAGGGGGCATTAAACGTTAAACGTGGCATCTCGTTCCCGGTTACCGACCGATTCGAAATTCGCCGCGATTTGTCTGCGGTGGAGGTCGCGCGGGCGATTTAAATAAGCGCATTTTGATTTAACGACACCGATAAATGCGTCCCGTATTATTAGCGTTATGTTTGCGTTAACACGGCGGCCGAGAGCCGGATAATTTGTTACTGAAAATTGGCTGGGACCAACGGGCAGGCTGCGCCGTGATCATCAGAGGAGCCCGGGAGAACTTTTCGTTCCGGTATAACGTACTATCGGGATCAAATTGTACAGGTAGCATACCTCACGCTCGACCGTGTCGGTCGTACAAATTGCCCTGTCTCGCGACGCGGCTAACTTTTCCTGCATAATCGGCATTATTTCGTCGCGAATAACGCGAGTTCGATAATTACTTCATCAGTATGGGTAATCGAGACTGAATTTGCACATTCATAATTGTGGCCGTAACGCGAGCGAGATGTTGCGTACAAATTCTAATTATCGATCATTTTTCGGAATATTCCATATTAGAAGAGAGATCAAAATTTGTACGTAGAAACTGTATTTTTATTCAATCTTTGACATAACAATTCTGATGATGATCAAAGCTAATAAAAACTACTACATTTTTTTTTTACTAGAAATTAAATTTGAATTTATTGCAAATTATTTGACAAATAATAACCTCATCGAAACTAATTATTGCTATAGAAGGAATTATGATTGCGGAAGAATGTAAAGAATTTTAAAATTATTATATGGATCATATTTACGTATCGCGGTAGCTACGATACGAATGCTTAATTATTTCGATTAGGTAAATAAATAAACTGATTTCCTATTGGCAATATATTGTTAGAAACGTGTTAAAACGCTTGTTAAATACCAGAATATCTAAAATGAAGCTATTCGAAATCGTATATATACCTACATGTTTCTGGAATATGAAATTCATTAAGTGCTTTTACGTATAATGTACGAAGTAATATTAATGAATGATATAACATTCACGTGGTAACTAAACCAATTACAAAATGCAGGAAACCAAATGAATAATTGACCGTCCGTACTTTGATCCTCCAGTCGAAATAATGAATTTCTGCCCTTTAATTTATAAATGTATCGAGAACGATCGAGAGACGAAGTCCGCTGATTGGGCAATGAACAGTGAACAGATCTCAAAGTACATCAATACTACAAATACCATCGAAAGGAATTAGAACTTCTTCGTTGGTTTTACAATTTACTGACGATTTTACGATGATATTACAGTAAGTTGAGGCAATAGTTAATTTATGCGACGAGTAGCTCGTGAGAATTTTTTGTTCATAGCTTATATATTTACTAACCTGATTTAATTTTGCGATTTTATTATTTTATTCCGTTTAACAGGTTACTTTAGAATGCAGATGGCCCGAACATTTTCACGTCACCGGGAGCCTTTAGAAATTCAGGGAACACTAACGAGCTCATTAAGCAATCAAAACTCTGTAACGACCGTGGAGGTGTCGAAACTTTCAAGCGGGGCCTTAATCGACTTCGGGAACTGTATTATGCCAAAGGTGGCGTTCCTTATTTGTTTTTCGGAATGCATAAATATTTCTATCCGTTTAAGTAATCGCACGGATCGGCGCATAACTGATTCGGTTCTCGAACGATTTAAGTTTTAAACGAAAATTCGATCGTTTCGAGAACTTCCATTTACCCATAAATTTAGCAGTGCGATGCTTTAACGAGAAATTAAGTTCTACATTTACATTTAAATTGTATATGTACTCCGCTTTCGATCAATTTTATCCGAAAGTGGATATTGATGATCATTGGAAACCGTTTATCTTATTTACAACGATGAAAAGAATTCGAGTCGTAAAACAATTTCTTTCGTTTGGTTCAATTAATCGTTAAATTATGAAAATTTTAATGGGCTACGTAAAAAGATTGAATTCTACCTCACAATTCTTAGAATTAAGTGTAGATCGGTGTTTCAATCTGCAGTACGAGTAAAAAATTATATTTCATTCCTCTTTAACAGATAATAAACGTATTAATTTTGAGCAAAAATGTTTCAACGCGGAGGATGTCATTGGGCTTCGCCACTGGCATGGAAATTAATGCAAATTATATTTGTGACGAACGTCACAAGTAAATATATTTGATCATCAGCATAACCCCCGAGCAAAGAGCGATAAAACTTCTCGGCAAGCTAATATTTATTACGCCGCTAACTTTTACTTCCTCTAAATTCGAATATATGGAAATAACGTCGAATCGTTAGGAAAATCGCTAGTTAAGAACTTCACGAATTGAGAATTATTCAAATAGCTCATCGTCGTTTGTTCAACTTTTGCTGGAAATTCGAGGAAAAAGTAACATTTTCTGCAAAATGGCAACTTTATCCCTTCCCTCTATTTTTATATGTCATATAATTGCTAAACGCGTACTTAAATTTAAATAAAAAATTCCAAAATATCTGGCGCAAATATGATTTTCTCACCAAGAAACGATCTAATTGTCGACTAATTGTCAATATCTAACAGAAAAGAAATAGAGACGCGATACTTTTAGGGAGAGATGTAGGGAGAAGGTGTATTCCGATAGGGCATAAGGCATATTGCCAAAGAAAGGTGGAACAAAACATTTTACTGCTAAATGTGTGAAGTAAGGATCGTACCGCGGAAACGAGTCTCTTCGTGAAATAGTTTAGCTCGTGTGTTTATGATGTTAACCTAGCGAACCTAACCTAACCATGTACTGAGTTCTCGTTGAGGGCTAGGATTCGTTGGCGCGAAAAAGCAGCGGTTGCGATAACGATTCGGTATACTAGAGATAGCTCTCCGCAGTGGTACCTAAATTCGTGTCTTATAGTCGACCCGCACACAGATTAGACAGATGAAGAAGTTCTTCCATAGTAGCTGGATGACAGAGCAGGAATTTTAGGGAACGTTGTACTAATCCCATCTACGAGTGTAAAAGATTTCTTACTATCCTTGTGAGTTGATAAACAGTTTTCGTTTATATGTATCTACTTATCTATTTAGTTTTAGAAATTAATTCAAAAGGTATATTTTCAAGCAATTATTTTTTATTTATAATACAATTTTAGCACGATAACTATCTACCATATGGATTTATCTATAACTAGTCGATATCGAAAATATCTCGAATCCATTTAACTCTCTTTGAAAGTTGTCTAAGCTATCTTTCCTCCTAATTTTTGCGTTGCTTCAAATCTGTAGCAATCTCAAATGTTTCACTGGTAGTTTACGTATATTTTGCGGCAAAAGAACATAGAACAATCCGCATACTTTCGTCAGTGTACCGATAAACAAAACGGAATGCCTGTTACATGTTATTTATGCAAAACGAAGAAGCCAGTCGCGTGACTTCTTTCGAAACGATTGAATTATCAGACTGTCTACCGTTGACATTTCGCTCGCGCAACTTCGTCCCTTGGCATTCTCAAGAGGACTCGTTTAACGTCTGCTGAGACGGCCAAGCCGACTCGAAACGAATGCCGATTTAATTATTAAGGGCATTTCATATTTGGCGTGCCCCAAAGTAACTCGAAAGGTTGCGCGTTACGTGGCAAGAATTTAGGTTGATCGAAAGAATCACGCTTTGAGGTAGGCAACTGACCGATAGAAAGTTTAATCAGGGAGGTACTGACTTAATTAGCACTGATTAAAACATTAGCGGGACGAGCTACAGTGCATCAATTATATTAAATATTCTGTGGCGAGTATTCAATATTCAGTAGATATTGACGACATAAATATTAATTGTAGTAAATGCGGGACAACCGGATATCGATTATAGGTGTATTATAGGGGATGCGCGCGATTGTTCTTTGAAATTACTTTTAATCGTTTGGTTGGTGGTTACCGTTACGGAATTGTTCAATTAGACAAAGAAATACTTATTGGATATCTCTTCGTTTATCACTATTATTATTTATTTCGACAAATTTATTTGAAATAAATGCATACGTATTCTTTGATCGAAAGTTGCGTTAACAAACATTAAAACGTTTAAGAAAGTTATTAGAGAAACAGTTGTCAAATAAAATTGGATACATTGAAAGGCGATATGTCATATTTCATACAAACATATTTAACGCGTAAAACTTAAGGAGAGATATGATTTTGAGAAAACGTGTAAAGTCTGCTGTATTTAACGGGAAAATGTTTTACTATCGACGTGTAATATTTATATACATTAATGGAGTGAATAGACAGCCAGCTCCCTGCCTTTGGTTATATTTAGCATTCAACTACGGATGACGGATTATTTTCAGAGAACCTTTGCATAACGTATTTCCTGGCTGCGTCGTAGCAACAGGAACCTAGGAATTTTGCTCTGCGTATTACGTAATGAAGTTAGCAATGCTGCGTTTCGTTCACAGTATCCATTCGCGAGATTACATTTAACTAATAACTCTTCGATGATGAAAGGGGTAAACATGAAATTCTGTATACAAAATATGATTTTTTATTTCTTTGCCTCGCGTTTTTTCTGATAACTAACCAATAATAGTGTGGCGGTTCTCCAACACCTGCCATTAGAGGCAGAGCAACGCTGACCATTTCCCACAAGCCCTTATTTCCGTCTCCATTTCTCTGTCTAGAATTTTCCGACATGTCCCTAACATCCCCGCGTCTAAGACAAGGTCTGCTAGGTAGCCTTACCGATGAGTCCACTAGCAGGCCCAGGACGAAACGTTCTTCCCTCTCACATTCACTGCGACCCGAAGTAACGCGCTTCAATATCTCCAATTAAATTCTGCAGTCTTTTTAATATTTTTAAATCCCCCGATTATTCGATATTTCCACTTCGCTTCTACTTAGCTTCGTCGATCGCGATCGGCGTTGCATTCGACGCGCAACGCGCGGCGTATCGTCGCGACGAAGTAAGACGGAGGACTCGAAAAACGGAGCGCACTTGCGCTCGACGGAATCTTGTTCCGGGTCAACAAACGCGCACCGGTATAACGCGATGCAGGAAATTAGCAATGCAAATGCTTTGTCCCATTTTACGGATGGGCAGCCTGTATAAGCCGCGTAAGCCAGAGCGAAGTTGCTGCCGCCACACGTGCAAACGTAGTTAATGTTCCGATTTCGAGCGGGACTAAACCACTGACATAATATGCCGGGGTAAACACTCTGTCGAAATCCCGGAACATTCTAAATAGCATTAGGCGGTTCGTCGTGCGTTATTAACTTCGTTACGGGAAAAGAAGATTCGAGGATCCGGAGCATCTTCTGGATTCTCTCTCTCTCTCTCTCTCTCTCTGTCTAATCAGTCAAGTCTAATCGATTCGGTCTTACAAATTATTCGACTTTGTCCGCGAAATAAATTGTTCACGAGGCATATTTGTTAGAAGGTGGAAAATTTACTTATCCGTTTGTTTTTTTTATTTTTTTATTTTAATAGAATTCGGCGGTTGAAACAATTTGGACGATCGATCGATCGTAAAGTGACTTGAAACGTGTCGGTTGGTTCAAAGGATGTCAGGAATTAATTGGTAAGTGGATAATACGTTTTGAGTATCCAGTGTAGTTAGTTTGCTTAGTCAAAGCTAGTTTGATTAATCGGGATGAATTCCAGAAGCTAGGATCACCTAAGTCCATCTGCAATGTAATTTATGTAGATAGGACGATGTAATCCGAAATTCGTGAATTCTGGATTAGAACAAAAGTAGAGAACTGTGTGCAATAACTGATTATTGAGTTTTGGTAGTTAAAAAGTGAATATACATGGACAAAGGGAAAATTGAAATTGCACTCACTTGTTTCTTCATTCTTGTTTGGATGACTTCTGAAAAATCCATTCACGAACTCGAAGAATATCGTAGTGAAATATCCCCTTTAAATCGCAATGAAGATTGAAATTTATTTAAAGACGATGTTACTAGAGCATTTTGTATTCGTATCAATAATAGATAAATAAATCATTTCATATGAATATTTCGGCAAATTTAAATAAACGCAAATTGGAGTACATCCAAAAAATTGGAAGCCGAATTTTATATTATTTTGAAATGACACTATATAGTTTCTTACTACAGTAAGAAAGTTAAGGAATTTATTATGACGCCGTTACATCATCTATAAGCGCATTTAAGTTTTACGATTATTTTGCGTTTGCCGTGTTTCATAAAATGAACAAGATAAATATAGCTGCATAAAATTATGCGAATTTACGAGGACCTCGAAAGTCTGAAATTACTTTATTTGACAGGAACGTCATAAAGTGAGTTATTTGGACATTCAAACTGTGCATTATTTGTCACGTGTTCGCTATTAAATAGTCTTGTAATAACTTTCCACTGACTATAGAATAATTCATTCCGTAGTTTCTTATAAACGCGAGAATTTATCGTTTATTCTTTTTATCGTTCACTTATTAAATTACGCACGCGTATTCGGTTGATGCTAAAATATTAACCGAAGAATCTTCTTCTTCGCTTTAAACATGTATGTGAAGAGATGTCACAAAGTGCATTTAAATTAAGCATAAAATATTTTGGATAAATTTCTTTTTAATTTCTTTGTAGTAAAATTATTAAAACTGGTGTAAATTGAAACGAGAAACTACAAGGTAAGATTATACTGAAATTTATTTTGAACCTAATTGAATTACACACGTATATGTAATAGTATCCAAAATTTGTTACGAAAATTTTACGGTAGGTAATAAAAAGAGTAATTACTTCTGCCTTACGTGGAGGTTAGGTTAGGTAAGCCCAGGTAGTTATTTCACGTTTCAAGGTAATAAATTAAAAGAATCCGCTAGATGGTCGCGTTTTCATTACGAAGGCAAACGAAGCGAGAGTGTGTTTAACAGAAAGACAATTTCTTTGCCTCTGGCAAAGATAGAAATTATATCAATCTTTGACGATCGTGAGGGAGAGCAGTATAATCTGAACACGCAATTAAACGCTCGTTATAGTTTAATCTTTTAGTCATATATAATTAGATTTACGTTAGACGAAGAGATGAGTATTCGTGGTGAGAATTTAAATTATTCGTATCTTTCAATTACCGAAAATCCGGTCTAAACACAGTAGGTTATTTCCAAAATTTGTAAAAATAAAATCAATTCTTCTGGCCCAACGCGCTCTCGGCTCGACGTACTCTTAAATTTAGAGATAAAATCGATCGGTGTTATCCCACCGGTCTTTCTGGTCTATTCCAAGGGTCTTCTAATTGCCTCATTTGACGAACATCAATGGGTTTAAAAGGAACGGGGCAACCACCGACAAGCTGTGACCTAATTAAGAGGGATGAAACGATATTCCACGGTTTATACCGTCGCCTGAAAACCTGAAACTCGAAATTTTTCGACGTGAAAGCATGGGCAAAAAAAAGAGAAAAAAAGAAAGAAAAGAGAGAGAGGGGGAGAGAGAGAGAGAGAGAGAGAGAGAGAGCAAAAAAAAGGGTGGCTCAGATTTCGCCACGCATCACGTGTACTTCTATCCGCCGCCATTTTCTTCGCGCAATGTAGTTAACTTGCATTTTTCAAGAGCACCCAGAGATGAGTACCATTTCTCGAGCGCGGGAAATTAAATTAGGAAATATCTGTCAAGCGACTTTCCCCTGCGGTAATGACGTTATATTTTCCTTTATAACCTGCTTATACGCCATAATTGCGTTTCCTTAATTTTAACATCACTTGACAGTGGAGGAAAGATCTTAACGTTCTTGTAATTCGATATTCCCCTTTTATTAAAACCGTACAACAATTGATTTCAAGATACTAAGAGGCTGATCGAAATTTTGAAAACACATGTTGAAACAGCTTGCAAAGTCATTCGTCACTCCCATGAAATTTACCGTCAGCGGTCAGGCAGATGAAAATAGAATGGCATCGATGGTAATTAACCGAGCGATTCAATGACGGCTGTCTTTTAACCCTGACCGCAGATGCCCGAAATTCATATTATCGAGGCACCGTTGAATGATTATGTCGTTAACCGGCTGTCAAGCTAGCAGCCCTTTCTCACGATTAGCAAGTAATTTCGCGACAATTTCGTAACAACGCCTTTGTTCCCGTCGAATGCTGGAAAAGCTTGATAAACGCCAGCGTCGTTCGACAGAATGGAACGTCTGTTTCACCGATCGAGTGAAGTTTCCCCGAACTCGATAGATTTGAACCGGGAAACAAAAAGAAGATAATGACTGTAAATTTCAGATGACGACAGTGAACGGTCAAGTTAAAGAAGGTAACATTTTATACATTGCAGTTACTGAGAAGGTACAAGAAAAAAAAAAAAAAAGAAATTACTGCTTAAAAAAAATTTATTTTTTAACACATAATTGATCGATTAGTTAGGAATGATGATAGGTGCTGGAATATTATTTTTTTAATTGGAAAACTATAAATTACAATTTACTAAGAACGAGTAAGATTAAAACAAACATTGACCTACTTTACTTGTCGTTATCACTGTTTGCTGCGTTTAAACTACACCACCGTAGGATCAAATCATAAAGTGACCTACATTATTCAGCTACATAGACGCACATAGGTGCTTTGTTTTTGAGATTCTGCAGTGTTTAAACGTTTGTAGCAATTTTTCCGACGTATATTCGTCCTTCGTCTCTGGAGAGTGATACATCACTTTAATCCTGTTTCTGAAGCTTAATTTTATCGAGGGACGCTTATTGCGTTATATTTGAATTTTTAATCTCGGAAAGTACGAATTATTCGTTGCCTCAATTAATTTTAGACATTTTCAGAATCTTATTCTTTTTTCACTCAGCTATTCAGTAAAGTTGTACCTCGTGTCTGGTGAGACTACTTACGATGAATTTTAAAAAATATCGAATAAAGTTTGTTAATAATATGCAACTAGAAAGTAGGTTTGTATGGTTTTTATTATTTTTTACACGTTTTCGAGGATTATCTTACAAATATTCTTTCCTATTATAAAAAATTAATTTTCAAGTATTTGGAAAAGAAAGCATAGATCTTCTATTTAACAATTATCGTTGCCAGCTAAATGGTCGATTATATTTGTGCTCGAATAACGAATTTCAATTTTTCGCCGGCAATGAACGGTGAAAAAATGATTTCGCTGAAAACGAATGGAAACATACCGGAATTGCTCGTTCGCGGGATCATTAACGCGTTTAATTACTCTTTTTATTCTGATGCACCAATGTTTCAAGCTGACCCATATTAATGAGCGGCAGGAAAATTTCCGACAATCCGATTACTAACACGAAATCTCTGCCATTATGTCACCTATATTTCGCATGAATTAATACAATATTTGGCTATGTATCGTTAATTTGTATCAACGGAAAGTCGATTAATATATAAATATGTGCGATTGCTATTACGTTGCTCGTTTATCAACCCTGATACGCATGCGATACCAGCAATTTCGTGTTTGCAAAACTGCGATATTGATTCTAGACTTTGCACGGTAGGCATTCGTCAAATCTTGATTACTGTAATATCTGTTTAATATCGGATGCGTAAATCACGGAGGAGAAATCTGATGTGACTGCAACGGCATAATTTCAGTATTTTTAATCGCGTTTCAAGTTTCCCACTGTTTCTACCAATGAAACAATGCTATACCGGGAAGAATATGATTTTGTACTTCAAAACGATTGAAATTTTCTCAACTTTTCGTAGAAGCCACATAGAGACTGAAACGATCGCTTCCATAGCAATTAATTGTTCATTTTCTGTAAAATTAAATAGTAACCTTATGCGTGCACTACAAGAATATAGTTGAGTTTAGTTCAACTTCTACGTGAGTTTATATAACATTATGTGGAATGACGGAATCTAAATGTTATTTATTAAAGATAAAAGAATTATATAATTAAAATTCATACTGCGCGCACTCTCTACGACTCATTCTAACTTCTCTCAACGCATACCGATCTTTGACCAGTCGCACTTCCTTTCGAGTCTTAGGTCAAAGAACTTCGCCTCTACCGTCTCGTCGTAATCTACCGATCGACTGGGAATCCTAAATTTAAATTTCAAAGTAGAAATAATCTAAACCTTAGTTTAATATCGCACAATTACGTAAAATAATATTTCTATCGCACGATAGGTACAAAGCGTCGAGTTAAATCTAATGCGATGGTTGATATTATGAAATTCCTTCGCGCGCCTTCCACAGATTTTTCATATTCGAAGATGGAGAGAACTGTCGAAATTTTATGATTACACGCATATTCGGACCATCTGTCGAGCTGTCCCTTCCCGAAATACGCGTTATGCATAATTCCACCAACGAGGCAGCTAAAAAACCGCACAGTAGCGCGCTTATCCTAGGAGCCTTTCAGATTTATACAGCTCCGTTGAATGGATGCCCTACGAGCGAACATTTTGAAAAACGATCAAGCGGCCATGGCCGCAACATGGCCGTCGTCTTTGATCCGATAAGAAATTGCGGTCGCGACTTCCCTCTACACGTTCCTTGCCAATCTTCGTAATGTTTCGGTCGCTAGAAACGGGTAAAATGGCGGAAAGATAAAAATTCGAGAATTCTTAAGAAATAATTTCAAAACTCATAACTATAATTAGTAACAATAAATCTTTTTTATATAGTATTCTCCTATTTCGTGTTAGAAGTGCAACGATAGTCGCTCGTCATGGAAGTATTGGCGATTATTATCATTTCGCAGCCGTAGCGTATTATATCGGAGTAACTAGATAGCAATAAAACGAGAAGACGTTCTTCTTCGTTACTGGCCTTGTTAAGCGAGCGTTACACCTGACTGAAAGTAACAGGTAAATCCACTTACCTCCTTATCGCCCAGCTGATGAACTCTGCAATGAAGAAAAGCGGTCTGGCCGACCGCGATGGTCACGTTTCGTGGAACATTCATTTCGAACGTCGGTGTATTGGTGACGTTGTGATTGCCGAAGACATTCCCGACCAACAGCTTTTGATCCCGAGCGAAAGTGCCTGGGAACAATAATTGATCGGTTAATATAATAATGTTTAGATAGTTGTTCGCACAGTCAGTTGTTTATTATACCGTGTGTACATTGTGTTCAGTGATGGAAAATAAAAATTACGAAACGAAGTTCACTTCGCGCGATTCTAGTAAACGTATTTGAGCGTTGTACTATTAGATTCCATCAAACCCCTGGTTCCGTGTAATAACTAGCTGAATGGAATTCAATAACTCTTTTCGAAACCGAACCACCGTCAACGCCACCATTAGCGCCACGTAGCCCATTGTTCTTAGGGTCACGATGGTCTTTTATGACAGTGACTATTATGAGACCCTTCGACAAGGAATCACCGTGCCGCATTGTGATTTCTATTGGCCATTGTTAGCGATATCAAGAGAAATAGCGGATTCCAATGACAGCTGTCAATGCCTACTTCGTTATTGATCGTCGATGCTTGAACCAGATAACAGGACGACTCTCTGCCTAACCGTGACCCGAGATCGTCGACGACTGATTAATCTAGGTATACGAGCTTTTACCGAGAGCTACCTTCCTAAAACGCTAAACCGTACCCAGCTGTGTTTTCTACGTCGAAATAGTTATCGAAACGAATAGCCTCTCGTTAGGGGCGGTTCGAGCTGAGAGTTGAACAACGAACAACTTGTTCCGCCGAAACTCTCGGGATAAAGCGTCTAATTTGGTTCGACGCTTAATGCACCCATAAGTTGCGTTACACCAGGAGTGGCTAACCTTTCGCATACCATACGTCAACTTTTTTCACACACGAGTTTAGATGCGCCATACAACTGGAGCACCTTTCTTACCTTCTTACTTTAGGGGAGGAAAAGGAATAACTCAGTTACGCCATTAAATTAATTTACGCCAGTCTCGTGCTCTCTCTCTCTCTCTCTCTCTCTCTCTCTCTCTCTCTTTCATACATACACACTGTTCGCATTCTACGAATGTAAACTGTCAAAAAATGGAACGAACTGTGAGTAAGAAGACTGAATGAATTGAATCGAGAGCACTCGGGTACGGAAAACAGGAAGATGGATTCAATTATGGCACCTGCTTCAAAAGAATAAGTAGGTGCGAGGATGCAATGCGCCATTTGTAATCATCCAATGCGCTACGGTTTGGCCACCCCTGCGTTACAGAATGCAAGAGCTTTATTCACGAGTACAAATGCTTTTTTATACTCGAGTTCAACTAAAAATATAATTCTTTTGTTTTTTTAATGGTACACGTGAAAACAATTTTCTTTTATTTTTAATAACCATGGTATTCGTCAATGTTCATAGAATGAAAAATTCTATTCTCTATATGTGAAAAAGCAGAAAATACCAATTTTTTTGCTGTTAAACTTGTGTCTGCTTGGTATGTCAAATTGATCGCTCGTTGATTGTTTAGATATATCGGAGATATAATTATTTCGTATTGAATTTATTAAAGCTACTGTGGCGGCCCTCGTCACTAGGGGACAGCACACTCGTCAGTTTCTCGCGAGCACTCCGTGTCCTACACCGTTTCTATATAATAGAAATTCTGACCTATCCCTACCATCCCAGCGTCTAAGGCTGATGAGTCCACTAGCAGGCCCAAGGACTAAACGTTCTTCTCCCTCCTTTTATCTTCTTTCACGCACCCTTTAGAGCGCAACATAATGAAGCAGGCGTTCAGCCCACCATCACCACTTCATTACTTTCAAAATATCGGTATATCGCAGTAATTTACAGATTTCCAAATAAGATGGGATAGACCAAAACGATAGACCAAAAAAGGTATTTTTCATTTAATTATCACATCGTGCAATTGTCTTACTCGCAAAAAAATCATTTCAGTTGGATTTTCTCAATTTATTCTTAATTTAATACCAGTTTCCATCTAATTTTTTTTCTTATCGAAGTTATACAGGAAATTCTAATGATATTTCAATTTCGAAGCTTGTAAGATTAAACAGAGCGACCGAATTGTTCCAATGCATTTCTATGATCTCTGATAGACTATAAGAACGATTATTCAAATCTCATGGCAGAGGAGTTTCTATTTTCTATTTTCCACACAAACTCTTCGTAACTCTTGGTACACGCGTATAGAAGGACAGTCGTAGCGCGATACTTGTACGATAGAATCGTAAGGCAAACCCCGATCTCGCAATCCTCTCGCCGGTATTTTCATGCGATCATGCGAAATTTCGCGGTTAAACGTCGGGTCATCCGCATTTGAATAAGATTTGAATTTTCCAATGGCGAGCTCGAACTTGGTTCGTGCCGCAGCATTTGCATGAACCGTTATACCGTTCGCGCGCAATCTTATAAGACAGAATTCAATAACAGGCGGTTTTCTTCGGGAACGGATCCGACTGCGTCGCATCGAGCCGCGGCAGGACGATCCACGCGAACAAATTAAATCGCACGACCGCCTCTGTTTTGCGACGATAATCCCGGCAATTTCAGAGCCCGGGGCCACCCTCGCCGATTTCTTTTTTCTTTTCCCTTCTTTCTTTTTTACGAAGCTTCAATTGTGTTCGAGCTTGAAGCCTCTCCGGTTCCTGGTGTACCTCTCGGCTGGTTCTGGAGCCTGAAACGATCGCCGTGAGCGAGAGCGCGGAAGAGAACGCGAATGCCGGGCCCCGGCTTCATCCCATCTTGGATCTCGTTTCGTTTATTAATCCGAGAATTTTAACAGAAAGCAGAGGAGGAGGCGCAATATTTGCAGATTGTGCCCACCTAACACGACTCCAGCCGGTTTATTCTTCGAAGACTAATATTCTACTTTCGCGAGTAGCCAAGCTTTCAGCTCCTAGGAATATTGCTACCCCTTCGCCCGAGTGGACTCGAGGAGATTTTTCGAATCGTACGACCGGCAATCAAGATTTTTGCTAATTAACTAAAGAAACTGAACGAAAGGAATCGAGACCAGCCCATCCACGGTGGGATTGATCGATAGTACGCGGTCGGTCTTGCTGATTTCTTTGCTCGGACGAGCGAATCGACGTCGTAAAACGGTGGTTTCGCGGATTGCTTTGCCAACAATTCGGGAATGGCAATCGCTGCGCGTATCCATATCGATTCGCTTGTCCGACGCATTTATTTGAATATCAAATATCCCAGTTGTTTTCTTTTCTCTCCTTCTCTTTCTACTTCTCGTTCGAATGCGTTCAAGTCGTGAAGCTTTCCGATTAGCGAACTTTCGATCGACACCGCTGTTTATTTCTTTGTTTTCGATCGTTTGGAATTTTTTACCGCATAGTGCGAAAGTGACACTTATTATTCTGATAACGGACGATGCAAAGATGGGAGAAAATCAGTACTCGAGTCTTTTCCATTGCATCGAAAGCAATAATGCTATAAAAATAGAGCAATTTCGAGTAATCAAAACGAATGCGAGAAATCCCTTTTGCTAATCTTCGTTTTACGTTCGAACTTTATTCCCTGCTGCTCGTAGCATCTCATTTCGTACGTGACGGCTTCAGCCGTGATGCGCAAGAGCAAAATTACAGCGGCATAAAATCATGGAATTCGAGGCGGGTCTCGGGTCAACCCGATGTCTCCGAATCGACTTGTCATCCGCCGCTTCTACGATTGTTGCTTCTACTCGGGCTTAAGGTTTCGTGACACGTACGCGACGTCATTCAAAGTCGCTTCAGCCTCCGGTGGACTATCAAGCCGTGCTGTGGATACAGTTTAAGGTATCATTGCGCTGGTGCACGCGATCCTTTCAAATGTACGTTTATTTTAATTCTTGCTCGGAATTTCTAGGCGTCGCGGACGATACGTGTCTCGTCAGGTAAAGACGGTTTTAAAGGATAGTAATACGGAATTGTTTCTGTTATTTCTTTGCGCCGAGTTTCTCTACATTGATTTTCGATCGCATCGTTCACGTTCTCTTGTTTAAAGATTTTGTTTTCGTTACAGATACAGATAATCAATGGCACATGTACTTTAGTACAATTTACTTAGAAAGTACTTTCGTAATTAATATTTCAAACTACAATCAGTTCACATTATATAACGTACGCCCGTAAAACCTATTAATTAGCTTTTACCTTCGTCCTTTGGCAGAAAAGAAATTTTAATTTCCAGAGAAAGCATCGCTTATCTCAGCACGAGTTCAAAGTTCGAAAACAATCGCCTCCAACCCAGTCGTGGCATTCTTTGACGTCACCTAACTTGATAGCTTTATTATCTTTCGAGGCGTAGCGCGAAACGAATCCGTGTTCGTTTTAAACTACGTCGTGGAACTATTGTTTCCGACGGTCAAAGAAAAAGTAGTCATCGTTTGTGCCCGTCGCTTTTTCGAAAAAAGCTGTGGAAATCGAGCATCAGACGGTGTTGAGTTTCGGTTTTAGTCATATTTCAGTCGTCACCTGGAAATCCTAACCTTCGCGGTTTCATCCCGCTTTGATCAAACGCGGAATTTTTTGTTACAGGTTGCAGTCGTTCTCTGTGAATTAAAATAACTGGTAATAGGACGAGCTGAATTTTGTGGTACTGAGAGAAAACCATTATTTTCATCAAAATTGTTGACGTTTTTGTATGAATACGAGAAAAATAATGAGATCGTCTAGACTGGGATATTCGAACCCGTGCGCGGAGTCTTTCAATAACCGCTAAGCTATCCAGGGATAAACAACGTAAATTTTATTCACAGAAACAGAGCAAGGGAATAACTGTCGAGATGGAAAATGTAAGTTTCTTCTCGATCGATCAAGTTAAAATTACTTATATTTGATAGTTGTTATGTTACTTTCTCCTTTTGTCCTTCCTTCTTCATTTTCGTGTAATATTCCAGCCTCTTATGGAATGCAGTGAAATTTTTGTTTCACCGGAAATGCAGAATACTTTTACAAAATTTCAGAATAATTGCAATATTTCCCAGATAATTGCAATATCTCTCGATATTTATAAAAAAGCGAATAACGCATAACCGTTTAATCAGTTTGGCATCGAATCGCAATAAACCATCAAAACGGAATCTCCTATCGAACTGACATCGCGGAACTGGCTTTCGCCAAGGGTTAGAAAAAAAAAAAAAACCGTGGCAGGGAAAAGGGTGACTTCCGCGTGACGCGTACGAAGGAGACGTTCCAGGTTTTTACAGCGGCCGTAAAACGACTTATCGGATGTCTGACGTGAAAGCGATCTGGCCAGTGATCTCTGTAATATTGCTCGCCCAAGTCCTGCCATTTCCAACCTCTATACAGAGAGTGAATTTAGTTCGGCGACGAGTCGTGAACCGGCGTCGAATCGTCTTCCGAGAGGATATTCAGTTTCGAATTTTGTTTTATCACCGGTCGCATCCCGCTCGAGAATCCACCGGACGTCGATGCGATCGAATTATGCAGATTCTGGCCTTGCCCGTGATGATGGAAATTTTATTAGTTTCGTCGGAATTCGTATGTTAATACCTCGGGAACCTTCCGTTCTCCGCGATGCCCACGCCCGAAATGATATCGCTCGGTTCAATGCGGAGCTATCGATAATAAAAAGCTCCTCCGTTCGAGTTCTGAGAACGACGACGTTCCTCTCTATGCTGAAAGCGGAATTAATTTTCGAGGAGAGAACTTTCGCGGTGGGCGGCGAGCTGTGTTTACGATTGAAATTGATCATCGATTCGTGCGTTGAATATAAGAAGTCGGACATTTATGGAATTTCGAATTCGAGCTCTCCCGTTCCCGGAATACGAAGGTAAAGGAAATTGCGAGAATTGTGAAATTTGGAAATAAAAGAATTTTTAAGTGTATACAGCGTTAAGTTCGATATGATTACGTGAAATTTTCGGCCGTTTTATGCAACCGTGTCATAGATTGCGAAACGTTCTGCATTTCACCGTTGAAATCTGACTAGCGGATCTACCGAGGTATTAATCGCTATTTACTCACGGATGGTCAATCCCAGAGGCATTTATTTTTAAATATCCTCCACTACGTATATCCACCGGCAATCGGTGAATTAAATGCAATAAATATCAAAAACGTTAGCGATCGGTTGTGTACAGCGTAACACCGTGTTCTAGTTTTGTCATTGCGGCCGTTCCATTCGCACTGATCGAGAGATAGAGAACACTAAATAACCGAGTTGTCGATTGCAACCTGCAAAAATCGTTACGCATCCGAGGAATGGCTGCCTGGAGCATTTCGATGTCATAATTCAAGCCGTTCGTTTAGCGATTAATAATATAGTAGACGCGATAACGCGAGCCTTTTTTTTCTACCCCGTTTAAAATCGGACGTTTATTTTCCACGAGAACGAAAAACGAAACAAAAAGAAATATTTATAATAGCACCGGTTATTCCGCGCGGTACATCAGCACGTCAATTCGTTTCGTCGACACCGAAGCGGGTCGCGGTGAATTTTTTCTGGAAATAGAAACGTTCAACGCGACTGGATAAGTGTTTGCTGTACTGTATCGATGTCACACTCGGTTTGGATCTATAAAAATGTATCGCTTTTAAGCTTATCTCGTTTCGATTGCTAAAAGCAAACCGGCTGCGGTGTTCGTTGAATAATCTTCGTATCCGCTTTGTACCGGAAACCATGATGGCACCGCGTAGTATCAAAGAGTGCCAAACGAAAGCAAAGCAAAAAAGTAAAAATATTTCTACTGACAAATATAACGACTCTTCTTTAATTTTGTAACCGCGTATGAGTGTCTTCCAAAGGCACAGGTTATCTCGTGGACTGTTACTCGGATTGATAGGTTGATATTATTTATTCAAAGAATCCGTGCGATGTCGTTTGATCAGATCTAATTTAAACGCATATTAAAATGCTAAAATATTTCTGAAATTAATTAATTTTAAAACTGCGCCACTCCCGAGTGCCCAAAAATCGAGACTACCCTACAAAGCGATTTGCAATTAATTATCACGAAAATTACGCTTCAGTTGCAGCGGCAGAAATAATTAAAACAAATAGAACCGGCAAATGCGTCAATTTACTTAGTGAGAATTCAATTTATATATCAATCGATATTTTCGACCGTTTGTTAACATTTCGCGATGCTATGTTTTCTTGGAAAATTGCTGAATAAAATTATCGGATGAAACTATCTTTAACCGTCTCTGTGACTATTTGAAATATTTAGCTCGTCCTAGTTACACGGGACACACTATACAGCGGGAGTCTGTTAAAAACGAACCGTCACACCCTTACCGCCCCATCTATGGAATACTTTCGAAATTAACGTTTAAATTCGCGCAGGAAGGATCCCAGAGATATTACGAGTTCGCGAGTCTTCCGCTTTTGTTGGTCACCCGATGCTCGAACCTTGCCTCGTGTAAATTCCACGGAAACCTTCGAATTTCCGCGAACGTGACGCCCAGGAAAACAGCCGAGCCACCACACACACGCTCAACCTCTTGCATCATGAATTCAATCGACCGCCGTGATCCTCGAGTGCTTTATATACCGAATTTTCTTGCACATCCTTGGGATTTATGACTCCTTAAAAAGATCTCCGGTCAAGGAAAACGTTTAACGCTTCGTTCGTTTCGTTCGAACGTTTTCTTATTTATTCAGCGAGATGTCGAGATGTAGGTCCAGGTGTGAATATCGGGGGTGCGGAAATAAATACTGACAGCAGTGTTGCTTTTTTAACGAGTTTATATTTTTCGGAACATTTTTAAATCTAAAACGTTTTAGAAGCGCTCTAATTTGTATATTCCAATGGGTTTTCCAAAGGTATGTTTAATTTGCAAACTAATGTACGAGAGAAGAATGTTTTAAATGTATGGAAGAATTATTATACAAATTACTCTATACGATTTGTAGAGACTACCGTGGCGCTAATTTTGATAAAAGTTGAATTAAATTTGAAATTCTGAAAAGAAAACAAAGCGACCATTAATATTTAATGAAATATAATTAAATTAACCTAATGAAGGCACTCTCCCTCTGTCTCTCTCTTTCTCATCAAATAGAAATTGTGTATCTAATTTTTTTCACTGCAATTTGTCGCACTTGTGATACCGTATGATAATATCTACTAACGAAACGTACATGGCGAGCAATAACGCGCGTGTAATTGCATTCCGCACGAAATTTGAAAATGAATGAAACGGATCGAAGCTCGCGGTGTAACAATCGATCGTTAAATGGAGGATTTTTATTCGCAATTAAACATGAAAATGTCTACGATGGAAACGGTGGCGCGCGCGCGCGGGTCTTGGAAATTCATCAAAAAGTGTATTTCGCAGCGACGTCTAGTGGTTATGAGAATCAACTTTAATTACGTACGGGGTAGGCGGGCTAGTAATTGCAACCGGTTAATTAGATTTTCAGGATGGCGTGCATCTCTCGCTGCAGAAATAGCTGACCGTCCGAGATCTAAATGATAACAGCGTAGAAATAAAAGCGTGTCTGGGAAAATATTCTATGTCCATCAATTATTGTAGACACGCGGGGTGATTTATTTAAAGAAAATTAGTGTGGCCAATGTCGATAATAAAGAATTCTCGAATAAATATGTGTCTCGAATGTGACATAAAGATGTATGTCGAGAATTCTCGAATAATCGTGCCTTGGTATGCTTTTTAAAAAGATGGAGTAACAATTGACATTTTCTTTTTGTTTTTAAAAAGTGACGTGGTGAAATGAATAGGAGACCATGGTCTAACAACAACAACAACAACAAAATAATTCATTCTAGTAACAAAAAATAACAAGGAAAAATAATAATAATAAATAATAATAATGAACGCTAGTCGTAAAACTCCTCGAAAACTGAAGAAAAACTTCTTTCCCTCATTTTCTTCCTTAACGTCAAAAACGTCCGTCTTGACCCTCGAAGACGAAGAGGAAGTTGGGCGCATGAAACGTCTGTTTACTGTCTCCCATTTCTTCGTTTCAAAGATTAAGTATTCCCGGTCTGCTCCGAAGTCATGGCCACATGTTGATAACAATAGAGTCCTTTGTCAAGTAATTAGTGGCAAAGATACTTCCTCATGGGTACTGATGAAATTTTTATGCCAAAGTATAACTAAAGTTTAATCGAACTCGTAAGTTTCTTAGCTAACTCCTAAGCTACTTAATCGACTTTACGTTAAACTAAGCTTCGTATAATACCTCGATACAAATGACATTGAATTTTCCTAATCAGATGATACTGGATTGCTCTATTCGTTAACGCTATCTAACTGCGAAAGCGCGACGATTCATCGTCGATAAAGTTACATTTTTCAAGGAGCACAAACAAGATTACTAAACGCACAACGATCTGATAATTATTTCCACGAATCTGCTCGTAGCCAGATTTCACGCCAGCACGTATCGGTATTGCGCACTATTGTGAATGGAAACAAAGGTGGTGCCCTAGAAAAGCGGCGAAAACCAATCGCGACAAATTAAAACCATCCACGACGCGATTCGAGTTTCAATTATTTTCCTTGCCCGGTACCAATAAAGAATCAACCGCTGCGAATCATCAAGCCGGTGGAAAAAGAGAGAGGTAGGGGAGATAAAAGTTTACCAACGAGAGAAACACTTTCGATTCACGCTAATAACTTTCAATCGGAATCGAATTCCAGACGGAAAGAGTAGAACCGATTCGTACAGAAACGCTTCTGGCCACATTGACCCGAATTACTAGATTTGCCTGTGACAGCCTCGACGACGAGACTAAAGGTTGCTCCACAATTTCACGGCTGAATTTAGCACGGTGGACTGGGAGTCCCCGCTGCTCGGACGACATAAAGGGACTCTGTGCAAACGTTATCACCACGGCTGACACGCAATCAAGGTAGAGAACGAAATAGCTCATTTACAGCGCGCGATTAGCCCCAAATGTCGTCTAACGCTCAACCGAACCAACTGTGTCTGTCTACTAGTTTGTCCTGCATACCCCTCCCACGTTTTGTCTCTTATTTATTTCTTACTACTACTACAATAATAATGTAATTTTTATCTTAATCGATACCATATTTTTTGCGTTTTCTTTCATTTTTCGTCCATTTCGTCCATATAGTCATCGTGTGACTATACATAGAAACATATAATGTAATTTACGTTGTACGAAGTCTGTTGTAGAGTGTTTGGTTTCGCTCTATCATTATCGTGAAATATCTTCAGGGCAATATGAATCCTCCATGGATTTGCACGCTGATTAATTTATTCGACGCGAACGATGACAGCATTCGATTGTCCTTGAGTCGAAACGATCTCGCAATTGTCTTAATTGCTTTTTAAAAAATTAAGCAAGCGAAATCAAACGAGTGCGATAATTTGATGGAACAAATTGTAGCAAGCTATTTGAAAGAGAAAGAAACGGTAATATCACAATTCAGTGGGACGTTTCATACATCAGATATCGTTAAACATCTCGTACTGCCGCGCGCAAGCAATATTCAATATCCACGTTGGCATCCCCAAAAACAGTATGCCAGCCAAGCCAGCGGAGCACTCGGACGTTCAAATTTATTTAAAAGATACATCGTTCCGCACAGTGGTATCGACACCAAAACAAACAGCACTCGAATGCATTTTTGTAGCACGCAAACAAACACACCATTGACAAATTGTACAGCTGCGGAATCTCGACTCGACAGAAATGCCCTGCTGTGACTTTGCTTCCGTTTGCGAACGTTGCAATATTCGCGCGCAACGTACGAAGCGTCTGTCGGAAAAATAGATTTTTATGTAAAAAATCATAAATGAATAATTTCTTGCGATACAAAATTAAATAACGAAGATATTTACGATATTTAAATGTTTCATTCTGTGTATAGAGAGTGTATCGCGTAACTGTCACCATTATGATTCTTTCAGGCACTTCTGATGGTTTGATATGAACTAATAAATTGTAAGAAATTTTCAAAAGGCAGAGTTTTTTAAATATAATCATGGAAAACGTCGAGATGATACATTATCAAAAACTGATTAACTTTTATTTTAATAGAACATCTCTTCATTTAACCATCAGAAATTTGCAGAAAATCCTAACGACAGTTACGTGGTACGTAGCATATTTACAACTTCTCGTACGTAAGCGTTCGTATGTTCGCGATCGCGTTCATTCGCGCGACATGGTTAATCGATTTGAAAGAGAGAACGGTAGTTGGTGAACCGATTCGTGGAATCACGCGGGAAAGTTAACTGAATGAGCACCGATTTCGTGCTCGCAACCGGCGTCTCATCAATATTTCAGGGAGCGTCGCGCGGCTCCCTCCGCGGAAGAAGTCACCGCGGCGAAAGATAGTAAATTCTATTTCCCCGACGTCCCGCGCAGCTGTTGTCCTCGGTTTTTCCGTTGCATAATAGAACAACGCCGAGAAATTTCTGGGTTTGACACGGCGCGCGTACCCAGCTCTTGGGGATTCCGGCCGCTCGGCCGACGATTTGCGATCCTCATGGCGGTTCGTGGACCGATCCCATGGTTTTTGGGACCGCCGCCGGAATAAACGAGACCATTGTCGCGGATAAATGTGCGGATGTAGCGTTATCGATGCGCGCTCGGCCGCATTGTTGCTTCGACGTCGCGTTCATTGCCTGTGAAACAGGCTCAGAATTATTTGCGATGCCGCTGGTTTGGGAATAGAGGGTAATTGTTCGATACTTTAATGTCGGGCTCGTTTAGTGATTATTTGATAAATTAATTCACGAATACATCTATCATACTCGATACTTTCTTTCTCGATTCCTAATAAAAAGGAAAATAGCATCGCGGTTCTGACGATTAATCGAGAGTAGAAATAAGTGGGTGAATTTATAAAAAATTAAATCCCTCGCATTCTCTAATATATAATTTGGTACTTGTGTAATTTTTATTTATGCCAGAATAATAGAATTTTATTTGGTATGTTTTGTATTTTAAAGAATACCAATTCATATTTTTTAAAACATTCATGTAGACGGAACAGCAAGAACAAAAGATTAATTAATCTGCAAAGGTATGCTTTCCGTGAAAGGAGTTTCGCGCAAGAAACGAAAATGTAATAAAAAAACTGTTATCTTGCTTCTTTCAGTCCTCCTCTGTCTACTAATGAAGTTTTTCTTGAGGAAATACTTTTTTTGTCTGCGGTCGCGTGCAATGCGGCCAACAGACTCAGTGTTTGCTCCTTAGAAGTTTTTTACCATTTTTTTTTTTTTTTTTTTTTTTTTTTTTTTTTTAAGCACAATGGCTTTGAGTAGCGTTTCTTTTATGGCTCGGGAACATGCAAGGCTGGAGTCAGTGTTTGTTGCACGTTCTAAATTGCTTTCACAGCGTCGCGGTTCTCTTTGCCTTTTTTAATCGCGAAAATAGAGTCTAATTCCTTCGCAGACTATTACGTTTAATAGTATCGATACTTAACGTTACAGTTATTTATTTTTTAGTTTTTATAGAATCAATGCGTTCTTCTTTGTATTTTATGGAAAATTATTAGTTTTATTATTATCGTTACAAAAACATGTAACTGGAAGAATATATTGAAAATGGGAGTGTAATAATTTATTGAGGAAGTTGAGGAGGTCCTTTAAGTAGGTCAACCTTTTTATAGTCAAGCATTGGAAATCGATATTATTTGAAATATAATTTAATAATCGTGTCGCTGGTAATACCTACGTGGATGTACAACAAATAATGAGAATTATAATTTTTTTTCGCTACGAATTTTATATTTCAACGCATCCGTGCTGATAAATAATGATAAATTCTTTTCGCAAATACATAGATACGTTATTACAACAAATAGTAACAAAATCGCAACGATTAATTTAAGGAATCTTTCGTTTTCGTCAACTTTCTTACCATTTTTTTTTTTCTGTCCTCGTATTCACACTTCACACTTTTACTATATAATACTGTAGTTTTATTCGTGGCTGTGAAATATATTGGCGATAGCTGGACTACGTGGAATATTCCGCGCGACGATTTTTATCAGCTCGATGAATTTCTGACTAGAAAGAGTTGGCTCGAAAAAATCTTGTCAGGTGTTTTATGGGTTGCAATCGCGCGGTCGTATAACGAATCCGCGCCACTTTTCACCCTGAAATACGCATTCGAGATCCGATCGTTCGCTCGATTATCGAACCCGGAAGCAATCAAGGACAGCTGGCACTTATTACTCACCCCGGTCATGATCAAAGAAATTAGCACTACCGCCGTTTCCTGATGCGCTCTCTATAAATAAGGATTTCGCGTAATCTCACCGAATAACCGAGGTGGCTCTCTCCATGTTTTAAAGAAATTGTACCCGCAAACTACGAGGTATGTCCTTGCAAATTCAATTAATTTCGTACTCGAACGTCTGTGGGAAGAAGAAGAAAAAAAACACGAGAAGAAAACTCGTGGAAATATATACGAGGACTTTGCTCGATAAATATTTCATACAGAGCTCTCATCTCTTAATCCGTGGACTTTGCGTGGGGCACCGTTCCTCTAGAAAAGAACCAGAGCTTATTTTTTGCGCCCAGTTTTCCGCTATATACCTCTAGTTGGCTTTAATTCTCCAGGCATTTATCTTGTCACGGTCTAAACGGGAAAACAGTATTAATTACTTGAGATTGAATTCCTGGAGGTGAGGAAGGGACGAGATCGAGACGTTCGCGTGGTCAGATGCGAGAGTGAAATCGTATCATAGGATATCCATCGGAGGTAAAGGAAATATTAAAGAATTAAATAATAAAAACGATATGCTTTTCAATTAGATTCGAGTAATTTTTATTTAGAATCTTCCTCGATATTCCTAATATTTCACACTTTCATTCTGTCTTTAATTGAATTCAAAATAGAAATAATTGAAATAGTATTTGTTGGAAATGGGTGCGCGACTTTATCATTTAGGCTGGAAAGGACGTCTATATGCTACGGTAGCAGTGAGAACACAGCAGAAAATCTAGAGTCCTCGCGCATAAGGAAAGTGTTTTCCTTTCAGACCCTTAGGTATAAAGAATTGAATTCTTTACGCAAGATTCGTTGTTGTTTCTACGTTGACTTATTGAAATAATCCATGAACTCTGTTTTTCCTTTTTATTAATCAATGATTGCGCGTGGATTAGGTCTGTTAACACAAAATATACAATCTCATAAAACTTGTTCCGGTTTTGCGTGACTAATGCGTTCTTGAAGACCGGTAGCAAGGAAATACCCGTTCTCAGGAAGCTTCTCCCTGTTCGTAAACGAGATTCGAGATAATATAAAAGGAGTCTCGGTCACCAACCTCCTCGTACGTTTCTTTTTGCCAGCGTGAAACGATCCCCCCACAGGTCCTGACAAATCGCGGGTCGTTGCCTCTGCGAGGCGGTCGGCTTTGTCCGCGTCATCGATGCTCGCGCGAGAAGAACCGACGATACTTTCTCAACATTCACGGGGATTAATCTCGCGACGCGATGCCTCCGCAAACACTGGACTTCTTGATGATTTCTCAAAGCCTCCGGGGACAAATGCTACCTACCACCTAATGTTTCTGCGGAACAGCGAGGAATCGACTTTACGGAGGCGGAGGACGCGCACTCGTTCCTTCTGTTTTTTGGTAATCATGTTGTTGGATTCCGGGTTGAACAGAGTCGAAGGAATCAAATACAATATACACATAGCACGTTTTAAATTCCAAATAAGGGGTTTATTCATAAGGTACGTGATTTCTAGTCTAGCATGAAATGCTGAATTCTGAATTATGAATATGAAAAGCTGCTCTGGTTTCTCGAGCCTAGTATTTAAGTAACTGGGATAGTTTCATAAGTTGGAGGGAGTAGCCAAGGGTCAAGGATGAGATATATATTAGAAGTGCCCCCAGGAATGAGTGATATTTAGGTTATATGATTATTTTAGATGAATCGCTATGTAAGAAAAATAATGATGATAACTATATATACCTGTTTGAGATTAATTATTGCACATAATTTTTTATTTCATTCGTTTAAATCTGCATGTAATTTAACGTAAAGAGTGCAACTTTTAAATGAATTTCTAGTATGCTTTTAAATACGTATCTGGTTAAATATCGGTTAAAGTTAAAAGTTCAGCGAATAAAATAATTCTTGAATATATTTTTCTTTTGCGTCGCTAATAATAGCTATTTCAATTTGACCATTTCGCTGAAAACTAGTAAACCATCGACATATGCAATTCACGCTATTAACTATCACGATCAATTGCGCAAATTTGATTAAAATTCACACGTAACTAGGCACACGGTAAACTAGAGTAGAAGTTAGATAGACGTACTCTCACGATACGCATGTATCGATACAATTTGGCGAATCTGCGAAGCATTCATCAACGCTTTGCTATACGTAAATACGCTAGTTATCAAACAGTATAAATCGAAAACTAAAAGGCGAAATGTTCGCTCGAAATTGCTCTATAAATAACGATAAGACGCATCCTCGAAGTAAAAAGAACGGGTCGGACGGTGCAGCATAATTACGCACGAAAATGGACGACGCGAAAGGCTTATCGGGACTTTCAGCGGGTGATTACTCGCAAGATAGATTGTAGCAGAGTTAGATCAGGGACTAAGCAGAAGATCTAGACGACCGCGCAGCTATCCATCACGAGGAAAGTCGATCGACGGTATCCAGAATCGCGCGTCGTTACTCGGAGCGGAAAATTCTTCTGTCCCGGCTGACCCGAACGAATGGCATTATCCCTCGATAGTTGCACGTACGTGTGCACCCTCTGAACGGTATATCCGCACGCCCACGGGGATGTGTACGTTCGTACGTAGTCGATACCGTGAGAAATTGAAAAACAAACGACTATTACTATTCTCGCATTCGCTCGGTCTGGTCGATCGGGCGTTACGTTTCGATCCATTCACCCTTAACTTCACACTTAACTGGCTCGCATTTGCACACCCCTTAAGGGGGACGACAACGTGATACGAGTCAACCGTTTCAACGTTTCATCCGCGGTTCACGATTAACGATGCTTCTATCGATCGTCTTGTCCTTTCGGGCTGTCGATCTTCCTAACGGGAACGAGGGTTTCTTTAACGATGTTTGCGTTGCTCGCAAGTACGTGGAATTAGGAAATTAGAGAGCTGGAACTCTAATTAAGGAATTAAAGTGGTAAATGTGACTATTTATCATTTTTCGCATATAAATTTTAGAAATTTGTTTTGTACGTATTTAAATGGATTGTATGTAGTTTTTTCTTTCGAAGTGTATTTTTCGGTAACCAAGTTCTTCGGATTTTTAAAGATGATTTTTTGTAATTTGCGCGATAACGAAAGTATTTGTTAGATTTCGTAACAACAATTAACTCGAAACTGAAATTTGAAGTGGTCGATCAATTTGAAATTATCGCAGTTAAAATATTTGAATTTCTGGCCTAATACTTGCCTATGTACATATTCACTTCGTTGTGTAACTTGTCTTTCCATTCAAATATAATCTCCTCAAATTCAATGACACCGAAAACTACACTTCTCCGCGAATTATAAAAAGTAATTTTCAACCTTTCAAATTTAGCTGATGTATATATTCAGAGAATTATATAATACCTATTCATTAACGGACGTAAAGTGCATACCACTTAGATTTGGTTATTTTCAGCGCGAGGTTAATGAAAAGTCCCGAACGACGTGTTAGTTAACGAACGCAAAACACTTGACCCTCGTCGCGCGGAAGGGAAAGTGTAACCCGGTGGAAACCATCGGAAAGGCATTGCTCGTAGTGGTTCGGTTCTGTTATCGTGGAAACTGAAAAGCAAACAAGTAAGTATGACCTCCATTGATCTGCCAATTTAACATGCCAATACGAATCGATCCGTTTCCGTTTGAATTGCTCCAGCTTGTTCTGGAACATTCGAGATATCTACCGTTGAGTTCACTGTTCCACCGAACTAGGATTATTCTTAATCGGCACCGTATTAATCGAACGCTCGATGCGTCTGAAATTTTCCGAAACTCCAAATACTCGATGGTGTTGTTTTATAATAAATTCGTACCTTTGGCCAGTGTTGATCAATATTAGCAGAGAAATACAATTTACACCGTAACGCGATCGTCACGGTTAAAGTCGATAGACATAATTCAACAAAATTGTCACAAAAGGTTATATTGTTCGCAAAGTTAGCGATCCTTCTTCTGCCTCGCCTGGTAAGAATAGCTTTTGTTCTGAAAACAAGGCTCAAAGAGTCTCGTGAACATAATATTAATGTCATTGCGAGACAATGCGTTGTCGCGGCATTGTGATATTAAAATATACGAGGCCAATAATAAAAGTTTGGCAATCTTCATTGAAAAAAAGAGAAGTTTCGGCAGCGAGCGCGCGAAATAGCCGCGAACTCTCGTTTATGCGGGGTGGGAGGGCCAGTTATGGAAATTTTCGAGTAGAAAGTTTAAACAGATAAATCAAGTAATTTTTCGTCCAAGTGCGAGAGGCGACCGTGCGGTGGTGTGGGTGATTAAACGGGTTGGCAACAGCGTGAATTAAAACCACGATATTTTAACGTTATCCACTGTTTTATCGTAATTAAAATTTCACCATAAAATATCCGCCTTCATCGAAACGAAATGTCGCCTGTAACTTGATGTTTCGTAAATGTTTCAGAGCAATTAACATGGTTCGACGTTCCCGCGATAGGATACTAAAAAGAACTTTCGAATTAGAATAACTCTATCAAACATTTGATATTAGTGATATTCTAGAATGAAAAGCAGATTACACGTGCATGCCAAAACTATATAAATATCTGTTTTTACTTTCATCGTCACTTCACACGATTCACTTTGACCTCGCCATCTACGATTATCCGAATAAGCGACGTCTGTGTATTTATCTACGGAAATGATTAGACGAAAAATTCTCACTTGAAACGAGCGATCGTTAGAAGCGACTGCGACGATACGGAAATTCTTTCGCGAGGCGATTTGAAATCTTACGGCGAGGAGCGTACTAGCGGAGATTTATCATCGCGACGCAGCATGTGAAAGCGGAGCAAAGAAACGTAGCGGGGAAGGAGGGTGTGAACGTGGAAAAGATGGCTGGGCGTGCAGCTTCCGAAACGAATGAAATTAAAATTTCAAAGCGAGACGCTTCCGTCGGCCTCTCGGCTCGGTCGACGAGAAGACTCGCTAAATATTTGCCGAGCCAAGGGAGCGGTAATTAACGGACGGCGATCGGTCAGACGTATTAAGATTCAGAAAACAAACCAGTCTCGAGCCGCGTCGGCAAGGTGGAGCGGAAGCCTGCGCCAGGCCAGGAAACCGTCTCGCAACTCGGCCAAGAGGAGGACGCTTTATTGCAGGCTGATTTGCAAAACTGTTCACACCGGAGGCTTCTGTTTTAGCGGAAAGATCCCGTGACCCATTAAGAGCTTGGCAAAGGATACTTTTTAACGGAAACGAACGTCCTGTTGTCCCTTTTTCAGCCGCCTGGCCGACGAGGTCCCCGAAATTTCGGTGAACACCGAGTGTTTCGTTTGTCACTTTCGCAGTTTCCCGACGATACGCGACGATGCTTGTGCGTAATGATATCGGCTGCTGTCGATTATGACCGTTTCGCTTTGGGAAACGAAGCCATTTCCTCTATTGCGGTGTACCGAATTCCGTTGCGCGCTACGTTTCGTACCGTTTTGGGGAATCGTTTACTCATCGAATCTACAATGACGAATGTTATCAATAAAGAGGAAAAGACGTTCCAGCCAGTTGAAAAATAAATACATTTTGCGATCGTTCGATCTTCGGAAAAGGAACGTTAAGAAGAATAAATTCAAATGGTCAACCATTAGCAATTACTCGTGGAAGCAGAGGATAGGAGGATTTAGATATTTTCGAATTTTGTTAAAAAGTTACTAATATTTGTTATATAGAACTACCAGAGTCACAGTAAACGTATCCAACACAAAATTTTCGTCCCTCCGTTCACTCGCAAAGTTCACCCTCCTCTTTGTTCGATAGTTGACATTAGGAAGTTACACGACTTAAAGATGGCGCGCAAGTTTACTCAAAGTTGGAGGACGCCCCGTATAACCGTTTCATTCGTTCCCATCGAAACTATTCAGGTTTCTCAGTGGCGTTTATCGTCCGTCAAACGGGCAAACTCGACCTTCCGATTATTAATCTCGCGTAACCCGGTTCCTCGGCCAACCTTTAGGTATTTTTCAAAAAGTTTCCAACGTTACGAACTTCCGAATAAACTTCACTCTCCGGCATGATTGAAGGGAAATGATTTCTACTGGGACGAAGGGTGGCGCGCGGGTGGGGTGGAAAAAAGGTACGTAACAGAGAGCCGGGTACGACGTCTGCGCGCTGCTGGATTACGAAATTTTTATCGTCCGCTGACGAGTTGTATTCCCAGCGTCGGCTTTCCTGTCGATCATAAAAGGTAACGACACGGCCGGTCATTCTCGTTTCACGACTCTGTCCAGATTTCCGAGCTAGCAGTCGGAAAAACACGCGTGGCTGGAAGAAGGACGGGGGTCGCGCTCCCGATGCTTGCATAATTCATAAACGCGACACGTCGAACGTGTCAACCGACAAAACGAACCCGGTATGCAGTGGTACGCCGATGGTGTTCGATTTGTGTCGCTGCAAATTGGTCGCTGTAGCATTGTTGTCAGAGCGCTACGAGGAAATCTTATTTTCTAATCACGGTAAATGGATGGAAATCATCTTTCTATATTTTGAATTTGAACGACCACTACTACGCATTGTGTAATCAGTCTAGAAAATGATATTTATTCGCGCAAATTAATACCTTTTAGACCAAGCTTCCGCAGCTACAGAATTTTAATAAAACTCGATGCCCATAAAAGTGTTCGTGTTTAATATCTTGAGATTAAAAGGTGGAGATTAAGTTACAAGTAACATATCGTGCGCATCCGTGGCGTAAAATTCGAAAACGTAATTCCCCTCTACGAATAGTGAATATTAAAAATCGCGAAGACACGCGTTTTAATTAAAACCCAGTCCGAAGGTTTCTAAACTGCAACGTAGTCGGCGTTCACCGTAGCCTGGAGCGGTTTTTAAAAGAGGGAGGAACTGGTAAGAACACGGCATCAGCCATCCTTTACGGTCTTAACCGGCGATCTCTCAAACACGGTAGCAGAGGGTGAGGGCGCGTCTTAAAGGGAACCAGCTCGTTGTAGAGCCTCTGCAAAGACAGCGGGAGTGCCTAGAACAATCGAAACGATGGACGCTACCGCTGTAATCCCTAAACGAGCGTCTCGCGGAGCGTAGACCTCCGCTTTCATTGACGCTGCGCGAGAGATGGCCGTCTGGCTCTGCGCGGTGTTCGATAAGGGTAACTTCCGGTGAAAAATATAGGCGGCTCGATCGAGGAGATCGGGAAATCCTTCCGGGATCTCGAACCTCTAACCGTAAGTTACGCGACGGTCAGAGATTCGAACACGTGGCTAGTGGATACGTACAACCGCGACGCATCGTCTGAACGATGAGAAATGTCTTCTCACCGTTTCCACGCACGGGGCCATTCGTTCTATCCCGTGCCGCGGTAACTTTCTTCCCGACTGTCTCGAGGCGGCTTCGGGAATACGGAGTTCTTAACTTTCCACCGGTGACCAGGGAGAAATTACCTGAGTGTCGCGGGAGTACTCTTTTATCGCTACTAAATATTTATGTACCTTAAAGCTGGTCATGCAAAAGTCTGGATTTCGTTCAAATATTTTACGTACTTTTCGGCTGGTCGTGGTGTACGGGGCTGTTCGATTTCTCGAATGATCTCTGGCTGTAGAGGATTCCGACCAATTCTGGTGAAAAATCATTTCTTTACATCTTACATCTTTACATCTTAAAACAAAGAAAATAAAAGTTCTATTTTTATTAGAGTACAACGAAAAAAATAAATCTTTGATCAATGAATTTTATTACGATATCTTTTATTTTCGTATCTTTGATCAAAGTTTTCTGACTTTACAAAGAGAATAGTCAACGTGCACGCAGTTGCAGAATTTACGGTTACACTGTTTATCACTGCTTTAATCGTTTTGCTCCCGGCTATTTTACATTTCCGCGGATAAAAATGAAACTCGGTAATCGAGTTGCGGAAATGAATTTCGAAAAGAAGCCAAAAGTTGGAATATTTTGGATCGCTTCGTCGAGACATAGATTAATAATGAAAATGCATTTGCATATTAATACTCTTGCGGGACTATAATCGAGAAATAGAGTTGAAATTCTTCCCTTTTCTTCCTCGTTGCAGGAAGCCACTGAAATTGTGTAACGCCGCTAACGTCGTTACGTATTTTCACTGGCAAACACAAGTTCTTATATAATTTAAAGTCCGTAATGTCCTTAGTGAATGAATCAATGAATCTAATCATCCTTGTCCGGGTCCGTGTCAGAATCTTATATACTAATTGTCCATCTAAAGCGTGTCTTAATGTCCTGTCCAGAAAAGTGGAAAAAATGCTATGTCCAGTCGTAGGTCCTGAATTTAGTGGGATGTGCATTTGTCTATCGTTCACGCTTCCGTAGAGTGTCCATCTGTCCATGTCAGCGTGTAGTCAAACATCTGGTAATAGATCAATTAATATGCTGTGACGAAAATATTTTACAATTTCAAAAATAGCTGATGTTGTGAAAATTGTATATAATTGTTATCTTATCAAGTTACCTCTAAAAAAAATGTTTTACTTTACAATTTTGAGAATTACATTCTTGTAACTCTTTTGCAATAAAAATGTACCGTTAAAATCTGAAATTGAGATCCATCGAATTGATTTCATAATTGCCCCAACGACACATTCTTTCCAATTCCTTTCGAAATTACGTTCTTCTATGCGTCCTCGGGAAAAAAAAAAAACAAAAAATGAAGTAATGAATCAAACAGCGGAAGGCACTCGTCGCTACAAAAGTAGAACTGTTCTTGCACACGCGAAGGAGACTCGCTGAATGTCAAAGAGGAAACGATACGCTACGGGTGAATGAATCAGCAACAAGACTTAAAGTTATTGAATCAAGCGGGCCTCTGTTAAACGAGGTGCTTCTTTCCTCTTTTATTCTCCCGCTTCTCTGGTTCCTTTATTTCATTCAAGTGCCACCTTCTCTTTCGCCGATTTCACCTTTTCACCGGCGATGCCGATGAAACTGACGCGTGTATCGTCGAAATTACGTTTCAACCGGCACGTAGCTCGTGAATAGCTCGTCGACGTTTAATCGAAGGCATCGCGAGTATCAACAGATCAATTTACCGATGTTATTTTAATGTCAACGCGTGAGTAAACGTAGCTCACGGAATTAAAGTCGTACGTACGAAGGTGAAACGAAAAGTTTACAATTTAGGAACGGAACTGAGAAAATATCGGGGCGAAGAATGATTTTATTTTCAAACGTAGACTCCTTCGAGGTCAGCGCATGTATTCTAATGATATTCAGGGATCCTTGTGCTTTCGCGAAAAACCGATTCGCTCAACTCGTAAATACAGATGTTGCGGTGGAGATCCGTTCGAAATTCAACTTTGACGTGAAACTTTCGTTGCTTCGAACACAAACTAAGTTTCACAAGGCTAAAGTCTGGTTAGTGGGTGCTGTGATGTAACAATTCGAGGCATCACATGAATTTTAACCCTTACAATAATAGCTGTACTTCGATTTTCGATGATACAATATTTTCTATTATCAGCTACGTAAGAATCTTTTCGCGTCACCATTCTGTGTTAGAAAAGTCGAGATCTCCTTTTTCTCTTCTAAGAACTTTTCTAAAAAATGACGCCAGTTTATAGAACTGTACAATCTTGTGAAATTTCGATTTGACAATCGTGTAATTTTAAGGTCAGAACCTTTTCAATTTCCATGGTTGGAAAGTACCGGCTATCCAAAGTTTCTTAATCTCAAAATTCAAATTTCTCCAATTTCCGAATCGTCCAATTACGTTTGAATTACCAAGCATAAGCATCCGTTGTTTCCGTCTAATTAATTAAAAAACTTGGTACCCTCGCAGTAGCCGACATTCAGAACTTATTAATTCGTAAACGCCAGAGTTCACCAGCTCGAAGTGGTTTCATGAATTTCGTCGTAGCGCGTATCAGTCCTAAAAACTAGTTCCATTTTCTTAAATGTCCCTTTAGTAATTCATGCAGTTTTCCTAAACTTTGAAATCGCGAAGTTTCCCGCAAGCCGCGAAACGAGCAGAAACAAGCCCATTCGAAAGCTCGACGCGAGCCACGACTTCAATAATACATTCACGTCCGAGGTAAAAGCGCCAAGTCAAGCGTCACTCGATCTAACTCAACGGTAACTGTAACTGTAACAACGCGTCGTCCACTATAAAATAAATACATCCGCGAAAGTAGCGAACGACAAACCTCCGTGTCATCTTTTTTGGTTTTTTCTCTTTTTTGCTGATCGCTACACACTTACTCCGTGGCCAGTGATCGAGGCCTCGTTGAACAGCCATAAAGTAGTCGGGCGAATGGACGCGGAGTGAAGTTTGGAACAAATCGTTTTAACAAAGTCAAACGGGATCGCGATTTACGATACCGCGTACGAATGAATCAGTTTTATCGATCGTGAACATAAAGGAGGCCAGACTGGACGTTGTTACGTGCGAGCTGGTTTATGGTGTAATAAAATATTCATCGCGTTTAATGACATCTGCAGGCAGAGCCGTTTTAACGTTTACGAATCGTTCTGCGATTCGACCAAATTTTCCGTATCGCTTCCGATTATATTTCCCGCGATCGCAGACTTCGGGACGAATGGCGAAATCTGTTTCTATCGATTCTCCGTCGTGGAATACCTTTTTCGAAAGATGGAAAATTCTTTTCGTTACGAAACGATAGAAATTCTGTCGAATTTCGGTATACCGCGACGTTGGGTATCGATTTTTAAGCGGTGATGAAACGCGAGGTTACTCCTTCGTTATCTACGTTATTTCATGGGAATTACAGATGCGGGTTACGCGAATTAGCAAACAAAAATTTTGCATTCATTCACCGTGAATAATCCAATTTTACCGAGGTACATACATATACGCACACGCTGGCTTCTCTTTGGTTTCGTGTACATTTATATTTAAAGTGGCCGTTATGAAACGCACAAATTTTGCGTTTCTACAAAATTCCCGTATATTTTTAACCTACGCGTATTTGATCCAATAAAACGAAAAAGAAATCACGACAGTGCAGATATTGCAAGTCCGTTGTTTTCAGTTTGATTAGTAAAATTTTCGAGCAACTTCTTGTCGCAAATAGAATTATACCGATTCGTATCCTGTATAATTAAATGCTTACTTATTCCTTCCTAACGAGTTTCCTCTGCTAAATTCAGAAAGCTGCTTGTAAGATTATTCCTTGTTATATAGTATTATATATACATATATATAGTATTAATGCTACTACAGTTTCAAGTACTGCTTGTTTGTACGCAACTTAGCGGGACGTTTGATAAGACAGTTGAGAATCTCGTTGGAATACCCCTTTCAAAATGGCTAATTTAAGCTAGCGAACTATTAACTCGTAAACTTCATACGCGTTGTCAGCTTCTATCTGTTTCGGATTCGTTGAAAAATTCGAACGCTTCCGAGCTTACCTATAATTTTAATAACTTGGCGTCTACGTAATAATTGCAACGATTAATGGAGTGGGTAATTTAAAAGAAGGATATTCGAAAAACTGGCAATAATTCACGAGATAGACGAGGGTGTAGAATAATAACTGGTTTAAAGGTTGCAACGACAGACGGACCCCTAGCGATCGTTCGACGCTCGACTCGGCACCCAAGCGAACGGTGGGGTGGCCGCGGCCATAAACTCGTCTCCTCCTGACAGAGCTGGTCGAACTTTTAAGACGGACAGAAGAAGGTGGCGCGGTTTTATTGCTGCTGGCGTCTCCCGAGGGGTCTAGGACCGCGCGAAGAAATTGGAAAAAGAAGAGGCGAGAGACCCTTAGGGTCCGCTAAGGCGTGTCACGGAGGAACGCAGCCTGCCAGTTACCATCTCGATATATGGACTTCCAAATTCGTTCGTTGCGGATCGTTGCGGTGCCCCCGTTCCACCGAGAAGAATTCATACATGGGAAAATAATATTCGTACAAATACGATCCCACGCGTGTCGATGCTTCCTCCGAGGCGTCGTCTGTCAGGTTCGCCACCCCAAGCGGATCCTCTTAAGTAGGAAGTTTCGTATCACTCGTTTCGCAGCGGTCGGTGATAGCTGAAATTGGTCTCGTATAATGAGAAATCGTTAAGTTTGTCAGAGAAGTTGTGCAACGCGATATTTTTCGTAATACATGAGAAGTTGTTTTTCTACCATTTTTCACTCATATTTATACATATAATAAAGGATTGTATACGAATCCTAACATGGACGCAAAAAATATATAATTTTATTTCAATTCAAAAGAAATTCGTGGTTGAGTAAGGCATTTTGTGGAACATCTTGAACCTACCTCTGTTCAATTGCCATTAGTCGCTCTATTCCGCGATAGTTAATACTTGAGACAGGGTCGTCGTTTGAAGCACCGAAAGCTAATTGATCGCCTCTAATTAGTGAAACATTGATAACTCAAATAATAAGTACCTCGAATCCACGTTCTCTTTTCCGTTGTATAATAAAATATTCCGTTTTCAAAAGCGTGTATCTCTGATTAATTAAATACTCGTAGTTCATTCTCAGTCCGTGAAAAGGTACTTTGAATTATATGCCACTTTAACTTCATTAAGTAATAAAATATCTGACTCTTGAGAGCTGCACATTTTCCTCGGCTCTCGGTTCTCTCTCGTACATTTTTCTACGCTCGAACTGAATTCCTTGGATGTTACGCCACGATTATTTTTAATTCGATATGTTTATCGATCGAGTGGTAAAATGAAACGAGAGATGGTTCGCATACCGTGCGGAAGCGTGTCCTTTCTTGATTCGAATCATTTTCGTCAGGTTGGAAAGTCACGACGGTGTCCGGCTAGAATTTTCTCGTCTCGCCGAGGGAGAAGTTACCACAAAACGCTCTCAGATGTTACCAAGTACGCGAGGAAGTGTTCCTCTGTTCCTCCCAGCGAACGGAAATGGTCCGCGTCCTGTACGTACACGGTACTGAAGTGTCTTTTCACCGCGAACAAAATGCATGTATAAAGTAGACAGCCCAGTTGTATTATAGAAAAAAAACGCGACTCTGCAAAACAGTGCACCAAACTTGTTCAATTTTTAATTTCCACGTTAGCCTGTTAGAAGTCTAAAAGACAAAATATGTCTTGAAAAGTTTTACAAAGTTTTACACGATCGATGTTGAACTCTGAAATTACTGGCATTACTTCGAGATTTGATTTATATTCAGTTTCTAAATAAAATTAGGTCGACGGAAATGAATTTACATCGAATCTCAATATTTTATGGAATTGAATTCCACACTGGAAGAATAACAAATTCCTTTGTCTCGGTTTAATTAATTACTTTTCGATAAAAAATGTTTTCAGATGCTTTGGCTCTTTAAATTCTATGGGTTCGCTTAAGATTCGATTTGTAATTTCGCTAGGTTCGCGTACATTTCCGAAAGGCAATCCGAACCGTTCGAGAGGAAACAGACGCAGATGGAGAGAGTTGGAAACGTTAATTGGTTAAAGAAACATTCAGAAACGGTTTCTTTAGCTCGACTCGAACCGGAGAGGGATCGAACGGAATCCAACGCCGCTGGTGGAGTTATAAAATGCTATTTTATTAGTGACAGGTGTGCGCGAACGGTGGAGTTTCCTCGGGCGACGTAATTACAGCCTCTTTGCGAATAGTGGCGAAATCCATTTAGTCGATTGGCAATTATTCCTGTGGAATTCCTTCGTTAGAATGCAAACCGGCGGTAGGTACCCTGTCAAGTGTTACATACATATGTATTTAAGTCTGAATGGCATGAAATTCCTCTTTAACTCTCGTTTTGAAATCTCCTCCTTCACGTTTACGGTATGTACCAGACGTTCCTCCTATTTACCTTTAATGTTTACCATTAAATGACCGGAAAATCGTGCTCCCTATATTCCATGGAAATAGACCCTTCCTTCGGTTCCAAATTAACCCTCTCGGCCGAATTTATAGCGCAACGCGAGCAATTTAAATTAGAAAAAAAAAAAAAAAACTTACGAAGGGATGCAAAGAGATGACTCATCGGTCGAAAGCAAATTTGTTTGGTGATTTCAATTTCCAAGTGCAGAAAAATATGAGCGTTTCGCGTCGTGCAAAGCGGTGCTTTGTTTCAGCGGTATATATTTCGTGTAAAATTAATTCCGGTACGAAAAGTTTCGCTCGACGCGAGAAACTGCTTCGCGTTTCGCGCGAGCAACTCCATCAAATTTTAGCGGAAGTTAATTTTGCAACAATTTCCTGGGAACGCGTACGAAATTTTTAGCGAGGAATGCGTCGATTCCGGGGAAAAGCGACCCGCCGATTTCTCGCGATTAGTTCGTACCAAATCGCTCTCGCGCGACGTGCCATTCGATCCGAAAGATTTTGTTCGGTCGAGATTCGATCGATCTCTTTTTTCTCATATTCGGACATTTTATCGTTTCTCAGTTTCCTCTAAACGTAACCTGGCTCGGTGGATTACGAACTCGGCTGCTAAAATGATATTTTTAAAATAGACAAAGTTTGCCACTTATTCCTCCCGAGACTGAGTAAGGAGACGAGTTTGAAATCGATTCCGAACGGAGTTACGACCGCCCTTTGTTTGCGATAGAGATTTGTAGAAACGTCTGGCAAGTTTTTACATTCCTGTATGAACTCTCTTAAACCGGAACTATGCTGATTGGATTCTTATTGGTAGTGGAAAAATGAATGTGGCCGATTTATGTTCTGCCGCAATTTGAATCGTCCAAACTTTCCTTCGGGTATTTATCAGGATTCTCCGTAATGGTTTTGTGTAGCCAGTGTTCGTAGTTGAAAGCCGTATCTCAAAATGTATGCTCGGCATACTTCAAAAGTGCGCGAGGGAAATCAAATATTCATCCGTACGAAACAATTATTACTTTCTGAAATTCATTTGTTTTTACAACTATTTTTATCATATTAAATCGAAACAAAACACATTGTAAAATGTTGCAGAAAAGACATAAGTAGAATTAATGGTAAAATAATTCGTAGACGTAGGCGTGTTTCTAAAATGCTTTTCTCCAATTGTTATTATCACGAGGGTTCGTACAATAATGCCTTCTTAGACCGTTCGAATTAACCTCGAGAATACCCCTCACATATTTTAGATAATTTATTACAAAATTTATTCTTCTAATATCTGTTTTATCATATAAATCTGTTATAATTTCTTTGGATGTATGTACGAATCTTTATGGCTTACGATAAAAGGAATATGCAAGCTAAGAAAAAAATAACATCTGGAACAACGATAGAAAAATGTTGTCGACCGTTTCGCGTGCTAGAACATTCCCGCTAAGACGCGTTTCGTGTAGTAGGAAATCGCGTTATACGGGACATATATTAAGGGACCAATTTATGCAAGTTTAAACATTTCTCTAAACTGCACCTGTTATCGCATAATGCTAGTGTAGGCAAAAATAAAGGAAATGAGGGGTTTTAGAGCCCACGTCGATTGGAACGCGGTGACTAGATTTATGACGCGGACGAGACCGGTCGTAACGGGATCGAAAAAGAAACTGAGTTTGAGCGAAGCGTTCACCATAAACCTAACCACCGTAGTGAAGCAGGTAAATTCCCGTCTCGGGGTGAAAACACCTTAAACGGGGAGGGAAAGTAGGTGGCGCGTATTTTTCAAAATGCGCCTAATTGGCGGAGGAAAAAAACGCCCACCGTTACGGAAGAGGATATAGACGGAAGGCACGACGAGAGTAAGTCAGATTTAAATAGAGAGTTGAACGGATTGAGATAGAGACTCCAACAGAGATTTGTGGAGGTTCGAGAGTAAGAAGTCGTGAATAAATTAAGTTTAACCAGGACTGTGTCTTTCTTTTTAAACTGCCATCTCCGAATCTTCTAAACGCCTAGATCCTTGGACATTTTCTACACTAGTAAAATATTTAGTTAGCGTTAATTAACTTGTTTCAAATAAGGTTTCTTTTAATGATTGCCTGTCCTCATATTTTCATTTTAAATAACGATAACAATAAAGACGAAGCAATTGACTATTCAAGCAATATAAATAAATGTAGGATTTTTATTTGTAAGCAGGAATACGATGGATTAATAATAAGTATTTTAATAATAAACGGACTAAGAAAAAAAACCTGCTTCTTCTATGCCTGGCAATTTTCAACTAAATAATAAAACGATCCCGCTTGTCTTTTCTTTTCACCGCTCGATCTTCTTCGCTCAAACGATGGTAGGATGAGTACGAGTATAAAATCGCGAGCTATTTTTATTTGTTATTTATAATAGTTATAAGGATTGTATCAATGGTGTGTAAAAAGAAAACTTAAAATTTAACTGCAAACATAAAATTTTATTAAAACTTATCGTACATTATGCGGGAGCCGCTATTATCGTATATTAAACAAAAAAAATGTTCTAATAATATTTTTTGGTGTGATATATCCTGAAGCAAGATTCCATGCACAAACTTACTTTCAATGTTACAAAATAAAATAAAATAGATTCAATGTAGGAATAGCACCTGCGGATGCCTAACCGTGTGAAATCAATTCGATCCCCGCACACTTCGCGTTTGATACGCTCTGTATGCCTGATTCTTTAAGACTAAACTATGGTCCTCGGTGCCCCTTCTTCCTTGTATGGATTTTTACCCACCGCTGTTGTATTCCCAATAAAACGTTTTCAGGATAGTTAATTAATATATTCAGACTATCTTCTGGTCCATCCACAAAATTATTATCGCAATAGTGGAAACTCCAATTCTAACCCTAATATAAAATAAAACGGATGTAGATTTCAGGAAATGTGTCTTTAAATTACGTTACGTTGTCCGCAGCCTCTGAATATTTCAGACGATAAACATTGCACGACCCAGCCTCTTGCTCCGCTTCATCCGCTGCAGCTAAAAACGGAACGCTGAATAATTCTCGACTTTCAGCGTCGGAAGCTCGTCGGCACGAGCTTCGGTGACAATTGGCCGGAGAATTAGCGATCGGGTAGCCAGTCAACTTAGCTTCGACAATGCCGCGTTTCGATATTTGAATAAGAAACGAATTAGGCGGCCGCTTTCGAAGTTAGGGGCGGTTAATTCAATATCCACCGGTTTGGCACGTTCGCGCAGACCGAGGGCATTATGTCTCGGGTAGACGAGATTGCATTGCAATCGGACCGGTCTCAGCGCGGAACGTTCCGGGGCATTTGACGCAAATAAGCAATTCCTCGATTGACCTGTTCGTAGTTCGACGTCCCGAATTTCCTCGCCGCGACACGAAATGTTATTAGTTCGCGTGAGAAAGTCTCGTTAGTTAAAGCATCATCGGTACAGTTGATGATAGCTTCGTTGTATGCTTTCGCGATCGCAACTTAAACAAAATAGCCGAATATTTGTCCGTTTCAAGCGTTGGTAGCAAGTACTTCCTTTGAAATTTCAAGTTCTTTCAATTGAAGAGCTGTTTCTTAAGGTGTAGTTCCGTAGTTGCGCTTTTGAGATACTACAGAGATTGAGATTCTATTTGTCTAGATTCAGAGCACCGTTGAACTTGAAAAAAGGTGGATATCTTAACTTTAATAAATCGTTCTAAAGCCAATTTCAACACAGGTTAAGAAACTAAAATGCCCGGTAAGATTGGAGTATGGAAAGAATTCGATAAACTAAAAGCTTCAAGTTTAGACGTTTGTTCATCGTTGCACGCATCGACAGCAATCTGAATAGCGACAGATTCATAAAGATACTAAAACGTTTTAGACAATGGTGCAATAAGTTCAAACGAATGTTTTCCGAACCAACTTCTCGAGCCCAAGTACGACTGCAGAAAATTACTGTCAGTTGCTATCCATCGCCGGTAGGCATCTTTAAATCCGTCGTAGGAGAAAAAGAACGGAGAAACGAGGATGGATCACTCGCGGGCCAGGGGACATTGTTACGACGACGAAGACTTTTTTTTTAAGTTTACAGCGTAAAAAAAGAGCACGGATCTCATTATCCTGATGTATCCTTGTAGATATCTGTACGTGATAAATTTCCCTCTTACTCACTCTTCTAACTTTCCTTCCGTCAACGCTGTTTCTTTTTTGCTCCGCTTTTCGTTCATCTGTTTCCCAGGTTTCTTGACCGGATTGACGACACGAAATTTCTTTGTTCGGAGGACTTTTCCATTTTAGGAGGGTTGCGATCTATTGCTTTGATTAGGATCGTTTCATTTCTTACCGATCGATAAGTTCTGTATAACTTATTTTTCAAATTTAGTTAACGATATGTTTTTCATCGACTTAAGTTACATTTATTAAGTTTCATGTAGTATTATTTATATTTTAACGGAGGAAAACACGCTTGGATGCATTTTGTATTACGCGCAACGAAAATGGCGAACAAAGCGAAGGTCGGACCACTGCGATGTCAGGCACACGACACACCGAATTGCGCACATCGATCCACTTATCATATAGCCAGTTATAGAGAAGAATAACATGAAAGAAGATACAGAATTACTGTTCTTCCTTCAACTCGGAAGTTAGACTTTCCACGTTATATTAATATACTTAACTTTTCACGTTAACGTTGCAAAATTTTTGGTACACGTTTACTCTGTAATAACAGACGCGATGTTAGCCTTTTCATTGTTCGCTGTGGTGTCATTGTCGTCAACATCAGAATGAACGAGAGCCGGTCCGCTAAAATGCACATTACTTATACCAATATTGTTATTACATCTCTAACTATACAGTTTAATTGAATATGAAATTTGTTTAGCGAAACCGACAAAACATTGAGTCGTAATGGACAACGAGTTTATTTAACGAACTGCGAGCGAGGAATGGAAATTCCCGAATGATAACCGAGACCCGGGTGCGTTACGCCGTGGCAAATGACATTATTGTATCGTAACAATTCCGAGTTAAAACTAATTACCGTTATTAATTCGTTACACACGACACTCGATGATCGACTTACGTGATTATCGCAAAAACACGGTTGTTCTATTCCGCGTGTCATTACTCATTGTCGTTTAATTACCAGCCAATCGCCGTTTAATTAAAACGAGATCCGCGCCATCGACAAATCGTGTAAAACATCCCGTTTATGTTCATTACCTTGCGCTGTAATTATACCCCCGCGTTGAAAACCCAACACCACCGAATGTGATTAAACGACGGCCAATTCTTGATTCTTCGCTCGTTTCTCGTCTTTGCAAGTTTTTTTTATTTTTTTATTGCCATTCTTCAATCTTAACCTTTATTCGAGATACAAAAAATTGGCACGAGTTCGGTTTACTTTTGTTCGTTCGGGATTCAAGACATTCAGTTTCTATTTTCAAATAATTTGTAGTCGGTGAAAGTGTACTTGATTCATGTTCTGTGTGCGTTTGCAATTATTACTTCTGTATATTAATACAAAGTCTAGGTTATGAGAGAAAACGAGAAGAAGATTTTGTTCGATCCAATAACGTATAGATATTAAGTTTAGTGACGTAAGAGGAAGCTATTCGGAAATTCATTTCACGTTTCGTAGGGGTTACGATATTATTTTGTCCCGTATATAGGAACGAAGGAGCTCGTCGCAAAGTAATTAAAAGCACAAACGGGAGGAAAGATTTAATACATAGTAAGTATGCAATTAATGCGCGCGTTTAGGGGTGCAAAAGCGTGAATCTGTATTGCGTAAGAACGTCCCAATTTGTTAGTCCTTCAACGTTCTTCTATTTCACGTATAAAATGTGAGGTTCACTATCAAAGAACACGTATGTGTAAATGAAAATACTAAAAGTTGGATTAACCCTTTTAGTTTTATCATAAAAGGGAGCAACATGTTTTCACTGAATCCGTATATGTGAAATTGAAGTTTTATACATTTCGTTTTTATTCAAGTTTCAAGGTGATCATTTTGACATGTACAGGTGACTATTATTCTTGGAATCTTTTATCTTTTAATTAAGCAGATCCTCTGTAAACGTTATTTAAAAAAAAACTCATCGCATTTTTTACAAACAGTTCCAAGGATACTCAAAGGGTGAAGGATTTTTAAAGGATTACCAAAGATCGCTTGTCAGAATCACATTCGAGAATATCACCTGGAAATTACAATAATCAATCTCGATTTCTGAAATCTGACCCACCAAGCTGGGTAAAATCGGCGGAGGATCGTTATCCCCGATATTATATCGGGCGATTAAAAATGAAGTTTAATTGCTGGCTTAGCAGACACTTGAACGGCGGTCATTAATTGCATTTGGAGAGGGAGTCGGGATTCCCACTGTTCGATCATAAAGCTCTGAGAATCGATTGTAATACCGGCGATTGGTCTTCTGGTTGTCAGCGTCCAGCTGTCGCGGGGGAAGTCGAATCAAGCCGGATTTGTAATCCGGGGAAACGAATCTGTTCCCTGTTCCTCGGACACGTCTCTCCGAACGTGGCTGTTTTCACTGCAATTTCCTACTTCCTTCTCCTGAACTTCGAATAACGTCGTACCGAATCTGCGTGCAACTCCTTTACTCTTATTCCAACATTTAGAATTGCCACGAGAAATTTCATTTTTCGTAATGACGTAAATCAAATTTTTTTCAACGTTCTTTTTCTTTAGTTTAAATAGCTTTTGGGCTATTGGTGATACTCTATACATAGAGATATATATATTTTTTTTTATTTAGGGTAGTTCATATCATTGAGTATCTTCTGTCCTTGGTACGATAAGTTTTCTAGAAATTTCTTACTCTCGCGATAACTTGGAGGAAAGTTATAAACGCGATTGCAAATTTGAAACCTGTCGATGAAATAAATATGACTCCTGAGCACCCTCCCACACCGAGCATAAATATGTATGATTTTGTCCAGCGCTAATTAATTACAAAGAACGAAACCAGTCCCGTCCGTTGCACCAACAATGTCATCAATTTATTACACCCATCGCGATACAATTGTTCGAGAGGTATTACACGCAAAGGAAGAAAAAAAATGTACAGTTTCATTATATTATACAATAGCCTGTGACCATTTCGAGGGAAACTGGTTGCAAAATTGTACATAATTCACTTTCCGTATTTCGATCACACGCAGCGAAGAAGAGAAAAGTTTCGCCATCGCTATAGCGATGAAATAAACTCGATGGCCACTCTCGAAACAGAAGTAATTTAGCAAGTTTCCATGATTGACAGCCGAAATCACGCCACCGATGGAGTGGGCAAATAATCCTGGAATTTTTCCATCTTGGGGTGGAAAACTTTCTCTTCCCAAGTGCCGCTTAATTAATTGCAGAAAATCATCCCGCCGCAACAATTTTGCTAAAGCGTAAACTACTCGGCTGGTGAGAAATTCTCGTACAAGCCGTTGTAACCATTTTTCTACAAGAGTTGGCCAACAATTTTTTCTGTTCGAAAAAACTACGAAAAAACTACGTGGCTACAATAAAAAGCAGTGGAAATTTTATTTTCACTGGGCTGTACGTGCGTAGGAAAGCAATATTTTTTTATTATAATTCTCTTTTTTCTAATTTATACACGTGCTATGAGTTTCTCTGTGCAAAAATTGGAAAGAATTACCAATTTTGTAATTAACGTTTCAAGTAGAAATTTTGTACCGCGCGTTCCAATAATAATTGCGAAACGGTACGCGTAATTCTTACGAGTAAATTACGTTTAAGCGCAACAAACATATTATTCAAGAATTCGAATTGTTTAACGTAAAATGTTTATTATAATTTATATTTATTAGCCGCTCGCGCTTTTCGGTGCAACTTCCAAATAAATTCTTTATGCAAATTACGAAGCGAATGGAAGGCAAACTTGTTCGTTACAACCTACGATTTATGCAAATAAGTACATTTCAAGAACATTAATTAAATTTGCGGCTCCTATTGTTTCCATGATTGTTCCCGTTTCAATAATAACATCCAACGAAAATAATATTTCCTATAAATATCATTAACGACGTGCGAATAAATATATGATTTGCCAAATTTTTAGGATAATTCTACACAGTTATTCAATTCAATAGCTATTTTATATTAAGAAGAATTTCTGACTGCCTTTTACTTTACACCTGATACGAAGATTCAAAATACACCCGTCTCTCAATTTAAGCGGATTTGATTAACGCGATCTTATTTTACGCGGTTACGTATGTAGGATTTTTTTATTCGTGGAGAGGAATATAATGGATTAATAACAATTATCTTAATAATGAATAAATTTTAATAATAACGAGAATTAACTACTTTTTTCACACTTGCCGATTGCCAACTAAATCTAAAAATTTCCCACTCATGCCATTGTACGAACCTTAAAAATTCGTCAAAAATTTAATGAAATGTTGCAGCGAATATCAGTAAATTTACGAGAACTTAGTAACAGAAAATGTTGAGAAAAACTCATCCGAAAAAATTTACATTCACAATGAAAATAAAGAAGAACTTCCAAATATTTCAAGCGATGAAGATCACAAGTTTATACCAATTAAAAAGAAAAGGTTCAACTAAAAAGTTTTAATTATTTTTTTGTTAAGTTATGTCAAATGAAAATGTACACATGTATTTCTAAAACTTTTACTACCTTTTATTTCCAATATTTTTGCTTTCACTCGTATACCGACAGGCTCAATTTAGGCAATTTTTATTCGCGTAAATGAAATCTACGCGAAACGGATATTCGCGTAAATTGAGGGACGAGTGTATGCAGAGTTATAAAAACGAAAAAAATGCAAGGAAAATGTGGGAACGTGCAAAGCGTCGAAGGATTCGATTCGAAAGCGAAGGAAGCAGACTGTAAAGTTGGTAGAAGCAGAATTTCGGTCGATCCGCCTCGGTGGAATTCCAAAGAATCCCAGCGAAGAGAGCATCGCGGCAAAAGGAGGAATTTTCACTCAACAAGGTGGTTAGGAGCTGGCTGTGTTCCGCTGCTCTTCGTTAGCCCGAGACACTCGGGATACCTGTTCCATCTTTCAATAATTAGCTCGGGATCGAAACGTTTCGCCGTTGGAAAGATCGCGGGATTACATTGTTTGCGCTGGCTGCTGGAAGGCATCCGGTGTAGAAGGGGCCGTAGGGTTGCTCGACTTCGTAGCGTACAAGTCGTCCGTTAAACTGCAAAACTTCGGGATATGCTAATTTCATGGCTAATTCTAATGTTTCCGGGGAACGAGGCCACGGATGAAGAAATGCGTAGCGCCGTGGAGAAGTCGAGCGCTTCAGCCCTAGCCGAGCTAATTACCTTCCGCTCGACTGTGTAACGAAGTATGTATTACGAACAAATGATCGGTGGATTCTCGAGAAACGCTTAATGATCTCTTCGTACCCACTAATGATCGTTTCGACAAATTTAAAGGGGTTGAACGATTCATCCCCTTTCTTCTTCTTCTAAGACGGAGGGTCTAATTTTCCTTCGTCTTAAAATTTGTTAAAAATTTTTCAAATTGCGAATGTCATAGATAGAAAGAATTATTGATCCATTTTAATTTCGTTCGAGTTTTGGTCGGTACTAAACTTTATATACGTACGTGACTTCTACTTTTATTCTACTTTTTACATTCTGTACTTTAACAATTTCCATGTTATTTCTTCCACGAACAGAGAACTGCTTTTAACACGCGTGTAAATAGAATTGCAAACATTTTTTAACGTTAACAAAGCGACGAAAATGATTTTACTCTACGTGATGAGAAAATTCACAGAGAATTCCAACAAATACCTACTTTTCGAGCGATTTAAGACGACGCGGTTTTGTTTTCGAAGGGCTATTTTCAAAAGAAACGTGGAAGAGTTTTCTCAGTCACATGCTCCGTTAGCACTTGGTTTACCGAGAGAGAAGTTGCGGAACTGAGACCTCTCCTTTTTTATTTGAGTTCTGTAATCTGACCGTGACGATTGACTATAGAAACGAGGGAATAATGGAAGGTTGTAGAGGCTGTGAAACAACGAGGAGCAGCGCAGCTTGGGCTTGCTGAGGTATCGTTGAAAATCACGTGGATTCCATTTCAATTCATTCGTGGCTGCGGCACATTTCCCGGGTCCACGAAATGTTTAATCCCGGATTTGATAGAACTTTTGATTAAAGAGGATTTTGCAGCGGGCATTCGAACGGGGCATTAATTCTACTCGTGTTGCGCTGAGAACATAATTGTACACTTTAAGTAGCACTATTTTCCCAATTAGTTTTTTATTTCTTATTCTTCGTGATTCGTTCGAATTGTTCGGTATATTTTTTGAAGTTTACACGTCGACGCAGTATATGGTTCGCACGACATGTACAAGATTAAATAATTCCTGCCAGTCGTGATACTCATTGATAATTCTTCCATAGTTTTAGGGGAGTATCGAACTTAATTTAACTTCCGTGCGGATTAATTAAAGTTTCGCAAAGGAGATTACGTAAATGAAAAGTTTTAGGAGTTATAAATTGTTCTGTTCTAATGGATAGAAACTGCGCGAAGATTGTATGGCTGAACGATAAGTATATCCCTTAGAAGGATTTCTGATATTATGATTAAAAATAAATTGGTGATATTAGCTATATTTGGAAACCCGCGAACATTACGGTGAATAACTTGATCTCATTTCAGAGCTGTATCGATTTTTCTTGTTCCCATTTTCTCGAGTACGAAGTTATTCCCTCGTCCACATTAACGTGGTTTAAAAATCTGATACATACCCGTCTTATGTTTCGTTACATGTCACTTATATAATTTATTTTCGCGCGAAAATAGCTCTTAGAATATTACATTATCTTTACGCTGGTTTGGTTTTTAAAAACTGTCCAGTATCCACGTTAACGTTTATCTGATTCATTCGTGTAAACTGACGTCTGTATGATGGATTATGACGTATCCTGTCACTGTTAGAAGTGTAATAGTAATATATTCGTGTACAACCGGTACGCAGAAGAACGAAGAACAATTCGTAATTAGTTCGTGCACGGATAAATGAAAATCGAGTAAAGGGAGAGCTTTGACATTACACGAAAGATAACGTGTACAGCATTTAAATTAATAATAATGTAATAGAACGGCTCGTCATACGGGTCACGTTGTATTTCCCATCGAATAACCGGTGGGCTAATAAACAACAGGGGTAAGATATTCCGTATCTGGCAGTCTAGTGTTATGAATAATCCGCAAGATATAGTTCAGTGTTTCTGATTAATGAAAACAGGCCACGGTAAACAACATCAATCAGTATATTGCCAATAGCGTATTCGCTGTCAATAATATGACGTGGTGGTATCTGTCGTACCACAGAGCTAACCAGAGTGGGATGATAACAGATAAGCAGGATCCACCTCTGCATAGGTGACCCGGTATCTTGTCAAATCCTTTTATTGCACTGTATACAGCGAGTCCTATTGTGGCCGGTTTCCAACTTAATGTACGCGACGAAAACGCGTTGCTTCAATGGAGATTACTAATACTGATACGTTCGATGGACGTCATTGGCAAGTATATCATAAAACACCTCGTTGCAGTTGTCACGGTCCCGATATATCCGCGATTGCTTCAAGCTTAAAGTACCGACGATCGTATACAATTTACGCGACACGCGGCAAACGCGTCATACGAATACGGACCATCTGTTTAGGATTGTATTTTATATCATTTTTATGGTTGCACGTGTATGCAGGTTGCTATTTCGTTTACTTCGTTTTAATCCATTTTTAAATAGCGTTTTATAAGAAGACTCTTGGTTCTTTTCTTCATTTGGATTACATTTGATATCACTCAAGTGCGTTCCACGAGTAACGAAATTGAGTCTCATCTGACGCGGTTGAACGAAGCAAAAGTTCATGTCGCAGCTACCTAAAATACAAAATTTGTTACAAAATGTGTTTGTTACAACATGTGTAAATAGTATTTAATATTTGAAGAAACTCTAATCTGGCCCGTAACAGCAATAAGCTTATGAGGCCATCGATCATCGTATACTATCTATCACCATTTTATTTTCGACTTGAGCAGCTTTCATTTTTATCCTAGATGTTTTAAGGAAAGGTCAAGGTGCGTCACAAAGTTATTACCTGTTACGACCGAGGCTTAAGACTTGGTTCGGGGGCGATCATTTTTAACCACTTTTCTAACAATACTATGCAATCAATTAGTTTTGACGCCCGCTTCCCTCACCAAAATTCGTAACATTGCAATCAACGAATCCGTTTATCTTGGCCGAATAAGCCACTCCATCGGATGGTTTATATTTGATGGGAATTAGACAAAACAGCAGAATACTAATCAGACATTCCACCCTGACTCTTCGAGTTTATACATTCTTTAAACATTCACAACAGTATAGTTCACAACTATTCATAGATTCCAATCACACATATTAAAATTAACAAACAACGATTACCTGTGCATATTATTATACTATAGTCTTCGCGTATTGCGTCGAACGACAAACGATCGTCAGCTGTTCAACGACGTTCTGCTGTTTGAAGAACGGAGAAGAACAGCAGTTGCAATTTAGTTAGATTCGCGAGAAGTCGCAGTTCTTTAGTTTTCATTGTTATACCCTATGTACCTTCTAAAATGTATATCTTCTTCTTTATCTTTATTATTTTGCGTTCCTTATGTTACGCCTTACTACAATACCAACCCCGAAATATTGAAGCGTAACTGAAAAACAGCTTGAAGCGCAAAATAAATTAAAAATTTATTTCTCTAAAAATTGAACGAAAGAATCGATGGCACTTAGCATCTGTGAGACGGCCTCGATACCTTGAACCGTCCAGCTATCCGCGCAATCGAGCGATTCCTCGAGACGAGCGAAGGACGATCCGTCACGGTGCACCCTCGCAGGTATATGAAACCGATTGGGGCGCGCGACAATACGCGACATTCTCGATCGCGATGGAGAATCGATACCTGGACATCGTCTAACCGCCTCATGCATCGCCGCCGAGTTCAATCAAGCCGTGCGACTCGAAAGCCGAGCAACCGGGTCAATAATTTGCCGATGTATGCCGCTCTCTCTCTCTTCGCCCCCATCCCTACGATACTCGATGAACTGTCGGTGCATTCAGCGCGCCGATGATATACGCGTTGCTCCGTGGACGTCCGCCTCTGCGAGTACTACGTCGGTTCCGCTAGAAGAAACGGAAAAATGATCCGGTAATTAGTCCAGCGGATGGAAGAAATTCGCGGTGCGAAGAAACTTGCCGAAAAACTTTCGTTTCGCCTGACGGAACGGAACTCGGGGAACCATTGCCGCGTGACAAATTGTTGACACGTTCGTGTGGAAGGAGACCATTTTTAAGTTGAGACGCAAGTATGATGGGCTGGTTGGTTGTGCAGCGTTCTTTAGGGAAATCGATGTTAGTGAATAGATATTGCTTTATTACACTGTATGCTTTCTTCCCCTCTAACGAGCTAAGATTACGCTTTGCTAGTGTCACGTGGATCTAATCAACACCTTTGAGGCACATACGATAGTTTAACGATGTTCGCGAATTGATTTTGATGTGTAAAATTTGGATATCGAGGGAAATATTTCATATAGGTCAATCTAAGGTTTTCTCTTTTTCCTTTTAGGTTGGAATAAATCTACTCGATGCTCTACTATATGAAATATTTCCCTCGATATCCAAATTTCACATATCAAAATCAATAGACGAACATCGTTAAACTGTGTTTTTTATAATTTAAAAGAATTCAATTAATTCTTCTAATTTAAAACTAACGGTGTAAGATACAATGAATTTCACGTGTTCTAATAGGAACTCGAGATGCGTAAAAACTTTGAATGGATCTAAACATGGATCTAAAACCCGAAGGTAAATTCGATATAACACCCTTAGTCTACGTAAATTGAAAAAATGTTGGTAACAAAATATGTATGCTCGAAACTGTTCGCATTACGACTCGCCACTCGTCGAAACCTTTGTGTTGCAAAGCTATCGCTTTTTCTTGATACAATTTCCACTTTTAGATTCCATGTCTCGAATTAAACGCGCGGCATCGGTATTCTGTTTCGCGCGGCAGAACCTCAAAGGACAGACAGTACGGTAACGTGCGAGCTCGAAACAGAAAATTGCCACGGTTCGATCCATGAGCACGGGAATCCGTGTACTCTATCCTTCTAAATGCTAGCGGCGTTTCCGGTGTATCGCAATGGGAGGCGGCTTTCAGAAAGATCTCGACTGCGCTCTTTAAGACAACACGTACCCCTCCAACCCCTTGGAAAGGAGAGGAAATTCGAAATGCATTAAACTCGGGAACGAACCACAGCGCAACTGGAACGACCTAAGCTCGTTTCAAAGGTGACCACGCTGGAAAAAGAAATAAAAAGCAGGTATTTCGGAGTTAAATCGAGTCGTCTTAAGCACCCTTCTTCCGGTTACGTGTAACAGCTGCCGGCACTAGGTGTGCGCACCGTGATGGGGCACGTCTATGTAAATTGTTTTCTGATCGATCGCACGAATTCAATCCGTTTTCTTGTGCTCCGAGTGTCCCAGGTTGGGTGAATTTCGCCAGCCTTTGTTCTGTCCGCTGCCGCTTGGGTCAAGTTAGCCGGGGAATTTCTAAACATTGAGTCTTTGAATCGGCTGGAATTTCGGGGTGAGCAGTGGTTCGCGAATTCTGTGAATCGCCATTGCCCGTCAGGTTAATTCAAAAGCATTACTGCGATACGCGTTTACAAAAGTCTCTAATTTCTCTCCGAAGGTAATTTTTGCATTTAAATACTGTTTTATTGACTCGTTTTGAAAGAACGTTTGAATTTTGATTACACTAGTGATCAAACAGCGCGAGATCGAGCGATATTTCCAGCGTTTTATTCCACTTTTGTATTCCTGTTCAATTGAACGAACAAATGAATAGCGGCGTGTTACTGCTTGTCCGACATATTTCATTTGCAGTAGTAACAGTCAACGATATCTCCCACGGTACCATAGAACGATACGCTGGTTGTCGCGATAACATGTATCGCGGTGAACATTTTTTCATCTAATAGTCTCGTGTTGTTCACCTTCGTTAATGAGTAAAACGAATCGTGTGAAACAATGGAAACAGAATTAATAATGAGGTTCGTTAAATTTGAGATGGCTGTCAGGATTATTTACAGAATATAATAATGCAAGCTATTATTTAATAATTACAAGCCGACGATATGCCATTAATATTACGTGAAATGAAATATTTTAGCTGTTGCGAACCCTTTGGCGAGCTAATCGAATCATTTGCAATATTTGATAAACCTGGTTACCACGATCTGACATCGGTACACCTCCAAAGGAAAGGGGTTGCATTTTTCTTCTCTCACCTCGAACATAGAATAACGTTTTATGACGCGCTTACGCCATTTATGACGCGTTTTCTGAATGCAACTTCTATATTCGTATTACACGTGGGGCTGACTCTGGACAGCGGAGGGACGACGGGTTTGGGCGAGAAAGATCGGGCGGAGAAAAAAAAGACAAGCGGGCTCGAGCGTGGCATGAGAGGAATGTTTCAAATTTGGTTGAAATTCGGCAGGCGTGGAAGAAGAAGTTTAGTTGTTTTAATCTGTTTATTATTAAAATTGTGGCGATCTTCGCCACTAGGGGGACAGCACACTCGTCAGTTTCCCGCGAGCACTCCGTGTCCTACTCCGTTTCTATATAATAGAAATTCGGACCTATCCCTACCATCCCAGCGTCTAAGGCTGATGAGTCCACTAGCAGGCCCAGGACGAAACGTTCTTCCCCCTCTTTTTCCTTCCTACCCTCTCTCACGTTCTCCTTTACAGCGACAATAATTGAAGCCAGGCGTTCAGCCCCACCAATACGGTGACGCTTCAAAATACTTATTACTGCATACATATAATTCGAGAATTATATCCATGCATAATGACGATATTACGTTTCATAATCAATGTCGATAATTATCAAAAGCTTAACGAATCTTACAATTTGTCTGGTCCACAAAATGTAAACGTTCATTACAAAATTTCTATAATCAACGGCGTAATTTCCAATTTGTCCGTTCTCCCTCTCTTCTTGTTTAAAATAATGGTGAAAAATAAAATAATCGCGATGTCCAAGTACATTCGAGAGTAAACCCGCCGATACACAGCAAAATACTGAAAGTAAAGAGTGCATTGCGTGTTTTGTATCGATTCAATAGCAATTTCGAGTGTATCATTGAGAACGCAGCCAGATACGCATCGTTTTTACCTTTTGAACTTCTTGCGTTATCCATCCGCGATCGACCCGTTGAATCACCCTCGATTCATAATCGATACAAAGATATCGAGCACGTCATTAATTCCGAATAGAGGATTTCATCAGCGGGCCACATCCGCATCATTTTCATTTCCACGAGAATTATACCGGGATGGAAAGTAAAATCAGAGTGTTAGTGCGTGGCGTTTCCTTGTATAAATCGATATCGTGGAATATAACTTGTCTCGAACAAATGTCGCTCATTTATTGCAACAACGACAGTATTCAAATACGATATCACGAATCTCCGAAAAAGATATTTTAATTTTACTCGACGAATTTGAACGTGGTCGAAGATCAATAAAAGCTGTTCGAACTGGATGCTCTTACGAATCGATTTGATTACAAAAATGATGTTCGTTTCATTAGATCGTTGTAAAATTCGTTTATGCTTGATCGCATCATTTGATATTTTCAAACATTGTGCAAGCGACATTGAATTAAAGTATGATGTCCTTTAATCCGATCTGGGTTGAATAGAACGCAAAGATATCGGACTTTGATTAAGATCGATCGCCATAGCGGGGGCAAAATCTATTCAACCAATGGCAACCTATTCGTTGAAAACAATTACTGCCTCCATCGAACGATAATCAAGTATTCAGATGTCGGTGAAATTTCCACGTTTATGGAGTGTATTCAAATTAACGCCGATGGCACAATGAAACGACTGCTGCCGGGGTATCGTGTCCAATTTTATTGAATGCCTCGCGAAAAGTGATGCTGAATACGCAACATAGATCACAGAGCGTGATGAATGTTAACAGAAAGTGGACTTTACAGGCGCGTCGTTTTTGACGAGCTCGAAATAACAGTCCTTGACCGCTTCCATCTCGCGATGGGGAAAGGCTCGAATAATAAAGACTTGTTTTATTAATTGAAATTTCATTTCGAAATACACGTAGCGATAGTGTCGCTTAAACGCCACTTTTATTTATTTACTTTTTTCGTTCTCAACGATGGACAAGTTTTTAACTCTACCGCGTATCGCGCGTGGTAATTTTATTCCACGATTATACGAATAAAAATTTTGTTTCCTTTTCGGACAAAAGTAATTGATAAAAAATATAAAACACAAACGCTTACGCTTCTCTGTATTCTCGAACGAGGAACCTTGGTCATATCGTTCCTACTTAAAAATTTATAATTGTACACTTGAAAATCTTCAGTACGAATTTTACTTGGTACTCGAAACGAGTTCCGCGGGCATTTCAAGCTTCTCCTGCGCGCCTCGTCCAACGCTACGAATGTTTTCGAATCATGTATTCCATCTTTTTTTTTTTTTTTTTAGCGCTACTCGAATGCAACTGGTATGGTCAGTGTTCGTGAAAAGAATACGCGGTCAAATGTCTATGGAAGCGTTCAGGGAAACGGCAGCAGAAAGAAGTCAGTCGGTCGAAAAGTCGGGAAAGGGACGTACAAGTTCTGACTAGCTTTTTTTCAGCTGAAAAAGTGGAGAGGATCTGGACGAGTCGGAGAGTACGTGAAGCTATCAGCCACGACAACTGCAGCTGGCTCGTCCTACGTACGCTTCGATACTCTTTTCTGATACATACTCCACGACTGAGAGGCGCGTATCGAGAATCGAGTATTTTTTGATAACGTACGATAGAAGTTGCACCGATATTTTTTAATTGCACACCGCCTGTCGTACTGTAATGTTGAAAAGTTGAAAGATTTTCATCATCAGCTTACGGTCAATCTACATTCGTGGTATTACATGCCCGCCTGTGCTTAAAATATTAGTAGTACACGATACACAGGTAACTGAAAATTTTCTTGTGCCAATTGGAACCCTTTCAAAAGAAGGTCAGGAGGCAAGAAATAAAGATTGTCGGAGATTTCGTGATCTATACACCCAGCAATGTAGTCGGAGTTATATGAATGGAGCTATAATTGAGTATAATTAGCATCTTATCATGTTGTTAATTACACCAGATCCATTTATAACTGAATATCGATCAGTGCCAAGTAAAGTCTCCGCTAGATTAACTTCGCAGGTGTCAGAGCTGCTGAATGTCCTGCGAGATACTGTCTCGTCAAATGAAGAAAATCAAAGCGCTAATGATTACAATGTTGTGGACTCTACAGACGAATGGGATGACGATTAAATAAAGGATTTTTCATTTTTTTTTTAAATTTCGAAATATTAGTGAACAAAAACAAAAGGTTGCTTCTGTTAAATAATTGCTCATTGTGCACCCACAGTTAACTGCTCCAAACTGGAGCTAGTATTTAATGAAATACTGAATATCGAGAAATCGAAACTTCGCTTGTCCCACGAGGTTTTCGTTGCCCTCGATTATTTTACGTCTCCCCATCCCCTCCTAATTCCATTCCCTTAGTCCGTACAACGCAGACGATTCCAGATTTGGATTCAGCGATTCGTCGCGCAGAGTTATAACATTGTCTTATTTGGACATCGATCCACGCTGTTCCTTCGCAGGTTGTGATGATTGCGTTGTCCTAACTCTAACGCGCACACCACATTTTTACTATTTGGAACGGTCAAGTCGCCTGTCCAACTTTCGACACTGTCTGCCTCCGCTCCCGCTAATTATTTAAATCGAATTTCTGCGCACTCTGCGCTCGACACAAGCGCGAAACTATCTACACTTCGAGCTCGACAATAAAGCTCTCCGATCGTTATCAATAATCGAGCGGGCGACCGTACCGACGCATTTATTCAGGTGTCGAAACCGACCGTCAGTTTTCGCCTCTCAGCGACGCTTTATCAGTTTTATATCTGGACCATTTGCGCGGGACTCCTTCGCAACGAGAGTCGCGTGTCTATATTTTTCGTTCGACAACAAAAAAACAGCCGCGAATCATTTTTTTCGAGGTGGATTTAACTGGAAAAAAGGGATAGGCGAGGAAGGGGAAGAGGTATCGACAAGCGGATCGCTCGGCCGTGGACGCGGGACCGAAAACTGCTCGCATGTTTTATCTTGAACCCGTTCCGTTATTATCAGCGCCAGTTTTTCAAGTCGACGCTGTTTGACGCCGCCATATCGCCGCGGAAAAATGTCCAACGGACGTATCTTCACGGCGGTATTTCAAGTGCACCGTCCGCATTTACAATTTACCTGAAAATAAATGACGGTCAACGATGTAGTTGATCTCGTATCGAACTTAATTTAGTGAAATCCGACGATACTGTTTTCATCGAATTTTATCTATCGAAATACATTATTTTAATGCAAATTAAAATTAGAATGCATCGAATCTAATTTGATTCTAGAATTCAGACTCTATTTTAACCACGAATCGTGGTTGGAAGTTATGGTCAACGATCAATGGTTTTTAGCGATGCATCAAGTTGTAGGAAGTAACGGAGTAAGAACTCGCTTGCGTTAAATCTCTGCAAGCAGATCCTCTGCTGAAAATGGTAGAACTCTCGCGCAATTTGCAAATGCAAATTAGTGCTGAAATTCACCGGTACGATGCTATACCATGTACGTATATCATCTGAGAAGGAACTCCAAAGCGTGTAATACTTCCATATAGAGGAACGAAGAAGAATAAGCAGTATAATTAAAAAAAAATAGTGGAAAAATAGAAGTACGCAAAGTTCATTTAGCGATGCATCTACTCTCGCAATAGTAAAATAAAAGGATCAGCAAGTGTAACGATGAAATAATGATTTCCTTTAATTTCAAAGATATTCAATTAAAACTGTGAACGCGGATACGTAACACGTACTGTGGATCAGAAAGAAAAGGATCAAAGTATTTATGCATCGTAAAATCCCAGAATTTCGTCATCACTGCTGCTAAAATCATAAACGCAGTTATTTTCACTTTGGTTGTCACTGTTACAGGATACGCATGCTGATTTCAGGGCACATTTTCGAGTAAAAAAAGCGCGTCTTATGAGCCAGGAAATACGGTATATTATTTTTGTAAATCATACACGAAGATAAATCAACCACAGTTACTCCGGAGAGAGGTCTTCGCGCTCTCGATTTCCATCTCGGATCGCAGACAAGCAAAGCTCGACAACGATTTCCAATTAAAAACCAATTGCTCGATGTCACGCGGCATGGTAATTACGCGAATTAATAATTAGAAGAGCTGTTCCCAGCATCGCAACGCCGTACGTTTCGAATATTTCGACGGGTGTGCGTGCACGTCGAGTTCGCCTGAATAAACCGTGAAGTGTCAAAAACCAACAACGGGGCTAATTGAGTTGTCTGCGCGTAACGAGGAACTTAGCTCGGGTGCCAGAAGTTCTTGTTCTGCCTGCGTGCACGCGCGATACTTTCGTCCTCGCGTTGCAACGGTATCGTGAGCACAGAAGGGTGCCTCGACGAGGGCGCTCACCATATCGCGGTGGAAATCTCGATTTCCTTCGTTCGAATGGAAGTTTATTAGAGTCGTCGTCCTCAAGATTTCAGGCTGCTTCTCAGGTGTGAAAAAAGTTCCAATATTCACAATAATCCAACAATGAAATTTATCAAGTCGATATATGCAAAAAAATAATAATCGTAATAACATTGGAGCGTCCATCCGTTCTATAGAAGATGGAGGAAATTACAATTAAAACCTTGCAAAATTGTCCTTTGAAAATCAATCGTAAACGCGTAAGAGCGTTAAAAAAGGACCGCGATACCTCGACTTCCGCTTATTACAGCTGGTATGCAAGCTTCCAACCTCGGTATTGAGTTTGCCATAGTTAAGTTTGTCTTTACGTCTGCCATTCGTGAGATCGTTTCTGGAAAGTGGTTGGAATTCTTGTAACGTCACCGGAATAATCTGTTCCACATTCGAGAGTGTCCGTAGATAGAAACCTCGCAGTCCAGCGAAATGTTCCGGAGACGAGCAGGCGCAGCGACCACGAGTTTGCTGTTCAACAGGGGGTTTTGCAGCGTATACTTGTTTAACTATTTACTCGAGCTACCTAATAGGTACCATTAACTGCGATATGTATTTTTCACGAGCATGTCTTTCATTTTCGAAAAGAAGAAATATGACGAAGAAGCAACATTGAAACCAAATGAAAAAGTTACGATACGATTCAGTTTCAGAAAACAGTGTAAATGGAAAATTGCATCGACAAAGGCGTGTAGTTAATACACATTTATTCACAATTTATTCACACAAGACTAATCTTTGCGCTAGCAAAGCAGTCGAGGCATCGACACAGCAAAGATCGATAAAACTCGCGAGTGCTCGGCTATATGTACAATGTCCTCGACGGTGGAGTACCGTACAGAGACGAGAAGCTGGCTGGCTAATGGCAAAGGGGCAACAAAGGCATTTGCGACACTCGAAGACGTTACGGCATTCTTTGAAGTTGGAAAGATCGACGACGTTATACAATCCGATACGTGGGTGTTTCGAGCAAAGGGAGCATGCAGCACGCGAACTCTAACCTTTGCAATTGTGTTAGGGATTGACAGCTCGTAGAGACCACAACTAATCAGAGTCGCATCCACGTCGCTGTATACTCGATCTCTCATCTCTGCGTGATACGAGCACGTGATTCGTGCTCCACGAACGATAGCTGGTATCCCATCTCGGCAAATTTCACAGAATCTCTGTGCGAGATGTTGAAGCAATCGCGGCGACGATCTGCTCTAGCCTCTCGTTATAGCATCGATGCTATAATCGACTCCGATTTACGCAAGATATTGATTCCGTGTGCTTCTTCTTTTCGCGCAATAGAATACTTGAAAATGGAATCACTCGAATTATTTATATGTTTCCGGAACAATTTTTTTGTAAGACAATGCTGCGTTATGCGACAATGTCGAAAATTCTCTACAGCGTACATTATTTACAGCTAAATCTATTCTAAACTTATTTTAGACTTTTTAAATAACATGCATATACGTTTTTATTTTTCCGAAGAAGTTTTCCAGAGAAATTTTGCGAAATACTGCTTTATTCGTTGAAAACAAAAAGTGTTCCTTGCAACTTGAAATTTTGAAGTTTCAGTGAAAATGTTACGTCTGAATGTTTGCTAAAATAAAAATAAAAATAAAAAGAAAATACAGAATTCTCTTGTAAATTTTCAGATATTTTCTTCTCTCTTTACATTTGTCATACTTTAACGGTACAGAGAAAAGAAGCAGTTCGCTAAGTAAAAGTTTGACGGGCGTCAACCATCGCACATTAAACCGTTCTATCAACTTGTACACATTGCTGGCTTCGTTCGGTTAGATGTTGCAACAGGGGGCGCGCAATGATGCTCTATTCTCTGTTGCTCTCTATAAAGTTATGAAAGAACTCTGCAGCTGAGCGGAATCGGGTCAACCAGACATTAAAAAATTGTTCTGACACAGTAACGAATCTTGAAAAAAGGAATCGATACGGCAGCCGGTGGTGGAATCGTGAGATTTTCGAGTGTTTTTCGGCGGATTATGGGGGCTTTTGTCTTCTTTCGAGTTATGTGGAGCGTGTGACGTACGAGAGTGTACGAAGAGTAATTCGGCTGTTGCAATACTGTAATTGGAGTGGCCTTCAAGGGAACGTTGCGAGTTGTTGTCTGTTAATGATGATGCAATAAAAAAGAAAAAAAGAAAAAAAGAAGCCTTCTGACCCGAGAGTAATCCACGATTCTAAATTTGCTCATTACAATACACATTGATATCCAAGACCAACTTCAACTTTTCTTGATTCTGTATTAATGTCTGCATAACTACAACAAAAATATTCTTTGTCGTTTGTACTTATTAAAATTTAATGATAAAGCAGATAAACCATGCTTGAATTTTAACAACTTTACACAGTGCGATACAAGTTGAGTATCCCCAGTAGTGTTACACATACGCGAGGAGAAGAAAGAAATCCTATCGAAGAATTTTATTTTATTACATCCACTCGAACGTATCAGTTTATTATGTTTCTGGAAGCTGCGAAAATCGGGCGATAAAATAATAATAAAACTCCGCCGTGAAATTTAGAACCCTGACGTCGAGTAGTAACCGTAAACCGAAGGACCATAGACCAAATGCGCTCATTGTGACCAACTTTCAATTCGCAGGACACTGTCAATAGAGCAATTTATAGAACATTGTCAATAGGAAACCCCGACACATTTGGCACACCGTTACTGTCTACTCGTCTCTATCGTACGACTGCTTCTCTTTACTCTGTGTGTATGTTTCGATCTTGAAGTTTCCACTGTTACATCAAACATTAAATGGCTTGGGAACAGATACTTCTTTTTTCTATCGAAAATAGTGAAAAATTTCACACTTGATACAGGTTGACTCTCGACTCTAAATATAAAATATTTGTTTTTTTCATATTTTCTAAAACAACAAAATTATTTTAAAGTTTCTAGTCGCCCTCCTATACCCAATTGCGCAAGTTTAACAGCAATTATGCGTCCCCTATAGATAATTCATGGAATCTTCGCGCCCCTAAAGAGAGAATAGTTAAACACAAACCTCTGGTGTAATCAGAAAATTAGCAAGAATCGGTAGAACGAGATTTCAACTCGATAATTGCACCGCTTTTCGCGCATCTACGTATTGGACCGACAAATAGCAAGAAACGAAATAAATGAAGTAATTACGGTAAAGTGGATTCACTTTGCTCCTTGGAGAGTTGCTTCGTCAACAATGGAACAATGGACGCTTTTCCACGCGGGGGATTTAAACAATCTAATAACTGCTACGTGGAATTGTGATTGAATACCGTTGGACCGGCGCAATTATTTAAATTGGAAAATGTGAGAACCTCGGTACACTGCTGGCTATCTTAACTGAAATTGCTGCAGGGAGTGTTCCGGGGCATAGGAGAAATACTGTAACGGTGAATTAAACGGATTAAAGACACCGAGAAAAAATTTTAAAAATTTGCCATTTGCAATCATTGCTTCTTACGTTTAACTGCAAACGGCTATATTTTTTTCTCACGGTCGTTCCGAAAGTACAATTCTCGCAATAAACGAACGAATTTGCCAATTTCCGGTCGAATCGCAAAGATAAAATTGAAAACGTTCGTGTTTGAAATTTTCCTTTAAGAGGAAGACGGAATAAAGAAATGCGAGCAACCGGTTTCGTTCAATTGAAAGGACGTATCGCGATTCACGCAGCGATCGGAGGGTCGGTGTATCGAGTTTCGCGAGAAATTTCGATAAAAATCCGGAATTACCGTGAAATTGGGTAGAACAACCGTCGATTGCGCTTGGCGTGGACGCATGCATGGGAGACGCGCAATTACGCGGTGGCCGCTGTTAACGAAGCCTGGGCGGTTTTGCGAGTTCCACCGGAATACTTAGGCAGCCGGAACGCGGGACATACAGATATTCTCCGTCTAATTGAATCGTTTCTCGCGCGTATCGCGATCGTCCCTAGAGGGTGAAAATTTTCCGGTCGCCGCGGTACGTTCGTAACGCCCGCGTAACCACTGCAACAAGTTCATAAAGACGCCGCTTAACGTGCACGCAGAGCCACAGACTGCTGCGTTAAATGGCTGAATCGAGGTGTCGTGATTCCGGGGTAGCTGGAGGATCGTTTAACGCTCGCTAACTCGTCGATTAGGATTTTTACATTGGAATTAAGTCGGATGCTTTCGCTCGTGTCATTTTGTCACCGTTGATATATCGTTTAATGTACGTTGCGCACAAAATGGATTTACTGGAATTATGAGGCTAGAAAATAAAAGAATAATTAAAGTTAAGGAGATTATTCGCTCTGGCAATTTTAGATTTAGAGATGATGCAAAATTATTAAGGACCCCTTTATTTTTTATATTGCAAATTTATAATAGACGCGATTCATAATAGATGTTGGTATGTTTTTTCGCGAAGAGAAGAAAAATGAAATGATACACTGTAAATTACATTCCTCTCGGAGATTCCAGTAATGTAACCGTCACTTTCGCGGAAGGTATTACGTACCTCCATCTTCTAACCCAGTTCTCACATTAAGGATAGTGGTTTCCCTTCCTCCGTGTTCCGCTTATATCAGCTTATGGATCTTATAAGGGAACTGTGAGGGAAAGAATAATAGGAGATCCTTTGTGTTTCGTATATCAGAGGAATACACACACGCACACATGTTCTGTAGGATATCAAGCACATGTTGGCAGAAGATAAACATTGATTTATGCCTCGCATTGGACGATGTTTAACCGAATCTTGGGTTACTTGATTAAAGACGCTCGATCATTTCTGCCATGGCTTGAATCAGTGTGTACCTTGTTAACGAAGTCTTACGGAGAATATTTTACCTGGTTTATCTCGAAAAATATACCTATATATTCTTTTCGTTAGATTAATTTCTCTTACTTCAATTTCATTACCGCGGTTATACCAACGAATCGATATTCGCTCGAAAACGTGCGAAAAATTAATTTTTTGTCTTAGATTTCTCAAATTGGATACCTTCCGAGTGGTCATTCTGTGTAACGATTATATTATTTCGCGTGCAAATATTCAGAAAAATAATTACCTCTCGCAAATTTTGTTTTTCTCAGCGTATTTTACCTTCCTTGGTATTTGCCGTTAGAAAAGAAAGACACCGAGAATGGCTCCGCAAATATGACTGCGAAACGAGCCACAAAAATGAGTATAATGTAGCGTTGTTGTTTCAAAGCCAGATTGCTCGCTTCAAGCTCGCTCGCTCCCTCAAAATTGAGTTACACGCGCGATACATTTTTTTCCTCCTACCTTCGCAAATACTCATTATAAAACTCTTGTCTGTGTAAACATTTTTACCCAAGAGCTCCGTCCTATTTTCCGTTTGCAACAAACAGATTGAAGTACAATGCACAGCGCGATGATTCACAAAATAATATTATTTATTAAACAATTGCGTTCTTCGAATCGAGCAGTTGCGTTATCAACAAATCCCCAATTTTCTACTTGCCATTTTGCGAAACCTTCAACCACCACCAGCCGCGCAAGAATTTCTAGTCTTCTTAATTCCAAGATTACTACTCTAGCCGCGGCAATCTCTCCAAGTTTCTTCCACGGAGTTCCAAATGGTCCATAATAACGGATCCCATCGACGAGGTTTCATTAAAACATTCCAAAGAGAGAGGAACACTCTGGAAAGCGACCACTTTCGCCTCCATATTTCACGATGTCTTTGTTCACGAGTCTAGCCGAGACCTTAAATTCACAATAAGATCCGAAGCGAGGCGGACCGCAAGCGGGCGGAATTGGTCAGCTTTCAACGTTTAGCGGAATCTGTTTGATTTCTAAAGCGCGGGCGGTCCTTTGTCGATGTGCATCGACTAAATGAGACAAAGCTTCATCGCGTTGAGATACGTGAATTTCTGTTTAAAATGTCACCGCACTTACCGCGATCAAAGCAGAGGCTCCACGGATTTACGAACACGATTCGTCGCTTACACAGGCTTTCCTACGTATATGTACGGAAACCACGAAAAAGCAGCATAATTCATTTCTGGACAATTTAGTTTTAATAATGATTTTATTCAAATTACCTTGTCTTTTAATTTCCAAATTGGACAGCTCTATTTTATGTCTGTTTACTTGTGCACGGTGTGCGCTTAGACTTCGAATAGTCGATGTTTCAACATTGTTCTCCATCGGCATTGCCTCTATTGTTTTCGCAACAATTTGTCGCTTCCCGAAAGCCTGCGAGCGTCCATTCCTGTCTCCAGTTTGTCGCATTGGGTCTCGTCGATAACTTTCAACGGCCAGCGACCACCCCTTCGGTCCACGACACCTTTAACCTAATCGACGTGAAGAAAAGTGTGCGCGATGTTTTTCCTCTCCTTGTGTTTCGCCGAACACACCTAATCGACTACAGCCTTCCCTTCTCCCAAATCGGAAACGTGAATTACGTTGTCTTCTAGATTCCTCGGACGAAAACGCCACGAATTCACGATGGAAACGACGAGGTACCCAGAGACAGTTAATTTCGTCGAGGCGTATCGCATTCGCGTCGCGACGTCGTTGCTGCCTGAAGCAAAGCTGGCGAGAGATTTCATTTCACGGATCAAAAATTCAAACAATTCGGTGGTAGCCGAAGCTGGGGCGAATCTCGCGCAGTGCTGCGGCATCGTGTTTTCACGGGCCGCCTAAGTCCCTCGCGTTTCACCATTTTCCTTCGCGGTTACGGACGTCTGCCAGGAAATCGTGCGACTCGGTTTAAGAAGTCAACGTTGGGTGCATCGAGGATAAATATCGTGCTATGGGACGCGACGGTCCTCTTTCTTTCAAATGGAATAACTAGGTGTTGCTTGGAATGTAACCGTTTCCGCGCGTTACTGCACAGCAGTTTCTTATGATTTTCGAAATTACTGAACGCGAGACATCGAGAGATTTATGATTTCAAAGTTATAGATTGTAAATTCATTATTTTCTACTATATCTAATATTAAGCGCAGACGTACTTAACTATTAATTCTTGCACATTTCAATTTCTCGTAAATGCGTAACCTGCAGAAATTTAATCGCAACATCGCTAATGAAATGAAATCCAAACAGAAATACGTTTCCGCCTGTAAGCATTACAAATGGTTTTGATATTATTTCGCGCCGTAGCGAAATGCGGGCAAACATTCCGGTTACGTGACAAAACTCATTACCCTAAACAGATCCGAATAGACACGCGAAGTATCCCTGTAATCAAAATTTCTGCGTTCGGAATCGTTCAATTTCCTTTACGATCTTGAACAGCAGCTGAAATTGCTCGCCGTAAACACCGAACCGCGTCAAACGGCGAGCATCAGGCCGCGAGCACGATTTACAACTCGCTGTTATCGGAGACGACGTCCCAATGGTAGCGCGTATCCGCAAACGACGGTACCAGCGAGGGGACGTAACGCTCCGTCGAAAACTCATAAAATTACAATATAAATTACGGGACAATAGGCCGGCAGATACCATGAGGAGACCATTGTACGGCCACCGGCCAGGTAACAATGGTACGCCGGGACAATAATATGCCGGAGAGGGATGTAATTATCTTTGGCGCACGAGATACTCAGCATTGTCTCCCGAACGTCTATCCGGCTACTATTCGAGGCGTCGGAGATCCGGCGATTAAAGATTCGAGACTGCCTCGAAGTTTCCTAATGGAAACCGCCGACCGTCTCTATCTAATCGAATCGAACGGTCGTGATATTAATTGTAATAGCGTATTAAAAAATAAGAAATATTTCGATGTCGGTACATCGAGCCTTAGTAGGAGTTTGTTCTAACAAATTGTTGTTTCAGGCTTTTGTATTTGTTCTTAGGTGGGGTATCGGTGTCTAGTTTTTATGTAACGAGTAATTTTTTCGGCTGACTTTTTCATATCTATCGTGTTTGATCTTTCGTATATATAAATTCGAGTGCGATAAGCATAGAGAAGCTTTTAATCGAGAAAAATGTAACCATTTTAAGGTACCTTTAAAAGCATGAGCCCCGAAAAGAGGATTCAACGTACGATCATGTAGATTCGATCACGGGATTCGTGTATCGAAACGCAACGCGCGTTTTCTAAACGATGTTTGACGTGTATTCGCGAGAATAACCGTTCGTCAGAGCGCGCATCCGTTGAAACAATAGGTTCAAACGACGTCATCGCGACGTGGCATTTTTTATCATTGGAAAAACTCGAAAGCATTCGTGTCTCGTGCTATCGAGTTTCGCGTTTCCGTTGGATGAGAGGAGCTTTGGTTCTGACGTACACCGGCTAGTTATAGAGATTTAAGAGGAAATTGTTTTATCGGCGATGGTGATTACCCTGTTGTCGACGATAACAGAGAACTGTCCGCGCAAGTGAACGACGTTCGTATAATGAACGATTCGGGCTGAACGAATACGATATTATTCGAAGATGCCTCTTAACCGTTTATGGGTGCCTTTGTTCTTTCTGTACTACGCTTGGCTGCGCGATACTCTGCTTAATAGAACTGCCATATCGGAGTAGTTCGAGTATCAAGCGATACAGTGAACGAAACGGATCAAAAGCTGCGAGCATATCTTGCTTAACGATTAATCAAATAACTTTTAGACATTCAAAATGTGGGGAATGAGACAGTTGAGTGCACGAGTGTGTGTGTTGCGATGATTAATTCAGTGTTTATAAACTGCGTTCTGAACGTCCTTATTTAAGTGCCAACAGTAGATCTCATCTGGAATCAGTCAGTCGTGTCTCGACGATTGTGAATCTTATTAGTATTACACAGTTACAAAGTATCTAATGAAGGAATGCCAGATACGTCAGAAACGCACTTCGTGCATAGACGTGCTGATGGAAGTGCTTTAGCTGCACGACGTCCTTACATGAAAAAGTTTCCTAATCGAAGAGTTCCCTCTCGGAAGCAGCTAAGTTAATCACAACGCTAGCGAACAAAAATGTTTATATCTCGCAAACGGTTCACCCTTCGATCTATGTTTACTAAGTCCTTTTTACTGAATGGTTTTTTTTTAACATCCTGCATAAATATATTCGTTTTTGTTAACTCTGATTCCATCTAAAACTGACAACTTTAAATCACTGTAATTTCGCTACATCATCGTTGTAATTATTATTTCATATCCCTGCTTTATGACGTGCTTCTGATAAACGAGAGAAAATGAAAAAAGGGTGAACCGGAACGCGTACACGAAGGCAGGCAAGCGCTAAACGTCACGCAAGCTTGCATCCAAATTTCCTCTTGAATTTAATTTTTTTCAGCATGCTTCGAATGCAGTAATTATGGGAGTTAAAAAAAGTAAAAGGACGCGCGCAGGTATTTAGCCGCGCTGCGAAATTTAGTTTTCCACGGGCCTCTTTCATCCGAACCGTCTCGCTCCGGTTTCAGTTTTGTTAACGGTTAATATCCTATCAGCGATTCAATCTGGAATCCGTGGCTGCCTTCTCGGCGTCATGTACCCGCGAAGCGACACTCCTGCGCAATTATTATGTACTCTCTCATGCATGTGCATCAGTCGAAACTGTCTCGGCGTACCTATTTGCAACGTACGACCTGCATTCACGATTCAATCCGCGCGCCTCTCGCAAGGGGCACGTGAAACGTTCGCAAGTGGACATTCAGGAGGGTCACGTATGCGTGCACGTATGTATGCGATTCGTCCGTCGACGAGTTCCATACAAGGTGTCTTGGTCTGTTTAAAAAGAAACGCGCGACGGAGTAAAAGAAAAATGGAATTATTCTTTGCTCGGTTTTGCAAACAAAAATTCTGGAATTTTCCATAATCTATTAACGTTTCGCTGCGAGTAATTTTAATTTCAAAAGGAATTCGTTAGAAATATTCCACGTTTATGTGGAATTGCGATATTGTAACATAAATTACCTTTATAGATTATTTTATTCGCTTCTGTTTCATCGAGTCCTATTTTCGTTGCGAAATAGAATTAGTTACTCTGTACATAAACCATCGTGTATCAGTAGAACGGTATACAGATAAAATACCTTGAAATAATGTAATAATAGCCAGGCAAAAAACGTGACGTTTTCAAATATGCTGATCACCAAAGGTGATTTAAATAAAAATTTCTGTGTTGAAACACAACCCGCTCGTGAAAAGAGAATATCAAATGCGTTTTACCAGTTTCTCCTCTTAATTAACACCGATGGTGAATCTATCGAACGTGCATATTCCGACATGCGCAATGACCCAATAATGAACGGTGTCATAAATAAAATTGTTTTATTCTCCGAAACGAACAATAAAACGCGGACAAATTTAAAGCTGGCCAGCTTTAACTCCTCGCAAGCTTAACACAAGCAACTACTAATTAAGCCGCTCGTGCATCAACCTACATTTCACAAAGTAATCCTGGCTGCGCGTTACGCTCAACGTGTCCAACCCAAAAGGGAATAACAAATCACTTCGCAATTCCTTCGATTCGATTCGTCGTGAATTTACGACGTCCTCACCCCCCTCGCGTTATCGATACAGCACCGGTAGCTATTTTATTTGCTCACGGAGCGCAACCGCAAACAGAGAGCGGGATCTTTTCACCAATGGGGTTTACACGTTCTCTGTGTTCCAGCCCTCGATTTTCGCTGTGCACAAGAGCCGCGGACGTCGCCTCGAACGTAGGCAAGCGCATACGTTTATCCACAAACCGATGCCTCGCGTTATAAAAACCGTACCGCTCTGCGCAACAGGATTCACGTTCGACTCCATTTACGTAAACACGCGCTTTGTACGGACTTCTGGTTCGCGCGCGTTTGTACATCCATGCTAAAAACTGTCCCTAGCAAACCCACCCTTGCCTGCATTTGCCATTCGATACGGTTTACGCGCACCCTGCGCGCTACTTACTCCACGCCTCTCCTCGTCTGACTAGTCGCGCGCTCGCTCTACTGCGGCAATGGTTCGCGGTTGCGGTCGTTTCTAAAGCGTCGCTGATCTTTCCGTGAAAATTTTATGCTGTAGCTTTTCAACCGTTTGCGGTTTTAACGATTGCTTTTATCGATTATCTTCAGATAATTTATTCGTTCGGTTAAGGAGTCAAAAAAGTTTTCCGAATACACAATTTAATCGAGAAGATACAGCTGCGTGTAGTCGCTTGATACAGATTTCGTGTGAAAAGTTTCACGCTTCAGCCTGTTACTTTCATAGACGCGGTGAGAGATTAATGACTGCGAAGAAACAAGCTCCCTTGTTTCCAAATAAATAAAGCAATACGACCATATAGCAGTCTCAAAATTAAGGATACTATCATTATTCTATTTGAAAAATGTACCGTTTCGCTCGTAAAGAGCTGACTAGCATAAATAATAAAAAAAAAAAAAATGTTCAAAGAACACTTCCCTTCGTGATAACAACTGAGAAAAGATGAAGATCGATCAAAATCCAATTCCAGATTCGTTAGCCATCGAAAATTTGGTCGCGTCGAGACCTTTGAATCGTGCCGTGTACCAGGGATCATGCGCGACGCCTTGGTACATTAACACCTGCATCCGGTGCGCATGCAGAGACAACAAGAGAGAGGGAGCGAGAGAAGAAGTGGGGTAAGGTGGAGTAGGGTGACGGTGAAACGTGTCTGGGTACAAGTGGATCCTCACGAGGGATAACTGCAGGGCGGAGGGTTGCCGAGGAGAGGCCGCGCGCGCCTCGTCAGCGTCTCCAACCTTTCGGTCTTTCATTAACTCAAACAGCCTCGGCCCCTTCGTTCGAAGAGCGGCTAAACGTAACCGTGGACCTGGTCCGGATTGCATTCTGGAAGTTTGCCGGCTACCACCCGTTTCTTTTCGCCCGGCATTCTCCTTTTGTCCGCCTGAAAATTAACGAGCAGACAGGGGATCACGAGCTCGCACGAGCTGCGTGACGCCGATAGAAAAGATGGCGCAACGGTGGTCAGAGCGACGAACTGATTCTTCGCTGGCGATTGCTGCATTTTACGGGGAACAGTCGAATCGGCAATTACGAAGTTTACAAGTGTTTCGGTCGCTGGGAGTGCGACGAGTTCATTTTATCGAACGATAAACTGTTTTTATCGTTATCAGAAAAATAGTTTCGTATATTTATGCAAACGTTCGCGATTGTTGCTGATCGAAGAAAGTGATGGAAATGTTGGTATTATAAAATAATAAAAGTGCACATAAGTAAGACGAAGATCGAAATCGAAATTTTAATTTCAATAAATTTCACAGCCCTGAGCTATCTTATACCTATTATCGGTATCGAATAAACCGCGCTGCAGAAGAGCAGCAAATTATCTCGCGTGAAAGCGTTAGATAAAAAAGGATTGCCGCGACTGGAGGAGAGTAGGAGATGGAAATGAGCGGAGGGAAAGAATTCTGCCCCTGTGTCGGCGTGCTCCACTCACCTAACCCCTTTCACAGCTAACTACGATGCGATTTTGGGGTACTATATACCGAGGAAACTTTTTCCCCGCAAACAAGGATAAGTACTTCCACTCGTCCCATGTGCCAGTGATTGTTCTTTTAGACTTTGGACGGTCGCTGAACTGCAATACGAGATTGGCCCTTGAAGATTACTTTCAGCGAAAACGTTTGCGCGTCCCATAATCTTAGTATTTTTCGTTGATATTCTTCCTCGTAATCACGCTCCATTTACTGACTCGACGAGTGAAATTTTGTCGTATAATAATAACAACTAGTGTAATTAATATGAATTACTCTAAACAATTACGTGCACGGAATTCGAAATTGTGAAATTTAATATAATAGTTGGGCAACGCTCGTACGCGTGCAGGAAATTATTCCCAGAAGATCATTGCACAACGAGACACTTATGACCGAATTTATGACTTTGTTACGCACACATAATCTAATTGAAGTTCGTACGATCGTGTTGTTGCATGAAAATACGCTCATAACGTGCTGAGTCACGTAGTCAATACTTGCACCTGGATTCGGTGTTTGGTGCATCGCAGCTGATAGTTTCGCGTCCTCCTTCGCCGGCCTATATCACCCAGCTAAGCAGAATTTTTTGCTGAGAATTTCGTTGCCCGGGTGTCTTTCTTTCTCGACTCCGGATAGGCCATTTTAAATGATTCTTAAACTTCGATACAAATTGCACGTGTCAACAAACGCGTGTATCACGATGCAACGTTCGTATTAAGAAATATAAATAAAGTGAAACTAGCGGCCATCATTTCTTACCAATATTTTCTAGCTTAAAGTAACGTATAAAATATAAATTTATATGAGACAAATGAGAAACAGGAGAAGAGAAGAAGCTTAGAAATTGAACGACAAAAATAAATAAGTAAATCTCGCGGAATAGTTTACAACCGAATAAACGGTAACAGGGAGAAGAAATTGTTTTCCTCGGTAATCGATAATCCTCTTAGCGTGCATACTTAATTAATACGTTGAGCTGTTGCACGGTCATTGATGATCCCAGGACGCTGAATGAGAAGACCGTCGCGATGAAAAATCGCCGAAGCCAGCTGAATCGCTTAAGAAAGGGAAGTGGCGCGCAGTCAGCGAAATCTTTGGCTGGCTCGTTTTTACATACATAGTATTCCAGCGTCGAGAATTTTGAACCCGTGAACTCGGCCAGGCGCCAATGCTTGTCGGTGCAAATGCTGAAGTTCTAATTAATGCGATAAACAGAACTTTCATTTCGTCGAGCGATATTCGAATAAAAATTCTAGCGAGCTTGCAGTTAAAATGGAAGAATGTTGAGATGAGCTCAAGTCAAAAACTCAACTTGACAATTGCCGATAAATATAAAAAATATAGTAAAATATACTATATATGATGAGTGATGGAATAAATCGGCTCGAATTTCTCGAATCAAATTTGAAAATGTTGGATATTCATTTGAAGGCTTGGAAGAACGTCTGTATGCCACAAGAGTTATATCGAAAGTGAGGACCCTCGTAAGAAAATCTGAGGTCCTCCCGTTTAAACGAAAAATGACGACGCAAAGTTTGCACGCGTTTTTCTTTCAGACCCTTAGGTATAAACAGTTGGGAGCCCGTTCTAACCGATAGGTTTCTTTCGCTGTTAATTTACAGGATTCTATTTCTTAACAGAGGATTCATTTTTGCTTTTACGTTGACTGTTGAAGTAATCCAACAGAAAAAAGGACAGCAACCGTTGATAAGACTGGAACATGGAACAAAGACGCAAATGGAACGATCAATAATGCAAGGTGGTATGATTTTAAAGGAAATCGGAGACATTTACCTGGGAATAGTGTATTTTAAAGATAAGGAAAGGAATACGGACATAAATGCGAAACCTCGACAGTTTCCTGTCGAATGACTCGGCCGTTGCAGCCAGCGTGTTCGATACCCGCGCGGGAGAACGGCTTCAGCGCGAGTAACCAACTGCGAAAATCGAGTCATTGTCGACAAAAGCCCAACAAACGTTGCGCGACTCCATAACCAACCGCAATGTAGTCGAGAAGGCTAGCCGCGCGATCAGTAAGTCCAGCATTTTATCAATTCTCAGTGTCGTCGATTCGAAAAAAACTCGAAAGGTATTCGAAAAATTTAAAAATGTGCGCTGGGACTTTCCTCCAAATTCCATCTGCTTCTCCTTCATGCAAAGCGCCTTTCGACGCGTGCTCTTTCTGTAAGAAGTCCGTAGAACGCTGAGTTCGTGCATTCTTTCTTCATCGATCTAATTATTTGCAACCGTAGAAGTGTGGCATCACGTTAAAGATACAATATTTTCTAAATCCCTTTATCTTCCGCTTTTCTATTCTAGGATCGCTCTCGTTAACATCAAAACCGCCGTTTCTCTCGTGATTCACGATTCAAATCTTTTCGACACTTTTCTTCGAAAGAGCAACGATAGAGTAGGCCGAATGCGCGCGGCGGATAAACGCGAAAGAGCGAAATTCATCGAGGAGAGCATCGTCGCCATAGACGGGGATGGAAATCTCGGGGCTTCTTTCCACTCGCAACGGTGCACCTCTCAACTTATTACAATCTCGCGGCATAATATTCATTCCAGGCATTTCTTCCTTCGTCGTTCCGGGTAGCCTCGTTACTTGGTCAAAGAACCGTCTTTTCAACGCGACAAAACGACCCGCGACGCTATAACGCTAAACTTTCCAGCTTGTTTCTTGGAATACCGATTGTAAAGGTCTTCGAAGAAAGAGAAGAACGCGCAGTAACCAGTACTTGTCGGAATGTATTAGGTCAATTGGCTGTTTCGAGAAAAGGAAACTTTTATGTAGGAGGTGGTTTAAATAATATATGGTCAGGTTGGTGTAGATGTATACTTTATTTTTCTCCCGACTCTGTTCTCTATGCTAATTTTTTCCAAACTAAGGCCAATTCGTAACTACCTGCGAACTATCTACGTGCCCTCTTGTTGGAAGTTTCCCCCGTCGGCCTGGTCTACGTCACAATCAACGAGGACATAAACAGCAGATCTCGAAGATTCCAAATCGCCTACATTTAATGCGTGGTTTGTGTAATATAAAATAGGCCATTTGACGCACATGTTCGGTTCCAACTACGTTCCACTGACAATAACTATCGCGCGAATAGCGTACCACGACACTATCCTCTCGCCAGAGTACCGTCAACGTGAAACTATTCTCGCGATCGGCGCTTAACAATCGTCCCATAGAATTTCAGTTCAGACAAAAGGGTGCAGAGTAACCGTCACAGAGGGAGCATTTCGAGAGAAAAAGAACAAACGAAGAAACTATTCGTGTATAACAAATCGAATCGTTCGCTGAATTCAAACGACTTCACCAGATCGTCGAATAAATTAATCTCGTCGGTTATAGATTCGTTCAGCAGCGGTTTAGTAGAGGTAGAGGCGATTCGAAATCAGCATCGAGGGTCTCGCGCGGGATACGCGAGTTTTTGGAACGCGAAAGAGCCTCGCGAAAGCGCGACGGTAATCGGTAGCGCGGTCCCGTTCTTTCGATCGAAAATCCAACACGCCATTGTGCTGCTCGCCGGGGACATTTACGCGGCGATTTCACTGTTCCTCTGGTGATTTTCGGGGTGGCATTAACTAGCGGAAAATGCGTTTCGTTGTTAACACGCCGGGATGAATCAACCGGCGTCAAACGCAGATCGTACAAGTATGCCAAACACGCCGTTGAAACCCGCGCGTACTGCCCAACGAGCGGCTATAATTGAATCACCGAACAAGCCACTGTAGTCTATATGTCGAATAATGATCCTACGTCGCGTCGATCAATGCGTCGGGGTGCGTTCCAGTGCGATCCCCGCGCCCCCGAACTCGCGAGCTACACCGAACTTCTGTCAGATATTTCTCGCGTGATCGATTAATTACACCGGCTCATTGTTCGATTATTTCGCCGGGTGTGCGCGCCCCGGCAGCGGATCGTCAAACCGGTCGAGAACGGTACCAACCATCGCGGTGCGTTACGTTATCGAGTTTTACTCGAGCTCCTCTCTTCCGTTCCTCTCTTCTATTCCCGTTGTCAACGGCCGCGCTACAGCCGAAGGAACAAGGGACCAACGTCAACGAGAACGTCGATGTAATGACGCGTGACGGTAATGGCTTTCTTTTCGAATGGCTTTCCTCCAACGGTTCGTTTTGCCGCGGCTGCTACGAATACAGTGACGTCCTCGTTTGATTGATTTAAGAGGACGTTCGTTTGATTTCGGTACAACGTTCGCGTTTTCTTTTTTTTTGCCTTCTTACGTTGGACTCGCGTTTTAATCGGCCTACGATTTTTCTAGATCTGTGCAATTTTGTTTCAACAACCAAAAGAACGTGAAAGTATCAAATTTAGAACATCGAAGCAATCGGTGTAGAAAATTTATTTTTGATAAGCACGTGTCAACTGTGAGATTATATGCGAATGAACATTGATGATGGTGTCTTTTATTTCTCGAGCAGTTCGTGTTCCGTCGCGGAGGAACAGAAACGTGGGGTTTTCGATGATCGCATTTATGGCACGTTCGTGACGAAAGGTTATTTTTGAGAATTAGACGCTTTTAGTAATTTTCGTACCGGTAATCGCGATTTTTTGGACGATGGGTTTTAGAAAGTTTATTATTTCCGTTCTCAATAACCGTACCGTGTCATAAACGTGGTATTTCGCCAGGGTCAGTCCAACATGTGCGCATAACGGGGCCAGCGTGCGCACATTAGGGGATTTGGGCCACAGCCGAGACCTTGGGGAAATTCCCTTGACGACGCGAAGGACTTGGAAGGCCACCGCAGCCGTGCAGGTATCTACCCACCCTCTTTAAGCGAAGACGCGGTACGGGCGTACGAGAGGCTGTGGACGATAGTCTAAGGAGGAGGGAGTCGACGAGCGGACTCCCAAAGAAGTTCGACCGAAAAGGTCAGTCTTATGACAAAATTCGAGCGATATGCACAAACGGAAAAGCTCATCTTCTCAACGACGCGGAGAAGACACGAGCGCGAACATAGTGTGGAAGTCTCGACGACGCGAAACGAGACAACAGTACAAATATCAAAGGAGCATCGTTTCAGCTCTGTATCCACCATTCGGGAGACATTTGATATTTAATAACCAGCTGTCCAATATTAACGTTGGCGGACAGCGTCGCGATCAGTTGCGTAACTCCGAGCCTTACAACCTCGGAGAGGAATCTAGCTCGAATAGATAATATTCCACGTGATAGTTCGCGACAGTTTGTTTCTTTTCGTTCGTGTAATGTTTCAATAAAGATTTTTCGAAGAGAAATGCGTCTTCTGCTCTGTTTTTTTCTCAATACTCTCCATCCGTTTGTGCACCTTGTGCTTCCATTGCAATTCGAATCGACTGACTGCAATTTACAGGTAAATTGGTAGTTAATTTCCATTGCAGATTTATAACTAAATGCTCTTGTCGCGTTAACTTTGAAATGAACAGAAATGTAATATACGGAGAGATCCATCTCTTAGATAGAGAAGGATGACGAACAAATGTGTAACGTACATTAAAAATATCTGTCGGTATCAGATACTTTCCATATCGATTTTCACGTCGACAAAGTGTTAAAGTTTATTAAAAGTCCACGTACGATTTATCCCGATTTACTCCGCCTCTCGGAACGTTATTTTTTTTTTTTTCTTTTATTTCGCTCGATAGGAACGTATTCAATTGGAGATAACGCAGTTTCAATCGCGCGATTGTTCATCGCCTCTGTTTTCTAGAAACAAAAGCGGCGCGTTCCCTTCGCGCGACTACCACGCAGACGTTTCGTACAGTTACAGCCGCTTTTTGTTAACAAATACGCAGTAACTCAACTGCAGATTTATCAAACAGAGAACAAACATATTCGATTTCAGCCACGGTACAATTTGAACAAAAAAAAGAGAAAAAAAATTCAAGCAAAGCTGAAAATATCGAAAGCATTCTCGCACGAGCCATTACACGTCGAACCATACAAACCATGGTTACCGATTTGTTTCAAACTTGCCGGGTTTATTGGTGATATTCAGAAACTAAGCTGCCGAAAATAAATAAATACGATGAATATATGTGCATCGTAGTATAAACTTTCCTGTTTGATACATTGTCAAAATTGTTTCATTGTGCCGAAAAGCTTATTGTTTCGTCTGAAGTAAGGAAACGAGTGTCGAGTATTTTTTCCCGATCATTTCAAAAGCAGAAACATCGTCGAATTGGAAAAAACGGATTTTTATGTTTGTTATTGAAAAGGAAATTTTACTTTATTACGAACGTTCCAAATAAAAACTAACCCATTTATTCATAATATTTTTACATTTTATTTGTGTATTATCATTTTAGTAGAAATGCTCTAATTAGATACTCTAAATAAATACTCTAATGCCATCTCATTTCGGTAAATCACAGTTTCGGTTTAATTACAATTTGCAAATTACGAACGAATTTAGACCGACTTGGATTCGAGTTGCGAATTAGTTATCCCGTATCTGAAATCTCCGATTAAAATGATCACTTTTATAACTACATTATAAGTTTCCACTTTGATTGAGACTCCAGTTTCCATTGAACGTTCCGTCGTCAAGTAGAAAAACTAACAACGACGAATAGCATTGAACGAAATGATTAAAAATTCGGAGGACTCGCGTCCTTCATCGCTCGAGCCGGAAACTTTTCATCCAACCCCCCAGCCGGATATCAGCCATTATTCTTGCACCCTTGTACCCGAAAAATTTTCTAATTTCGCCGCGCAGCATGGCGGAAGACGAGCACTAGGTGCGGTCACGGACAACAGGATTCCAATACATCGCGGTGCCGAGCTTAATCCTACTTTTCTCTATAGTCCCGGTTGATAGCTACGTCGAACGTCCAGTCCCCTCTGTCATCTAACCCGCTGCGTCTGAAAGCATTGTTGCGGGTATCTATATGTCCCATAATACCGGCTGTATATCACGATTATACCCCGGAAGGCTGCTCGATACATCGGCTCACCCTCCCGCCTTACCTATGTATCGTTCCCTAAGGTTTTATGCACGCCGTTAGCAGGGCAATGGTCCATTCTCCTCTTTTTCTTTCCTCGCCAAGGTGTCCCCGCGCCGAATAAACTTCCTTATCTTTTTGATGCACCGCCGGCGCATCTCTGCGCCGCTGTTCCGTGTGTCGATTCGATTTCGTTCTATCGACGGAGACAATCCTCGCGATACGCTCCGTGAAATCACTAGGGATCACCTGTCCGCGTGTATGCGTTTCGAACCTTGCTTGTTTTTTAAGGAACGCAATTTTAAATAAACAGGTATAGGTGTTCCGACCGAGGGAACAACAATAACGTGGGGTGTTCGAAGGCCTCGTTTATTACACGTTCGGAACTAAAAGGCTATTTTTCGGATTAAGACGTTTTAAGTAATTTCGTCCCTTACCGCGACTTGGACGCGATGATCTTTAGCCCTAGCATGTTGTAAACGAGGTATTTCTCAAGGGTCGGTTCGATGGATGCACGCAGTGGGACTTCGAACCGTGCACCTAACGGGATCAGCCGAAATCGTGACCTGCGGGAAATTCCCAAAACGTCACCGAGGGACTTGGAAGGTTCCACGTCCGTGCAGGTACCTTACCACTCTCTTGAAACGAACGCGCGCTTCGGGCGCACAAGAAGGTGTTAAAATTAATTTGGCGGACAGCGTCGCGAGCAACCGCGTCTGATCTGGGCCTTGCAACCCCAGAGAGTGAATAGTTGTGCGAATTCCGCGCGGCGAGACGCGACAGTAGGGATTTGCAACAGAAAAGAAAGAAAACTTTATTTAGTAAAATGAATCAGCTCTCTATAAACTTGTACAAACCACCTCTGCCGAATTCCTCGCCAAGACTGCTGTTATATGTTGATCGCAGAACCGCTACGCCTCGCACGAAACAACTGACGAGCGTCGGCGATTCACGCATTCCCTACCCAAGTAAGCGTCAGGAAAAGTTATTGGGTAGAACAGCGTTTCCCAAACTGTATTCCGCGTAACACTGGTGTTCCACAAACAATTACTAACTGTTTCGCAAAAAATTATGAAATTGTGGTTAAAGTACAAATAAACATTGTTGTTTCTCTCTCAAAAGGAATTTTAGCGGTCCTCGCCACTAGAGGGAAAGCACTCTCGCCAATTTCCCGCGAGCACTCTATGCCCTACACCGTTTCTATGTAATAGAAATTCCATCCCAGCGTCTAAGGCACAACTCCGCCATTTTGGTAGTCTTACTGATGAGTCCACTAGCAGGCCTAAGACGAAACATTCTTCCCTCTCTTTTTCCTTCCTACCCTCTCTCACATTCTCTTTACAGCGCAACAAACGAAGCGGCGTTCAGCCATCGCTACAGAATTATAACCAAAAACCAAAATTTACTTCTAGCGTTCCTTAAAAATTTTACAACTTAAAAAGTGTTCCGCGATGAGGAAAGTTTGGGAAACACCGAGGTAGAATGTATTTTGTGAGTTTTACCATAGCGAGTAATAGAATTTGAATTCTATGGGTATTCTTTTCAGGAGTTAGTCTTAGTCTGTCTCCTTGTTTTTTATTTATGCTATTAACTTATGCTATTGATTAAACCGATTTACTTAAAAAATTTAACCGATTAATTACAGATATAAGAGAATTTTGAAAGAAACTACGGGATATTAAATCAATTTACAAACAGAGATGCTAATGTAATTGAAGAAAAACAAAATTCATTCCACGAATGTCTAAGAAACCACAAAACTCCAAGCGTTCGAGACGATCGTTTGGTTTTGTTTATCACAGGGCACGATGGTAGACATAGCAGATCTAGCTAGTTGTATTCCTTTATCACGGAGGGCATAAGAAATAATTTTCCTCGAGTTTGGTATTTTCTTGTCATTGATCGATAGTATTTCTGTCTAGGCTGTGTATCACTAGCCAGGGTGATATCTCCAGTTTTGGGTTTTTGCACTAGAAACCCTCTCTTGACGAGCCCGTCGATAAATTCTGACGTTGGTATAAATCGCTTCAGCGGAAATCTTCGTTCGTTGTGCCGACATTTCGCGGCAGCAAATTCTGCAGTTTTGTCAATAGATTTGACTCGTTTATCTTTTATAAAACATCGACAATTCATTCTTGAAATTTGCTATATTTTATGAAAAACGTTTATTACAAGTATCTCGTACATTTTATTAAATTAGTATTTTGAAATAGTTATTGTTACGCTTTTAGTTTTGATCGAAGAAAGACGCATTTTCGAAAATTATTAAGAGTAATCGTACACAGTTTACTTCGAAATGTACAATGGAGAATGTAGTGCGTAAATTTGTATACGCGATTGTTTGCCACGCGTTGTGTCGAGTCGGTGGAATACGTGTCGAGGCGTAAAACAAGCAGCATCGATGGCTCCGGGGAAGTTCACCCGAGCGACCCGATTAAAATGAAAGTCTCGTTGTATTCGATTAACCATGGTTCGATTTTATTATCGTGTAATTCGCGTTTCTGATGCTTCCGTCCACTGAATATTACAGCGGTCGCAATTTCGTAGTTTACTAATCCAATCCTGTTGCTCTCCAAAAATATTCTCTTCAATTTAACTTACTATTGCGCCCGTTATTATCAAAAATCCATTATTTTCCTATATTTTTGAAACTATAGTGGACATACAAAAAGCGCAAGCAATTTTTTTTCAATGGAAAGGTATTTAGCCTTGCTAAAAATCAATTTATTCTCTGTATAACAACAGTCGTTTCGTTGAGTTCGAAGAAAGCCAACGTACAAACGTTTACGTTCTTTTTACAGACAAGTTCGAAACACCTTGCGCAGCAATAACGCGGTCCGCGTGCTTTCATCTGCCGTTATGCTCGAACTGGTGTACAGCGACAGAAGCGTAACTGCAGATCCGTGGCCATAAGTAAACGGAACTCGGTCGTCGAGTATTTTTCATAACGAGACACCATTATCTCGTACCTCGGAAGTTATTAAACCGACGCACAGTCGGTCGTATTGTTCTCGAAGGAACTTACGCTCGCTCAGAAGGAAGCGCGTAATAACAGTCGTCGAGCATTTGGGACCTTGCAATCCTTGACTCGTAATAAATTCTTGAGGAATGGCCAGGAGACACGCAACGATTCGCATCCAGGCAACAAGGGAATTTTTAGACAATGACGCGATTCGAGAGGTGCTCCAAGTCGAGCGTAACGATACGTCTCCCGGAGATTCAGAACGGTTTCTTATCCTTCGAGATGCATTAGTAACGACGTTCTAGTGGTTCTCGTACGAGGAAAGCGGGTTTCATCGTTTTCGAATTTGTGTCTCCTTTCTGTAATGGATTTGAATTTGAGGAAGATTTTTCGTAATTACTCACTGATCCGACATTAAAAATTGTCCAAAACTTACAAAGTACTAATTTATATTGAACAAAAAATTATAATATTTTCATAAATAAAGAGCAGCCTTTTTCAGGAAAATTTATTTCCTGCTTGCAGTTTCTCACAGAATTTTTGTGTTCAAAATACGAATTAATATTCGACATGTTTTTCATCACCGATTTCAACCTCGAATTACATCCATACGATTCCTCGACAAGTGCTTCCGCACCGTAGGAAAATCGAGTGTCCAACTCTGACAAATCGTTCGGAAAAATGTGGTTCGTTAGACGATCAAGCACTCCGAGAGTGGCGCTCGATTCGATGAAATAATTTCGTCCAATTCCGGTCTTTCTACGAATATAGCGGTGCCTAGCTGCGGAGGACTGAAAGAACACCCCGCAGAGAGCCGCATTAATGGGTTTTCGTTCGCGAAACGAGTGGCTTCGGTCATTTAACGGTATAATATGCTGGGAATATGTGGGCCACGATGGAAAATCGTCGCGGCTGAATTAAGACGGCCGTCCGCGAACGATTCAGTCATTAAATTTAACATAACTCGACTCTGAAAAGCCCCGGACCTTCTGGATTACGCTTATCCACTGGCTTTTGCAAACTAACGGTGCCATATCGTGGTATTATTCGTTTGACGTGTCAAGAAATTATACCTAGACTCGCGTTTGAAGAACCGTCGAGGACGGAATTGGATCTTTTCCGCTAGCAAATGTATTCTTTGAAACGCAATTTTTCTAAATCGTTCTTCGCAAAATTCAGCTGTTAGTATTGCTCGACGCATAGATAATAATTCTTCATTTTTTCAGAATCACGTGATCTCCTGCAATTTAGTTTGAACCACTCGAAGATTGTGGAAGTATCAAATTAGAATTTAGAACGTCGAAGCAATCATTTTGACGGATCGCAAAACACGGAGCGCCAACCTGTGCATCCGTTCTAATTCGAATCGAGTGACTTATGCGTTAAACGATCGGAAAATTCATTGAGATAGGCGAACGTGTACACAAGGTAGGCACGTAAGGATGCCGCAGCAAAGACGGAAGCATTGAAGGGGTGGTGTGAGGCGGAGGGCGAAGAGCGGAACGTGTGCATTGCGGTGGATACGTACGGGTTTTCATGCGATAAGAAAGCCACATTTCAGTCGTGATTGAATGCAACCGCTGGTGCAGCTTAAGGAGAACAGGAGCGATGAGTTGTTGTCGCGTTTCTGGCTGCAACCCCTTCGTTCCCCTCTGCGATACACGAATTCGTCTTGCTCTACGTCTTTACTTGCATCTTATTCAACATTGTACGCGCTTTAAAGAAGTCTCGTTAAAATCGACGAAGCCCTCGAATTCCGTCGAAGACCGTCGAGCTGATTGTGGATGACGAAGTGGACGCTGTACGGTGCTTTGTAAAAATCTTACAATAACGGTGGAAGACCGTCGATTCGTTTGTTTAATTGAAACTTTAAACGTTGCTAGATTTCGCTATTTCATTTGCAAAAATATATGTTACAATCGTAGGAATATTCACGAGTGGAATTTCAGTTATCTTGAAATGGTAAAATGAGAGTAAAGTGTAGTGCGAAAGTAACGTGCATGTTTGAATTAGCAAACAGCTGGTTCAATATTCAACGAATGCAGATTCAGGTAATATATGGTAAACATTAAACGAATTCAATTGCAAATTTATTTTCGTGAAAATAATTTTATACGTATATCATAATCTTAGTAGTTATCCACTATTTTTTGCTATTAAACGTCCGTTTATCGTCGTCTTTTTCCGCTAACGGTACCGCTTCTCTTCCTTCTCATTCGTTTGAAGTGCGTGCTGTACATTTACGTGAAAATCCGTGCAGGCGACAGCGTATTGAACCAATTAGCTAAACGGATGGCCATCCTTGGTTCCCAACCCTCCTGGCCACTCCGACGACCCCGATTTTGGTGAGGATTTACAATTTGATCAAGGTAAAGCCAGGGATGGAAAACCGCTAGCGGTGGCTGGCGATGGCTAGAGGCGATTGGGACTCGGTCGTTTTATGATGGGGCAAATTAAGCTGACGTCGGTGATACATATACATTGTTTGGGAAAGCTGCAATTTCGTCGAAGGCGGAGCGAGCCCCTTTACGCTTTTCGTTCTTCAGTTAAAACTATTAAATTCTTTGCGTAGATCCTTTGATCTCCTTGAATCTCAAAAAGTGGTTATACTTTTGTAAATAAATCGTGAAATAAAACCATTTAAGTCTAAAGAATATATGAAATAAATATTGAAACGAAAAGTAGGTATTGATATATCGAATAAAGAAGTTATTTGTCATTTAAAAAGGAAAACTTCATGACCGAAGGAGAAATATTGTAAAAGAACACTTAAAACGTCATAAACGAGAATTCAAATTATTTTGTAGGTATAAATGCAGAAAAAAGTGTATGTACACTGTCCGGCAGAGTAATCGTTGATACGTATTACTTACGCTCGACGTCAGCGCTCGGTTTCTACTATTATATTAAATTTGACTACAAAATAACTGAAACTTTCATTAGGAATATCTTCAAAATTGTTAGCTGTTACATCTTCATATCTAAACAAAATGACTAGATATAGATCTAGTGAACACTGATAGGTGTTCAAACTTCCAACTAAACCGGTAAGCCGACGGTCTTACGCGCTGCTCGGTGGACCACCTGTGTCACTAATTTTGCAATAGCACAATCGTATTTTATATATCCACCTATTATTAAGCTAACAGGAATTTTTAAATATTTATTTCGTTTGTGTTTCGTGGTTTTCTTTGGTTCAGAAATAGCTTAAGAATTCTGCGATAAACCGAGTGTTGATACAAGAGAAATATTGTAAATGTTTATATGAATTTTTTAAAAAATTATTCCACGTTCTCACTGGAAAAATTGTTGCAATATTATATTATTCTTGTTCTTATTTTCAATCGTACATATTTTATTTGTCACGCTCGCGAGTGTAGTAGAGAGAGAGAGGAAGAGAAGGCAGTGTAGAATAATCAATATACATATATATATACTGCCTTGAAAAATAATATGAAATATCGCGTTTTAGAATTTCACCGTATTTTATGATTGCAGCTTTTTTCGACCGGTATCCGAATTACATTTTTCACTGCGACAGGAAATACAAGCATGTTGTAATTTGAGTTTCGACGCTGAAGCTGTGGCATTTGTATCCGTTATTCACAAATGTGGTTAACGTTAATGGTCGCCATAGGATATTCATCGAAAAACGATTTCCGCCAGTTCGACATTAGTCGAATTGTTCTACCAACCGAAATTGATTTGCTAAAATAAAATGGTATATCACCTGCTTTTATAATTAAACTAAACTGTAACAACTTTTAATATATGTATCGAAAATACTTCGCTCTGTGTTATTAAAAAAGTTGAACAAATTTAACGAGTTCAATATTCGTGGATTAAATAAATTGATCTCGTTTCCAATAACAATAGCGTTTAAAATGTTCGTTAAAATATATCGATTTCAATGGAATTTGTTCTTCCTTGACGAATTAACAATAATTCGTATAATTTCACTGTCGATCAACTTGATCCAATTTTTTCCAATCTCATTTACCGATGATGTCCTCGAAATTGTTGAAACAATTACACGTTACGACGAAAATTCGAGCCAGTTTCCTTTTGACGAGTTTGAAAGAAATTTGAAAATTAATTGGTTGCGCGTTTCGAAGCGTATCAGAGCGTAGGGCTTCGTATAGCTGGCAGAATGGTTACCAGGTTCGCTGCTATATATCTATACAGACGCGGGGTTTGTTCCGATAATAATCTCCCTCAATTTCAGTAATTTCAATGGATTCTTCGGACTAATAAATTAGTAATCAATTAAACGGGCCATGTTAACGGATTATCAAATAATTGCAAATTGTGCGAAACAGGGTTATTTAGGCCAGCTGTAGGCTCGAAACATATCGATGACCACGACGGTGCCCAACGCTAAACCGCGGCTATAGAAGTGGATATTTAATTATCGGTATACTACTGTAAGCTGGATTCAATCGTCGATTGTTGTTGGTACGTTCGATGAAAACACGCGCTGCTCGCGGTTATTTTCTTCGGAGAAGTTGCTGGACTTCCTGTAGAAGTTCGTCAATGTTGCTGGCTTCGCTGGTATATCGACTTTTAGATTAAAATACGCTTCGCGCCGTGTTGCGATCCACGCTTAAGTATTGACAAAATTAATTGGAATTTTTTTAGAAAAGTACCGTTGAATTTGAAACGGTATTGGAATTTGGAATTTGGAATAAAAGGTAAGCGCGTCGATGATGTGCAATTAGTCACTGGACATTTACTGCGATTCATTTTTAAATACAAGTTAATGAAATTTTAACGCTTAACGATAAGAAGACGAATGTATTCTATATTATCGTTTGAATTTATGGCGTGGACACTCGAACGTATTAAACATAAGCGACCGTTTCCATACATTTGCACCTTAATAATAACGGCGCAACGCTGCGAAATAGTTTAGGAAACAAGGTTGTAAATATGATGTTCGCGAAAGAAAATATCGTGTATGCTCAGTGGTGTTCTTAACGGAAACAGCGTATACAGTGAATTTATGGCCAGGAAGTTTTCATGTTGCATTGTTGCGAGCTGGTACCTTAAATACATTACCATTGTATCTCTCGCGTTGAATTTAAGTAAAACAAACGCCTGCGAAGTGTCTTAACAATTTTGCAACATTCTCGAGAATAAAAAGAAGCGACTTCAATGATGGCAAAAGTGGTGACACGTGTACGATAAATGTAAAAATGTGCTCGCGAGAACTCAAGTGTTAACGATTCTCGAAATCTGTTTGATTTCAATGTATTCCGTAAAAAATTTGTTTAATTTAAAATAAATGGAAGTATATGTGTATATTATTTGATGAAACGAGAAAACAACTGAATTAAAAATGAACCAAAGACTATAGTAGATAAAAAAAAATTTTCTTTCTGCTTTTGGATTTGATTGCATATAACCATATTTTATTCTAAAATTTTCCAAGTACTATGAATTTTCATTCATGCCTTTTAACCTCCAAGATATCAACGAATTATCGAGCCGTCAAACTCACGACGCATACTCAAACTTTAACGCGTCGTTAAATTAGTCGACACATTCAAACGGTACCTCATATAAAATGTCCTCGAATAATAATAAGAAGAGTGGACGAAATCGTTCCGCGGGACAGTCGGCCATGTTTTTGCATTTTTTGTCGACAACCACTCACTCGAGCGCGCGTGCAGCAAAGGAACAGTCGAGGACGTTTGCAGGCAGAATCCGCTAGATAAATAGGTGGAATACATTTCTGTGGTTAGCGCGACGACAAGGAAGACCGACGAAGAATTCTTTGACGTTACCCCGCATTGAAGAAATGAAGTGAATGAATCGCCCTCGCATACAAAGGCTGAATTCGCCGGGCGGGTATTCCGATTCGTGCCAGAAATGAGAAAATTTTCGAGGCCCACCCATCGCGCTCGAACCCAGTTACGTCTAATAGAGTTGTTATTTTACAAAGAGTTTAAAAATTCTCGCGTTGAACCGAAAAATTTCGCTAGCCTTCGTACTTACCATTTTTCGTTGTTTAATTCTGGGAACAAATTGAGCTGTTACGTATATGCTCTGTCGAAAAGGAAGATTGAAGCGTGTCTTTTTGGGGAAGAACAGACTCGAAATTAGATTAACAAGATTTGATTAACTTGCATTCGTTTCAGATGATTCTTGATTGTCGCTTTTTACAACCATTTTGATTTTTAATTGTACAATTTTCTTCGCATCTATTTGCGCGCGCTAAGTTCAACGAACAATGGATGGATATTTCTAAGTAGTAAATTTTATTCTATTTATTCTATTTTATTTTATTTAGCTTTTATAAAAAACAATTGCCTAATGATATGAGGAATTTATTTAAGGAACAAATTAAAAAAAAATAGAACGCTGCTACCAGTGACATCTTTCATCCCCGCCATCCATCTTTGTATTAAATCAAATTAAATACGTCCGCTACTTGTTGCATCAATTCCAGGAGAAATTTATCACGTTCGTTTTAAGAAACTGGGCTGGCTCGAATTGTTCGGTTCACGTGCTAATACACACAAGCGTTTAATTCGTCTGATGAAAACAGATCGCCGTTTAAGCGTAGATTTAATTGCACGCGGTTCACCTCGGAGCATGGGGTTATTTTTCACCTTGACCAGAATCATCGCTGTAGACTTCCGCTTGTGTCTGAAAGATCTATGAGAAGGTAAATCGTAACACGAAAATCGCCAATACTTGTATTCAAACTCGGTCGGAATACGTTTAAATTAGCCATAAAAAATTAGAAATTTATTCGTAGATTGACTCTTTAATTTATTTGTGACATAAAAATTAAACGAGTCAATCTACGAATAAATTTCTAATCTTTTATTGCTAATTTAAACATATTTCAATAGAAAGATCAATGTTATATCACGTATATATATGGCAATTTTCATAGGAACTTATAAGATTATATAAAAGAATATATAAAATTGATAATATTATAATGCATTCTATAGTATTTTAATTTTTATGTTGCAAATAAATTGAATACTGTAGAATGCGTAATAATGTTATCAATTTTACATATTGTTTTATATAAGTTTATACGATGCTACGAAAGTTGTCCGATAAGCAAAATATAATATTGATCTTTACATAATAGAGATCATTAAAGTAAAGCTAATTGAAGACAATCGATATTCTGCTCGCCTTTCACATTCGACTTCTCCATGGAGCGTAACATCTTTCTCAGTTATGAAATTGTTTGAAACAAAATGTTTCGCTGCAGAAGATCTCCTTAAACAACACACCGTTCGGACACTCGACTACCCCGTTAACCGATATTCCGATAATGGAATTTTTCGTTAATCAACGTTCCGATAATCGATCGTCTCGTTGAACGATATTGCGATAATCGAGCTTCTACTCCAACCGTTACGTCGTCTGCATTTTCTGCATAGCGTTTTTCAAAATTTACATGCGCGCAAATAAAACAGTCAATGGTAGTAAATAACCCGTGGCACGATAAAAGGGAGAAAAAAAGTCCTCGAATATCGTTTCGCATAAATCAATTAACGATCCGAAAATGTTGAACGGCAATACGTTTCCAGCAGCCATTGCTCCATTTCGCTAATGCGTTCCACCGTAGTGTAATATAACGTATTGCAGGCCGTGTGCAATTATTGGCCTCCAGGCAGTCACTGTTCTTCCTCCGTCTGCTTCTATTTCTCGTACACCCCTTACTTTTCGTTTCCACTTCGGCACGCGTGCAGTTCCGCATGGCTAATTCCTCGTATATCCAATTTTCTTTGTCAATTTTGCCCCCGTTGTCCCTCTCGTCCTTTTTTCAACCTTCGTTTTCATCGTTATTTCTTCTCCTATTATCGAGAATGGCCGGATCGGGGTGGTAATTTTGCGGCGAGATACGCGTCTATTTACATCCAATTTTCGTGCGTGAGATATGGGAGGGCAGTTTGTGAGTTGGACAGGTTGTGGATTTTGAGGGGCCGGTTGATTAATCGTACGGTATCGCGTCCGTGTATGGCATAAAATTAACGGATGTAGTTTTGTTCATTCGGTAACGGCGCGCGCGATAATAGTAATTAGCGGAGAGCGGTGGATATTAGCGATGATCGTTTCGTCGCGTTTATTTCGATGGTCGTATACAGGGCAATTAGTACGTGCCGGTAAAAGTTACCGTAAATTGTACGGACGCGTGCGTCGACAGTAACGATGTTCGACAAAAATTGTTCTAAAACGCGTCTGCCAATTAACGAATTGGCTAATGGTAAATTTATGAATCACGGACGAACGTATCGAGTGTTTTAGCGAAATATTTTATTGACTATTCAATTAGTCGAACGATAAAGACGTTTAGTGAAACTAGTTAGGTAATTAAATTAAATACAAAAGCATTAATTAACGATTGATTTAGATGAATAAAGCATCGAGCCATTTTGTTGGTAATCCGAACGATTCTCTTTCAAATTAATCCCATACACGATGGAACCTCTTTTATTCTATTATCCGATCTGCATAATTACTATTAGAACAGTGTACGTAATTATACACTCGTACTTAATTGAAACTAATTCAGGGCAATACTTGCAGTGGTTTCATAAAAAACAACAATCCATCTTGCACATTGAATATCCGATTTTATTTTAATTTTCCTCGGCAAGAATGAAATATTCAATGCACGTTTTCCTTGAAATCTTGCAACCTTCTCATCAAATACAATTTTTCGTATAACTAGATAATAATTTCCAAATAACATCGTTCGGTCTTAATAATCGAACGTACTAATGCTCGAGCACAGGAAATAAAAGACTAAAATAATGACCTTTACAGGTAAAACCGAACCGACTCTGTTGTCAGTTTTTCATTTTAACTAAGCACACGATAACCATGCGCTCACACGGAGCAACAACAATATTCAAGGTCAAGGTTTAGCGTCACTCTTTTACTACATGGGTTTGTTCGACGTTCACATTTTCGCTTTCGAATCTTTTGCGTCACTACTTCATTGTTCAAGTCGAGGCGCTTCTTGGGTTTATTACTTGCCACGGTCAAAGTTAGGACACGCGGAATTCCTGTACTCGTCATCCGAGGGTGCACCTGATACTTGCGGATGACCAACGATTCCGTTTCCCTTAGCAAAATTTGTAATATCGTAGTAAACAAATCCGCTTGTTCCAGTAGAGTAAGACATACCCATCAGACATTTCGTGTTCGATAAGAAACGCACAGTAGGACAGAATTCAATAAACAACACACGTTTGCATATCGATTAGACTGACTACCAGTATTCATACAACACTCGGAAGATAGAGTTCGCGATTATAGTGTAGGTTGCAAATGATTTTATTGCGTGGCTTTCTGTGCATGGAAACATAAGAAGTAATTGAGAATATTCTTGAATATTGATTATTCGAGAATATTCTAAATTATGTGCATAGGAGTATGCGTGTGCATGTATGCGAGTGCCTGGAAAACAACAGAGTGCATGGAATTCCCGGCGAAAGAATTCAGAATGTTTAATGAGTGAATGTATATAAGGATGTGCGTGCGTAACGTGAAAGAGAGTAGAATAAAAACATCAGCGTAGTACGTAGCGCAAAATTAAGCTAATAAATTCGCTCATTACAATTGCACTTGTTTTCAGCAAAAGCTTTCAATTCCACGATAGGAAAAGCGAACACTTAATACAAACGCAGCTCTCTCTTTATTAAATCAACGAGAGAAGCAGCGTTCGCGGCCATCGTCAACAAGGAACACGATACGTGAGGTTACAAATCTGAAGCTATCAAATTAGACGAATCCTTACCGATTGCATCGATTCCTCGTTTATTCGAGTAACGATTGACTCGCGCACAGGTTAATTTCAATTCGCCGTACATCATGCATATTCAATTACACTGAATGACTTGAAAATCAGTTAATTGCTACATGGAGAAGGAACAGGGGGTGATTGGGAAACTCAACACGACGTTTATCGTTCACAAATTTTCGTATTCTCGATCTCGAATTGAATTCGAGCTTGTGACGGGCACCGAGAATATGAAATTTCAGATGTCGATTTAACTCTTTGCGCTCGAGAGACGATTCTCAGTCGCCACGACGTTTTATATGGCGACTCCAGTTTTTCAACGACTGATTTGAAGTTTCGAAACCCTATAATAATGGATTTCAAAAGTGAAATTAGCTCGAGCGAAGGAATTAATTTGCAACTATTGAAAAACGAAATCGATTGTATTCAAAAAGTAGTTAGCGATAGAGAAAATGTACGACCACATTGTACGACCGAAAGAGTCGTCGAGTGAAAAGGGTTGATACGCGAGCAGAATCAGTCGAAAAATGAAAAATAATTTGCGTGGACTCGCTGAAAGCGGACGATCGTTCACCAAAAAATGATTTCACGCGTGGAAATTGAATCGTGTCGCGTTTAAACGTTCCGATGTCCACAATATTTATCTTAAACCGGATGGAAAATGGCCGTGGAGGAAATGTCAGCGGTAACCATGGATAAGTTTGAAAAGTAATTACGACGGAGAGCTCGCTACTGCCTGACACATAAAGCTCGAACGCGCGAACTGTAACCTGAAAACTCGGTTAAGTATTTCGCATTCGCTTGACACCTACACCGCTACGTGCATTACCGATGGCACGCGTTCAATTTTTACCCGACCGTCTCCGCCGAGTCATTGTTTCGAATAATTAATACGACTCTCGGAGAATAACTTCGCGACGAGTGCCATGTTATTTGAGGGCCAGGAATACGTGCGTCGCCTCGTTCAAAATTAAACATTATTCAATGCGCCGCTTTCTGTTCGTAATGTATTTTAATAAATCATTCCGATAAATTAATTTCTTTGGGGAAAATGGATCATTTTTTGCAATATAAATTTTCAATGCTATTAATTAGACGAAAGGAGAAAGAAGGAATTTTGATTGTAAATGAGAATAATTTTATTCCGTTATATCATGGTATGGCAGGATTAAAAAATTTATTCAATTTCAAATTTCACCAACTTCAAACGTTATATTACTTTACACTTTTCATTTCTTTTTAGTACGCAAAATTTCATATTCTTCTCTTAAATTGTCTCACATCGTCCACACTATTCTAAACACAGATCGATGCATTCTAATGTGAGACGATAGAAAAGATTTCTCCCATAAAAATTGATTATTTTGTTTGACGTAAAAATAGTGGTACGTATACGGATATTTGATTGGACATTAACGAGCAAATGAAGTTAGGAAAATAAAGACAGGCAAATATAAAAAACAAAAGAAATAAAAAATGCGCGCAATTCATGAACGAGCTTCTTGGAACAGGATCAAGCCAGCGAACGCAGCGTTGAAAAATGGCAATTGACCTTCTTCCTGTCTGCGCCTCTTCATCATAACCCGTCGCTCTCGCCGGTGATAGCTTAACGACCGGCATTTTTACACAGTCATAACCTCGGATAACAAGTTCCCGATTTAGCCGGAGGGCCACCGATATAATTCAATGTCGGCAACCGCCAACGATCGTCTCTCGGGGCTTTATATCAACTACCCGGAGACAGCTCGCGTCCCTGTCCGTCCGCGTCATCCCTCGCGCGAAACAGCCCTTCGTACATACGCAAGACGAGGTCCGAGATTCTGACCTTCTTTTATTTATCGAACCACCCCGCGCCCACGCCCGCGTACGGCACACCCGGGAATTACGGCCCGTTGGGGAGACCCGAACATTTTTCGTTAATGGCTATAAGCTGCACGAGCGGAGCGGAGTTATAGAGCCGAGGGCAGTTTAATTGGCGAAAACGTTTCAAACAGAAATGGTTCCGCCTCGTACGTCGATGGGCAGGGGGTTTGTTTCTTTGGGTCTACGTGTTGGATTTTTGTGGCTCGTGTAGTTTCACGGCCACCGGTGGTTTAATTATCGACGTTCCTCTTTTTACTTTCCGAGAATATTTGGGATTATTTTGGGGTTATTCAAGATTTCATTATCGAGCATCTTTGAGAGTAAGATAATCTGTAAAATTTATGCGTTGTAATTGAAGTTTCCTAAGTTCAAGTATCAGTTTCTGATAATAGCTGTGAGTAATGATTTCAGTTATGCAGTCTGTGTCATGTAATTTGGATGCAGTCGGTGTCTACGCGCTTTGTTATTTAAAGCACTATTAAACAGCGACAAAACCAGTTCTAGAATTCTCTTTAAACATCCCATTCATTCTTCCTACTTCCCCCTCATGATGGTACATCGCTCGCTCTGTACGTGGAAATATGTCTCTGTAATCAAAGACGAACTACACGTGAAAAGAATGAAAAGCGTGAATAGATTGCATCGTCGATTTTTGCGTTTCTTGCTCCCAAACACGATCGAATGGAGATTCACCTGTACCTGAATTCCATTCATATTTCTTTTTTTTTTTTTTCATTTTCTTTCGCGAAACGCCGCGTTTTCGCGATAGTTCGGTTTTCAAGTTGCACGGAGACTTGTTAAAAAGGTTCAAACGGTGAAAAGTAATTGCCGGCAGCTAGAGGAGCAATACAATTTACCGAAAGACCGAGAAAATAATTTTTAATTGGACCAATTGAGCTTGATCTCATCGCCTAATTTTACACTTCTCCGTAAGTTTGTTTAATTCTTCTATTGTTAAGTTTTTGGTTAAGATCTGCTCCTTTGCTTCCTTCTGAACGTACGATACTACAATGTTGAACTGAAAAACTGGTATAACCCTTTCCTTTTGATTATTTAAAAAACTCATCGCCTTTTTTAAAGATGGTACGCGTCTAAAATAAATACCGAGTTCGTATACTTACCATTATTATTTTACTGACTTGCAATTTATAATTATCAACCCAACTAATACATAAAAGTTTCTTGTATTTTAATGCAATTTACAGGGTATTCCAATTTTTATGAAACATATTTGTTTCATAAAATTAAGAACAGCAATGTATTTATTGAAACCACACAGAGATTATATAGCACGATAATTTGCAAGATATGCGAAAATACTCTCCATTGTTCGATATTATGTATAAATTTCATTTCGAGGTTGTTTCTGAAAAGATTTTGTTCTAATTCGCGTTAACGTTGAAAGCGCTTCCTCGATTCTTCCTTCGTTACATTTCCCTCACGACTCTGAGGATGTTTTGTAATTCCAGCTTTTCCACTTGTCGATGAAATACGTATAATTAAAATGTAGGTAGGTACTGTACACGCAGAATGAAAAATTTGTATACCCGACCCACAAAGTGGGTCAAGTTTTACTCGAGTAATGTTACAGTTAAAAATTCAAATTTGTACGGTACTGTCCACACAAAGAATCGCGAGTTATTTTCTTGGAAATTAACCAGAATACCCTCGAATTATTTTTTTATCTTAAACGATGATTAAAGGTACCGGTGTTGATGAAATCTTTCGTGCTGTTTAAACAGAATGAAATACCAACGATTCGCTTAAAAACAAACGGATTTATTCGAAGCAAATATGTTTCACGAGACATCCCTCTAGAATAACTGCGTCCTGAATTATTATTCAAATCCAACATCGTGAAAATTGTGAAAAGTCTTTCAAACAAACTGCTTACGCGAAAAAATCAGACTTTTAACGTGAAAAATGAAAATAGCTTTTTCGTATTTGTTACCCTCTCCCTTGATCGATCGACAATGATCGATTATGATTCTTGGCCGAACAGAAGCTGCGATTAACGCATATAAATTGTTCGCTTCGAAACACACGGGAGGAGGATTTTTTGTTGCTCGAAATATTTGCTGGCAAATTAAACAGTTCGGAGTTTTATTCCCCCGCGCTCACGCTCGGTGGAAATCGCGCGAATAAAGTACACAATTATGAAATCCTCTGTTCATCCGTCCGGTACATTTTCTACCGGGACAATTGTTTTCGAGCGCCGCGCCCCGCCATTAAAAATGCTTCCCGTCAATTCAGCTAGAAATTAAACATTATCGTGGAATACGGAAAAATCGCCAGAATTTAGCTACGATGATTTATATCGCGTCTCTTTTTCCCTGGTAAATACGTTCTGATTTATACGCTAGTTAAAAATCGAAACATAACGTATTACTTTACATTTAAAGAAACATTCTACTCGAACTACTTCCAAATAATCAATTCTTTTTCTTTCGCAAACGATCGTAAATTAACTACCTTATCTCTGTATAAATGTTTCTCACCGTTTTACAGAACGATGTGGAAATGTTGATGGAATATGCAGTGAAATATAATCACTGAGCAACGTTCATGGTATTTTATTAATTGCTCGTAAAAATTAACGAGATGTATATTTATATAATTTATATTATTGTAGGGTGTGAATGATTTTGCAATGCGTGGCTTTGTGTGTGCAGGAATAAAATGTAATTTAGAATATTCTCGAATATCCATTATTCGAGAATATTCCAAACTTTATGTAAAAGAATATGAGTGTGCGTGTATGTGAGTGCCTGGAAAAGCAAGGGAATGAATGGAAAAGAATCTAGAATGTTCGATGATTGAATATCATTTGCTGCCTCAGCAGCGAAAGGCAGAGTTGAAGAAGACATCAGCGTGGTGTACGCGTCATCTATTAAACCTAAAGCGCGTCACCGCTGCGTGTTGGTGGGGCTGAACGCCTGGCTTCAATTATTGTCTCTGTAAAGGAGAACGTGAGAGAGGGTAGGAAGGAAAAAGAGAGGGAAGAACGTTTCGTCCTGGGCCTGCTAGTGGACTCATCAGCCTTAGACGCTGGGATGGTAGGGATAGGTCCGAATTTCTATTATATAGAAACGGAGTAGGACACGGAGTGCTCGCGGGAAACTGACGAGTGTGCTGTCCCCTAGTGGCGAAGACCGCCACAAACCTAATAAATTTACGCTTGTTCTTCGGCAAAATCTTCTGATCCCACATTATAGAGTATAAAATACTTTTATTTTCTACAGTTGTAAGTCAACTAACTTTGTATACTTTTTTATTTACAATGGTACGTACATTTATTTAAGCGGTATTTTGGTAATCCTTTTGGTAAGTGACGTACACACGTCGTTACACCGATGTAAATTCGCTAAACTGGCGAAGAGAACACGGACGTCTGTTCAACACGTAATGAAACGCGCACCAAGGTACGTATAAACGTCCGTATAAATCCGCTGGTTCGTTTAGCGAAATAATTCGGTGGTGAACGAGTTTTCGCGCGGCGAATACGGGGTGCCGTCGCCTCGGTTTCGTTCCGATAAACCGAGCAAACGACGGTTGCACGTGCACGAAACAGAACGAAACGGCGACGGGGCTCTTAACAATCGAAACGCGTGCTTAAGGGTTGTTCCCAAGTAGATTGGAACGTTGCACAACCTGCTAGGGGTGAGGGGAGAAGGGCAACTCATCGGATAATTGGACTTGTCACGCGGTCGCACGAATATTGTTACACGATCCCTCTTGCCAATTATTAGATTCGAGTCCTCATATTTCTCTCGTCGTCGAAGTTATTGGCTTCTGGGAAGATTGGACGAACGTGTCTATTTCTTTGCCCGTTTCTTTTGCCGAACGTTCGATTGTTGGCATTCATTTTGAGGGAACCATTTTACTGAATTTGCGCGAGTATTCTGCGATTCGGTCATTGTAAAAAGTATTTACCGATTAATTCGCAGCAAATGAAATTGAGCGTATCCAGAAACACCCTTTTGAAAGTGGTATAAGTCCATTTTTTCTTGCATTGAGATAATCAAGGGTTTGCATTTGAATAAATTTAAAAATATTGGCAAACGCTAATCAATTTAGTAGATGTTATACTATACTATAAACCTGTTGAATTTTATTATGCAATAATTATTAATAAAAGTGTTAAAGAAGAAAACAATCTTTTTAGTTACAAATGGACTTATACCATTTTCAACAATAACAAATTATAAATAAAAAGACCAGAGCAAACTTAAGTCCATATTTTTATAGAGGTTGGCTTTTCGAAAGTGTCAAAGTAAATTACTTCGTTAAGATGATTAAAAATAACGAACTCATTTATATTTTAAACTTATTTCTCCTTTACACTTAGCCAGTGAAGTATTGATAGTAAATTGGAGGTATTTGAGGTAGGAAACTTATCGTATCACCATATTTTTTTCTCCTTATAGACCTTGAAATTTTCTACAGGGGCAACATAGTAATTTTACTGAAATTTTTGGACCTCCTTCGTTTTTCAAATAAAAAATAACTTTAAATGGTGCATTTTCTTCCATACGCATTTTGTAAAAAATTTTACGTGGTTCAACCCCTTTAAACCTCATCCAACATATTTTCAGCCAATTTCTAATTTTCCCGTCCGTATTTGTTTTCCTATTCGATATTGCCTCTTCTAGAGATTTGGTTGAGACAAAATCTTCTCGTTTCATTGCATATGAAGGAAACCTATTCTTTTTTTTCTTTTTCGACAATTCTGTACTACTAGTAAACATATTTTATTTTCAAAAATAACATTTTTGCGTTACCATTTTACAGCTAAAATTCTTTTGAGTAATTTATGAAAAAATTATGCTCCGTTCGTCGTGTGATTATAAATATAAAAGAAAAGGGTGATCTATAATCAAGGTGTTCTAGAATTTAAAAATGGTCAGGAATAGTGAGTATGAAAGAACGACAGGAAATAAATGTATTGTTATTTTGATCGGAATAAAAATGTATTTCTATATGACTATTTGTACTATAATATTAGTTTTTCAACTCAATCAATTATGTTATTCGATATTCAAATACTGTTTTGCAATATTTTTATTACAAATTCGCCCGTATACATTTTCTACCCGATGCCAGCTCAAAAATCAATCAAAATTTTTGTTCAGTCGACGAAACGACAGTCTGTATCACATTTGTCAAACGCGTTACGTATGTTGTTCAAAAATTGTCACGATCGCGCGAAACATCGCGCGGAATTCGATTTAATCGGAGAGTTCGATGTGTCACGAATTCTTCTGTGAGTAGTCCCCCTCTTCCTTATTAAAATTGATCGATACGCTTAATCTGGCTCCATGAATCATTCCTTTTCCCGTGTGAAATATCGAGCAACCTTAGCCCCCGGAAAACAGGAACACGAAGGTACGAAGCCACTCGATTTCTCAGAGTCCTCCTGACCGTGTCGGTTGACGTTGAAATGTGATCGGACTTATCTTCGCCAAGTACAACATGCAAACACTTATTACGTTGCTGAAGTTTGAAAACACGAGACGCTCTGCCATAAACAGGTGTATATTACGAGCTCCCGCCAAGGAAGATGAATACGCGCTACAGCTTTCGAAAGTTTCGGTTCATAATTAACTAGTAACGTTACGTACTGCGATAACGATTAAATCGTGGAAATATTCTTAATCGTTTCTGATAGAGACGTCCGTGTGCTTTTGAACTAACGATTTTTTGAAACAAAGAAATTGGTATTAATGAATATAAGATTTTATTAAAGAAATAGCGATAATCGCAAGGTATCTTAACAAATTTTATCATCATTTTGGCCAACCAAATACCTGTCCTTTAAAAATTAATAAAAATCATTACCTAATAATATTCTGCACTCGTACAAATTTTCTTTCGTCGAATAAAAAGTTTTCCTCTAAAGTCTGAAATCATAAAATCCAATAATAGAGCGTTGTTCCGAAACGAGACGTACTTTCTATTACGCCGTTTCAAAAGTTCGCAATTAGGCTGTACTTTTTCGTTGATTTGCAACAGGTTCAATGTACGAAAGCTTTTTAGAAAATTGCCGAGAATCTTTTGCAGACAGAAGAGATTCTCGATCATGGAAGGGACGGGGTTCAGCGGGAGGGTGGGAGCCGTTAAGATAGTAGCTAAAGGATTTGTCAGACTTAAGCGTTGCAAAACTTCTGAGTAGGTAGACAATTTTTGCGAGAACTATCCTTACACGTCCCTTGAATATATTACGAAGGAGGTGGTTCGAAAATTGTTCCGTGAGCACGATTTCCGGAAGTGGTGACTGCGATATTTTCTTACGGATCACGCTGTTATAACGTAATTCTTTCTGAAACACAACGCGTGCAATTTTATGTCGTACACCTACCTTCATTTAAAAATCTAAACATTATTCAGTACAAACTGCTTACATCTAATTAGCACATCTCTAATTCGTTGATTAAAAAACGCTGTCTCATTTAGTAAATGTAAAAGATATTTATTGATCCACCTTAATGACGTTCGCGAAGCTAGCAGTTGAGATTACGTTGCACATTTTTCGCTAGTAAGATTCTTGTGGAAAATATATTCTTTATAGTTAATATCGTTAAATATCTACCACTATTGCGACACAATACGTCGCAGTGCTCCCTTCTCCCGGTTTCTAAACTGTATTCAAACAATAAATCGTCTGTTTAATCATTTAAACTATTGTTCGGTAAAACACGACTTATCCACTTGACAGAAATCCACATGTATATGTAATACTAGATTCACCAAACATATAAAACCTCGTACTGTACTCTCCACATATGTGTTGCCATTCGCGCTATACAACTCTCGCAGCTCTCAAAAAGGTATATCGCGATTCGAGTCCGAAACGCTCGCATTTTCAATCCAAAAGCTGAAAAAGAGAAAAGAAAAAAAAAGGAGAAAAAATGGAATCAAGATAAAAAGTAAAAAGAAGAAAATCAGGACGTTCCGCGGCCCCTCCATGCATCTCGCGATGCGTAAGCTCGAATGCAAATTGCCAATTCCGCGGCGCCCGATGATTTTCCGTGGGGCGAAATTCCGAAACAGGGTCGAAGTGAATGAACGCGAAACTAATTCTGGCCGCAGTTTTTCGTTGCGATGCCCGGGCCATCTCCCCGGAAAGTTACGGTTACGGTTTTACAGCCGGGCTACGGCGTTCGTGGTCGCGACGAAACGAAATAAAGATTATTCGTGGTAACCGCGGACCGGATCGGTAAAAGTATCGTCGATCCGCGCGGAGACGAGCGGCGAACGAGGAGCATTCGCAGACCACCCCCAGGGGACAATAATGCTGGTTGGAAATTAATTGCGTCACTGCTGCACGATTCATTTTTAGGTTAGAAACGTTTCTCTGCGAACGGTGGGCGCGATTAAACTGGACTAGGCGGTGAAATGAGAAATAATAAAACGTGAATGTTAACGATGTTACTGTTTTCTGTTCTCGAGTGTTTAGTAGAGTGGATAGGGACTGGCTACTTGGAATTTATTATTATACTGTACTTAAGAGAGATGAGACTGTTATAACGAGAAGATGTGTTAAACAGTTTCTAACTTATTTTTATTATTAACTGTTGGAGAATGTAGGAAAAATTAAATTTTGTACGAACAGGAGCGCTTTGCGTTAGTAATAAAATTCATATTATAATGCTTGGATAGGGAAAATTTCCGATTAAAATTCAACTGGTGCCACGAGCATACTAATATTGCATATGATTAGCGTCATATTGATAATCACGTACACACGCGTCATTAATAAACATTAATATCCAGACTACTGTAGTCGCGTCGCACCGTGGTACAAACCGGAAAAACTTAACCCTCGAAGCGAAGAGACAGAAGACTAAAAACATACATACTCTGACTCTAAACTTTCTCTTCGTCTTCGAAGATCAAGACGGACGTTTTTGGAAATTTCCCCTTCCTTCAAGTCACCTTCTCATCACCGAGGAGGTGGCATCAACGATCAGAGGACAGTTTTTCAACAGTTTTTAACCAGCATTCTTGCACGACAATCTTCTGCGATTATATCATGGTTATTTTTGCTTTGCTATAACTTGTTATTGAAATAATTATTGCGTTGTTGTTAGGCGACGATCTCTCATTTAATACAACACGACACATTCCCAAAACGTGAAATCCAAGAAACGAAGATACGTGAAACGAACGTGGCAATTAGTCAATTTGGATTCATGAAAACCTCGATTCATTCGGCTCGTTAGTATTCTATTCAGACAATTTACTTGACCTGTTCATATGCTCGATTCTTGCAACTTTTGCCTTTGAAGTTTTCGTTATACGCTTATATATAATATAAGAATTTGATCTTGATTACATCATTTATTTCATTAATAATCTTAATATGAATTCTATTTTTATTTCTTAAATCATTAATAAAAATCATTTTACGCGTTTCAATTTCTCCCTTAACCATTGTATATCTATATCCATTTTCAAATATTAATTAACTCGTAGCACGCTTTAGTTACACGAACTCAGTTATTACCGCGTAAAATAGTTCAAGTATCATCTAATGGAAATCCCCTCCAAAATATGAAATTTCGAACACCAGCGATATTAATCAACGATTTCGAATTTCGTGCTTTACCCGCCAGCAACAAGTATCCTCCTATTTGCATAAACGTACATTTTTCAGTGAAAATCTCGGAGATCCTAAATTACGCACCACTGCGTTTACAATATCTCCGTTAAACGTACGCTTAAATTTCGTGTTGCATTTACCTGCACGATCGGTCCACCGATTCCCAGTCGCAAAATAATACGCGCGGGCATCAATTTCAAGTTCGCCAGAAGGCCCTCGAAACCTGCGATAGGAGTATTCGAAATATCCTCCGCAGGGAACCGCGGCTTCCATCGCGATAAAGAATCGGCAAATGGAGTATTAAACGCGAAACGGTGGCACTAATACAAATTCTGGACGTTTTAACTCTGCGAAACGATTTTAAGAGGATTACGGAGGCGCGTAAACACTGCCGCGTACTAAAATTTTAATACGAATCGACCGATTTTTCACGAATACCAAAATTCACCGATCTCTATAATCGCGTACGATGCATGGCTTACGCGCGCCACGTTTCTGGGTTCAAAAATCGAATTCGAACGACGGATTCAAGAATATACTAATTTCAACTGTTTCCACGCATGGTGAAGATATTGTTGTACAAGTGCTTCGTCAAAGTGACGTGGTAAGCGGTGAAGGATGGCCTGGGACGATGCTTCTAATTTCTACCGTGGCTTCAACTAGGTGAGGCGACTACATTGTAAATTGTACTTCAAATATCGTCCTGTTCTCGCATGCATAGGATTCCATAGCGACCGTACGAGACACGGTAATTATTATTAATTGTGCACAAGCTCATCGCACAGTTGTTACACCAGCCGCGTCGAATCTCTTACGAGTGAACTCTGCGTCGCACCCCTTTTGTGTTCACTCTACTGTTCGCTAGTCAAATATTAATTGTACTCGAGCAATTTTATTACTTGTCGCGATAAATCAACACGGATGGTCTTTTGTACGACCCTGGCAAAAGAGGAACGATCTAAGTTCGGTTCCCAAACAATTTTAATTGAAAAAAAATTAGCTCGATATTTAATAAAAGAAAAAATGATGATCGAGCATCGAATTGTAACAAAATTAAACGTTCGTCGTAAAATGTTTTCCTCCTCGCTGAACGAGGTCCAGAAGCAATCGCGTTAACGAAGGGGGTAAGAAGAAATTAATTTAAATTAGGATTTTCTTTGTCCAGTGTCTTGACCTCCTCTTGTTCGAAGTACTCGGTGTCTCCCGATAACGCAACCGGCGGCAATTATCGTAAATATCCAGATTTGCTAATTGAAACGTAATAACGAACCATTCAGACCCCTAGTGTAGCCATCGAATCGGCCGTAATTATAACGATGCTGATTCGGCGAAGGGCGAACGAGTTCCAGAGTCATCATCCTCATCGCGCGAGATTATCCGGATTGTCCGTATAGGGGAGGGCCCAGCGACCGTTCCCTATGGCCGGCCGTCACGCACGGGGATCCTTTCAGGGTGAGCTCGATGGAAAATGAACGACCTTAGTTTTTCGTTTCACGATCGCGTGTAATTGGTGCGTGTCGAAGCGTGAAACCTGCTACTTTTTCTGCGATCTCCGTCAAAATATATAGCGTCCGCTAAAAACCAGTATACCGAGTGGACCGTTTAAATGGGAGTGGTGTATACGTTTTCGATACATGTGGATGAGAAATGGTCAGAATCATCCCTTAAAACTTAAAAGATTTTCTACATTTTCATTTGTCGCGTTGTGAAATTTAAAGTAGAAATTGTAACTCGTTGACTAATAATATTCCGTGCTCGAGTAAAATAATTTCGTTCGAAATAATCGTGTATTTATTTCAACAGCAGAAAAGGATATTATTGTAAAACGCAGAAAATCCAAATTTAAAAACAAAGTTGCGAGCTATCAATGAAGAATCGAGACGCGAACGAATTATCTCGCGCAATTGACATTTAAAGCAAAGTACGGGAAAAAATAAAACGCGCGAAATCGACGGAACGCTACCCGTAAATCCGTGACTACCGAAACTGTGCGATAAATTTTTCCGTGCCAGCCTGACTTTTTTCCCTGCGGACTAAGCTTTTCTCGCAAATTGAAACTGATCATGCGAAGCATGCGTCAGGTAATTACGGTAGCAACCCCCGCGAACTCGACGGAAACGCGAACCAGTGTTGCGTAATCATGTCGTCACAGATTTCCTTCCATTTTCCCTCGCTCTTCGACAATAAACTTCTCCGCTAAATCCCTTTAAATCTGTCGACGATAAAGCCTATCATCCAAATATAAATTTAAAGTGAAATATGCATGTATAAATTGCGATGATAATTAGCAATTGCTGTGCTGTCGCCATTCCTGTAATTAAGTGTCATCATCATTTGCGTTTAAAGCGTCGTACTATAAAATATAGAGGTTCAAGTATTGTTTGTGAGCATTAATATATTAATGAATTGCCGTCTAAACTAGGCTATCAATATTCATGCGAATATCGCCTCACTATCTTCAATAAGGTGCAAATAAAATAACCGTTACAGAATTCATGCACGCCACCAATCTATTTCTTCAATTACGTATCATCGCAATTCTCGCTAAAAATACCAGATTATAAGGTGTGCAAACAAAAACTTTTGCACGAGCATCGAATTTTATTACACAGATTACAACAAGCTTCTGCAAACAACGATATGAAAGAATAATGGAACATTCGCAAAGAATCCGTCTATCGCGTCGACTCACCGTCCCGTATATTTTAATTCGTATCAAAAAAAAAAAAAAAAAGGGAGAGAACGGTCCGGTTTAAAAAATCTGAAAAGAAATCTGTGGCAATATCCCTGTTTACAGAATCGTGAACGCGAGTAGGGGCGATTGAAAGAGAAGCCGATAGACAATTTAAGGTGACCTTTTAGTTACGCATCGGCCACGAACGTATTCCACGTGTCCTGCAATCACGCTCCCGTGGATGGCGAACAAAGAGCCTCTTATCCGTGGGAATGGAGCCATAAATTCTAGGTCCTGTTCCGCAGTGTGTGGGCATCCGATGCATCAATCATTATTGACCGCGGTACGAGTAGAATATTTTGCTGAAAAAGTTGCTTAACACGTACCATGCATAACCGAGGCTTCTTTGAACCGACGTAGACATCGGCCACCCTTCTAACGACGTCTCGAGTACGACGCGAGGGTGGTCCCTGCGACCGCGTGTCTTCGATATTATGAAACACCGATTTATGGCCACTCGCTGATAGCGCGTCGGATGTAAGTTTGATTAGAAGAGCCAGCTACGAAGGACGGAAGTTGGAAATCTGTTAGCAGTATCGGTTGGAAGTTCCAACCCCTATCGCGACCTACAAAGGGAATAAATATAGCTTGGTTTAGAAAACTATTCTCGAGAGAAGGAAGTTTCTAAATTTATTAATAGAATTTCTTGTGCAGAACTTTCACGAAGACGTTGATAAACTTCGATGGGAAAACGATATTTGTATTTATACCGGGTGTCCTCTTCAACTCGAGAACAGTGGACGCGTTTCGCGAGACACTGAAGCTATCGAAAAAGTGTTCTCGAAAGAATTATGTTATATGAAATCTAGTACTGTTTGGTACGTACGTATAATTTTAGAGTTAAATTAATTTTGTTAAATAAGAATTACAGTTTGTTCATTTTTAATAGGTTGGCGTTTGTTGAGACGAATTCAACGATCTATTTCACGAGGTTATTTATTATAGCACAAAGTCATAAATCTCTGAATTTCTAACATGAATCACCTATCAGGCTGCTCGGTATGAGCGAGCTGAATAGTGTTGTAAAGAGGCAATTTATGGGCACACGGTGTATCGTAAATGCGCGATATCTATTACGAGGCGATTTTTGCGTCATTGATGAAGAACCGATAGCGTTACAGTACAGTGCTTAGGTGGTGAAAACTGTTCGCACCGATCGATATCGTAAAATGCGCGATGTCATAAACGATAAATTGAATACTTTTCGAGTTTCGTCAAGATTAAGAATTCGCTGTAGGTTTGTCGTTTAATTTGTACAAGTGCGACGCAAGCTGTTTATAGCTGGCGATTCAAAAACTGAGTACACGGAGAAGTTGTTCGTGTAATTTCCAAATCGGATTCTCGCGCGAAGGAATCTGCAGCTGAGAAATTCTTGATACGAAATTGCGGAAAGTTGTATACCTCTTCTTTGAATGGTATAAAGTTTTAATCGTATCGTGCTAGATTGTATTCGATTATTTCGAACTTACTTAATTGTTGGCGGTTTGAGGTGGTCTACTAATTCGTTACCAAGCTAGATTCTAAATTCTTAAATGAAATTGCGATTCATCTTCTCGTCTCGTCACAGCTATCCTCGGTATTTCAGTTCTTAACTTTTCATCGTCTAAATTAACCTTTTTGTACGTTTTTAAATGCATTAATAGAACTATAACGGAGTTGTAATTCCCGTGTTTCTAATTACTCGAACGCTTGTAGATTTCTTATCGAAAGTCAAAATCAATTAATGGAAGACGCTTAGATATTTTCGAGGGTAGCGAAGTGCTCTTAGTTCTGCTCGCGCGCTAACTCAGATCTAATCCCACTCGAAGCTTTTTCAATGTAAACTGTAGATCGCAGAGGAGGCACAATACCCTAACACCGTGATATAACCTTAATCGCGTTAAGTCTGTATATCCCAAAGCTTACGTTCTTGAACTTGAGACAACATTTTGACTGCGCATAAAGCGCTGGGTTCTATGCATGTATGTACTCGGATGTACCGAAGTTAGCAATGCCTTAGGCGTACCTAAATCTTCACCTAATATACAACAATCTGCAGGCAGAGCAACGCTAATACTCTGGACATTATCAGGAAATTCTGGTCATTAAACTATTACCATTCGAGCGACACGTATACCAAAATTGTTGTTCGCTCGACGTCTATCGTACACGTTGAGAAGGGATTATCTTATTCAGGATTATCTCGATCTCCAATAATCATTCTCGTTTCGATCGATAAATCATTACATTACTTCGAAAATAATTACTTTACGGTTTTATGGTGTCGCTAAAAAATATTACAACGTCCTCGTTTCACATCAGAAATTTGATTCGAATTACGCTCTCTATTCACCTTCACATTACGCGTTCGGATACACCACGGTTTACCGTTACCCATTGAACGTTACATCGAACATACAACCGACCAAACGTGAGAATATTTGATAGCCATTAAATCCCTGGTTACAATTGGCAACTATTACCCCTGGCTGACGCGTCGAATAACAGAATTGTTTAACACGTTCGTCGCATCAATAAGATAATCGTAACGAATAACGCAGCGTGATAATTATCCGCGATGCGAGTAACGCGAAAGTATCAGCGATGGGCGCGGACTTGGGTGGCGCTGGGAATATTCGACGCAATCAATATCCGCATTGCTTAGATGACTTTCTCGAGACAAACACGGGCAACCGGCTCGGAAATCTCCATAACCTTTCGCGGCGGGGATCATAAATCACGGTTTCTTCCTGGTTCCTGCGCTCACGAGCATCCTGACGCGAGACTTCTGCCTTTATATCGTGGGACCGTATTCTGTTTTATGTATTACATAAGTCGACCTCTCCGTTCTACCTCGCCACTCGATACGATCATCTCCCGTTTTACGTAGAGCTGGTCGCGCGATTACGTTGAATGCTTGGACACTCTTCCGTTCATCACTTTTGTTGATTTTGCGACGAGAAATCTCGAATAGTGTCATCTTCGTCTGCTGCTAGTCAACAGCTTTCACCGTTGCTCATATTGGACTCTTTATCTTCCATCCTCTCTCAACTTTCCTACATAGTCGTAATTGAAAGTTCGTTTCTCTCAAACTCTTAAATAACCCTGTTCTCGATCTTTTGTAGTAAAGTACCGTTGCAATTACGAGTTCCCACAAGACTTGCCTTCAATTTCAGAGCAAAACCCAGCAACGCGGCTAGGTATATATGTAACTCGAGTTTGTTTTGGAAAAAGATGAAAAATAATCAGTGATTGTTTCGTTACAAGAGTGAGAAAAATTTGAGATTACTTCATGGTACGTTGGTAGATGGTAAAATAGTTATATTATAAAGGAGAATAGTAAACGAGAAGGGCATTTTATGTGTATAATAAGTTCTTTAAACATTTTTATTCACAGTTAATATTTCACGCGCTGGTGTTCCACGTTGATGTAATCATAAAGTTCAAATTTGAAGTACTGGATATGGAATGGAAAATATTATTGAAGTTACAAAGCAACTTTTCCTTCGTCGTCATGTTCGTAAATGTTCGAAAATAGTCATATTTTGTGCTACAGCACAAAATGTACCATTGTAACACACAAGGTAGAGTGTAACAATAATTTGTTTATTTGTAATATATACAAATATAAACAGTGAGTTCTTCAAGAATTGTGGCCGAATGAAGACGTCGAAGTGACGGAGGCCGCGATGGCGTCTGCTTCCCAGGTAAACGGAGGTGGAGTAGTTAGAAACGTATTTTATACCTGTCCGCGAAGCAGCGAGTAACCAATCAGGGGTGTCCCCATGTTTTAAAAAGAGTGACCCACGCTTTGTCGAGGTTTTGCCGCGTTACACTATACATTTAATTACGCGTTTCGATCAACCACTATCATGGAAAATCAAGAACAGAATTGAAAGCTGAAGCGAGACTTTCTACAAAACGTTGGAAGATATTTGAACTAACGAGATCGCATGTTATCAGAAGTTTCTTTCGATACACCTAAGAACGAAATAATAAGTTCCGCGGAATCGCAGTTTTAACGGTAGTTAAACGTTTCTTTCCAATTTTCTTTGAGGCAGCCGCGGCCAAGTTTCCGCACCGCGAGTCCTAAGCTTATTTATTGTCTGATAATAATAACGAACTTAGTAATACTTTCATAAAGCCTTTTACTTCTCTACCTCTACAACTGTTCCCTTATAGCCGTAAAGGGTAGGCCGAGATTTAAACTCTTTAGTAATTTCGAATTAATTCTATCCACCGATAAATAGAGTCCGTACACGGTAAACCGTATATTTTTATATCGTTGCGTTAAAATGAGGGAATTGGAAGTTTTTGTAGCGACACACCGCGAAAAATACAACTAAATTAACTATGAATAGTCTTCTGTAACTACTCTCCAAACCATACTAATTTTCCAATCACTCTTGGCCTTATTCTCTCTTTCCCTCTATAATTCACACTCATAATCCCTTGGTTTATGATTTAATTTCCAACAAGGCGTTCTAAATTCAAAAGCTCGGTCGGTTATTCATCGAACCATTTCGGACAAGGCTCGTGTCTATCATTTTTGGCTCGATCGATCTGCCACGAGCGTGACTCGATATTCAAATATTTAGACTCCCTGTATAATGTATGTAGGAACCCACTGTGTTTTCGAATGAAACAAAACTTTTATTCGACAGGAATATATTGGAACTAATTTTTGAAGTAATTGTCAATTTTCAATGAAACAGTGATCATGAACGAATAACAGGTTCCATATTCGACGTTGATTTCATTTCACATAGAGTATACGTATCGCAGTCGAAAACGTGCCTCACATTCGCTATCGTCGCGTCCATATTGTGTGCAATCGGTAGCGTCGTAGAGCAGTCACGAAAAAAGGAAAAAAACGTGAGCATCATTTTCAGTGCAATTTCGTTGAGAAAAGCAATGGAACGATAAGTATCGCTCTTTTCCTGAAAGGTGAATCGACTGCAAACATAAATGGCTATCATGCATATACATTCGTTTCCTTTTAAAAGATTATTTGTATCGTTTTGAATCATATTTTTGATCGTGAAGCGAGGTACACAGATACTTTGCTTGACGTGCGTGTACTTTTAATCTTAACCGAAATTGCTGTTAAAAAGTTATCGAACTTTATTGAAAGGTCGCAAGAAACTGTCTAAAGACATTTGCCACGCTGCACGAATACGTACCATAGCGTGTATTTCGTTCTCGCGAAATCGTAACCGGCTGCCAAAGTTGGTAGAAAGAGTTTACAAGTTCCTCCCGATTGCCACTGGCCGAAAATACGCGAAAGGAAGTAATCCTGCTCGACGAAGCGAGGCAAAGCAGTGTCGCGGCGTATCAACGGGGTGAGCTCGCTCCAAAAATTTCCTCGATCCCGTGGAAAAAGCAACCGCTAAACGTCTCCTGGCACGTAACGAAACCCGATGAGACAGAATGAGATCGCGAAGTAAAGGGAAATAAATAAACCGATTGTGTGTCCTCTTTGCGGGCCCGGAGATGATAAAGCGCAACTTTCGGATCCGATTCCTCGTCCCTTTTTCGGTTCGTTTCTTTCCACACTGACCGACGACACGTGTACTTTTTACATTTTTTGCTTTCGATTATCGACTTTCGCGTCACGTTTTTCCTTTTCGCTTCTTTCGTCTGGAAGAAACAGCGTCGAAATGCACGATAGTGAATTGAAATTCCAGGAATGACAAATTTAGAATTAAATGTAGATAATTTACGTTGAAACGAGGTTGCTCGATTGTTGGAATGTTTGCAATCTTTCTTCGAGATTTTGATAGATTTCCTACATGAAAAGTAGCTCGTTGAACGACCGTAATTACTCGCTGCGCGTAATGAATATTCAACGGCCACTAACAACATAACAATTAACAATAAAACAGTGAACATCCACAAACTTTTTATCTCGCGAACGTGACTCTCAGTCTCCCGTCTCGGATGCGTTTCGTGTTTTCGTATCGCCGATGTTCGTTGGAAGAGGACCGATTTCACGGAACAACAGGAGAGGCACGATCGCAGGAAGAAAAATCGTAAGCACGCAAGCCTCATTACGATTCAATTCGCCGCGATAAATCACGCGTGAACGAGAATCGATTTAATTTAACCCCGGTGCGCGTGCACGTGATGTGGACAATGCCCCGTTCCGAAGTACACGATGATGAACGAGCTTTACCGCGTGCCGCGCGCTGAAAGTTTGTTATCGTCTAAAGATCCGGCCATTTGTACGATCGTGCCCGTGCTCGTACCGTGTTCCTCCATTTTTTTCATGCCTTCTGAAAAGTTCCGTCTTTACTTTACACCAACGCCATGGTCCGGGGATTTAAAAGCCGAGTGTTTTACCTGTTGACATTTCCGTTTCTGGTCTTCGTTTTGAATTGACGAGCGACACGCGAGTTAAATTCGATGTCGATTGTTAGACACGGATCGTGAAATTTCAAATGTTTCAATCGAATTAAAATCGACTCGAAACGTCAGAATTTGACCGCTTTTCAACGCGACCTGTTGGAAAGTAAACGTTCGTTCGGTGGCGAACGGACAAGGTGGATCGATAAAAAGCATCCATGTCTCATCGCGACCGGTGCGAAAACGTTATTTCCGACGGCAGCGGCTAACCCCGTGAAATTTTCCCTCGGCCACTTGAGCAGCCCCGCTCCTCTGATTGCACAATTACGACCCGTGATTATTTGCTTTGCCACGCCGTGTCACTGCCGCCGCGGACATTGCATTTTCCAGCGGATGGACGCGCGACCGCGGTGACTTTTAATTATTCAATTAGCATCGGCTCCTCCGTACAACGGGGCTCGTTCGTGTCTTGCTTAATTTGTAACCGCGTCCAATGTACCGTTCATTAACTCGTATCAGCTCGTAGATTGCAGGGGTCCTTGCTGACGACACTTTCGCCATTCGTTAATTGTTCACCAGCGTTCGCGTTGCGGAACGACAAAAGCGATCAAAAAACCGCGATGTTTTCAGAGGGCCGTGATACCTTTCGTTGAATCGCTTAACCCTTTCGCTACCAGGGTCTCATGGGAGAAACGTCCACCACAAGCCATGATATGTATTTATATATGAAACATTCTAAAAAAGTAAAATAAACATTCTTTTAAAACTGGCACACATATGTGTCGTTGGGCTATGGATAAAAACTATACGTTGTAGCTCATGCGTTACATGTATGTGACACACCAAATTAGAAGGAATAGAATAGGATTGGAATACAAAGACTAAATAAATAAAATTTTTCAAAGTAAAGTACATCTATATATTATATATTATATAATTTTAATAATATAGTTTCACAAACTGTTGGCCTTTTTAATTCACTGCTGTACAAACTCTAAATAATCTAATATTATCGCAGACCAAGCACATTCTTCATATATTTTACCGTTTTAGAACTTAACAATACTGTTCCAAATATAACGCGTTTCAACGTGTCTTCATAAATTGACCGAAAATGTCTGTCGCATACATGCAACGACGAGCTCTGATAACAAACCGATGCGTCGCACCTAGTGCGTCAAAAACATCAAAAGTATGATTTCAAGGCCTTTTATCAATGCGCGATTCGTTTAAGCCAGAGTTTTTAAATGGATGTACATAATTATGTTCCACTGTCGATGAAAGTGAATAACGCGGTTGTGAAATACCCGAAATAAAAATTTAAAAGCAATAAAATGTAATAAATTCATGTACAACATTTCAGAGCGGTATTTTTTATTCTTATTTTCACGCCAACGTGGCATAATTTATTCCGAAACGGAACGTACTTCATTTTAAAGCAGCTTCAATTTGCTTCTCTAAATACGATCTTAATTAGCCACATTCTTGGACCTCTAGTATAAGAGTCCGTTATAAAAATGGCAATGCACATTGTTAATAGTGCAAAGTAACCGAATAAGCAGTGGTTATGTCGTTTTCTTGAAGTCTTATCAAATGTTTGATTAGCGTCTTTTTATCACGGAGAAAAAATGTTACTCAAAGTAACGCGATATTAGGTCTCCAAACGCTTATACCCGCTTTCGTACGATTAATCCTGTGTCCCGTGGCAGTTACGTGACTCGGAATCATTAGCCTATTTGGTCGCGCGCCGACTAAATCCCTGACTTTTACTACTGACAAAAAGCTTACGGTTACTGATGCTTCTCAGCATTTTCCTTGCTTCAAATTGCTATTCAAATTTTTTGATATCGCACATTCTTCTCGTTTGTCGGATACGTTGTCATAGCTTTAATCAGATAATCGGAATATCGTTCACTTATGAGTAGGAAATGATTAAACTGAAATTTATAATAGAAACCAATGGTACTTTAAAATACCGTGACTAGTATCGATATACTAGCATATCGATAACAAAATGAGAAAATAAAATAAAATTCAAAAAAAAAGGTCATTCCCCTAGCAACCTATAATCCACTGATGATACTGTTTCTAAACAACTCGACGACGGTAGCGTAAATTGTACGAAAGCAAAACAGAGCCGTGGTAATTGGTTTCGGTTTCTATTAAAAATACGTGGTCGTTAACGGAGAAGTCGTATGCACAGGAACGAGCATACACGCGGCAGAGTTATCGAGCAGAATGGCGGGCGAAATTTCTAGGTTCGAAACTTAAGCTCGGTTCGTCTGCTCGCAAAGTGGTTCATAAACTACTCGGGGAGATGCTCGGGTCCGCGAGCAGCCGCATTATGCGACACAGAGACAGAGAGAGAGAGAGAGAGAGAGAGAGAGAGAGAGAGAGAGAGAAAGAGACGTAGGGGTGAATGATGCGTTCTAATGTGGCGCGGCCGCGTGTACCGAGTTGCTAAGGCGTCGAAATTAATTGTACTATCTTTTATGGCCGCGGGGTTATCGGTCGGGCGAGACTTACAGCGCACTTGGCGCGGAAGTTAGAGTTGTTAATGACGTAGACTGTGTGAATTACGAGTTCTATGAGAATTGTTTAGAAGTTTGCCGTACGACATCGTACGAACGATCATTTTGATCCTCGAAGCACCGACATCGTTCGGTTCAGAATTTTCGACTCGTCTGATTCGTCCCATTGATTCGTTTAACTGTGCGAACCACCAAATGTGCGATCGATGCATGTTTTCTCAAATATTGATTTCGCAAAATTTAAAAATATAACGAACGAAATAATTAAAGACAGTTTTTGATTGTTTTGCCACGAACATCAAGTTTATGAGTCACGCGGAAAAGTACAACGAAATATCAAAAAGTACATTTCTGTTCCAAATTTGCTGCACATTCACTCACTCTGCAAATATTGCATTTCCAAAGTACTTGAAAACTCGAACGATGATATTTTTAATCTTCCAACTCTCGTGCGTTGCAGAAAAGAAAAAAAAAACTATCCAAACCATCGAGCTTCCTATATTTGTCATCCTCAAAATGAAAACTGAAGATCTCGTTAGACTCGAGAAACGTTTTCAAATTTTTACGTTCCATTTGAAAACACTCTGCGCGCGTTAACCTCGTTAATGCATCTTGAGGACCGATCGCGCACATACGTCGGAGAATACCGAATGAACGTACGTATGGCAATCGAGCCCTCAAAACTAGCCATCGAGCGTCCAGTATCCTTGGCCGTGCATGCGAATGCACGTCGAAGAACTTACCGGAACTCTTACCCGTACGTTCTCGGTGAATTCGAAGAGCGAATCGAGCCAGCGGGGCACGTTCCGCGAATTTATGAGAAGGTTCTGTTCCACGTACCTTGAGTGACCGCGATCCCTTCGATAACCAGGAGAAAAGCAGCGAGTATCAGGACGGTGAGCCAACGACACAGCATTTTTAACACCTCGTTCACTCGTTCTCACCGTCGATCGTTTATCGGTAGAACCGTTCGTTCGTTGCACACCCCGACGGAGATCGGCTTCCCTTCCTTTTCACACCCCTTGCTCCGTTCCCTCCTTTTCGCACGTATCACACGATATGCACTTTGCAAAGCCCGGCGTTATGCAACTCGTGCTAGTCGCCAAGTCACCGGTTACGAGACGGACGATCGAAACCACCGGGTTCGAGCAGAGTTCGCGAACAAGTTTCACTCGGGCATCGAACGTTGCAGCAAAGGAGCAATACGTCCGCGAGCAATACGTGTACACCTGTATATGTATATATCGTCTTGCAAGGTTAATCGTCCGCAGTCGCGATAAATTCGCCCCGAGATAACCCGAGACAATCTCGCGGAGAAATCCAACGGACGAGAGTCAGCTACGAAGAAGAGGAAACAATCGAGGAAACTGGTACGCGCGATAAATCTTATGTCAAATCCCGCGGATAAATCGCCGATACGGGGTGGACCGCGCGGCAAGGAATTCGCAGTGGCGTTCGACGGTGTATCCTCAGAGAAGCGAACGGACCGGTGCGCTGTCGAAATCTCCGCTGCTGGTAGTGCAACCACGCTGAAACCCACGCTTGATCACACGTGGATCCTTGCTGCTTGCGATCATCGTGAGCCGCGAGACGCGATCGTCGCTCTTCTGTCGCATCTTCTGCCCCGACGTTTCCCTTGATTCATCCCCGAGGAACACCCCCTCCTAGAGCGACACCGTTCGTCCAGTCCGATGAAACGACAGTACGTATACTCGCAGCCACCGATCACTGCACGATCACTGGACCGAGGATCGATCGAGGCGAGGCGACGCGTACACGCGCGCGGTTTCACACGCTGAAGCGACACCCTGCTCGTAGCAGCACTGCTCGACGGCGTGCACGCGAGGACGTAAGGGCGCACATGGACCAGCCGCGTTTACACAGGGATGCGGTGCCGCTCGGTGTCGCGGCGCGAAATGATTCTGCGGCCTGGCGTCGCCGTTTGACGCATGCGCATGACGCGGTTTCACCACTCTGAATCAGGCGCGGACGGGTTACGCGCAGACCACGTCTACTTGACGCGCTCGAGCACCACCGACTGGCTCCGGTACACTCGGTGCAGGAATCTGCTCTCGTTGTCGTCGGGTCAGCCTGCCACGCAATTCCCTGCGACGCGATACGATCTTTGACGGCGTCGCGACAGGGAAACGCGCGAGCTCTCCTACAGAATCCGGAGAATCCTGAATTGAAGCGAGCCCAGCCGGGGTTAAGCGTTCGTCCGCTTCGAAGCCGACAAATTTTCGACACCGTTTTCGCTTTTAAAAAGTCCCGTTCGAACAGGCTTCTTAAAGAGTCGCGTCGGTTAAGAATTTTATTCTATTATGCGTCTAACGTTTTAAGTTAAGTCGATTAAAGAAATGGAGCATACAGTGAAACGTAGCTGACTTTGTCTCGCTTTATTTCGATCGATAGCCAAAATACGATATATATATTCTTCGACATCTTTATTCCATTAAATCGCTAAATTTTATATAAAGGGTTAAACATAATTGTTTTCAATTCTATCAATTTTATCAATTTGTTTAATGTTCGTACATCCTGTTTTCACAATAATTTATTTATAAGAGGGAATTGATTCAAAAATTTAACGTATCGAACGCAGAAATGTCCAAAGGGGAAAACGTTTCCGCGCCATGGACACGAAGCGCATCAATTATCGAGAAGCCCTGCAAGACGCGCGTTCGGGGATCGGGATAACCATCGGAGTCCGTTGGCAACAAATTATAGCATTAACTGCAATTATTAATGGTGCCGGCGAGACGAGAATTTACGATGACCGCGGCCGTTAAGAAAGATATGGAAAGTGTCTCGAGGGGGCAGGGGGAGATGGAAAAAATTATGGAATCCGCAAACACACCCCACGGTTCCGACGTATATCATTTTCCACCGTCCAGACGCGAACGTCCCGACTGTACAAAGCTTTCCTTATCGCGGCTTTCACGTTCAGTTCTGCTGTCCATCCGTGGCACGTTGCATTTAAGAAGTTCACAAGACGCCTACTAATCTAGACGTTTCCTTCCTTCGAGCGTGAGATTTCAACGGAAGAAAGTACACCCCCTGTATTACGTTCAGTATGCAAGCCAACTTCTGTCTTGAATTAGAAGGGAAGCTCTTTTCATAAGAGATCAGCCTTGCGAAACTTCTGTTTAACCCCTTTTTAAATATTCTCATTGCGGAAAATGTAGAAACTAGTTTAACAGGGTACTTGTTTTAATCCCCGCAACTTTGTTTATCTTCGATTTTTATGATTACAGTTGGTAACGTTTAGTAGTCGCGCAAACAAATATCTGCAGCAACAATTTTAATATCGATGACGTTCAATTCTTGTAATGTATTTTATTCGTCGAACGTGGATTTTTAAACTTTCGATTGACAATAATGGTCGGTGATAATTAATGATTTTAGGATATTGGTGCTGACGCTGCGGGTCAGTTCGATATTATACGAGTGAGGGAGTTCTGGATTTTAATTAGGAAGTTGGTGGACTTGCAGTTGCTTCTTGCTTCTCAATAGCGATTACCACGTATCATATACCCACGAGAATACCTAAAGTTAGGATGTAGAAGTTCGGACGTAGAACTGGTTCCCAGAATTAAGGGCAGGCGCAACGTCCCTACATTGCATGCTTGCGTGTCTTTTGCGACAGGCTTGCGTAGGTCGCGTGCCAAATTACGGATTCGACACAGCGTTCCCATCTCCGTTCGAACTTGGCGAATATCTTGGTTTATTTTATTTCACCTTTCTATTTTTTACTCTCGTAAAACTCGCCGAATAAATCATTGAATACCAAAATGGAAAATAATTGAATACGGACATTCTAGAAGAGAAAGTTTCGTTTATTTCAAATTACGGCACCATAATTTCGTATTTCGTCGAACTTTTCAATTAAAAATATTGCGACACGGAGAAGCTGATTATAATAATAATACAATTAACAAGTAATTATAACTTTAAAATTGATAATTCTAATCTACGAATCCCACAAAGCAACAAACTCCAACGGTTTCGACAAATGTAATCGAGTATTCCCGAAAAGTTCCACCGCCACGATGAGAGCCTCGAATTTGATCGTCGAAACACTTTCGAGGGAAACGAAAAAAAGGTCGGTCGGCTATCGGGAAGCGTGGGAATGTCAGTTGGCCGCGTTTTAATAACCCACGCGCTGTACACGCTGGAGAGCATTAACACCGGTCACCCATAGAGAGGAGCGACGAGGCGTCGTTGCATAGTTGGCACCGGATTTCGTGTCAATAAATTTCTGTAAACAGGAACGGATTACGCGTCGCTATCAATGTGTTGCAGTTTGGCAACGCTGGCCGGGGACTCTTGCTTGCGAGAGTTCAATAATTCGTGCACCGGCACCGGCAAACAATTACGCCCGGGCAAGAAATATCATTTCTACCTGGAACTTCGCGTCAGCTATCGACCCGCGAACCCTCGTTAATATTATTCCGCTCGATTTAGAACGGATTCGAAGGTGGACGGTCGTACGATTAACTGTTGACGGTGTCGATGCTGATCGTGATTTCGAGACGCGACTCAGGCTAGCGAGACACGCGTCGACGATTTTCAGTAAAAATCTACCTACCGTGTGCGTTCGTAATTTATAAATCAACTATGAATTTGAATGAATCCTCGAAACTCTCTTCATTTTAAAAAAAGCAGAGCACCAATTAATACAAATTAATTTGCATAATTATATATTTCCTGAAGAAACGAGTATCGAATAGAATAAAAGAAGGATTAAAAAAAATATTACACGTTGGAAAAAGAACCAAAGAGATCTTGGCCCCGGACAAAAGTTTCAACTTCGTAACTTGGACATAGAAATCGCAGGAATCGCTAACAAACACCCTAACGATTCTCGCTCCGTAAGAAATAGCCTGCTTCTCATCAACAGCTCAATATCATTCGGCCAGGTGATTCGCGGTTCCATTAATCTCCGACAGAAAGGAGACCCGTGCGTTCCCTCGTGCCTCGTCTTTAACGAACCTTCTTTTTTCACCAACCGCTCTGGGTACCAATAACGTGGAAATGAAACGGGCGTTTTCTTTCAGCCGCGTTATCGGTCTATCGCAGCGCTTTTCCGCGCGGCTTTCGAAGGGGCCGAGGCACGTGAATCAAGGCAAAAAGGATAGGTAGCAGCCGGTGCTCGGGGAACACCTTTCACGTCGGATTGATCGAACGGATCTGGAGCAGAATGTTCTGCGTGTTACACGGCTGTACACAATCGAGCGCACGGACTTTGCACGGCCTTCGACTCACCCCGTTCTCCAGGCCGCTTGTACCCGCTTGTACCCGCTTGTGCGCGCTTGTGCGCGCTCTCACGAGACGCTCTCGATTCAGCGAGACCGACGCCGATAATAATACGATGCTGATTACTCGCGGTCCGTTAAGCTAAGCTAGTCAGCGAAAACGACTACGGTTGCTACGGGATTACCCGCGACTTTCGACTCCTGCCCCGCGTTTCGAGACTCGGCTGACGAGTTTTTGCGCGCGGTTAGGATCGTTCGACCCGTGTTACCCGTGTTAGGCTAGATTGATTAGAACGGTTGACGGTGATTCGGTGATAAATCCAGGTTTCTTCGATGCCTTGAATCGTTGAAACGACAGGAGGGTTTTCGTGCACTCTCCCGATTGCAATTTAGGACAGATTGAATTTTATAAATAACGTGGATTTTGCAATTGAAGGAAATTTCTATCGAGAGTCCTTCAACGATCAGGTTATAAGATTAAAATGGAGAACCGATAAAGGGGATGTTGCATCGAACAGATCGAATCAACGAGTTACACGAGCCAATAATGAAAAATAAAATGGTGTTTTACCACGGCGTAACGTGTTACCAATAACGAAACGAGAACTCGGTCCGCAAGACGATCATCGAATAAATTTAATCCGTCCAACCTCCGCGCGGCTGTCGGACGATAAAATCCAACAGCAACGAAATAAAGCGTCTGTCCTCGAGAAATCCGGGAACGCTTCAATCCGGGGAACGATGGCGGACAAATCCTCTCGAAATCGGGGCGAGAACTCGCGCGGGACGGTCCCGAAGTGGCTGGAATCTCCGGTCCTTCGTTCGCGTAGGTAACGAGACGAAACAGAATCGTCGGTGGAAGTCGCCACGACTGGGAGCCATCAACCGGTTTGCCGCCTTTTCCCACCCTCGGTGATTTTCCTCGGCCCATTGACGAGAAAGGACTCGCGAACGATTGCCAGCGGGGCAATTGAGCTTAAACAACCGGCATGTGGGGAACGTGCATCAGAATTAGAGGGTTTTAAAGGAACAATCGAGCGAAAGCTTTATCTTCCCTCCAACCCTCCGCGACCCTCGTCTTCTCCGCGGTTACCAACGATGTCCAAGCAACCCCGCGTACGATAAGAATGATTAATTCGAACTCTTTTCGGAAGTTCCTCGAGGAAGCTGAATCACACCAAGGTCCTTTCGTTCCTCGACGATTCTGGAATTTCGTCGAACGGACTCGACCGCTTTTCGGAAACCCCACCAATGATCTTTAAGAACTCACGAACACGGAATTCCTGACAGTAACTTGTCAGGGAATAATTTGGTCCTCTGTGCGCAACGTGTGGCAGATCGTTGAGTTAATTTTCAACAAGTTGCGTTTTTTCTTGCGTCCCTCTGTTTTATGTCGAATGAATTTCAAGCGTTTAGGAAGAGAAACACATTTTAAGCTGACGCGTATCACATTCTTTTACAATTTTTATTCAGGCTGTAAGTTTTTAGACATTTTTGAAAAGATATTTACTTAGCGTTAGATACATCGATGTAAGAGTTTGTAAAGTTTTTAAATACAAGCAGGCACTGTTCGTTTCTTTAAACTATCGATACAAAATGAACGCCGTGCACGCGAGGCAGATTATCGCAATTCCCGAAACACGTGTATTCGCGATAGAAAGCCGAAACGTGTTGAATGGAGGGGGTAGACAAACGAATTCGCGTAATTCCCGTTGTCGAGGTGGCACGGTTTCACTCGTGGCTAAGAAATCGCGGTTTAAGATCCATCCCCGCGTTTCCCACAGGATGAGACTGTGAACGGTATCGATTTTACCCGGCCACGCTCACCTACAATGTAAAACGTGCCATTAGCTCCCGGTACATCTTCCTTAACCTTCGTTGCATCTAATAACGGCTCGGTGACTGGCACGGTTTTTCTTGGCACCGGTTTCTCGTTTTCGTTGATTAATTGTCGCACTCTGCGCTGTAATTGGCACTTTTTCATGAAAACCGGCCTGTCCTTCGTCGTCCCTTTCGTTTCGATGAAAAACTAATATTTCTCTTACTTTCTTTGCCATTGTTCTTACTTAAGGAGCTTTAACGAAATAAATAGGTTTTTTTATGGTTAGGTTAGGTTGGGTTAAGTTTTTTTGGAAGGTTAAGAAGGGCAAGGTTTTTACGCTTCTGACTAGAGTAAGGTCTACTTTTTATATTTTCTGTTGAAACTGTATATTTTTAAAGTTATTTGCGAGGTAATCAATTTTTTATTCGATCGTTGCTTCTAGAGGTTTTTAAGAAAATAAATCCTTCCATATTTATCGTTTTATTACCGTTTGCACGCATACTTATAGAACCACACCCATGTACATATATTTCGCACAAGTATCGATATTTGTTAAAATACTTACAAATTTTCAAACGTATTTTATTGGATAAGGCTAAAAGATTCTGATGCATCAGTAAATATTTCCGGACGAAATATTGACCCCGTATAAAATGCAAATAGAAGCATAGCATATAGAAATTGCAACTAAATGACGCGGAAAGATCAAGGTTTGATGTATCGCAGTTAAAAGTATTAAGGTTTTCTCCCCCTACTGGCACACGAGCATAACGGAAAGTTTGATTGATCGTTTCTCAATAGTGATACGTTACAAAGAATTAATGATTTGAAGAGGAAGAGGGAAAAGAAGAAGAAAAAGAAGGAAGAGGAAGAATAAGAAAAAGAGGAAGAAGAAAATGAAGAAGAAAATGAAGAAGAAAAAGAAGAAGAAGAGGAAAAGGAGAATGAGGACGGAAAAGAAGAGGAAGGGGAAAACGGCGAAGAAAAAAGGAAGAGAAAGAGGAAGAGGAAGAAGATTGCAATATTGCACCGTTGCACCTCTGCACCATTGCACACTGGTAACATTGCACGTTCGCAACATTGATGCAACAATAACAGCAGCAGTAGCAGCAACAATATTTGTTGTCATCATAACGTGAGCTCTATTATTCAATTCAATCGGTATATGGAAGCAAATAAACACGCATAATTATTTGCATATGCGTATAAAATGCGTATGCCTACCTCTGATTGCACTGTTTTTAGCAAAACTGTGTCTAATTTAATTTCTAAATTTATCAACCATATTTATCGATTTCACTAAAATTTTAATAAAACAGCAAATTCGACTTTTCTTAGTGTGCTAAACATCTATACAGAGATACCGTAGTCAATGAGATATGCATTATATATTCTTCTGTAATATCTGTTCTGTCGCTTTCATTAGCCTCTATTCATTCGAGACTAGTATAAAATAACAAATCCGTTTTTCGAATAAAAATTTTAATTAAAACAATGAATACATTCTACGATGTATTTGTTCGAACAAAATGAAACGATTTGAGTGTTTTGCGAAATATAGGAAAAAAGAAGAAATTAAATAAGAGAAGCGCCCTGAAGCCATCTTCTATGCGCGGAGAGGAGCCTTTCGCGATTTATTTTTCCACTTTTCCTTCGCACCCTTTTTCGCGATATTTCGCCCGCCTGGAACCCGATATCGTGAATAATATCACTCGTTAGGCGTGAGGGTCTTTTAGCTGTTGACTCACGTGTTCGTTTTCTTTGATGTCGGGAACCTCTGTGGGGAGAGCCGGTGCATGGAAGGCACACGCAATAATTAAGAGTGCATCGGAGAAAGGAAGGCTGTGCAGGAGCAAAGTGTAATCTGATTTCTCTTAATTGCTCTGTTTGCGTTGGTCAGGTGTTGTTAACGACGCGGTAGTCTCTGCAGTTTGGGAGATTGTTACTGTCCGAGAGCCAGATTGGTTGGCTTTTAATAGGAGAGATCGTTTGAAGACGCTATCTACTAGTTGGAGAAACGATGTGGGATCATTTCTTTTGAGGTTCGTTAAATGTTCAGATCGCTTTATTGTATATTTTAAACAAGAAACTACGAAATAAGAGAAACCTCTTTAAAATTTCATCCCGCTTTTATTTTAAATCGGAAGATAAAGATGCAATATTTAATATTCTATTTCTAAACTTGAATCGATTTTAAATAGTGATCCAATCCGTTAAGATAAGTGTAAGAAAACTAATAGACAAACGAAGCCATTTTACTCGAAAGGATACTACATTCATCCAATCTCACACACACGTGCGCATCCAGAAACACTTACACGTCGAAATAGACGTAGTTAAAACTTCTCAGCTCGTCTGTTTCGTACACGCGTCACAATTACTAATCGTGGCAGCCTCGCGCAACACCTCCGTCCTCCTCCCTCCGCTAATGAAATAGACTTAAACGCGCATAACGAATAGCAGGATTTACCGCGTGGATGGTAGAAAGAGGAGAGAAAAGAAAAAAGAATAAATAAAAGCGTAACGAAACAGCTGCATGTGTAGTCCGCGGTAGAAAGGCCGGATTACGTTTGATGCGCGGAACAAGCCAGCCGTAATGAATCCGCAGTAGTTGCGTACGTTTCAAGTCGGACGTCTGGTATTCCTTCACGGTGGTTGCACGATTTCACCAGAAGTTGCGGTACGATCGAGTAGGCGCGCGCTAGATGGTAGTGAATTATTACCAGCCCGAGTTGGACCGAAAATCTTGCAGAAATTATGGAAAACATAAGTGATATCGTAGCGTCGCGTTGGTCGCTGGAATGGCTCGCGATAAATTCGTCTCTGGTGCTGGAAAAATGTTACTCGTTGGTGGAAGTACAATGAATACTCTAACAAGTACAGCAGAACTTTTTTTCAGCGAACTGAAATAGAGAACAGAAAATATTCCATCAAATTTTAATTATAATTTAATTTTATATAAAAGTATCTAAAATAATTAAAAAAAGCAATCACATTCTTTTTTTTTTTAAAGAAAAATGGAAATAGTAATTACTACTTGGTTTTTGTATGTAATTTTCCATGAAATATTGAAGAATTAGAATTTAAATATTAGTACTATCCGTGTGTGCATATGTTGAATAAAACTATAGATGCACAGATTTTATCTTATTGAGGAAAATAAATATTATAGGCATATAATAAGTATAATAAATATATATATATAATATTCATTTTTCATTCTATATAATACTAATATATATACATTTGTGTGGTGCAATATAAGGTATATACTGCTTGGATAATAGACCGTCCGATAGTAGAACGGTTAGATAAGCGGTATTCAGATAATGGGGCTTCTACTGTGTGTTATTGGGTCGTTTGGATAGTTTTGAATAGGTATTGGCGATAAAGTCCATCGTATATACGACGCAATTAAAAGGGAATTACACTATATATTGTAGGGTGTGAATGATTTTACAATGCGTGGTTTTGTGTATGAAGGAATAAAATGTAATTTAGAATATTCTCGAATATCCATTATTCGAGAATATTCCAAAAGAATGTGTAAATATTACGTATGACTTTGTGTGCGTGAAAACATAAGAAGAAATTGAAAATATACTCGAACATTAATTATTCGGGAATATTTCAAACTTTGTGCAAAAGAGTATGAGTATGCATGTATGTGAGTGGCTGGAAAAACAAGGGAATGAATGGAAAAGAATCTAGAATGGACGATGATTGAATATATATAAGGATGTGTGTGCGCAGCGATAGAAAGAGTTGAAGAAGAATATCAGCGTAGTACGCATCATCGATTTAACCTAATAAATTCACTCCTTACAATTACGCTTGTTTTTTCGGCAAAATCTTCTGATCCCACAATATATATATATATATTTTCTATGACTGAAGAAAATTTTCGAGACTCATCGCCAAATATCGATCATCGTTTCAAACATTCAGGAGAAATATTTTTATGGAAATTTTTTATGGCATTTTTTTATGGAACAAAGGATGATAAACAATTGAAACGAACTCATGGAAGTTAACAAGTTGGACGAAACGTTCGCTCTTACGGAACACTCAGAGTCCCGCCTTTAATTCCTCGGTGAATCCACAATGATGACTGAACGCGATTCTAGGACAGACGATTTCAAGGAGTAAAGTTTCATCGAATTAAACTTTCGTTCGACAAACTTGCCGCATAGACGATGAAGTCACTTATGGCGACTGCGAAAGAGAAATCTGCACGTATATCACTCGACATTCTTATTCAAACACTAGCCGAGCTAAGTGTTAGCAGACCCTTCGAGACGTTCACGTCCGTAGACTTGCTTTAACTTTCTTCAACGGACGCGATTTTTTTTTTTTATTTTACAACCGACACTTGAAGAATATATATATATTAATATTAGCGTAAGGTAATATTTATGTACCAAACATTAATGTAACAGATAATATAACAAACATTAATTTAAACTATATCGTATCGCGTTATGTCATCTGTAATTTATTGTGAAGATTTGAAATTTCGAATAATAATTTAGAATAGATAGCAAATTACTTAAATCCAGCGCGTAGTCCTTAACGTGATACAGTTTTCGAGAGGTCGATAACATTTCATGTCAGTTAAAGCTACACTTATACTCGTATGATAATTATTTATTAATTACTGAATATTCGTGTCGAAGCAGTGTTATTGGAGTTCGATTCTTATAAAGACTAAATCGATATCGAATATACTTACTTAATTCGTTCTCTGTCTTATCGGTACTTGTACCGATGTCTCAGGAGTTACATCCTTAACTACTGTAGCCTAATGAAATTTTGCGAGACAAATTATCGAAGCTACATAATGCAGTTTTCCATCATCGTTTTATCATTGGTGGAACTGTACGAAGAGACCACACATCTTGTAGGACTTCGTGTCCCATGTGCTAAATTATGGTAAATACTAGTCACTCAGCTAGTCGCTGCAGAATATTGATGTAAAAAATTTTGTTTCTATTATCCAATAAACACTGAATAAATGAGAAAAATATCTTATAATTATCTTTTCGTTATACGTTCTATCGGTAAGGGTAGTAAAGTCCTGAAGATCTCTTCCTTCCCTACTATTCAACAGTCGCTAATGTGGCGGCAAGCCAACGTTGGAGTTAGAATAAGGTAGAAAGAGGATCTACGAATAGATGATAAGTTAGAACGCGATAAGCGAGGTAAATATATAAATTATAATAGCGGTAGCCGAACAATCACGAACTGAACCCCTTGCAGATCAAACAATCACTTTCATCCACCGAAATTCCATTGCCTTATCACGCTAAAACTCGAAAACCCTTTGCATCACCATTAGTTAGATTAGTCTGCCTACGAGTTTTACCTCGAGCAGAACCGGCAATCAACCTTCAAGCGTTAATATCTCGATCGTAATTATTCCTATATCTTACTATATCTAGATAACTTTAAATCAGTGGTAGATTGTATTTTATATTTTTGTATCTTTCTTTTATAATATATTTTACGTTTTTTCTATCTACCTATGTTATATTAATCATAGAAGAGTGCCTTCCTTTAACTCATTCCCGTAATTCAGATTACCATACGTGCTTCTCGGATCTGAGTCTCAAGGGGTGCAGATACAGCTGCACGGGATTCAACCAGCATTCTTGAACCACGTAATGTCCGCTTCACGCTAGAAGTGCAGACACAGCTGCAGGAAAAGCAGGAAAAAATATCAGTTACGTGCAGATACGTGCGCTTCACGCACCCACAGACAATTCGTCCTAGGAGTAGTGAATATCGATAAATCACGCTCGTGGAGACTAATTTCAGTCGACACATCTACATAATTCTACCGCGCCAATATCGTCGCCTATATTTAATGATCCGCGTGCACGAGTGTCTGAGAGAGCCTAAGTATTATCGGGCGTAAGAACCGATTGGCTCGAAAAATTGGAAATCGGCTCGGAATATAAAGAGAGAGTCGTTATTGATTTATTTCAGTCGATAAACCAAGTTACCTGCAGTAGATAGCAAAGTATCTTGCTCACTTATGATAAAATAATTCCCTTTAAATAGATTTGAACAACCGTGTGAACATTTTTTATGAACATTAGTCGATAACAAAAAGATGTTGGCAAAAGTTATTCCCGCCATTTCAATATATATATGATGAATGCAATTTCGAAACGCAAGACTTACTAAACCCCTATAAAAAAATGTATTAACAAATTAGCACATTGTACGTCGATATATCAGTTTTGTAGGATTTACTTCGTACGCTATACGAAATAAGTGCGATTCAGTAAACAGACGTGTATGATTTGCATAAATCAAGCGGTATTATTTATGAAGTAAAAATTAACTACGAATGGTCGATGCGTGGCTGGATATTTCATCATTGTTTTAATGTCGACTGTCATAATTCCATTGATTGGCGGTTTCGCGTTTGTAGTGATTCCGTGTGAATACATGGCGAGCTGGTTATCACATGCCGTTAGATTTATTCTCAAGCTGACGCCAATAGTGGCTGTTAGATTTATAATCGTGCTAGTTATATGTATCACGTGGGAAATGTACTTGGAATTAAGCGTAATAGCTCATGGTGTTAATTTTATGGGACGCGCGTTGCACGATATTCGCTTTGGGGCAGTCGAATTTTGAGCAATTAGCAATGATAAGTGGGCGATATATTTACGACGAACGAGTCCAGGAAATAAAATAAGATACTTTTTTATTTACGAAAACTTTATGCAATTTTTGTAGTGTTCCCTAAGAAAGCACAACATCTAGTACTTTTCTACACGAATGTAGAGGGAAAGGTAGGCAAAAGGGAAGGGATCGTTAAAAGTTTGGTTGGACGGCGCGAAGAAGCAGAAGAAGCGAATAAGAAAGAAAAAGGAAAAAGGGGGTAGAAATAATTCGGCGCGTGGGTTCGGTGACGCGTGCAGACACAGGCGGAGGGTAACACGCGCGAGCAAACGCGGCCGCGGTGGATTACGAATGGAGCAGTCTAGATCTGTCATTCAGTTTAATCGTTTCCTATGCACTCCGCCGTGCCCATTGTCGACCGAGCTCTATAATAATTTAATGCCAGATATAATAAGTTACTTGCTGTCTGGCCGACTGCCAGGCTTGTCCTATTCATTCCTGTATGAAAGCTGAAAAGCGGCCGGTACCCAGCCGAACAGATGGAGCGTTAACTTATGGACCCTTGCGCCATCACGCCCGCTCCACTGAATTTAAACCGACTCTACCCCCGCCCATCCTGATCTTAATTGGTCAGCCCCGCTAATTGAGCCGGTCATTATAGGCCATTAACGCGCGATCAACCGACATTATCATTTTTCTGCCCGGAAGGAAAACAATAACGTCGATTAACGCTAGGAGCCGATCGGCTTCCGGTTAATAGCCCGAACACGGGAAGCACCTTTTTTTCCTACCTCGAGGGATCTTTGAATCGGTGGCGATACCGTGGAATGAGTTGGTTGGTTCATTGCTAGAATTACCGTGTCACTGGGTCGCCATTTGCTATGGTTACGTATTATTGTGTAGATACGCGTAGATACGCGTAGATGGACGAGATTGAATCGAGCGTAACAAGTGTGCGATATGTTTCCGTTACTCGTATTTATCGAGTTTCCTATTGGCAAGTACACGTGGCAAGCCTTTTACCATCGATCGTGCTATTTTCTTTCGTAAGTTTTTTCTCGATTACGCACATTGTACGCTAATCGGTTTTGCTTATTAAGGAGTTAACAAACTTAAGTAAACAGTCTAACCACTGATACCAACAGCAGCATCGAGAATTCCTAAAGTGGTCCCTTGATATTTTTGAGTATCGAATGCCATCGAGTTGACCTTAATTGGCCGAGGTGCAACTATAAAAGTTTATCAGTCGATAGTTTGTAACTCTTTGTACCTTGATTATTTCCATTTCAGATTGAAGTCTTATTTTGACAAAAATCCCTTCGAAAGTTAACCGTTCTTCTCCTCGTCTCTGTTGGCTTTTCGATGAAACCGGGCGAACGACTTTTAATCTATAACACTATCCACAATGCGTGCGCGTTAGTAGGCAAACGGTCGGAATTAATACCAAGAATCTGGAAATTTGTCGGCGGAAGCGTAAGACATTTTAATTACAGCAATTTAAATTCAATAATTTTGGTATTTTGCTCGGGTCGGAAGAGCTGCGCAGCTGTTCTGCGAATTAGCATACTAAACTTTATCACCAACAGCTCGACAAAGACGTGCCAAGACGGCTGAACTAATTTCGAAGATAGAATAAAGTTGGAGGCGTGCGCGCTCGTCCTAACCGCCTTCGGAAATCAGAACTTAGAGCAAACTATATTCGTCATTACTATTTATTTCTCTCGGACCGCTACGACCGTTTATTCTAGGCTATTTCGAGAAGTTAACCACTCCCTTCTGTCTTTTATTTGCTTCGAATTAACGTTGGTTAAAATATTTTAGGCTCCTCGTGCCTACCTAAAGTTCTTTATTATAAGCGAAACCTCAAATCAACAAGTATCAATTTTCCAAATTGATTTACGCATACCCTTATAGTCTATACGGCTCATCCTCAGTTAGGGCACGCGTAATCACGTTCAACCCTCAAATCGTATTCTCACAAATTTTATTTTGCTACGAACGAACTAATGGCCGAAGAATTGCGAATGTGGACGTTTCGTTGCAGTTGGATCTCATTAATTAATCGTAAAGCGATTCCGCGAGAATAGATTGCTCGTCGCTCCTAGGAATAGGAGAAAAGTAAAGTGAAACTGATCCTGGAAATTATCGAAATTTCAATTCCAGCGCCACTTCCATCGGACACGTTAAAATACGATTCCGAGTATCTCGCTCATTTTTATAGTCATTACCGGCGGTATAATTTTTCGTCTATCCAGAGGGAGGTTGGAAGCGGGTAAGTCGTGCCGTATTTCTGGCGTGGCCAACTGGCTGTTAGAAGAGGAGAAAGGAGAACGCGGCTGGATCGTTCCGTCTAGCAAGGAAGCACGAGCGAAACAAACGCTATAAAGCCAGCCGGGGGTGCGGAGGACGGAGAAAGAGAGGAATAGCCGGGGAAAATTTGTATTCAATTTCGGTGGGACTGTTTTGTTTTACTCGGCTCCCCCGCATATATTACATCAGAAGACGTGCTCGGCGTTTCAAACGATCTTTATATTATCAATGCGGTTTTACAGGCCGCGCGCAAAACCAGAAAAACATTTCCGGCTGGGACGTAGCGCGTTTCATATGCCCGCGCAGTGTGCAGCCGCGAGGAAGCGTCGACTTCTTCGCCCGTTCTTACTTCTCACACCTACGCGCCACCCCTGGCCCCTCTTTCGCTCTTCTCCTCGCGGAGGATTAGTGGAACGCTCGAGGTATAATAAACGACGCCACTTCCAGGTGAGTTACTTTTTCATAGCCTCTGTATATTCTTTTAGGGGCGATAGTAAAAAGTTTGACGGCCGCCCGCGGAAGCCACCCCCGACTTCATTTTATTTCTATCGCGCACCGCTCGCCGGCCGACGGACCACGCTGTAAATATCGCGATTTCGATTCGCGAACGGAGATCCTGAACGGGATGGAAGGCGATTCGGAGCGTGCGAAAGCTGTGGTTTTAGGTCAAAAATGTCGCGTTCCTATGTTTCTCTGCGAGCGAGTAATTTGTCGTACGCGAAGGTCGAAAGTCCATCAAATTTATACTATAGATATAGAATAAAGTAATACTTTAAGAGCGCAGTATTTGTATAATTCCGATGCAATTATTGAAAATAAATGTTAAATAATAAAAAGAAAGTCTACTTCGCGTCAATTATCCCAAAGTCCTTTCATACGCCACAAATCAAGTACAATGGGACACAAAAGTAACGGTGATGGCACCCGTAGCTTACACGCGTTACGGAAAATCAAGGCGAATTCCAGCGGATCGCGCTGAAAACAAAGAAAATTTGCAAAGAAATGGCGTGCAGCATTTATGTGTCAGCGGATGTAATGCAAAGTACTTTATTTCCCCGGAAAATGAAACTCGCCACGAGGTGAATCGCACTGCGAGCGATTCGTCGATCGATAAAAGAAACTCGTCGCTAAAACGCGGAACGACGAGAGGCGATGGGTTGTGCAGGTGACAATGTTATTGCATTCAGAATGAAAGTAACGCGAAAGTGAACGAAGCGAAAGGGGAGAGAGAGAGAGAGAGAGACGGAAAAGAGAGGTGGGAAAAGTAAAGGAGGAAAAAGAAAAACAGAGGAGAGGAATCCTCAATCGGCGTGACTGTCTTTCGACGCGCCATATGGGGCAAGGCTCCATTAGGATTTAATGGGATTATCGGTATAATTTTACTGGTACTTCGGCTCGCGTTCGGGCGAACTTTCTGATCCATAACAATTACTCCGGCTTTTATACGCGAACCATAAAGCGGGCCACGTGAAATCGGCGGATTTGTTCGGAATTGAAGGAACTATCGTCTAATAACGTACTATGCGACGTTCCTCGTTTCGCTTTTGGAAGGAACTTGGCCGATCCCGGCGGCGATTACTCCGTTTGTCGCGAATCAACGTTATTCCCTTTCGCGATTACATTTTCATGTATCGAAGCGTTCGAGACGCGTGTTTCTTAATTCCGTTTCACGATTCAGCGGTTTGGTAAATTTCGCGTCATCAGAGTTGCTAGTAGGGTAGTTATTTTAATATTAGATCTGCGCGGAAGTTCCCCTTGTACTTTTTTTATTAACGATCCGTGTTGTTCTTATTATTAACAGATGGAAATGATAGGTATTGTAAGTGCAAGTAGCAAATATCAAGTAATCGGATTAATACATATAACAAGTGTCGATACAATCGATCGCGCGGAACACGGCTATTAGATATTTCGAAGGGGTGGGTGCCTTCGTCGGATGTGATTAGCTAATAGAGGAAAATAGAAGCCGAAAGAGCGTGGAAGGTGGATTAAGAGCGAACAAAAGAGTAAATCGTATTTATACAAGCGTGGATCCCCGGAGGCTATCACGATACCGCCGCGTGTCAATAACAGATAACGATTTCATGAGCAACTTTTTCCTCCCTCTACGGTTTTATCGGGAGTGCAATTAATCTTGTCGATGTGTTACACACACCCAACAGTGCATAACTCTTATCACACGTGACATTCCCGGTATTCACTGCCTTTCCACTCTTCCGTTTCTTCATTGACCAAATTTTGCTGCAATTATCGACGAGGCGAGTAATAATAAATAATGCGAGACAAATCAATTTTGAAGAAAACAAAATTGAAGTATACAAAATTTTCAATATAAGGATAAATTTTTAAAACAAAGATTTTTTCTCGCAGACTGAAAACAACGCGTAACAACGATAACGTAAGGTGTACTGTGCAAAATGAATGGAAGCTAGGGTGAATTAAACGCGAGAGATACATTAGTCTCAAAGCAACAAGTTCATCCGTGTTCGTTTTGTCCTCGCGCACGGCAATAAATAGATTACGCGTTTATTTGGGATTCAAATAAGCCAACACTTCGTACAAATGAAAGTCTTGCGTCAAGCGCAGCGGGAGGCGCTTCAGACAATAATGCTTTCCGCAAAAAGTTTAATCGGTAGAATCTCGAGTGGCAAACGAGCCGGCGATACCTTGTTCGCAAATATTCATACGTACCTACATACGTACCTACGTATTCGATTCAGACAAACGTTGTGCTGCTAACGAGCGGCACCGTTTTTTATTCAAATACCTAATAAACTGTTCCATTTACCACGAGACGTGACAGTTTCCTACGATGGAAAAATTGTACAGAAAAGTAACAAATTTCTATAATTTTCGAGCTCGGTGGAAAATCGATACGAGAGAGACGACAAGATCTCTTCTCATGGCTCTTAGATTTCGTTACCGTCAACTGGAGGACAAGTAATCGTGAGAGATATGAAAAATAAACACCTTACTTCGCAAATAGAATACACATAAAAGATTCGAAATTACGTTTGCAAGAAAGGAACATTTCAAGTAAAAATCAGTTTTATCGCGTTATAATGTAGCAATAAGAACAAAGATTCTTCCATCTACGATGTCGCGACGAAATTCTCATATTCTCTAAGATATTCTTTAATATGTTTGGATATTTCTGAGCAATAGCGCATTCAGCCGGATGGCCGGCGCACATCGCCTAGCAGCACGCGCGAAACGATATTTCACTTCGCCGCGCTATTTCACTTCGCCTCTGGTTCTCCTGTAGCAGTTAAATCGCGAGGAATAGAAAATGACGTCCACGACGCCGTGGTCCACTTTTTTCCTTACCTTTTATTTTTTCTCTGCGAGTGATAATAAATAAATGCTGATATAGCGTCCGCATTGACTATTACCACGCGACAGGGCTGAGATAGGTTAAGAATAGGTACGAACCTGGAACAGTGGATCGTTAAAAATTACGGTTTGCTTGGAAGAGTAAAATCTTGGTTACGGTAAAAGGATAATCTCGATGTCGTTGTATTTTGGCAGGTATCGCTGAAATAGTAGAATAAATATAAATATTTTAATAGTAATAATGATAATAATAATGGTTACGATGCGATATGATTCTCTTATCTCTCATAAAATGTCTGTGTATGTTACATCCGTAACAACATGTCCATCGATATTTCAGCGTACCATCTAAATAGACATAATATAATAATAAAACAGATTAGAGTTTCAAATTTCTAAATAGTATTTAATATTTGAAGAAACTCTAATCTGACCCGTAACAGCAATAAGCTTATGAAGCCATCGATCATCGTATACTTTCTATGATCATTTTATTTCCAACTTAAGCAGCTTTCAGTTAATTTCATTTTTAATCTGGATGTTTTAAAGAAAGATCAAGGCGCGTCATAAAATTATTATCTGTTACGGTCGAGGCTTAAGACGCGCGGAATTTCTGTGCGCGTCACTCGAGGGAGCACTTGGTACCTTCGGGCTGGTCATTTTTAACCGTTTTCTAACAAATCTATGCAACCAATTCGCTTCCCTCAGCAAAATTCGTGACATTGTAATCAACGAATTCGTTTGTTTTGGCCGAATAAGCCACTCCCATCAGATGACTTATATTTGATGGGAAGTAAACAGAACACCAGAATTCTAATCAGACATTCCTCCTAGACACCTCGGGCTTATACATTCTTAAACATTACCAACAGTATAGTTCATAACTAGATATACATCGAATCACATGTATTAAATTTGACATCAACGGTTAACTGTGCATATTATTACACCAACCCCGAAATATTCAAGCGTAACAAAAAAAACGCTTGAAGCGCAAAATAGACAAACTATCTATTCGCGCGCACTGAACAGTGTATATAAAACTTTAATTTTATTATCAATTCTGTCGAGCATCGGATGATCAACAAATATTAATTTCACTCCTTGACAATTGATATTCGAATTAACCCATAATTATTCGAAACACAATACTACTATTGGTAGTTGTGGTATTTGATATTATTCGTGTGCGTGGTTGCTAGGTCTGAGAAGGGTTTAAATAAAATTCCAAGCGATCAAATGGTACTGCTCGTTATAGTTGAACATTGCTCGATATTAGTAGTAAAAATTCAACAGAGAATAAAGTGAAACTGGAAATTTGTGCGCGAGGCGTAAGACGCGCGCGAGAGGCGTTTAAACCATCGGGATTGAAAAGACGATTGCTCGTGTATCGTTTAAAGTCGGGAAACTTGAAAAGTACCGTCAGATCTGATGAGAAATTAGTATACTTGGCCGTCTCTAAACGTGACTAGTCAGCCAACGAGCATCGAAGGGGGAAGCATCGAGGCGGGTGTAACGAGGCGGCGAGAAGGGTGAAGATCATTTCTCGGGACGCGAACCGAGCGTCTGCCTTATATGTACATATCCGTGGGTGTCGGCGTGTCCCCTCGCCTCGCGACTCCTCCTGTATACCGTCGCAATTGCGCGCAAGCTTCGGTATATAATTGGGATGAATATTGAGAAGTTGGCAGTGAAGTTGTAAGTAAACTTGGATGCCTCGGGGCGAGCCCGCCCCGCTTGAGAGCAGAGACGTGTTGCGGACAGATCTCCCTCTTTCTCTCTCTCTCTCTCGCTCGCTCTCCATCTCGCCTCGCCTAACCCATCCCTTATTCACCTATCGCTGCTCCGCGCTGCCTCCTGCAAAACTGTACGAATATTCCGGATTATCCGCGACGAGACCCCGAAACAGTATTCACCGGCCGCGTTCTCTTCGCCTCCATTCTTCTTCGCGATCACCATGGAATAGAATAGAATCGAGTAGAATAGAAAGAGGCGGGCCCTTTGCTTGCTAAAATCTCTTGGTTCGTTGCATAAATATCGACAAGTTTTGCATTATTCGCGACGACGCGACAGGAACGAACGGAAGGTTTGCTTCAAATTTATTGTCGCTATTATTTTCTTCTTTCTCCCGTTGGAATTGTTTCTGCGTCTGCGCTGCGTTTTAAACAGTATATCGTGAATATAGTCGTTATTTATCATACGTTGCGATTTGTTGGGTATCAAACAAATTTTGTGTTTACTCGAGAATTCAGGCGTTCAAATTAACTGCTGCAAGAATTTTCTTTTCTATCCTTATAACATTTTATTATTTCATAATTGTTTACACTTTTCCTTCTTCCTTTTGCGGATCGAAGAAATTAATAGAAGTTCAGCGATAGACATTGATTCGAAAATTTGCAGATTGTGTGATCGCGAGTTAGACGTAAGATTTTCAGCGGACACAGATCAATTATTCCACTGGGGGAAAAGTAATACCACGGATAGTCGGAATATTTGCCAAAATTTATGTGCCCTTCCATAGTTAAACGCAGAGTAAAACGAATTGTGGCTTTATCCGGGTTCATTTTACCCAGTTAATCCACATTTATTTACGTACGACTTCCTCTTCTCTCCAACTACACTCGATTGTCCGGCTTCAAAATGAACAAAACTACACACGTACGTTACATACGTGCTCTCTCGCGACGCATTTTCAAAAATTTAATGCGACGTTGTGTAATTTACACGGTCAGTTACAAAAGGCTGTCACGTATGCGTCACCCAACGTTTCAAATATTTAAAAAAGCGACCGTTCTAAATATTTCACGGGAACATTGATTTAGCTGTTAATTAAAATTGGATATATTCCGGAAAAATGATTGTGTCCCACAAAAATGGCATTAAAAAAGCGTTTAATAATTTCAAATAACAATTACATTTTTATATTCAATAACGAGGATCGTGTATTTCCTTTAAACAGGAAGTCTCTACGATTCGTATCGAGCAAGTCGCCATATTCGATAAATGAAATGGTTCGTAAAAATTCAACTCGAGCACGTAATCGACTTTTTTTTCTCTTGTCTCGTATCGAATTGAAATGTTCGAAGAGCCGCACGCATTTTGAAACTTTGCTAATGTTGCATCGATTCGCTGTTAGACATGTTCCAAATTTCCATCGGAGCTCGCATTCGAACCTTGGCAGCTGATAAAATTCATAGAGAATATTTTCTGCCCGCGAATAGCTCCAATGTTCTAATGGATTTTCACCGTCCATGCGAAATATTTTTCGAGCCCATAAAATTCAACAAGTTTCAATCAAATTTGCGTTACACGCATTTTATTTGCCATTTTTCTCGGTAGACACTAGAAAGACAAGTTATATTCCGAAATTCTTTTAAATAACCATTTATTTTGTTACTTAACACGTTCTTGCTCGACTCGTCGTTCGAGCCATTTGATGTTTTGACTCAAGATTGATATATTATCACACAATATTTCGTTGTATCATCAATCTACAAGCAATTAGCTTTTTTAGAGTGATTATCCTACGGTGTACCATTTATCGTACACGTAGCGCTGCAATCAGTTGCGAAAGTCGAAAAGATCGAAACTTTTCGATTAGTTAAAAGATCCTGCTGTGTTCGAACTTGTTAAGTAAAAAACGAATTTAGTATTTAGTATTGTTTTATTGATACGAAAATTTGTATTCATAGTCGATCACTGTATTAAAATTGCAAAGTGACTTGTATTTATTTGAAATGCCACTTTTCTAGTCATTCCTCGCATATTTTGAGTATTAAATGAAAACGTTACCATCGATTAATCTTCAAATTTGTTCTTCTTTACCGCGGTCGATAACAGCTGTTGACAAAACGAAAATTTAATGAATGGTATTTTAATCGGTTAAAAAATCTCTCTAAAAAAATGACATTTCGCATACATCAACTTCCCTCTATCTCTCTCTTATATTTTTAAAATCAATACATGTATCTATTAGTTTAATCAATCGACTCAAAAAAGAAAAAGAAAGAAAAAATGTTACAAACTGAGATCACGGTAAATGTAATTAAAAAAACACACACACACGCATACTCACAGGAGGAACTAGGAGACAATTAGGGATCGTTTAATAATCGGTCGCGTTTAAACGCAACTGTTGCGAACAGGGACGATTATAATAGGACGCGGTGCGCGAAAAGTTGAGAACGATCTTGCCGCTTGAAAGCAGAGACATGTTGCGGATAGCTGCTACTCTGCTGTGCTCGCTTTAACCACGTTATTCGCCTATCGGAGTTCCCGTGCAAAACTATGCGAATATCCTCGATCAACCAACGCTCTGATGGAATTCGTACTTCGTGTCAGCCGTCGAGATCTACTCGGTGTTATCAGAAGGAAGGCGAGCGAGCGAGCGAACGAACGAACGAACGAACGAACGAAGATCGACCATCCATCTCGACTTTTGTTCTTCGTTTCGCGTATATATATTTTTTTCTCTCTCCGTCCGTATCGCAGTCGTAAACGTGTATTATGTAAACGCAGTCTAACGGCGTGTAATATCGAACACTTGACCGAATAATAATTCTGTGACGCCAACGGGGGTGGTTATCGATGATGCGCTTCGCGCGTATGTTTGCGCGCGAGGTATACATACGTTATAGGTGGTCCCATCGCAATTTATACGATGAAATCAATCGCTTGGACGAGGAGCGAACCGATTGGACGAAGGAATGCCTCGGAACTATTCGATCGCAGTGTGCGATTGAATTTGAAGAACAGCGGATAATTTGATTTCCAATTTCCTTGAATTCGGAATGAGCTAGTATTTTTTTTTTTCTGATATCGAAATTCTAACATGTACGTTGTTTAAAAGAAATTAGAAATTTATCGGAAAACTAATTGCTTCTTAAGTTATACATATACTTGTATCATTTATACTATCTGGTCTGGCTGTTCGAACGAATTTGTGAAAAATGCAGATATCGTCGTACCGAGTGTAATTTTAACGGAATTAATGGCTAACGAATTAAAAGAAATGTGCAGTACCGTGTTGAGAGTGAATATTTTTAGGAAATATGACAGTTTTTAAACAAAAAACTCTTTATGCGTCCTGCAGTGGTAAATCCAACAATTTTTTCTCATTTTCTCACGAGTACTGCGCACGTATGTTTCTGCGGCGCTCTCATCAATTCGTCTAAATTTGGCTAAATTGTTCTGTCCCGCTTCTCTGGTTAATGTTGTTTGATTGCAGTTATTCCGTAAGCACAGTGTACTCGATAGAGCGTAAGAGCGAATCAGAGACGGGTGATTTTCTATCATATTCCTGGGCTGAAATTCAGCAACAAGTTCAGCGGAGTATCGCAAAAAAGGAGCAGGTCGATAACTAAATAGAAAGTTCTGGTACATAAATATTGAGTAAGCATACTCTTCACCACCTGGCTTCGACTCTGTATACTTCCTTTATACCCTGAAACTTGCTGCGCCGTAGACACGAGTTTTGCATAAAGCCGAAGAAAGTTTCTTTATTTAAACATCGTTGATGTTCACGGATTAAAATTTTTATCCGAAATCCACCGCTTCTATCTCTTTCCCGTGTTTTCTTTTTCTTTCCCTTCCACGCTTCCTTCGCGTTTTGTTCCTTTTTTCTGGTGGAAGAGTATTGTCAAGAAAAATCAATAGCGGAGATGATCTCTCGCGTCGCATGCCAACTTAACTGTGTCAATTTTATTTTTCACCCAAGAAAAACGGAACGTTATCGAGAATCGTGGAAATCTTGGAGATCTAATTTTAACGGTTCATCTTTTCGAGAAACGTAGGTGTTACAAGAAACAGAGTTTATAAAAAATTACTGCATAAATAGTCGATTATCGATTCACAGGAGTGAAATTATTGCTCGTGCAAAATACTTCGCATAGAAACCAAATAAACATTTATAAAAACAAGCGGAATCTGCGTACAAAAAGTTCAATAATTTTTGTATCATCCTCAGAGAAAAATAACTCGATAACCGTGCGCTCGCAATAATTAGAAAATAATGGTAAATTAAAAAATCACAGAAATCATGGATATCTAATTTTTCTGCTGTAAGCGAGAGAAAGAAAATACCGTACAGTTTCATGTTTCCAACAAAGAAAGCTTGACGTTCATTTTCTTTTGTCGAATTACGTTAATTTTATGCCTCGATTGTTCGGTGCGTCTGGCCCTGATACCGGTTACGATATCAAGCAGTTACGGTTACAGAGTTAACTCGTCTGGCGAGCGCGTAATTACTAACTGGAGTGGAGAATCCCGCGTAATTTTCGGCCGGTGAAAATTTCTGGAAAGATACGTACTCCGTTGCAAGACGTTTTAACGAAGCACTCTAGCTGTCCACCGTTTCTCACCACCGCGTTTGCCTTTACGCGGGCTCGCCATTTCCTTTATTAACCCACCGATTTCTTCCCTCGCTCCGATCGATACCGACGTATTCTTATAACTCGTCAAAATTTTGATTAATATTTCACTTGCAAAGTCCCATTACATATAATATGGAGCAGAAACCGTTTGTTAATAATTTCTGAATCTTTCGATCGTATTTCCCGTATGAATTTTAAAATTGAAATTTTAAAAAGATCCGGTTATCAATTAATTAAATATTAGATATATTCCGTATATAAAATTCAAGTGAAAGATTGTAGAAGTTAAAATTGTTGGGAATTGTCTGGATCGGTGTTTAATTTGGTGTAAAATTTATCTATTAAATCTCTTTATCTTATACAGACATTGTGTCGACAGACAGTTGTTGAAATTACTCCGTCTTAAGGCAAATTAATCGGAATGCCATTTCAGGGATGCAAATTTTCCCAATACAAAATTATGTGTTTGTATCAAAAGTATAAATAGTCCAAAAGATATGTTTGAGATCAGAGTAATACTTTTATCTTACTTACCATTAAATACTGGAACGTACTACTGAATCGTTTAGTATAATTTGAGTTTCACGTATTCATTAAATAAAGATAAATAAATCACCACTAATGATCAAATATTTAGTACAGCGAAACCGTTACGTGAAATCCAAACTGTGCTAAATAATTCAACGAAATTCTATATAAATTTAACGCGGAGTGAGAACAAGTACATTTAACTCTAAACGTTTATCGCGTAGCTCTAAAAAGAGATAGCCCAGAAGGCTCTAGAAGCTCTAAAGAAAATTTACAAAAGAAACTCCGGTTTCATCTTCGTGACGCAAATGGAAATTCACCAAGGGCACGGAAACGAAATCCGGCAAGTATCGAACGATTATTTTATTAAATATCACCTCGAAGATTCGATATTTCGGGAGCAGCGATGGTAGAAAGGATGTTCCGAGTACGAAGGTTCGACTCGACTTCGGAAGAACGTAGCGGAACTTCCGCGATTCCTTTGTTCGATTGATGTTCAATACGGGAAATGTGACGGCCGATACTTCAACCTCCGCTGCGATATTCTTCGGGATAAATGTCGACGAAGATCGTGGACCGGTATTCGGGAGACAAATAGTCGGACAGCGACGCTCCTATTCGTGCTGGATCGTGGCTACTATAAAATTTCACAGCAGCCGCCACGCTCGTGGACGTCCGACTAATCAACCTTTCTCATACAATGTGCGTAAAATTTACAAATGCTTTCAAAAAACTTCTTTGAACCTTTAAAGCTTGGAAGATTTTTAGTGTAATACAAGTTATTATCGTTAAATGACTTTTATTACCAAACTCGAAATCGAATCGAACATTCGTACTCGGTGGCATCGAATAAAATAATTGATTGCACGTTGCTTTGACGAATATTCAAAAATATGCAAACCTTTCAATTTTATTAAAGATTCGAAAAATACTGAAAATTATGACTGGTCCTAATACAACAGCCAGAGACTGTACTTCGATAATTTTTTAAATCTACCTAGCCTATCTTCCCTTTGATCACTGATCTTGAAATAGTAAATCAACCTCGTGCTATTTGATGAAATAGTCAATTGATACATTCAATCGAACCATTCAATTTGACTAAAAACTCTAAACGGACGTTGAGAACCGTGACTAATTCTAATCGAACAGCCAGGGTTTACACATCAACGACATCGTGGTACCGTGGACCACTTTTCTCCCACAAAAGGTACGCTTCTTAGTTGAAGGATTGAAAGTTCCATTCGAAAAACGCGTTCATCAATTCTTCGCTCCGGTAAGAAAGCGCAACTTCGTCGGAACGGGCAGCGGCGGATTTAATAACCGCGCTATCTACTGTCGTTCAGTCCCGATAAAGTGAAAAAAATCGCGGCAAGCGAAACCGACTGTGGAAAGTTCTACGGACGCGGCGTGAACTTGGAACGTTTCGCGGAAGGCGGTGGGCCGCGGTGTAAAACTTTCCACGTGCCTACTAGCCGTTCGTTCGCGAAATGAGTCTTTCCCCTTTCTTTGGCAAACCCCTTAGCCGACGTCCCGCTAGCTCGCGACCTGTTGTAAACAAGGATCAGTGCCTCCATATTCCACGGCTCTACGAATTCCTTGTTATCTGGACCCTGTAGACCGGGCCTTTGAAAATTCCTGAAAAAGAAACAACGCTTCGATCTAACGTGTATTCCCTTTTTTCTTAGGAGCAATCATAAACCGTCGAAGATTTAAATGAATATTTGATGAAACTTTACATTTCACGGAAATATGAATGGAAGGATTGAAACGTAGCATTTAGTAAATTAAAAGCTACGTTATGAACAGGATACGGGGAGGATTCACGTTGAAAATGTAATATTTTTATTTTCAGCATTTCACGAATCAACTATGTCTTCTTTCAGGAAATTTAGTTTAATTGCAAACATTGCAAAATTTTATCGAAACGTTTCAAACTCGATCACCGAATAGTTCAGCTTACAATTACAACTAACTAATTAGCTTACAATTATTTCCATTAATTCATCAAAAGACATTGATAAACACTGCGAGATATTCTTATTCGTTTGCAGAAGGTGTTTGGACGAGACAAAGCAACAGACAGCCAACAGGAAGCGACGCCTTCAGACCACAGGAGAGACGGAGCACAGCGAGTGGCATACAATCACGAATGCGCGGCAATTACACGCAACCTTTAATGATAGGCGCCATTACGAAGAAGAATTAGGCGTGCCTCTGCAGGACCAAGCTGTATAGCGTATTCTAATAGAGGACGCGCGTATAAACGGCGGATAATAAGTCACTTACACGGATCCTGGACCAGGGGGTTGGCTGCACGCCAGTTCTATTCGCGCTTCGGTTGTTCCGATCTATTCTATACCGTGCACGTCACACGCATGACGCTCTTAACTAAATTATGGACAAAGTAGTCCGATTCCACGGTTTAAGGGGGCACTCGCAAAGTTCCCCCCCCCCCCCTCTGCTCTCTCTCACTCACTCAATGGTTATATCTTCATCAGGATATTTCGTGGCCAAAGGAACCGGTCGTGAATCGGTCGATTGCTTCACTTTCACACGCGTCACTAAATACGGACTTGCACTTGATTTATTTAGCTAAAACTGTACAATGAACGGTATGAAAATATTTTTAACAAATTTTGTTGATACATCGTTTTACGCAAAAAGTTTCCGTCGATTTTCGAATACGTTCTTCAATTTTCCATTCTTGTAATTTTTATCAGGGTTAATTGATTACTCGTTACACTTACTCTTTCCGTGTCACGAGTGAAATACGAAAATATTTTAATAATTTTCCGAAAAGTTAAAAGCTAGAAACTTGAAAGGTGAAGAAATACAGAGAAAATTGAAGCGGGCAAGTAATTGAGAAACCAAAGTTATCTTTTGAAACGACGTAACATGTAGACGAGACGAATTCGGAATATAAAATTTCGTAGCGTCCTCGAGCGATTTCGCGAATCAATTGAACCCTCTCTATTTTATCTATGCAATTCGTACAACTAATTCCAGCACGGTCCGCTAAAAGAGGAAGAGAGTTGAAAGTTTCACGTTTCTTCCCGCACATTTCATCCGGGTCCTCGGTTAAAATCGCGAAAGATAAGAGGGCGGATTAATTGTCGCGATTCGCATCGATTCGCCGGGCGGCAACGGGGACGAGACGAGGGCGCAGCAGCCACGAGGCGCGTTCCAACGGTGAAATTTAAGCAGCGCCATTAAACCGGACGAAAATTTGGAAATGTAACCGGATAATTGAGATAGACGCGGGCTGACGGTGACATAATTACTGTCACTGGCCGATTTACCAGGATAATTTCGTGATACGTGCTCCGGCCGGGGTAATTTCATAATGGCCGGGCTCTCTGGACAACGCAAACCTGAAAAATGCAGATTAACCGGACGGTGATTAAAGAACGAGACGATAATGAGCCGGGACGGACGATTTTTAACCGTGCACGCACCAGCTCCATCGTTTTACTCGAACCGTTCTTTTATTCTACTTCCGTTATTTCGTTATCTTTCATAAATGTGCGATGCGCAGCCGATATCAATATTTTAAATAAATATATTAATATTTATGGGATATCGCTGATTATCGTGTATCCTGTATGTACGAAGTTGGACACCTTTCTTGATCGCGAAGTAACTTTCCCTTGTTCGCGGATAATAAACAGCCTCATTATCCTAATATTGTAGAGTCTTATATGCCGCGGAACTTTCGACATATTGACGTCTCTGAACTTTGTTCCGACAGATTATTAGCTATGGCGTAATTATTATCAGCTGCAGATAAGTCGCGTCTCAGACACGGTCGATCATTTTTTTTAAGTAGAGACCATTCTAGTCCCCATTTTTAGGGATGAAGTATTCAATGGTTCGATATTTTATAAAAAGGTAATTAGGATTAAATACGTCTCGATTCAAATCAGACAGATGAAATTAAATAAACGAATAAAAGTTAATTTTCTCGCATAACAGAAAATCGACGGTACGAGTAATTGAATTCTGCCAGTTTCGACGATCCTGGGTTAAGAAAACAATACAAGAACCGTACAGCGAGAAAAAAATTTCTTACACTTCACGCTATTAGGTAAATATAAATTTTAATGAACAACCCCGGTGACATTCCGGTATTTCTTGATTCATCGAAGCTACGCTGAAGCAACATTCAACGCGGAAAAAGCAGTGAGAAAAAGAGGGAACGAGAGAAATGTAAAGCGCGTGCAGAAGAATGGACTTCCGTTTCCAATTAAACATTAAAAACTGTGGGACCGCGGCAAGTTATAATCCCGCGTTTGTTTTTTATTCTAAGTAGCTTTCCGATATTTTCCATCGAAGCAGCGTTGTTGGTTTTAAATTATAAAAGCGTAGAATACACCGGTGTCGGTTAATTGAAACGAAAAGCGGGAGCATCGAAAAAACCCGTTTCATTTGTCCTTCTCGATTAATTGAGCTATTTCTGTAATAAATAGACATTGTAACGATAATTCAACGAAGAAGAATTAAATCCAATTACCGATTCCCTTACGGGCCGAATCGATCACTTTTGTACTCGACGTCTGGAATTTTATAGTCTGCGTAAAAGTAAGGGGGAAACGATCGAGTCGTCGTTTGATTGGCTTTGAAGTTTGAAAAATGCAAACCTTGCAAACCTTCAAACCGAAAACTTATTTTTCACAACTTCAAGCATCTTTTGTCCAGTTCTACAATACCGAAAAAATGTTGAAAATTTTCTATTTTACAAAAATTAGCTATTTCTGCTTTGCATAGAAGCAACAAATTTGCAGAGTACGTTTAAGAATATCCAAATATAAAATATCGTGGTTAAACTTTAACACTCGTACGAATTACGATACGAGACTCTCGCATAAAACTCTTTCTTAATCATCAGGCTGATCTCGTTATTGCATATAGTAATTCACGACGAACTTTATGAAAGGCAAAACTAGACACAAAATTAGTACTCGTTAACCTCTGCGAGGAAAAATTTCATGGCACGAGTTCCAAAGAGTTAAATTATAAAATACAAAACAAAGTGATCGTCATTTTAACGGAATTTCCACTAAATTACATCCGAACGTAATTACAATTAGGCAGAACGGAACTTGGCGAGCGTTGGCAAAGAACAGCCCTTCCTCGAAGCGTAAAATGTAGCCACATAACCCGGTAGGGAACTCCTGAAAACAGCACGACCCTTCACCCGTTCAATCTCTCCGCGTGCTTACGAGTACCAGGTTCCATTTGCCGCAGACGGACTACCATGGACGGGTGTCACAAGCTACCCTCCATATCACTGCCAACTCCACAAAGACCTGTTCCTGGGCAACGTAACATTATCCACGGCGTCACGTCGGTGCGAGTTTTCCAAACAGCGTGTCCGCAAGCAGCTCGGCTTTCTCCGGCAGCCCGTGGGCACCCTCGACCATTGGACCGGAGAATTTTCCTCCGTGGCCGCTTCTCCACCAGTTCCGTTGCTCCCAACGACGAGTAGAGCCTCCATCGGTCCGCGTCCGTTCGCCTGTAATTATCCGGAGCCGGGCAGTCAGTAATTTTCTATAATCACAGAAGCAAGGCGAGTCGAAAGGATTCGACCTGGACCAAACAGCCGCACCTCTGGCCTCCACGGTATCCGTGGGTGTAGCGTTCAGGGTACTGGTCCAAGGACAAAGCGGGAGACCGACGGAACAAGAGAAAACAGGGGGAAATAGAAGGTAAAGGGGTGAACTAGTGGACCGGGTCCGTTAATAAAAAGTGAGGGGGACGTTGGGAAATGGGGGGTGTTGAGGGAGACCGGCAAGTTCGACGATGGTGCTGGCCTTTGCTTCGCTCGACTGAATTAGGGCACCGAGACGAACGTGGATGTAAGTGCATCGACGCGCGCGTGTGCGCGTATGCGCTAGAGGGCGCGCATAGAGGTGACTAGGTGAATGAAAGATTAAACATACGCGAATTGACCGATCCGAGCGAACGCAAAGAAATAGGTCTGTTTTGCGAAATTTAATTTCGGTGTGAATGTGCGATCGTGTATTCACGATGCAGTTTAGGAAGTAGAAAAATGGCGGAGATTAATTATCGACAGTAGTTGGATTTTTCATTTGTAAATTTATTCTGCGATCTCTATTGAGAGACGATTCAAAGGGATCGAGCAAAAATATGAGGTGAATTGTCTAAAATAGAATTTTCTAGAGAAAGCAGGAAATATATTCCTCTTCTTAAAGTACCTTATGTAGATGTTCGGTGTGTACTCGACGTGCACGAACGATGCCAAGAAGTGATAAGGCAACGAGGGAGTAATACTCGTTCCTAAACATACTAAATATACACCAGGCGCACAATGCGCACTAGGTAAGTTCAACCATGGAACCTTCTTGTGATGCACCTTGGATTACTGTAATGTCATCGACGCAATTTTCATTTGGATAACATGGTCGTTGCAAAAGAGAAACTTTTCTATCTTCAAAGTCTTTTTCAAACGAATGACTGAGAACATTTTCGAAACTTTGTAGAATTACAGGTTCCGCCTTCAAAAATGAGACCAGATATATAGACCGTTCCACGATTTCGGTTCACAGAATTACAACAGTTGAAAAATCGACAAATTTTCAGTCGAAATTTAGCAGCTCTTTAATTTCGTCGAGTGTATCCAGAGAATGAAAAACTCGGTGGAACTTGTGAAAAATATCCGGCAACATTTCCGGAAAGTTTTGCGAACCGTCAACAACCGTTTTCATATCTAATAAAAACTTTTTGTGCTATTTCTCGGGGACGCGATACTTACATTTTCACCGCGAACTTTCACGAGGAGCAGCCTCTTCCGCCGAGGGAAAGTCTAGCGTAGCTCATTTAAAATTATAAAAAATTTTGATACGACGCCCATGGGTGAATTCGAGAAATTCAGACTTTCTTAGCACGTTCATCGCTTACCTCTCTTATCGATACAAACGCGCGCTTCATCTTCGAGACTGCTGAAATTTTTCCTTCGCGCAGTCTTGAAAATTTGTTAACATTACAAATTTATTTTTAAGAAATTCTACTTATTAAATAATTATTACAGAAATAGAAAATAAATAGAAGGAAAAATATGTTGTCTTATTTATTAACCAATCGTAATTAATACCATTTGGTTTTTAAAAATTATGATCCAATACCATTTTTCTTCGCCACATTAAAACAGAAAAGTTTCTCTGTCTCTTCAGGCTACCTTTAAATAATTGCCCATACGCGTCCTACAATATTTATATGAGAACTCTACTTTAGAACTTTCGAAAAATAAAAATTGCCAAAGGGCAATATCTGAAGATTCATTTATACTATATGTATACAAGTTCTACCTGTGTACGAAACGCATATAGAAAAGTTTCTCGAAACACATTTCTAGCCAACAGAGACATTCGAACGGAGTCATTTAGATATCCCATCCCGTATATTAAACGTTTCATTTCTTCAGGCGGACTAACGCGAATTTTTCAACGACGAAAGCTCATCGGACGCTCGAAGTAATTAAGGGCGAGACTACCCCTTCCTCTCCCCCCGTTTCACCTTTAATAAATTCCAGTGAAAACGTTATTTCTTACCAACGCCGGCACCGTCGCCGTCGAGATATCGCGCACGGAATTATAATTGGCAAATGCAAATGGTTGGATCGAATGGGGGCTCCTCGGTCGCCTGACATTAATTCCATTTGCTCGAAACACGAACTGCATCGATGACATCTGCGCGGCACTATTACGACGGGGCTGCTGTAGCAGCAACAGTTTCTGCAACCGGAACACCACGATTATCCGAGACGTCTAACGTCAACCACTTTCTACTGACGTGGTACCCAGCGATAATGGAACCAGGAGTGCGCGCGCGAAAGTCTCGATTTCGGGGCTCGTTGTTCTTTGAATTAGAAACACCGCCAGGATTACCGGCGAGGGGAAAATTAGATCCGGCTGACGAGATCGCGATGCAATTCCTCCGCCGAGTATTTAGTTTATCGAGCTGATAATGAACCGAGGAATGGGAAAAATATCGGCGGTCGTCTGCGAATCGCTGCGACTTTTTTTCATCGAGAATATTTACGTTTAATTCGCGTGATCGTTGTCAGACGGGAATTTATTACTTTTGCGCAGGTGATTCTGCGTTATCGCGGTGTGCGCACTCCTGTACAGTAGTTAACAGTAATGAATTATTTAAAAAGACAATAAATATGTATTATATTTTTCTCATTTTTAACAATAAAAAAGGGAACGATTTTTTAAATGATTTCAATCACGAGTCCTCTTACAAGCTTCCACGCTTTCTCTCTTGAAAGTATATTTATAAATGCTCGAGAAGAATGTGAATCGTTATGAAAATTGTTTTTAAAAATTGAAACACGATAAAGGCCGTTCGAGCATAAAGAACAGTGGCGTAGGCGGGGAAATATTAGTTAACCAAAATTGATGAAACTTTCGAATGAACGCACGTGCGAAGAACGATGCATCATCGTCGTGACACCGCAGCGCATCGCTGCCTAGAATTCGTAATGATATATGCGTGCGAGTGTCAAGTTTACGTCTGCGAAAATGCGATTTGCGGAAATTAACACGCACTGTCAGTCGAGAAACGAATGGACGAAAGCGGGCAGGAGAGAAGAAAAGAAAAAAAAAAAAAAAAAACGAGAAGTGAGACGAAAGGCGCGAAAGATAGAGAGGAAGGGGGAAAAATACTTGTACGAAATTTGAAATCCGATGAATTTCTAGGGGGAATTTATGCGATTTCGATAAGGCGAACGGGACAATGAGCATTGTAACCGTGAAGTTACGCGAAGTTCAACAAACAGAACGGTTACGATAACCGAAGAATCGTAGGAACTCATTGTCGGACTAAAAGTTCGTTCGCACTGAACTTGCCACGCGAGATACGCGCGTTCTTTTCCCGCTTGGTTCACCGAAGGTTTAGAATAGACGTTCATTAACATTTATAGCGCGTATATATACCCTCTCTGAAGAAGCTTTAGAGCAAAATAATGCAAGCTTGAAAAAAACATTATAGAATTATTACTATTTATTTTCGAAAATCTGTGTTTTTAAAAATTCCTGTCAAATTTACTAGTTGTTTTAACAAAGCTGCAGAGAATAAGAATTGTAAATGTAACGCAGATATTAAAAAAGATATTTCTAATAATTGCACAAACGAAAGTTCTCTCGACTCTTAAGAAACACACATTCGAATGTACCGAAATTAATTTACATCTCTAAAAGCTGGCTACATATTACACATAAACTCTAATTCAATTTATCTCGAAATATCCGAATCTTTCCGCGAGAAGAAGCGACCAACGTGGCTCTCCAACGAAGAAGAGAAAGCAGACGAATTTCCATCAACGAGGGTCTTCGTATTTGTCCAAGCGGACGGCTAACAGGTTTATCCTTCTTTTAAACGTGTTCTCCAAGAGAAGAGACGCGGTAGAACAGCACGCACGCGGTCTCCACGGTAAATTTCACGACACATAGAGCCCACCTCCGTCCGTTTCGCGAGTAGAAACTAATTAGCATCGCCCAGGTGGGCCCAGCGTGGCCGCACAAGGCTTAATCAAACCTCAAAGTATTCCCGTGGCCGGGCCGTCTGTTCCACTGGGAGGGCGTGGGGGATCCTAGCCCTTGGACAACCCTCGAAACACCGCCGCCGTCGTCTTCCTCTACGCTTTCCCTTTAGCGGGCGAAATCCGGTTGTCCGCGACGTTAAAAATGCAGCTGGGCTTGGAAATAAGGGACGCGCGGAACGGTGGCTGAGAGCGGAGCGTGGTCATGCGCGGCTGCCACGAGAAAATAGAGAACGAAGGTGCAACGCTGCGCACCCACGGCCAGGATTACATAAATTGTTCGCATTCGATGAAGCAAGGGAATGATTAACGAGTGCAATGTTTTGGCGTTACCTGGTATAGTTTGCGATGGCGTGCGCATCTTTCTTTTTCCTTTTTACACACATTGTTATAATAGAATAAGAGGAGAAATGAAACGTTCTCGCGTATAATCTGCGAGCATGGTGATGTATGGACAGAGATATTTTATGGATAATATGGTACGCTTTATGTTCTTTGCGTTCGTCTCTGTAATGTGAGGAATAAAAACGAGAGTGAAACGCTTTAACGTATAATCTGAGGATGATGTGTCATTTTGAAAGTTCCGCTCTTTTCTCTTTCTCACGTTTCAGCGGAACGAATACAAGAGATTGGAATGCTTTGATTATAGCGGCTTAACGAAAATAAATTTGTAATCGATCGAGTATTTTTTGAAGTTTTCGACGGACAAGTTTATTAAAATGCTCTAGTATCGTAAATCCTCGAAATAAGCAAGGAACGAGAAGTTTTTAGTGCGTTATTCTGCATAGCTAATTTTAGAACGCAACGCGAGCAAGAATGCGAATTGAAGCATTCTGCTGCATCGCGGTTGAAACGCAGTTGTAGTATAACTTCTGAATTAAATGAAGACGTGCAATTGTGCGATTAAACTTTCTACGGATAATTGTTTGTAAAAGATAATTTTAAACGTTTAAAATTAATAATTGCCTTCTTAATTAAAATTATTTTTTCTTAATTACCGTACACGCGTCTCTGTACGAGTAATCAAAGACGAAACTCTCTCCCTCTCTCTTATGAAAACACTCGTTTAATTACACAATTCCTTATTAGTGACACGTGTGCACGCCATATTATTTATATTACGATAATATATGTAGAGATGACTTTGAACAGAGGGAGAATTGCGAGCTGTTTCCCGACACAAGGCTGGTTCGAGCGAGACGCGAGAGGACGTTCCTCGGTCATTCGAAATAAATAAATTATTATAATTGTTTAGAACACTTTAATCAACTAATAATGTACAATTATCGTTAGTAATTGGCAAGACGTCTATTTCCTGACCATCAGTCGTCTGATCTACCACGACCGATAACTGTGTTTCTTCGCTAATACTAATTGGCCATGGTTTTACTCGTACTCGATGCTCATAACAGTTATATAGTTAGAGAAACAGGCTTTTTTTAGTCCGTTTATTATTAAAATACTTATTATTCGATCCATTATATTCTTGTTTACAAATAAAATCCTACATATATTACGCACAACTCCGATTTTAAAAGTCCGTTCGATCCATATACTATCCGTTATATCGACAAACACGGATTCCCGACGTTAACTCGAATAAGAGTTCCCAAAGAAGGCCATGACCCCGTGTGGTGCCATTAACATCCTCCCCAAAGATCCACTCTCTCCAGTCGTTTCACCTAAATCGACCGCTCTATTCCATTTACCACCTCTTCGGTAATGTTTCACGACTGCAGACTGTCGTTGGAAAAAGTGTAGCGAAGTTTGCGAAATAAATAGAAACTACGTTGGGTTGCAATGAGATGAGGAATAGGAGCATACGGGGAGAAGGAAGATGAATATCTGGGAAATGGAAGTATTGTGCAATTTTGATAATGCATACGTTGCGATGTTCGAGTTGAGTACATGTTTCTGTAGAAGAATTCAAATTATTATTTTTTACCAGTAGTACTAGTGTAACGATGCAAAAGGTAATAATAATAGCGTTTTTGGTTATGGTTCCGAAGAAAATAATTTCTTTACTCTTCTGAGCCTTGTTAACGAGCAACGTTTGGGCTAAGTGTAATTGCATGCAGTTGCCAATGAAAAACGTTTCAAATAGATACGACTATGAGTCTTCAATGTTTTAAAAAATTGCACGCGGTATTGAAATTAAAGTAAAGTACGGTATAAACTTGGAAATGAAATTAAAAGAGTTCAAAGTTTTGCGAGTTCCGTGTAATTTCCCGTGCATGTAGCTCCACGTAATATGACATCATTTATAGCGATAACTAATACACGAGCTAGAGTAAACATTGTGCAGGTGAAGCAGCATCTTAACATTAAAATAAAACAATTCACAAAAGAATTAGTGTCCCAAAGATAAACAGCTGTACCTTGCGTTTCCTGCGCCGCCATCAGCGGAGGTTCCCTCAAACAACCCCTACGCGCTCCACCGAATGAAAGTCACACATCCAAGTCGCAATAAGAAAGAATCGACGCGAAACTTCATTATTATGAATGAGATTTACACTGGCTGACAGACGATCGAATATTTCAACAGGCAAACCAATATATCCTCGCTGTAGCGCAGGACCGAGGGCGCATGCAAATAGCTGAGATTGGCCGGTACGTGGCAAATATTTGTTTTGACTTCTCATCCCGAAACGCGCGCCACATCTCACGTCTGAAAGATCCTCTGCTAAAGGACACGCGCGTCCGATTCGACGAGAATTCGCGCCAGTTTTAATATCGTCCTGGTATTTACAGGGCATTACTTGTCGTACAAGCGCCAGCAAGGACGCGGTTTCCGGATGCGCGTTTCAGAATCGCGCAACCCGGTAACCCCTGAGGGTAGTCCTGGCTCGCGTTGCGCCATGTCCCGGCAACGCCATTCTCCCGCGCTGGGGATGTTGGAAATTTCACGTGGAATATAATCGCGCCCTTGTCGAAATAATAAACGCGGACTTTCCGTGGCGATGTTACCCGAGTGTGTTTTTACGCTTCTCCTCTGTTCGGAGCCAGGAGAATCGCTTCGTGCTTGCCGACCCAAGATGAGAGCAGTTTCGCGCGAAGATATCCGGCCGATGAAAAAAGCACAAGTGATTCGCGCTTTGTTAGAGAACTTGGTAAATAAGTTTCTCCTTTATCGCTTTCTTGGCTCTTGGAAATTAATTCAAAATAACCTTCGTCCGTTACGATCGGATAGTATTTATTCAGTCGAGTAAAAAGTTTCTACGTGTTTCTTTCTTTTTTTTTCTTTTCTCGTCTCTTTTTTTCTTATTCGATTCACTGTGCAGATTATATTTTCTCTCGATAAATTAATTTAAACAAGCAGCGTTCGCAGTATTCGCGCAGATTTTTACAGAGCGCGTACTTTTTTTAAGTAGCCGCCACCACGGCAAAAGAGCTAGAACGGATAGAACGCGCTGGCGAGCAAAATTAAAACTAGTATTCCCCGAGACTTTGTCGCGCGGCACGCGCTTTAAATATGCGCGGGCCGCGATAAAATATAGGGCCCGGGTAATGAAACGAATTCGTTATAAAGCTTTTTGAAATCGACATCGGACAGAGGTTTACGACGCTCCGTGCCAACGGACTCCTTTTTTTATTCCGTTTTTACTCACCTTCCTTTCGTATAAATTGATAACGCGCGCTACTCTATGAAAATGGACTGACTTTAAAGATCGAACATGATGCAATTCTTACACAAATTTTAATCCGATAAATTATTTTTCAATTGCGTCGTTGTTCAAACAAATGAGCAACATTTTTTTTTTTTAAGAATGATTTAGAATCACATCAACTACTGACCATAAACAATTTCAGACTCTTTTAGACAGTAGACTGGATCAACTTAAAAACCCGATAAATTTCTCAATTTGTTCCTCGTGTAAATTGCATCCTGTAAGGATGATTACATCTTAAGCAGCTAACGTTGATTATTCCCTTAGGAAAAAAGATAAGTGACTAGAATCGTGACATTCATCGGAACGTAGCACGATGCAACACGAAGGATTAAACAGGATAGTTTATAATTTTCCATCTTTTCCCCCCTCTTCGCTTTCATTCCTCGTTTTGTACTTTCCGTTTTAATATACGAGGATTCAGAGTTTTATTCTTTCGCTGTAAAATTGCAGCGACATTCTCTGACGGCTATGACGTGTTTCATTCGTCGGCTGCTTTATTATGAACTTCTCTATTAGCTCTCGATAGATCACCGGTACTCTACATACAGAAACGTGCGCGCTCGTGTGCCTCAAACGGCAGCACTCGTTGTCCTTCTTTTATTTCGTGCCCGGAATGTATCGGGCAGATAACAAAAGCCGTGCGGATTTTTTGTTTCGAATATCCCGTTCGATGACGCGACACCATGTGTCAAGAGACCTTTTATTGCATTTTTGCGAAACAAGCACCGCCGCTCCCTCGTCTCTCCATTCCCAGCTGAAAAATGTTTGACCGACTTTGCTTTCGCACCTTCCAGCACGATTACACGCATAAAATACTGTCCCGTTAAATTGCGGTGTCTCGCATCGGACGGATTCCGGCCGAATCGATTAAGCCCGCCGTTTAGCCTACGCGATCGTTCGTGAAAAACTCGACCGCTCCTCGATGCGCGTTCTTGGATAAATTTGTCGTTGATATTCGTAATCTTATTAGCTCGCGTCTTCTGTGATGAATTATCCTGTTCATTTTCATATACAAGATGTCCGAAAAAAAGAAGTTAACGAGATACAAATATTTTTGTTCGCTAGCACTACGACTGATTTAGTTGGTTCTAAGAGGGAACTCTTCGATTAGGAAAGGAATAAAATGTATATCTGCTATTTCTTTATTAAATGTCATTGTAACTGTATAATATGTACCAATAAGATCCACAGTCGCCGATACACAAGTAGTTGATTCCGGATGAGATCTACTATCGGCACTCGAATAAGGACATTCGAAACACGGTTTATAAAAACTGAAATAAACATCGCAAGCAATGGAAGCGAGTAAATTAGTCACGATGCTAGCAAACAAAAATGTTTATATCTTACAAACGGTTCACCTTTCGATCTATGTTTAATTAAGGCTTCTTTACTAAGTAGTGTATACTATGTACCATATATAAATATCGAATGGTTGTTTTCGAACACCTTGTATATATTTAACGTGTATACGCGAGTTTGTACAAAGCGAGTTCATATTACGTGCGCGAAATATTGCGTTTACTGTTTTCATTTAGGTAATTTCTCATAGAACGCGTCGAATAATAAAAATTATAATAGGTTATTACATTGTCTTCTCCATCTTTATCGATTTCTTCTGTTTCGTAATTTGTTTCCTCACGCGATCACTCTTAATACAGTACAATTTCCTACAACGTGAATCCATAGAACGCGTAACATATTAATTGTTCAGTGCGCACGAATAGATAGTTTGTCTATTATGCGCTTCAAGCGGTTTTTTTAGCTACGCTTGAATATTTCGCGGTTGGTGTAATAATATGCACAGGTAATCGTTGTTGTGAATTTTAATATGTGTGATTTGATGTATGACTAGTTGTAAACTATACTGTTGTGTATGTTTAAAGAATGTATAAACCGGAAGAGTCAGGGTGGAATGTCTGATTAAAATTCTGGTGTTCTGTCTAATTCCCATGAAATATAAACCATCTGATGGGACTGACTTATGAGGCCAAGACAAACGGATTCGTTGATTGCAATGTCACGAATTTTGCTGAGGGAAGCGAATTGATTGCATAAATTTGTTAGAAAATGGTTAAAAATGACAAAGAAAAATGAAAAACAGTGTTACTCGCAGGTACCAAGCGCACCCTTTCGCGTGTCTTAAGCGTCGACCGTAACAGGTAATAACTTTATGACGCACCTTGACCTTTCTTTAAAACATCCAAGATAAAAATGAAATTAACTGAAAACTGCTCAAGCCAAAAATAAAATGGTCATAGGTTTTATTGTTATATTATGTATATTGAAATAGTACGCTGAATATCGATGAAGATGTTGTTACGGATGTAACATCAATCGTGTTATATAAGAAAATCTCGAAGTGAGAAAAGATATTAACGTAAACGAGACAAAACTTTCGGCAAGCAATAATATAACAGAATCTTCCACACGATGTCATACGTTGCATTATTTATGAGTGTGGCAGATTCCACTGATACCCCGAATTTGCGAACACTCAATTTCAAGCGAAAAGATACGCGATATATTTCGCAAACAAATCCAAAATGGCCGTATAATGAAAATTTATTCGACATAATAACTTGCTCGAAAATATAATCCTTCGATTTTTATTGTCCGGCAATTTCTCTAACTTTTTACGCCATCCGTCGAATTGATACCACGGCGATTATAATATTTAATATTCTGCGATTGATGGCGAATAATGTGTAATCAATAAATTCATTGGTGCAATTGTGCATCCGCAACGAGGAAAGTTATTTCTCGCTTGAATGATACGATCAAATCGTGGGAGAGTACGCCAGAAGCCAACTAGCCGGTTTCAGCGCAGGAACGTAACTGTTTTTAAAACGTTCGAAATAGGTATTCCACTGAAATTGAGCATGCCGATTGATTATTTCACAAACGCTCCCGATTTCAAGTGAATCGCGGTGATTAGAGAAAGTGATAACTGCACGAATCAAGCAGGTCCATTCAATTTTGGTGTTCTTCGTTTTCGTTGTATCTCGACTTGACATGACCAATTAACACCTTTTTGTTTTCATCGCACACATTTGAAGAACGCGTAGCTATCGTAACAAAGTAAACTGGTCATTTTTCCGAATATTAGAGAGTGACAAAAATCCAATTTTAAAATGCCTTATTTACGCAAAGGAAAAAAAAAGTACGAAAGAATGCGATATAGAAAATTTAACGTTTTTAATAGTCCTTGTGTCGCGCGCAGAGAATGCGCATCGTAACAAAAGGGTTAATTGTGTCCCTGCTACTATACGCCAGCAAAGGTCCGTCAGGAAGGAAAAAAATTACGAAACAGGGGCTCGTAATCTGGCCAGCGGAGCTCTCTCTCTCTCTCTCTCTCGATCGTCAACCCCTAACCGTACGCCCTTTGACGCGTTTACGACTACGTCGCCTCCGTTCGCCGATCACGCGTTTTATTTCCTCCTACGGGTTGCATTTTTTATCGTCCTATAAACCCGACGCCATCTGTAAGTGGACCGTTTATCGCAATCTGACACCTCCTGGTGCGACAGTAGGTGCACATAGAATATGTTCGCGCGTAAACGGTGGCCCTATGTACAACGAGCCGCGCGACCACCATAATGCCCTGTAGTATGCCAGCGCGGGGAGATAACGTGGCATAACCAGAGTAACGCATACACCCGGGCTCGGGTGTTGCGATGTACGCAGAGGAGGTCCTAACGTCCAACGTAGGGAGATCAGGATGCCGTGCTGATTAACGAGGATTCGGCCTCGAAGGAGCCAGCTTTGTCGGTTACCATTGTTACGATCGTCCACGTACTATGGCTGCTTCCGTTTCTTCCGGTTCAGATGAAGAGCTTTCGAGCCACGTTGGAGATTCAAACTTTTAACTGTACGTGTAATACTGCGTTTCGATCATTTTTTTTAGCTTTTTAAGTATTTTACGATAATGGTAATTAGTGTAAGCTTGTGTTCTTTTGTGCGAAGCTTCATTAGAGAAGGAATCAATTGAATTAATCAGATATTTACTGGAGATATTTACTGAAAGAAAAGACATAAGGTATGCGTGAAAATTTCCGCGATCGAATTTTTGGTTTACGCATTGATTCGTCAATACGCGGAGAAGCGACACAAAATTAGTGAGAATTCTGAAAAACTGTTGAGTTCGTACTCAAAAATGGAGATCTATCCCTTTACCCTTCGATCCTCCACCGACAGTTTCTCTATTTTTGTCTTTTGCGGCTGCACAATTATGAAAGTTCGACCATTAATTATTTCGGTATGTACATATATATATATATATATATATCGGTAGCCACCGGAAGAGCGGTCGATAACGATGGGCTCGGAAAGACTTCGAATCGTTTGAAATAAAATCTAAACGTTTACCGAATAATTCGAATCGTATCAGAACCGCCTACGTGAATTCAAGCAACGAGTAACATGTATGTAAAACAGTCTTTAATGTAAAAACAGAAACGTAGTAAATTGAACATACAACGAGCAGTGAAAGTATGTTGGTCGAGTGACCAAGAGGAGCCCTTCTCTTTTAGAAGGAAAGACTTTCGAGAGCTATCAAGACCTTCAAGACTTTCGAGAGCTATTCAGACCTCCAACACTTCCAAGACTTTCAAGACTCGAGAGCTATCAAGACTCAAAACTTATTAAGAATCTCGAGAGCCTTGAGTATCGAATGATTCGAATTTTTGCGTTAATAATAAACCCCGAATCCTTTCGAAATTCCCTGAAATTTAAGCACTTGTCGTTTCAATTCATTGTTAAATTAATTAAATAATTTTTATCGAAAAAAAGTATAAAATATTGTATTAACGCAACGTTCGATCTGAATGAGTGGAGACTTAATTAGACGCTTCATTGTAGTTACTGCTATTGATTCAACGAATTGGAAAGCATAGCGAACGGTATAAATTACAGTTCAACTGGATAAGAGATAATTTACATTGTTCGATTTGCTTTTAGTTTCATCGAATCGACAACAATATTCAACGAAACCGTGGCGTGTAATTTCTTCTTTAATAATTCACGTTTAACCCGGCCGACGAACTGGCCGAGAATTATTTAAAAATCACTTTCCCTGTTCGTACGCGTCGCCATTACGGAGGACGTGGCTCGGCTACGGAACGGTCCAGACTTGGCCCCAGGTGGATTGTAGCATTCTCCTGTCAGACCGTGTCCTATTAATTTTGTCTTACTAATCTCCAATCTGTGTCTCCTTACATCGCAAAGTATTACAAGGAATACCGTGATATTCCGCCGATACTTGTCGCAATAAATTATTTTGCGTCTTAAAAGGGCGCTTGGATGCTGGCAAGGTTAGCAAAATTATTCATAAGTAAACTAGATACGTGTATGCGGTCGACTGTTATTCGAGAATACAAGTAACGTAGATGAAATGAATTTTAAGTATGATATTGCGATACATGTGAAAAGTAATTATGATTTATTAAAAAAAAAAAGACATAAAGATTAACATTAAATGGAACATTAAATAAAACAGAAATCGTTCGTCAGCAATACAGCTCGCAATGTACAGGTCTTTTTCTTTTTTTAGGCAACGCAAAAACTGTCCTTTTTGAAGTATGCTCCCTTCTATATCCTACTTCCACCACTACATACTCATCACCCTCGCTAACGAATTGCCCGGCAAAGTGCTCGTCGGCCCTTGGGCCTGGCTTTCGTTAAACTTTCCCTTTCACGGCTTACTCACAAAAAATACCTTGCTTCGCATTTCGAACTTCGATACTACAATATTGAAAGACTCACTCATGTTACATTACGTGACGTATATTTTCTTTTTTTTTTTCTTTTTGTAGATTTAATTATATGATTGATGAATTTCTGTAATTTAACTTGGCATACGATTTTGAAATACAACCTTCGGGTGAGTAGATAAATAATAGAAAAGGTAATACGGTAAGAAATTTTAGGACGTAACGCGCCAAATGCCCATCGGTGGACATTTCGTCTGTAACCATATAGACAATGTGCCCACTGGCGAGCGTTTCCGTCCATTCCGTCACGTTCCCGTGAAGAACCCTTGTGGGACCGCGTAACCACTGGGTTGCCATTTTGAAAAAGCAGATTTACGAAAGTAAATAAAAGAGGCTCAACGCGATAAGTAATTCTTTCTTACAATAATTAAAAAAAGCTCCGACGGATATATAACGAAGAATAATAAGCGAAACTTGTGAAAACTATACGGAAAATGTTTAACACCAAGCATAAGAATAATTAATAGCGGAATGATTAATTTGAAGTGATAAATGGAGCAAAATAGAGACGTAATCGAGCCGATTTTTCGCGCGAAGTTAAAATGAGATTCAAATGTATGCGCGTTGATTATTTCACGCATCGACAGTAGCCATTGTTTGTTCGTGAAAAATAGCCTTGCCAAATTATAATTGTTGCTCTGAACACGATTCTAATTTCACAACGATATACGTACATCAGTATGAATTGCCTGCGTATAACGATTCATTCCGACTTGGATTTAATTATGGCTGGTCCAGCGAAACATTGCAAATGCATCAAATTGTAGAACAATATCTATGAATAGACATTAGTAGGGAAATTATAGCCATAAGATATGTAATAAACGTCTAATTCGCACTGATATTAAATTTAAAAATCTAACATTGCACGTTCGAACATATCGACTAATTGAAATGGCAGAAACAATTGGAATATGTTTCAGGCGATACCCGAGCCCAAGAGATGAAAAATAATATCTCTACCGTAATAAATTTGAAAAAAACAAGGATTAAACTTTAAATTAGGAAACGATGTATTTCCTTGGGGTATAAAATAAAACAGGAGTTTCTAATTAGATAAAAAATAACGTTCGTAGAAAATGGACTTTTGTTTCCCGTTTTTTGACAGATAACAAAGACCAGGCGCTTTTTCCCTTTATAGGTATGAACACATATTTCATTTCGATATGCACTCTAAAAATAACGGAACTATGTTTCGTAACATCCTAATATTTCAAAACTCTTCAAGCTCTTCTATAGTTTTCCAAATATCGCAAGTGGTCAATGACAGGAAATTGTGTTAAACATAAAAAAGAATGAGAACTACTTTGAATTTGACGATTAAACGATACAAAGATACGAAGTAACTACACAATAGAGGGAGAAAAAAGTATCTACACCGTTGAAGCTGGCCGTAATGAAATCGTAACATCCCCGAACGCATCGACCTTCTAAAAATTACGCTCCGTTTCATTGTTCAACCGATCTGGTTAATTAAAATCACGCTCCGGGCTGCGATAAGAACGCGGCCCCGCACAGAAGAATCTCATCCCGCGTCCAACGTGCCTGAACTTAATTCAGGTCGCGGAAAGAGTGGAAGAAACATCGCTAGAAGGTGGATGAAGGCGGGTAGCCGGAAATCGGGAAAGAAGATCGGAAGAAACGGATAAGACGAAGTTGGTCGTCAAACGCTGTTAGACGGAACCAGTGTTCCCGGTGCCGGTCCACCATTGTTTTTCACCCTTAAACCGTGAAATTTTCGCTTTACAAACTCCGCGCGGCAGTTTATTGAATTATTCACTAGATAACAAGCCGCCGCGACTCGTACCGCTAAGAGGGAAGACAATTACCAGGAAACAGCTCGAGATAACAACAACAACCGACATCCCAGACCCGATGGTGTCGCAGGACTTTGTCGTCGGATATGGTACCGCGACTACTCGAACAACAAGCCTGCGTACCTACCACCACCCATTTACCCGACACCGAGGGAGAGAGCGAGAGGCCGTGGGCGAGGATAGCACCCCCTTGGACTGACGTACACTGTTATCTTTATAGTCCGGCCTCTATATCGCGATCGGGAGCGACTGTTAATTAACGCGCTTCTTTCATTGAACGCAGCCCGCGTGGTACACCGCCGTTTCCTTGCGTTACTCCGACCGCGTCACCCTCTTGCCCGCTCCTCAGCTTTCGCGTCGCGATTTCGCCGCGATTGTTCCACCGTGTCGTCGCTCCCTTGCCCCTCTTAACCGTCTATTGTGGGATTCGTTCCGATTTCAGGGACAATCTCGGATCTTTTATTTCCTCCTCTCCTTTTAGGCTGCCCGAGCGCCTCGATATACTTTGCTAAGTAACGGACGCGATTTCGTCGATAAACCTTCGGTATACTTTCGTCGACCAAAGTGTCCCCACAGTTTTTTTGTCTTATAAACCGGAGGATATTTTTGCTATTACGTTTACTTGCTTTACTATTTTTCTTGGTCTTTATTTGGAAGCCATTTTCGCGCCAATTTATTACGCTCGTACTCGACGTCTGAGATCACGCTGAGAAATACCGTTGCCTGCGTGAAAATGGCGTAAGAAGTTAGTAGGATAGGAAGAACGTGTTTCATGTCACATTATCATACGGTGGAATACAGAGAATTCAATGTCCATTAAATATAAGGCGAAGTCTAAACACGCGACATATTAATTCTATTTTAAACTGTCTTTTCTATGTGTATTCATATACATATGTGCAAAATATTCATGTATATGTACCTATCTAATGAGAGAAGTTGTAAAATATGAATAAAATTCAAAACAACGCAGTATAATAGTTTTTTGTATCGATAATTTAAAAAAAGAAGTATTTTCATTCTGCAGGATGAGATATCCTCGGATTCTTTAAATTCTGTAAAAGGCCTAAAAGAACGGATTCGTATGTATGAACGATGCTACGCGACAAAGAGACTTTGAGAAAAATTTGGTATTTGTGTGGCGGTCTTCGCCACTAGGGGGACAGCACACTCGTCAGTTTCCCGCGAGCACTCCATGTTCTACTCCGTTTCTATATAATAGAAATTCGGACCTAACCCTACCATTCTAGCGTCTAAGGCGCAATTCCGCCATTTTGGTAGTCTTACTGATGAGTCTACTAGCAGGCCCAGGACGAAACGTTTCTTCCCTCTCTTTTTCCTTCCTACCCTCTGTCACATTCCCTTTACAGCGACAATAATTGAAGCAAGGCGTCGAACCCCCATCGAAGCGCTTCATTTTGTATTACTGTTACGACGAATACTATAAAAATGAAGATTCTGCAACGCACTTGTCACTTACAAGCTTCTGGAAAGCGTCAAATAAAAATTTCTTACAAGACTGTGCTCAATTTGTTTTACGTAGATTTTATTCCTCTATTTTAAAAACTGTTTCTCCTCTGATAACTGCTAGTGTCTATTTTATTCTCTTACATCGCGGTCTAGATATACCTTTCGGTTGTAATTGTTCAGATACGACTATCGAATTATTCATTGCCAGGCGTTATCTTCGCGGCGTAGATGTGTCGAGAATGTAGAGCGGGCCAGGTTGGCGAAACATGTTTCGGGATGAAGAAATATCGCATAACTCAGGATTACTTTTCTCGGCGCACAAACGGACGAGGAATCGTCTTATCACCGGGCCTCCGCTCACTTTTATTCGCAGAGGAAACGGCGAATTCACCCGGGCCAATCAACTTTACGGCACTTTATCACGCTGCAATGGATTTTTTATCGCATAAATCACACCGCTGCGAAGCGTGCTCGCCGTTTGAAAATTGAAAACAAAAACGCTTCGTACTCGTTCGATCCCCGATTTCTAATGTGCTTGCGTAAAACGTACTCTCGCGTATCGCGTCACGTGGCAGCACAAATCTTATCAATTTACATTAAAAAAGTAAGAATATCACCTTTCTGTAGGAATATATTTAGGATCGATTAAATTTGTTAAGTTGATGTTGCAAGGCATCGCAAAGTATCTATTACAAAGTATTACAAAGTATATTTATCGAAGTCTTGATCTCTGATCTGTTATTAGTGTACCATTACGAAACTAGTGTTTTTATCATAGGTTAGAAGGGAATAAATTCACTGAATTTACGACTCTACGCAAATACAAATAAAGACTCTAATGTTTGCACATTTTTTACAAAACTTTGACTGTCGTAGAAATACACTTCTATAACGTCTAACGATATTACAACTTTACGATTTCAAGTGTCAGCGTAAAGTATCAACTAGAATGATTTTTCACCTAATTTTTCATCGAGGAATATTGATATCTGCCGATTAGACACGCACGAGGAATGATACAGCAGCCGTGACTCTTATTGGAGGATAAATAAAAAAACAGTGATCGTGCCGGTACAGTGCGTAGTAAAAATGAAGAGGGAAGAAATAGAGACGCAATTTGCTCTGTCATCCGTGACGACCAATTGAACAACATTTGTCACGACAATGGATAGATGCAGAATGGCTAGAATAAATCTGAGGATCGGACGAATGGCAGTCAAACTTAATTAGCCACATATCAACGCGTACGTCGTTAGAAAAAGAGAAGAAAAGCGAAGAGCTGCCAACAGATACTTTCGCTTGTGTTATTGATCGAGAATGGTTTCGTTGATTCGATAGTCTCCCACGAATGAACATTTGCATCTCTTTTAAAAAATTTCCACATGACTACGAATTAAAAACGTTAGAGAATGTAAGAGATATAAAAATTTAATTCTAGATAGTAAAGTTTATAGTTAAATATTAAAAAATAATTTTTGTATTGTAATTTTTGTTATTATATTTTGTTTCGACATTTTCTACGTTAATGACAATTATATATTTTTGGTGACAAGTTTAAATCGGAATAACTCTCGTGTTTAGTCGCGAGAACTTTCAAACTGGCATAAACACTTTAGACGACCTTGCGTCGCCATTTCGCTACAAAGTTACACAAAGGAATATCATTCGAAGCCTATATTCGGTACACGCATGAAATATTCATATGCAATTTTGCATTTCTCTGTACATTAAATACCGTGCGTTTAACCAACTCGATACTGCGTTTGAATATACGCTTTAATATTCATAAGAAATGTTAACGATTCAAAACATTCCGACTCATTTTCTCATTTAACTCGCTTTTCGATTGGCTGCGCGACAATCGCCATGGCTGCAGTGTTTGTGCATATATCATTTCAATCGAATCAGAACGATAATTACGAAAAATATTCGAATAAATAGAAAATTTATTTATTTAAGATTTCTGGAATGAAAAAATGTCGCGAAAGTGATCCTCTCGGTCTCAACGATATAAAAACGAATCCGTCGATCGTTTGGCAGCGGATAGATATCATTTTTCTACCAGGCAGAACCGTGTCCACTTCAATTAGAAATTGGAGCGTCGAAAAAGTTTCTTTCTAGGTGAAATATTCGCTTGATAATCGTACTCGCGTCCCACCATCCTTTCCGCCCGTATCGTCCGAGTTAATCAAACTCAGAAAATGGTGGAAGGATTCTCCGAGGTGTCAAGTGACGAGCAAATAGTCCGAAACGGACGCGAGGTCCTTTGCCATAATTTACCGACCGCCCATACTAAAATTACTTTCATCCACGCCCGGTTCAACGTGGAAAAGAGATACGAGTGTTTGTTCATCTAACGAAAGAGGGTACCTCGTCCCTCTCTAATCGTAATATCTTCAATTAATATGTTGAAAATAGTATCAAATTTTGTAGACCTTTAGACCTTTTTAGACCTTAGCTTTAATATAGAATAACTTATTTTCGCGATCGACGGAATTTCAATTTAAAATTACCATAGCCCTTAGAAGCAACATGCAATGAAAAGCTGTTTGTGAATGAATGAAAAGTGAATACAATATCGGGTAACGCGATCTATCGATGGTTGTTAATCGCAAATAAGCTCGAGCCAATCTCGGTTGGAAATAAAATAGTAACGAGTGATGTTAGGGTGAGACATCGAGCGAGACGCCCCTCGTCTTATCGCATTTGCTTTAAGGATGTAAATTAATAATAACTCTCCCAGTCAATCTCCCTTCCAATTATCGTCGGGATATCTTTGAAATAGATGTAACTTCTTGACGGGTTAATCAAAGTTGGAACACGAGTCGAAGATTCCCGTATGTCGCTCTGCTAACATGGGAATAAACCGATTTTACGTTGGGAACGGAATCAAACAGCGGACAAAGGGAACGGAATCACCGAATGGAAATTCTTTCCTCGTTTATCGCTAATTACAATAGGAAGACCATCGTCGCTTTGACTAACGATAAAAATATAATCGTCCGCTAATTTGCGATTCAGTTACTTATGGAATTACGATTTATAAATTATTTCACATATTAACCTAATTTATGCAACATTTACTTTACATATTTCCCTCGCGAAGATTTTAATTTTCGTGGAAAATGAGGGAGCCTTTGAAGACTGTAATCGATGAACGTAATTAAATTCGATCGATAGCGAAGAAATTATAATGTTATAATAGCAATAAAAGCAAGTAACTAATTACTATGTATTATATATTACGCGTTGCACATTTTGATTTTGATAATGATCAAAGAAATATTTGTTTAATTAGACTCAATTAACTTGTTCTATTATCGTTTCGAACTAAATATTACGACATCGATTCTATTATAGTTAATAAAAAAAAAAAAAATTGGCGCAGTAGAAATATTAAAACTTTTCGACTCATGAAAAACTCGTTTGGCTTTTGGTAATGCGAATATTGTAAATGGATCACCAATTACATAGCTAGTATAAACTAATAATTGCGCTCTGATTACCAAATATCGATTTCTCATAAATGTAATTGAACATTGATTACACGAACAAGCAAAATGATGGTATATTTCAATCTGTTATTCATACACGTATTCCAATATTTCTAACGAACCATTTTCTAATTACAAATCTAACAAATGTAAAATAAGAAATGCTCTGCAATGTCGTCAATTTTATTACTATTCAACAAAATTCAGCGATATTCTTGCTAAACTAGTAGCGAACTAAATGTATTGTCTGGAAAGACTAATCCATGAATAACTTTAGATCTTCAACTTCCATATCGTCTAATCTATCCCGTAATAACTTCCAATTTATGCCTTATGGGTATGCTACGAGCGTAGACAGAGGGGTAAGAAGGCCAATTAGTGTTTTTCGACCAGCTTCCTGAGATTTGCATGCGTTCCACACAAATCTGTTGCGAACGATGGTGTAAGTGTGTGTAACGCCTCTTTAATTTGGAAATCGGTTGAAAATTTCAAGTTCAGACAATTCCAAATCGACTTGAACGTTTTTAACGCATCAATTATCATCGGCAAATTCTGAATAGAGGATAATCACGCTAACGAGAAAAATCGGAAAAATCACGTTTAACCATGAGTCCACTGATATTATTCACAATTATCGTGTTTCCTCGAACCACATAAGTCCTTGGCGACTGAATCAAGCTCTGCAACAGGAGAAAATGATGTCTGCGTTTGTGGCTAAAGGATTCCTACGCTGTAGTCTCTGAAATGTGGCGTCTGGACGTTCGCGATGCATTCCAACGCGTGAACCGATGCAATGCCGCCCTATCGACCGTTCGAATGTTCGTCGTAAAGCAGCATACGCGAAGGAAATGAAAAAAAGGAAAGAGAAAAAAAATAGGGACAACGCGATTTGAAGGTGACAAAGTGACTGGCGTGCACTTTCACGAGCAACTAAACAAAGTCCGGCGCGGACGTTACTTTACGAGCGTGAACAGATGTTATCCATTCTATGGTTAATGTGGCGCCAGACGTTTCTATAAAAGATTCGTGATCCATTCTGTCGGGACATCTGCTACGGGTGTCCTGGAATTCTCTTTGCGAGAGCCTTCAACATCGAATACGACGCTTACTAATGGAAAAATCCTCGATCCTTTGCTTCATACGTAAAACATGCGGTGGAAAAGAGTAGGCGATTTGATCCCTCGATTATCAGTAATTGCTTTTGTTCCTCTCTTAAGTACTGTTTAATGAAAATTAATTATACATCATTCATTCTTTATGCGATATCAGTCGAATGGCCGCGTTAACGCTACAATTATCGACTAGTATAATAATATAATGCTAATATAAGTATTCCAATTTGCTTTAGGAAAATAAAAATGATGGGTTTAGAGAAATATTCTACATTCAAGGAAATATGTTTTTTACGAGAAATTATGGAAAATTTCACAAATCAGTCGCTGCAAATTTGTAGAATTTTTGTAATAAGTAAAAATAAAATGAAAATGTTTTAGTACATTTTATTTACATTTTCAACGTACGTATCAACAACATTAAGCTAAGAATACGAGTAAAATATCATAAATACTTTCCTTGCCATTTTTCCTTTTTAAACGTATAGAAAGAAATAGCAGAGCCGTAAAATGACAAAAGCCGAAAATTTCTACGAATACCGTGTAAAATCCGTTGACCAGCGCAACTATTTCCCGCGACTCGCTTCATAAACAGACTTACGACGCAACAAAATGTTCAACTTCCACTGACGCGCAAAATGCGAAACAGGCGAGACGGCGGAGGAAAAAAACGAGGAACAAAAAGAAAATCCATAACGAGGCGAAATCTCTTCTCTTTCTCTCGCTGGTCTCTTTTCTTCCTCCGTTTCCGCGGTTTTTTTTTTTTTTTTTTAGTTAATAGGTGTGACGTAAGCGCAGCGGAAGGTAAGTCAAATGGCGGCGTCGGCTCGGCATATCTTATTAGAAACAAATATTCATGTCACATACCCGGCACCGGCTGCTGCCAAGTGTTTGACTGTTACCCTACACTGCACGTGCGTGAAAGACCCGGCATATCTTTCGCCCGTGTTTCAGGGAACTTTAAAATAATATCGAACCAATTTTTCCACCCCCTCCCGCATCGTGCACCTTGTTACGACCTTCCATTTCGTGCGTAACCGGTGACCACATCTTTTCCCTTTCTCTACTTCTTTTCATTTTAATTCCACGGAGAGACTTTCCATAGAACGATGCGAGATTTCTAACCCTCGGACGATCTCCGATCGAAATAACGATCGATAGATTCTTATTTCTTCGAAAATTATCCGAATTTTTTTAAACAGATCAAATATCGATGCGCGAAGTAACGTGACTCGAGATTAAGGCATTTTAAAAGAAATGAAAATACCATTAGGTTGAAAGCAACTCAAAATCTGTAACGAGGATAATTTAGATTTGATTCTTTGCATATAAAACACCGAAGAAGAAAGCGTTGAGGATCCAATATTGTTAGACTTTTTTCTTTGACTCTTTACTTCAAATTTTTTCTTGATTATTCGATAAACTTTTCGTTGAGAACTGTTTGTGCTTTTGATCAGAATTATGACAGTTTTTTAGCAAAGAGGAAAGTGTACGTTGTACATAAGTGCGATACACTTGCAACGAGTAGGTATATGTTGCTAAGGCTGACATTCTATTCAGATGTTAAAATGTCCGAATAATGGGTGTTCGAGGTTCTACCATGTAAAATTTACATGTCGTTAAGGATAACATCACAAATATGCTGCAGAAGTTTGTCGATTTATTCGCAAAGCACTCTATATACCTATCATCAAACATGTTATTAATAATGTAGGGTGCGAGAAATGAAAGAAAATGGGTGTTTGGTGTGAATGAGATGTGAATGTTTATAATTGCGAAGATGTGATTGTGGATGTCTCGAATAATCAATATTCTTTATGCATAAGAGTGTGCGCGCGCGTCCATGCGAGTGCCTGGGAAACAAAGTAATGCAAGAATCGAGAATGTTCGATGGATGGTTTAGTTTAAGAAGAACAACGAATAGTGTACCTACTTCAAATGAAAATAAATTGAACTTTTCAATTCCTACAATTTTATAATATTTGATATGACGAATTCAAGTGCCACAAGATCGTCTGATCAGGTATTTCTCAAACTAAATTATTGTGTAAATGTCAATAATTTTTATTTTTATCTCTATTTTCGCATAGAATTTTTAAATGCGTAAATATTTATGGCAAATACAAGTGCAAGTGCACGTTACGATAGATATTTGGAATTCAGTTATCTTTACTTTTAATTGAAATCCTCGATCAACCGCTAATTTTCTAAATTACACAAAATTCTTGCAAGTTTTCTTAAAGAACGTTGGGATTGCTAACAGGGTTTAGAGATGTGAAATTCTGCTGATGTATAGGAAAATCTCTCGGAAAAGAACTATTTGAATCGCGGGAACAGCACGAAGGAAGTTTCGAAATCCGGCAATTTTAAAGTTTCAACTACCAAAGTTGTGTGAACGAATAATTTTAATAAGAAGCGCTTTCCATCATAGCTGTATCCCTATAAAACAATTAATTATCTATCCTAATTCAAATCACTGCAATACATAAAAATATTTCGAATTAGAAAACAGTCAATTTTCCAGATTCTCCTGCCATTTTCATTTATATAATTTGCTTCGAATAAACGTACAACTTTGATCGTGAAAAATACTTGTATCGTTTCCGAGTTGAAATTCGCGTATGCAATTAATTAATTCTTCCGATTAAAATGATTGGAGACTATAAAGAAAGTTTTCGTTTGAAAGTTTCGGTTCCGCGGTTTTATTTGTATTCGCGAAGTTTAACCGAGCTTTAGCGAACATCCGCGGAATTTCCTTCACCTCCGAAGATACGTGCCGCTTTTCTTGCTTTGCTTTACGAGCACGTATTTGACATGTGTATCCGACATCAAATTGCTGGACTGTATCGATCTATCGGCACGCGCATACCAAACAGAATACAAAACCAGTGGAGGGCACGCGTAAAAACAGGAAATAGTTTCATTCAATTAAAAGGGAAACGATATCTGTCGCACGGTGCCGTTGCTTGGTATTATTACTCTCAAACGGGAAACAAAATAAAAATAAAAAATACTTTATCACCAAAAAACATTGCGTATAGTAACTCGACTTTTAATGTAACAATTTTCTCAGCGATACAATTAAAGCAATGCATTGGAGGGTTCCAAAGCGGAGCCATTTCAAATTTGTCTTTAATCTCGAGAGCTCCGCCGATGTGGAGACAATGCAAATAATTTTCGGTTCATTAAAATGAAATCTGTTCAGGAAAGTTTTATTTACGTAACTGTAAAAAGAACTGTTACTTTTTCTTTCGAGTGCAAAGAGTTAATATAGACTATAAAACAGAAAATTAATACGTACCTCAAGATCCTTTTCGCGTATCCTTAAACAGCTGTTACGTCGAGTATTTTCCTCGTTGAACTTACACCTGAAGACCTTGAACAAATATACTCGAACATGTTTTTTTATGTCCCTAAAAAACAAAAATTGCAATACCAAAATAAAAAAGTTGTTGGAAAATAATCTATATCGAGTATATAATATAATGATTAAAAAAATATTTCTCAAATGTCCATCGCTAGAAATTTAAATAACCACAATAATGGTTAAAATAACAATTGGAAATAGAAACGCGAAGAAACGAGAACTAAAAATTGAATCTACCAATGGTAAAGGAATAATTGTTACGAAACGAGGGTGAATGAAGCGACGAGAAGACGAGACGAGCGAAATAATATTTCTCGTACAGCTTCATATGCCACACGAAGCTCTATCTTTATTTTCTTCTGATACTGACTACAATATGTTCACAGATATTTACAGGATTCCGTTGCATCATCCCACCTTTATACAGTTCTGCATTCGTAATTCGTAAATGATCATCGTCACCGTCGCATGCGTCGATCGCAAGAAATTACGATACGTGCGGTTATATAAAATTATCGTACACCTAATATACATCGCACTGTCAGACTAACAGGAAAATCAGCACGCTCGCGGCTCATTTACACAGCGAACAGTTATTCCCGTTTTCCTTTCCCATTTGGCGATCGTCGAGTCGATTGCGCGACCATTGTGGTTAATAAGTGACGCCGGCGAAATTTCACCGGGATGCAAATGTTGCTGAATAAAATACCAACGGTCCTCGTAACCGAGCCTTAATTATCGCATTATCAAAAAACGTAATCGACTTGTTACTGGCATAGTAGGCGCGCATAAATAAACATCCAAATTACTCATTAATCTTTGATCAACGAATAGCGAAACAATTTTGCTGGTTCGGCAACGAATTACTCGTTCCAGACTATACCCGAAATCTAATTAATTTTTTCACTTTGCCTACGACACTCAATGGCCGCTGACAATAATTCAATCGTTTCACGAAAAATATACAAAGTACAGAGACGGAGTTCAGATTAGACAAATTCTTCGAGGTTAAAGCTTGATTCGCGTACACAAGTAAAGTAGAGTAACACGTTCGCATCGACAAAATGGTTTCGGATAATTCCGATTCAAGTAATTTGGCTAATCCGAAGAAGACCTAAGAAACGTACCTTTACATAGAAAAACGTAAGTTCGGGTATATCTCCTCGAAAAAATAATAAATAGCAATATTTAAGTACTTCTTCTATTTTTAAATACTTTTTAAGTACTTTTTAAGCACTTTCCGAGTACCTAAATATTGCCTTGGCATTCTCACTGACAGAACAGCCTACGCTACACGTACATTTATCACAAAGAAAATCTCCAATTCCTCGAATAAGCACGCAAGACGCTTTCGCATTGGAAGATTTACATCGATCTCGTTTCGTCATTCGGATATGTTCGTTCGCTTTACCGCGCCGCTGCATCCGCTATATGCTGAAACGTTAGTACGCGTAAGCCGTGGATTTCGTAACGTTCGATGGTAAAACGGAACAGAGCGAAAGAGAGGACACAGGAACCTACTTATTAACCAACGAGACACTTTATACAAGCTACTGTACAGTTCTAGCCGCGGAAAAATTCAGCTCGAGGCTACGTTGTGTCGTTCGTGGTTAGAAAATAATTTTCTCTTCTCTTCGCCGCGGTTCCCACGCAGAAAACAGGAAAACACTTCCAACAGGTAATCGGTAAACAGCCTAGTGAAAAACTAACTGTACAACATCCCCGTCCGTATGAAAGACGGAGAACGGTTATCGCGCGTCGCGACACACTCCAACTATCCTCGACCAAATAAACGGTTTTCAAAATAATTAATATCGACCGCAATAATAATGTACACACGACGGCTCTTAGGGAACCTACTGTACAATTTCGTTACTCTTTTTTTTTTCTATCTTTTTTTTTTTTATGTTTCTATCTCGACCAGAAATCAGTTCTTTCGTTTCGTATTGTCTGTTGTTACGTTCGGAGAAGCGTTTGCAAGCGTGAGCTTTCGGAGATCAATCAGAGTTGACCGTGATGTACAACGGTCAAATAATCCTCAGTAGAATCAGCCCGATATGGCCAGACGGCCAGGTTTCGAAGGTGACTCAGTGATATCAAGTTTGCGTTTGTATTACAAGCGAACTCGCGTATCCAAGCAGCTCGCAAATACCAAACTTTCCGTTTGGTGTATTATTCATAAGTTTAATGCAAAATATTAGAACATACGAGTCATCCTACGTTCAGTTTCGCGGCATATATTATAGCTGTCGATGTTCCCTACAAACTTGTAGTATTCATTGATAGTTCTGGAAACTAATTTCCTTTTCTTCGAACGTATGCAGTAACGCCGAATCGCAAAGCCAAAGTGAACTCGAAATACTTCAAATATTATTTAACGTCATTTCAACATTTATTCTCCGCTTTCCTTCTTTAAATATTTAAAGAAAAAAAGAGGAGAATACAATTTGAAATAAAAAAAAAAGTTGCTTCGTAACAGGTAACAAAATTTTAATTTGAAAGAGGGTAAAAATTGAACGTAGAATGGCTTGTTGCACAAAACATCGACTAATTACTAAACAAGGATGGAGTACTTTGCAGAGACAGCAACGGATAAAATTGCAAGATATGCACAACGGAAAGTTGATTAATTGGAAGATTCGTTGACATTAATTGACGAAGAGCTTAGACACTGAATTGCCTGATAGTTCATGCATCACGCTACCCTCGTGTATAACGCGTATTTTGTTGCCAGTTTATTGCGCGTATAAATTACGAAGCAACAACTTCTCTATAACTTATACGTTCGGTGTCAGTGTACAACTTTTTATAATACAAATTATTTCTCGCATGCGTAACGTAAACTTACTTTGTTCGCCGCTATTTGATATACAAAATTCCTTGCGCGCAACCAGTTCACTGGTTAGTTACGTAAAATTGTTTTACGTTGATATTGTCGTTTTTTACAGGAAAATTTAAGATAGAGAGGAGAGAGAGAGAGAGAGAGAGAGCGTGAATGGACAGATGTAGAAATCAATCAATACAGACATCCTTTCGTTATACAACAAGAACAGCTATATTCATTTCCCCTTATAAATACTTAACCGGAGGAAAAATAACGATTCCTCATGACCATAATCGTCGGATATGTTCTGATGGATATGTCAAAAAATGAAAACGTGAGCACGGATAATGTATACACTCGTTAGAAATACACGCGTTCATTATTTGCACGTGATGAAGTCTTACAGCAGGAAGTACGTGTTTTACATATAGATGGAGTAGTTACACTCACTTGTATCGCTACGTTTTTATAATAAAAAGTAACACCGTGATGAAAAAAGGGAATTTTCACGCGTAAATATTATAATGTGATAAATGCAAATTTTTTAAGCAAACCTTCGATTCAGTTTCTGACAAAAATAAATAAAAGCATCCCAATTTAATATAATATGTGATTAAAATAAATAATTTTTCAAAAAACATCGCATATAAAAGCTCTTCATAATCACGGAAGAGTTGATTTTGTCACAAAGCGTATTCATTCGCTACCAATAATTATAGAAGAAACTTTTAACAAATGATGCGAGAGAGCAAAGTAAAACAGAACCAGGAGCATAACAAAACAACTGAAAATTCTTCGCGTACACGTACACCAACAAGAGTATCGAAAATCATAAATCAGTCCAACACGGATGCGCTCACGTACAACCGCAACACGTACGATTTCGTCGCGCGTCGCACTATTTATAGGCTTTTCTACTTGATGGATCTTTAAAGCCATTTTCCTCGAGAACGAAGCTATCAAGGAAATTTGTTTATTTTTGACTTTCGTCCTGTTTCAGCTTCTAGAATCGCTCCTTAAAATTTCTCCCTAAAACGATCGAACCTCCTGCATTTGTGTACACATAAAAGAGTAGCTCGATTTTCGCTACCGTTCTCGGTTTTTCGAATCGTTCGTGGCGTACGCGAAACAGTAGCCAAACGTTGAGACAAGAACAGTGTTGCGATGCTATTATTCCGATTGTGCGATGGAACGAAGAATTAATTTCGTACGCTAGCGAAAATTGTGTCAGTTTTAAATAATATAGAGGAAGAGTAAGAAGTAAACGGAGTGGTGTCAGAGAGGCGGAAATCGGACGTGACAACATCGAAAAACGCTTTTAAGATCCATCGATGGATAAATTGCTGGAGGACTTGTTTAAATAAGTAATTGGCTCGATATGGAAACACGAAAAACGGTTCAGTTTCTTCGTTTTCATTTGTTTGTTGCATTTAATTGATATATAGTATTTGCATAATTCATTGTCTTAAATTTAACTGAATTTCTCTTAATTGGAAGAATTAGCTTGCGCTACATTATAGTTACGAAACTGTAAATGGATCGATACTTCGAATAAAGTTTTTCATTTAATCCAACAAGTATTTTTACAATGGTAAATACCTGTTTTTTCTAAAGGAAGATGAAGAGCGGACTTGAAAACATTACCAAGCTCCGAGAGGATAAAAACTTTCTTACGCATACAGCATACTTTCAATGAGAAATATGAGAAATTATTTCGTAATTCTAGTGTGCCAGTTCCGCCTTAAGTTTTTAATATCCACAACCTCGAGAGTACAATTTCGTCGGATTAAATCTAACGAACGAAAATTTGGTTTCAACGAGAACAGCGAAAGCAAACCGTCGCTTTCCCAAATGCTCGACAAAACTCGAAATCTCGACAACGAGCCTAGAATCGCGACCAACAAGTTACGATAAAAATTTCCGCGCTGAACTTCACGGGTCACCGAGCCGTTCCAAGATCTAGAAGAGCCGATTCGGGGAGAGACGACGAGAAGTTCTCAGGAACGATGGTCAGCCTAGAACAATAGAAGGGGCCAAAAGAAGTTCTCATCAAAGATTTCCAAGCCCTCGACTCTATTCGAGAAAAGTGATCCCGGAATACGAGAGGCCGAGGATATTGTCGGTTGACGACGATGATTTCTAGCCAACCGTGAAATCCTGTTCGAGAGGTGCCGCGACGCCGGCCGCTGCGCCACCGTGACCAGGTTCGATGGGCCATATTTCACACGGCCATTATACCAGCGTGGGGGTAATAATACCGCACAATTACCGTGGATTTCAAGTTCTCGAAAGAAAGGAAATAAAATCAGCATAAAGCGAGCCACCAAATGGCGCCAGGCAGACCTTTAATGAAAGTACCAGTGGCGGGTAAGAAGGAAAGGCGCGGGTGGAATGGCGGCTAGAAGACGACGACGGAATAGGGGTGGAGTGGAGGGCTCCGGCCCTTAAATTAATTCGCGATGAATTACGTCCGCGCCAGCTGTTCGGGCAGTTGTGTTTATTTATGAAGGAACTAAGATCTTCTTCGCGTAGTCCTTAAAGCTGGATTCGCCTATATAATACCCGGCGATGACCGAATTCTTTTCTTCCACCCCTTTTAGCCGACACGCCGGAGCTTTGTTGACGGGTTGGCTAATAAACCTGCAACCCACCTGCTGGACAAATTGCAGGCTGGTATATTGTGACGAGGAACATTCAACCGAGAGTCGGAATCGACGCTAATCCTTTTTGAACGTAGTCAAGCCTTAACTTTATCCGGACTAATTACGGGGCACGATCGCGGATATAAGAATGCCCAGTAATGGAAGTTTCGTTAAAAGCGCTTCCACTCTATGTTATTACGTATTAAAGCCTTAGGTGCACGTACGTGTACTTTTATTTCTACTCGGTCTAAATATACCGATGAAAATGCACATTCTAATTATAAAATGTAAATTATATAAATTCAAATTACTTGTTATATTTTTGTTTTTTAAAAACAAAATATACGTACGTGCGATAATAAAAAGACGAAAGTAAGTAACCAAAATTTACGACAACCAAAATGCGTTTTTAGAAATAACATTGTAGCAATATTTGTGGTTAATTTCAGTTCTAGAAATTGTTCGACTATGCAGAAGCGAAAAAAATAAGTACGGTATACCGCACAGACGTTTCCGAAGGAAAACAAAGCTGATCCCGAGGACACTTCGTAAACATGTTATAAGAAACGAGTTCCTGATCCTGGATTTCATCAAGCTCCTTATCTCGCTGGGAATTTCAGACAAAGACGCTATAACCATAACAACAAACTTTCTAACTTTTATCGAAGTGAAATCGATTTCTTAAAACCACCAACTTGCAAAAACAGAAATGACACGCAGCCAACATCGCTTGAAACACGAAATACTTTTGATCTGTCTCAAAATCCCCGTATTCGACGTTAGCCACGAACGACTTTGATTGCAGAACTTGTGCAATTCCGTTAAGACGTTGACAATGCTCCGAAGACGAGTGTCGGTTCTAAAAACTAAATCGTTTCACGCGATGGAAAAAAGGAGCCGTCGATAGCACCAGTCGGCGGCTTTGGTCGTCTTCGAGGCTCGAGGTACAGAGAAACTTGAAGGGCCATTCATTTATTTAGCGCTAAATACACAGGGGTGGCCGGGCACCGGCGTAAGCGTCTGTCGTAATCGAACGTTAAACTTGTCGCGGTTTAATCCCCGCTCGCACGTATAAGTTCTCCGCCTCTTTCAAACTCAACCAACTCTGCCTACCATCACGAAGGGATTAAGCCGAACTTCTCGCGTCGATAAATAAACGATTAACGATAGAACGTAAATGTACGCTATCAACAGTCGAAAATACAAAAATATCCGCGCGACTGCTATTCTCTTTCACGTTCGTTCTCCGTTTGCGCTCGCGTTTCTATTCAACTAAAATCGGCCAGAGAAAACAGGGACTCGCTTGTCTACCGAACGGCGTCGCGTCTATTTGGGAAATGAAACCGTTTTGTTCCTTGATGACAGACGATGCGATAACGGGCATCGAAGACGATCGAGTCATCCTTGATGATCGCGATTCCTTTCGATTAGAAAAGTGTAGAATTGGTTGTACAAATAGAGATGTTGATTGTTCGATGCAAAGTACAGGATATTGCAATGTTTCGGTTTTGTTGCGTTTAAATGTTTGCAATTTTTGTAATATGCATGAATACGTGTTTGAGAAAATGATTTAAAAATTGGATACATTTTTTAAATATTGCTTGTATATATTTGCGACGACTATTTGTATACTCCTAAATTTGATTTCGTTCGTAGTTGTTATATTGCATTTAATAAAGTGTTGCCTATGTTTTGTTCTCGACAGTAAATCTAATGAAAATTTCCATTCCGACCCGTCCGTGGAACTTTTCGTTTACCTTTTTTAATATTAAAGTTTGCGATATCGTTAAATGGAACACCGATAACGAGTGTTCGATTCAATTGGCTTTACTGTATTTAGAGAGGTTTCACGCGGGAAAGCGCCACTCTGTATAGTTATAAAACGAAAAATCCCCACGGCCATTAATGAAAAAATCAATTATCTACGGGGAATTATGAATACGAATGAAAAAGCAAACATCGTTCTTGGCTCGAGCTCGTTGCACGTTAAAACAAACATTCGTTGTTGCGAAGTTTTATAATACGATTAAATATTCACTGAAATTATTTAACGCCAAGTAAATTATACGCGAGAAGTGTCGAGAGTGTGAAAAGAAATAAAAGAATAAAAAGATTAATCGAAAATATGATTTGTCCCTAGATCGCACGTCTCTGATCAAGGATCGAATCTAACAGTCTAGACGTTCACGAGCGAATACGCGATCGCGCCGTTTAAAATCGATTGGTCCGATCGAAGGAATCCGCTGGAACACCCTGGTTCGCTCGGGTGTTCCTTGCTTGCTCGACACACAAAAAGCTTCCGACAGCCGTTAAAAACGCCTGCCGCTTACAACTTCTACTAATACAGATATCTTAATTACCCTGACGTGTCAGTACGCACACACGTGTACACATGCAGGCTCGCATGGGTAGGTACGATACATATTGTAGGTACGCGTACAAGCATATGTACATGTATACCACGCGAATTTATTGCCGCTGAAACTGAGAAGTACACACCTGCCGGATCATCCGTGAATGTACGTATTTATTTTATGTATGCACGTGTAAGTACACGTGTGTATGTAATACCAGGACCACTCTTCTAACCCCTTTTCTTCCAATGTTTTCCTTTCTTCTCTTCGACACACTGTCGTCTCTTTCAAGTTTTGAATCTTCACGGGTAACTTTTGGGCCCAATATTTTGCAAAATTGAGCAGTTCAGGTCTTTTCCTACAGTTTCATAGTTAACAATGTTCGTATGAGTTCAATGGGCGTAGCACGATAGGGTTGATCGCACAGGGTACGTATGCAGAGGAATTTTTTAATCAGTACTCATTCTCTAGGCACTTTTCGCTATGTGATGTGTAGAAATTGCGTATCGATGTTTGACTGTATCTGCTTGGCACTGCCCCGTCGTATTTTATTTTTATACTACTGCTTTAGCATTGACATTTTCTTGCAATATTACGATCAAAATGAAACGAAATTCTGGTTCTCAGAGGATTAATTTGAAAATATATAAATATATAAGGTATGTTATAAGTTAAGTAAGTAAATTAAATTTTTATGAAATTAATCACGTAGATGGAAGACTGAGATTCATTTTGACTAATTTAATAATCTCATCGAAAATTTAATATTTAACATTACATAGCTTAATGTCAGTTCGTTTATCAATAAGTAAATGAACAGAAGAAATAATAGGATAAAATAATGAATATATAAATAGAAAAGGCAGAGTATAAAAGGGAACGAATATAAAATATTTATGCTCCTTAAGAAGATTCGTTTCCACTAAATTTCTTTCCAAATCTCCCTCCCAACGTAAAAACCCTTGTTTCTTACACGTACTACCCAGCATACGTACTCTCCTCCCAACCCAAGCTTGCTCATCGTTTCGTCAAAAACTCATCATTTTCTCGCCACTAAGTTTACGATTCAAGAATAAGCCACTCAGGGAAATCGATACTTCGTGTCGAAGTGCCGAACTAACCGATAAACGAAGCGCTCCACATACCGATTTTTTCTTACACCATTACGATTGCGATATATGTATATATATATATATAACAGATTTTGCAAACCTTTATCTCTCCATTCTTTCATTGGTATCTTTGATGAACAACGATCAGCATCGGAACGATGACGAGTAGACTGAAAGCTGCGCGATGATGCGCGTTGGAACTGGCACCGATCGTTAGCCTTTTCTTACCGATCCTCGTGGTTGGTGCTGGAGTCGCGACCGACGGGTACCCCATGTGTCCGTTGATCGCGTTGTCCACGGAAAGAGCCTTGTTATCCATTTTTTCTATCTCTGCCGAGCCGTAAACTGGCTCGTCTTCTTCGTCGTAAAAAGACGGTTTAGCGGCTGTTTGCGTCTTCGCTGGGCCTGATATTTCTGAAAAGCATCGCAGAAAAAATTCTTGTTTAAATACTTAATACCCAATTATTTTTGATATTTTTGGAAGCGTTCAACCAGTCCATCGAGAAATAAGAATTCCAAAATAAAGTACACTGTGTTGCGTGTCGTCTCGACGGCGAAAATCGCAACCAAAAATCTATACAACGAGGACAGCATCTCCAAGAGTCTCCGCTGTAACTCGGCCAAGCTCAATCTCTTCCTGTTAGTTGCATTAACGTGCCAGTAAATCATCGGCGAGGCTCTCGCCATAAACGAGAATCTAAAGGCTGCTGGCAGGAAGTAAGTAAATCCCGGTGTCACGGAGCAACATTGATTCGTAAGACGATGGCGGCTCTCGCAACGATTTACGAAGGACACGACCCTACGAGACTCCTTCAACCGGAGTGCACCGGCACGGTGTCTCCCTCGAGTGTACCAAGACCCGATTGCTAGATCCCGGGATCGCATGCGAAAAGATGAGGATTGACCGAAAGTAGGCGGATGTTCGGGAGTGGCAAATCCTCCGGGGGCTTCCACAGCAAAAGCCAGGTTGCTTGTAAACGCGAGCGCGTTCACGACGAGCAAGGAGTCGTATTATTCCTATCAGGCCGCGATCAGTCTTTTATCCAAAACACACTGGCTGATAGCAATTTTCAGACAGATCTTCCGCAAAGACTCGTTAACCAGCCCCTGTAACCCTTGTATCGAGGACGAAGAGTAACACCGCGCGAAAACGAATTTCCGACCCTAAGCGCAACAACTATCAAGAGGTTCAACCCTCGCCGTCAGATACCCCGCAACTGCTGCTAGCCTCGTTATCGCCTGCCTTTTCAACTATCACGAATTGTTAACCCTTTTTCGTTACTCGAACCCCGTCACAATCGCCACCCATTAGCACGCCACTGCATTGTTTCGCGGAATTTTCACCCCGTTGTAACGCGAGCCTATTGTCTCGAAAGGTCGACGACTGCGTGTGATTACATTTATTGAATCTCGTAGAGTGGGCTGTGTAAAGTATCGCGAATTGTTTTATTCCCAACGATTACAGATCTTTTTGTCTAATCAAGTGCGGTTGAATTCGATAAGGGTTGGCCGCATAAAAATACTTGCTGCGTTGTTGCATTTGAGAGAAATGCGATGATTCTTTCTTTCCTCAACGGGATCCAGCTACAAAAAAATTGTCCCGTGTCGAACGATGAATCTCTTCTGTACGATACAATTAAAAAAAAAGGAGGGGGGCGCGTAGGATATCCTGGGATGGGCGGAATGAAATGTGAAATAAAATTTTTTGGCGTAGCGCTTCATATCTGAGAAAATTGAGTTTGAACCCTTTTACAGCGTAACCCGAGTAAGACTCGAGCAGACTGTCAAAGTACCAATTATGTGGGTATTGCACTCTCGATAGAAACGATAGAAATTCTGTTCGATACTGGTCGTACAAAATTTAAATACAGATTCTTAAACGATAATATCGATTTAAGGGGAGAACGCGTAATTTTTTGTGTCAGGTAGAAATGCTCACGCGTTTATTTCGTACGTTTGCGCAAAAGCAATAAATCAATTCAAACTTTATTTTTTATCACTCTCAATATTGTTAACAATTATAGCTCAAATTGGTCAACTTTTTATTCTTAATCCAAATAATAAAAAGATTCGATGTTGCAGGCAATATTATATAATAATTCCAATAAATAACATTAAAGCACAATTATTTTTACATAAGACTGCGTACAAAAATTACTGTGCACCCGAAAGAATTATTTATCGTATAACAAAATAAGAAGTACCGCGTAAATGTTTTCTGCAACTATTATCATAACTTTAAACAGCACAATTTGCAATAAAAAAACAATTTCGAAGCGTAAATATAAAGAATCGTTCTAAGGTTCTTAATGTACTAATCGATTTTGAGCGACGCTTTCTAATTAGAAATTTGATTTCATATTCCGACACTTACGATGCTGGCTCTTGTGCTACAGGTTTCATCTACTCTCGTATACACGTAGCTGTATTTCACGAGTCTATTGGAAATGGAATTACCGTCAAAGGGAATACAAAACCACGCAATAAGCGACGGAGCCACGGCAAGTGGTATAATTGTAATGAGAAGCATCATTCTCATCCATTATCGGATTTTTAGCTATATTTCGTTTAATCGACAAATCACAGCGTTGAACGAAAGAAGATTTGATAATATTGCGAAGGAAGCTTATTGATTAAAGAGCATTGGAAAAAGGAATAAAAAATTAAACAACGAAAAATGTACATAGAATCAAAACATGTCGTAACTGAAAATTTTTTGTGTGACTGTAATATAAAGATATGTCAATTTATGAAATTGACGAGAAGTAATGCGTAGTTCACACTTACCATACAGTCGAATGGTACTCTCGACGTCACCAAGAGAGTTTTTCGCCAGACATTTATAAGTACCCACGTCGTGCTTCTGTAGATTGCGAATAGTTAACTCCATCCACACTTCAAACTGTGACTTCACGATCGCCTGCACGTCGTGTTGTTGGCTTGATATTATCATTGCTGTAAGAAGAGAGCAAAAATCAAAATGTACATCAAAATAACAAGCTTGTCCCAACTTCAGCAAATATAACAATAAATTTGCCAGTCTATTTATACTTGTAATTAGTAATTTGGATAAAAAAGAATCGGCCGACCGAATTTGTCTAGAAACCGGGATTCGAACCCGAATCTTTCGCTTGTCGAGCGACAGTTTTACTTACTTTACATTATATAATTCTTTATTTCATATAATCAGTATTTATAAAAGTGTGAAATAATCTATAAGAATAACACAGTAAAGCTATAAATATTCGATACTTTTGTGTACTCTGTTGCTTGCAGTCTTATGTAGCTCCTTCGATTATGTACTCTTTCGATAACTACCTTTTCTATAACTATTTTTCCCTACCTAATATTGCATTTAGATGTCACAATATTGTTCCTAGGATTTACATATACTGCGATGATCTATAATTTCAGGTACGATACAATTGTTATTCATTTGTAATTATTTATACAGGAAAACTTAGCTTAAAAAACCTACTTCTAATGTTGCCAGACCGACTCTTCTTCTTCTCCTTGGAAATATAAATGACGCAAACAAAACGCCGACCCTACGTAATGTTCATTTGTTTTTTCCTAAGAATTCGTAACACTAACCAAGGATATTAATACGTGCTTTCGTCTTGGTGCGATGTATTACTATACAATCTGCTATTTCGACGTGACATTCTTACAAAATTTGAGTGTTTTCGAAAAATAGAAAGGGACCAGAAATTCTTCGATTACGATTCTCGATTTCCTATCTCGCGAATGTTAACGAATTTGCAAGCAATCTCCACTGGTAGAAAAACCGAGGCGAGCAGTAGACGCGACGGTTTCAATGCACGAGAATAAATATAAAATAGAGTACGTGCTACTATAAGACGTCGTCGGGGAATATTGCAAACGAGCGGGGGAATTCGGAACGACGTATAAAAGTATGCGAAAATTCACTTCTTAAACGCGCGCCGGGTCTCCTTATTACAGTCTGAAACGTTCCTGTACGTATACGTGTACGTAGAGGAGGTACGTAGGCGAGGGCAGAGAAAAAGGGTGGCGCCGGATTTTCCGTGCGAGGTGAAAATTACATACGAATGCATTGGGACGAAGTGCTCCGTGGAAGTTACGCCGAAGCGAGAGCATGTCTGCCGGTGCCGGCTACAAACTGCTCGAAGAATATATCTGCGAACGGCCCTGGTGTAATTCACTCCCGCATTTGTCTGCAACTTTTTTTTTTTCTTTTTTTTTTTTTTTGCTAACTTTCCCCACGGAAATATTAAACCTGTTAAGAGGAAAGGACGCGTTTCTGTTTCTTCCCAGACGCCGTGTTCGAGGAAAAAAGCCCCGTGAAATATCGCCCCGCGATTCATTTTGATCATGCGAGTTAATTCGCTTAATTAATGCGACCCCACTCGTCGAGAAGAAACCGTTCGGACCGTCCAATATCCCTTTCGTATCCCATGGTTCTAAACGAGTATCTGGTTTTACAATTTCTCTTTTCGATTCGCTTTCGCTTTAGCTTGGAATTGACGTGTGATCCGTAATATATTAAGGTAGACGCTCCAATTATAGTCCTGTTTTCACGTATTTTCACCTATTTTCATCACGTGTTGTCTGTCAATTAGCGACGGTGCGCAGATTGATTACGAGTTAGCGCGAACGGATTTTTCGTGATTTTTCCCGGATAATTTACAAGACGAATCGTATTAGAAGTACTCTTTCCTAATATGGCATACAGATACTTATCAAATTAAAGACCATTACATTCTTTCAATCTCTCTATAAAATTGGTAATTTAATAACAATAAAGTTATAAAAAATAGACAAAGTTTAATTGGTATACGTATGGACATTATCTAATGTACCTTCAAAGTGATTTTTGAGCTTCCATTTTCGAACAAACACCCTGGATTACTTTTAAATTAATTAATATATGCAAATACTGGTTAATATAATTACTTTAATTTGCGTCTACGGGTGAGTAATCAATAGAACCGCACGTTACGGGGCTTCATTGAATATTAATCGTATTCTGTTTCGTAATAATTACTTCGTGGTCATCGGTGAATAATTTCGTAAGACTTAACAAGCACAATATAATTTGCTATGCAAACATTATACAAGTGTGTTAAACGAATCGATATTTTAATCCTAAATTAAACGCTAATAATTCGATTTGATAATGATTGCAAAATGCATGGAATAAATTAATTTTATCGGAAATGAAAAAGAGAAATGATCAAACTCTATACATGGTGCTCCTTGGTGCTCGTTTACTAACTTTCAAATACATTTAAGGGTCTCCAAATTATTACGCGGAGGTGGAAACTACGTAAATGGCCAGGAGGGAGATCTTACCGTTATCCTTGACCCAATAATTAATCGACTTGGGCGATGCCTCGACAAAACATTCCAGAACCACGTCAGTCCCTAGAGGTGCTCCTACCAGTTGATTAGGTACATGAATTACCGGCGGGACTGTGAAACAGAATTCCAGATAGGGTATGCAATCGTGTAGCACTACTGTTTACCTTCGCCGGTGGCGAAGGAAATCGGTAAATTATCGGCCAGGTTAATCGCTATTACTCACAATGAACATTGATAAAAATACGTTTGCTGACCGCCGGTGGTATGCCGTTGCTGGCGATGCAGAGATAAACGCCCATCTCGGTCCTCGAGATCTTTGTCAGCTTCAGCTCCTCGCCTTGGTACTCGCTCACCGAAGTTACTAAAGAGAGTAATTACTCTATCAGACTTTATCGTTACGATACCTATTGTATCGAGTTTCTCCAAAAGTTTTGAAATTGTTAAACATGATACCAATTCAGGGATGACTGTCTATGTACCTGAGTAGTGTAGTATTTCATCGATGATTGTACATGTATACGCTATACGCTTTAATTAACCACTTCTGTATCTCGATTTTTTTCGATAGAATAAAATTAGCTTGAAATACATTTATAAAAAAATAGTTTTTATTTTTAAAAAATGTTTTTAATCATTTATTACTTTATCTCCAATTTCTTAACATACAAATATATCTGATACGTTCAGGCAGTTTATTTAAACGAGGATCACTGTTTCATAACAGAGTGCGACTAGCAGAGATTTTCTGAAGTATGCTACACTGTGTAGTACTTGTTACGCCATAACAATATTAATTATAATGTTGCATCGCGAAAGGAAACGCTATACAAATCATGAGAATCACGTTTACGGTACAAACGGCTTAACTAACTATTTTCGAGAACAATACATAAAATTAGGGCCTTAAATGTTGCTTTAGAAATTATAACGATTCACACCTTTAATGCCTTAACTCAATAGTAATTAATGTACCATAAACATAAAACACTCGGGTACCGTTCCACTCAACCGTGTAACCCTGAGACGGATTTTTCCGTGGTCCTACCTCCATGGTAAGGTAGTGACCACCTTTGCTTTGAACTCAGAAAGTAGCAAGCGAATTGGTTCGCGGCTGCTTCAACATTTTCTATTTAAGCAAATTCAAAACAGTATTGAGTCAGATTCATCATTACAATCAAACAAATAATACCATTCCAACTTGTTAAAAAACTGAATCGTCGAATTGTACTTAGAAAGTAAAAACAAATTATCAGATCGTGCGCACTAAACAATACTTTTTAAGCTGCCCTCGACGAAATATTCCGGTTGTGGTGAACTTTAATTGGAATCTTTATAATACCCCTGTTATAGGTGGATAATGAGGGGAAAGTTTAAATTCAAACTTCCCCCTATTTTACGAAAAATTTGTATAACACAAATTGGATTAACTTCTACATAGGAGAGTGTAACATTTTGTAAAAAAATGTATTTTTTCACATTACGATATTCTGTTACGAGCTTCGCAAAATGATCATTTTTAATTGAAAAATAAATTACTAAGATAAAAAGGCTAAAAATATATTGTAATTTAAAATTGTTAACTTAATAAGATAATTACTGCCTTTAATTTTTCCACGATATTGTTAGTGCAACTTATTAAGAAGTAATTACAGAAAATTTTTTCTTATCTTTAGAAAAATTTTATAGCAGTACTGTTATACATGTACCGATACGTAATTCTATTTTAAATGTATAAATTAACTTTATTGATATTACTGATAAGCGGATTGATGTGCACAATTTGGTGTGATGCGTGCGTAACGTCACAGTAGTCAGAACTTCTTTTGTTATATTTCTTTCTTTCCGACTTTTTCCAGTCCTTTGTTCGTCTTCGCCATAAGACGACGTATGTCATCAAGTGTATCTTTCTTTATTAAAATCCAACCATTATATTTAACAAGTTTACTTTTTGAGCCATCCTTTAATGAATAACTAATAAATTCCTGAACGAGAACTCAGCCAGTTATTCAAATATTCACTGAATTATTTAAATCCTTTCCTTTATAATATGAACCAATCTATAAAAAAGTGTTTATCGATGTCAATAAATTGAATGAAATCGCTTCTTCAATAGTTCATTACATCATTTGTCACAAATCATTTTAGAACTCCATAAAAATTCGTAGAATTCCTCGATAAAATAAAAATTATTCGAAAGTGCAGAAAAATCTATTATATGTTTTATGATCAAATCTGATAAAATTATAAATTGATAACAAAATTTGATACCGACAGTATATAATATTTTTTGCTTGGAATAAAAAGCAAAATTCACATATTCTTTAATAAGTCAGTTAAAGAAGAAAAACTGGCGAAGATAAAGTAAAGATTTAGGTGTGATCTCTCTGGTAGAATATTGCAGCGAAACGAATATATCATCCTCGCGTGGTGTTTTTAACGCGCCTCGACTTTAACCCGCTAAAACGTCGATTCCTGTGAAATTTCAGGGTATAAGGATAGCTCGCGGGACTCCCAATTTCTGATTTAATTACGTAAGAGCGCGGTCTAATACGATCGTTCGCTTTCTACGAACGTAAACCGCGTGTTCCTCGAGTTTCATCAGACAATCGTACGATTCCGCTTTGGACGGAAATTTCTGTTAACAATGTTATTAAATTTCGCCATCGTTAAGCTGAAATTTTCGTAATTATAATTTACGAAGGTACTCGAGGTTGTCGTTTCTGCACACCTAAGTCGTCCGTAAGGAGGATCAATTATGGAAACAGTATTACACGTACTTTCTCATTAAAGACGTTGACATTATTTCGTTACACCGACGTAATTTGTTGATTGAAATTAAATGTTCTTTCGCGAATGGAACTCCGGCTAATTATGGCCGAAAATTTCTTCGTAGAATCTAAAGCGCACCTAATTAAGGGCTCTGATAACGATGCGTAACAAGTTTACGACGAACGATTTCCGTGCCTTTGCTATTCTCCAATGCGTTAATTATAACGATTAATCAATTTCAACCACAGCGAGCTGCCAGTCAACGATTCTGTCGATGTAAACGAATGCAAATTACGCTCGAGCTTCGGTGGATGCTTCTTCATTAAAAATCGCTGGTAACCTTGTTAAACAACGTTACGCACATATTCCGCAGAGGTCTATTACTCGAAAACGAACTTCCGCGAATCCATCGAACTGCTTGCTATCCGTTCCACCGGAAATCGCTAATTAATGAGTTTGTAAATCATAAATCATCGAGTTTCGCTTAAATTCCCAACGCAACCGCGTTACACCGTCGATTCGAAGGTAACGTTAGTAATTACAAAAGTACGACACCGACGATTTGTCAGGGAGCTGGCATTTCTCGAATAAAGTGGAAGCTAACAATCGATGATCGATACGCAGCAAGGAAAATAACAGAAAACTTTAAATAGCTATTAAATAATCAAATAATATTATATTCGTTATACTAGATGCATCTCTTCTTAAATTATTTTTAAATACTAATTGGTTACTTTTATATAACTGTTTGATAAACATCGTAAAAATGCGCTGCTAAGTGTAGAGTGGAGTACACAAAAATGGATACATCTCGCAAACGAGGTCAAAGGAAATATATATGTATATATATATATATTTGTCTAAACTTTTTTCGCTGCTTTCAGATGCAATCCATAAAGTAAAATGGCTGCGATCCATATTGCAGTACACATTGTGCAAGCAAAATTGAACGCATCATGTTTTAAAAACCAAAAATACAAAAAAGATCGCGATCAAAGATAATTGGAACTTTCAAACAATGCATCGCGTGCACTGCATTTCGATCCCGTACCTAGTTTCGTCGCAGAGCAATGTACGACGTATTTACGTGTAAAATTAAACTAACGCATAAAGTCATTTCCCTCGGAAACAAAGGCCCAAGCGCACTTTCGTATTTCCTGATTCTCATCTCTTCATACATTAACTTCTACAATCACCACCGTACATTTTCTACAAACGATTACCTGATCTCGTATAATAGTAGCGATAGATTAGAGAGCATATGGCCCAAGTGTGTAATAGGCTACGTTACACGTGAGTTTGTGTAAGTAAACTCTATAGCGTTCGCGCAACGACGGAATCGAACTAACGACACGTTTCTCAGAACGTGTCTCCGTCGCTAAGCGACGCATGGCTGCGCTAAATCTTATCCTTATAACGAAGTCCTAATCTAAACCTCGGTACAAGATCTCACGATGAAATCTTTAAAGCTGTGTCGCTATACACTCTTTTACTGCAATTTCAGAGATATAGAGAACTAGAAATTCATTCGGAACGATACTCTATGTCAGCTTAGAATTATATGGCTGACATAATGTTCTTTTACGAAGTGCTGTACTCGCGGATGTTTATGTTGCACCGAAAGCAATCGAAGTATACCGCCTTACGAGTGCCCCGTTTACTAAACCTATAATTTACAATTACGCCAAGTCGATTCCTCTAACTTTCCCTTATTACAGAATAATCAACGCCAAGCACAAATCCATTGAAGAGCATTTGCCAGCGAGCAAGTACCGTCCCAAGTGAAGTATCGACCATGGCGTACAATTAGACGCCGATTGAACATATTTTTCATAAATATTTCCGTTCCGTTTTCGTTATTCATTATACAACTTTACCTTCCCACGAGCACAGAATTATCTGAAACTACGTACCTTAAATACATTTGCTACGTAGTACCTCCAATGCGACTATCTATTCTAGACATCGTCGATTCTGTAATTAGTCGAGACCAAACGACTCACGGAGACCATTTCTCCTCGTCACTTTTCGATTCCGTTTTTACTCTTCGGCAGTCAATAATCTTTCTATAGAGCAGCTTTGTACGGAAAAAGAGGAAGGTAGTGTCGCGCGAAGGAGAACAATTCAAGAGGTATTGCTAGAAACAGGATGGATAGAGAAAGCGTGTCGTCGCACAAGACGAAGAGAGCGTTCGATCGTCAGCGGTAAGACAAAATTCGCGTTACAGAAACAGGTACACTCGGTACGTCCACTGATGTTGACCCGTCGAATCACTACACACGAGTAGACTCGTTCCTAGGAGTTGTCGGTGTGAAAACGCTACGGAGGGGACATATTCTTCACCTGCCAATACATTTGCCCTCCGGTAGAGCAACATTTTCTTTAACATCGTTTCTGCCGTCCCACAGCAGCAGAAAGTCTGACTACTGTGCACTCGTCTCTGGGAATTCCTTTCCGATCTCAATTAATTTCGTAGACAGTATCCATTTCGGTTAGATTAGATGGTCGATATCTTCCTAGAATGCGCTGCAGCGAGATAAAATTGTCGCTTGAAAAGGTTCTCATGTATGAGTCAAACAGGAGAACTAACGTTGGAACTTCGTTCTTAATTATACAAAGAACTTCTTATTACTATTACCATTTCAAACGTAATAACTAATTATTCTATAAATTTAGCATGTAGTAAATTTAGCACTAGTTCAATTTCAGCGAATCACCACTTTAGATCGACTTAGTGATGAAATATCAGATTCTGCTATTATTATAGTTCAGAAATAGATAAAGTCGAAATAATTTCCCTCTCTGCTAGTGTAATGAAATTAAAAAATTCCTCTAGGTCATGCTTCGAACGCAATGGAGTACTATAATACTATTTATAGGGGCTAGTATCAAAGTTAATATTAAAATAAATGGTTATTTCCTACTTTCAAAAAGAATGAACCAAAAGAAAGAAAATATCATACTTGAATAGAATTTTAAAAATATAGCACTGGGAATCACAATTTAACAAAAAATTGTTAGATCAAACAGACAAGTTCGTATTTATAAAGCAAACGAACTCTGGAAACGAATGATATTCGAAATCGATGTCAACATCAAAATTGAATCTACAATTTTCCAACTTCATTTCTACGTGCATCGCGAACAATTTTTGCTACGAGTCGGTTAGCATCGTTTTCATTGGATACGCGTACGCGAAATCGCGTCTTACAATAATTAAATTGCAGAGCTCGTAGGCGGGTGCGAAACTTTCCGCGCGATATCCAATAATTATCGCCATTGTAGGGCAACAATGAGCCATCCCCTTCGCGCACAGCGCAAGGACCGATCCACTTGGCACGTGTTGCTAGGGTTGCACCCGTATACATCTAGGTGGACAGTGCGCTGAAATTCGCCTGCTATTAGTAACACCATGCTGAAGCGAATACTAAATACGTCGTTTAGGTCGGAACGTCGACGTAGAAAGGACGTGAGGTAAACTCGAACCGACGTTACGTTTCTGTCCATCAAGTATGCCGCGATTTTACGCCCGCTATCTGCCGATCGTTTCCACCGACGCCGGCGTCCTGTTCAACGACTCCGTTTTATACTGCACACCGCAACCATCTAACCGGGTTATTACACGGCATTTTAACTGCGTAATAGAGTTGTATGAATCGCCAGCGATATTGTCGTCGAACAACTGAATAGTCCGAGTGAATCTCTTTCTACCTTTTTCCTTGATTTCCTCGATAACATATTTCATTTTGTCGCTATTACTCGTGGAATTATTATAACTGAGCATCTCGCAGTAAACAATCTGTTATGTAGCGAATTTTAATTCCGATTTTTCTTAATCACAGAAGTTAAATAGTAAAATGCTTATGCTTCTCTGAATTTCACACATCTTTTTGCTTCGCGCTTTTTGCGAAAAATTTTCTAACTCTTCGAAATTTACACGATTCTCGTGAATAGCTCCAGTTGAGTTTTTAGCGCAACAAATCCCTCTGATTCTCTGTGTCCAAGTTTAGACGTAAATATTTGTTAGCAGTGAATCGATAACGCGATCCATAAAACCTCGCGCCCCTATCGATTTTACGGGATTGTGGTAAACGTTGCTCAACAATTTCCAGAAACTTACATTTCCCGCAGGCAGTTTGAAGCGAATCTGCCGTGGCTGGGTCCGCGGTGAAATAAGGAAATTAAAATACCAAGTGAATCCACCGACTGGGTTCGAGGGAAACATAATTGTATATTCTACGTTATATCGGCGAAATGGTAGGAGCGTCATCTATATTAAATCTTACCATGAGACTTCTGGTTCAAGCCGCTTCCTGCAAATGGCTTCCGAATTATAATGTTCGTCCCGTCTTCTCTGCGCCACGATACGCGGGGTGGAGGCACGCCTCTTGCACGGCACGTTAACATCACCTGTACGTGTTATGAAACCAGAATTATAAAGAGAATCGACTTCGTTATTGCCGACCCGCGGTGTAGAATCGGGTCACGTATAAATATGTTTGGAAAAATTAAACCCGTGCCCCGTGAACGGAGCTCAGTCGCTCGAGAACTATTTCATCTATTCGAGATTATACCATTCGTCGAAAACCGACTCGATATTGAGAGATAAACGGATCATCCGGCAAATGAACGAGGAATTCCGAGAGCGGTAAATGATCAACCCTTTATAACGCCATATAACTTGGAGAGTTACATACCCAGAAGGTGTCCCGCGTAAACGTTGCCATGAAAATTCGGAATTTTCAACTTTGCGATAAATTCTGTACATTAAACGAACAGTGGCTTCCATTCGAATCTACTTTAATTGATAAATAAAGTATGAAAAATTCAACTTTAAAAGTTGCGCGAACAAACTGTTGTGCAATTAAAATATGCGAAACTTTCACGATTGTTAATTGCCATTCAACTTTCTTTTAGCTCCTCTGCCGGTTGAAAGTTCGAGGCAACGGTTAATGGAAGGTTATACTTTTCTCCGTGATGTTACTCTTAATCACGTGACAAATCTTATCGTCTAGTTTTACGATCCAACAATTACTTGGACGAGCTCAGCTTTTTCATTTGAACGAGCGAACGCGACCACCCACTGTCCTCGCAAATTTCTCATGGAAACCGACACGCGGACGTCACTTTCGAGTACCAGGAATCGGACATTAAGGAAAGGGACGGGAAACAAGGGACGGGAGAATTTCGAGAGCATTCGCTTCGACGCTCGAACGAACGAAGTAAGTTCGTGGCGTTCGAGTGTGTACTGCGAGAAAACGCGGAAAGAAGGACTCGAGAGACGCGCGAACATGCCACCTGAGCACTTCCACTGTCCCCTGGTGTATGGCGAGTGACAAATGTACTATTTTACGCCCCGTGTATGAATACATTCGTCCTCCGCGCGTTTTCGAACCGTGTGAAGCGCGACGGAGGACGCTTGAAAATACAGCAGAATCTCGATTGTAGAGACGGTGAATAAATCAGGTTGTTAGTATTGAGGTGCTCGACCGTTTAAACGCTGGAATCGTCCCTTTGAGAACAGAACACCCTACGTTTTATATAAATTTAGAACAAGAGTATATTACAGTATGTTGAGAGAATATTACATTGCGAAATTTCAATTAGAATCCACTCGAAAATGTACAATATTTGTGGAATCACGTTAAATAGGGAGGAATCGGTACGTAAAATTAAAATTCATTCCTTCTATATTAAGTGAAAACTTTTCCAGTTCGAAGTGTATCAATTTCCTTGTTTTGTACGAAACTCGGTCCATAATCGTTCTTATCGCAATGAATCGATTGCCGGGTATTGATGAACTTATGATCCGTGAAAATCAAACTTTTTCCTCATTTTGACACTATTCCTTTTATAATATTTTTTTTTTGCTTGAAATTTATCTCGTAACACGTACAAAGTTCGAAATAAAACAAATGTACAAAACTATCGAAACTAGTAGCCTGAAACGGCGATAAAAGAGCGACGATTCGAATAATCGAGATTCCCCTGTAATTTAATTTGATCGTTCGGCGGAACGAGATAAAGTTCCCTCTATTGGCTTCAAGAATATCGTGTCCCCTGATCAAATCGTAATCAATTTACCATTAGACAATGGTAAACGTTCGATTTGAGTCGCGGTTCATTCGGAAACAAAAGGAAAATGGCGCACGGTACACGGCTGAAAATTGCTGAAACTCGATCGATCTTAATCACGATGCGTATCTAAAAATGATAAACCGATTAAGAAATTTTGTTCGTTTCCCTGGTGAACTTCTCATTCGTATCCGTGTAGGTATTGGATCGTAGAACCTCGATTTTGCGGATACAGAAGTAACTCTATTTGCCGTTGCGTTATTGTTTCGCTTCGATTACACAATGCCCATTGTTATTTATAATTCTATGCTACATTTATAAAAGAATGCCTCTGATTTTCATTCGAGAAACATACTGTGCGCGTTGCTCGAATTCAATTGCTCGTGATACACGCTTAATTGTACTTTATTTAAAAATCATTTTTTATTGGTCATATCTGTGGAATCAGGTCTGCAACAAATTTTCCAATAAAAATATTTTCCAATTCTTTGCATTCGTATGACACAAATAATCGAAAACAATCGTCATTGAAGTGCTTACTTAATAAAAGCATAGAACTCTGTGTGATACGTGTGCAATGGAACTCTTTATCATGCTACGATCAACAATTCAATATTAATTTCCCACCAAATAAATACGATCGCGCGATAAATCATTTCTACGTTTCCACTCTTTATCTTGGAGAAATTGGAGGAGCAAAGACGATCGTTCTTTCCCGATTCCCTCGTTTCGCAGCATCGTCCCTCGAATATTCCTATCGATCTTAAATTACGAGCGCGGGCAAACGTCTGATATTCCAAACGTGGGATAATGCAGGTAACAAGTTTATAGGTTTCAGTCCGGATCGCATTGAAATTCAAATAAAACAGAAAACGTACTGCAACGGAGCAAAGCGAATCTCACGTAACGAGATTTTTAAACGCAGGACAAAATTGTGGAAAGCGTCCTAGCTACGTGCCATCAATAATAATATTTACCGTCCCGATGAAAAAGTATCGCCCGTTTATTTCAATATTCGCGTCGATTCGAGCGTACGCCTCGAATGACGAATTCGCCTGGATCGAAATTGAAGTTTTCATTTTTGATAAGCCTAAGTCTGGATTCGCGAGAAACGACGACGGAATAAGGTCGACTCCATTCTGGCACATGCAATGTATATGGTTCGCTTTTGTCTCCTTTTTTGCATTGAAATTCGCAACTATTTTTCACTGAGCACGTCGTTTCATTTTTAAATCGTTTTATCATGATTTATGAAAACTTATATCGTACTGTAAGTTTTTGTAGTACAGAAAGTTCGTAAATCTTACTAACGGTCTATTCTCAACGAATTAGGCGAATAGTAATATAAATTCTCATTGGCCATTGCTACACGAGTTTTCAGCCCCGAGGCGTATATTAGAACGAGTTACGTCGTCATTTTAGCGCCACTTTTTAAATTGTACTCGCGTGAACTTTACCGAGCGAACTAATTTTTATTACTGAATTTCACTGAGATTGAATGCTAACGCGATATAGACACAATTCATTGGAGCTACGATTATGGAATTTTAAATTGCGAATTAACGTTCGTATACCGAAAGAATGCAACGCATAGATCATTTTCCGAGACACTTTGCCGGAAATTTTCCAGCGAACAACGTAATATTTCTTCCGTCGAACTATCAGCTTTGATAAGAAAAATATTTGACCATTATGTTAGACGTATGTTCCGAAAATATGCGATGCTGTGATACGTATACGTGCAACAGGTTATCGAAACGTTTCAGCAGCATTCGTATTATTTTTCGTTTAATTACGCAGAAACCTGTGCGATCTTGATCTGGAATAATTTGAATCTAAACGTAACGTATTGTAACCTGTTTGGAAGATTAGAAGCATTCCAAATAAATGCAGATAGAGTTGAATTTAAGATCGAATAAAGTTTCTACCGTACGTTAATTATTGATTTACCTGTCCTCCTTCCCGTACCGTGACGTCACTCGATGTATCTTCAGGGATAAAGTCTGGTGGCACAACGATTGACAACATACCTGTCTGAAAAAAGAACGCGACAAGCGATTACTTGGTTTGAAAATTGTTGTAAAAAAAGTTTAATTCTTTCCTCGCTTGCTTGAACGTAAAAATGTTAACAACAAAATTAATTCGTTCAGGTCAACTTGTACACGACCATAATTGCGCTGTGTCCTATCTCATAGTCTACGAAGTAAGATATTTCCCCGATGTACGTAAATAAATTCGAGAACGCACCGTGGCGTAACCCTTTAGAATCTCGAAAAATGTACGAGCGGACGTAAAGGTACGGAAATCGAGCCGACGCGTTCGGACGGTAACCGAGCATACAATTGGAGGGCTGCGCCTTACCTCGACGAGCAATATTTCAAGGGCCGTGCCAAAACTCGTCCTGCGCGAGATATATTTTCCAGCGCGCACCGGAAACCAGTCGCAATTTAATGTTAATGATACGCTTAACGGCTGCGCAATGCATCAAGTAAATTTCCTTTCTTACCGAATCTCTAAATTATATCCGTACACATTACTCTATTCGGGAGTAGCGGGACTGAATAACGTAAGAGCCCCTAAATCCTGGCTGTATTTCGCCTCCTTTAACCCCTGCTGCACCGGGAGCTGAAGCAACATATCATAGGGTTGTAAAGGGAGAGGGCGCCGCGGCCTCCGCCAGTGCCGCTGCCAATGAGCGCCGCGGCTTTTCGTTAATTAACGCCACACCGCCGAGCGATATAATAAGTAACAGTCGGTGCTGTTCTTGTCGGACGTTGTCGTGTTTTCTAACAATCCGCGTTTCAATTTTTCACTCGAATCAAGGCGATCGTTGGTTAAACGCAGACCACAGAGCGGTAGGGGTAGAACGCGGAGGGTGGTAGGAACGACGAGACGGATTGTTGTTTTTTCTCTCTTTCCTTTCTTTCTTCTTTTTTGCACAGTTAAAGCGAGGGTTGAATGGTTGCGACGAACTGTTCATTCATTAAACTGGCTGTACACTCGTAGACACGTTATACGTACCGGATGGTCTGAACGATAAAAATAAATCATAGGTTTCGCTGACTGCGATTAGAAAGTTAACTTCATTACGAGGAGTTAACTAACAATTATCCCCGATGTGAAGCAATTTTAGCGTTTCGAACGATCGTGGCAGAAAAAATGATCGCGGTACCTCAGGAGCATCCCTTATTAGCAAACAGGTCGTCACGCTGTCTACTTTATTCTCGTAAACGTGAACAAACGATGTCAGAGAGAGAAAAACACGAATGGGATAATGCAAATTCCATGTACGCCAAGACTTTTCCAAACGATCGTGCGTCAAACCACGAAACGTCAGTACAGTTGGAAGGACTTGGGCTCACCCTAATGTCTTTCCACTCCACTTACGGCGCGAGGCAGCCAGCCAACAGTTGGCAAAAGATGGGAACACCTGCTCGTACATACGTCGTAACGCGAGGTGTGCACGTAATTACGAGGATGTAATCTACGCTACGACGAAACTTCAATCGTTATAACCGAGTTGTCTCTCAAGTCACCGAACTGCTTAAAACAGCCTAAACGAATGCGTCGCTGCGGATGCAGGCGAACAGTATTGCCTCCCTTTCTCCCTCTTTCCCTCCCTCTCTCTCTCTCTCTCTCTCTCTCTCTCTGTGTGTCTCTGTCTCTCTGCGTCTCTCTTATCCCTTATTCTTGCCACGTGACAGTTCGGTGACAGGCAGACACGTGCCCAAGCGCGTAAACTTGCTGGTGTCACGAGTGAGTTATGAAACTCCGCTTCATTCCATAAATTAATTATTTCCTAGTTGGGTACAACTCTATCGAGGATGTTGATAAATATCCGCGTTAATCGAAACACCGCCTGATCGATCAATTTGTTTAGCCGCTGTAAATCGGGAACGGCTGGCCTATAATCGGCTTTTAAAGGATCGTTCATCTTGATAATAGTCCGCGGTTAAATGAGGCTATTAATTCCCGGCAAGTATTATAGATCCTCTTGGAAAATGCTTCGCCTGCGTTATTTCATGTGTTTCTGTCGTGAATTTGAATGCTTGGGAATTATAGCAAAGTGGGGGTTTGGGAGATTATGCTAAGATTGATTTTACTCGATGCGTCTTGAATAACCCGATTATTCGTGAGGGCTTTGAGGAAATTTAATCTGGCAATGAGTAATTACGATCGATCTATTTAAACGGAAACCACTACTTACCAAATTGAATATTTTCTTGATTTTAGGATGTCATTTTAACGCGATATTTAGTGTTCTACCTTTCGCGTTTCCTTATTCATGAAATTTCCTAAAATCGAAAATATCTTAGAGCGCGTCCGTCTATATCGGCATTTGATTCTAAAAACGGTAGTTATCTTATCAAACTTTAGAGAAAAACGGAACGACAACGTCCTACGGATAATTTTGATTGACATACCGAAATACTTTAATCTGGAGATTCCAGCGAGAAGTTTTAAGACATCTTAAAAAAAAGACAGGACTTAAATATCGTTGGAAAAGTATCTTCTAAATAAATTTCAACGAATTTATAGAAGTGTATAAAACAGTTCTGCTAAATTTTAAATACATAATATAAAGTTAGCCAAACTAATCATTTAAACACACCGTCCTCATTGAAAACTGTAGAGGAATAAATATTAAAAATTTCCATCAAATGTTTCGAGACCCACCAGAAAAGTAACGTTCCATAAAATTCTTTCGAGCGGGTGTTCGCAATTCAGTCGAATATTTTCTGGTTTTAATTGTCCTTTCCCACTGTTCCGAATATAAATGTGCTCCAAATGATTAAGCGAGCCGCGTTTGAAAAACTATTCCGCTAAAAAAATAATTTTACACTAATTACACGCGATTCACGCGAACGACTAAATATATTTCGCTATTCCTACAAGCAGAATTTGTAAAAACCCCAACAGTAAAGAAACACGAAACCCGCCGAGACGGCACGGAAACTAAGAGGAAATATAATTAGCGGGAACCAGACTATTCGGAGATTTCCTATTATTATATCGTCTGCTTTACATTCTTCCAAATTTCCCTCGTAATCACTATTATTCAAGACTTTTATGCAACATTTCCATTCAAGACATTGAAATCGTTTTAAGTAAATAATTTTTTCAACAGAAAATACGTGTAAACAACTTAAAATCAACTAACCTTTCTAAAGAGAGAAACAGCCACGAACAATCGTAAGAAAATCTTACAGTTTCATAGCAGATTTTCCACAATCAGAATATTTATAAAACTGAAAATCCAAAGACCTCTCGTTTCGTTTCGACCAAGTTGACACCACGGTGAATTATAGCGAGAGCTCTACTCAAACTTAAATGAAAGAACACAAGTTAGCCCTTGTTTGCGTTAACAATTGTCTACGAGAGAATGAAAAAAATCTCTTTCGTCCGTGGAAAGACAATTACGCAGAAAAATAGTACTCGAGTTAAATCTCCTCCGATCCCTCGAAACAATTAATCGTGGTCCAACTCTGTGAACATTAATAATTAAAGAGACTGTCCCCTATTAAACGTATTACGCAAAGCAACCGGATGAGATTTCCTTTCACCGCGTCTCCCGTAAGCATATTTCATCCCGGGGCGTATTTTGTTAGCCGCGCAGTCGGCACGACAAGCGTGCTCGAAAGGAGCCGCCACGTTGAAGTCGCGCAGAAACGGGCAGGGAAATACGGTTAGCCGAAACGAAACTGCTCGTAGAACTCCCTCTACGGAAGGGTGGCGTTGAGTTTTACCACTCGACGAAGGTGCACAGAAAGGGCTAGAGTTCTCTTGCTAAAGGGAGAAACAGAGAGAGAGTAAGAGAGAGAGGACAAGGGGTGAATTCGTGGTTGGCCCGACACAGATGGAACGAAAAGGACAGAAGAAACCTGTATTCAAGGATTAGAAGCGTTTCCCACCGATTGACTAGGGCATTTTCGACAGTGTTTCTCGCGTTCATTACTTAGAGGCCTTGTAAGGGGCGAGGTAAGGGGTGGTTTCCACATTGGAAACCCCCGTAATACCTCTTGCACTATTTAAGATCACTGTTTCTTCTCGTAGAGAGAAGAGATTTCTGGACAAGTACAGAAGCCTGGATTCAATCTGAAATGTCGGAAAATTAGATCTCAAAGGAGAGAGTCTACTCTATCCAACGCCATATCACACTTTGCTGGAGTAGACGGCTGGCACGGAGGAAACAAGAAGGTCGTATACTTTGCAGAGTAGTGTGTCTGCTGGTACGGCGATGCCTCGATGCCGGAAGCAACGGTTGGAAAATCGAGGGAATGAAAGGTGACGTTTGTGCGTTAGAGAAAATAGCTCGTTAAGCACTCTACTTTTTTCCCAATCGCATCTTGAAAAATGGTGACATTTTTTAAGACCTACAATGCTATTGAAACGCATAAAAACTACTTAATAAATAGGAACACACTTTTAATAATAAAAATTTAACCACAGGAATATAAATACAGGAACTTGCAATCAAAATTAGGAATTTAGAGTAAAAATTCAGTAAAAGACAATAATCTATTCAAGTTGGAAGAAAAATACAGAATACGCTACAATTGTTTCTAAAAAAGATTATCTGGGCGAAAATAATTTCGAAGACGTTGTCGAAGGTGTAAAAGATTAATTTTCTCAATTATACGAATTTTGTTTCAAAAAAGTTCAGGGAAATTCAGACGAAAACAGTTTGCCGATTTGTGTTATACGAGAGACGTCAAGAATCGATCAGAGAAATGTTTTTTTTTTTTTTTTTTATTAGTTTCGTTCGTATCGAGATTGCATTGTGGCCTTTTTTCCAAGCGCGAAATTTTATTCCACCGTGAATTCTGTGTTCACGAATGCGTTGAAATTTTTAGCGTGGAAAGGAAATGGGTCGTCTCGCTGCTCGTCAATTTTATGCAAGGTTATTTGCCTTCCACGCTTCTGAAAGAGAGAAAGTCAGGTTGAATGGATAAAAATACAAATTTTATGTCGCATTTAGATCACCGGCTTCGTGTGTCGTGATGAGCCTAGATAAAACCGACTTAAATTTCTTCGAAATGCATATCGAGAATTCCAATATTTTACAAAGTATAATTTATGATTGTCAAAATCGATATCGTTCGTCAAAACGTATTTTATTTCAAAATTCAGAATAGAACCATTCACGTTTAATGGTATCCAGCGTTCTTGGGTTTGGACGATCAGAATATAACTTTCCTTGACGTATAAGGGTAGTAACAGTGCTCGGTTAATTATTTATAGCGTACAAATGCGAGCAATTATTCTGGCCCTATTCGTCTCACTAGCAGAAACGTATGGCGCGGCCATCCAATTGGAAGTGGCTCTATTTAGTGCCATCATTTCTCATTGGGCTGGCCGCTGGTATGCGTTTGTATTAGGGAGGCCAGTAGGGCTAAAATCATTGCCCACGTTTGTACAGTGTAATTTTTAACGCGACACCCTCACGAACGACCGGCCGATCGTGCTTCTGATGAATGAGTATTGCTGCATTATTTCTCTTTTTCTCTCTTTGCAACTGCACAGTCTAAAGTAACTAATAAATTCAAATTCAAATTTCCAAAAGATTAATAAAAAATTATAAAACTATGTCGAACCTATCCGTATTAGTCCCAGAATTCCAATTTTAGTTAAGAAAAATACAACTTAAATCGGATGAAGGATTTGTCGTACTATCTTAAACTCAAAAATAGGTAAATGAAATTAACTAGGATTCCATTAATGCAGATATAAATGGACGTGATTAAATAGCGTCTAATAAAGTAAGAGTTCCTTTCGTAACTTCCTTACTACGAGAACGATTAAAACCTAACCGTTATTTCCTAGGTGTTCATAAACGAGGGCTGACATTCCTGAACTAGCGAAGACGGCTTGTTAAGTTTCCTGGTATGCCGTGCTTCTGCAGCTTCTGGAGAAATACCTTCGATACTTGCAGAGATTGTAACATCGTAGGTAACTGATACCCGCGAATTTCCATATTTGAGTTAATAGCGTTGCGGCTTTGTATCGCGATGCCGTTTATAAACACCAGAACTTGTCAGAAACACGAAAATGTTCGCCTAATTCGAAATTTCTACTTTGGCGACACTTATTGATTAACTATTTAATTAACGTCGCGTTACTGAAACGCGAGTGAAATTTAAACATATATCGTTCCGTAATAATAACTTCTCTTGAGAACTGGGAAATCTATTCAACTAATTATCTATTAAATATCCTCTAAGAATTTATACGCTTTTAATCAATTTATTAAGTCGTCTGATAAGTAATATTACAGGTTCAATATTCCTTAAAATATTATATTTTATGGAATAGTCTAATATAGCCTGTGTGTAATGCTATTACAATTTCCATATCCTCTTCATTGGCTTTCCTAAATATACTATTTTAAAGTTAGACTCTTATAGTGGTCCATCAATTAGGGTATCCAGATTCGACCAGTCACGATAAAGGAATTTGATATCGCGCAAAAGATCGTATCGGAGAAGCGCCGAGAGTCACCTAATTGGAAGTGATGTACCCCAAAACCGACGTGCATCCCAGAACTTTATCGATCTAAATAGTGTCGGTGGTACCATTTCCAATTAGTTATTTCACCAAGTTTCTCGGCTTACCACGATTCGACCTACCAGCTAAACTGAACGCAGAAAGCTCCGATTCCAACCGCTTAGTTACTGAAATCGCTCGAAATAGCTGGCATCTAAACACGATAGCCACCTGTGCCTAAGTAAATTCCTCGCGTCTTGCCTATATTTTGCTTACATTCCGTTGCCTGTGTCTTTTAAGTTTTCAGTTATTTTCTCAAATCGAACGCATTGCGAACAAAGAGTGCGCTTCTCTTACACAGTAAGTAATCTTTTGCGTGGAATTTTAAATTACACGTATTGCACTATAATAATGTCTAAAAGATCGAACTGTACGAACTTACCTGACTTTTCATAGGATCTGTATTAATCTGGCACATATACAGTCCCTCGTCCTCCTTTTGAACGCTCTTTATGTGAAGATTCCATATGGTATGATCGCTATGAGACACTGAGACCCTGTTGTTGTGAGTTATTACATGATCGTGGATCGCTTGGATCGCCTTGGTATCCACTTTCAGCCAACCAACCTGTCAACATAATTATTTAACATTAGAAACGGTTTCGAGTCAATGGTCGTGATTAGAATAAAGATATTTCGTTGGTGGCAAATGGACGATGAATTGGTATTCATATATTGACTTCAACCGAATATCTCTCTTACGTAAAATCGAAGATAGTTATTTTAATTTACAATCAAGTTATTAGACGTAATAGCAAAAATGCAAATTTCATTCTCGAAAAACACGATGTACCTCAATCGTGAACGTATTCTTCCTTACGAACAAGCAACGCATTCGAGCAACAACTGTCCAGCGTCAGGCCAATTCATTATGTAACTTCCAATTAGAGAGATCATCCATAAAGGAGTCTTTGAAACGCAACGAAATCACGGTTGCTCGGCGCCGGCTTTTTGAAGCGACTGATTCAATTTAGCGAGCAATTTACTACGGCCACACAGGTTGAGCCTGTTAGCCAAGTGTAAGTCCTTCGGTCAGATCGAAGGGGTTAATGAGACGGCAGCACACGGAGCAAACGAGGACGATCAGAGGCCACAGACGTGTTCATAGATTTCGACGGCCGAGAACACCGCAATTTCCCTATAGACAGGCCGAATACGGAATACAAACAAGCCGGATACCTATGCCACGGCCGGGGAAACACGTATAGACGTCGCATACGCGCCTTCTATCTCCTTGGCCAAACTTCGAGCGATATTTGCATTTTCCTTAGAATATTCCAAATCTCGCGAAGTCGCGGAGGTGTAGTACCGGGTCTCGAGAAACGCTTGTATTAATAGAAAAGGGGTTACCGGATGTGCTTGAGGGGTGTCTTAATGGTGTTCGAAATTGTTTTCGCAGAGTGGCTCTCGAATTTCGAAAGGAGTAATTGAAATTTATTCCATCCATTGTACATAATCAAATTTAGATAACCAGTTGCGAGGAGAAACGGCTTGTTTGATATCATAAAGTGTGCACCTGTATTATGGAAAAATTGTAATCAAAGAAGTTATTGATAATTATTTCTGTTCCCCACGATCGTATACTACTTCGCGATAGATGGGAACGGACTGATGGAGTTTCCTTAGTTAGTAAAACTCAACAATACTTTATTCACTAAAACAAGATACAGCTATTCCTCGCACAGAAAAATATATATGTGATGGACTTTGATTGTTTTAAATAGAGAGTGGACTGTATGGTAATTGATTGTGTGATGTTGACTTTTTGCTCGTTGAAATTAGATTGTTTCGTAGTCTCTCCGAGCAGGAGATCGGGAGATCGGGAGATCGTCTCCCGTCGAAGAGTCCCTTCTTTTGTGGCTCACTGATTGATTAAACATTAGTTGTTAGCTATCCGTTTTCCCAATCTGCGGCTTTTTGGGTGTCACCCACTACCCTTTCATGCCCCCTAAGCGCGCCTTTGCCTGGTAAGGGTGGGGTGATGCCCAAGCCGTCTTGAGGACTTGGGTTTTCCGACAAGGTCACGGTGTTCGTCCAGGTCAGCGTGTGGTCCGAAAACCGTACATGTGTCGCTGATAGCCCTTCGGAAACATCGCGTTTATGGTACGTCAAGTGGCTATTGAGGGTAAAACTTAAAAACTTTATAAACACATGCGACCAAGGATTTTAATACTAGTTCCTCAAAAATAGCCTCTATAGTCAATCGTATCATAAATCTTGCCGGCTAAGTCCCCAAGAGTCTTTGTTGAGTGTTCCGGTACGGTACAATCTCCACGGCATCATTTTGAACCAAAGACGTATAAAATTAAAGAGAACTATCTGGTACTTCATTTTTATGAACTACGTACAACTGAACCACAGGCAAAAATATATTTTCAAATAGGCACTTCCCGCAACACTGATATGAAAATTAGACGCAATATGCAAAATGAAAGTTATTATGTGTGTGAGTGATCATGATAAATTGCAAAACAGATATTAAAATGAACGAAATGGACAAAAAATTATGTTCAGTGCGCACGGAATAGATAGTTTGTCTATTATGCGCTTCAAGCGGTTTTTTTAGTTACGCTTGAATATTTTGGGGTAGGTGTAATAATACGTGCAGATAATCGTTGTTTGTTGATTTTAATATGTTTCATTGGAATCTATGACTAGTTGTGAACTATACTGTTTTGAATGTGTTTAAAGAATGTGTAGGTCTGAAGAGTCAGGGTGGATGTCTGATTTGAATTCTGATGTTCTGTGTGATTCCCATCAAATATAAAGCATGTGATGATAGTGGCTTATGAGGCCAAGACAAACGGATTCGTTGATTGCAATGTTACGAATTTTGGTGAGGGAAGCGGACGTCAAAACTGATTGGTTGCATAGAATTGTTAGAGAAATGGTTTAAAATGACCGCCCTCAAACCAAGTGCACCCTCGAGTGACGCGCACGGAAATTCCGCGTGTCTTAAGTCTCTACCGTAACAGGTAATAATTTTATGACGCACCTTGACCTTTCTTTAAAACATCCAGAATAAAAATGAAATTAACTGAAAGCTGCTTAGATTGGAAATAAAATGGTGATAGAAAGTATATGATGATCGATAGCCTCTTAAGCTTATTGCTGTTACGGGTCAGATTAGAGTTTCTTCAAATATTAAATACTATTTACAAATTTGAAACTCTAATCTGTTTTATTGTTATATTACGTCTATTGAGATGGTACGCTGAAATATTAATGGACATGTTGTTACGGATGTAACAAATTATGATATAACCGAGTATAGTTAAATATTATTTAAATACCTTTAATAGAGATGTTACAGTTTTTACATCGAAAAAGAGTATATTGAATATTTCACATCGTACAACATTTTACACTTTCCACAGAACAGTGTCAATTCCAACAAAGTTCCGCGAGCACTGAAAACGTCCGGAGCTTCCCGATTAACAGCGAAAAAATTTCGCAGTTCATCAATATTGTATTATTTTTCAACAGTTAAATTTGTGATTTTGTTTAAAACAATTAGTGTTATTGCAAGTGTTACAAGTAGTATTATTAGTTAACTAAATATTAAGTTTCTGGCACAGTAAGAAACGGGTGGTTGCAACTATGTTTTCGAGATAGTAAATCATATTACGTATGACTCATTGCAATGTGTAAATATTTACGTTGGAATACGATATCGGTAAAAGTGTCCAAAAAAATTATTCTTCACCAGACATTTCGAGATTAGTAAGCTTTGCAATGGATTTCTTTTCCCAATAATCAAACAGGTAAGTGTGAAATATAAAAATTATTAATGTATGTAATTGAAACATGTGTTCTTATTTTCAAAAAATATATTTTTAATCTTTTATATCTATATTTCATATAACTTTGAATTAACTTTAATAAATTATATATGTATAAAAAACAAATGAAAATTATTCAAAATTGCGAAGCATATATCGAAAGTATAAATCACTATTATATTTTTATTTGCCAATTATATGCTCATTGTGGAATTAATTTATAACTTATTATGAAGAGTTATTTCAATAATGCTAATCTTAATTCTGCAATATTTAGTGGCACTTTCATAAAATTAAATTCAGAATTAGCTCCAGGGTATAATTATCAAAAACAATTTGATAATGAACCTTATAGCACAAAGCGTAACTCTTTTGCAAATGCTAGTCACGACAACAGGATAATTTTAAGGATTTTATTTCAGAATTGTGTCATAAGATTCTAATTAAAGGAATTACAATTTGTTAGCAAATGAAATTATACTGAAACACTGAGAAAATCTAATGAATATCTTTAGTGAATGTAATTTGTTCCTTTGATGTAGCCACAATTGATAAAGTTGATAGAACTCAGAGGAATAATTTAATAAGTTTGAATCAGATTTATAATTTATAATAAATTGTACTAGAGAAGGGGGGGGAGAGAGAGAGAGTTTCCTAGAGGATTCTTTAGGTGGAAAGTTCATGAATGATAGAAGGTACATTGAATTCAAGTATGAAAAGCTTTCATGTTTGATCTCTCTGGACTGGAAAATTGAGAGATTGAAATAAATGCAGACAATTTCTTTGACTTTCTTCCAAGTAATCGTTGTGAAACTTTACCGCTAGTTCGTAACATCAGATAATTATGCGTAAATCGCAACAAATTTTATTATATAAAAGAAGTTTGCAGTACCACAAAGTTCAGTAAAATTTTTGTACTCATATTGCCAACATATAAGTATATATGTAAATAAAATAGGGAAAAAAAATAATTTTAGTCGTAACACAGATTCTTTTACAAGCTCTATTTTTTTTAAGGAAAGGCAACTTACTATAAATCGTAAATTATTAAGTAACACGTATTTGGTGTTGCAATGATTTACTTTTATGGAACAGTAAAATATTCGTTCCATTATTATTATTATATGTGACAAAGTATCTTTAGTGAAGCAGAAGAAATTTTGACGGCGTATAAATATAATTTAACGTCGTTGTGAATGAATATGCAGGATAAAAAGGTAACGTATATCTTTATTTTTCTATGATATACGCTGGCAAGTGATATACAGACGTTACATCTTAACAATGAGGTAACTATATAGGAGTAAAGCTATGCAAGCATAAATCATTAAATGGAAAAAGCGAAGTAAAATATGCAGTTGCACGATACTAAAAAAAAAAAAAAACAGTTTTCTGATGTGAACAATTTTGAAATACATGAATTCTGTTTATATTATACGTAAAACTAACAATAAAATCAATTCAAGTTTCTCTTGATCCATTTAATTTCTTGATACATTATAAAAGATGAAACAAACAAGTGTTGCATGCAAATTGTCGGCAAATTGCAGCTATCCAGCTACTACTGTAATATATATGTGCTCCCCTTTTATCCGGAACTGTACGATATTATTCAATCGCAGTCAAATTTCGTGATAAAGAGGTTAATTATATAAATATGAAGCTAGTATTCATTTATTCAAAACAGTTATATTCTGAACTGGAATAATATGTAACTCTGTAAATCAAATTTGGGATAAAGTACTTCAATTATCATAGTAATTTCATCGAAATTCGTATATTTAAAGCATTCCTGTACAATAATTTCCAGCGTACAACTTTAACGAGAAGCTTCGTCTTCACTGTTAATCATTCTCTTTCGTAATGCTACATATTTTTGTTGTATTAAATGTCAATTTGGGAACCTAACAATAATCCTAATAGAATTTATTAAACATGATACAAATCAATTGAGCTATGTGTCTGAAATTCACTCGGACAGAGGTTATCGAATTATGAAATAATCTGGCAGAAATTGCGAATGCACGCTTCATCCGCATCGTCGGATTTGCCGTTCCCCGGCGTTAAGCTTTAAATGAAAAATTAGCAGCAGTTGCTCGTTACCACTTTACTCTGGCATAATGTCATTAGACGCTCGTAACAGGATTATTTATCTCTTTATAGCCGTGCCAAAGTGATCTTAACGAGAACGAGCTGGCTTGTTGTAACACAACTCTTCATTCTCGCCTTCTGAGGGCTCCTTTTTCAATTTTCAACATTCCATATTACCTACGCATTTCCATTCTACTGCTCCGTTCAGACTGAATCATGAGTTATTCGTTCACGGTCCACAATCCGTAGTCTTATATTGAGTGTATGCATATATGTAGCGTTAGAAATATTGTTCTTTGCAAGCTTGTTAAATAGAAAGGCGAAAATTTGAAATCACGATCAAAAAAATTAACTATACTCTGGATAAATCCAAAATCCCTTTATTCAAAAAACTGTTATTTCTCTCTAGAATGAATTTCTTCGAGTAATTATAATTTTCAATAAGATTAGAAATCCTTAGTGTAGTATGAAAATCTTTTCATACCGAGAAAACCAAATATCCTTTTTTTTACACGGATTCTGTTTTTCTCGCCGACAAGAATACTCGTATACAGCCAGCTAATAATAACAGAGCATCGCTGAGCATAGTGGCTTCTTTCATAACGCGGATTCGAGATTGCCCAAGAAAAATATTAATTTTTAGCACGGATAATCCAGCTATACTGGAATACGAATGAAGACATAACTAATTTTACACCGTTCTAGATGGTCTGATTAAAACGGAAACTTGGGATCTTTTAAACTGCTATACCTTGCTGCAAGTCTCCTTCTTTTCTCCTATGGAGGTGCACAACGATGCGTAATGAAATTGTCTTTATGGTTGCGGATATGAAATCCAATACGACAGGGAAAATGGTTCTATTTTTGTGTTCAAACATAGGGATAAGGCAACAGGAAGGATATCGAATCAAGAAGAGTGCTTGTGAATTTAGTGGCATACAGGTTGTTCGAGAAATTGGTTTTGTCGACAAAGCTGTTTTACTTGAACAAAGGGAGCAGATACGAAAAAATACCGATCATAGCGAATTTTTATGCACGTGTCTTTAAATTATTCGCGCAAACGGTATCACCAGTACAAATAGTGTTAAAAATAATTGTAATTATCGTTACTATAAATTGCACATACGGTAAACGCTTTTCTAAAATATTTAATACTTAGAATTCAAGGATAACTAGTGGAAAATTGGATTTAAAAACTCCCGATTCGTTAAGTTTCTGTTCCTCAAAGGCCATTAGATAAAGAGGAAAATTCTCGTTTTTGTTTAAAGGGTAAATGTGCCACCAACTTTAGTCGATTCCTTAGTTTGAACAACTTTTTTATCTTCAATTTAAAACGTGACCGTGCACGGCTACCAACTTGTAACACTCGTTCCACATTTTCTCCATTGTGAATCGTAACACGTTTTTTCACGTTCTTGTACTTTATTTGGTTCTCCGGTACAGTAGTCGAAGAATGATAAATTGATACAGGTCAAACAACCAAGTAACTATGACTTTCCGAAAGAATGAAAAGCAAACAAAAAGATATTTCCTTCTAAATAATTGTAACGTTCGTCTATTATAAATATGTACGTTTAGAGTAGTTGTCGCCTCGTGTAAAAATTGTTCTGCACTGAGGCCCAGCCGTTTTACAACCACTTCGTCTACAATCATCTATAGTTTCGTTTAACTTTCTTAACAATTTTGACAACTATCCTTATTATTCCTTTCGTTTTTATCTCCTCTAATTCTTCAGATCAGCAATAATCCCAAGTAGTCGTTACTGTCCTAATGAAAATTAATTTTATTACTAGAGTCTATTTGCTCGCCATAAGGTTTAAGATATGCAGCCAAGTTCTTTATTTTCATTATCTATTCTTTAAATCAAGGCACTTCTTGATTTTGTTACTCGGTACCGTTAGACTTTGGAACATACGAGATTTCCGTGTACGTCACTCGAGGGGTATCCTCAGACGAGAGAAACGGTCAGTTCCACTTTCTTTGTACTTCAGTTTTCAACCAACTAACAGCGATGACTGTTCCCTCACTTGAGCACTGAAAATTTGCAATTGACCATGTGCCCCGCGTTCTAATCACACCCATCCCAAGTTTTCCTCACTTGCGTTTTACTTACCAAACTAGACGCTCCAAACAGTTTAAACCAAAAGTATTTAGAACAAACAGATAGGTCTATTTTAAACTAAAAGTATTTATAATAAACTGATCTATCTTAAACGAAGTATCGATACTAATTGAAACGGAGATTTACAACTTTCAAAGGAAATTTACAAAGACGAATATGTAGATGGTAAAATAGTTACAAACGGTACAGTACATAAAACTGATAATTCTAAAGTTACCTAAAAGTTTTTTACCTCTAAAGTTCCGTTAAAAATAACGTAATTCTACAATGGACGTGGAGAAATATGGTAAACGAGTGAACAAGCTGGCGGAAAGTACACGTGTTCCATCTCCGTCAGAAGAATCCCGTGCGTCAGCGGTTGATGAATTTTCATAGGGGAGACTTACCCTGTAACCCCCCAAATGTTTGACCAGACACTTAAAAGTTGCGTCCCTTCCGAGCGGTACCGTTAGATTCATGATAGGGCCAGCAAATTCGGGTGGAAAAGCACCGCCTGAAACAGATACGATGCACGTGAAAAACTCCTCGGATTTGCATATCTTGCTCGTTGTAATTCAGAGGCATGACGTTCATTTACTAAGCTAGACAGAGTTGGTAAAGAATGGCCGGGTGGGGGGACAAGAAGCGAGATAAACTTGGTATAGCGAACCGAGAGAATTTTTTCATCGTTAGGGATTTAAGAAATCAATCATGCTGTTTTTATATCAATTGCAACGTACGAGATGTAACGAAAGGGATGGCGGATTTTTCTGCAGTTTTCATCGTCTTTATAATCGGAGAAACGCGTGGCTCTGAAACGAGAGGAATACAATACGAGAGCAGGATCGATAGGAGGTCGCGTTGTTTCAAAAACGGAATAACATTCAAGTCCGCGTATCACGTATATATTTCATATTTAATGCCGTTGTTAAATTATTTTGGTACTTAACGCGAGGCGTTATTTATAATTTTATAGCTCGATACGCGCCTCGGACATTTCGAATATTTCTCGCGTAGAAATGATGATGTCACTGTCTTCCTCTTTTTTTCCATTTCTTTCTCTCTCTCTCTCTCTCTCTCTTTGCCTGCGCGCTGGGCTCGCCTTTATTTATGCGAATCCATTATCCTACTCCTTTGTGAAATATAGTGAATAATATTCACGATCGTAACGCAGACGTTCCCATTATTTTTGGCTTGAACGTGTATGAGGTTTTCCCATTTAAACACACCGACGTAGACAAGCGACAGCATAATTAAAAAACCGTAGAATCAAGATTTACTCCTTAACAGGCAACACCGAATGTAGACAGTTGGAAACTGTATTTTTGAAATTGTTTTTTTGAATAAAGTAAAAAGACGGATTGGAAGAAACTTCATCCGAGATTTAGCGTAGAATTTCACGGAGTACACGTTGTTGCTTGTAAAAGCAGGCACGTAGGTTAGATTTTATTCCAGGAGTTTAAAAACGCTTCAACGCGCGCGCTGCGAGCCACGGTCTAACCAAGTAACATTACGACGGTAGAAATTGATTTCCTGTTACTCATTCCGGCCAACATCTCCGCGTATCTCGCGGAAATTCCTTCGCAGTATTTACATTTGTCGCTGGCAACGTAGCGGGAATTGTGTTAATATTGTTGCGCAAAATTTATTCGTAAGAACGCGAACATACCAGCGGCCGTGCCCCGCGCACCCTTTTGATACGTGCCCGCTAAAAGACGCAGAGAGCGTCGCGGTACAGATGCTTTGTACTTCGTGCAGTTACACATCGAATTTCATGTTTCATTTTCGTGGCGCAGCGTGCAAGGGTAATTTGATACAGAATAAATGAGCCGTGTCTGCGCGATGCTCATAATATCAAATGCCTCGCATTTCCCGCGATATTAAACGGTACTCGATTAGCCCTCACCGACCCTCGCTGGTTTCGTTATCGATTCTATGTTGTTGTGTGTTTTGTCTACCGTTTCTTAATAAAATTCTACCATTCCTTCCGCTAATAAAAAGGCAAGACGAATTCTGTCATACTCGGAGTTATAGCAAATAGGAATTTTCAGTATCGATGTCTTCGGATATGGAAATGTTCGAAATTTGCAAGGTGGCATAATTTTATTAATGCAAGTTATTAATGCAAGCGGACAAAGCTAATAAATTCCAAGTTTGCACCTAATTTCCTTAGTTAATTCTTGGACACTTTTTACAGTGTTCAGCAGCGTTGATTCTGCAGCTCTTTGCTATAAGCCTAGTTAAGATGAAATTTGTATGGTGACGAAATTTGCAAATGTAATGTACCTTATTTATACTGATGAAACTGTTTTTGCGGTCCACAGAACACACTATTTACCTCCGTAGCGTCAATGCACGCGAGTAAATTTGATTCCTAACGAAGTTTCTTGCGCGCCTCAGTCGTTTAAAGTTCAAAGCGTAATAACAAAGTAGAGACAGCAATGCGCGAGGCAATATCAATTTATTTCATTTTGCAGTAATATTTCCAACTTCGTTACACAACATTCGTTGAATAGTAACAGTAATAAGTATTATTGTAATAATAGAAATTCAGAATTCTTATTTAAGATCAATTTCTATTTTCAATGACTGTAATTCTATAAATTAAGGCGTTAAATATAAATTATGTACAATTACGTGGATAACTGTAAATAATTCACTGATACGCATAACATGTGATTTCGAAAGATTCTTAACTTCTTATTAGTCTACGTATAATTTAGAAAGTCGTTTCTAAATTCTTTTTGTAAGAAATAATAAGAAAGGTCCGTTATCTGTTTTTCTACCTGAATGGTCAATAACGACACTTTTCCTGTCGATATCTAAGAAATAAGTCCAACTATTCGATCGTAATCGTTGAACGAAAGAGGAAGAAATGTCCGATACCGAATCACAATAATCAGATTCCTCGCTCGGTCGCTTTTTATTAAACAGCTTTCCTTTTTTTCTCTTCGCGGTAAATAAACTCCACGGAAGTTTCAAAACACAACCACACGGCGGAGATTGAATGAAATCGCGTATTTATTGGAGATACGTCTGTAACGCAATTATTTTGTCAAGCGTATTTACCAAGTTTCGCCTTAATTTAATAAACTTTCTTCTGTAAATTTCCGTCCGTTTAATGTTTGCCTCATAATTCGTTTTACATAATTACGATCAATTCCAACTTCGTAGTAAACTCAAGCTTTTGTTGCAATGTTCGATTCTTCCAACTGATTATTTATACTTTTCGTACGAGGAGCACCAGCTAATTCCATAAAACTGAGCAGCAAACAAGGAAAACAGATTTTTCATTTTCCCAAGAAATATGAAATACGAAATGTTCGTCGTTGTTCTCGTTTGCTTTGAAACGTTTTATTGCCAAGAGAAAGGTTGTATTAAAAGGTGCACACGTGTACCTGTGCATGTGCCGAATAAAGTACATTACACTGTATATTCCATATTTATGTTGCTCCTGTACGTAAAGCGCAATATACGGGTATTATTTTCGTGCCCTCTCCGGCATCGCCACCTGCAGCATCGATATCCAAGAAGGAACTGCATAAAGCACTCCCTTGATTTACGTTTCTCAATTTCTTCTACAAACGATGCGGCGTCTTAAAGAAACGTCGCAACGCCACCGTTCCCATGTCAATTATACGGGTGGTCTTTGAGTAAACTAACGGGTCGTCATAAATCTTAAGCGCGTGCTCGTCGCGTGAAAAGTGTCTGCCCGTAAGCTGCCGTCGACAAACAGAGAGAAGGGAGTCCAATTCCAATTAGAGACCATTGGGCGGCGGCAGTCAGTCATCCCGTTGGTATGAAATTACAATAATTAGCTGGATGCTGTCCGCGTTGAATACTTTTGAATCTCTTTTCCGCGTTACGTCTAAAGTGGAGAGGGGGAGCAAGAGAAACAGATGTCGGCTGGCAAGAACGGTGACGCAGAAGAATAGAAGTGGAACGAACGGAAGTTGGAAAGAGCGAAACCGAGGCTGAGATGTCGCGGAATAATAATGAATAAGAGGCGCGACACTCTTTAGTTAAACGGGGTGGTGGTAGCGTTCGCGAGGTAAGCTGTGCAACAAAAGAGGAAGGGCGGGAAAGAGGTATTTCCGGGGCAAAGATAAGCTCGAAGTCAAGCCGTGGGATCTCGGAGACAAGCTTGACCTATTTGTCTCATAACAGCGGTAATAGGATCGGAAAGTATTATAAGTAGAAGTGACAATCGCCGTGGGACAAACAGTCTGCCGAGTGGCCGAGAGCAAAGTAAATTGATGGCGGCGGCATTACGTCGAAATAAAAGCGAGGAATAAACGTCCAAGCGGCCGCGACCCGGGGGGAAATAAAATCCTCGTATCGAGACTCGAGGTGGGAAAGTTTCGTATCATTGTAATTTATGGTCGGTATTAATTCACGAATGGCCCTCGATGCGCTTGCATCCATTGTTTTATTGTGCTTTCGAGCGAAGTTGGAAGAAAATTACCCAGCTTTTCGCCCGTTTCGCGAATTTAATACGATGTCATTTTCACGAGTCACTTGCGATGGATGCGGGAACAGAGGATTGAAAATAATAATGCCCTTTTAAGAGTCGTTTCGATTGTCGAGAAACTTGTAACGGTTGCTTTCGAATACTTTATGGAACAATTAAAAGGGAAGGTGTGACTACATGATTTTTGTACATCGATAGGGGACTTATCTACTATCTTATACACGCGTAAAGTCTCAAAGCGAAGCGAAAGAATATTTTTCTCTTTTTTGAAACCTTAAAGTTTTACCGAAACTATATAAATATTGAAAAGTATACGTAAAGATACCGCTGGTAGTTGGCGGATATTTTATACATTTTGCAACGATATAAGGATAAAATTCAGATTGACTGGCAAGGATGAAATTTTTGCGCCAAGTTTGAAACGTCAGGAACGTTGAGATCCTTCGATGAACTGGTTTATTGATTTTCTGTATCTATCGAATATCGATACTGAAATATAAGAACCGGCAAGACATTAAAACAGGTCCTTTCCTTTTGGTAATATCGCTGTACGATTGAATCTCATCTTAAATTATTTATAACGCGCTATTCTGCTCGGAGATTTTAGGTGAGATGCATGTAAGGTATTTCAATAATGTAAAGCATGCCTCGCGATACTCCTCTAATTATTTTAGAGCGTAATTATGTGCTCCCTATAGAAAAGAGAAAGACCTACCTAGTCTACCGTAGCAGAAAATATTTTACGTAGAAAATCTATATCCAAGTAGGTGCATATATGCGTTCATTATTAAAATTATATATCTCACGTTTCGATCTTTTATAGAAATTAAACTTTCCAATTGTTTCAATTACTCTTTGACTGAAACGATCGAGAAATACTTCTTGAAAAAATGTGCAACTTCGTCGGCCAACAATGAAGAATGACGAGGACGATACAAGATAGAAAGATAAATTTGCGGAAAAACTTTCGTTACTCCGCGATTAATAAAATTCCATGTTATGAAACGGGAAGTGCACGTTACGTCCAAGATTCTAATCCGACGCTGACTCGAACATTCCGCGGAGGTTAAGAATTTTACGATATTTAATATAAGTAATAATCTGCTGCGGAAAGTTCGATAACAGGCTGTTGGTGAAAAGTTTTGGTTGCCGAAAGATCGTTGCCTATTGCGCACAATACTTGGACAAAACAATAAGACGCTTTAACGATTACTTAATTTTTATTCATTGAACTATACAGTCTCCGTTCGTAAAGGCGAACAAATTTTTTCATGGACGAAAAACTCGTTGCACGTCATGCAAATATTTATTTATAACCGTTCTGATATCGAAACGATTTCGTATCCGTACGGAACGTTATGAAAAAAAAAAAAGGAATTCCCGCATAGACACGCTCTGTTTCCCCTCCCATGCCACTTTACGTTTCGAATTGCAATGAAAACCGTTTCGTTGATCATTTCTTTTGTCTACGTTCCGTCTTTCACGGACGTTTTTGCTAGCCAGGAAATACCGGGCGCGGTAAAAGTTTTCTTCTCTCTGTTATTATCTTCAGTTGAAAAGTAGATCACGGCACACCGAACGTAAACAATATTAAAGACATACGTTACGGAGGGAAACGTAAATCTGTGATACGCAATATCGCGACGATAAAAGTGGACGGAATGCGGCGTCGCGCCAGCCTGCAGCTTTCATTGCTTCCCGTGCATGTTTCCCGGTTAAGTGATATACACGACGATTAAGCGAACAGACGGAGTCTCGCTAACACGAGTATTATGAAATTTTTACCGAGCTATCCCTTCGCCGAACATACTTTGCCAAACAGGCTTTGTTTCTTCCTTTTTTTTTCTTTCTTTCTTTCCTTTCTCCTTTATTTCCTTTTTCCTTTCTCATTCGAGATACTAGCCCCGCGTGAAAGGTAACAGCGGTATTTCTGCAAAAAGTATGACTTTAATTAAAGCATGGAAGGATTTCGCGTGAGTTATTCGTTTAGGAAGCTTGGTGTCTTTTGCGCTGGAAGAAATAAAGAGATTCACTTGGTACAGAACAAAGTACGCGCCTCATTTCGGAAGCAAAATTAACCGGGTGTCTCTAAATCAATGCATTTAAAGCGCAGCCATGCGCTGAGTTATGCCCGTGTCCTCGTGCTCGCGATTAAAATGAATGGGCAATGCGTCTTAGCGATCCTGTTTCTCTGTCTGCGTCCCAATTAACTTTTGCTGCTCGAATTAATTTTGATTCTTCGAAATATTCCCTAATTTTGTTCCGTCAATTCGATCTTTTCATTTTAAATCGCAAGAATAGAATACTCTCCTCCGGGTGTAGTAGACGGACGCTACTTAAGGAATTGAAAATACACGAAGGGAACGTTTAAAACTCTGATTAACATGATTTCGAAGCGGAACTCGCATTGCAATGGAACATTACAAAACCGTCGGGGAATTATTTCCATAGAATTAAACGGAATTTCATTTCACTCCCGCGTACAGCCGTCTGAAATTAGTTCGAGAGCATTTTGCAGCTACTCTACTACTTTCGTTGCAGGGAAACACGCGCGTGTCACTGGGTTTTAATTTTTTAGCTCCTTGTAATAAATTCACCTACTAAAGCGAGTACCATGGCTAATAAAAAGGGACAAGGACGAACTGGCAAGATTTACAGCAAATTTTCTCCATTGAATGTCTCTACGATGACTTTATTTCATTAGCACACGGAAAGCTAAGTGGGATACAAATTAATACTACCTACCTATTAATACCTACTGGACCGTTGTAAAACCGCTCGAATTACAAACTACGCGAAAGATGTTCAAATGAAAATTTCTCGAATAATGATTCGCTGTAAATTTATAGAATTTTTGCGAGAGGTTACGAACTCGTTATTTCAAATCGAAAATGAGCAAATCAGGTTCGTCCCTTGTCACTACCGCGAGCTCAGCAAAGCCTAAATCTATCGAAAAGGACAGAGTAAACAGGTATAATGAAAGGGAGCGAGATAGACGTAATATGTCGATCGACGACGGTCTAGAGCCAACACTTCAAAGGGAACATACAGGGCGCGTTTCGTTTGGTCAACCAACGACGAAAGTTACAGTATCGTTAATTCTTCTCCTATTTTCATAAAAACACTATCTCAGTTATTATAAAATTCTCTCGGCGCACACGAGGTCGAATATCATTCAAATCAGGAACTACATAGAGTTAATGATAGTTACTTCTAAAAACAATGTTGGAGGCATTTGGAATATGTATTTAAATTGTTTGACACCATTTTCATCGAGGGATTAATTAGTTCAATCGTGGTAAAGATAGGATAAAGATGAAAAAAGTATAACTTTTCGTACAATACACCCCAATGCACGTTGCGCCCGTTTGAAGTGTCTAGTTTCGAGGATCACTGCTCGACACACCAGATACGTACAATTATATCTCTCTTCCTTTCATATGTCCACGCGCTATCCTCGTCGAGCTGTTCGAGAGTCAATTTCTGGAATCAAAGCTCGACGACCTCCTCCGCTTAAATTTGAATGCGCGGACCTGAACGTTTCGAAGTTCAAAGTGTTCAAAGCGAACATCAGGGTGGGTAATTCCTCTGTGGAATAAACGGCGTTTATGGATGCATGTAATACTTGTATAACGTTTTCGACGCGTTAAGTATCGTTCCATTTTATTCGACCGTGTAAAACGAAGCGTCGAAATAGACGATATTTTCTGCAGCTTACTCGATAAAATAATTAACACTTTCCGCGGAATTTGTATGTCACAGTTTTACATTTCCTTGAACGCGACTGGCCCAGTTCTTCGGAATTCTGTAATCTCGTGCTTTCTCTTCGTATCTTTTTATCCGTCTCGCTGTTTCGAAACTTTCCACTCCTCTTTCCTACTTTTCTATATCTTACAATTAGTTTCTTTAATATCTCTGTCCAAAAGTTCTGTCTTCTTTCTAATGAATCGATTTTCTACTTCTTATCTGTTCTTGTCCATCCAATCTTTCGTCCTCTTTCAATTCATTTCAGATTTTTCGTCCCAACTGTAGCTTTTTCGCTTCTCCTTTATTTAAATTTCTTAGGACTCTTCTCAATTTTCTCGCACAGAGTGTTATATATTTGAATGAGATTGACAAGTTGGGAAGGTAGTTAAAAATTAAGAATTATTCCAAGCAGCATGATTGATCGATTTTAATTTTCGACGCTTGCCATTTAATTAACGTAACGAATAATCTACGCCTGCTGCAAAAAAACTGAAATCCTCGTTCTGTCATTCCCGGGAGTTAAAGAGTGGGAGAGAATGAAGAACCCACGAGTGAAATACGCATACAAAGTTAATTATTGGATTTTGCTCTCGTGAAAAAAAGAAAAAAGGATCGAAAGCTTCTAGTGGCGGGAATGAAAGAGAGCTGGATGGACAATTTTTCATTTTTTTTTCCTTTCGTTTCTCGCTTCTCCGCTCTAGTAATAATTTCTTCGCGGCTGTCAAAACGAAACGTTGAACGACACTCCAGGAAGTCCGTAAGTGGCAGACAGAATTGATTCAACTTAATTTATTCTTGAGTTTGGCTGCGTTGAATAGCCTCTCCTTTCGCCTCGTCGTTCGTTAAGCAGCCGATAAGCAGAACTTCCCAATTGGCAGGAAGCCTCCTTTCAGTACCTCGCACGTTCCTTCAGGACCTTATTTATCCCTTTCACCGTCGGCCATTAGCGTTCAATATTCGATATAACAAAAATGCTGAACCCTTCGCGGTTCCTCCTCCAACCGTCGCCCTTTTCACAGCCACCCTTCGCTACAGAAGAATTATTATTTCTGATAAATGTCATTGTACCCGAGGGTCGTTCTATAAGCATGATTTACTCGATTTTTTCATATTTTTCTAGTCCCTCTTCCGTTTGTTTCGCTGCTTTCGACTAATTTATGGAGGGATTCAAGTTGCGCAGAGTCGATAATTCACGTTATCGCGTTGCATTTTTTGGTAATTACTTTTACCTTTATAAATAAAGAAGTGTACGAACAAAATTCCCAAGTTGTATCGATGTTTTCACTTCGACGTTCTCAGAAAGAATTCAGGCACACTTGTATCGCGAACGCACGGTCAGGTCCTCCTTCCGCGATGGAATACCGAGAAAGACCTAATTTATAACACTCCCTTAGCGTCTATCGTTTTCCCTTTTCCGCTTGGCTTCGAGGTGACGAAAACCAGGCAGCACCCTCGAGCATTTCGACGCTAGCTTTTGCTTACAGAAGTAATTTTAATTTGCAGAAACAATATAAGTTGCTGCAGAGGTCCGAGAAATAATCGCTTCGTTTCTCAGACAAGAGAGGGAAGTAGTACGATCTATTTCTATGTATCCTTGATGGTGCATATGTCGTCCGGCAATAGTAAAAAGACGCTGATTCGGCATTTATCACTGACCAGTGCACGTGTTTCAAAGTTGAAATAACTCGATGAAGACGCGGGCGAAAAATTCGATCCAATTGCCCAGTGGGAAAGCGAACAGCAAATCAAACAGTGGTATTCAATATTATTGCTAGAGAATATCCTAGAAAACATTTCGCATCTGTACAAAATGAACAGCTGAAAAGAATCGTTGCAATCAGCGCGCGGGGCACATTTAAAAATAATTATTGCGAATAGCTAAAAAATATCATTGAAAATAGAATATTTCAAGTACCATCGAAACAAGTGGATAACCGTGCGTACGCAATGCTCCGATGGAGCACGATGATTTTTTATCGACAGTTTAAAGGTACATAGACTGATCATCGTTGAAGTTTGAATCGGAATGTCGCTCAAAAGCGCGAGGATAATTGATTCGGTCCAAAGCAAAGTCGGAGTTTCATTGAGTGCACGGGGCTTCGGTGGCCTGTGCAAAGGTTATTGCGTTTGCTCCAATTATTCATTAACTTTCACGGAAGAATTAGCGGATAATGAAGCGAAGGAAAGCTCGAAGCAAAGTCAAGATTCATCCGAGGTAGTGTGCTTAATTTAAGAGAGCACGATACGCGCTCGTATTACACGCTTTCATTAGAAACCTACATAATGGGGCTCGAAGCTAAGTAGCTAATTGTAAACGAGAAACTCTCGAGAGCCAGTTGTCATTTCTCTCGCCGTATTTATCTTAACGGGTTGCTGGAAAAGAAAAGAAAAGAAACAGAGATTCCACGAATTAGTAAGGATCTTGCTCGTCGATTGCTAGAAATGAAACGAAATCCGACTGTTGACTTCGTTTCGCGACGAGCTCCTAACAAAAGGAAATATTCGATGCTTATCGTTTTAGGGAACCGAAGTAGATAAATGGTCTATTAAATTGAGATGTTATTCTCACTGACTCGTCGTTTTAAAATATTCACTCGACAAATTCATTTATTCCGCTTATTCGTTCTCGCCAGCATTCCAGAATATTCCACGTATAACGTATGAAATGTAAATTATTGATTAACGACTAGTAGCGTTTCTCCTTAATGCTTTTTAATATGGTGCATTAATATATAAATTACATTATTTATGTACGAATAATGAGATTAATGATATACAGGTGGCCCTCGACTTTCGCACAATTCGCTATTTCGCACATTCGAAAAAATTCAACTTTGTAAGCCTTTGCGGTCGAATGTTCCCTCTGAACGGACATCGTGAGTCGAGCAGGCTACATTGTAATTGGATGCCCCCTCTCAGGGGACATCAGACTTTAGCCATCAATGTTGTTGCGATCGAGAGGTCAAGATTGTTGAGTCTTCAGCCTTCGTCAAGCCGAATTATGTGACCGCCTATAAAGAATTAATTCATGAATGAATTAAACTTGGACGTCAACAATGACGATATTAATGAATTGATTGAATCTCACTCAGCACCGCTGTCAAATGAATATCTAATTGAGCAACAATTGATTAACAATAAAATACACAACGAAAGTGAGGAAGAAGAAGCCGATAAAAACGTCAAGACTTTGACAATTAAAAATATGAATGAAGCCTTTACGCATCTAGACAAGTTTCTAACTATTATGGAAGAATGCGATCCCAATGGAGAACGTATATCTCAAGTACGTAGGGCAACGCAAAAAGACATTGCGTGTTATAAAAATCTGTATCACGGAAAGAAAAAAAAAGAAGGTACTCAGTTAACTCTTGACAAGTTTATAAAGAAAACACCCGAAAGCTAAATAAATAAATAAATAAATACTTTAAAACACCGTTTTTGGTGCATATTTTTTTTTACATCCCTCTATTTTCGAACGTTCGATATTCGCACACACTTTCACGAACCAATTGTGTGCGAAATTCGAGGGCCCGCTGTACTTTCAACTACTATAATATGTTAGTGCTTTGCAAAAAATTGTCCAATCAGCAGCCCAATTCGATCGAAAGTGTAACACAAGGCGCACAGGAAGGGGATCGTAAGAAACCACGATAAGATTTTTTTGTAAGAAAAGCGTAAGAAATATGAAAGAGGGATGAAAGAAGAAAAAACGCATCAACTTCATCGATCGCGTGTATCGCGTACTTTTTCGTCGCTGATGTTTTCGGGAAGTCCTCGATTCATCCGGTTTGTCTGTGAAAAGAGAACAGCGTAGCCGACATCCGCAAAAAGTAATATTTCAACCGGCGGAAGGTTGTAAGGCCAATATCAGCGTATATCGCCGGTGACAGGGTGCATTTCAAAAGCGGATTAGTTCCGGTATTGTATTTACAGGTGGTCGTGAAGTGAACGGCTTAGTTGCGAAATTGGTCGTGCGCAGCCCGCGATGCATCATAACTCGCGGCGTTCCTCGAATATAGTCGGTTTTAAAATTCCCATGGAAAGAACTTTCCGCGGTAATTGACGCTCTCGAAACCTAGTTCTCGGATATCGCGAACAGAGACGATTCCGTTACTCGCGTGCTTTTTTTCGCGTGCTTTCACTCGTTTCGGAGGAATAAAAACCGCTTGCGAACGATATAATTAATTGCTTTAATTGCTCTGCATTAAATTTAGCTATTTCCGCATACCAAGTATCGCTTGCATAGTGTAGTGCACGTTTCGTTTATATTCGAATACTTTTTTTTTTTTAAGTATTTGTTGCGATTTGACAATTTTACTAACGTGACTATCGATAACGTGGGTGGAAAGATGTGACCATTTTTAGAAATGAAAGGTAGGCTAACGTTTTTCTGTTTTCGATGTTAGAGGAGACCAGGAATGTTCGCCATAATTTTTAGTTAATTGTTTCTTCTCATCCAATTAATATTAATTTGCAAATTTTCGTAAGAATAATAAAAGAAAATAGGTACAACTGTATTCGCAAATTTTATAAAAATACTGACGTTGTAGAGAAAAACAAGGAAATTAAACAGTAATGTGAATTATTTAGATCCACGAAAGAGTTAATTATAAAGAGTAGTGGATATATCTGGTGTAATTAATTTGCCTGTTATTTAATAATGAAATTATGGGAAATGCGGCAACAGGCACCCGTGACAACCAGACCCGGCCTCCTCTACGTAGTTTTCAAAATTAATTGATTCGCTCGAAATCTCGAATAATATAGTACGAATCATATTCGAGCAAAACAGGAACTTGATTACACGTTTCCATTAAAACAATTTCCCGTGAAAAAACTTACCAAAAATGTCGTTCGGATAAATTAAGAGAGCTATTAACACCATTAATAGTGCTTTTTGCCGATCCACCATTTTGTCACAGTCATCGATCCACCTGAAATAATAGAAAAAGTTAATCAAGCGCGTGACAAAGGGTAGCACGGCATCCGAAATAATTAAATCGCAACAATTAATTCTTTCCGCCTTCGTTAACGAACGAAACTCTTAACATTGCGTAACAAAATTTTCTCTCTCTCTCTCTCCCTCTCGTTGTCGTTATTATAATATAAATTATGAACTTTCATCTTTTATTCTCGTATTGTGGAATTTCACGAACATTTCACCCGTTTACCAACCATGAAAATGTATTGAATTCGTAATAGAGGATAGAATGTATCGATTCCTCTAAACTTTTCTATTCGATGAGGGGAGAGAGAGAGAGAGAGAGAGAGAGAGAGAGAAATAGGAAGTCTTGTGTATCGAAGGAAATTTTGTACATAATTTTTATAAAATTATACGTCACTGTCGTATCATTAATTACTACAAAATTGCTAAATATCTCCTTGTACAGCTCTTGAACAATTTCCGATTTAACCAGAGATTCCAATTAAATGTGAAATACGGGCAGAAAATCCACGATCTACTTAAAAATTTAATTCCAGTCCGTTTCGCCCTTCACGAGACATACTGAAAGGAGTTGAATGGAAGTGAAAAAAAATTTCCCACGGCATTGGTAATATGGTCCGTATCGACCGAGTAGAGTCGAAAAACTGAAAGAAACTTTCGACTGAATCGAAGAAGCGGAAAAGATTACTTGGCAAGGATATAACGATAGGCTATTACTCTTCATTAGCTCCTTCGGGGAATAATGAAGCTGAAGTCTTTAGCGACCGATCGATGAGATATTGATGATAAGGTATCATTGCGAACTAAACGAGCGGCTGACGATTTTACGAGTACCTTAACGTGACGGCAAATTAACGGAAAAACGTACAATTGAGAAAAATAATTCTCTATCAGTCAGAAAAACGCGAAGACAAGGTACATCGTTTACGATTTGCGAGTCGTTGGTAAAGCTGTCCAGCGAGTTCTCGTCTTGGAATTAGGATTAGGCTCTAATCAGAAGACTCTTGTATAATGATTAAATGGTATGTTGTTGAGTTAACTGCACACGTTTGAGTTTCCAACATCGCGTGTGCAAACACTGATTGGAATTCTATTGGCGTTATTACACAGACGTGCGACCACAGTTGTCCAATAAATATTAATAGGATGATGATAGTTCCAATTGAATGATAAATCATGTATTTGTATCAATGGAATCAAAAATAGTATCAGAATCATTGCGTGTATTTGCATACGGTCTATAGTAGGTCTGCACCGATAGCAAACAGGTTTACTTAAACGTGTGTAACCAGTTTTAGACAAAGATTTGTGAGAAAGTTGTCTTAAATATAATTCCTTTGATGAGAAACGTAGAATTGACGATTTCCTTTCTCTCTCTTCTCATCTATATAATAGCAATTAAGATTGAAATGAAATATGTCGCTTTAACGCATATATCGCGAACAATCGGTATTTCAATTAACTAATTAAATTTTAAACACATGAGCAGTCTCCGATTTCTCTAAAATGTAAACAAAGATATTGGGAAAAACGCAGCTTATATAAATATTACAGATAATATTTTCAATATCGATAAAGGTACTTTGCATCGCGAAATGATATTAAACTCGGCGGAGAATTGAAATGAGCAACGAAAACCACGACTAGAGGAGGCACTCGGTGCGAATGAAATTTTCGCACGAATTAAAGGGAAAATTTTCTTACTTAAAATCTATGAAACGCTTTCCTGTTCCGCGGGAACTTTAAACTCTTGTTATGATTTGGATTCATCACCGATCGTCTGTTACGTCTCGTTACGTTTCCTTCTCCGACGAGATATCTCTCGATTTCAAATGTCGCGTTACATCCGCTTCTCTCGCACGTTAATCAAGTCACGTATGTTTCTATTTTCAACGAATCGACTTAACGTTACCTCGAACGCGTATCGTTCGCCTCGCCCCGGAACAAAGAGAGGTCGTTTAAACGACCGAAGCTGAAACACGAAGTTAAACCAGCAAACGAACTCGCATAAACCAAGGAAGCCTGAAAATCCTACTCAACCGCGCTGCCGTGCTTTTTTAAGAACGCGGCCGCGTGAATACGAGGAATAATAAAAACATAAATTTCAAAAGTTTAAATGAGACCGAACCGCAAAGATAAGGGACCGAAGTAGCAATGTTACTCTAAGAAACTCGGTTGCTGCTCGCGGGAGATTCGAATTTAGATACAAAAATTGCAGGAATAAGTCGAGAGTTGAGTTGGGAAATGTTTTAAATGGTTCCAGAGAAATAGTAACAATTAAGATAGTTGAACACGTTGTTATTTGATACCGTATTATTAGACAATTAATTAGCATTTATGATCAAAAGGAAATCCTAAGTACTCGGAGATCTCGATGAAATTCCATTCCTTCAGTTCGGCGAAAAAAAACCCTAAAAGTTGAAATTCTTTCATTTACGCTAATTGGCCAATTAATTAGACAAAAATCTCGCGCAATGGAAAGTATGCTGTGAAAGTAGATCCAGGTAACATTAAAGATACGCAAAATATTTTTCGTGCGAATAGTGAATATCCTATAGAGACTAAAATTGGAATAATTATCGCGTCTTGAATAATTACTTCTTCTAACGAATATATTTCGTTTCTCTTATTTTTTTTCTTCTGTACTGTTTCCTCTGTGTATCTCACTCGTTTTTATTTTCTTGAATTCGCTTTTCTTCCCCCCTCGCCTGCTTTCAGCGTCCTCTTCAACTACCGTTCATTTTTTCTCATTCACTCTCGCCCCGTCTCGCTTGTTACCGTTTTCTTGTACGACTTAAATATACCATACTACTCCGATGGAACCATATAAAATACCATTCCAAATAAATGATTTCTTTCGACCAATATTTACGTTGAATTTCAACGTAACAAGAAGTAATAAGTATCAGTTCGTTCAGGACATTTATAATAGCAAAATGTTTTATTACGTTTTCTAAATGGAGCTATAGAAACTGTTCGACTTCTTCGATAAACACATCGGTCAATTCAATTCGAACCATTTACCAAGATACATGCTATTTCTTATATCGTGTATCAAGTGGTTTCTTTTCGAACCCTAAATCAACACCTGTCTCGTCGTATTTTCGCGCGCTACTTTTCTCCATTTGCTTGCCACCGCTTTATCTATTTCCAGCACCCATTTCTGCCGGCCCTGATCAAGAGAGAAACACCAGGGAACATGTAACGAACTTTGATCTTTCGGCGATTTAGCAGGAAGAGATCCTTAAACGACATCGATTCGACTGTTTGCTGGGAAAGTGGACGGTTCCGCTTTGAAGAAACTTTTGGAACAGTTGAAAATCGGTTTTCCGCTGTCTAAGGGGTCATCCTCGTTGCCGTAAAATCCACGAAGGCACACTCGCGGCCGAAAAATGGAAAAGTAAAACGCGTGTCGGGAGTGAAAACATTAAAGCCGTGTCGCTGTTTCTGACAGAATTCCGTGGGGACAATCTTCGTCCTTTCAGAGGGACTTTGCAGCCAGATCAAAACGTCAGATAGTATTAGAGATCATGTACCATCTGGGTCGAAGAGGAGAAAAAAGTTACAAAGCAACGTGAATCGAGATCACGCGTAGTTGTTTTAAATTTCTGCTGATAAGTTTTGTCATTTAACTCTTCTTGAATGCTGGACTTTTGAATTTGGCATATTTCTTTCATCGAATGAAAGGTTCTTAGTGGTTGAGAAAAAGAAACAAATTATTAGTAGACAGAGATTTATTGTGATATAAAAATTGCTAAAATAAAAATATTTTTACTCTTAAACATGTATATATCGTTGTTTAAAGAACTTGTACAATAAATTCAATGTTATCGTGACTCTCTTGATATTTGATGTAAGATATTTCCACGCGATCTTTCCGTTGACCGTATTTTGTAGGGGATTTCCTAAACGTTCACAAGCAACCACATACAAGACGCTTTATTTTGTGTTTTACGTGTGATCTGAACCTTTACAAATAGCAATATAAAAAACTTTTGATAGTCTACAAAAAAGAATTAAAGTTAGTAATTGAAAATTTACAACATCGAATGTCTTTATTTATAAATTTTACAATATCTTCGATCCATTTCAATATCTCGATACAAATCTGACTGTTCTACGACGTATCTACAAAGTCATAGTAACGTAGAACGTGAGCAATATGGTGGAACAATTAATATATAAGGTGACAGAGTGATAAATAATATCGCGATGTGCAAATCAAAACTTACTAGAGGCCCAAGTGAATTCGATAGTCGAAGTCAGTGATTAATCAGATGCAGACCTCGTGTCAAATTTACTGTAGCTGCCTGAACTTTCATAATCATTATCGATCGGTTAATACACACACGTAGATGCTTCGTTCTTCGCATTTTGATGCACATACATAAGCACGTTTTACGTATCGTGAATATAGTTATTAATATTTCTTGTTTATTTTGTCACGTGTGTACTACTTGATCAGCCGAGTACTTGCGAGATCACGTTACACTCAACTTTCTAGCCAAAAAGTTGCGAGCGTACATCGCAGTGTGAGCTGGTGTTTTATCTTGGTGCAAAATCCGATAAATTATTTTCCTATAAATTCATCGTTCCGTCGTTTACACTCGTTTACACACTAATTTTTTCTTAACTTCACGACTTGAAGTCGTCATCAATTTCAGTGAAACTTATGCGTAACGCAGTTTTCAAAGAAATATTTGAAATGTATTTTTTTACGCGTCAATATTCTTAATGGAACGAGGTATCAAAAAGTCCTCAAAGTGGAGGGTTGAGAATATATAAACTCCGCAATGAAATTGTTTCGTTCAGAGAAACGGTTCGGACGTGGAAATTGTTTTTAACCATGAGATTCGGCTATGTAAACAACTCCGTACAACTTCCTGTATCTCTTTAGAGGGGAAACGCAGTCGCGCAAGGAGCTAATCTACATTTAAAATTTCATTCGTGTCGAACGTAGAACAGGTCCGCCGTCGCGCTGACCTCCTTAAACGCGTACCACCGATCCGTTAATTTAAGGAAATTTTCAAATAAAGTTCGGTCGTTCATCAAACCGCACGAACAATCAGCCATCTGGAAGGGAAATTCATCCCACTGCCACCGCGGAGATTGTATATACCAAAGTTTTGTCGAAAAGCGAGGCATTTTACTTTCCTATGGAACGCGTAACCAGAAATCTGCGTAATGTAATTTTAATTTAAAACAATTTTCAGCCGAAATTTATACCCTCTTCTCGCGATTACATTTTTTCGACACGTGTCTGAGAAATGAAATTAATGCGTGCTATTAGTAGATTAACTTTTCACGAATAAAATATTACCTCCCATAATTTCTCATTTTTCTGAGTGCATCGACGTACTTAGGATTGCGCACAACTTTCAGGAGTTAAAAAATAGCTGCTTTACAAGTATTATAATAAATTCGTTCGTTCTCCATGTACGTGTGCCTTCAATACGTGTACAATCCACATAACTCGGAATTCAACATGGTTCTCCTGTTACACGGAGGCTTATCGTACATACTTTAGTGAATTAAAATTTATAAACGCGCAAACGTTGCCGCGTATACGTTTAATAAAAATTTTAGTTCGCAGTAGAAGTTTGGTTGCTCGTAGCTGTCTCTTGGAGTAGGTAATTTTACACCTTAAGAACAGGTTTATAACAGTTAAGTTCAGTGGAAGTTTGTTTTCTTTAAATCTCTTCCAGCAATACTAGCGGGGTGAGGACTCTTTTAAAACTTTTTCCATCTATACAAAGCTGTTGGTTATTCTCGTGGTCCGAAGCAATAAGTTATGGTATCAAATTCCCGGCAGATTCAATAAATTAATCGATTCTAACGGTGATTCAATAAAAATATTTTTCATCCCGAACGAATACTCTTGTTTTTTGGAAAATTGAAACATTCCGTTATTGATCAAAATTTAATATTGTATATGTACCTACGATTTATTACTTGTTGAGTGGCGAAACATTAAGGGAAATATTCATCGGTGTCCGCTAATGTCATAGCAGGTAGATATCGACCAAGATCCTTCTTTTGCACGTTATTTTCGTGTAAATCCATTCACATTTGGCAACCAGCTATGCACAGCAGCGATAACATCCAAGAAGCCATTATTTTAGGTCAAGGTTTAGTTTATTCTTTCTAACGTATGCCTATTAGATTGCCTTTCACATTTTACTTTCGTTTCCTTTGCTTCGTTATTCTATTGTAGGAGTCGAGGTGCTTCTGTGGTTTACTGCCTACTATGGTCGAAAGTTAGGACACGTAGAATTCACGTGTGGGTCAACCGAATGTGCGTCACTCGGTGGGTGACCGAGAGTTTGGGGGTGGACTTTTACTGTTTCCACGCAATTTTTGTCGACCAATTAATTTCCTTTTAATTTAATTTATTTCCAATTAATAGACCTTTCGTTATAGCATCTAAGTTCATTCCAAAACAATACTTAGCAATCTCTATCATTAAACACACATAGTTTTACAAATAGTCGTCAAGAAATGTATATATTTCGATAGGAACTTAGATGTATACACACGTACAACCACAATAAAATACAGCCCACTAATAATCGTATTAGCATCGTGTCATTTATTCGTTGGCAACTAAATGGTCGACGCTGTGACACGTTATTTATAAATTACTTTAATCTTTTCTGTATTAATAAAAAATTTCTGTTATTCAAACTATTAATTACCATCCTTTGAAATATATTTAGTACTCCAAATCATAAATAATGAAGCAAGCAAACAAGTAAATATACCTAGCGTACCTATCGTAAAATATGCACACTTCGAAAATAACATCCTAAATTATGTCACTTAGAACAACCCTTGAGACAGTATAAACAGATCCGTGCGGAATATTTTAAAGCTTCTATATCCAAAACACACATCGATATATCAAGCATAACTCTCGGTTTTTGTTGAAGCACATCATAAATCTGGTTTGATGTTGTTCTCTTAAATACCAGCATGAAAATAAAGTTGCAAACAAAATTAATAGCTAAGCTTTTATACGATCAATACAACCATTCTGAACTAAATACTTTTAGAAAATTGTATACTTTGAAACAATATAGTTTGTCAGTAGAAATTGCTCGTTTCATTTTACACGATCGTAAATATAAACCTCTATTGTTAGTAATCACTGGCACAATCGTAAATATAAACCTCTATTGTTCGTGATCATTGACACGAATAAAACACAAATTGTATACGATCTTTCTTGTTTTCAGTACGTATTAGTATATATTACATGCATAAAAAAGTAATAAAAATAGAACGATTTCAAATATCCCTCCAACTTTACATTTCATAAAAAATATGAAATACGTTGCGATTAATATATTATATATACTACACGATGTCGATCAATATGCTGAAATAAATTGGTCACGATTGGAAATTGTATGAAATTCATTTGCAACGTAACACGGTGGCATATAATAATCCACAAGAAAAAAATAATTCACACAATTAAAAAGCTTCGATCAGTTAAAATTTTCACTTGCCGTAGCTTTTCGTGAAAGTTACGTAATCCTTGATGGCAGCGTCTCATAATGCTCTCGACTTTTGAATGGTCTTATAATACGTCAAAACGAATGAAATAGTATAAGAAGAGAAGAGAAAAGCCTCCTGCCATTTCTATTGGACGGACATTAATTGATCTTGGATAGTTGGTCCTGTTTGAAAATTGATACCAAATCGTAGTAAGAGGGGTTTGGAAAAAGGGAAAAAACTCGTCTGTCCTATTATTAAAGAACAAAGGATATCTTCAACAAATAGTTCAGTATATATACTATGATATTTTTTAAAAATATATCGAGACGCAAGACAAATAACGAAATGAAATATACAAATAATTGTCGTATAATAAACGTATAAAATTTAGTGTTAATTTGAAAATAAAAAAAGCAGAAAATGGTAGTATAACGATATGAATTTGATAAAATATATTTTCATTTTATTCGAATTGTTGTTATTAAAAATTGAATAGTTATTTTCAAACGGTGGATGGAACAAATTAGAAATAAAAAGTCACGCAAGAAATCGCGCATTTTGCGCTAGTAGATAGTTCCCCATGAGTTGCTTGAATATTCAACGCGGTGTAACGCTTAATGGTAACCCAATTACTTGACAAAAAGTTTAGTGACCCATGTGTAATGAGATTAATCGCGATCTAACCGTACTTCCTCTGAACAAACAAGTCGACTTCGCTCGAGATTGACCCGCAGAGCAAAAAGAGGTTAATTAATTACTTTTAGCACCCTTCCACGCGATAAGCGAACTTGGTTCCCACAGTTTTGCCCTTTATTTACCGACGATGCTACTCGTTATTGCGTTCATTTTTCTAAAAAACAAGCTTTACTAAAACAAGGAAGCTCGATCGCAAAATTATTCAATAATTTTGTTGGACCGTTTGAATATGAAATTACAGAGGGCGAAAGTGAACGATTGAAATAAATTAATCCTTTGTACGTTTCAATATTTATTAGCAGTATTCGTGCAAAATATTTCGCAGCAACGAGAGATGTGTATATACACACAAATGTATATAATATTGACCAAATATTCGGTGTTTTAATTTATTCGATAACTAATTAGTATTTCTAAAATTGTAACGCCGGTAATTATCCTTCTGATCGATATTATGTTGAATTATTTCGGTTCGTTGTCGCTTACATCTTGCAGTTATTAACTATTTAGCTATGTTTACAAGCGATTCCGTGTAACCCATTAAGGAAACAGCAATCGGTGAATTAGTGAAATTGGTCGATTAATTATTCATTGATCACCATCCATTTATTCAGCCTATTAATTACATGATTGTGGCACGATTAAAATGTTCATTACGTACGCCGAGTAAATCAATTGTTCCCGCAACGGATCAAACGTTCAGTTTGACAAATAACGTTAAACAAAACAAAAACAAAACGAATAACAGTGTAATTAAACACAATTAAATATAACGAATAACAGAACAGTGAACTATGATGCGTATACATGAAATGAAACATTAATCGTGAATTACTTTACTTTCAGTTTTACGAGGTGTCAATAGTGTGGGATCAAAAGATTTTGCCGAAGAACAAGCGTAATTGTAGAAAGTGAATTTATTAGGTTAAATCGATGATGCGTACCACGCTGATGTCCTTCTTCAACTCTGCCTATCGCTGCGCACACACATCCTTATATATATTCAATCATCGAACATTCTAGATTCTTTTCCATTCATTCCCTTGTTTTTCACTCATACTCTTTTGCACAAAGTTTCGAATATTCTCGAATAATTAATGTTCGAGAATATTCTCAATTTCGTCTTATGTTTTCACGCACACAAAATCACACGTAATATTTACACATTGTTTTGGAATATTCTCGAATAATGGATATTCGAGAATATTTTAAATTACATTTTATTCCTGCACACACAAAGCCACGCATTGCAAAATCATTCACACCCTACAATAGTTTAGTTAATAATATGTAAAACTTATCTAAATGTGTCAAAATATGCACGACGAGCAGTCTACATCGATTAGATAGTTACTAATAATTATGAAAGTTCAGAGTACTAGAGTAAACTTGTGAAGAGGTTTGTGTCTCATTAATCATCGAGTTCGACTACTGATTTTCACAGAACGTCGAGATAAAATATAAGAAAAAGTCGTCCCTCCAATCAGAATTTCTAAGCATATTTTGCATTTATAATTTTTCGATTCCATTGTTACTCCGTTCATTATTATTATTAATAATCTATACATTTATTATTTAATCCAGATTCGACCATCGTCCTTACAAAGCTATGATTGTAAAGTAGGTTCGTTCCACCGATTTCTCTCATTTATACATTTGTTTGAACGATCAAGGGCCGATGCATTTATTTCTTTCTCTATTTTTTTTTTTTTTTTTTTTTTTTTTTTGCTTCAATTATGCAATCAGTAATAACTGATAAATGCGTAAGAAACAGTCCCTTATTAATTTAATAAAGTAATTTTAAGTATTTTCCGCACAACAGCAAAAATTCTAGTATACATATATTCGTTAACGAACAGTCTTCAACTACGTTACATTTTCATCCGACGAACGACTCGAATTGCGTTTCGAGCCAAACTTTATCAAAAGACCAGCTGCTAATGTGCACCGGTTTCGCCTGAAATACGCGTCGCCGAGCGCCGTACCGCCTAACTATTATTACAACGGATTCCTTTGATATCCACCGTTAAATCGGTCATACAGCATTAATTTGCCGTCTGACTGGTACAGGCGAAAACTACTTTACTGAACATTTTTAATTGTCCAAGTTGCTCGATTGTGTAGAAAACCCGATTACCGTTCGAATACACGATTTCAATGGTTTACAATCTCTACGACTCGTTCGAAAGCGTCGACCTTGTTACGGCAGACACGGTTAGCCTAGCCAAGATCATTGATAGCGATGGCCACGAAGGAGATTCAAAATTATTCGATACTGTGAAAATTCGAATCGCTTCGAATTGAAAAATCATTCGAATTCTATCTTTGTTGTCTACAGAATTCACAGAACGACGTCATTAATGATTCCCCCGTTGGTCCCTTTGACCTTCAGCTTTGCGCGAAATCTGGCAGATCTTGAATGCGCGAAATCAAGACCAATCGCTTCGAATTTGCGACATGTAAGAGATTCGAAGCGCTCCGAAACTTGCGACACAAACTCGAAGCGGTTCGGTTTGTCTTCGGCCCAGACGCTCAGCCAAACACGTGACGAGCAGTGGACAAACGTTGAACAAGAAAGATCAAGATCAACGAGTCTGAAATCATCCCTGAATCGTGAGCACTTGTCCACATTCGTCGCGTTTTCGACTCGATGTTACGTTTACTTTGACCCTAACAACGCTAATAAAGCTTCAGAAACCTCGCTTCGAATGATATTGGAAGCATTTTGAAATTTACCAAGTATTCGAACGCTCGCGATTTTTCAAGATAGTTTGATGACTCCTGTAAATTACAAATGTCAATACTGTGTATGTAAAATTGAGATGGAAAAAATAGTGGTGACAAAAATATTTGAACGCTTAAAGGTGTTTGGATTCAGTCGATGTCACGAAAGAACGTTTAATACGTCCGGTATTAAAATCATTTGCAGTTATCAGTTTCGAAGCGACTCAAACAAATTGGAGCCCATCGCTATTTAGTTAGCAACGGCGACTTCGGACGCCTTTTCTGATTGCAAGCAAAAACTTTCGCGGGGAAGTTTCCCCGGTATCAGTGTACGCGTTTTCTTATGCCGTCTAGCTGTTTGCTCGTCTGGCCTACCGTCTCCTTCTTCTTCGTCTCGACATTCGTCCCTCCCTCTCTCTCTCTCTCTCTCTTCTCGCTTATAACGTTAAGCGGCACGGTGAAAGCACTTGCAAACAAATTACGATTACGGATCCTCCGTCGGTCGTCATCCTCGACGTCTGAATTGTCGTGCTGAATACGGCGGAGGGTTTAAAAAAAAATGAGGGTGGAATTGGCCATTATGCGCTGACGGAGGGGAAAGGAGAACGCTCGCTGCGAACAATCCGGCCGAGTTTGAAAATGTTTTAAGAGAGACTCGAGCCCCGTTTGTGTACCCACGGGAAAATTAATGCCGCTTGTTCCGGGGAATAAATTTCCGGCTGACGCGCATTTGTTTCGCCGGATTTCGATTCGACCCGGTCGCGTTCAGCGCGTTTCGAGTGATGTTAGTGCCGGGACCGCCATCACCCGCCCCAATACGGCCCAATCCTGATACGACGACGTTCCTCCGAACCGACTTAAGTTCAATTATACCTGGTAAAGTTCTCGTTGGATCGTGCCGTTTTTACGAGGCTTTCGTCTCGATTACGCCTTCTTTGCCTAGAGCATTGCTTCGTGGAGCGTTCGTTCGGTGAAGACCTACGTCCGGTTTGCGAACTCGAGTCATCTCGAATAACGAATTTTAAAAACGTTTTGCTTTTAATCGTTCAGCACCGGTTCCCGAACCTCCTCTGGAAGCCAACGTACATTGATCTGTTTACGAGTTAGACACGAAACGCTATGGAATCTGTTTTCAGGTCAATTACCGTACATAAATTAAGGAAACTTGAAAACTTTGAAAATTCTTCTTCGTACTTCATATTCCTCCGAGACATGATACCGGTAAATTGCCAGCTTTTTCATCACAAAGGTTTCAGAACTTATAAAGTTTGTTAACACTGGAACCACCAACGATTTATGCGCACCTAGTTTTACTTTAAGAGCTAATGTAACTTATTTTTGTTTCATTTCCGTTGATAACGAAGAAAGTACGATTTATTCTAATAATATATTTTAAAAAGAATTTCCGAAATAACTTATCTCGTGCATAAATACAGTAATGCGCTTGGGCAGCGTGTGTAACAAAAGAACTAATTTCTCTCATCCCCACTTTTAATAAACCTGTACTTACGTGATACATTGCCGTGCGTAATACCAGGAATACAAAGTGCTTATTTTCTTAAGATTCATAGTTGATTCATGCACTTTTAATTTCTTTTCCGTTTTCTTAGAACTTTGCATTAACAACTGCATATTGACTAGTTCAAATTAAATTGTTTACAACATTTATTATAAAATTGGAAAACTTGCGCAATATTTCATTTAAAATTACACCGTTTCAGAATTTTTATTACACCACAGGACGCATATCTCTTTTAACTGAATACTTTTTTAAATAGAGATTTAAATATCATAACGCGTACTTTGCTTTAGAAATGCGTCCTCGTCTAAAATATAACTTCCTGTATTCGAGAACTTTATACACGTACCTACTCTGTTTCTCCTCCTGCTCCTACACACGCTCTTCTAAACGAAACTGTTCTATTATTTCCGAACGTAAATCGCTTGAAAGTAAAAAGTTTATACGTAGCGACTTTCTTTTTTCCTAACTTTCCCCCATCGTCTGTTTTCAGGCGATCGCCACGTGGTCAAGGTTCTCGACGAAAAGACGACGGAACGGATGGATGGAAATTCAATGACAGACTCGATACCTGGAGATCTTCCCTTTTGCTATTGTCAGCAACTCTCCCTTCCTCGTTGCCTCGTTTCGATCGGGCCGCGGTAAGTCGACGATAAAAAGAATAACGACGATCATCCACGATATTACGAAACGCCAGCATCTCAGCCCGTAGATGTTCATAGCGCTGATAAAAGCAGCTTCTTGCGACCCTCCTGCGTTTTCTCCTTCGCGAAACACCGCCGCTTCCGTTCTCTGATACTTGTCTCTGTTTTTCCCTCCTTAATCGAAAGCATTCGGGTAGAAATATTTGTTTGAAAATTACTAGGAAGTCGTTCGACGCAGGAATGATTTTCAAAATGAGCGACGATTGAAACAGAAGATCGAGAAAATCATTTTCACTCGTCGATAGCATCTAACATTTTGCGCGCGCATTACATTTCGATATCAGGCAATCACTGGTGGTAACGAGCACCCATTGGTAACTAACTGGAAGAGCAAGAATTCCATATCGAAGAGAGAAATGAAAAATGCGGAGTAGCAGTTTTTCATACGAAGTTTTTTCGAGAAAGTGATTGAATATTCATCGATTAGGCATGCTCTTGAATATATTTGCACTTTGAGTAGATCTTGGTGCGAACTAGTTTGCGAGCACTGCCAATATTCGTTCAGAAAAGTTTAATTGTCTTACACGTCGCAGAGCGAGATTTTTTAATGCGCGTATAATTCCCTACATCGCTTAATTCCTATTAAATATATTAATCGTTTGAGTTTTGAAACAAATAAAATTTTCTTCCTTCCCAAGAAATAATTTCCCGTTCTTATCAATTGTCATAATAGAAATTGATTTTAATATGACATCGCTATGAAAATGATATTTCCATCTAAAGTCTAGAATCCGAAACGCACGAATACTTCTTTCGGTCGCTGTAACTACAAACCTCAGCAATGATTCTAGCTAGCTAATATAAACGCAGCGCAGCAACCATCCAATATGAAACGAAGGCACTAGATAAAGCTGCTTTCCATTGAACGTCAATGCAACGCGTTTGTGTTCGTAAGACCGAATCGATGTTCCCGTTTGTACAGTATCTCTAATAAAACAACTAACTACATATGTATGAAAGAAAATGCTTGCTTTCTCCAAACAGCGAAGAATGCTCCGAACATTTGAATGATAATATATATATATATATATATATATATATATATATATATATATATATATATCCAGAGGTACGCGTAAAAGGAAAATAAAATGTTTAAGGATGATAAGTATTTTTATCTGAAACTTTCGCCTTCTGATATTATAACTGTTTTAATATCGTATCGTATCTTGGGATCATATAATATTTCCACGAATAATACCAGCAATGTGCTATTTCACATAGTCTACGTATATAATAGGCTACGTATCTAAGTTGTGCTGGCAAACTCGACGAAGTTTGCACGAACAACGAGATATTCCATAAAATGTATCCTCGTCGTTGGTAATACTGCACTTTCGTGCCATTTTACGTCTTCGTTAAGACTTATAGGTGCACCGATTTCGAATTAATTAATATCTCTTTGAGAAGCGTCTGGCAGATTGCATATGCCGTCAACTGTTTATCTTTGAAAATAGAAAAGATGGTAGAGAGGTGAAACAGGACGAGTAAGATAGGTTAGGTACCAGGAAACATCGTAATTTGTTTGTCAGCCACTGAAACTTTTCCATCGAATTACCGAGACCGAAAACGTAGGAACTTTCGAACATCAAACAAATGTGTAAAGTCGTATCACTCGCGCACATATTTGGGCAGATCCATCATCTTCCAGTTACCTCATCAATTATTATAAACAACTGAAATCACCGACTAGGTAATTTTCCCCGTTTCCCTATTTCGATAATGGTAGCTTTCAGGCAGCCCGACCGACAGGGATAAATGGCGATCATGTAAATCGGAGGCACAACCGCAAACAAGTACCCGGGCTCCGTCATTAAATCCACGGCGCGATAGAAAAAGAGTCGTAAAGCGGGGAGGTCGCGTTCGCTATTTTCCCTTCTTTTCTTCTTTTTTCCTCTCGAACTCTGCCGACTGCGGGACGACGTACCGCGGAGAAAATAAGTCGTTGAAGAGAGAAAGTCCTCCGTTGGGGGTAGGGAAGGGAGCGCACCCCCTCGTTGTCTTTGACGTTTCTGACTAATGACCAGAGACCGAGCGTTCGTATTCCGCGGGCTAATGATCGATTGATTAATGTAGCGCGAAATTAGAGAAACTCGCGGTGCCCCATCGGGGTCGGTTTATAAATTTCACGAGCAAACAACGACGAATAGAGACTCGAGCGGGTGATGTCGGCCGTAGAAAGAAGGGAGGATCGCGAAAACAAACGCGGCAGGGATCGCGTTCTCATAATGGAGCCGGGGCTCGCTTCCTAAGGAAGTCCTGTTCGATCCTGAAAACTTTTCCGGGACTTTATCTATCTCTCTTGCGCACCGATTTTCTCCTTAACCCACCCACGCCTCCCCTTTGTCTCTCTATTTCCCAGGCCGTTTGGCCGGAAAGTCGGTGCCGACAGATTGCCAGCGCCACCCCTCTCGACACCTTACAGCTTGTGTGTTTTCACGATTTCCCGGGAGTTTTCGAAAACTCGCGGCCGCGTATCGGTGCCTCGTACCGAGAGACCCGAGGAAATTTAGAATTTAAATCTTGCCGTTACGTCGGACTGTGCGAGGGCCGAGTAACGCGTTCCGCGTCGTCAACGGATGCGTTCTCTTTAGAAAAAATATTTTCCTCCATTTTCTTCCTGGTTTTCCAGTACTTTTCTTTTTCTACCGTTCGTTTCTTTTAGTTTACATTCTCCACAGTAGGTTGGAAAATATGTAGGACTCGGAGTGATATTTCTGCGATGTTACAGAGTTGTTTTCTGGAATGCAAAGTGAAATTGAAAAATCCCTTACAAGCAGACACGTGGAACAGCGCTATTTGCGAAATATATTCGTTTGAATAAACAAATCCTCCTCGATGCGCTAATCGCGAAAATTAGTACCGCGTGGAAAATATATGTGAAACGCGTTAAATGGTAGGAACAGAATTTATGCAATTCTCCTCCAAATGTAATTTAGAAAGAAAACAACTAGCGAGCTACGTATGCGAGGAACAATGTTTTTGAAAATTCTCCCAATACCAGCAACCCCACCGTCCACGTGTCCGTACAGATTGGCCAGATGAAACTCTGGCCTGCGGTTTATTTAAAATTTCAAGCCCCTGAGAGCGTATCCCGCGCAATTACAGCAATTCCGTCGGTTTTCCCCAGTGGTGCAAGTCCGCGGAAAGCACAGGCGACAAACTAGAGACCCACCTGCAGGGTTCCGCGCCGGGGCATTTGATCATCAAGAACTTGGGAAAGCGAAAAATTGCGAAAACATTGCGTTACAAACCGCAAAGGACCCGAAAGTAATACTTGTTTATTCTCCGGCGAAAGAGAAAAGGGAATCTTCGCGTGTAACGCGCGTTCCTTTTCTCTCTCAACGTATACGTTGCCCAAAAGGACGAATCCTCTCCTCGTTGCGTGACCGAAGTGTGCTTGCCGCGGTAATTAATGAAAGTGAATTTCCATTAAGGGTTCGCCGTTCCTTTTTCCGTCCCTGAAACACAATCGCGCGGCGTTTTATCAAACCGATCGTTAATAGCTCGTTTTATGGGATGGAACGCGCGTGCCTTCGCGCCTAGTCTCGCATTCGTAAATCGATCTGCGTAGCAAGATTTGCCTTGCCAAGAGCACACGGCCAGTAGTAATCTTTCATTGGAGAGCCGATTAAAGAGAAAAGTGGGAATTACTCTGATTAATAATTTCACCTCGATTTCCTTTCAAAATTTAACATATTATGTAAAACGCGGGAATCGATAATTAATTGAGAAGATAACCGAACATATTGTTCTGAAACAGTAGCATTTAGGTAATTATAATTACATCCATATCTGTTCGAATTTGTAATACATCCGTGTTCCGTTCATCCATTGTAACAGTATCATCAATGTTTAACTTCAAACGCGACTAATTACAAATGGAAATTCCGAATTTGTCGACATTATAGATAACTCTGTTCTAAACATCCCACAAGAATCCACTGGTTTTTATAGAAATCTCAAAAGTTACCTAAAAAATGCTGCACAGCATCATTGTCGACTCGCCTATATACCAACGCGGGCAAAACTAGTCGCGACGCAAAATCAATTAGGATCAGGCAAGTTTTCCAGCCGGGTCGTTGTATCAAAAACACGAAGACGCCAGATTGGACGCGCGCATCGTTGCCATAGGTAAGGGATTCGTGGGAAGATTTATGAACAGGAGGCGAGAGCCTGTGCTCTGACTTCGACGTGAACCAAATCTATAGACAGGACCGTGGGCCGCGCGTCGGCGTCGTTCACCGTAAGTACGAAACCCAACTGGAACTTGAGGAGGAGAATATACCTGACGTGCCTGGATATATATCTCTCGGCCTCCGCTCTGATTTATTTTACGCCAGCCAGCCCTGTATCCTCTACGATTCCGAAAAGTCAGCGATGTCTCGGCTTGCTACGTTTGTGTGTACACGGTGGATCACTCAAATGGAACGAGTCGTTGCTCTTTTTTCACTGCGATTAAGAGAACGTACCAGTGATTTGCTAGAAGCTTCGAACAAGGTTCTATATTTTATTTGCAAATGCAACGATGAACGTGTGTCTTGTAGTTACATCGTTTCGATATTTTTTTTTTTTTTTTTTCTTTACGAAAACGTAAAATAACGTACGACGATCAGGAAAATAAGAAAGTAACATTTTCTTTTCAAGAATTAATATTTTAAAAATCTGTAATCGGGAAAATAGTACAACTCATTTTAGTTATGTGAATCAGTCCGTATGCAACTCGTGTTTACGGGATTTCCGGGATTTCAGGGATCCCGCTGGTTCCGAGATAAACACCCCTTACGTCGTCGACTTCTCCGGTACGATGACAGGCAGACGCGTACACCTGCACGCGGTGCTTGAATAATGGCTAAATAAATTTTCGAGAAAGATGGGCGTATAAATTTTTATAAATGATTTCTTAAGATATATTATAATGGTAACAATTCATGTAACGCTAAACCGTGCTTTTAATATTTAAATCTCTTAATCTTGTGCCTATAATAACGATGGAGTTGCGAGCATAATCTTTTATCACATTTTAGAGAAAGAAATTATTTATTACGTCAAGAACAGATACGATTGATAAAAATTGCACGTCGGATAGCTAGAAATTATTTTTTAATCCGGTCGTAGTAAATACGTATAGCGCGGAAAACGCGAGCTGTCCTTCCCTTTGCGCGTTGAAATTCCGTGACAGGAAGCTTGGCTAGCGTCCGATTCGAGTGGGGATCGTTTTAGAGCGATTATCGCGTTCGTCAGAATAGGTAGCATGGGAACGCAATCAATCCAGATATTGACGCAAACAGAATCGAATTATCAAGTGCTCGTACGTGCCTCGTAAGAATCGAGTAATTTAGATGCGACGCTGCGCTACGTGAGGTTCGTTTATCGAGATTCATAGACGGAATATATTCCTGCGTTCGCAATTTTTTATAATTCTCACGAATTAATCGATCACGAAAAATTCACCATAATTGTTAGCGTCAAACCTATATGCAATATACGAATGGTTCCTCTTCTATACTTTAATCGATCATTTTTGTTCCTCTGCGTTAAACTGTTCGTTCACTTCGATTCGAGTTGTTACACGATTTAGACGCAATGGCAGGTACAAGTAGAGTTTGAAATTGGCTGTCTTGAATTAAGCATCGTTTTAAAATGTAGGATAATCACTTTTCCGATGTTTTAAATCTTCATTTTTATATTTAAATATTATGAATAAATACTGTGACTGGGAATACTCAAACCTCCATATCTGACCCTTCCTAATTAGGTCAATTTTTTACCCGGTTTTCGTTTCCAACTTTATCAGAGAAAATGTCTGATGCAGCAAATCACAGGCAGAATCATTTTTAAGCCCCACCTCGATTTCTCTTTTCTACGTCAGCCTGTAGATATATTCCCCTAATGTCGAAGTCGGTCCAAGTCGAGGTACGTCCACATCTCCCGGTAAATATTTGAAGAAGAATTCCACCCCTGACAGGCTGGTTACTCGCCTCCGCGTATACGCTATCAGCCAAAAGTACAGGGCCACCTGAATTGCTTTTATTTTTTATGACAGCTCGCTACGATCAGCCAGCATCTGCGTTAAAAGCAAACGCGTTAATACTTAACAATCTCAACTTATTAACACTTCGCCAGTTGCTAGGATTTGTATTTTTACAATATATAGGAGGATTTTTGATACAAAATTATTATTCGAAGCATTGCACTGCTATTTAAAAACAAAAAAGGGATAGGAAAGGATGAAAAGACATTCGAGTTTAATTTGGAGGAATAGAAGAATTCAAAGAAAGATCTTAAAGTTTTTTAAACAAAGCTTGTCCTTGAGAATGATTACCTTCTCGAAGGAAGATTCAAGCATCGAAGTAGAATGGAAAACGTCTTATCGTCGCAAATAATTAATTTGGCACTCCGACTATCTCGCGTTAGCATTTCATTTTATAAATTAACGAAAATTTCCTGTTTCACTTTTACGCGATGACGCATGCCAGCCTCTTTAGCGAAGCTGAGCGCAACAGAGTTGCGAAAGGTAAATCGCTTGCCGTGTACTCTGTACATACGGGGGAATTTTGTTTTAAATTATTTCAAAGACATTCCCACGGGAAGTTTGGCGAAGAAAATTGACAGTTCCCAAGATTCCTTATTCGCTGAGGTTTTTCCTCGCGTTCTCAGGCGGGTGCAGTTTGTAACACGCACGCCTCGAAACTTTGTGCTGACAGTCACATCCCTTCGGCGCGCGGCATTTTCGGCGATCGTAAAAATGGAAAAAAGGGTTCCGTTTACGAAGGCTTTTTTCCGCGGAGGGAGCGTTCTATTCCGAATTCGTCCGAGTGTCAGGGAAAATTGCGCGGAATATAGTTTTCCTGAACGAAAGGTGAAACTGCCATCGATCGAGGGGCTACTCGAACACGAGGTACTACACGTGAGTTTATCGTCAGCGTTGGATGCAGAGGATGCGTTGGGAATAGTTTTATTATACCTCATTCGCGAGAAGAACTAATTAATCTAACAATAAATCTAAGAACGAATCGAGTATTATATTTCAAATGACAAATTTAAGAAAAAATCGAATAACAATATTTTTTATTACACGCGATAACAAAATAATACGATTAGGAAAAGAACATGGAAGGTGAAAACAAATAAAGGTGCAGTATGATAACGAACAACGCAAACCGAGAAATATTGATTTTACGTTTATAAGTTACATGAAATTCTGCAATAACAATAACTCGTTCATTATTAATTCTGTGCTGCAAACATTCTCGAGAGAGTCTAAAGCGCATTCGAAATGAATACTCCGGAACAATTTTTAACGTTAAGGCTTTGATTAATCATAAGAGGTCATTCTAGACGGATCCTCCGTTAGCTCGAGCCGTTTGTGCACGTTCCCTTTGCATCGAAGTCGAGAGGTATAATGGGCAGGTTTTACGTACCTTCTTCCGTAAATCTTTGAGAATTCTTTATACTTTTGCCTTCCTTCGTGTATAAATGTAAACTCTTACACGCATAGAACATTAATGGAGTCTTTTCCACGGAATGATTGATACCGTCTTAAGACGCGGAAACGTGCTGATTAATATTATCTCTGTTAAAATTAAATAGGCAAGCCCGGCACGACAGATTGAATTTTCGAGCCGCTCGAAGGATAACAGAGTTGACGTTATTTATTTATGACGTATCTTCTATGTTGATCGCAATTTAATGAATGAGACTTAGGCTAAAATGTATCCCATTCTGGATCGAGCGAATCCATGCAAGTTTATTCTCCAATCAGTAATCAATTCAGAATTGTTAATGCCTCGAAATTATTCCTGTCAATTCTCGTTCTATTGGTGTAGAATAACTTTATTATAATTATATTATCATATTATAGAATTGGAAATATCCTTAATCGGCTTAATATTGGACCTGTAGAATTTCATTGTATTCTATTTGTACTTACGATGCAACATCAGTAGTTAATTAAATAAAATATCATTTCCTTTTCTCGTTCAACTACATTTACATTAGAATAATGAAGATAAAAATAAGATATAAATTTTTAGCAGAAGTAAGAACCATTGCCTCGCGACGATAAGATTTTTTTTGCAAATCTGTTGAAAAACTTATGAATACGTCAGTGTTCTATAGAAATTCGAAGTTGAACGAGAAATCATAGTTCAAAGCGATCAAAGAAACAAAGCGATCGCCGACGAAAGAAGTCGTAAAGAAGATCAACGATAGTCTGCCAATGTGTCTCGAGAACGGCCATAAATGTGAACATAAGTGGTTCAACCTTCATTCAGTCCTTGTTATCGCCACTTCGCGAATTTACTGACGGAACATTACTCCTCGTAGAATTGGCAGGAAAGCCATTTTCTCGTGTCTTTTTTCACGATTCGTTGTAATGCATGGCTCCAGAGAAATGGTACGTTTATCCGTGACGGAACTTCAACGCGGTGCAACATTTCAAATGTCTGACTAATTGGCGTAAAGTGCTGCTAGAGTTTTACAATTCGCGTCATTTTATCGCGAAACGCAGAGTTCCTTTGCAACGTGAAAAGTAATCGAATTACGAGAACGATCGAATCACATCGAATCAAAAACATATACGTACGCACTTGCAATTGTGTCGATGCGCGGAAATAATTAAAAGTAATTCAGGAATGTAGGACATTTAATTGTGACATTTAAATTCTATCTTTTTCTATATAACAGTTTTTCGAATATAACTCTATTTACATAGCTACGTGAATACATAAATCAAATATTGATGGAACATTTTGCTCAACTGTACTCCAATTTTTGAAATAATTATTTTTTTTTTTATTCTCTATTCTCGTTGTTGGAGATTTCGACAGTCAAATTTATGACAAAGTCGCAAATAAGTGTTATTTTTGAGAATGTAGTATTTTAGCCGACCATCTACATAGCATTCCTAGGTGGTACGTGATCTTTTCCTATTTTTCACTTTAGTAAGTTTAATCGTTTCCTGACTCTCAATAGCAATTATCCTGTCGTAAATTTAGGAACAGTCCAGTAAGCTTCTGGTCACCAAATGTTTTGAGACCAGCAAACAGTCGCTGCGCAACGGTTAACAGGACTATTGCTACCATCCTTAATTTCAAGAGATCACTTAGTCATTCCTTCTTTACAAATGTACCATCGATACCGAAATGGGTGACGAAGTGGCTTCAACGTCAATATTAGTGCTTAGAATCCAGAAGGTAACAAACCATAGCAAGAATCAGTCGAACAGTAGACAGGCAAAACAGTTAATCAGTTCAAATAAACAGTTTTCTGGTCACAATCAAAACGTTGAGTTTATTCAGTTCCACTGTTATGAGTGGTCCTTCGAGTATAGGCACATTTACGTGCGATATAAAAGAACTCGATATAGAGGACCGAGTTCTTAACCACTCGTCTTATTTTGCGTAAGAAATACAACTTTGCTGGCGACGCAGCCCTCATAAATTGACGAGAAAAGGGCAGTCTTTGACTAATCTTTTCGAGCAGCGGATCAAGCTTCGAAGTTTCATCGAAATAAAATCTTGTTATTATCAGTTTAATTTTATTTACATTTGGCCTCTAGAAAATTTCTTCCAAGAGTAACCGCGAACTGTTTTTATCTAAAGCTATCTAAATACTACAAATCGTACAAATTTCGCGTTCCACGTCCATATCAATCGATCGTTCCTTAAAAATCTGAAAACTCATCCCTGAGAATTTGCTATTGTTCGACGACTAGTCGGAAAGTTGCAAGGGATAAAGTAACGAAACGTCGACCGCCAAGAATGTTATTAAAAAACGGCTGATGAAGAGGGATAGCCAGACGAATAATTTGGCGAATCCGTGCGTTATAATTTACCCGCGAGTAAAAGCGTGCACGCAATAGCAATAGCACGAAATAGCAGAAAGTATATTACAAATACCAAGGATCGTGGTTACACATCGATAGGAAACGGTATTGCGTGCCGTTTCGAGGGTCTCTTGAACCCGTACCATTTTGAAATTAACAACCGATATCTTGGTGTACCAAGCCGATCGGATCTGTATTATTTTCGCTCGTAGCGAATGGCGGAAAAATTTATCGCGTCTGATAAGTTTCATTTACACGGCTGTTTTATAGCCGCTGTTAATTCCGATTCCCCGATCGCGCTATTATCGGCGCAATTGTCGGATTAAAACCGGAGTCGCGTTGCAGCGGGTAAAAATAACAAAGTCGGACTAAATGAATGTCGATCTTGCGGTCACCGATACGGAGAGAAAAGTTAAAGCGCGATCGTTGATGTTGCGTGTTTGCGGGACGCTGATAGCGATGGAAATTTATAGTTTTACACCAGGGAAAAGAACATTTACACACAATAACAACTTTATGTTCGAGGAAGGTTTGAATATTTTTGTCGTTTTCCCGTTGTCGACGCGAACACTGGAATCATTCCTATACAATTTGATGCGGAGCGTGTTCGACAAGACCGCGATCGCTGTATTTCCGTGAAAATTGATCTATCGAGTAAAAATCGATGTATAAATTGAAAATGTATTTCAAAAACTAGTGACCAATCATTATTTTCAACTTCGTTTTCGTGATTTTGTCAAACGAAGAATTCTTTTTGTTACAGCAGTAAAAGTAAAATTAATTTTAGAATCTAAGCTGTATTAGAATCCGTTAACACGGTCAACAGACAATTTCCTTTTCCTTATTACAGCGAACATAAGACAAATTGAAATATCAGTATACTCATTGAGCCATTACTTTGTTAGAATTCCCGTTTTTTCTCATCACTGTATTCATGCTTGTAACAATAGTTAATAACCTCACTCGCCAAATATTCGAATTTTATATTTCACACAGCGTATTTCCCCGTGCGTGACACGGGGGTGAATTTGTATCTGCGAGAGATCACGAGCCAAAAAAAGACATTCCGTCTTAAACTTTGCTTCAACAAATAAAATTGCAGAAAACCCTTTCACAGTTCCCACTAAACTTCAAGTCGACGAATCCGCGCGTATCATTTTTTAGTATACACCAGAAGAAAACTATTATAAGCACATGCTCGAGACAAACACGATCAGATTCTCACAATTTTTCAAAGACAAGACATCTACACCACTTTACATATCGTTTAAATTCTTTGAATACACACAATTATTCGCTCGTCATTAACGTTAACGTGCGAAGCGAGCATACCATAAAGCCTCCTTTCATATCGTACATTCAGTTGCTCACGTTTGAACACTTTTCGTTATTACTATTTAAATCCTCGTTTCTCCCTTCAATTGCATACATTTACGTTTAACTCGTTTTGAAAGTCATGAACACGTGTAAAGTCACACAGGTACATTCTTACGTTTAAATTCCTTTCGATTACTCTGTTTCCAAGATTTAATAATCGTCGAATATTTTTTGTTCTTAAGAGCAACTCAGTTGTTCGCGACAATTATTCCCAAGTCTAACGTACGCAGTGTTGTACGTCAAGAAATTAATACTCCAAACTTAACAGCAAGGAATTCTAATCCGCCTTCTACAAACAACGCGTGTGCCTTGGTAAACAGTTTGCTGTTGACTCGAGACACATGCTATTAAGAACACATTATGCGAAATTAAGCAGACGATTATCTTTCTTGAAGTGTGTATAACCAGAAGATCGTCGTTTTAATCTCAAGTATCAGAAACATTTGTGTAATTCTGCTTGTAAAACTTGTGTAGCCGTCGATTAGAAAAATTTCAAAACAGAAACTGGAACACGTATCCCAATTTTTCGTAATAGTAAATTAATTCGTAAAGCGTATCTTAGTAAGATACAGAAAGTGAAATGTATACTCTGACTTAGAAAATTTGTACAACACGAATTAACCGAAGTTCCACCGAGACTTTTCACATACTATCAAAGTTCAACGCGTAAGTTTGATAAAATTTCCTAAAATTGTTCCATGACCTCACTTTTAATACTGTCTGCTTATAGATTCTAACCTGGTCGGCAAATCTCTAAATCTGGATACAATTATAAATACTGACACGTGATTTCCAATATTCCAATAAAAAATATCGATTGACTTATCTGAATTTTTCAGAGCCTTTAACTCTGCCCAATAAGAGATCGATCGTGCTGCTAAATTAACAATGCATTCGTGACTAGAGACTGCAGATACTGTGCATTTATACCACTTTTAAATATGTATAATACAATCAGAATACTTATACATAGATCGGTCAAGAAACTGCGATTTGTAAAAAAAACCCCAGCCACCATTTCGTTGTATACTTTCTATAAAAGCATACAGTTTATAAAAGTTGCATTTAATACTAGCAAAGCGCGTAGATTTCGCTAATTCGAAAAGTAGCAAGTAAATCACGTTCCAACGGCAATCTGGATCCAGATCTCGGCGTCTTCCATGCGTGAAATAATTGAGAATCAACCATCTTGAAGCGACCACGCGATTGCTTAGACAGAGCCAACGCTAACACGCATGAATCATCCCCCGAACCCGGCGGGAGGCCGAGTGGCACGGCAGATAAGAATGAAAACGATGATCTCGCTTTCCGGGGGTGTAATTTACGTTTTTACGGTGCAGCGAGTAAGTTGCCGGCACAAGACAGCCTAAGCAGCGGCGGACGAGCAAGAAAATTAGCAACGTTTGCTCCTCGTAAGAGTTATGAGGGCTTTGTAGCCGATCCACTCATGAGCATTAAGGCTCGTTACAATAACCGTAAATCCTGCCCACTGTCCGACGCAATATTTATGTTATTAATTTTAGCAAAACGAATGTCAGTTAATGACTCTGCCACGTTCGCGGATTATCGTTCCACCTGATGTGAGTGAGATCGAGCTACCTCTTTCACGCGCGCGTTAGGCTAAAACCAGTCTCGTTGGAATGGACCAGATGCACTTATTAGGAATTTAAAGACCACATTTACGATGTTGACGATCGATATTGCCCGTTTTTGGAACACGCTCGATGAATAGTATTTTTTTAATAAACTATAATAATTGGAATAAATTAAAACACGATGCGCAGTTAAAGCAAGTAACCAAAAATGTCGTAGACGCGAAGAATAATTTTAGAAACGTACAATTTTTATTAATGCACCGAGAGAGGAAAAGAAATGGACACGTCTTTAAAACGAATATAAAAATAAAAATATTAACTGACTGGAGTTCCTCTAGCAACCGATATTTATACTTTGTCGGATAGTTAAAAAGTAATGCAATACGCTGGCTCCTTCTCTATTTTAAAGAACGTTTCGTAATTGAATGAAATTCAATCAGAAATTTATTTTCGTTAGTTTCTTTTAACGCGGGGCAGCTGAAAAATTGTTTCGAACTTCTCGCAGAGAACTTTTACTCTATATAATTGCAAACATTCTTTGCTGCATTCTTGCCACTAATTGTTCGAAGGTAACAAACAGCACTTTAGATAAGAGAAAGAACTTAATAATAGAAACGGCCATTTATTCGTTCGTCACTTCATTAATGCCTGCAAAATTATTTATACCGTCGCTCTCTATATTCAACGTGTCCGTTCCAATTCCCACCGTTTTTGCTCCGTTTAATTAATTTAGAAAAGCATCCTACGTTCTACCCGATGTTTTTCTTGCATTAAAACAGCGTGCAAAGTTGAACTTTCGCAGCACGGTATGGGAGGAATTCGACCAAACTGTCACAAATACGATAATTGCAAATTTTACATTTTAAATTGCATTATTTCTATGTATATATATATAGAGAGAGAGAGAGAGAAATAACAGTCAGTTAAATTTACTGTTTGCTATTTTCCGCATTTAACACCAGAAATGTAAAAATATCGACAACAAGAGGGAACTATTTTTAACATTCTTCCTTCCCTGCGCTCTTCGTTAATTTAATTTCCAAGAAGCAGGAATGCTAGGAAAACACTCGCATTCGAAGATACACATTCCCCCCGGCGCGTCCTCTTAAGATACATTTACATATACAGCTCCACCCAGTCCTGTTTTTCCATTTCGAATTTCCAATTACAACGTTCCCTATCTATTTTTGCCGCGAACACTTTCTCGCGTCAAGGCTTTAATTACGTTTCGACGAACCTTCTAAAACCGACCCGATTCTAAATCACGTCGCCTAATCGATCGTCTCACGCACCACGAATATAAATAACCAACGAAATCGGCGAGCGTCCGATTAAACGATTCCCGTTTATCAGGCATATTTCTTTTTTTCACCAGAAGGAAAGATAAGAGGAAGAGAAATAAAAATAAAGCTGGAAGGTTCGAGGAGAGGCTGAAACTGCCGCTACTGCGGAAAGCACGATCCCTTTTCCGGTAAATGAACATCGAGAGATACCGATTCGCTATCTGCAATCGTCATTCATTTCCTCGCGGAACGAGCTCCGCGTTCCCGGCTCCAGGCATTAACGTTTTTATTCTTATGATAAACAAGGATCACAATACGTGTTCGTAGAAATTTCTCTCCTCTTTTTCGTTCTTCCTCTCTCTCTCTCTCTCTCCTCTCTCTCTCTCTCCCTATTGACTTTTTCTATTTTATTTTTCGTTTCTCTTGGTCGATAAACAGCGAAACAAGAACGGAGTCGGGATTCCTTGACGTTCGCCGCATTCCGAGGCTCTAATGCACTAGAAAAATGTTTTCACGGTCTGAAGCAGTTGAACCGTGGCTGGCCTCCACGCTTCATATCTCACGGAAATGTATGTGACGCGAATATGATGGCAACAACCCGGGTGTAATGAATAAATCTCGAAGTTTTTCGGCTCTTAGCACCGGAGGTTCCTAGGTACCAAAGCTCTCTCGTGTACACAGACCCGTGGCACAGCGGCACTGTTCCATGTAGCTTAGTACTCTAACGAGGTTGTTTCACGCACAACTTCGCGCTGAGAAAAAAAATGGATCTTTTTTAAAAAAGATATTTAGAAATTATTTAATTTGAAATTACTCCTAGTACCTTTGAAAAGAAATCCTTTTGCTTTTACTGACATTAAACTGATTTTGTTTACGATAATTATGAAAATTTGAAATTAATTTTAACTTGAAGCAAGAAATCCTGGTATTATAGTTACGTCAATAGGAACGAACACTTTAATGATACAAAAAGTAATGACGAAACTCCGAAGAATACCAAACATTTCGTTCGCTTTTCAAACAAATACGCCTCGCCGTGAAATCTTTCGAGATAATTTCAAGAATAAATGAATCGTTTGAGGTGTTAAACCAGAGGAGAGTCCATCCGCGTGTTTGCACAACGGCGCGACGGAAACTGAGACAACGCGTTTCGCTCGCGACTGGCGGAAAAAGCACGAGCATTAAATAATTATCAGGGAGGAGCAGATTTTGCAAAATTACGAAAAAGGGAAGCGCGATGCCCCGTTCCGCCGCAGTCTTTACTTTTGCGAGCACCGTTTCCGGCGCGTCCGCAAAATGGTGGTTAAACGGAGGACGGGGAAAAAATGGTGAGACCACGACGAGCAGAATGACGGCGAACACAAACAACCGGTTGAAGAGGAATCGAGTCTTCTGGACGTGATTACGGCCTTTCAACGAGCCCACTTTGGGAATACATCGACTCGATGAACTAATTTCTTTGGAATACGATTGAAACGCCGCTGTATCTACTCTCTCTCTCTACTTGTCCTTCCGTTTCTCTTTTCCTCTTTCTCCGTGCTGCTCGATCCGCCAACGGAACCAGCTAATTTTCAGAGCGGTACAATTAACTCTTTCGCCGGCATACCCGCTGCAGCGAGATAATGCATCAGATTGCCTCGTGCACGGGCATCCGTTGTATTGAAAGGGAACTTTGGAATGCCGGTAGTATTACACGAGGCATCGTTTTAATGGCAGTTACGACTGAACCACTCGAAGGGAAATAAAGATGTTCTACTTGTGAACGCGGAGGAACACGCATAATGGAGTTCGAATTTATGACAATTCGTTTCTTGCAACACCTCTCTATTATATCCCATAACGTGTTGTATTTTCTAATTGCCCTCGAATAGTTGTGTCCGTAAACTTTCGAACTACTATTTGTAACTGTGTCTAGGAGCTTTATAACTACGCCTGAAATTTCTGAAAATATTCAACTTTTATAGGAAGCACCCTCGTGACTTCTATCAAAACTACGCAAATCGAGGACACGAAACGAGCGTAACGCACGTTTCTCAACGTATTCATGAGACTAGACACGTCTGAAGATATTTCACTGTTGACTAACAATCGCGGCAGCTCTGACAATCGGTGTAACATTAATATGGATCCGCGGCAACACCTGCCGTTCGCTAAAGTCCGACAAAAGCTGCGCGGCTTCGCGATTTAATCGCCGGTCCACTTATCATTAAATCGATTAAGGCGAGGAGCGAAGGAAAACTTTCTTCCCCCAGAACCGAGCCCCCACCCACCCTCTTTATACAATAATAAAATATTATTTCCATATCATTAAAACTTGACAACGATATTCAAGCTTTCGCAGGGCCGCGCACCGTTCGAGAACGAAACATTTATGCAAATCACCGCCGCAACGGGAATGGAATCGGCGAGAATATCAGAAAGCACCATGATTTTTCTCATCCGCGATTGTTGTAAACGCGGGCTCCGCCGGTAACGGAAAGTAGATATTATGTGGATTAAAGCCGAGATCGAGTTGAATGTGTACTGATGAATCCGATAGAAGAGTTTTATTTCGTCGAGATTTAAATGGTATTCATGGGAAGTGATGAAATAAAAGGGAAACGTGGTGCGGTATGACAAGAGTGGATTTTCTGAGAATAGTTGGAGATGAAAAGTGTCACTTTTCCGACCGTCACCAATTAAATCGATGACAGGAAGATAAAATCTTGTGCGAGATTACGAAATAACCAGTGACCAGTGAACCGACCTTCTTTCCGCCTGTTTGCTCGGTCGTGTGCGTTGACAGCTTCACTTTTGCTCTGTCAAGCAATATTTGGTTTATACTAGCTGGGTTCGTATCCGAGAATGGGTACCCGTAGAGCTTGAAATTGTAACGTAAGCTGCGCTTGAAAAATTCGAATCTTCTGAAAATAATAGTTAAAGATTCCGATAGCGACAAATGTAATTCAAGCGAAAAGTGAAATTAATCTCAAAAGAAGAAATAGTATACAAACTTCGCGTTCAGTAAATTCAGTTCGCATTTTCGCTGCGGTTTCACAAGATTTCGGTATTACGAGAAGAATGGTGTCGTAACTGAAGCTGAAGTAGTAAAACAAAACGAATCCGGTTAAAGCAGTCATAGAAGGTTCGAATCTACTTAGGAAAGTTTCGATAGTACTCGAAAGCACCGCGTTTATTTTTCAAAGTACTTAGAAAGAGATCGAACCTGCCTCGTTTACGTTCGATTCTACCGTAAAAGTGACACTCCCGTTTTTCGAAATGCCCGCGAACCGTTCGAAACTATCCAGTCAGATTGGAACCTACTTGCAGCGTACTTGATCCCATCGCTAACACGGATTATCGATGCTTGTTCGCCAAGCGGAAAAACCGTAAACCGCGACGCAATTTAACTTAGTCCGAAACACTGGCTTATGCATGTTACCACGGTGAAAAAGAAATTAACTGCTCGTTACCGGTGAACCGGAAATAAGTAAGAGGAATAGCAGGTATCGCAGCGTGAATTTGCTGATGATTCAACGAATCTCGAAATTTTGCCACGAAAAAACCTTTTTATTTGCTCACTCTGAACAGCTTTCTTCTCGTTCGCTTGTTCTGCAGTTACTCTCTCAAACGCATGGATCGATGTCGTTTAAAAAACGTTATAAAATCGAACAAACTTGACGAACATATCTCGTTTTAGCTACTTCCCGCTACTTCGATATAGTCTCGTAAAATAAATAGAATATTTTAATAACAATGTTTCCGCGTGGCCAATTTTTTTGAGGCATCTTTGATAAGAGAATCACGTTCCATTAATCATGGATAGGAAAAAAGAGCCTCGGCTAATTTATGCTCCCCGTAAGTGTTTTCTCTTTCCCTTTAATTTAACTTTACTTCACGGCGGGGAGAAGCTCCCCCATTAAAGGGACGTTAACGAAGCTTTTCAACGACCCTGACACATAACCCTCTACCTTGTTACGCTATAAATAAATTCCTCATTACAATACGGGCCACGCAGACGGAAAATTTTCGCAAGCGTACGATTCGACGACGTTTCGACTAGCGTTCTCAGCAATTATTCTCGACTGCCGCGATAGGTGGACTGGCTAGCGATTGATTTATACTCGATAGCTCGAAAAAACCTGCGGATCGCATTTGAAATTCGCAGGGAACGATTCCGTAGGCGACGTAGGGTAATGCAACCAGACCGCGAGATTTATAAAGCGAATTTGTAAGTGCGCCCGGTGAACAACAGGTCTAACGATTTGCGGGAACGTTCACGGCTAATTCGCGTTTTCTCGTGAATTTCGCGCTTCTACGCCGCTCCGCGGCTGTTGTTCCTCGTAACGAACGGGAACGGAAGGATGAGGCGGCGAAATACCGCGGCGTTGTTAACAATTAACAGGATTAACGGTTAGAGGGGAACCAGTCGAGTGTCTGATTCGTTTCTGGCCGGGCGCGTGAATTTTTCTGGCCGGCCGCGTTCGTTGGTAACATTGAATGGGCCCCGGAACCAGTTCACGTAAATTGATCGTTAATCATGGTAAATTGAGTTACTGTACGAGTAATTGTAATTGGTACTAATGAGCTGTCAGTATGACTGGACCGAAATGAGTTATGTTGTTGCTTTGAGATATCGTTTAATGTGCGATTCGATTTAATCGTTCAACCCTTTCGCTGCTACAGGGAATTATAGTTGTTGGTCATGGATCGGCCATTGGATGCTATCAGAAATTGTAGTAGTTGGACTGATGCGATGCGTTCGTCATAACTGGCATGCGATAGAGAGGAATATGTTAAATTAAGTAATTTAATACGTGTGCGAGAATGTAGGTAGAAACAGGTTCTCGTACGAACTTTACAGTCGCCCTGTACAGCTAAAAATAAAACGAAAATATTCTACACGGAAAGTCTATAAATGCCTTATTAAAAGGTTATGATAGAAATAAATAACGCGCAGGAAACGATAATGGACTTGCTCTTTAACTAATGTAGGGCAAGCATCGGTAAATTGAGTACGATTTGTATCGATGAATACGGACTGTTGAATTAATGATTCCATTATCGAATATATTCAATAGCTTATCGATGTTACGCTATACTTGCGTAATATTTTCAAAGTGTTATCCACTTTTATCGATACAAGACTAGCATCGATGTACTATTGTATCTTCCGTACAAATGAAACGTTAATTCAGTATACCCAAAATATATTTCTCGCTTTAAAACATAGTTATACGAAACTTGATTATTATAGTTTATTATACTGTATATTGTTCGCTTCGTATACGTTTCATTATTATAGCTACGCTGATTTTCAGCTAGCAGTGATATAAATATTTTATATTTTCCGCATAATATCCGCATAAACGTATTGATAACATAATTAACTTCAATGGATTAGCCACATAATAAGTATTGTACTTCTCCTTTCTATACAAAAGTTTGTATACCTCTATACAATTAGAATGTACCTACTATAATGTATAATCTACACAATTAGGCGGTAAAACGGGACTCTGAATATATTCAATTAGAAATCGATATGTTCGTAATTCGTGTATAAATTTTGAATGCCAGAATATTGTGAATCATTATAACCATTATTTCGCAGTAAAATTAACACTGTCCAATTCTTCGCTATAAATATAAACGTGAACCGAAATGGACGACGAAAGGAAGAAAATTGCGCCGGTATATATTGTTAACTATAAATAACGGGAGATCCAGAAGGTATCCTTATTTAGAGCTACAAGTTGCATATCGCGCGTATCTTGGGTTACATGTATTTCGAAATCGTCGAAGCAAAAATACGAAACGTAGGGAGCTGCAAAATTTTACTCTCTCTTTGTGTGCATCACATTTCCCCTTGTATACTTTATTGACGCCAAGTTTGGGAACAGCGGGGCTCTTGAAGGATAGGCTGGCGAATAAAATAAGCAAAGAGGTCGTTTATAACTGGTTTTCCATGTTCCATGGTCAACGGTAATAAAGCATGATACGCTCTGATCTCAATTTAACTGCCTTTTGCGATTAGATGCTATTATTTGTAATCTGTGAAATAAAAATATATGTAACGAAAATTTGCCAAAATTAAAGAGCTCAACGGATAAATGTAATATAATACGAATGCAATGTTTCGGAAAAATTGAATTTAAAGTTAATCTGTCTGCATTTAACGGCATATGAGTTGAAAGTGAAATGCGATATTTTATGGAAAAATCGCAGACCAATTTCGGTACGTTTCACCTTCGTATTGTACAGCGTTTATTATGGAACTGTTTGAAAATAGTTTCGACTACGATGTCGTTTGATTATTTAAAAAAGTGGACGACATCAATGAAAAGCTAACAACCCTTTTTGATGTATAACAAAATTAGTAGTAATTGTTACAGATTAGTTTTGCATTGTTATTCGATATCGTTCCGTTTTATAAAAACGAAACATTCCTTTGATAAAGCTATACGTACACTTTGCTGGCACGTGTGCGTAGGAAGCACCGGAGCTGAAGCTGGAACAAGAAAACTGGAAGAAGAACAGGCGTGCGAAAGTCTGTCGGAGACGCGGTGTTGCCTCGGTGTAAATCAATTCTCGTGTTGTTTCACGCGATCCCTTGTGATTAGAGGGCTCCTACTAATTGCTCAATTATCGTAAATTACACAGCGGATCGAGAGGCCTCGAAAAGCTCTCCGGCGACCCTCCCGGTAGCCGCGGAATTTCAATTTCCACGAAAAAATCCACGAGCCTCGATACGCTGCTCCGATACTTGTTCCATTTCCAGGCGTGCACGTACATTCGCAGGGCGAGCGAGCGTGCAAATACAAGCAGGCAATGTGTCTCAATTAAAAAAGATAACGAAGACACCCGGCAGAAGTACCAATCCAATTATTCCTGCGGCATTTTCGCCATTTATTTCGGTGCCTAAGGACACCCCACAATCGACTGTTTTCCTCGCGTTCCGATGAACGCTTCTCAGCGGGCGGAAAAAAACCGGTGGACCATCTCTTTTTTTCTCCACATTTTTCGTCACCTTCCTCTTTTTTCTCTACGTCCCGCTTTTTTCTGTTTTTTTCGAGAGCGGAGAGGGGGTCGAGACTAACGCAAACGAGAGACCCGCGCCAGTGTCCAGTGTCCGATATATAGAACGAGGAAACCACTCGAGTCCGCGCGAAAAATTCGGAGAATCCCGGAAAACACCCCCTTTCCGAAACACCGGTCTACTTCGTTACACGGGGCGTTGAGTATCGCGTCGAATCGGCGCGATTTTAATTAAATTAACGTCACGCGGATGCGGGCCAACTTTCATTAACGTTAACGCGATCGTCCTTTTATAAATTAACGAAGCGATTCCCCGGGATCGAGGGTCCTGCGAGCGAGCACGTTTTGCCGGCCGAAAAGAATAGGGTTGTTTAAAAGTTTCGCGAAGAGAACAGACGCAACTAGTCTGCCGGGAGAGATCGTGGAAAGAGGCCTCTTGATGGAAATTAGTTTCGTTCTCGTTGCTACGTTGTAGTTCGCAGGTTTGCCCCTGCGTTTCGGAATAATAACCAACTGCTACAAGTATTATCGTTTACCGTTCTTTCGTTTAGATTCGTAAACGTTGCTTCAATTGTTCACCTAATTATTGGCGTTGCGAAAAATTCCGTTGTTCGTTTCCAATGTTTAGTTTATTTCGAACGTTGATCATTGATTCGCGACTCGTTTTTTCGTACAATTCAATTTTTATTTATTCCGCTACACCATCAGACGATCTACATTAAATTTTCTAATTTCAGCCCCTTCCCGTTTCTTTTATAGCCAAACACCAACGATTTGATTAAAATTTTTCGTCTCTTCTACATCTTTAAAAGATACGGACATTGCCATCAAATATATATTTTTAGCAAAGGTTGACAGCACCTTATAGAGGTCACTTCAAGAACCAACTGTGGGGGGGGGCCTTTTTCTATATGAAAAAAGATATCTTATCCCATAACGCTTTCAAAGGGTTGCTTATGAAACTCGAAGAATTCAGATCTTAAGAAATGTCAGCCGTTCGAGTATACTTTGAATTATCATTTACGTTTCACTAACGCTACCCTCGAGGTTGATATATCCGACTTAAATCGTCGCAACCGCATGATGGATCGGCTGACATAAAAAGCTGACTGCGTCCAGCCGGAATGATCGAAGAACAAACGCGATTGCATCCACCGCGCGTACCCGTGCCCGGGAACAAAGATCACCGGAGAAACAAACTTTTAATTTGACGTATCGATCAGAGGAAACCCGTTCAAAGTACCTGAACGCGAAGCATACCTGTCCCAGAATGCATGTTAATTTACTCGGGTAGAAACAGTTGACGGTTTTCGCACTTCGCGATCGATTTCGCGTTAACACAATCGCGATCGAGTTAACAGCACCGAAACGGAGTTCTCCGTCGAATACTCGATGGAACTTATATAAATCCACGAGCACCGTCGACGTCTATTATCAGAGTACATCGACTCGAAGAAACAGTTCGTTACAGAGAATCATTCGCACAAACGAGGCCTCGTCGTCGCGTCGAGAAAAGAAGAGATACATCTCTTGCACTCGCGTACGAAACAGGACAAAGCGTAGATCCGTTTGAAAGAGTTTAGGTCGAAACCCGCGGAGTTTCGCGTGGGAACTCGTTGGAACTTACATAAATCCTCGGCACCATCGGCGGCCGTCAGAATGCATCGATTCACAGAAAGTTTCCCCTTCACAGAACCACCCCCGTGAACGAGGCCTCGTCTCTTTCGCTGTCTTCGTAAGCGAGATGTAACGCGCGCGGACCTTTCTCGACAGATCCAATAAGAGCGAGCAACTTTTCTCGGATCGCAGGCAAGACCGGTGAAAGAATTTGTCTCAAACCTGCGCGTTTATCCCCGAAGAAGTTTCTCATATCTCAAAGCCTCGAAGCGGATCGCGAGCGGTTGCTCCGTGTAACCGGAAACTGGTTCGACATCCCGTGCGAGGAAAGCCGCCGCAGACCACTCGAACGACGTATCGCGTGGATACACGTGACCGACGGCACCGGGACGCTCTTTGGTACTGGACGCGTACGCACGGACTGAGGAATGCCGGTAAACTGATCGGGATCCTGGCGGTCCTCCTTCGCCGAGGAGGCCTCTTCCGTCCACAGGATGAGGCGCGCAAGCCCGTGAGGGCGCAGGAACGAGGAGGAGAGCGAGCCACCGCGAGAGGGGGAGGACCGTGACACTGGCGAGTAGAATGGGACCGACGGAAGGTGTGGAAAGGGTTAGGAACGCTCTCGAGAAAAAGGGGTAGAGACGTAGGAACCGACGTTGATGACGGTGAACGATGCGCGGGGTAAATCGTGGCAAGGTGCGTGGAAGGGCGACGCGAGGGTAACGAGGAGAGTGGAGAGAATGGGAGGTGTGTAATGATCGAGATGATCGAAGGGAGGAGAAAAATTTTGCGGTAGGGACGGCCCTCTCCTAACCCTCCTGGGAGCCGAGAATATGCGAAGTGGTGAAATTTTCGGGAAATTTAGGGGACAGCGTGATGGCGAGGCGCCGTGACAAATAATAATGGAGATACGACTATGTACGGGAGTCGAATGTGTTTCGAGAGAGGAAACAGTACGGGAAAACGAGAGAGGCGAGCAACGATGAAGGAAGGAAAAGGGTAGCGAAAAACTTGTATGATGATTGACTCGGGGAAAAGGGGTAGAGAATGATAAGAGTGAGAGAGCTGAAACGATACTTGGTATAAAATATGAAAAAAGTGGTGGAACTGGTGAGTCGCGTAAAGATAAGGGAAAAATTGAATATTTGCAGGGAAGTATAGATAAAATAATGAAGATGAGCCGATAAAAAGGTGAAACTTGGCGACGAGCTTGGACGAGAAATAAAGAAAGCGAAATGCAAATGAAGTTTGTCAGGCTGAAGTGAAAAGGAAAGGAAATCTTGTTCGAGATTTCGAGGAAAATTACTAGGAACGATGAGCTGTAATAGCCAAAAAGTGAGATGACGTTATTGAGAAGTAGAAATTGAAAATGATCGGAGAAAATGATTGAAATGTATAAAAACAAAGAGAAAAATGAGGACAGTCCATTGGAAGCTAATGGAAAGTCGAGCAAGCAGATGGAGGAGGGTTAGAAGTGAAGGTGGAACGAAATGAAAAGAGTATATGCGTGAAGAAGATCGAGAAAATTAATTGGAAATGATTGGAAAAATGTGAAGACAAAAAGGAATGAAAAATGATCGTAAAAAATCGATACGATACTTTGATAACGTTCAATGCTGTTGCAAACTCGATATTTTCTTTTCGGATATGCACTACACGCGTAAAATTTAATCAAGAGAATTCAATAGCTGATGTCGCACGATAAATGAAATAAAGGCTGACATTTTAAAATCAAAGCAAAAATAATTAATCTTTCTTTTATCGAACAAGTTCACATTACTGCAAAACAAATCGCAAAACGCTCCCGCATTTATATACTTTTGCACTGTTCCTGTCAATCCGTCACACAACATACTTCTGCCAAGAAAATAATTCGAGAAAGGCAATAGGGAAACAAAGGAAAACGATACAAAGAACATCCACGAGCCGAAGTGAGAGAAAGAAACAAGAGTAGAATCGAAAGACAAAAGTTGGAAGAGGAAATGGGCGACGCTCTTGGAAGGATACTAAGGACAACCTTCACAGACGCTACGTTGGAAGGAGTGGGTTAGCTAAGAAAGAAAAAATGCTCGAAATCAAAGAGAAAAGAGAAAAAAAGGAAAGTAGGAGTAAATGGAAAGCAACGGGAGACGAAAGAGCCGGCAGCTTTTCGGAAAGAAAAGCCAGGTTTGATCTAATCGCAAAGACGCCCTAGCTGTGGTCCTCGAAAGGATAAAAGGCTTCGGTAATTTGCACCGAAACGCAAAGCGGTCAAGGGATGGAAACGCAGTTCGTATCGCGAGACCGGAAAGTTCCGCGGTGCGACGATTCCAAACGAAGAAGAAGCGAGTTCCTCGGAGTGCATTATCGTTATTAGATTTATGAAATCTTAATATGCGAAGATGTTGGATAAAGTTTAATTGGAAGCAGCCGCTGGTTCGTCGATCAGCATGGAACGTCGTAGATGAGAATGGTGCCTAGCGCTCTGGAACGTCGCGACGATGAGTTTCGATTGTAAAAATAGTACATCGACGCGCGCGGAAATTGTGCAAGCTACGTTTTCGCGATTTAAAGATAAGCAGAAAATAATGGTTCGGCCGATGAGTTTGTTCGTTTTTATTCAATGTGACGTTTGCGCTGTGATACATGAATAAATATACACGTGTACAAACGTGGGACGCGTTTACGAGCGTAAATAAAACGCATTTCCGACACATTATGCTGTATTAGTGCCGTAAGGGTAAACACGCAGTGCGAATCAGACAAAAAATTGTGTACAATGGACGCCGAGGCTGTCGCGAATGATACACTGTTGCAATTTGAATTCGCGAAATTTTGTGCAGGAAATTTTGCAGAAAAAATTTCGAAGCTCGCAGCGCTCGCCCGGACGAATACTTGGTTGAGAACAAATGAGAAGTACCGTTTTGAAAGTGGAATAATGAAACTGACGAATGGCGGATGACGTTCTTGAAATGTACTTGCGTGAAACCTGTTTGCGTGTAAATTTCTTTAAAAAATACGCGAATACTCTCTCCGGAATTTAATATTATGGGATCGAGCCGGTCAAACGCGGCGTAATAGAAAATTTGAAACTCAGATTCGGATGTGGTAGGGTGAGAAAGTATGGCAGGCGTACATAACTTCACATGCTAATTTTTACAGCGCTGCATAATCTTTCTCGTAGATCGTGACATACGAAATATCCGTTCTCCGTGTTTTAAATAAAAACACTTTAGTGCTATATCAACAATAATTATTCCACGTACAAAATGTGTCGAGTAAAAAAAGTTACCTTCTTTACGATCGCGAGGTTTAAAAACTATTCCGTTTGTAGAGTATCAATTAACTGATAATTAATTGACGCGTTATCCAGCAGAATCCAAAGGAGTGGTTCGCATAAATTACATTCGAACGTACAGATATCAGAAACGAATCGATCACCTCGAAGACAATCGGTGCTCTGAAAATCCACATTCGACGAATGAAATTTAATATCCGCGAAATGTCAGCCATTCAAAGCTCGATATAGAACAGTGTTTTACAACACAATTACAGCTTGCAATATGTCTATGAAACGACACAAAATATTAAACGAATAAATAATATATTTTCTAATTTCAACTAAACGTACAAATATAAAAGTTGATTTTGAACGACGAAAAACAAATTTTATTTCATTTCAAAGTGTTAAAGCGGTTAGAAAAATCAGGATTCGGAAAACTTTGAAAAGAAAAATGATTAACTGAACTGAACATTGCGCCTTTGAAACGAAGAAAGAAGGATAATTGAATTGACATTTATTTGCCGATGCAATCCGTATTGTTAAGTGGTGAATAGTAACAGATTGTAAGACTCGCTACGGTTTTAATGATTTCAATCGCTAAAAGCCACCGTTATCAAAGGAATCGTAGCTTAGCAGAAGACGTAGCTATGCGTCAACCGCTTCCTTTTAAACGTTGCAATTCTTCTCCTACTTTCGCTGCAGTTATGATCGGCTTACAACCAAACCGTTGTCGCAATGTCAAGCAACTCGTGGCACACCTTTTTGTTCGATAATTGCTCGCGAACTTGGTTCCCCTTGAATACCACTCAAGGCGATCGTCTCCCGTCATTCAAAGACCTCTTTCTTATCCCATCGCGCTACTTTCATTGTTGTCTTCGCGTTTAAAAATTAATTCCTCTCTGTATTATTATCGAAGAATTAATATTTTACGGGTGGCTTGACAACTTTGACGTTCTCGCGTGTTTTTAAATTCTACCAGAAATTATTTTTTTTCTACAAAATTATGAAGTTATTAATGTACTGATCGATGTAGCTCATAATTTTCTATTAAAATATAACGTATAGCGCGTACAATGTCTAATATATAATGCGAGCGATAAAAGAAACAGGAGTAGTAATACCAATAATTTTGAAACGTCAGAGAAAACGTTAAGTGAAATAATGAAGGTAATTTAATAGCCATTTTTTAGAATTTAAAGCAATCCCGGTAGTCTTTAATTTGTAGGAGTAATAGCGTTAAAGCAATGGAGGAAGAAACGTTTCTTCCTTTATTCGAAGTCCAATGAGCCAACTAGGTGGACGTTTTCTTAAAACTCTTAGACGACGCCTCAGACAAATCTTGTCGAAGTCCACGAAAAGTTTCAGGCTATCCCGGTGTATTTCCTTCGCGCGACTCTGATTATCCAGAAAGTTGTAATCGCGTTAGGCCGCCAAGGGCTGTGTCACTGTTGGCTGGAAATTAATAGACGCCCAGCTACGTCAGGAATACACGGAGCTTCTCCAGGTGCTTTTCATGATAGATTTTATAAAGAAGCAACGTCTCTCGAACGAGAGACACCGTTTAAGATGGGCCTTGCTAATTCAATCGAGAATCGCCATTTTTTAAGACATTTATTATATTTAAAGGTCCCTCTTCCTGTGAATTTTAATCCTAAATTGTCTTCTCTTAAAGACAGTAGAATACAATAATAGTAGTAAACATCGTTCGTTGAGGAAAGCGTTGAACGCAAAATATATTTCATTGCGTAAAAATATCCCTCGGATCGTAAACTCGTCTTTGAGAAACTGTCCAACAGATTTGTCGAGATCCGACCTCTCGATCTTCAGAAATAAAATTGAACTTGTTCAGAAACAGTAAGAGGGGCGTGACTCGTAAAAGTTGCTCACTCCGTTTATTCGACTGCTCGAAATGCGCGAAAAATAGTTATTGTCATGCTCGATATCGATTGCCTCGCATTAATCCTACGCCGTACTGCTACGAGGGAGGTAATAAATTTTTCCATAAAAGTCTCATTTGGGTCTCATTAATGTGGAAATTAATTTCAAGTAAATTCCACGTGACAGTATTGTCTTTTTATATACCAGCCATGCATGCACGTCACTGCAGACTAATATGTCAACGAAACAAAACTTTCATAACATGGCCATTATAAGAAAAAAATGTGCAATCGTATACACAAATCATTTTCACTTCCAAAATCCCTCGCTTACCTCGTGCAAACGCATCTGATCACTGGCTACGATCGCTATAAAAAAATTCTCGTCGCATCCTTAGTTGACGAGCGCCAGCATCGCTTAATCCCCTATCTGAAATTACAATGGACACGATTCCCACGACGCGTGGAAATTCAGCGAAAGAGACGAATAAAAGTGCGCATAAAGAGTAAAACGGCGAGCGTGGACAAAGGTAAAAAGCGGATAACTAAGAGGCAAACTCGCGTCCGTGCAATCCACGGTCGGTACGGAACGAAACTCCATTTGCTCTTCATTTTCCGTGGGTCGCGTGGCGATACACAGGCCTGGGGGTGGACCAGCCGGACTATAGCAATTACCGCCCCCGAGAGGATGTCTACGCGGGTCGTCGCGACGGTGTTAAACGACACCGACCTCCCGTAAAGTTTCTTTGATGTTGCGCTCGCGTATTAGCCGTGCACGCGCGTTTAGGGCGTCGGACGCAAGAACGCGCGGCTGCTCGAAATTCGCAACGCTCGTGAAACTTCGGACGAAGCGTTACCCGTGAATCTCATCCCCCTCGTGAGAGAGGGTAGTTCCTGCAATTTTTGTCGGGCAACGAAAGCTGGAAGTTTAAGGACACTCGGAATTGATGACGGAGAATCGTCCTGTAGAATCGAGAAATACTGCGAATAGCGGAGGGCCAAGAATTCTTTCGTATCGCCTCGAATCACCGTTCAAAGCTGTAGAAAGGGATTTCGATTATATTTTTCTGTTTATAAAGTTCATGCTAAATGCTTTAACCCGAAGCATTCGAGCGTTTTCTCCGACGAAGACATTTGTTTAAAGTCTCTCGCGAATTAATCGGTTTTTTATCGTTTCGATACGTGGAAGATTCATACAATTCTATTCGATGCACATATGTCGTCCCTTCCTTCGATATCGTTCTCTAATTGCGTTAAGAACGGAGCTGCGATCTGAAATAATCGCGTGAAAGAATTTTCTTTTGCAGAATCGCTGTTATAAAACGGGTTTCAATTCCATTTTTGTGACTAGAGAATACACGATACAGACACTCGAAACTGCCAACGGAGAACGGCTTCATTAGGGTAAGAAACACTCGAAAGGGGATGAGAGCATTCTTTAGAATTCCTCTTCACGAAACTACTTTAATTTTTAGAAAGCGATGGATCCTTTCAAACCAAAAAATCAGTTTCGTTTCGTTCACGTTCTTCTCTATTACACGCAATACCGATGTTCTTTATTATTTTTATTAACCGTGTTGGTACGAATATCAATTATTGCATTTTGTACGCTCGTGATATTCATGAAAGTTTGAAAGAATCGCGAGAGTCTTTTTATTAAAGTTCGCTTATAACGTTGATTGCATAGTTTAAATAATCGTCGAGTTGACAGGAGGGGTAACGAGAATATTGTACCGTGTGTCACAAAAAAAGGCTTTTTCGCATTTAAAGAGCCCATTGAAATTTAGTAACTACTGTAATTATCACGTGTGACGAAAAGCGCGAGCAGACAGTTGCAGAAAATTAAGCGGGACTTCAAATTTTCTTTGATGTCGCACGCACAAACCACGATGGAACTTTAATGATAATTAGAAGCGATTGCACTGTTGCTAATGACAATCATATGTGTATGTACACGCGTGCTTGTACAATGAGAAACGCGTAATGATGGAAAATATTTTATGTTGCATATCGTGGTTCTATTAGAAAAGTCACCACTAATTTTATGATATCTATTCTTTTTTATTACATCTTTTCTTTCTAGAAAAAGCTCAAATTTGATTATTTAAAAAAGGGTATCCGAATTTACTTCTGCGCATAAAAATTTCTGCGCAAAATTTTTATTGAGTTAACTTATGCATTTATTTATAGTATCTTCATACTTTACTTTAAGCTTATAATCGTTTAATGGGTCTGGACGCCATGTATAATACATACATCTTTGCTCGTCTCTTCAATTCTGTAATATACCCACATTAATAATTAAATACACGTGGAATATATATCCAGGTATATCAATCTTTTGTAATAATTACTTACTAACAATCTTGAATTAAAAATAAACTATCTTTTCGTTTATTCGACGTATTACTTCATTTGTCTCTTGTTTATTCAATGCTTATAAATCTTCGACGGAATACAATTTTGCTACAATCAACACATTTCAACCGATTTATATCGGCCATTGCGTCTCACAATTCCGTCCAATCACATAAAACTAGCTGATACCTAAAATTCGAAAGACCGCAAATGTCAGTGGGAAAGTCGTTGACGACTATATCAGATGCATAATGCAGGGTGAAATACTCTGAAACAGGGGTAATTACTGACCGCGGCGAACCGTCTACGCGGATATCTACGACGAGTTAGACGGCGTCGAACTCGTAAAGTTTCTTTGATGCTCCGCGTGCCCATTCAGGATGTGAATGCATTTACGTATGCACGTGTTTACGTGCAAAAACGAACCGTGGAAGTAGTGGCGCGACGTATCCCCCGGAACCAAGGTGGAATATTCTAAGGAATCGTGGCGGCTTGGCGATCTCGTTTCGCGGGATTAGAAAGCATTCGCCGGAACCTGGAGACAATTAAAACAGGGAATCGCGCGCTCGCGGATTGCTAATCGTAAAGAAATTAAATTTAAATAAGCTTTTGTCGGTTTACAAAGCGATCCGATACGAACTTCGGAAGGGAAATCTTTAAACGGTTCGTACTAATTGGACGCGGTTCCTGGTGAGCACTTCCATTTCAAGCCTTAGAAACTCCCTGTGATCGTTAACAATTTTTCTAATTAACCTTAAAAATTCCGGGAAATTGCCTCAGCAATTTTCTGGTAAGCAATGCCTTTGAGACTCTCATGTTTATAAAGTAATTTCAGTTCAGGGGGAAAAGGCTGCGGAGATTACGCGTTTTTCATGCGAGTTATGTTAACGGTTAAAATTATTATTACTGTTCAACAAACGAAAAAATATTACATTATCTTTTCTAGAGTTTAATTATTTTTCGCACTTCGTATTTTATAAAATGTTAATTTAATTTACAAAATATTAGTTGATGCGTCGTACAATAGATGTAATATTTATTAAATCAACTGAACTGTACAATATCTTTGTTTGCTCGATGTGAAATGAAAAAGAAATAAATTGAAATAACGCGGGAATTTTTGCATTGTTTTCCTATCTCTCGTATGAACGAATATGGAATCATGCTTTTTGTCCCGATACGGAAATCGTGGCTGACCAAAGCGCGCCTCTAATCTACTGTGCCTCTAGCCAAAACTGGACTTTTGCAAGTGAGATAAATAGTAGAAGCGTCAGCTAGACTTTTCATTAAACAGCAGTACTATGTGTAATTAAACTCACAGGCTGTGTAAATGGGTCACAGCGGGTTACACTGTCGACAACTTTGAAGAGGTGTTTATTAATTTTAAAGAAATCTGGGTGGTCACTTTTAACAAACTATTCGGTCAGTTATCTTTTTCCTACATTTGCGAGGTTCAGAGGGTTACACAGGATTATTCGCAACTGTAAAAACAGTCCAATACGCTTGTCCTAACCGTTTAACATGCAAGCGTTACCAATTTCTGCTGTCATTTTTCTCGGTTTCGTCGCCGATGCCAGCAAACTCAATTAAGCTAAAAAGGGTGTCGCACAGCCCGATACAGTCTTTGCTTCACCCGCACGTCGACAGAAACGGAACACGAATAAAACAATCGGCCGATTGACAAGCGTCGTCTTCCCGGCGGTACGGGTAACGAAAGTGTTAATCCAGTGAAGGAAGGTTTGGTGGAGCGTCCACGGGGGTGGGCAAAGGTGTGGGGTGGAATGACGAAAGTCTCAGTCGTTCTTTTCACCCAACATCAATGAAGTTTGTATCTGGCGCACATGGCGCGTGTGTATCCAGGTTGAGTTAGTGACGGGCGGGCTGTCGCCAGTGTGTGCCAGCTGTTTCACTACTAGCCCACCCTCCCACCGGCCACCCGCCGTCTCACACCCCTGTCGAGCCCGCCCTTCCACATCGAGCCCACCCACGGTCTCTCCCTCCGATCTCAGCTTTAACAATCTTGTATGACGCGGACGAGGGACCTTTGCTCGTACGCCGCAGCTGTGACGCGGTTCGGCATATCATCGAAATATTATTTCGTCGAATTTTAAGTTTTAACCCGCCTCCACCACCCACGCCTCCTCGCTTTCGCTCTCCTGAACACGCTCTTTCGACCCAGCAGCGGACGCCTCGGAGCTTCCGTCGCGTCAATTCACGGAAAACTTGACCGCTGAAATCATTTTCGAGCGATCCTCCGTTTCCAGCGCGAGGGAAGATTAAACATTTCCCTCTATTCGTTTTACTCCTTCCCGGAGCGATGATAGTATGGTAAAAAAAAAAAAAAAAAAAACGAAGAATTTAGTTATCGTAGTGTAACACGTTCGCGGAGAAAAAAAAAAGAACTCTTTATGGGTCATGAAAAATTTCAAACTAAGTTGACTACAATCTTCCGTCGGTGCGGCGAAATTAGGTTAAAGGGTTTTCACGAAATATTAATAGTGACTATCAGAGCGGCTGCAACCAAATTAAGTCTCCGTAATAAGGAGTAAAGCGTCTCCGAAAGTATTTCAGGTTACACGTTAAATATCTTAAACCAATATATCATAGGAATTAAATAAATTGAATTACATAAGAAATCTCCAAGGGTATGGCGAATCGAATATCGCGAATCAAATCAGAGGAAATATTTTCTGTGGATTATAAAGTGGACGAAAAATGTTTATTTCATATGTTTTAGTGACACGAACTGCGGTTACAAGCAGGCAATTTTACTCGCACAACGAATCGATCATCGAAACATTTCTGGTTTGAAAATATTCATTTACAAGCTTATAGCTTTATTTGATATTTACCTTATTAAATATTGAACAGCGTGAAACGTTCACTTCGCCAAGTAAACATTTACCTCCAACTGCAGAAAATACTATGTCGACCGTCATTTTGTTATTGGGAAGTTTAATCCGTCGAAGCACGGATCCCCCTCGACACGTGTCACTGCAAATGAAAAAACATTAAACATCAAACGTTATATTAAATTTCTATGCATATGTCGTATTATCCAACTGGCTGCAAGAGGCAAGGGTAAAAGTATTTTCGTTATTACTGCCAATTTTCAAACACCTGGCTTAATACGAATTTGTAAAACAATTTGTATAATATTCAAAGCGTATTTGCATCGAGAGAAAACGTCGTAACATTAGGTAATGAACGCTTTTAGTCCGCGCGGTGGCGCAACAATTTGCACCGCGTGAAAAAGAACGCGTCGCATAGTTAAAATACACGATCACGATACATAAGCAGGCTATTGTTGCCAGATGAAACGCGTAATTATGATTTCTCGCGTTACGTAGCCGACGCGATATTAAACTTCCCTTTCACGGCGGAGTTTTTCCCTTTAAAGTTCGCTCCTCCCTGTAACACAATGTACTTACGTGGCGGGACGGGAGACAAAGTTTCCCTTTCTACGTTTGCTATAAAATAGTAGAGGAAATTACACACAGCGCATGGCACACGGTCGTCGGTGAAAAACACACGCTTTATCTTGCCGCCAAGAAATAGGCAAATAAATTAATTTACTCGAGTAAACATTAATTGCAACTGCGTTTCGTTCCGCGGACCCCACCGTAAATGTGTCGGACGTTTAAAGGGCAGGGATCTTTTTCAGGATTATTTAGGACCGCATTCCCATTGAAATTTATTAGAACATTCTGTAATTACGATTTCCGGCTCATTTGACCGTTTGATTTTTAATACTTTTATCCACGTGTGCGAGGTTTCCAGTGCGAGAAATTTCTGTTACATTCCCGTGAACAGGATTTTTGTGAAAATTTAGTTACGTAATTGATATTAATTGCGTCGATACGTCATTCGCAGCCATAGTATTTTGCCAGCTTCTTCTATCGTTTAATTTTTAAAAACGTACGCGTAACAAATTATCTTCGATCTCATCGATCTAGTGTAAGCTATGCGTCAAGTCGATGACTCTGGTCCCTGGGTTTCTCCGTTCTACAAGATGAACCCGCAAAGGGGAAGGAAGTCGAACGAGGGTGAAATTAATAACTTCATAGTCGATCGACTCCTCATGCGGTGGATAAATCAATTCAACACTTCGTGACGCGTGAACGGAAGGCAGTGTGAGAAGCTCGTTTCCACTTCCGCGATCGTTTCCATCGTGATTCTTCAATTTTTTCAATCGGGTACTGACAAATATGTTTTCTTATCTACCGGCTCAGTCGATCACTGGTAAGGAATCGAGAGGGAAATATCGTTGCCCAAAACCGCGATTAAGTCCCACGAGACAAGCCAGAAACAGCTGTAGATTGTGCTATTTAAAAGCCCGTGTAAAATGTCCGTAAAACGTCGAGAAACGTTCTCCGGAATCCAGCGTTCGCGCGTAAACGGTTCATTTAAAATTTCGATAGGAAGCTGGCCCCCGAGGGCTTGGACCCGCGTGTTAACTCGTGCGTAATAGCTAGTTATTCGTTTTATTACGGAACACGGTACGTTGTACGCCGAGATAGGCGGCTTGTCGTTCCCGTGTAGCGACACCGTCGTTCCAGGGTTTACGACAATTTTCAGTACACCCACTTAAATGGGGAGGCAAATGACCATAATAAGCTTCTTCCGACTCCGAGCAACTCGGACTCTGCGGTTTGCATAAGGGCTTCTGCCTCTGCCACGGTGAGTTAAAGGACACCCACGAACTCGGAGGATTTCAGGTAATGTGTAAGAAGGACTGCCCTGTTTAATTAACAATCCCATTGTCGTTCGAGCGACCCCGAGGGGTGGAACGGACGGAAAACCGCGGACGAACAATGCGGAGCCGATCGAATGAATGCTAATACATCATCTTGTTCCCTTTCGGGGCTCTGCGATCGATCTCTCGCGATTTTCTGTCCCGGAAACTTTTATTCTTTAGACCCCTTTTTAATTCGACGGATCGAACCGACTATTTTTGTCGGGTAGCCGCGATCCGCTTAATTGAGTTTCTTATACCGTAGCCCCGTGAATTTCTGCAAGTATTACGTCCAACCATTTCGAGCCTTGAAAATCTACATAATATCCCAACTCTGTGGTAGACTGAGAATTGTTATAATTATTAATTCAGTCATCGATTAATGCACCAATTATCGCTTATTTTTCGGATTTATATTGTGGTTCTGTATGCATTCATAAATTTACCATTCAACCATTGCTATTCCTACAATTAATATTGCGAACACTGACGTTTCTGAATACCAGGATCACGTTATTGCGTGCTCGGTTGTACCCTTCGCTTTTGTTTGCCTTTCCGTCCTCCGTTTCGTACGAACGAACTGAAATTTCGAAGCGCGCGACGCATCCTCTGGATCTTCCTAATAAATCAAGACATTTCTTACGCGACCTCCGACTGTTTACGGATTAATGTGTTGGAATATATACCAGCGATGTTTACGTTTGTACACGTGACGCCAAAACGACGCGATTCTAAATCTCCCTGTCTCAGACAGCCCAGAACGTTACGATCTCAATCTCGGCGCGATCTTCGCGTTTTATGAGAAGCTTGTATCTGGTTTACCCGCGGATGGATATTGAACCGCGAGCTGCGCATACGAAAGAGCAAGAAGACATCCGCGCAATTACGCTACTTATCGTCCGCCATGGTTGCCGTTCAATGATCCGTTCGAGGTTCACTCGGTTCCGGGAGATTTCGATGATTGAGCTCGGTAACTTACCGCTCCCGTTCTCCGTCTCTCTCCTCTCGGGAACTTTTATGAAACGATGCTTACCCGTGTATATTGCATTTCTTATATTACGAAACGGGTTGCTGCAGACTAAGGATGCAGACGGGGGCGTTCTCAAGTTTTCGTTCGGTGTCGGATGTGAACCTTTAACGAATTCCAAGTTGAAACGAATATACTTTATATTCGAGGTAATAAAGCGACGCAGGACGATAGAATGCAATACTCGCCGGTCTTTCTTTGTTTCATAGGACGGTGTCTCTCGGGTACAGAGATATTAATGTGATTTTTATTACGCTTAAACGAAAGAAACGACATTCTGGGGTAGGATACACATATTCAACGAAAGGAAATCCGCGTTCCGATTTCAAGGGATTCACTCGCTTGTAAGGGGAAAAGGAAGAGAGACACGGATTCGAAGACATTGTTCACCCCCGATACTGGTTTTTCACGTTGAACCACTCGAGGAAGCAGGAAGAGGGGCTAAGAATGCTTTCCTTCGCGCATTCAAACCACGTCAACCGTTCCCCCATATTGCGATCGCCTTGATCTTCGCGAAAAAATCTAAACAATGGGCCGACATTTCAGCTGAGGAGGGTGAAAACAATAGTTACGGCTCTACACTTCGAAATTGCACCCCCGGGCGGTAAGTCGCCATAATCGCTCGTCTTTACGCGTTCACACGTTAGATATATGTACGTATATCGCGGTTATGAACGCGTCGATTAATATCAAGTTGGTTCCGAAGACGTAAGTCATTTGAGGAGATAAATTCAATTTCGAAATCTCGCCAAGATTCTATTCGGATTTGAAATCGTAGATTGCTTCCTCCGTGGAATTTGAAAATAACGAGATGAATGTTTAATTATGGAACAACGCTACTTTCCAAATTGATTATTAAAAAATGTGTCTTTTGTTATCAAAATGTAATAATAGTGTTTAATATACCGATGAGAAATTGAAAAAAATTATTGCACCCTAACTGAAATATTTATTCGTTCTACGTTCTACGTTCAACTATTATTCAACTATTGCTGTTCTTAGAAAACATTTTGAAGCTTGAAAAATGTATTCGGTAAAATTCATTGATAACTCTCATCAAAAGCTTTCCATCAAAAGAATCCCGAAAATGCCCAATAAACAATAGAAACATCGCAAACAAAATGTGTGCGCGATATTCAATAAAATACCGTTTCAATTTCACGAACACATTGTTCTTCGATGGTTCTCGAATTCACTGTTAACTCCCCGAATAATCTAACAAAAAAAACACTTTGTACAGTTAAATAAATTAAAAATATGATCGGAAAAATCGTAAATATTGGAAATTAATCGCTACTAAAATGTAATATCGCATGCTTTTAAACGACCAACTTCTCCATTATTTTCTCACATATGAAGGTTCAAAATGGTGCTTACGAGAAGGCTCGGCGACAATCGGTAGCGTCATAGGCGATTTATATTACTGTCATAGGCACTTTTGTCCTATTTTGACTTTTAAATTCACCGCTGTTTAATATTTTAACTAAACAATAGTTATATTGCATCGCAATCTTCTTCTTTTAAATTTAACCATATCGTAACCATTATCTTTAATTCCGGAGACACTCTCGCAAAGTAAGTTTGAAAGTTTGAAAAGAGTCTCGAGATTAAAATAAAGCGCAATGCGTACGTAGACCGGGAAATAATAGTCCTCGTATTTGTTAATTGAACGTGAACGCGCGTCGTACGTGTCGCATCCGGTAACCTTCCGCAACACGCGATTATACAGCCGAAAATCGATTTCCCTCGAGAGAGAAATAGTTGAGGGCGACATAATAATCACCGAGTCTTACGGAGATCGAGCGCCCATCGACGCCCGCGCGCTAGTCCTCCCTCTTACGTTTAACCATAGATTACGGCAGACAATTACCACGCGACTACTAGGCGAGTAATTATTCCGACGTTAGCAGAAATTTCCGCGTGCATTCGTCCCGGGTTTCGCGTGTACGTGCGCACCGCCCGTCGGGACATACGCACCCACCGCCCACGCACACGTTTCCGTCTGGTAGCGGTGATTCAGGGAAAGAAGCGGTTAGCGTACGAAACAAAAGGGTAGGACAGAGACCGGGGGATGGAAATGGAACACGTACAGATAGAACGAGAATTTTTGTAGAACGGATACTAGGTTCCATTAGAGCGGATACTTTTAATACTACCATTGAGATTTGTTTGCCAATGACAATGCGGACTGTGCAGCCAGAAAGAGGAAGCAGGCATAGGCAGGCGGATCGCAGCCGTGGCAGTGAAGAGACGAGAGGATGCGCCGGTGAGGCTTGGTCCGCGGTTGAAAACGCTTGCTACCGGTGCTGGGGACGAAAAGAGAGGGAAGGTGGTGGATTCAACGGTAAAAGAGTGATCGAGGAAGGATAGAGAAGAGCAGAAGGGCGGATGGGTTGGTCGGAGGAGAGGGGGGTGGCGAGAGATGCGCCGCGGCACAATGGGGGAAAATTAATCGCTGAAATCTGGGTACAATGTAAAAGAGTCGCGAGGTTGGGGGTTGACTGGGGGTTTATGAAAAAAGCTGCGACTACCCGGTGAAGCCATAAGTCAGCGATTTCCTCTGGTACATTGAATCGGCGGCCGCGCGGACGAGTCGAGCGAGCAGCCAGCTCTCCGCGTCACCCGCCCCGAACTATCTTGCGAGTTCTTATGTGGGTCGGTGGTGACCTGTAAGACGTATATACGCGCCACGTCGCGTATGTCATTTCGAACGACCCGTTATCTTTAAACCTTTCACCAGCTACCGGGTCCGGATCTTGAAAAAATTTTCGGCCAACCTTCGACGCGGCGTTATCTGGCTGGTGGAGAGGAACGACCGATTCCGCACGCTCGATCTCGCTGCTCGGGACGATTCTTCTTCGAAACAGTCTCCCAAAGTGCTTCATTTTCATTTATATTCACCTTATCCTACTAAATAGAATTACTAATTCACGGTACGAAAATTAAGGAAAATTAGAATTACTTACCGTGTAGAATTACTTACTTTACGTAAAGATCCATGCACGATAGACTGCGGGAATTCTTAATTAATCATTTATTTTCCATTGCTGCGATAAGTAAGTTAAACAGTATTATAATGGTTATTTTATGTACATGGTTGTTCTGTTGAACTAATTGAAAATTAAATTAATCGTTGAAACGAAAACGGGTGAAATATATATATATAATGTTTAACGAAGTGATGTAAAATTAATTATTTTAAAGTACGTCTTAAGCGCGCTATTACTTTCCGATTTGTTTTCCTTTTTTTTCTTTGTACCTTTCGAAAAATCAGAAAATGTATTGTTACAAGAAGCACAAGTTTGTTCCATTTGAATAGTGAAAAGGTTTCTTTCGCGACGTTTCCATTAGTTTTTCTGCTGCCTCGGAATGAAGAATCAACCACTTGCTCGAGAACTTTAGTTTTTCTTTAGAAGAAACATACTTTATTTGAATATCGAACCTCTTCTGACAAGCTTTACTGTGTTATGTTACACGAATAACCAATCAATTACACCCTCGATGTAGTAAAATTAACTTTTATTTTAACACATCAGATTTAATTTCTTGAAAAAATATAAAAATCACGTGCCTGAAAGATTTATTTTTCATATTTTCAACCACATGAATATGGATTAAAGTTTTTACATGGGACAAGGTGCAGAAATTATGATAAATAGCATGTGCCAAGTCGTTACGCGTTTCCTCCTCTAGTTCATTAATTATTAATAACATTGAATTGGTGATCCTTTGCCAACTTTATAGGAAAATGTCAGTTTCTAGTTACTGTACGTGTTGTTCGACTTTCACCATTTAAATGACTTAAAGTACGGGAAGGGTGAAAATAAATTGTTCATCAAAATCATTAACTTTATTAAATCTGCATAGTTAACGTGTAAATAGTTACGCTAGTAATTTATAAACGTGAAACATGACACGAGCCAATTGAATTTATCCCAAACCGGTGAATGTAAAACAGTGAAAATTAATTATCTTAAAAGGGAATGATCCTAATCGACAATGATTGATTTTGATAAAATTTTAATGCAAGATAATGCACACACTACCAGATATATATCTGAGTTCCACGAAAATCAACAGATTCGCGATGTATGTACCTATGCATACAGGTCGTGAGGTGGTTTTCTCTAGAAATTGTTAAATATTCACCTGACTGTCATAAACCTAAAGGTAACTTAAGAAAACCTCTTGGATTCATTACTTCCACTTTGTCGTGCTTCACGGAAACGAAAGTTCGTTGTTATTGGAGTCGTGTGAAGCACCTGCAGAGTTTGTAAGTTTGCCATGTTAAGTAAGTGCATTGAAAAATAAAAGTTTTCGCTCTTTTTATTTCGTTCATCTTTTATTACTTGCACCTATGAGGTGAAAATATCATATTTTTTTATCATTATTAATCAATGTGCCTTAAATTTGCAAATGAGTTTAGCCTAAATTAGCCTTAAAAAAGAAAAAGTGAAACTAAAATAATGCTTTATCTATCTTTTAATTGTTATTAAACCCATTTGTGTTACGAACATTTCATTACGCCATTCAAGTACTTGATTTCCGATTGCACTATAATATTAATGCAAATTCTATTATACTGCACGCCAGTTATCGGATAAAATAATTAAGCGTTAATTTAATAACCGAGTAACCATTAAAACTATTTCAATCAACTTAGCCAAATAAATGTCAAAAAAGGATTTATATGGAGAAATTCTAATTGCGGCAGAGAGCTTGATTTAAAAGGCATGAAAAATGAAAGAAATTTTTGTTACTCGTGCAGCATTCACAGTATATTTTTTCCACTTTTAACGTTTAAACGTGAACATTTTAAAGGCAGTAATATGTAACAAATTCTGTTGTTCGCTTTCACAACACATTTCTGCGTCCTCTCGCTATGTTTTTATTCCTCTTTTATTTGCATGGTACATTTAATTTTTCACCACGACGTGCCTGCCAATGTATTCAAATCAAACATTTTTCGAACGATTACCATTTTAAGAAAAGATACAACGAGCTTTTTTAAACAGATAAATACTCCCGTTTATTGATTTTTCAATTAATAAAGGAACCTGAGCGCGCAAAAATTAATTTTCTTTTATGGTTAAAAATGAAATGGCAGACATTTATTCTACGCAATCTGTACGCGCATAAAATTTAAATAATCTGTCACATAATATCCATTCGTTTCAATAATTTACGGCGTATTTTTAATCGTTCCAAATAAAAGGATTAATAGAATTATATCGATAGTCGTGTTAAATAATATTGGAAAGGAAAATTAAATTGTTTAAATTATCATCAGATACCTCTTATTATCTTTTTACGATATTACAAACGAAATATAAAAGTTATGCATTGAAACTAATTTTAGAAAACATGCGAATGCTTAATTTGATGCTTATACATATCGGTGCTCGCAGAGATGTAGCCTTCTTAGTGCGATAAGCTAAGACACACGTTCATTTGATGTTAAAAGCAATTTACTACTCGTTAGACTGTATCGAATCAGTGCCGCATGATCAGGGATACTATGCGATTAAACGTTCTGTTGGTCACTGAACGTGAAGTGAATCTCTTTTCCCTCTCCACAAAACTAAATCGTTTTTGCTGTATATTCATAATGCATTAGTTGAAAATTAATCAACACTAGCTAACTTTAATCTCTTTCTTCTGAATTTCATTTCCGTCAATGTGTAGGCTGTGTCATCCAGTTACAGAACGTTCATTGAAATTCTAATCCGTTGCCGTGTAGTTTTTAATCGAGCGCCAATTCAATCAGGCTCAGTGGTATATACCTGCATACTCATATACTTCCAAATCCTATAATTAAGAACCCACCATCCTCGAAGCGAAAGTATAATCCGGCTTATGCCTTTCTTTTGCCGTCTCGAGTCGGCCTTGTTATCCGTGATTAACTCTCTTCCTATTACTCCCGATTCCAGCTGGCATTCGTTATGTTTAATTAAATAATTTGCCATGCCTTTAATTAAATCAGGCTAGTCGCGAATGATAACGATGATATAATGGAATAATGTAACGCGTATTATCGAAGCGAATTTGAAAAATTGGATCAACTGACCCAATTTAATTAACATTTTTATCAACGGAGCAAAGCTACCATGGAGAGCAACGGCTTTTTAATGGTCGATATCAAAACCGCGCCGGAGCTCCTCGATTTAACTGTCCACCCTGTTGCAGCTGTTCCTTCTCGTGTTGATCGATACTGGAAGTATAATTTATTTAAACATCGTTCCTTCCTATATGCTTGAAATCGTTCTATTATAAAAGAAATCTTCTCCAAGAATCGATTAAAATTAAGAACACGGAAGAAAGAAGCATTGTTTTAAATTATAAATTAAATTCAATAAAGCAAAGATCGTTTCTCCCGAAGATCCTTTAGAAACTGAAGATCCTTTTAATTTCGTATGCCAAGGGTTCAACTTTGACCCTTAGAAAATACGCTTAGAAATAGCAGACCGTTACTGACGAACGCGTTCAATATTTTGACAAATGCATTCATCGATTGCAAATACAAAAATGCCATCCGTTTACTAAACGGATTTCGCCGTGTGTACACGCTGGAAATTCCCGACGGCTTCACGGCACATAAATCTGCAGGGATTAAAATTAAAATTGTTTTTGTTTCGCGCAATTGTTGTTCCCACGCGTTAGACTTCATGCTACATTCTGCGCGAGCCTTTGCACAGGAAAACACCCGTATCTTTTTCTGGCAACCCTTTGCATTGTTCACCCTCGAATTACACGTTTCCCGGTAGCGTATACATGAACCGCGAGCCAGGAACCAGCTACATCTTGTGGCAATACTTCTCTTCGTAATTGCGATAAGAACGCGCCGCATTGTTACGTTAAAAAAAAAAACAAGCGAATTCATATTTATTTACAAATTTTAAATAATATTCAAAAATCAAATTATACTCCATTCGTATCTCTTCTATTTTTTTCACATTCTTATTTGTCCCGTTCTACGCTGTTGTCTGGAAGTTCGAAACTCCAGGCAATTCGATAGAAATTGTCCATTCAACGAACGATATAACGTTAAACTCGAACCAAACTGCGGTGCAAAGAATTAATTCTCAATACTCACTTCCACGATACTATTTTTTTCTACGGTCTGGAAACCGCTGTCAACATCTGCCCCGTATGAATGAACCGGGATCAGTCTCCTGTTCACCAGCGACCTGTAAAGTGATTTGTGCGTGAATGTTGATTGACGTTCGAGCACCGATGAATCATAGTTGGAGTATCAGCGGTTCTACAGCGTGCAGCCATCTCCGTCAATGGCATACAGACACAGCGCAATGGACAAGCCAAAAGGGTACATATTTTTATCGCGATATCATAACTTAACAATAAACGAAGCGTTAACCAGACGCGTCACAATTGCAACGTTTGGATAAGGATAATTTGCGGTCGAAACATAATCGATGATGTGAGAAAACACGAGAAAAACTGTGTTTTAAATGTATCCCCTTGATATTAAAGGAAGCAATATACATATACGTAGACACCGAATCAGAGTTAACAAATTTATTCATCTCATTAAGGGTATACTGCGAAAGGAATAGTATAAATTAACGTATGGTTACATATGAATCGAAAGGTAATTTGATTGATTCAGCTAAAAATGGTTATATCGAAGTATGCTGGTGAGATTTACACATCGAACGCATCGTTATTCAGACAGCAGAAAATTCTTTTGTTGCATTGTTCTCGGATATTTGCTCGGTTATTGTTTTCCAATACTTGACGGGATTCTCGTCCCTATAGAAATAATTCAACCAACACACTGTACACGTACCTAGCAACTAGACGCACGTTTCACATAAACCCGCTCGTTTCTCCAGCGATTTTTCTAATTTCAAATTTAAATCGTATTTAAATTGCACCTAATCCATTGATCATATTCGTTTAATATAAAAATAAATTGAAAATTTGCAATGGATATTCGATATTAAAATTCAGCGGATAACATTTCAAAAACTCCATCGCGAGTTAAAGGCGTTTAAAGATTCGCGTGTTCCTATAAACGCGGATAAATAATTATGCAATCACTCGGTACGATTGCATAAAACCTAAACGGAAGTTAATAAATAACTGCGAACCGATCGGGAAAACCGACTGCTCCATTATGCCCAGACGCTTCTTCTGATTCGTAATCATCTGCCTTCAACAAGATTATTATTATCCATTTTAATTGACGCGCGATTAATATAGCTATTTTATCGAAATTCTCCATAAATTGGCCATTGAACAAAAACACCTGATTTATCAATTTTATTCCCGCGCCACCCAACGCGGACAGGTCCGATCGATATACGATGCACGTGACAATTATTAAAACAGGGTCAACGTCACTTAACGTCGTCGTCATTTATCGCCGTTTAACAGAATTAATGATCACACCTGTACGCGAGCGGCGTGATGCGTTCATTAATACGGCTGGATTTCACCGCGAATGCCGATGTTTTTCGCAATACCAAAAAGAGCGTCGAAATATTTCTCCTCTTCCAGGGTTGTTTTCCAACCCTCTCTCGTCCTCGCCTATACCAGCCTCCTCCCGCCAACACGAATCAGCCGTGCCACTAGCTATGAAATATTTCTCTGTTGTATCCGTTGTCGTGTTTTCGTTGTCACGCCGAAAGTAATTCTGCGTCGGAAATTTAAGGCGTTAAAAATTCGTAAAAATTAAAACATTTCGGGATAAAAGAGAACCACGAAACAGTTATCGTCCGGTCAGTGAAAAATAAAACTAATTGCTTTTTTCACGAGAGCGGCATATCGATAGGAAGCTGGAGTCCGGAGCAACTGCTCTAAAATTAACGCGGAAATCCCGACTTGTCTTCGGAATTATAATTAGTGGTTGCCGGTTGTCGTGTGTCAGATTACATCGTTTTGATCCGTTCCAACCTAATTTCGCATTCACCAGACCCACTGTACCGTGTTGCACTTGATATGCATTTACATTCGGTCACTTTTACGCGCGCACTGCCGTATACGTACACATCGACACGTACTTGCCTGTAGTACACGGTTGTTTTTAGCGGTACGGCTAACGTCACTTCATATATCAATCCGCAAAAACGTGAAAGCTCGTTGCACGAGCCGGAATGGTCAAGAAGTCGCGCAAAACAAACGTTCGAAAGCGAGACCGCCATTTCGTCGCGACGCGTCCCCTCATTCGTCATGAATACGCGATTATCGGCGGGAAAATTTTTCCTTCTTTTTACAAACGCTCGCGGATTGAAGTTCCGTGCTACTCGTTTGTCGTTTCAAATGGAAAATTTTACCGCCGGAATTTTCGTTCTTTATTTCGCGTACGAACGGTTGAAACAATTCGTCGATGTATCGTGGAACCTTGATTATCCAAACCAATCCTGACACGAGTCGTTCGAATAATTAAATAACTCTGATTTTACACGAAACAATTGATTTAAATTTTAAACAGAAACAGAAGAACATATGCAATCGATCAGTCACAAGTTTTAGACAGAGATAATGAAAAAACGATAATATCGAATGAAAGAGCTTTTTTCTATTAAAGTAGTTTACTCTGTTATCCAAGTAAAATATATTTTGATCGAAAAAATGGCCACCGTAATTACTATCATAGTAACTCACGGACCTATTAATCGATTAACGAAGAAGGTCGGGAATTGTTGGATAAGTCGGAACGACGGGGACCTCGCAGCGTTGTCAACCGTCAGAAATAAACTTTTTTTTTTTCTCCCGGATGGAAATAGTAAAAGTAAGGCGGTAGAAAAGAAGATTTTCCCCTTGGGTGGGTTATAATGAGAAAAGTAATTCCAATTTAAATAACATCCTGAAGTGCTGGGAAAAATAATATCCCTCGATCGCTGCTGGCAATCGTGATCGAGGAAACTAATTTCACAAGATAGCTGATTCAAATGATCTTGTAAAGTGCCGAAGATGATCAATTGAAAATACAAATATAACATCCGCCACTAAGTACAATAATACTTGTGACAGAGAATATCTCATTGTTAGATAGCTTGTTTAGATCACAATAGAAATATACTCGCTGACTCTTTTAAAAGTGGTAGAAAAGTCGGTATATATTGTTCGAAGCAGATTTCTAAAGACCCTGACGGAGTAACGAGACAGGACAAGTCCGGCCGCGTGTTTCCTTTCATACGAGAATTGAAACGCGTCAGAGTTCGCCGCGCATGCAGCGTAATGTCACGAGCAAGAAACACGGGAACGTGCATCTTCCCAATGCGCATCGGGGAAGAAGGCAAAACTTGTTGAGGGCAAAAATTTTCTCGCGGCGGGGCGTTATTTTGCTCGTTTTAATATCCGGCGACCGCCGCTCTAGCGGGCCAGTGACGCATTATCAAGCCATAAACTTGTCGAATAAACGGACCCGCATCTAGTATCGACTCGCCCCGGGCGGTTTCATGGTGTTCCTAGAAAATTTACCATCTCCATTCCCCGCTCGACTCGACTTCTGATTAACTTTCTTCCGCGCACAATGATAACTGGAACGCGGACAGGCTTGCTCCACATTTCTGCGACGCGAGCGAAACCCGCGACGGCTTTCGAACGCGCGAACGTTTCGCAACATTTTTCGTTCCATCTACGAACCGTTCGTAAATTAAATTCCGACCTAATTTTCCGCGAGACATTCAATAGGCATTGTGCCCGGGAACAGCGAAGAAAATTCAATTCTAATTGCTTGCGCGACGATACCATTCAAGAATCGAAGTGCATCGTACATATAATGAAGTCCAATTTATGTTGTAGCTCTAATTGTTCAAATCAAAGTTAAATCAAAATGTTAGATTAACAATGAGAATTTTCATTCTTTCAGCGTGGCCGACGAAGCCACGACGAACATGCCTCTTGACGTTGATCCCTGAAATCTCTATAAACGAATGTTTCGCTCAACCTTAGCGACAAAAATAAGATTTGTGGTTTAATTAAAATTAAACGAAAACGTTTCCTACTAAAGTCGCGTGTACTTGTGAGAGCCAGCGAATACAAACGACACTTTTATTATTTTAAGATGAATACGGTGAGATACGGAGGACATCTTTTTATAGTAACAATAGTCCGAAAAGATCGTCTAATTTCGCTCATTGCTGTAGTTTGACAAAATATTTGAGGACTGCCTGTCGCAAACTTAAGCCATGTAAAATGTCTGCCGAGGCAAAATAAAGAATAGAAGGAAACGGTAAAGAGAATGTTCACCCTCCGGCCCATTGAAGGCAGCGAGAATAAGGGTTGGTGGGCTGGGGGAAGGCGTTAGAAGCCTCGGGAAAGGAAATTAAATAGATAACATTTGCCATCGTAAGGAGGTGGATCTAATCGCGTGCGGCCGCGTGAGACAATTTCATCCGCTTTTAACGGGCGACGATATATTTGAAGTTTACTCGTTGACGCCATCCAGAGGCCGAAAACCAGGCTGGAAAAGCGCGACGCAGATCCCGCTTGATATCTTGGCCCTCCTTTCGCGTGTTTGCACAGTCACGAAGATGCACGTGTACAGTGTTTCATCACCATACCGTGTAAACACGTTTCTTCACCTCGTTGCAGCCAAAAATATATTTTCTTCCATCCTTTTGTTCTTATAACGTTATTTACCGGTGAACCTAAAAGTTATTCAATGGCGGCTATTCTTTAAACTTTCTCTACGCGATCTTTTTAAAATAGCTTTATTTAAGTTCAAATCTCCGCGAGACACTCTCGTGACACTTACTATAATAAATGGATTACACACAGGATAAGGATCTTCTTTCAACATCATATTTTTCAAAATTGCAAGATCATTATTCAAATTTAGTGCTTTTACATGTTGGAAAAATTGCTAACACAGAGGAATAAGTATGAATCGAACAGTAAAGAACAGATGGTGCTGACAAGTAAATTAAGAAGTAATGCAGAATCTACGCAAAAGAATTTAACCAAACGTGAGTACATTATATGGAATCGATATTACCGATCATTTCCCAATAACGATCCACCATGTCGGGGATAAAATTAAATTAACGGGGAGATAGATCGAAGCAAGCTGCGGAAATCAGACTTCAAAGGGTAATTCTGGTCGTAGTAGTTTGTCGCCGCCAACGCTCGTTGTCAATAATGCTCCGGAAAACGACACCAGAAGAATTTGATTGGGCCATAAGTTATTTGTTATCATCATTTTTCTGCTAATAACAAGAAATTTTGTGAGATACCAAACTGTTGCAGTGCTTGCAACATTTTACCATTTTCTTTTAATAATTCATATTCCTAAAGGTTGATCTTTTTTCCATTGGAGCATCTAACTTGCTTGTTTTCGACTTGTTTACGTCGCTAAATTAATGATCTAGTGAAAGCAGCCAACTCAATATTCTACTATGATTAATTATATTCGAACGTTCTAACATTTCAATTCATTACAACTACTATACGTATGATACTTTACGTACTTTTGTGTAACAATTTTAGCAATTTAAAAACTATTAAAAGCACTTTCAATGTCTCTTCATTGATATTACATATTACTTTGATATGCTAAGTTTTGATGAAACAGAATTTTTCTACACGTTAATGATTGGTACTTTGGCTAATTTTCCAACGAAGCATCGGCGTCCGTTCTCTTTAGAAACGCGGTGAAATAAACTCGCCTCGCTGTTATATGACGCATTACTCGGGCTTCGACTTTAAGTAGTGATTTCGCTGCGCGCTGCCTTCGCCACCTCTGTCTTCCCTCTTTCACTGTAACAGTTCTTTCGCCGTGGCGAAGAGCCGTGACAGTTAAGGCGAAGAAACGCATTTTGAAGAAACACGTAGTGATCGTAAAGCTTATACGAGGATTGCACGGGCAAGCGTAGATGCGACACCGCTGTTACATCGAAAAGCCTCGCAATGACGTTGTGCTACTGTCAAATTTTGTGCCTTCATCCTGACAACACGGGTATCATAAAACGTGAACACTGTACTCGAGAATTTTTCGCCTTTACGACGTGTCGGTGTAAAGTGAGAAGTCATTTTCACGCGTAATTACGCTGGTCGCACCAATTCATTTGCAACGTTAGTATTGAAAATGATTAGGACGCTTTTTAAGTTTAATGTAATTTCGAAACAATAAGTTGAAGAAATGCTTATTTTTAGTCAACTCGATTTTTATTTCGCAGTGCAGATGCCTGTAATTAAAAACAGGATCTTTGTTACAATGTGTTTGTTACAAGAAGAATTTGCGTAGCGATTATAATTTATCGTTCAAATATAAATCTTTAAAGAGCAATTCATTGTCTAGCAAATGTAGCAATTCAAGTGCTTCAGTTTGCGAGGAGCACGAGCAGGATTTCTCGTTAAATTGCGCGAATTGAAAGCGCAAGATTTATGGGAAGCAAGCAAGATATCCCGGTTGGGGAAAAAAAGGAGAAGTCAATAAACAGAATTATTTATCACACGTACGTCAAGGCATCCGTACGAATCTCTGAGGATGCGCGTCCTTTCCGCGTCGCGTCGAGCCTCCTGTTTCCGTCTTCTCGGTTCGTGGGGTTCTACGGAACGAGCAAAAGCAGGGAAAAATATAGCAAGATCGGAGGAGACCTTCCAAGTACCGGCCTCTGTATGCGTCAAAGTAACGCAACCCTCCAGAATCTGTCGAATCTTCTGTCTCTTTATGGTTATTATACGCATAAAAGTCGCATCATTGCGCGAATCCTTTTAGAATCACGGTTCCAAGTGAACGACGATAATGGTAAAAATTCAAGATATCGAAGGAAAAGCGATCAGAAGTTTTTTTGTCGTATGCTGATACGCAAATATTGCAACTAACTTCGTCAAACTTGATTTTTTCCATAAAAGTTAGAAGGAGCAAGATTCCTAAATTTGTAATTGAAATTTTCACGCTTGAAGTAGCTGTGCCGAAGCGAGTGGTTCTGACGATTCTTTTCGTTGAATATGATGAAATAAATTGGAGGAATAAGACGAAAGAGAGGTGTGTAAAATACGAGCACTATTTGGAATCCTTTGTGAAATCGTCACTTGGACTCCTTTCCTGGCTTCCCTGAGCTTGATCGTTATTCAGATTTCACATAGGAGTGTATCCGACTTTTCTGCATACACTTACGTATCCCAGACGTGGAAGAGTCACGGACTCCGGAGCTGGTAGAAGAGAAATAGGGTGAAGGTGTCAGAACGGAGCAGCGACCACCGCCTTCTTTTTTCCTTGGTATTTTCGGAAGAAGATAGATATTCACTTACGAGAAAAATATCCACGCGATATAATATACTTTTATTCTATTCGGCAGATGCTTAATATCGAACAGTTATAATATTGATATGAACTACATAATTTAATATATAAATTTTTTGTTCGCTCTCAAAAATATTAAATAAAAAAATTGTAAAATCCTTATTCGCGTTCATAGATGTTACCAGTTTCAACGCATCCGAATAACATGAATCTCGATGCAACGTGTTACCTTAAGTCGTGTCGCTAAAATATTGATCTAATTACGAACTCCTTCCTGACAGGGTCCAACCTCGAAAACTAAATCAGCCAGAAGCCAACTCCGCCGAGAACAATCGGAAACCTAGCAAAACTGTGCTAGCTGCCGAAAAACGTTTACGATCCGCCCTACACGGTTTCGCACCCTCGAGAATTACGTTTACAAGCACCTAACAGAAACAGGCGTCATGTCTCCGGCTTGCCAACACAGGATACGTCTTATTCGTTCGGCGAAAGACCGAACAGAGTTCCTCAAGGTAGATGAGGGTGCGATGCGGTTCTCCGTTACCTCTATCGTGCGTACGTATCCCCTGTATAAGGGAAACTATCCGCACGTACACATGCACACGAACGAATTTCGCATCTGTGCGCCAGGTTTTTGTTCGTCTTGGTGTCCCATCATGCCAGTCGTGAGGGCGGCGGCTTATCTCTACGAGCTCTCTTCGAGGAAACTAAAGTGGAGTGAGCCATATCCTCCCTCTTCTCCTTTCTCTTCGTCGTGCAACCACCGGGGTTCGACGAAGCGATGACGTTTCCACTGTCTCTATCCCGAGCCACCGGTCTCCCCGGTGTACCTGCGACGAATTATCACGATCCATGAGCCCAGCCACCCTTGCCGTTCGATGATTTAGCGCTGCCCGATAACGACCACCCACCGATTTCTGGATTAAACCCGAGTTATTCGCAGCTCGTCCCTTTACGGGTCAGAGAATCATTTTTCTATACCGATTAAATAAAAAATCTAATTTTTATATGCACATTTGAATTAGCAAGTCGAACATCTTCTACTTCAGTTTTGTTCGTTAAAAAATGTGTTTCCAGTCTAAATGGCTCGTACACCGTGAAAAGTTACAGGAAATGGCAAATAAAATAAGTCACAAAATGTAAAGAAACGACGAAGAAGGTTATTGAAAGATTTCTGAGATTTAGATTATTACATTATTGGAATTTTACAGTCGATATTCATCGTTTAAGTCTCTGGAGTTATTAGACAATATTAAGGGGAGAAATTGGTCTTTAACGGTGGCTATTATGTCGATTTTTCAAGAAGGGAAAAAAGAACCGAACCACAGCTTAATGACACGCCCCAAGCTCGTATATTGCGCCTGTACGTATCGTATGTATATATATGTCTACATATCAACAGGTTTTGTGATCGATACTGTGCTTTTAATAATTCCTGTCCTCGTCCTATGGCATCAAGTAAAACTATAGTTAAATAATAGCCATGGCACGTGATCAACTTCAAATCTCTTTGCACCCTTACTTCCTGCTTTAAAAAACAAAAGAATATATTTATATATAGTATAATTACGCGGAACAAATCTCTTTTTTCAATTAATAACACCAATTAAAACCTTTATAACCATTCAAACATTATAATTACTCCGTTACTTCTAAATTATTTATTTATTTATAAATAATATGTAAATATAAATAAATCGCGAAAATAAATGAAGGCCGCGTTCGTATTGCACGTGCTTTTGCCAACGTTACAAAAGGCCAAGAAAACATTCGATCACGACCCCAGCTAGGGGTTCTTCGGTGGAAACAGAACGATAAATTCCCTCCTTAACTGCGATAAAGTACTCGATAAAGGAACGCAGCAGCTTATCGTATGAGCAGAGTCTATAGATAACTGCAATATTTTTTTTAAGATAGGTAACTGGTGGGATAGGTGTGGTCCGACCTCTCCAAATAGAACGTCCACGTTATCGGGTGTTATCAAACGGTGGTGATTGATGGAGCCCCGGCTTTTATAATAATTACTCGATTATCCTCATATTAGGCCGTAACTGTTTACCGCAATTTGGGCGCCAAAATATATAGCGAAGACCGTAATCGACTGATGTTCCGAAGAGAGCGCAGGCCCTCCTTTCGATTAAGAATGATTGCTACGAACGATGAGAAACCTTGTTGATCAGAAAGGTTAAATAGCGATCGTGAACAAAATAGAATGGAGGTCGTGTTGATCTAATTACATAGAGAGAACTATCAGATATTAATTTTCTGTAACAAGGTTGTACGATAGATCACGGTATAAACAATGGCCAAGCAAAATCACCATTGAAATATTTTGCTGCTCTATGGTTCATCTTTTATCAAACAGGAGTCCATTGATGATCTACCGCCGAACTTGAAGGACCTATGAGATTGTTTTCAAAGTTCTCCCTCGCATCCTGTTTAGATATCCTTTCTCGATCAAAACTCTGAGACAGCTTCAGCTCCTGTCGCATCTGGATCGAGAAAATCTCTTTCGATCACTTCGTGATACTTTTTTACCGTAAGTGTTTTCAAATTTAAAAGTTTCTTATCCCCTGAAATTTCTGTAATTAGAAATTTGACCAAATTGGAGAACAAACATTTTACCGTTCGCACATATTTTTGCACGTATCATTTACAATAAAACGGTAAAAACAACCCTTGACAAAGTGTAGGGGAGAAATAGTAAAAAAATTCCGGATCAACTAGTGAAATTTAAAGGATCATGGCGCGTTGGTTGAAAAAGTATAATGCGAAAGGTCAGAGAATAAGGCAGTGAACAACTTGACAAATGAAGGTCGGACATAGATAAGTAGAAAGGAAATATGAGGAAATGGATCAGGTAAATGGGAAGAGTAGACGATGTGAGACGTGATTGTTAAGGGGGTCGCGTTGTCGATGATGGATAGAATCAAAAGAGAACGAAAAGGAAAAGTAATGAGTTTGAAGCAAAAGTCCCCTCCAAGAAAGCATTCCAAGATCCCTTCGCAGACCTCCAATCTCCATGAATATATCTCCATAAATATTTTACTACATATACCAAAGAACACACGTACACCTACTACTTTCGTAAAAAATTTATTATATATATCTAATGCACAAATATATGACACGTTATCGTACACGCAGAGAAGATTTTACAGCCTGTCACTAAAGGTGAAGGAATAAATTATTAAACAATCGCTATTATTTAGGAATGTTTCGATTATATACGTTCCGTAGTAGCAGAGCGGAGCAAGGAAAGAGGGTGAAACCGAGGAAGTCCCGGTAAAGATATTAGGTGGCAGGTTCGAGCAAGCACGGAAACCCCATCAGCTCGAAGCTCGTAAATTTCCCTGGAAGCTGCCGAAACTCTGTTCCAGTAGGCCTACATAAGAATATACTGCAGACTGGTTGCGGCTTCAATCCGTAAGCACTCCTCTCCTCTATCCTAGTTCCACTTCCGCCACCGTGACGTGCCTCCTGCAAGACTGCAACCACTACGTTCCTCTCCTAGTCCTTTGTCTCTTTCCATTCGTTTCTTCGGCTGATCCACGTTGACTGACGACCCTCGATCAGAGATCCTAATGTGGAGCCGGCTTGGTGAACGACAGGAAACGAGGATTTCTGGTGAAGTAACACGGACACGTTAGTCCAAGAGACAAGTCACGAACGGTAACCGTACTTCCAGTTACTGGATCGATGTGAATCCTTTAACGTAGCGGTTGCGTTCTTTTTTTAAGAATTAGCAAATAAATTGCTGCTTATGCAACTTAACGATAGGTTGAGTTACGTTGATGTTAATTAAATTAAAAGAATTCTAGTAGCAAAGCCACTTCGAATATTATCTCCCTTCTTTCGTCGCGACTCCTTGGAACTCCCGTCAAGAGGAACTTTGCCACCCTTCATCCTCTACGCATCGTGTCCATCAATCAAATTCAATCCGTTCAGGCTAATTAGCTTTTCCCTGATATTAAATTTTACGGGAAAATCTGTCACACGCAAGACGCTGAATAAATTACACGAAACGACACGAATGTGTCACATCGTAAACATTTGAATAAATTTAGATTTTATGTTGCTCTATAAATTTATGCAACTCTATGTAAATATCTATTTTTACTGCGTTCAAGTTAAACGTAATTTCGCATAGAAATTTTATTTTACAACGATGAATTTGTAAACAATATATTTTTCGTATATTTAATCGACAGTAATTTCAGTATTGAAAATTTCAAAAACTCCTGAATTTTTCAGCTGCAATTCTCAAGATCAAAAGGTTTTACAACCAGGTCGGATTTTTAACCTTCACTGTATTTTAATAGAATCGAAACGCAAAGTTATACTATAAAACTTGAAGCTTTTATCTTGCTGATCAATATAAATCTTATACGTAAAGAAAAAAAAGTCGAGAAAATACAAACGAAATTGTAAATTATAAAACTTGAAGAGGATAAAAATATGGCTAAATTGAAAATGGTCAGTCAAAGAAAAGCGATCTCAATACATAGGTATATTCGGTATTTCAAATGGTAATGCCAATATTACGAAATTCTATACAATTTTTTTTCAAACGGAAAAAATTAAACTTAACAATACAATAATTTTATCCTTCAAACGGTAAGTCGTAAAGAATGCAATATGAATCTGGATTTCTTAAGATCCACTTGCAGACTCTTCTCAAAAGGAAATGCTCTCACGAATCGTGCAAAATTTATTGATCTGCATAAATCGAGCAGCAAGCAGCTTTGCCTCGGAATACTCCTGTAAATCTACTTTTCTTTACCTTGTCGTTAATACAATAAAAAAAGGGGAGAAAATTGTGAAATAAAAAAAATCTACGAATAAATCAGCCCACTAGTTCTGGAAGAAATTCACAAAGTTCTAAGGACCTCTTTGTTAGGTACTGCGCGAGTGTTAAAAGAAAGCTGACTGATTATTAAAGAATTTTTTCCGATTTAATAATATCGTAGCTTGCGGGCATATAAATAATTACTTTCGATAAAAAATCACCCCGATAGGAAGTCCACTCGGTACTAGCGGGTGGACACGTTGGCGATCGTCTTGATATGTGAAAATTATTTCTTCACGAAGCTTGATTTTAATGGACTACCCGGATCGGAAGTTTTCTTGCAGCCCCCGGCTACGTTCAATAAGTCCTCTCCTTTTCGTAATTTTCCATCGATACGTTTCGTGCGTACAGCGTGTTTCATACAAAGTACGTTCGGATAAAAAGCTTGGGAGGTATTTCAAATAAAGATGTACGATTGATTTTCATCGACTAGCGCTGGCTGCTTGTACTAATGCACTTTGTTGCCTCTAACATTTTTTATTGCATTTTCTGATTATAAAAAGATACACAAAGAGGGGTAGCGGACCAAAGAGCAAGTAGCATTAGAACATTTTTCTGCGTAACAAATATTTAAAAAATAGGTACTACAAGAGTATAACAATGTACGTGGAGAAACGTAGAATTCAGGTGCATCTTTTGTGAATCGTCCTGTATGCAGGCACACGCTTACGATTCAACCTCGGGAACAAAGACATTCAACAACCTTTTAAGAATTCCTGTAGAAAAAGTTAGCGAACCCTCGCGGATACGTAGAAAACGGTCTCTACACCTTATCCGTGCACTTTACAATACGAGAACACTACCACGTGAACAATGCACAGTTATAATGGAACGATTTAAAACAATCTTCAACGAACAACTTCACGACTTCAACTTTATTACACATTTTACTATTTATTATTTGTCTGTGCCGACAATTGAGTTCTATTCTTGATTGTGAGAAAACAACGATTGTTGGTACTTTAACAGAATGCAGCATTTATCCTCGAAAGCTGGCGTTAAATTAACTGCCTTATAAAGATCTTTGTCGAGGATCAACGAATCAGCCCGTTCGTGTATTCAACGCCATTAATTCGTCCACTCGGGTCTCGGCGTTGAAGCAACAGAGGATTTCCTCAGATCAACTCAGCCTGTCCCCTTTGAAATTATTTCACAACGACGAGCTACAAAGATCATCCCCGTTCCAGACATTTCGAGAGGCGAATCTAAAGTCGATATCGAGTTCTCCTCCTGTCCCCGTCGCTGAATAACATGCATTAGCCTTTCACCAGATTAGAGAGGTGCCGGAGGAGTTTGAGCTGGTTGTGTCGTCCAGTCAGCTGCGCCGGGTCGCCCGATACAGACAGCCAGGAAAGGGGAGAAAAGAAAAAAAGAATATGGAAAAACGTCGAACGAAGACGGACCGCCGTGGAAAAGGAATCGAAGAGGGAACAGAGGGCGTGGATTAGCATATTATTTACTCGCGACATCCGACCAGGTTTGGAAACAGTTGGCGCGTAAACTTTAAATCTGCTTTCGAGGGTGATACTTCTCGCGCGACGGTCTCACCTCATTAAAGCCCTGCGTCTCGGAAGCGATTCCCTGGACACGCCCGGCGTCTCTAGCGTCATCACCTTCTTCTTCGTCGGTCTTCGAGGGACGGCGCCACGGCCTCTCCGAGTTAGTTTCGAAGCGTCGACAACGGGCACGTAGCTGGGAAACCCTCCGCCGATGGGAAAAGAAAGTCGCATTCATTCTGAGTCTAATTTACCGTGTGGAAATCGCGGTGAATGCCATTAGCGCCGGCGTGGATTCTATGTATACCGAAGAACCTTTATGCTACGTGCCTGCCAGGTGGAAAGGACGAAGGAGCCTTTGGCTACGAGCCCAGGGACACCTGAAATTAACGCGCTCGCCGTCCCTCTTAACGAGGTAAATAGGATTACATCATGAGATGCGCCGATCGATTGTTGCGGTTCACCCCTCTCTTTCGAGGTGTGTAGCAATTTATTAATTGCCCGGCTGAGATTAATGCACGGTGCAATCGCGGAAGTAGACACTCGAACGCTTACATTTGTAGCTTCTACCAATTATACGTAACGTTTTTTTTTTTTTACTAGAAAAGCCAAAATTATAGGCTGAATTTTCGGCAGATTTCAAGTGAGATATTCTATGAAATAACTTTGACAATTATAATTATTAAAAATGTATCGATCGAGGAACGTCTAGAACGATTTTGAAGGACTCGCTTTATCGTGTTTCGGAGCACCCCTGGCAAACGACGACCATCTGGGAAAGACACTAGTTCAACTTTCCATCAATTGGAATCCGTGATTCTGCTCGGAGATAAAAAGGATAAATTACTTTCCTAGCGGGTGAAAAAATTCAATTAAAAATGGGGAAACTGCGGACGACAGATGGATTCAAAGGACTAAGCACACATCTGCAGACCCCCGCCCCCCCCCCCCTCCCGTCCCCGACAACATCGAAAGTTAAATGTCGCCGCCGCCGCCGCCGTCGCCGTCGCCAATGTGCTCATCGATGCTGGGCGTGCGGGCTTTTCGAGAGATTTGCAAGAAGTTCCTATAAATTTGCTGTCCGTACGTTCTTGGCAAAAATCGATCCCTTACCGGCGATGAACGTTCCCCGCGAGATCCTCGATTTTCAGCTCGCGACCCCGAGAAAAGAGCCATTGATCTCAACGTGTACGTCCGCCGATATAATTATGCGATTGTCAGTCGAGATTGGCTTTGTAACGGAGAAAGGGTAAAAGGGGGTGGAAAGAGTGCGACCCGCAAATTTTAGTTTCATTGTGGGAGCCAGTTTAATGGTCGAGTACCAGCTTATCGTTGCGATTCATTATCGAAATCCTTATGAAGGACCATTAATAATATCCCACAGACGCGGTAACATGCTTTTGCACTAGCTTGCACGATAAAAAATGTACGTAACGAAGCAATATACCCAAATAATGTCTGGCGGGCTTTCCGTTACTTCCTACGCGGTCGTGGTAACGCGCAAAACCTACCGGAGCCTTTGTCTTGCGATAAATAGCACCGGAAATGTGTCTCAGAACTTTCCATCGATTACTAATGTCGCTCGTGTATTGAGATGTTCACATGAGACTGGGGGGTAGAAAAGAGTCGCACAAAAATGAAATAAATGGCGGTGACATTTAAAACGTGGAATATTGGAATTATAATAATTCCACTATACATACTAGAGTGCATTAAATTTAACGGTAAATGCTGTCCCACGATAACGATAAAGGTTCGTTCGAAATGACAAATATCCTAATACTTTCGGACAGGACTGCGAGTCTCGCGAATTTGTTCAGCAAAATGAAATATACAAGTGAGAACGTATATACGTCAACCGCGAATACATTTCATTTTTTCTCTCACTCGTTTTACCTCGAAACATTTGATAAAAATAATACCTGCTAGTGAGCTCGCGTTGTAATTTCCACAATTTATCCCGACTCGCAAACAGAGCGGAAGAGTTACAGACTGATTTTTAAAGAATCGAACGAAATGTAGCCGTGCGATTTTCACGTAATGGTCCCCTCTAATTTTTTGTCAGAGAACTTCGTCCCGTTCGAATCACTGGCGTCGATCCGCGGCAAAAGAAGGGCAGTCGTGGGAATGGTTCATAAATCTGGAGAAGAACTCGATAGAATGTCACGAAAATCTCGGTGGCAACGACTTCAGCCCATCACGTGATACGTATCGAGCCCTAGACGATGAAAATTCCGACAACATCCAACGTACTTGTACTTCCGGCAAGTTCTCGATCCTGCGAGTATACTTCGGCTACGAGTAAATCAGGTTGGGATCAAAGGATCGTAGGATCCTTTCGACGTATGGATAGACCGAGCCAGCCCTCATTCCTGCGTTATCGTACGTTTTCTCGTAACACCTTTGTGTATCTTTCATGCGCGACGTCAGCCGGGGAAAAAAAAAATTTCTCATGGGTTCGCTCGTTCTACGCGCGTGATACTTGAAAAACACGGTACACTGAAATAATACACGCGTACAATTTGCATACTCCGTGTGTGTCGCGCGAAAATAAGTGGAAGCGAAAAATGAAAGCAAAAGGTAAAAGTAACACCGAGATAGAAACGGTGTCGCGAGAATATGGAAATTATGCTCGTTATCGAGGCTAAGACGTGTCCTGGTCAATAATAATACTTGCAAACTCCAAGCTTAACTTTCCTCTAAATTTGATCGTCGAATTTTTCGTACAACATTTACTTTTAAAATGTTAACGAAGCCACGGCGAGTAGGTATAAAAATTATACTTCTAACACGATAAGAGATAATCTTTATCCGTGATAAAATACGAAAACTTTTCGAAACAATTTTCAACAACTTGTCCAATCTTAACCACGCGCTACATCACTAATTAATCAATTTCTTCGACCTTTATTTCAATTTTTACTTTCCGAGAAAATACCATAGTGAAATAAAAACGTGTTGGCTTTGTTTGTTAAAAATGCGCGAAATACAGAACCGCCGCGATTACAAATAATGTATGCTAGCGTTATCGTTAGGAGAAGGAAGTTTCAAGGCTTTGATAAGATTCATCGCAGATCTCGTTTTGGACACGACGCTTAATCAGCGTAGAATGCTTCAATAATATAGAGATTTGCATGCGGTGCGAGTACAGAGGAAAAGGGGGTCGCTCCGAGAGGAAGGTTGAAGCTGAAAAGGAAGAAAAGTCATGTATCGAAGCGCGGAAAATACGTTTGTGAATAAAAACAGAAATTTCGTGGGATGATAAAGTAACAGAAATGCAGAAGGGACACACTTTAATCAAACTTTTGACAAACGACCCACTGGCAATTTTTCGATAAACGATGATACAGTTATTAATACGTCTATGCACGTTTGATGTAATGCGTAATACATTTATACGCATTTGATGAAACGTGCAATGAAGATTCGTGAAAATCGCGGCTGGCAGACAGGGTAATTCAATTAGACTTGTCGATTAATTAATGTGAGAAACGTCGTCTATCCGCGCGCTTGAGACGATGAAGCAGAGAAATCTTAAGCGTCTTATGTGTGCAAGCAAATTATTATTTCTAAGAATACGAAGAAACGCAATTTTACATAACTTTTTATAAAGGAAAATGCCCGTTATCTGCATGAAAAATTTAAGATGTTAGTTTAATGCACCTTTACAACGCTATTCGTGTATAATTCTTTACTAGCTCACCTAAAGGATCGAAAGGAATGTCACTTTTCAGTTTTACTACAAAAATGACTAGTAGAATTGTAAAAAAAAGAAAACAACAAAATTACGCAAAAAAATGAGAATAAATTCACGAGATCAATATTATGATTCTAAAAGTAACGATTACTTTATTAAAGGATTATTAAGTTCTAATTCTTTTGTGAAAAATTGAGCATTCCTAGACACTATTGTGTTAGCACATTTTGAAAGACGAAACTGGATAAAGAGACATTAAGGTACGAACCCTCAACACAGAGAGTGGCGGATTCGAATATTATTCACACTCAATTTAACTTATTGAGAGGCGCGAGATGCTGCTTGATGGCTCAGGCAACAATAGCGTAACAATTAATCGCTGAATGGGAGTATCTTAGTGCTCCGTAATTTCCTGTCATTTATCAAAATCATCGCCGCCTAACATTTTGTGCAAAACACGTGCACTACTGTCTTCCATCATTTATTTTACACCGTTCAAGTTTCTTTCAATAATTGAAGTAATAGGTCCGATAACAGCCATAACATGCTAAAATATATATGGTATCCCTAATAAAATCTCAGACAGCAAGTATAAAAGTTATACCGCTAGAACATGTATTCAATTTTATGTAAAACCAAACAAAAGTAACGCGTACATTTCTTCATTCGATATACAAATTTTATAAACTGTGATGTTTAAGTATTTACATAAATATTATTTCTCATTCTTTAAATTCTATTTTCTAGTAGTCAAACCTTTGTTGCACTTATTACCGGAAAAGTATAGGCATTAGTAAAAAAGAAATGAAAAATAAACATGACGTCTAAGAACATTATAATTTTATTTATTTGTACATGTTTGTATTAATGTTTATAAAGGATGTTTACACATAACTAATAATACATAAAAATATTAAATATTTAATACGACATTCTATTCGTAGCAAACATTGGCTTTTGTACCTGTTGTGATGTTTCCAATAACGCTTTATTTGCAAATCGAGCAAATATATAAATTATTTCAAAGTTTTGAATATACAGTGTAGTAAACTTTCTTCGTCGGAATTTTGTGTAGTATTTAACAAGTAATTAAATTTGTGGAGCTATGATAAGCGTAAAACCTTTTTATTTGAAATTTTTCTTAACTTCATTGCTAAGCAAACTTTTTTGTTACATACTATGAGCTCAATTTGCGTCAAATGCATAAAAAAATATCAATATTAGGAAATAGGACATGTTATATTCAGTGTTACACACGATTGACACTATAGCGTAGGAATCATTATAAAATATCTGAACATAAAATTAAATACACAGAATAAGTATTATCTATTAATTTATATTAAAACTAATTACTCATTTTCGTTGATTTATCTTGCAGTTATTATTAATGAGCAGTGATCTTTCTAAAGTACCAAAAATTAAGAAATGTTAACAAAAACGTGATTTAAAAAAATTAAATTACAATTAAAATGATGTACTAACCGACTTGTATTATAAATGACTGTACAGGATGTCCTGCTTGGTGTTATTATTTCTAACATCAGTTTTGTGCTTTTAATATATACTTTTAACTGAGAAAATTTCTTCCAAATGATACTCGATAAGACATTAAACATGATGTAATGCAATCAGTTTGACTTCTTTACCTCTTGCATCGATTACAACTAGATTTAATTTTTGCTTAATCAGGGAATAATATACTTACTTACAAATTACAAGAACATACTTAAATACAAATCTATCGTATCATATTACAATCGAATCTGACGTGTATCATTTAACTTGTAACTCGCATTCGGTATAAGGCAAATTTCTTCACCCGTACACTCGTTTACATGTATATCGGTATGCATTTGTTACTATCGACTTTACACTATTATTAAAGGTTTGTTGAGAAACCACCCGAAATGATAGTACGCAACAATAGTGGTATAAACATTCACGAGTTTTGCACTAAACCTAACCAACTTCGGCCATCCCTGTTAACTGATGTTGGAAATCGAATTTGCACTAATCGGACCGCATTCTTTCCTTCTCCTTCTTCTTTGTATTCCGAAGTAGTTGGTACAACAATTGTTTCAACATCTTCTGCTTCAGTATAATTGTAAACCTCTTCTACTTGTTCTGCATCCTCAGCTTTGCAATCCATTGCTTCGTTTTCAACAAAACTCATCTAAAAGTTGTAAAATTTAAATCTCTTCAAATTATATAAATATGTCGCTTGTTATCGAATATTTAAATTATAATATAAATTGAATCATATAAAGGCATTACGTTACAAAATATAATTCAATATCGAAAAATTATATACAGTATATGAGATTAGAAAGAATTTAATTCATGATTTTGCTAGCTCCTCAACAGATTTCAATCGAAACAAAATTTCAGACATCAAGTTAAAAAAAGGTTCAGCTTAATATAAAATGACTTATACCTCTCCATCAACGAGATGATTCACTTCCTCACCCGCGACATGTTCTTCCGTCGGAATATTTAATACATCTTCTTCGTTATACATTTGATCCTCGCTTTGTTGTTGTATTATGACATGATCTTTTAATTCCGTCACATACAATTCAGTTTCATCTAACTAGAAATTGATACAAATACATACAAAATTAATTATTTCATTAAGATACGCTATTTAGAAAATATAAAAAAACAGAATGTATTTATTAATCACCTGATCGTTTTCTGCTTCGTCCACTAAAAGTTCTACATTACCATCGGCGATTGTTATGACTTGATCATCTTCCGTAGTAAGTCGTGGTTGATTAACGACAATGGTATCATTTAAATGACCCTATAAAATCATTCATTTCGTACCATTTATATCTACATTCGTAACATTGCACACGTTATTATATTATATTAACTCACCTGAGTCTGCATATGAGCATATAGCAAAGGTTTTCTCATAAAACCCATACCACATACTAAGCATTCATATGGCTTTTTATCACTATGTATGAAGCGATGTGCATTTCTATTATCCCGACTATTAAATGCTTTGCCACAAACCTGAAATTTAATTAGAACATCCAAGATAAAAACAGAATACTAAGTCAATTCTTTAATGCAGAGTAATTTTTATCACAAGTACCTCACAGAGATACGGTTTCTCTCCGGTATGTATGCGCATATGTTTTTTGAAATGTTCGGGATAAACAAATGTTGCTGTACATATATCACACTTGTACGGTCTTTCACCAGTATGAGCCGCTTTTATATGATAATCTAATAATCTTCGTCGTTTAAACCCTTTTCCACAATCATCACATTTATATCGTTTGTCGTTATAATGCGTTGCACGTTTGTGAGATTGTAAGTTTGATCGTTGACTAAAATATTCCAAAAATATTTTGTTTTTATAATTATTAATTAGTAAACATATCATATGAATAATCGTACCTAAATGTAGCTCCGCAAAATTCGCATTGATACGGTTTTTCGCCAGTATGTGTTCTTTCATGATCCCTTATTTCAGCTTTACGTGCAAACGCTTTACCGCATACCCTACATATGTACGGTTTGTATCCGGTATGTACTATATTATGCACTTCTAGATTATGAGGTGAGCCAAACGCTTTTCCTGTCAATTTTATTATTTACTGCATAACTACTATAAAATTTTACCAAGTACAACGAAAAATTAAAGAATAAATTAATAAATCATACCGCACTGATGGCAGACGTATTCCTTTACACCATTATGAGTTCTTTCATGTTGATTAAGATTTTGTTGACTCAAAAACGTTTTATTACATTGTGAACATTCAAAAGGTCGAGGTCGTACTTCGTGTGTTTTTACGTGTGCTTTATATGTATATTTGGAAGCAAAATCTTTACCGCAATTGTCGCATACATACGGACGAACACCCGTATGGGTATTAATATGCTCCTCCAGTAGGTTTCTGGAACTATAAAATAAGAAAACTATAATAAACATGTTTTTACATACTACTGGAATGTCACAGTGAAACATGATATTTTCGTTTATACCTATATCTTTTACCACAAGTTTCACAGGGCCAAGATTTCACTTGCGGATAATGTATTCTTTTATGAATCCTAAATAACCGCAAATTGCTAAATATTCTGTTACATATTTCACATTGAAAATCTCCTTCCTCTTTAGCAACATGATCGTCAAGGTGAACAGAAAGTTCATTTCTCTTTCTAAAATCATCACCGCATATATCGCAGATGTATAAACGGGTTTCGTGCACGCTCCTTACATGCGCAATAATAGACTTTGCATCTCCTACAGTTTTATCTTCTTCATTAATACATAACAAACAGGTGTATATGGAACCATCCCTAGTTACAATCTAAGAAACATAAACAAAGGATTATTATATATAAATATACAAATTAACATACATAGACATTCTTACCTGTTCCGGAGGAGGTTCAACTTTCGCTGCGATTTTTGTCCTTTTCATTCTCTTCCTTTCTTCGGTATTGCTTGTTTCTGGTAAAGATTCAACTTTGAGAATAATTTCCTCTGACTCACCGGGAGGTTCCTCTTCCTCTTCCTCTAATCTTTCTTCTTCTTCTCCATTCAATTCTTGAACATCTTGTTCGTCCTTTAAAAAAATTATCCAAATATTATAATAATATATTACAGAGTACTTTCTGATATAAATTTATTTCATTTGTTACCTTTAATACAAATTTAATTTCCCCATCGGTATCCTGACTTTCTGCATTTTCTATATAATCATGATCATTATATTCTTCTTCGTTTTGCACATCGGATAACTTTTTTATAGTTTTCTTATAATTACTGAACAATTCTAATTTCACTTCTGTTAGTCGATTTTCAAGTTCATCAATCTGTAAATATTAGCGATGATTAATTAATCATTTTTGTGCAACTGCAAAAAGTACAACAATTAGCATCTCATTTACCTCGTTAAATAACTTATAACATTTTTTACATATTACACGAGAATGTACATTCTCTTCGTTTAAGTCTGTTTCTAAAACGGTACAAATTGTATCTACAAGTGGTTTTTCTGACGATGTTACAGAGTTCTCGTTAAAGATACGTATGCTATTCCTAGTAGACACACCAACTTTACTATTACATATTAAACAGTGAGTATTATCCTTTTCTGAATCAGCCGTCATCTTTTCGACAACTATAAAAATAATAGATTCAAGCATTAGTTGAGAATTTAGATAAATAATTTGCAAATATGAAAGTGCGTAAATTAAATATTGAGTAAGTATATTCACAATTTTATATAGATTCCGAAAATTCGGTCACGCATTATTGCAATTTTATTTTGCATTTCAAATAAATACGTTAATATCTGCTAAAAGAGGTTGTGCTTAGAACATACTATTAAAATATCGAATATTAGGCATTAAGTTATACCGTTATCCTACGTAAAAAGAACAATTGCATTAGTTTGCGTTTCGCGGAATAATTTTTAATTTTCATGACCAAAGCATGTAAGCAGGGCCAGAATCTGTTAAAACAAAATTTTCATAATGATCCTCTCTTATGTAATAGCACACGATGAGTGCTAAGAACAAGAAAGCATCCATTGATATCATTCTATCGTTGAACAATAACGTATACAACGATTCCTTCTACAAGCGAGGGAACAAGAAATAATAATGTGACAGATCCTCCAACAAGATTGCTCTCGTCGTAACATGCAACGAAGCATTCCGTTCTTTACTCGCATCGATAAGTAACCGCTAAAATCCAATAACCCTAACAATAGCGTGCGAGGAACGGTAAACAAAATATTTGCCTGCGTTCCTCGTCAAAATGAAGCCTTCTAATAAACGTAAAAAGTTGCCAGCACTGACTTGAAATTTTCGTTTCTCTGTTCGAACGATTGGCAGCGAGCGAAACGGTAGACGGGCCTTGATGTCAACGCCATTTAGGTCCTCATGACAGATAGGTTGGTTGATCGCAATAAAACGTAAAAACGGAAAGCACACGTTAAAACTGTTGCTACTTTTTGGAACGTGAATGGCTATTTGATGTCGCCTTCGCTTTAGGTGGAGGCACGCGATTGCGTATGCACGCGTTGGATGCCCTCTATCGGATTCTTTCAACGCGTAATTCAGCCATATTTTATCAAATTTCTATCTCTCTAAAAATTTTACATTGATGACTTTACAAGCTATTCCCTATTTATATTTCTATATATTTTATTATTATTATTCTGAACGGTAATCAAAGTTTATTCAATCTTCGAAAATCTAAATAATATAATGAAAATTTTTCATTTAATAAATTAATAGATTAATAAACATCAATATTTCTATTAGTACTATTGTTCATAGCAATACAGCAACATAAATATATTTATGTTGATACAACTGATTTTTATCCCTTCTTGAATGCAGATGGAAAACAATATGTTTCTCCTTCTTCATAAATACGTTTTCATGAACCAATCACAACATTGCGTGTAGATTTTATTATTTTTTTTTCTTTTTTCCGTTTATAGATCGACACTCAAAATAGAGTATAGTTTGTGGGGCAACGTATTCGCCGCCAATTTTTAAAAACTAGTATGCCGTTCTATATAAAATATATTCATATATGAAAACGGGTAATCAGTTTACAAGACACGTCGGTGCATGGAAATTGTTGTTGCACATTTGAAGACGATCGATGTGAAGCAACCAGCAACGTGCACCTAAGTTGAAGACGCTTATTTTTATCGAATAATATCTGTGGTTACCTAACTTAGATTATTAAAGTAATCTAAAATTTTTTACACATGTACTGCTAATTCCGCATTCATGATTCTGACACTGGATTCTTTAAACTGCCGACGGATAATTAGTAAACAAAACCGCGTGATTATTGACAACTGTACGAATATTTTCCTATGAGATGAATAAAAATGAGTCGACAAGTAGATATGGACCCCTCGTCGGTGCAATCGATGAAGGGACAAGTAGTGCTCGATTTTTGGTATTAAAGCTTTACTCAGTACTCATAATATGAAGTTAACTTGGTGTCTTTAATTTAATTTTTTATGTATCCAAGAACACAAAGTAAACTCACGTATTTTATTAAAATCTTAATATACCATTGGTACCATGGTTTATTTGTCGGACTTTAAGAATGATGATTACATAAAAAATTTGTTAAGGACTCGATGTCAGATATACAACTGATCTAATTATATTTATTATTATTTTATAAAGCGTGATTATTACTTATGCTATGTTAATTTTATATTATTAGATACGTATATATTAATGTATACATCGTTATCTTAGGTTTTTGCTGCAGATACAGCTGAAGTATTAACATATCATCAAATCTCGATATCACAATCATGCCCAAAAGAGGGATGGGTTGAACAGAATCCTATGGAAATATTAGAAGCAGTCAGAGAATGCCTTCATCAGACTGTATTTAATTTAAGGCAACTTACCATAGATCCTAGTGATATAGTTGCGGTTGGTATAACAAACCAAAGAGAAACTACAGTTGTATGGGACTCTACTACAGGAGAACCATTGTACAATGCTATTGGTAATTATTGATATAAATAATTATGCTAATTAATTTTTTTTCTCAACATAAGAATTTTGTTGGTTTTTTATTATTATATATTTATAATTAGTTAGTAAACTAGTAGATATTAGGTAGTAAACTTATATCTAAATCTAAAATATCGTTAGAGATGTCCTAATTTAATAGTAAATAAATAAATAATTGCAAAAGTAATTAGAATGTAATAAACAGAGAAGACATATTATATCGTTATAATAGCACTAAACGTCGTACAACAATGTTTATTCAAAAAGAAGTACTATTTTTGTTAAATCAGGATATAATCAAGAATTAAAAATTAACTATTTTTAATGTTGCATAGTTTAAAACGTTTATTAATGATTTAATCATCATTGAAACATTAACGAAAATAAAACATTTGAATTTATTATGTTGTAGTATGGATGGATATGAGAACCACCTTAATTGCAGATACTGTATTAAAAAAGATACGTAATCAAAATAAAAACTATCTGAAACCCCTTTGTGGTTTACCGATTAGTCCATATTTCAGTGCTTTAAAATTAATGTGGTTATTGGAGAATGTACCTCGTGTTCGTGAAGCTATAGATAATAAACGGTGTATGTTTGGTACTATTGATAGTTGGTTAATTTGGGTTAGTTTAATAACTATTGCTTCTGGCCAAGTATATTTTTGTATGGAAAGTAAAAGATTTTTTTTTTATATAGAATTTAACTGGAGGAAAAAATGTTGGTGTTCATGCCACTGATGTCACAAATGCTTCAAGAACAATGCTAATGAATATTGCAACTCTAAAATGGGATCCAACATTGTTATCATTTTTTAATATACCCATAGAAATTTTACCTGAAATTCGTAGTTCATCGGAAATATATGGTTACATACAAGATGATGTCCTAGCTGGTGTACCAATATCAGGAGTTTGCATCTCTTATAATAAATTTATTTATCTATAATATAATAAATACCTGGAAATAAATACATATTTCTATAGTGTTTAGGTGATCAGCAGTCTGCATTGGTAGGTCAAATGTGTTTGCAAAAAGGACTGGCAAAAAGCACTTATGGGACAGGTTGTTTTCTTTTGTATAATACTGGAACTGCTGTAAGTAATTTTAGTATTATTTAAAATATTTCTTTACAAATTAAATGTTAATAAATATCTTTTAAGATTGTAGATTCGTCTCATGGGTTGTTAACAACAGTTGCTTATCAGCTTGGTCCACAAACACCACCAGTATATGCCCTTGAAGGCTCAGTAGCTATAGCTGGAGCTGTATTTCATTGGCTGAGGGATAATCTCGAAATACTGACCGACATCAAAGACATTGAACCTCTTGTTGAACAAATTCCTAACGATAATCACATTATGTTTGTACCTGCATTTTCTGGATTATATGCTCCATATTGGAGGAAAGACGCAAGAGGGTAAATAATACACTAACATATCATCATAATTATGTCGACAATAACAGCATTAGAAATCTTAATCAATTCTACTGTCACATATCCCTTGCAAAGTATTAATATTTCAGTGTTATATGTGGAATTACTGAAGACACTAATAGTACACATATTATAAAGGCAGCTTTGCAAGCCATTTGTTTTCAGACAAGAGACATTTTAGAAGCCATGAAGGAGGACACTGGTTTTATGTTATCTAAATTGTTAGTAGATGGTGCTATGACCAGCAACAATTTATTGATGCAAATGCAAGCAGACATTTGCGGAATACCAGTCGGTAAGTAAAATAATTTTCAACAAGCATTTAATTCACTTAATAAAAATTTAATTTATGTACGATGTATCTCAAAAGTATTTAGACTGGATTCAGATAACATTTACAATACATAAGAATATTACTTTTAGCTTTCCTACATTCAAAATAATCTCCTTTGTAGTCAGTATATTTTTGTATATGCGCATATAGTATATACTTCTTTAGTAATAACTTTAAGCTGAGATAGCCTTCAAGGATAGCCTTAATCTACACAATGTCACCAAATCTTTGATGTTTTAATTATAGTATTAATAGGCAAGTCGTACTTCTCTTTTTTTTCTTTTTCTAAATAAAACAAAATTGTATAGAAAAAATATACTGTAGAGGTAGTATTTTAGAAGCGAGGAATAAGGAAAATGGTTTGTTGATGCAATATCACATTGTCTGCTTTTTAGTCAAAAAACAGCTGCATGATAGATGCTTGATGTTTACATTGCTTCTATTTTACATCCATAGCAGACCTGAAGAAAGCTGTTTTACAAAACAGCATAGATAATTTTAGAGTGGAATTATGTGAACAAAGTTCAAATAGAAGTGGTGAAATGGTTCAACTTGCATATCAGGAAAGAATGAGTTAAGACTTTTGGGGTACATTGTATACATGAAAGAAGTATCTGATTAATTGAAAAATTTTATAAGATAGTGAGGCCGTTAATGTGTGAAACTACTGCACTTGGAGTTGCAATAGCTGCAGGCAGTGCAGATGGAATACGCAAATGGGATATTAAAATAGATGCTACTCTGCCAAGTGATACCTTCTTACCTGCTATAGCTGAAAATGGTATATGCGTTTGTATTTAAATAAATTCTTTTTCTCTTATAATTTTATCCTTAACAAATAATATTTTATCCAGAACGAGATGTATTATATTCACAATGGAAGATGGCTATTGATCGCAGTTTCGATTGGGAGCTAGTAGCCGATACCAATGGTATACTTGTTTCGAATTTAAACATTCTAATTTAGATAACTTATTCAAAACTCTAAACATTTTTTATTACAGATGCTACATGGAATATCCACAAAGCAACTGCACCTGGCATTTTTCTGATAAGTACAATACTTTTACTTATGATCGCTAATTACCATTCTGTGTTATGACTGAAGGAGCACAGAACCATGTATTATATTTGCCACAGATAATGCATTTGGGCAGGTCCTGTTTGCTAACAAATATTTAGATTATTGCTTAATATAATTACATTGGTCATTAAACTTTGTAAAAGTAATGCTATTTATAAGTATGAAGAAAACTAAAGGACAAATACAAATAAAGATGCCATAATACTGTGATAATTTTAATGTTAAATGAAATATAGGAGATATAGAAAAGATTGTTTGGAGGTAAACAAAACTTGAGATCTATCTCGTATATTGATATTTATTGTTATTTTCATCTGAAATGTTCATATTACACGATTGAATTTCAATGATTTGAGTTCTAACATCAGTCGCATACTTGTTTGTTGTTTTGTTCTTTTCTGTTACCGTTTGTTTTATATTTGATATTGTAGGAACATCCTGTATGAAATTGTATAAAATATTATACACAGTCAGTAACAAAAAATATGATCAACGAAAGAAATAATGTTAAGTATTACCATTAAAGTATCAGTGGTAGAAGTTTGAGCTGTAACAAGAGACGTAGCAAGCCAAGCATCATTTCGTATATAATTAATGTCCAGTCGCATTCGTTGCGGTACAAGTATTCGTGAGATAAGTGAACGACAAGCTTGCGACACGGTTGGTTCTTTAGGAAACGTAACTCTATTTTGTACTTGCTATATCACCAAGAAACAACGTAGTACAATTTTTATTTGAAGAACAGTATAGCGAGAATAAAATTTTTACTAATAGAGTTAACGTGCTTTGCTCTTGTTTTGTATTTTTTTTCTTTTTTTTCTTTTTTTTTTTTAAATGTACCTGGATACCTTTAGAAGTTGGCTGTAATTCGTATCATCAAATGGTAGTCGACCAAAAACCATTGCATAAAGTACTACACCCATAGACCACACATCGGATAATTGAGGTAAATATGGAATTCCTTTTAATATTTCTGGCGATGCATACGCGTAACTTCCGCAGAAAGTTTCACTTAATGGAGCTACACCGTTTTTCGGCTTCATTTGCCCACGTGCAAATCCGAAATCAGACAATTTAATATTGTAATTCTGATCCATTAAAAGGTTTTCGCATTTGATGTCTCTTGAATAAAAGTCATTTGATTAAGTAAAATGGGGCTAAGTGTACCACCAAACTTTTTACCTATGTACTACACCACGTCCGTGGCAATAATCGATAGCTTCCAATAATTGCCGAAACCATCGGCGACTACGGAATTCATCAATAAATGTATCACGTCTTATCATATCCAATAAACTACCATTTTGAGCATATTCCATAATAATGTAAACCCTAAAAGTTAAATATTTTTATAATTACTAAATATAAAAGTATGATAAATGGAAAAAATATAAAATTAATTAATTCCCTTAAATAGTACGATGAATTAACTAACCGATGGGTTGTTTCGATTGCTTGAAGGAAACGAATCAAATTCGGATGTTTCAAACCTTTAACAACTTCGATTTCTCGAGGTAAAAATTTTTTAAAATAATCCCCTGGTGCTTGGAATTTTGAAACAATTTTTATTGCTACTTGGCAATCATGTCGATCAGATTTTGCAATCTTTCATTACAATTTTTTTTATTAATAATTTGCCAGCATTTAACAATTAATTTAATTGTTTTCTTAATATTAATATATAATTTAAATACATATATATACTTTTACAGTAGCATATGAGCCAGCTCCTATTGTTTTACCAAGTGTGTAACCATGTGATTCGAGAACAGTTAATTTCTTTTCTGATTTTTCGTTACTTTTGTCTTCTGCAGCTTTTAATAAGGATTTTGGGGGATTGTCTTCTATTGGTGTAGTTGCCATTTTATGTGTAAACGGTTATTATGTGTCTAGAACTTTTAATGTTTAATAATTGCAATGAAAGCATTATCACGCTATTTATAGTTTTTGTACTTTTACATTAATTTTAGTACCCACAAGGATATCATTTTACTTGTTGAGTTACATTTTCAGAGGATCTATAATGGAAAATCGACATTGCGTTAATTATTAGTTGATTACAAATTGAAATTTGGCGCGATGCTCTCTACATAATGTAAAAGATTCAATTGCGAACATTTGAAATACGATTATTATCGATACGCGTTATAACTTTATAATCAATATGTAAGAATAACTATTTTCATATGTAAAAATATATAATTAAATATGTAAAAAATTTTTATTTTCATAAAAGATAAAACAACTGCATGTACTTATATTTATGAATATTAATCGGTAAAACTATTGCGATCAGATATCATCCCTTTTGATATCAACCGTTATGTAACTAGTCGCGTTGTCATTGTACTTTCATATCATTTACCCTTCTAGGTAATATATATTTAATGACTATAGCTAATTTGTATTCATTACACCGTCGAAAACACGGTATTTTGTAAAGTGTTGATGGTGATTAATACGGAAGACTTTAATAATGGCAGATGTGCTAGATATTGATAATGCAGAAGAATTTGAAGTGGACGATGAAGGCGACCGTAAGTTTAAATAATACTTTATGGTGGCTTTATAACGTAGTATCTATTTCCCTCTATACTACTTCCTTCTTTTGTCATAACCTCTTTAAATTACGATTTCATTTACAATTGTTTTGACTTATGAACCATAAATTTTATTAATATTTTCATTAATTTTTTTAGAGGGTATTGCACGCTTGAAAGAGAAAGCGAAGAGAAGAAAAGGTAGAGGACACGGTGCAGAATTGGTTTCCACTCGAGACGATGTTGGTCATTATGAGTCGATGAACGTTGTCGAAGAAGATGACGACGAACCAGGTCCACAAAGATGTAAGAAATTATTTTAAACATTTTGTATTGTTGCTATTATTATTAATTTATTCATTAACCCCTATATCTGTAGTATTTATCCAATAAGTTGTTTCACCTTAATCCTATCATAACTTTAAAATATTTTATTGCAACAATGCTTGTACTCTAAATTGTGTTGCTCTCCTTCCATACCTATTATGTGACATATTTATCTTATTTTAATATTACTAATTTTATTGATCATTTATCATTTTCCTTACGCTATAATTTGATTTCATTAATCGCTGCAGAGAATGCAATGTAGTTATTCGTAATTTGTGTTCACAGTAATGGCATAAAGATGTTGGTATGTACAAACACTGAGCTGTATAATTGGTTTTGCTTATTCGCAGCACTGTTATTCACCTTAATATGTTATACGGTTACAAGGTACATGGTACCTCTATGTCACCAGCTTTTTCAGAATCAAGTTTATATGCTTACTTTAGCCTGTTTCAGTGTTCTTTGAGCTTCCTCCTATTCCTTTTTATTAGCTTTGTCTTCTATTTCATCTCCTTAAAACATTTTTTATTCCAAAGAATATTTTTATATTTTTTTTTGCTTTTTATAGCTGTAGAGGGATGGATTTTATTTATAAATTCAGTGCATGAAGAGGCCCAAGAAGATGATATTCAAGATAAATTTTCAGAATTTGGACAAATAAAAAATTTACATTTGAATTTGGATAGAAGAACAGGATTCTTGAAAGGATATGCTCTGATAGAATATGAAACATTTAAAGAAGCTCAAGCAGCAAAAGATGCTTTAAATGGAACAGAAATCTTAGAACAACCTATTTCAGTTGACTGGTGTTTTGTAAAAGGACCAAAGAAGTAAGATATATTTCATAAATATAACTGAATTATTTATTTACTTGTACTAACGAATTAATTTTATTTTGTTGCAGAATTAAAAAGAGGAGTCATAGGAGACGATAAGGGAAGAAAATAATTTTAAAAAACTTTTTTTTGCTTATAACTATTCCAAACAAGAAAAAGATTGTTTTGTATCTCTTGGACATTGTAAAGAAAAAAAAGAAAGTATCGGAAATAATACAATTTGGAAAAAATTTATTAACCCACATTTTACAAATTCTATTCATTTCTTAAGCTTATTAGGATAATAGTGTTGCTAACATAAGCACATGTATTATTTACTTAGATAAGTACTAAACTGTTGGTATTTTGTATAAATTACAAATGAAATAATATAATTTAGTACAAAAAAATTTTATTTTCCATTTTCAAACAAATATAATACTAGATTTCCATGTAGAAAATTAATTCAATAATTTTAAGGTTTTCATTTATATTTATTTTACAAACAAGATCAGTTTCTTACTGAAATTTAATTCTGTTTACAATTATTACAGTCTCTATCTTTATATTCATTGTCGAATGTATCTTAATAAATAAAGCATTGAATAAAATATGCTTAGGCATAATAATTAAGATTAGCTTTTTTCTTTGCTTGAACTTCGTTAATAGCTTCCATTAAATCTTCGTGTGTAACTGCTGTTGCATTGCGCCTTAATGCTATCATACCCTATAAAAAGGAAACAGAAATTAGATACTTAAATTGCATTAAAACTTTAAAACATGAAAATACAACTTACCGCTTCAACGCAAACGGCTTTGCATTGAGCGCCATTAAAATCATCAGTGGATCTTGATAATTCTTCAAAATTAACATCCGGAGACATATTCATTTTTCGTGAATGAATCTGCATGATACGTGCTCTAGCTTCCTCATTTGGATGAGGAAATTCTATTTTTCTATCTAAACGACCAGATCTTAATAAAGCTGGATCTAAAATATCTACCCTGTTTGTAGCAGCTATTACTTTAATGTCCGCGGTTGAACTAAATCCATCCAATTGATTTAACAATTCCAACATGGTACGTTGTACCTCTCTGTCACCAGCTTTTTCAGAATCAAATCTTTTTGTTCCAATTGCATCCAATTCGTCTATGAAGATAATCGCGGGTGTTTTTTCTTTTGCAAGTGAAAATGCATCCCTTACTAATTTTGCACCATCTCCAATAAACATTTGTACAAGCTGTGGTCCTGCTAGTTTCAAAAAAGTGGATTTTGTTTGCGCAGCGCAAGCCCTGGCTAACAAAGTTTTACCAGTTCCTGGTGGACCATATAACAGTACACCCTTGGGAGGTTGAATACCTAGATTTTCAAACTTCTCCTTATGTGTCATAGGCAGGACTACAGCTTCTATCAATTCCTGAATTTGTTTATCCAAACCACCAATATCTGAGTATTGCTCTGTTGGTCGTTCATCCACCTCCATGGCTTTGACTCTTGCATCATATTCAGCAGGCAATGTTTCAAGGACAAGATAGCTGTCTTTATTTACGCCAACCAAATCACCTGGCTTTAATGCTTCCGCATCAACCAATCCAATCACAGGCAGAAAATATGTTTGACGAGTAGAAGTTTTAATAACTGCACATTTACCTTTCCTTTGTGCATCTAAATCAACAACTGCGCCATCTTCTTCCCCCATATCTTGAGGGTCCACATCCAATAATTCTATAACGTTAGATACTAAATATGGCAAGGTTTTATTAACTTTTATCTTTTCTGTATTTTCTTTAATTTTATCATTCTGTGCCTGAAGTTCATGAGAAATGCGCATAACTTCACTTTTCATAATTTTAATTTCATTGTCCAATAAACGTGTACGAGAGACAATTTCATCGGTAGACATTCTCCAAACATCTTCACCCAAAGTGTCCTGTAAAACAAATTATAAAATCTTTTATTTCACACATATCACATATTATATGTATTTTATTTATGCATACTCAGAAAACATAAGATCTATTATATTTACAAGCTAGAAGAATTTTAAACTGAGATTTTATATATATATTATATATATATATATATTATCGAATTTTGATAGATAGAATGTACATTTTTGTTAGTTATTAAATACCCCTTTTTGGTAATTGTAATAAAATTTATTACACGTTAACTACTTTACTCTTTCTAATTGGCACACGTGTACTTAGATATTGTATACCGTATACGACATACAAAATATAAAAGTAAATTGTTCTTCATTTTCGTTTATATAGATATGCTTGTCATTCCACCCTAACCTATTCAAAATTAATTACGATTGTGTACCTCTCCATCTTCCCAAAGAGATTTATCTTCGAGAGTAGCCATTTATTGTATATAGATTTATTTGTCTGTGCAACGTCAAAAATTCTAAATCTTTTGTAAGAGGATATTTTTCACAAAATTTGCTTAGCAGTGAAGTCCACCACACGTAACAATTATTACATTAGCAAGTTTTTAGCTTGAAATTCCTTTCTATACTTTTATATTCTATGACCGGAAATGTTTCATGGATATTCAACTTTCTATTTACGTTCATAATGTATTCGACATTTAAAATAATATTATCAAAACCGAACAAAGTATACAAAACATGACATTTTATAACATATTGTGCAGTAATATATTAAACATTACGACGAAAATCTAGTTATATTGTTCACATAATATTCACATAAAGGTCCTTTTGAAAAATTTTATTTGTGCTCGCGGTGCCATCTCTTTAATCGGTTCGAGTTGAGACGGCACCACTAGTCGGTCAGTAGTTTACTTCTCTGTCGATAAGAACGTGCGACTAGTTGCAGCACTGCTCGCAGAGATGGCGCTAATAGTATCCATTGTGCGCGGCAAATCTGATTATTTAGAAATTTTATTTAAATACATTGTATATTATTAAACTATATTGATTAACCAATCATTTCTTCTTTCTATTGTACATACCATAATATAGCGCATAAAGTCCCATAAAATGTATCCTTTAGGTAGTACATCGTTTTACTTGTACAGTGAAATAACTGCTGGCCCATTAAAGGAATCATGTACAAGTAACATTTTAACAGAAAACCTTTTTACTCGTTTGGTAATAAATACAAAGTGTTAAGTGTAAATACACTAATATACGTGTATATATTTGCATTGATTTATAATTAATACAGAATGTATGCGCATTTGTATACTCGTGTGTGTGTGTGTGTGCTAGAATAATCCTAATGTAGTTTCAGATATTTGGAAATTATTGTAGTACATTACATTATGCTGAAAATTGGCTGCTTAATAAAGACCTAACTTAACTCTACGCTTCTTTACAAGTATTAATCGTCGCAATATAAAAATTTATGCATGTTTTTGTGGCGTTACTTTACCGCGAAATTTTTACTATAAAGAAATACTAAATGGAAAGACTGTTTTTTCATCACCGTTTCAAAAGATTTGCAATTATAGTGAATACAAAATTACTATATTAAATGTCGCATATTTTGCGTTTATCGAAGTTGTTTAATTTTATCGTTCCATAAAATTTTTGTTCCTTAGTAATACAAATTAACCGATTATCTTAATGAAAGCACAATTTTTTATAATACTAATTCTTATCCTTATACTATTCTTAATGAAATATAAATAAAATCGATGGATTAAAGACATCTTTCGTAACAGGATAACAAAAATACTTATAAATACTTTTAGATAACTGTATAAGAATTACAAAATTTATCACCATGGTGATACGTGTATTCTTTATACCACATTGTCACGGTAACTTTACAATGATCCACTCATTGCATACAATTGTTAATCCAGCTACTAACAATTTAATAATCGAATCTGAAACTTCATCGCTATCATTTCAGCTGAAATAAACAAATCCTATACGTAATTCCTTTATGAATGCCAGTATCATTCATCACACATTTCTCAATTATTGCACTCCCTGCTGTTTATAAAAACACCATTTAATGCGATTATAATGCAACAACATCGTTGTCCAGGAAGAAAAGGTAATGATACTGACAAAAGTCGCATTCAAACTCTTTGTATAACGCGGTTTTGTAAATAATAATAAAGTCCTTTGCTTTTTTTCAAGCGATTCGGAGGATCAACCCTCTGCGAGCGGCGGTGTAACCCAGCCGTACTTTTCATGGGTTTTCACTAAACTTCTGAAAGATTCTTCGGCTGACCGCCTGTTAAATTCTTTTTTCGTCTTTGGCTTTCTCGCTACGCGACCCTGAAAACGGGGCCACAATTATTTAGAGAATAATTTGAAAAATTATTAAGAAAATACATACAGAAATTTGTTCATAATTATAAAACGACAAAAATTATCAAATACGTTACCTGGCCTTTAACTATACTAGCTGCAAATTGCGTGATGACAGCCTCGATAGTGTACGCACTGGCCCATCCTCTAGGTGTAAGAAGTTCCATACAAATTGCACCGCCTTCCATCACGAATCCTTTCTCGATTCTCGGTGAAATAACGCGCATAAAGGGTGGCGCGAACGGAAAGTTCTCCGGAAATACTACGTGCAAAAGTATATAAGGTATATTAAGCTCTCTCATATCGGCGGCTAGTTCGCTCTCCGGATCGATCTTGTGCAGTCTCACGTGCCACTCGAACAAATTGTCGTTCACTAGTTCCGCGGTGAAGGTCGACTCAAGTCGATGCTGCGTCCTCTGGATCTCGCTGAGCTCTTTCATTAAACGACGCAAACGAACCCTTTTGTCCGGCACCGTGACGGTTCCCTGAAATTTTTATGTAAAATTTTTACAAAACTATAACCACTTTTTCAAATCGCACGTTTTTATAAATTTCTGTTAACTTTGCGTTAATTTCCTGAGAAAAACAAAGTTATATCGGTACGAAAAGATGTAAAAAAATGTATCCAAAACCGCAAATGGTAACAATAATAATCGGAAATGACATCTAAAACAAAGCCAGCAGAGATTTTATAAGTGAACACTTATAATCCTAAAGCCGTGCCAAGGTCGGTCTTTTGTGAATCGAGACATATACGCATCTATACACAGTATTTACGTAATTTATTCTTAAAAGACGAAATTTATATCTATTTAATACGCAAAAAAAAACATTATTGATCATAAATGATGCACCGAAAACGAGTATTCCCTTCGATTATCGACAACTTGTCGATATCCAAATTAGTAGATATTTAAGTTTTAATAAATTGCTTTGAAATAAGGGTACCGACATATTCGAATCGATAAGTTCTTCAGGTTAATTAGTACTCTTCCTTCAGATTAGTTAGTCAGACTAATTAAAAATAACTGAAGCGTTAGTTTAAAATAATCGAAGCGTTCGTATACTTATATTAGTTTGTTCATTATTAAGTGGAAAGAAATATGGTATACATTTGTAATCTTTCATTTTGAAAATAGTTTGGTAACTACACGCAAGTACAACTTTCATTATAAACAGAATAAATAAGATAAGCCGGGAAATGATCGACAACTATACTTGTGGACACATATACGCGTAACGGCAACGACACTTACCTATAGACGAAATTCACTGTAGTGGTAGCGATCTTTTTTTACAAATATCTCGAAAACTAAAGCCAAGCGACCGTTACATGCATAAGAAGAAGTTGTATAAAATGTTGATTTTTACTACAAATTCAAAAATCATCGAAATCAGTGGGACGGTACCATTTCTATATACGTATAGATAATTATCATTGATTTGATACAGATACTATCACTTGCAGGTCCGTTTTTTTTCTTTTTTGTTTTTGTTATTTAAAAATATTTTGATATCTGCATCCATTTACATCGATAAACTATATTATTTCTTTAATAGCCACAGACTCAATTTTTGCAGTGCTTAGACCTTTTGATATTTTAATAACAACCGACTTACTAGAAGAATTAGCTATAGATGTAATACCTGTGCGGAACTGCTGGTAGACTTCTTCGACTTGAAGAAGCAATTCCCATGGTTTGAGTTGCTTGCCCCTAAATTATCGGACAACGCGTTATCAGATGGAGTAACGGCATCTGGACGATGATGCCTACTCAGAAGTCTCCTCGAGGGCGAATTCGTCGAACTGCTTGCTCCATCTTGCTCCGATATCTTCTCCGAAGATCGAAAAAATTTTCGGAAAGCCGCCACCACTTTCTCCTTTGACCTCGTGGACATGATTCTTCCACTATTTTTAATATTCTAATCAATTATAATTTATTATTAAACATAATTTTCTGTTGGTCACAGTTTTTATTACAGTACAAACAAACTGTTAATTATAATCTTCTACTAATTTTTTAATTTTCGTTTCTATTAAAAAAACTCGTAAAATCTGTTACATTTAAACAGTATCAAAATTTCAAGTACTCTTATGTTTTATGACAATTGATGTCAAGCTTGATTTCAAATATGTTTTTTATGGATAACGCACCGAAGTTGACGAATCTTTTACTAGAAAGCTTTTACTTCTGGTTGTAATTACAGCGTAATGTAATTACCATTACTATTATTTGCTGCAATTAGTTGTAATTATGAGTTATTGAACTCTTGAAAATCTTAAGAATCAAGAAAATTATATATTTTTTTATAATGCAAACAAATGAACTTTCAATATGTTTATATGTTTAAAACTCTTATATATATGTGTGTGGTCATGTTTTATAGTGATTATAATGTGTAATATACATGCATAATTAATTGTGTATATATATGTGTATACATAATTGAGTGTTTATATATATATATACAATTAATTATCATATATCATCTATCTACTTATACCTACACGTATATATGCATGTATATCACTCATTATAATCACTATAGAACATGATTGTGTCCCACCCCCTTAAAAGAACAAAATATTTTCTTTAAAAAATGTACCTTCAAACAATAACGAAAGAGATATATATGAAACGTGAATTTTTAATAAGTGAAAGAAAGGTACTAAACTACAGTAGATTTAATGCAAAATTCAGAGAACATCGTGGCAGAATCCACAGCAACCTCCTACCGTTGTGACTTTCCTACTGTACCACTCACCTCTTTTCTTCCTTGCGATCACAACTTATTCCGTTGTGACACGCATAATTGTTTGCTAATCATCTTAAGTGGCCACTAACGCGTAACATCCACTGCTTTAAAAATAAATAATTCACGCAAGAGCTATGTATCGAAAACACGACAGGAGAAGAACACTGCGGAACAGAGCGCAGTCTCCACCCTCATTGAACTGGCCGAGCGCGTAGTTCGGAAGGGTAGCTAACTCCACTAACCAGGACCGTCTTAACTTATACGAGATTTGGGTCTTCAAAGATGAGAATTCTATATTTTTAACACACAAAATATAAAAATATCCTTTACATTTTGGCCCAACTTAAATATGTACACTTTCTGTATTTAAAAAAAGATCATTGTAAAGTAATCCACAGTTATTTGAAACAGATAGAAATATTCATATATTGCACCAAGGCGTCACAAAATTATCAGATATCGTACGTGTATTACAAACGCTAATGGAAATGCAAACCTTTCTACAACTCGTTAATCGAACATCTTTTCACCTATTTACAAAAAAGGATTGCGATAAAGTAAAGATTAAATCGAAAGCAAAATATTTCATACTGTATGTGTACAATGTACTTATACATATATAAATGAAGTGCGACATTTTATATTTTTTAATTGATACCGGGCTGAAATAGTTTAAATCTTTGTGGCGCGACATTTTAAATAAAACTCGAGAAATTGCATCTTAATTCAACAGATTTATATTTCACTTTTTTTTTTTTACTTCATAAATTTCTCAGTTTTTGAATTAGGAATCATAACTTAAAAAATGGTAGAACGGTCTGATCGGAGAACTCTAATTAACTTAGACTGTGTATCTGAACGAATGGCAAAATTTTATATTTCTTAATTCTTTTTATAATTTCAATCTTTTTTTTGACACATTATTATATGATGGAATAAAATATTTATACGATATATTAGGAGAAAATAGTTTTCCTTGTCAACAAAGAACATTCGTATAACATCAGTCATGAAGAGTATAATTTGTATGTACATTTAATATTTTATAAATATTATTTTACAAATATTTTTAAGAAACTTATTTATAAAACAATGATGAAATTTTCGCATAATAAATTAGGAAAAATATATAAAACATAACGAGCAATAAATAATTAATTTAATTAGTTACTGTATAACAATTTTTCTATTTTAATATTACTCTATTGCAACAGGCATAAAAAGTTCAACAAAAATATGCATTTAATGATATACGTGTGCGTAACTTTAAATATAAATAAAATTTTTTACAATGAAACAGATAAAAGAGATTGTATTTATGAATTTATACAAAAGGCGGCCCTGCCGAGTGTAAACAAATTTAACTTAATATCGATCCAATTTACATAACTGATAACAGTAGATATTGAATCATATAGAAATAGATTGTAGCTGAGCAACCGTTGTATTATATCATAACAATGTGATGTAAATTAAAAAATTTATCTAGAGTATACAACCTATATAATCTACAATGTAACATCAAAAGTAATTACTACATTCTATTATAAAAAGTTCTAATATTAAAAATTGTATTATTTTTTATGTTTTGTATCTTAAAATGTAATGTAAATAATTTATTATGAATTATTTGAAACAAAGACATAATAGAATCAACAAGAAAGCAATATAAATAATTTAATTAATTGATACATATTCTATTTATTTTTCCATGGCATTATAATATAACAATTCAAATATCGGTTTGCAAATAAGAAAATTAAAATATGTTTTGTTATATATATTAAAGCAAGAAAGCACGATAAATACTGAATCCATGCCCATTTCAGTTCTTCCCAATAACTAGGTTGATAATAAATTAAATGTTCCCTATAAATTAATTCTCCTTGAATAATTGCTGTACTTTTGTTCAAATTATCTGTTTGTTCTTTTGTATATTCATTATGTATTTTAGCTGCAACTGAAATAAAAATATATAATTTTATTAATTTTATCTATCTATAAAAAGCAATATTGAGAAAAATCACTAACATTTTCGATTAAAATTTTGCATAAGTAGTTCTTCCACTGAATAATCAGCCATTTCTATACTGTGATTATATATTTCATATAAACCTTCACTAGTTAGCAGGCCTCTTTGTTGCAAAATCAAATCTCCGGAAAACTGTACTTTTTGAATCTTCTCATTTAATACACAAGTCCAAAGTGCAATGGATTCTATTGTTGCTTCAAACAATTGCTGATTTGCAAACCAAAAATATTTATATTTGTAAACAATGAAAGAATAAGAACAATAAAAATCTTTTACCTTTAATCGAAAATTAAAAAAAAGCAAAAGCTTAATAGACTTCATAGGTCTATCTGTATAGAAGTGGGCCTCAAACTTTAAAATATCTTTTTTACCATCATTATTTGTATCTACTTCTCGAACCTAAAATCATAAAAAATAACATTTATATTCATATATGTCAGGCATACAAACCACATGTGCACACACATATATACAAATTATATGTTGTAATAATGTAATAGGAAAACCTTTATTAGTATGCAATTATCTTCAATTTCGTTATCCTTATAAGTTCTAAAAGTTGAACAGACTATAGGGTTAACATTGTAATCTCTATTTACCAATAATAAATATTTATAGTTAAATGATACATCAGGTTTTTCTGCATATACACGATTTTTCAAGGAAAAACCTAAGAGTTATAATAATTAATAACCATGTAAAATAATAAAAATTTATGATTATAATACTTATTACATATACCGCACACGCTGTAGTTTAAATGTTAATATAGCTGTGTGTACAACAAAATATATACCTCCTTGTGTGTATATAAAATAATATGTAACAAAAATATATACCTCCAGCATTATAAATAATGAAAAATGGTGTAAGTACTGACAAAATTACAAAAAATAATACAACAAAAAAGCTTAACGAACATATTTTACTTTTATATTTATATTGAACAGAGCTAGAAAATATTTCAACAGCAACCATTATGACGCGTTGTCTTGGTAACAGTACCAAAAATAAACATACCTATAGGCATGTGCGTATACCCCGTTGGTATACGTACAAAATGCATAACAACACGACACTATTCATATACAGTAATTATAAAATATATTTAGTACATAGAAAAATATTGCGTACGGAGAGCATATATACTGAAAGTAGAGATTTATCAAATTTTTAATCACAAATATCTTTTTTAATATTTTTTTTTAATAACAATTAACTGACTAACAATGAGCAAGAATATATTGAAAATATGATATAGTACAATTGTTACATTTTATTTGAATGAATAATACTACTATTACAACTACACAAACATTTGCGAAAGTCATCAAAATTATTTCTTTTAGTTTATTATAAAGCAGATATTGTTTCTTCGGCAAAAGATAGACCAATCAGAGATCACGTGTCCACACATATCGCCATTGTGTTGTGCTTTATTCTGTATACATATGAATGAAAGAATTGTATCTAATGTTTGTTAGAATCTTGAAAGATTAAAATACAAAATTTTAAGACATATGTATATATAAACAGTACAAAAATAGTTTAAACTTCATAATTATTAATATATAAATCGATTTAAATGTTTGGCAAAAAATTAGGATAAAAAAATTGGATGTATTTGGAAAGTTCATATTTTAAAATATCCTAATATTAGGTTATGACATTTTTAGCTTTTTTTAATTGAAAAAATTGTAAAGTAAATGTTTCATATTGTTATAGAAATTGGTTATACTTTTCTTCTGCAGATAACTAGATATTATGATAAAAAAAAAAAAAAAACCAGATTTAATAAAAATATGGAAAAAGGTGAGAAATGTCATATATTTATATTTATAACATAGTTTTAAAAAATTAAAGTATATAATAATATGTAAAATTACATTATTACCCAACCATACATAAAATCCTTGATACATTTTCAAATTAACTGTAATAATGGATTTAAATCTAGATATGAATGTATCTCATTTCTATGATTTATTTTTAAATATGGATCTAACAATCAAAATTGTTTTTTAGTCTTAATAGACATTTAATACGTACATTAATTTTTGTATATTATAGATTAAGATATTTTTTATATAATTTAAAATACCAAATGCACAAAGTGTATGAACTAAGTCAACTTAAAGTAATCATTACCTTTTATTTTCTCTGATTTACATACAAATTTTCATGTACAGTTCATTTAACAGTCTTTAGTACATATCTGCCTAATGAAAAGATACACATAAATTATCATGAATGCCTTGGGCTCATACCTTACAAGCTATATATCATTTTTTTACATATTTTTCAATTTATCACCTCTCATGCATTAATAGTTAGTATACACATTGCAATAGACTGAAAGTCATCCATCTTTACTTGAAAATAGTAGTTTCATAATGTATCGTGCATCTCCTTTAAAAACAGTGAGTGTGAACATCTCTTGAGAATTTGAAGTTCATTGAATGTATTCTAAATACACATTGTTTCTAGAAGAGGCCAAGCTATTGTTGTAACATTTTTCTATGTACTAAATATATATTGTAATTACCGTATATTAAAACAATACACGTATATATTGCTATTACTACTGATAGAATATTAAAAAATTGATAGAGTATTGTGTTGGTGCATCAAATATTTATATGTAAAGCAATCTCAAATAAATTTCGGAAACTTTGTGTGGAAAAAGATTCAAATCAAATATATATACATACGTATGATTAATGTATATTTTGTAACAATAACTGTATATAGCTTAACAATTCATTCATACTATCTTGTATGCAGCCAATGAATAAACAAAATGTTATATATACCATACATAATCTTATATTGGATCAAATGAAAGATTTACTATAAGCATTAGTATAAACGACCAGTACTATCGTTATTCAATTGATTTAATACTGTATTAGTAACTTTTGCATATTTTTCTTTAGTATGAACTGATACAACTATAAGATAATAGGTCTTATTATTATTAATAATTATGTAATTTGAATATTTGGAAGAGATATTTAGATGCATTACATCAAAAATTAATACTTCCATTAACCATTGTTATATGTTGTAAATTATATCTAGTTCTAATGGATCATTCAAGTTCATAAAGCTTATGAATGTTATCATAACATTGGTAACACTTTCAAATGTTTCACATTAAACTGCAAATTAACTATTTTTTCAAATAAATATAACTAGGTATACATGCCTGTATGCCTAGTTATTTATACAGATAAAAATAGTCATTAGTGAAATGTTAAAACTAAGAACCTATATTTTATTCTTGATACATTATTATTCATAAATATTGTGATACTATAGAGTACATAGAAGAATTGACAGAGAATGTTCACCTCTACCAAAATTTTCAATAAATTCTTTTCTCTTTATTATAACTTATTAACAATTTGATTTGCAAATATTCTGAATGAATTTAAATTACATACTTTTTGTTAATAACTGTACAAGCTCTGTACTGTGAATAGTGTAGTTAAATTTAATCAATCTTGAGCAATGTATTCATGTTACTTATACTATTTTAAATTGTAACATGCCTTTATGAACTGTCTTTGGTGTATACACATTCTTGGACTAGAAAATAGTAGTATTAAGTGGCCTGGAATGTGAAATTATATTTAAAAAACAGTAATGTACATTAAATTTAGCATATTTGGTAAAAGTGTACATTGTTTTTCATGATAATAATTGATGGAAATTTTTGTTTTTCTATTGTAATGAATTATAACTGATTTGATCGAATTAAACGCAACAGAAAAAATGTTTGTTATTAAAAATATATCTCTATAAAGGTATCAGTAGAAATAGAAACATTTACAGCAGTGTTCAATACGAATACTACATCTACTACTTCCAATATAAAGCTTAATGTCTCCTTAAAAAGGCAGCAGATAAATTATAATTTACTGTTAAAAAATCTATTACAATCGTTATAATGCTATAGTGATAAACAATAACGATTAATATCTTATTGTCATGAACTCGAAAAAATCAGTGAAATACTTGCGTTTATTTGAATTAAATCGTTAAAGTGATATTAGTTATAGTCTATGATTGGCAGTCATGCATTCAATCATAATGAACAGTGATTTATTCAGAACTTAATTTAAATTATATGTAATACTAATAATATCACTGCAGTTCCATGTTGACATTAAGTTGAATTTGAATACAACTTCATCAACATCTATTTTTCTGGACTTTTAGTTTGTAACAGAAAAAAATATGCATTTTGAAGAATATCAATAATGTATAAAATTAAAAAATGTAAACCGCAACAGTACAATTCCCCTTAAAACATTGATTATTGTATACAAGAGAAAATAATGTACTGGTAATTATGATTGAAAGAAAAATGTATATAATGAAATATATATAAATAATCTTTGTTTATTTTAAACATTTTAAATGAGATAAATTTTTTTTAAGATTCCTATCCAAAAATGATATGATTCCTAATGATTACATTAACTTATAATTTCATATAAAAAGTAAATACTTCCTCTTCTGTACTCCATGCATACAATCGTACATCAGCGACATTTGAGAAAATAATTACACCGCTTTAAATACGATTACTATAATATTCATTTTCTTAAGCATAGAAACATATTGTGATTTCTTTTTGTTCCATTTGAAGTTATGTGCGTTATAATACGAAAAAATCATCATATCACTGATTGTTTCTTTTTAACAATTTTTTTAAATTTCAATATCAAACTTATGGAACAATGTCAGAAACCTGTTTGTCATTTAGTATCGATCATTGAATTGCAATAACAATTACAAGAATAAATATTTTAAATATTCATTAATCGTTTAAAAAAGTTGTTATACAAATAAATTTGAATTATAACTTATAATAAGCAATGAAGCATGTTTTAAACATATTCTTCTACAGGCATATTAGTATTGTGATTGTATTATTTTAAAGAAAAAATTTTACAACTTAATTCACATTGAAAGTACAATCACAATATTGAAATGCACATTTTTCAAATAATATTTGGAAACAAGTAATTTATTTCAAGATCATTTAATCAATGTTAATTAAAATAGAACAGAGAGATGAAGGATTTACAATAAAATCATTTTACAAGAAGGGGAATTGTATTTATAAACACTAAATAAATGATTTTAAAGCAATTTCGCTCAAAAGTAATTTCCTTTTAAAACAGTTGCAATCGATCATTTAAAAATTGTAAAGCCTCTATAAAATAATTACAAAATTGCATTGATTTATTTATATTGTACATTTTGTTTAACCTCTTAAAACAAAATACAAAAAATGGATGTGTATATAAGTAAAATTAAATGAAATTGTAAATTATTATACACCGGTTCTGACATTATTACCATTCTTGGAGTAACAATTTTTCATATGTACAGTTGTTTTTTATATATGGTCAGTAATCTAAAATTAATGTGCTTCGTTACTTGATGTCATATATTTGATCAAATTCATGTCATTAATTTTTGCATCAGGTATACTAAAGGCAGTGTCTATAGCTTGTTTATAAAAAACTTGTTTGATATATAAGCAGAAAATTATGAGAATTCAACTAAGCTTAGTGTACGAATAACATTTTGTATGGCACGAGGTACAGATTGACTTTCATTATGATATTGAAAAGTATTGCCAATATTTTTTCACATACACATACTTATGATACAAGAAAGAATCATTAAGAGTGTGTATGATTAGTAACAATTATAGAGTACACATTTTGCTTAGCTATCTTTCAAAGTGCGTACGAGTATATCTAGAGAACTCGATTTATTTACAGTATGTCTTAGATAAATTCCATGCTACTGTACTTAAATAATTAAAGAGTAATTGAAGAATGTTCTTTTTTTTTCCTTTTTTTGGATTACGTTACTTGTATAAAATTTTGCATCACGTATGTATCCACAATTTTTGTTACTGATCAAAATTCAAAAATAGCTTTGTGTCAGTCAAGCTTCTCATATTTAAGGTGCATTAAACTTAAATTGTGAAATATCTTGAAAATCATACATTACAATATTTATTGTTCCTCAAACTACGACATATGATAATAAATGGTAATGACACAATTCAAATGCACTTATCGTCATGAGGATACTGCAAGTGATAAATAAATAAATGAATAAGATCTTACATGTTGGTGATTAAAATACAAGAAAATGATAAGTATTATGTTATCTGGGTCTACTTTACTCTTTAGACCTTTGCTGCAATTCTCGAGAAATAAAATGAAACATTTTTTTCGATCATCATTTATGTTTCATTCTATAAGCATACTTCATAATAATAAAATCAAGGCATTTAATTGGCAAATTACTCTAATATTGGATTTGAAGCTTTAATCTGTACAAAGTAGTAATTATAAATAATGAAGTTAAATTTTAGGATACTGCAATGAGGCCTACATAATTTTCACATGAGTAATAATTAAAATTAATATTCATTTTACACATCATTTTCTATTGTGACATTACTAAAAATAGCTCACAGTTATTTAGAGCATAAACGTTTTTTTAAACAGACATGAAACAACGTTAAATAAAAGGAATGTTAAATTTCAAATTATTTGTGTACATTTAAACTGAAAATTTTTCTAGATTTGCAATTTCGCTAGATTGTTTAACTGTGAAAGAAAAGTTTTAACATAATATTGTAACAAAATTGTACCAAACTGTACACAACTTTGCATCATTTCCTATAACAAAATCATTGGAAAATATTTTCATGTCCACTATAATACATCATTGCAATAGGAAAATTAATTGTTATAATAAACAAAATTTTCAGCTTCTTAGATGTCACTTTGATCACTTTATCTCAAATTTTGAACATCCATCTTTGGCACAGTATATGTTAATTAAGCAAAAATAGATTATATCTATGAGTAAAAAGAAATAAAACAAGAGACAGCAAAAGAATCTACATGCTTTTCATCATTCCTAAAATACTTCAGTATGATTTGTTGATACACGATGAAAAACAATAAAAAAGCATGTCAATCCAGTGTTTAAATTATAAAGGAGCAAGTAGTTAGAAACAAGTCCTTTTCAAAACTGTTCTCTCTCTCTCTCTCTCTCTCTCTCTCTCTCTCTCTCTCTCCCGCAGTTATGTAAATGTACTACGTTTTGTCAAAAGAGAAAAAACAAAAAACGTAAATGATGAAAAATATTAAACAAATGTTGAGAAATTGTTTGCTAAACAAAATGAATATGTGTATAACATTGTTTTTATGCTTAACATTTATATGTACATAGACACATACATGCACAGACATACATATGAATGTACCTATGTACATATGTATATCATTAATGAAGGTAAATTATGATGACATTATTTTGACAATGAAATTCAGTTCGACTGATTGAATATTATTATAATCATAATTGAAGCACTTGTACGTGCATACTTGTCTTTAACACTCACTCATTGTTTTTTCACTACTACGTCTTTTCACAGAAATTGAATGCTTCACTTCACTTTTTATGATAACACTTTTATACACAAAGCAGTATGTATCTATCTTTTTTTTTTTTTTTTTCCAAGAACAAGATGTAAGTATAACAGTTTCACAATTAACAGAAGAGCAGCGAAGTAAACAGCTCAGTCCCAACTGGCATCACTTTCAACTTCTTCTTCCTCTTCTTCCTCCTCCTCATCAGAAAATATGGTATCATATATATAATCTGAATCATTTAGGAACTCATCACGACTTTTACTTAGCCCCATTCTACGCTTCTTCGTTGTTAAGGCAAGTTCATCTTCTGTTGTTCTCTCCTTACGAAACTCATAGACTAGTGGATAGATATATTCGATAGCGGCTTGGACAGCAGCAACATTGGGAGCTGTAATGTCCATTACAATATATTTAATAAATGAAATAATTAAAATTAGCAAATTATTATAGGATAAAACATAAACATTTGATAGTTTTCAAAATGAAGGAGGCATCATTTTATATTAATGAACGCATGATACTGCAACAATAATCTAATTAAAAAAAAACATTCAATATTATTGGATAAAACTGGTTTTCTTATTTTCTTGAGACTTTTTTGTGAAGTTACTTAGGAGGTGTTTTAGATATGACAAAAATCAAATTTTCTATCCAAAATAAATCTCTTATCTTTTTAGATTATTGATACCTATAGCAAGTTCCCTAGTACAGAGAGATATCTCCTTATTTTCTTTAGTAAGAGACGTTTTTGCTTTATACATTTCTTTGTAACATTTACTTTTAAAATACAGTTAATATAAATTTAAGCTGAATAGCATTACGAACCTGTAACAGTGACGCTGCCAGTAGAAAATATTTTTAACGTAGCTTTTGGTTCTTTTAGCTTATATGTGACACCAGGATGTAATTCTGGTTCATAACTAAACAAAATAAACATTGTATAAGTACTCTGAAGTGTAAGTATTATAATATAAGAAATCCATAATATGCAAATGTATAAGACTTTATAAAAAATTATGTTACATATAACTGCATAACTTTTGTAAGTTAATACTTATTCTTTACATTTTTTAAAGACATAATGGAATATGAAGTAGTTGTTATTAAGACAAATTGCAATACATTTAAAAACTACATATACACATGCAACAAAGAAAACAAAAGTAATAAATCAACAGAAGTTATACATTGCAACATATCAAAATGTTGAATTCATAAACTTGAAACACTTATAGCAGTTACTCTAATTCAAAACTATTACGATATTGATAGATATCATTGCATATCTTTACATATAATTTGTATTTCTTTTTGTAACATGTATATAATTGTTGAGTTTTTTGTTATAAGAACAACTATAGTGGAAAAATGTAACAAACACCTAACAATGAAATCAACTACTTTCATAAAAAACAAAATTTAATGCTTACAGCTGAAGAAATTCTAACTTAGAAAAGTGATACTCATAGATTTAAAGTTATATTTTAAGTTTTATTAAGCACAATATTTTGTGAAATTTTAGAAAAATCCTGAAATTTTGTGATGGCATTTAGTGAGATATCTTGTATAGATATAAAGAGATGCACAAATATACTTACTCTGCATTTTCTTTGTGACACGATGAAAATGATGTTATCTTGATAGCAAATGGCATACAGCAAGTACCCAATACATTCACCACTCTATAATTGTTAAATCGTACTTTAAATCCAAGCTTTTGAAGAGAACGAGCAAAACGACGTGCTGCTATCTTTGCTTGAACTTCACTAGTTGCACCAGTACATGTTACTTTCCCAGAAGACCATATAGAAGCAGTAGTATAAGGTCTTCTTAACTTCATAGTTATCATCTATAACAGGTGTACATATTGCTTAAAAATGTTGTTTGATATTTATTGGAGATAAATTTCTTTATTTAATTTGAAAAATTTGCACTTGTAAGTACTAAAAATGTTTAAAATGTGCATTGAACGTATTACATCAATTAAATTAAAATCAAAATTGAACTAAAAATATTGATGTCCTCAAAGTAGGCTATATACATTCAATACTAGTTTAATGCTTTTATTTTAGAATGCATTATTATTTACTTATATTTTTAAATGAAAATTAACATTGTCACATAATAAATAATAAGTTTAAATTTCTTTCAAACATTAAAATATCTTATATAATTTAAAAATAATATAAAAAATATATATATAATAAAAATAATTATATCTTTTTATTAAACAATAAAGCCTAACTTTTTTATCATCTATTGTGGAAAATTGAGTTAAATAGAAGTATACACAAATCATTTATGAGAAATAACTCAATATCTAATTCATTACTTGTGCTTCTCTTATTTATTGTTTTAAATATTATTATATTTATTATAGTTTCTATAAGAAAATATTAATAAAAGTTCCTCTTATATATAAAATTAGAAATACATTTTACTACAATATAATAATCTCAATTTTTTAAACATAAAATTTTAATTAAAATTTAAAAATATTATAAGCTTAAATTAATAAAACATGTGTGAATATAATTAAAACTAATACACACATTATTAAAATATATTACATAAGAAGATTTTACTATAAAAGGTAAACAAACAAAATTACTTTAAAAACCTACCCCATTTTCTCTTCTATATTCTACATTAGATCCATTTAATGCAATTTCTCGTAAATTTAAGTGGCATCTAACACTGAAACTGCAAACTACGTTATTGATAACAATATCCAATTCGCGAGGTTCCTGTTCAGGAGGTTCCACGTAAGGTTGGATTTGTCCATCAAATATCCTTTCATCTTTTTCTTCTTTGCATATGTCTGTGTTGTCTAAGTTATTTACATCCTCTACATGATTTATTGATGTATTTGTTAAAGGTTTCATGCCATTCTTTTGAATAGCAGTTGCCATAATATATACCTAAAAACATTAATAACAGCACCAATAATTATGTTTCCATTGCATTTATATAAGTTGTTTAATGCATGTAAATTGATATGATTATATATTACTGTGTATGTGTGTGTTCTATCATTTATGAAGTATAATATAAATTTAATTTATAAGGAATGCTATGTTCAAGGATAATGCAACTTCTTATCAAGATTTTAATTTTATTTAATTGTTAATATAGACCTTGTTAAGTGAATTTAGATGTTTATTTCAATATTTAATAAAAATTTACTTCATTAATGATTTTTCACCTAATTACATGTAGTTGTATTTAACTAAATATTTAATATCATATGAGTATAAATCTAAATTTTCATTTTAGGTTTAGAATAAGATAATGTAATTCTTAACTTTTTCAATTCTGAATTTTCATTTTTTAATCTGCAATAGTTCACATTTGTTTTATACATGTAAAAATAAAAAACTTCAAAAATGAGACCAAAACAATAACTGAAAAATGTAGTACTTTTTCAGGAATGATAACTTCTATCATGTAAAAGAAAGCATTATTTTGTGAAAGTAATATACGTAGAATGATTAATAATAATAGTAATTTATATAAAACAACATCATGCAAAATCATTATTTCTAATGTTACTTTATATAAATGATGTACACGATAAATACGAAATCATATTCTTTAAATGGTGTATCAATTTTAAGTCAAGAAAATAATGAGATTTCGAAGTTAAATTAAAATTCTTTGAAATAATTTTCAAATCATTACAAGTGGAAAATTGTAGAAGTATGCAAACATTTAAAGGATACAAAGTTCGTAGAAACACGCAAATGTCTAATGAAGATTTTAGGAAAATATATTTTAAACGCATAGGAAAATGTTCGAAAGAACCTCCCAAATGTAAGACGAGACGACAGTAAGAAAAGATGAAATGTACAAAAGCATTTCTCATAGCGTTGAATAATCATGGTATTAAATGAGAAGGTTAAAATTTCAAGCAACAACAACAAGCAGTGCAGAAATCGTACTCACGTATAACTATGTTATGTGCTTCAGTTACTTTTTAATTAAAGATAACTTCTTTGTTGACAAGTACCAGGAGAACGCAAAGTTAACTCAATAACCACTGCCATTGTTTTCAGCCATCTTCACTAGACTAGCCACTGATCAAAGTCACGGACGCGACTATGGTACATAAAAGGGAATACTCATCGATAAAATATGAATGTGTCATTTTTCTAGTATATTCTTTATTTTTATCTACTATATTTTACAAATATACATATTTCACTTAATATTAATGTTTAAATGAATATTTTTCCTACATTTTAATGTACATTTAAATGCCTAAATAAAAATATTAGCAAACAAATTTAAACCTATCATTACAATTTCTCTTCAGTAAGAATTCTTCTAGAATTTAGATATATTATAAATTTTCTTTATAGAATTTTTTATTTTCGTTTTAAAATAAATTTGTATAGAAAAAGATATTCTCAATTAATTATTGCAGTAATATAGAAATATTTTATACAATCTATTACACTTTTTAACATAATATACAATTATAATATGTATGACATAGGTATATAAAATGGAATTATTAACATTAGAATTAACCTTAACATTTCTAAATCGATACATACCGTGAAATGTATACTTTATTGCTGTTTCCATTAAAGAGATTTTATGTAAAACTTTTCGTTCATTAGAAATAGTTTACTATATATTTCTATTGCACAACTAAAATAAAACCATTTTTTTCGAAAAAGTGACAAAAAGTAAATAAAAAACATACAGCAAGGAAAAAGTAATATTTTATTAAACAATACAACCTTCTGTTATTAATGTTTTAATCTATTTAAGAAATAAGAAAACAAATCGTAACAAACTTTAGTAGAACTGTACGATTTATTATATACGTATAAATGTGGGATGATATAGAACTCACCACAGCATAAAGTTTATACAATTTGAAAGTGTTCGAAAAGTGATATCACTGTGGCTCGTTTCCCATTTAATACTGTAATATTTTGAACTGATATAATTAATTAAAATATTTTTATGCAGTGTTGGACTAAGCTGAACAATTAAATTATTGAAAATTTATTAATTGCATCTTACAATAATGGCAAACAATGGTATAATTATTGTTTATTATAACGTAATGAACACTGATAATATCGAACTCCATGGTTATGTTTAAAAATATATATTTATACTTTAGCGGATAATAAAAGCGAATGTACGGCTGAAATCGAAGCAAAAAATGAAAATGACGAAAACGAGGAACCAGAAAAAATTCTCATCATCGATCCAGATAGTGAAGTTCGTTTTTATTATCTTATTTATGCTAATTTTACTATAAGAATAACTTATATAAATTTATAAGTAATTTGATTGTTTTATTCATTTTTAGGAATTGGATTTTAATCATTCAAGATTAACAAAATTAGAAAACTTAGAACCACTGACAAAAATACGTAAATTATGTTTTACATGGAATCTGATAAAAAAAATTGAAAATCTTGACACTCTTACAACATTGGTTGAGTTGGAATTAAGAGATAATCAAATTGTTACTATAGAAAATTTAGATGCTCTTGTAAATTTGGAGTATGTAATATAAGTAATATAGGAAATTCTTTTAAACATAAATAAGCAATCTAATATTTTATATCTATTTAACCTGAAGAATTTTAGAATTTTATGCAGGTATTTACATGTACATATTTAGTACACGAGATCATTTTATTTTCAGATTGTTAGACTTATCTTTCAATCGTATTAAAAAAATAGAAGGGTTGGAGAATTTGTTGAATTTACAAAAATTATACTTGTCATCGAATAAGATTCAATATATTGAAAATATATCACATTTGAAGAATCTTATAACACTTGAATTAGGTGATAATAAGATAAGACAAATAATCAATCTTGAAGGTCTTGAGAATGTAACAAATTTATTCCTTGGTAAAAATAAAATAACAAAAATTGAAAACATAGGATGTTTACAAAATCTTCAACTACTGAGTCTTCAAAGCAATCGCATTACAAAAATAGAGAATTTGGAGGAATTAAGAAATCTAGACCAGTTATATTTGTCTGAAAATGGATTAACCTGTATTGAAGGATTATCAAATTGTCCAAAATTAACAACATTGGATTTAGCAAATAATAAAATAAAAAAGATTGAAAACATTGATCACCTAGAAAATTTGGAAGAAATCTGGGTAAGAACTGATACCTTAATTTAGCCTTCCTAAAAATGGATCTGAAAACTGCTGCATCCTTAAACAATACCCTTTTTTTAATTATAATACATTTTGCAAGGATGTTCATGATAATCATGAAAACGTAACAATTCATTTATGCGGATATCTTTAGACTGTGTTAATTGTGTGTGTTAAAGACTGTTTATAATAATTTTATTAATGGTGTAGAAGTATTCAGGAAAAGTATTATTGCTTAAAGTAATAAAAGTCAAAATAATTCATTATCTACTGGACGTTTTACCAATCCATAAACTATGTATAACATTTTTCTGGGCTTTAAGAAAGTAGAATGTGACACCAAACTTTGATCATATATTTCAAATACATCTTGCACATTTATTTAAATATGTCTTACCAATTAATGTATTTTCCAGATGAACAACAATGAAATTGAAGAATGGACTACTATAGAAAATTTAGCAGTTAATAAGAAATTACAGACTGTCTATTTAGAGCATAATCCTGTTGCCAAAGATCCAAGTTACAGAAGAAAAATTAAGTTAATTTTGCCATGGCTTGTCCAGTTAGATGCAACACTCTGCAGATAGACAATGGAATTCTACAGAATAGATTACTGTATGATAATTTTTTTAACTATATCTATTGATGTTGTTGCTTATATATTTTAAGTATTACTTTAAAGAGATTATTTTCAGCAAAAAGATTAAAAATGTATTTTCAATCTTAACAAATAATACAAAAGGTATGGAATAATTACATTTCCGAAACAATGAATGCATTTCTTTTTTTTTTTTTCACTGACATTTTACAGTTTATCAATAACTTATCAATGTAAGTGATTAACATTAATTTCAGCAATTAAGAACACAAGTTACCAATAATATAAATGCTTAATAATTGTTTCAATATTTTTTACTCAAATTTTTTAATTTAAAAATCAATAACATGTCTTTGCTTTTTGCTATTGCATAATTATACATACATTCTTTAATTAAATTTTTCTTTAATTTAAATTGTATAAATAATTTATACATTAACTTACATTTTATAATCTTTAATATTTTTTAAAATATACAGGGAAAACCTTACATCTCTAAAGTGATTTTAATTTCATTAGTGTTTTATATAAATATTATTTATATGAAAATATCAATATAAACAATAGAAACAATCATTTAACAATAATTGTGCAGACATTGGAAATAAACCATTTTTTAATTAAAGATTTCAATTTTTATCTATGTAGTACTTATTACAGAAAAATAAAAAATTAACATATTTATGTAAGTAGAACATATTCATTCAATTGATTTTATATACGAGTATTGTACGAGGGTGGTCCCAGAAGTACCTGGCCTAACCTAGAGCTGGCGGTAGTTGCTAAAAAAATACCACTGTATTAGAAAGTACCCAATCTATGAAGCATATGTCTCAAGTTTGAAGACGCCATGATGTTTAGTATTTGTTTGACAGCCATCAATAGTGAACGTTTTCAGTGAATTTGTAAACATGGAAAAAATTAGTCATCGTTATGTGATACAATACTTTTATTTGAAAGGCCTCAGCCCAACCAATATAAAAGCTGAACTAGATTCTACTCTGGGTGAGACTGCTCCTTCGTTTGCAACAGTAAAATATTGGGTAGCAGAGTTTAAACGAGGCCGTACGAGCTGCCAAGACGAGCATCGCAGTGGTCGACCAAATGAGGTGACGACTCCAGAAATGTTGAAGAACATGGGTCCACCACTTCACACCCGAAACAAAAGAACAATCAAAACAATGGACTGAAAAAGGAGAACCGACTCCAAAGAAGGCAAAGACCGTTCCATCTGCAGGCAAGGTCATGGCGTCGGTTTTTTGGGATGCGCGTGGGATAATTTTTATTGACTACCTTCAAAAAGGAAAAACTATCAACGGCGAGTATTATGCGAACTTATTGCAACGTTTGATCAAAGAAATCAAGCAAAAACGGCCGCATTTGGCTAGGAAGAAAGTGTTGTTTCATCAAGACAATGCACCAGCTCACACATCCGTTATTACAATGGCCAAAATTAATGAATTAAAGTTTGAATTGCTACCTCATGCACCCTATTCGCCAGATTTAGCTCCCTCGGCTTATTTTCTGTTCCCAGACTTGAAAAAATGGCTCGCTGGTCAAAGATTTTCCAACAATGAAGAGGTGATGTCGGCAGTTAATGGCTATTTTGAGGAGCTTGACAATTCTTATTATAAAAAGGGTATCGAACTTATTGAACATCGCTGGGAAAAGTGTATAGAGCTGAAAGGAGATTATGTTGAAAAATAAATATAATTTTTTCCAAAATTTTTACGGTTTCCTTGTTGGGCCAGGTACTTCTGGGACCACCCTTGTATACTCTCTTATTAAATGATATATCTTGTACTGTAATTTTATGCTTATTAATATGTATATATGAAATATATCAAAATTGTATGTATATCTTGTACTTAAAATTTAGTTATTTAAGTACTGATAGTTTTAACTACATTATGCAATTCTAATGTGAATGACAAAATAAATCATTGTATTGTTAATTAAAAATTATTATGAACAATCTACTTTCATAAAAAAGCTGTTTATAGTTGTGAAAAGATTTTAGATTTAGAAGATTTGTAATTAGTTATAAGTTATCAATGTAGACTAATACAAATCTATGCATAATATTCTTACATTTCTATCACATATTACTTATCTATAAAATAATGTATTTTTAAACACTTTAAAAGATCATAAAATCTTAATACAAATATTTAAGATACAAAAATTTCTAATAACTAACGTGTGTATTCATCTAATATATCTAATAGTGTTCCTATAAGAGGTTAGTGAAAAAGTAAAGTTTGTGTACAGTGATTCAAATAGTAAAACCAACAATAATGAGATTATAAGAGTTGGAAAGAAAATAAGAATGACTAGACTAACTTTTATCGGCTCACTTTTAAAGTGTGAAGTACTTTAAGAAAAGATTGTAAAGAGAAAAAATCAAATTTTTCAGTACTCAAAAAACGAATAAAATACGTAAACATTTATTTACTGTTTTTATATTGAAAACATCTTTGCGAATAAAACATAAATTGATAAAACTTTGCTTCGGAAAAATGTACACATCGAAAACTATTAGACAACGTAAAAGAAGTCAATAACTTTTTAAATGAGATTTCTATAGTTGTTATGAAAGCAAAATTTAAATTTATAGCTGTAGTAAGTGCAACGATAAAAATTATTTAACGAAAGTAAGTTTTTCTACCTATCGATTAGAATTATCAAATATGAAGAATTATAGTTTTAGTTTTATTATAAAATTTAAGCATCTCACCCTTAGTCTGTTGATTTGATTTAAGTACCAAAAGTGGTGCTTTTTCTAAGAATTGCCTCTCTCATGATATACCTATTCTATGGTACTAGTATGTTCTTAAAATGTTCGTTTCGATGCATGCTGTATCTTTTATTTTGTGACTAAATTTGATTTTGATATAGTTGATATATTTTGAAAAATTATAATTTTTTGTTTTTTAGCTATATTTAAAATAATAAATTCGTTAGATTTAAATAATTATCATGTGGACTGAACTGGTTGACTTTTATGTCGACATAGTAATAAAACAAATGCAATTCACATAAAATATTTCGATGCATAATATTTTGTTAAATATGGAATAAAATTTAGAATCGTGCATATAACCTTCAAATGTCTTTTTTATTTTTAGTGAATTTTATCTTACATGTGTACGTCACTGTAAGAGTTCGATGTTTCTGAGGAAAAGCTAATTGTCGTTAAAATGATGCAGTCATAGTTACACAGTGTACAATCATACATATACGATAAGAGTAAAATTGACATACGATTGGTTGAAACAAGATAAACGCCAAACGTGATTGGATAACATGATAATCCAGGTTATAGCTAGTGAAGCACGCATGAATTGAGTGTGACGTCACCGTCAGTACTCGCGATCGGCCATTTTGTGAGTGTGTGCTGAATCGAGATATTTGTGTTAAGAAGCTTTTCCAGTAAAACCGAATGATTTAGTTTACGAGACGGACTCGCTTTACTTTTATTACATGTGTTAAGAGTGCGGGTTATTCGTAGACTTCACGTAGGTTCGTACGATGGAGGAAAAAGCGTCGTTGAAGGAACTTGACCAGTGGATAGAACAATTAAATGACTGCCAACAACTAACAGAAAGCCAAGTAAAATCTCTGTGCGAAAAGGTAATGCATACGTAAAGAATCGTTACCATTATAATATTTTGGAATATCTTTTTAATCGAGAATTTTTTTATTTTTTTTTCATAATTAATTCTATCGTATTGTTTTTATGTCCGTTTATTCGTACTTTACCGAGACCACCTAGCATTAGTTTGACGTGTCATTACAAACTTCATTACGATATATTTGGATATTTCGTGTACATGTATAGGAAAAAAACTATCGATATTTTGTATTTCATGATTTCGCTAAGTTTTCAGTTTTAACGAATAGTTCCTCTGACCACGATAAGACATAAAAACTACCATGTTCGTTGCTGTTTGAACTTCCACTGCAACTTGTTCGTAGTTGAAGTTCTAAAACGCTTGTCGAATCAGTCGACGGTTCTATTTTTACTTTCTGAATAAGATTTCTTCCGGCATACAAAGTACACTATGATTTTCACGCTTCAATGTCTGAAACACCTGTAATGTTATGTACATGTAATACATGTAACGTTTGAAACACCTGTAATATTTGATTCTATTGCCTCATTTTCGGAATATTAGTATATATAAAAATTTAACTGTATTTGAAATTTTTTAATGTTTGCACACGCAATACCCAGTAATTAAAATTTGAAATATTATAATGTATAATATAAAGAAAGAAGTATATTTCTTATCTTGTTAAATATCTGTTATCTTGTTATATTATCTGTATTTTGTAAATTAAGATAGTTGTCCTACAACACTATATATATAAAATATGAAAAATGTTTCGTATGTGTGTTTACAAGTATAATTTGCTTAACACATTATAATAAATAAATAATGTTTTAAAAGTGATTTAAAACACAAATAGAAAAAATGTTACATCTACAATATAATTTTCATTATGCTGCTTTCTAATCCATGGTATTGACTACTTTTTATGAAAATATTTATACTGTACTATTTTAGATGATATAGTGCACTCTTAACATTAATATTTTTATTAATTTATTATCAGTTTAAAACTTGGAATTTTTTTTGTCAATACTTTCTATTATTTGTTGCATAGATCCTTAATATGCTGTTAAAATTATTCTTTATAATGATGAAATGTATCTTGAACAACAATGAGAACAACGATGAGAGAATTTTTCCTAACAATGAGATATTTTAAGTGCATTTATAATTGTGAAATCTATGAAATCAATATGTATGATTTTTTAGAAACTAAATTTAAAATTTCTTGAATTTCATATTATATGAACTTTAGAATAAAGGACTTAATTTATTATTAAAAATCTTTTACTTTTTATGCTAACTTAGATTGCCTTTCTAATTAATTATCTTTCTTTTCTATATTTATTATAATGATAATTAGTATCTAATAGGATAATTTTTATTTTTTCGTCATAAGATAAAAACAGATTTATTTTAACTTAATATATTTTATAAATATGCTCGAATGCATAATTTGTAATATATGATTATTTACTTCATGCAAGAGCATTTTAATATTTTAAATATATATAACAAATAAATTTATATTATTTATTTTAAATTATTCAGTTGTTTGTGAATCTTGCATAAATCTTGAACAACTTTGTATTGTTCTGAGACTTTTAATAAACATATTTATATAAGAAAAATATTCTAATATGTCTTATTTTGCAACTATAAATAACACGAAAGTTGATATACCTTTTCAGGCAAAAGAAATCTTAGCTAAAGAATCTAATGTACAAGAAGTAAAATGTCCTGTAACAGTATGTGGAGATGTACATGGGCAGTTCCATGATTTAATGGAACTGTTCAGAATAGGAGGCAAGTCTCCAGATACAAATTATCTTTTTATGGGCGACTATGTAGATCGTGGCTATTATTCTGTTGAAACTGTTACCTTGCTTGTTGCGCTGAAGGTAAGATTTATATGTGTACATCATATATGAGTGGAATATAAAAATGTAATTATCTTATTGAATTTATTGCGGGCACAATATATTTAGTAGATATGAGTATCTTTCTCTTATATTTTCATATTAGTTTATGAAATACTGTTTTAATAGGTCAGATATCGAGAAAGAATAACTATTTTAAGAGGTAATCATGAATCAAGGCAAATCACACAAGTATATGGATTTTATGATGAGTGTTTACGTAAATATGGCAACGCTAATGTATGGAAGTTCTTCACGGATCTGTTTGATTATTTACCATTAACTGCATTGGTGGATGGCCAAATATTTTGTTTACATGGTGGTTTATCACCTTCAATTGATACCTTAGATCATATACGTGCTCTAGACCGTCTTCAAGAAGTGCCACACGAGGTCAGTGTTGGTCTTTGTTTTTCTATAATTAAAAGAAAACTATAAATGTATAAAGTTTTTTTTCCTCCTATTGTTTCAGGGTCCTATGTGCGATCTTTTGTGGTCAGATCCAGATGATAGAGGAGGATGGGGTATTTCCCCTCGTGGGGCAGGGTATACTTTTGGACAGGATATTTCAGAAACTTTCAATCATTCTAATGGCTTGACATTAGTGTCACGAGCACATCAGTTAGTTATGGAGGGTTACAATTGGTATATCTATTAAAATATTGTTCACTTATAGTTTAGTTTAAATTGTATTTGTATGTTGTGTAGCATACATAAATAGATGTGACAGATTAATTATTGTCTAATACATAATTTTTTATTCTACACGTGTATTTATTGTTACAGGTGTCATGATCGTAATGTTGTAACTATATTCTCAGCACCTAATTATTGCTATCGCTGTGGAAATCAAGCTGCAATCATGGAGTTAGATGACGCTTTAAAATATTCATTGTAAGTTTTTAATATCTTTAAATAAAAATAATAGAGTTGTTAAAAATATTCTTCATAAAAATTATTGTGACCAGTTTATTTTCATATAACTTTGTTTTTAACATTTCTAGCCTTCAATTCGACCCAGCTCCAAGACGCGGTGAGCCCCACGTTACTAGGCGGACACCAGACTATTTCTTATAAAGAGTCAAACCCCAGAGATATCTATTAAGGTAGGGGTACAGAAATGATTCAGGCTTTATAGCAATGCCATTGAACATAATTTATGATAGAACATCAATAAAAGTGTGGGGTTCCAACTATCCTTACACGTTACATTATAGTCACAAGTATTATATCATGACTCACTCTGTGGTGTCTTGTTAAGAAACGGAACACACAACCGCGTATTTTCCGTGTGTCCCACACCATACATATAGACACAACATTAATTGTATACAAATAGAGAAAAAAAAACAATAATGTACACACGTACCAATTAAAATTCACGTATAGCATTGAGTTCTACAACTTTCATTGTATTGCTTGTATTTTTATTATTGAAAAACAAACAAAAGAAAAGAAATGAACATAATACATGGATTGAGTATAAGTAGTGTGAACAAAAAAATGCATGGTATTGGTTTGAAACCTTAAACAAATAATTTATTGGAAACTGTTTAGACGTACAAGTATATTTGTTGCGTGTATTGAATAGAAATAATGTTGTTTGAGGTTTCAAAAAGTGTACCAAAATGATCATAGTTTATATTTAAGAGAGTGTCACATATAATTATTAGAGCGAATGGAGCATGAAATGTTCCACTTGAAGGAAATACAAAGAGGGTTGATGCAACAGTAAATTCGGCATATACAAATTGTGCCATATAAATAATTCAATAAATTCTGTAATGAATTTCGTTAATAATTGTAACACAGCATTACACATAATAATTCATCAGAATCATAATAGCAGTCAATTTTGCACTTATTATTAATGTTGTTTTATTAAGTAGATGGACAAACATAATTTATATAAATAATTATTTTTATAGTCATGAAAACATAATTTAATGCAAGCTCATCTGCAATGTCTATCCCTTATTATATATTTTATTTTAATTACACAGTGTTTCTTTTTTATTTTTCAGATTCCTTTGTACAAGTACATTTTTTAAATTTTTGTATAATTAAAGAATCAAACAAAAAAACTTTTGCATCAATCCTGTCAAAACTTCCTAAGTGAAACACACTTTATATACTGAATGAATTCATGCATTCACGATCATTAAATTGAAAGTTAATTGCTTGTGAACCTACCGGCGACTTTTTTACTAATTAATAGAAATGATGCTTCTGGTAAATAAACATGTGTAATGCAAGTTAAATGAATTTAATGTGTTGTGTCAAACCACTCATACTCGTTAATACACAGACATTGTATACATGAGCATTGGATGTATTCGCAGAATACATAATTTCATAGAAGTAAGCATGTAACTTGAACATACGCATAATGAAACGATACAGTAGTAGCAATAAAACGAAAAGAAAAAAGAAAAGTGTATAGACGTGCACACTAGCAATTTACTAAGACTGTAAAAGAAAATAGCACAGAAATCATAATATTCTGGATACAGTAAATCTATTCTGCATAATGCAGGGCTAAGCATTTTTTAATTTTGTTTTATATGTATTATATATTAAACATTTTTCTGGATTATAAAAGAAATAAGAAACTTCCTTATCTAGAGAAAAAAGAAAATAATAGTATTTTAACAAAAGCAAATTTAATTAAAGAAGTACATCTTTTAGAAAAATCAATAATACATCTTACAATTTGTATAGTTAATTTTGTATTTGCTCTATTTATTGTCTTCTTATATATATATATATTTCACATATAATCAGTTTCATTGTCAAAAATAAACTTACTGATTCTTAGAGATTTGATACAATACTTTTGCAAGTTGATTATCTTTTTATTTGACAATTTTTACTAAAGAGTAATGTGACATTACAAAACAAACACTTTCTTCTAATTATAAGAACCACACATCTACATTTCTTCTATATCTCACTACAGTTTTGACACTGAATATCATTATTTTGCAGGTTTTTACAAAGTAATCATAGATTAAATTAGTAGAATATAAGAAGAATATGTTTTTGTTGCAAAGCTGATTAATCAATCACCAATGCACATGCATAAAACTCAAATTAAAGCTTTCAATGCTTCAACCTTATTTGTTATGTACATAAATTCAAAACTACACAAATCAGTTTATACGTGTATATAATTATTATATATCACATACATACTACATTGTATATATCAAATTGAATATCTTTTACAATATCTTTTGCAACATTTTATATCAATCAATAAAAAGATGCTTCAACCAATCGCAAGTTATGTATGTGCAGTTGGTTTTTCAATTTCAGCATATTCTCCTGGTTTTAAAGTTTGCGTATATCTTGGGAAGTATTAAGTTACAAATATCAAACTGGCTTACGAGATCTATATTAGGCAAATATTGCTGAAGCAAAGTAAAACAGTATGCCATGAACTGATATTATGTCGTCTCATTATAAACAAAAGGTAGAAAAATAAAGAAATGTTATCGTATTTAGAGTCGTGTATCATTCTTACACATTGAACTACTGTACTACAAAACATGTGATGAGCAGGACTAACTACCAGTTTTAAAGCTAATAAATAATTATTCACATGTGTATGTATATTCTAACACATATAAAGATTTTAAAAATAAGTTTCATAAGGAAATAGGTGAATTTCTACGATTAAAGTCGTATTTATAAACTACATAATTTTAGCGATATTTTAAAAACATGTACAAAACTGAACATTTATTAAAAAATAGTTAATTAAAAAATAAAGATTTCGAATTAAAACATCAATATGCAAAGCTATTTTTTACAACATTTTACAAATCGGAAATATTCAAGTCCATAATTGAGACATTTGCACTTACCATAAAGAAAAATTCTAACACAAACATTTTGTTATATATCATTAGTTAATTTGAATTATGCCTTTCACAGTTATTCTAATAAATTTCTGCTTCTCGTTAACACAAAAATAACGGAAATATATAGATTGAAAGCACATTAATTAAAAAGAAATAATTTATTTAAAAACCTGAAGTTACAATGTCTTTATTGTAATTATCATTATGTACATTCTTTTAGAATATTCATTTTGAACATTATTTACTACGTACAAAATAGTAAATTTACGATAAATAAGGTTTTTAGTTAAATTTTAATATACTATTATATCACAATTTTCAGGTTTCATGTATTTCATATAAAAAGAGTTGTTGGTAATGCTATGAATTTTACATATGTAACTTAGTACTAAATAACATAAATAAATGCAATCTTTTATTTGTATATTTAAAACTATTGCTTAAAACTTTAATGTTTGGAGATCAAACTACACAACAATTTTATCTATGCATAGAAAGAGTCTTTTTATATTTATGAAACACTTAATCTTTAATCACAGTTGCGTAACTTTTTGTCAGTAATTATACACTAAATTCTAAAAGACATTTTTATGTCGCAAAAGTAAAATTAAAACGATATTTGTATCTCAAGTATGAAAAAAAATATTTGATTAATTGATCGATTACATTCTATTAATTATACATTGGAATATTGCTATGAAAAATTGAAATATAAAATACAGTTGTATTCTCATAAAATAGATTACAATTTCATTCCTGTATCTAATTCTAATATTTGTTTCATGATCTCGTTCGTTGTAAAACTAACTGATACCATAGGAACAGCTCGTAAATAATTGATACTCATTCCACGATACAGACCTTTTATGATACCATTTTCATTGTATACCATTTTTATAGTCTGCCACATGCTAAAGCTAAACAAAATTATAATTAAATGTTGCCTATTAAACTGTTGACAGGAGTAAATAATCTTTTTTTATTTGAATCAAAATTTGATTAAAGTTTACCTGTACTTGTGTGTAGCATGATTCATCATACCTAATTGCATACGTCTTCTAGTAACATCTAATGGATAAGAAAAACTTTGAGCAATGGCACCTGCAATACCTCCACATAGCAATCTTGCTGGTATAGTTAAATTTAAACCACCTGTAATTATATTGACATTTTATTTTCATCAAGCATTAGTTATATAAAAACATAAATCAAAATTATGCACTCAATAATGTTTAATTTGATTATAAAGGAATCCGAGCATTTGTATAATTATAAATTAGTCAAAATATACTTTAGGAATATTTTAATAAAAATTTTGAATGTCAAATAAATTTTTTAAACTCAATACTAATCAAATCTACATACATTTTGTATTGATACATATACATTCTTATGTAATATTTATTAATAATAATATTATTATTAAAATTTAAAATTAATCATACCAGTATTTCTATCACATTTTTCACAAAAATAATTCGGCGCATATTTCATGCATAAATATTTAAGCTTCTCAAATGAATAAAATGAAAATCCTGCATATGGAATCATGCCAAAAATAGTTGGCCAAAACCCTCTGTACAATGCTCGAATACCACCTTCCTGAAAGATTCAATAATGTTAAGGTTAAAAGAAAATATTTTATATTTACCTTTTGACAATTAACAGTTAAAAATACATTAACCAATTTGCTATCAGTCAACATATATGTGACAAACGTTTTTGTTCAATTTATCAAGACACGTTAGAATGCATTATGTTTGAATAGAATTGTTAAGTTCTAAAATAGTAAAATATGTGAAGAACATGCTTGTTCTGCGATAATAGTAGGTTATTTGAAGTTTGCAAAACCAACAATGGACAACCAATTGGACTGTGCATTGACAAATGTTCTAAAATTTATCATATAAAAAGAATATATATAAATGTATTTCACCTTGTGAAAATTGTATTTTTTAGTTTTTGTTTACCAATCCTATTTATTTCCTTTTAATTTAATGTGTCACATATATGTGATACATGGGCTATAACGTGTAGTTTTTATCTATAGCCCAGCATCATCTACGTGTGCCAGTTTAAAAGAATATTTATTCCACCTTTTTAGAATGTTCTAAGTATATATAAATAAGATCTTTTCCAATTGGTGTTATATAATCTCAAAAAAAATCTTGGGCCATGGTGTGCTCTTATCTAATATTTTTTATTCTTTGTACAGTAAGGATTCAAAGTTCAGCAATAAGTATTGTTTTAATTCTGTGTTCTATTTTCAGTTGACATCATGCTTTATATTTCATAGTAGTACTAATATCTAAATATTGCAATCCTTTAGTAACATGTAATATAACTTACATTTTTAAAAATTGTGATTCCTGCATGTATGATCCCAACATAAACATGTTCTCCAGTAACTTGGAAAGCAAGTCTGGCTCTAATGATGTCAAGTGGATATGTTAATATAACTGCTGTAACACCAGCTGCAGATCCAGCCAGAAATTTATCTATATGGTTATCCTTTCCAAATAAGCCTCCTAAATGCTGGTAAAAATTAAAAATAGTTTAATGAACTTATAATATTATTTATTCAATAAAGTTTTCTAACAAAAATGTTTCATTTTTTTCCCCTGACTATAAAGTATGTACTTTTTTTTTATCACAATAATTAAATTATTTTATATTTTTATAAAATGTTTATGTATACATACAATATCCATATACATATATGGATTTGGATAATAAATCCAAAAGTAAATCTATATTATTAAGGCTCACCTTTAAATTATGAGCATGTCTTTATATTAATAACGGTTACTTCAGTCTGTGGAACCACTTTACCCAGAACAAATTGTCATTATTTTGTTAACTGTTTTAATGCAGCCAATAATAAATGAATCTAATTACCTTTTTATATAATTCAAATGTAGTAAATTGTGTTGCAGCATATGGAAAAATTCTTATCATTTGTGCAAAATTTCCTTTATATAGAGCAAAAAATCGTTCATGTTGAATAACTTCTTTCAATCCAGAGAAAACACCTAAAATAATAATTTAACATTTGGAAAAAAGAAATACGTTTTATAATTTATACAAAATTTGCTCTCCATATTTTTCCTTTCTTTTTCTTACCCAAATGTTTATAATGTTTGTTGTGTGCTTGCAATAATATTTTTATCCTATCTAGTGGAGCTACTGTTGTTTTCGAACACATACCAGCTAAACCTACAAATTAGTAGTAATATCTTTAATTTTTATTAGATTGTCGTCTACGTAATAAAGTACAAATATTTTTTTTTAATAAACTGTTATAATGACATAAATGTTACTACAAATGCAACAAAATATTGTAACAACATCTGTAAATACTAATAATAAATTATGAATATATTACTTGATTCTAATTGTGCGTGAACATTGTACAACATGTTATGAAATTTCTAAATAAATTATTCATGTAATATTTAATTTTAATTGTGTAATAACTAAATCAAAACACACAATATTGAAATGTAAAGAAATGTTAAACTTACCACCGGCAATTAAACTTTTTAACAAAAATTCGTAATCCTTTTCTGATTCCAAACGAAATGCCATTTTTATATCATATATGTATATAAAGTATACCTATACACACATAAGTTGGAAATATTGAATTAAAAAAAAACAGATCAAAGTACTGCCATGGAAGACTACTATATTGATACTATTCCATCGTACACACAATTGTCGATAACGAGGTCACTGACATTGATTTATTTCTTTATTTTACATGCTACTTACTCGTAGATGAAAAGCACATTAGATACTAATAAATATATATTAACGGAAGTTGATGAGGAGCGGAAAAATTTTAATAAAAAAAAATTACACCTTAATGATATAGATCAATTTCATCTATATTCTCTTGTCAGTATCGATATTAATTGCATGAATTCTACCATTATAATCGATGATACCGACGAAGAGGTAATTGATTTGGCTTCTAGTCAAAATGCCATTAACGTTACTGACAATGAGCACAATGAATATACGTTTAAGAATAGGACTACACTTTACAATAAAAAATTTGCTTCATAAAGTGTAAATGCATTAGAATTCACATAATATCGAAAGTAAAAGTTTAACTACATCTAAATTTATGGCGGCACAAATACACACGATCTATCAGTGCCATCTACCAAGGAGGAAGCTTGATATTTTCTAATAAAATCGTTTGAAATATATAAACATAAATTTTATGATAATTAACCGAAATGTATAAAAATATAGAAACGGAATCTTTTTTATAGGATAAATAAAAAATATATAATATTATTTCAAATGTATGAATATCTGTATAACCATAATCCGAAAATAGGTATAAAGTTTATACTTTCAAGGTCGTATTTAATTATTTATAAAAGAAGTGTAATTATCGATTAAAAAATACTGAAAACTACTTTAAAAAATGATGAACAAAATACAGTTAATAAAATTGAAGAAAATCTACACGCTGCTTACTCGTAGATGAATTAGAGCGCCCCTACAATAAAGAGTTGTATCATATTAGCAGAAGTTGACGAAGCTGAAGCGTCGTATTTTTCTTTCTAAGACAAAGAATAGGAAGTGAGAAAATTTTCATATGGAAAAATTGACACGTTAATCATATAAATTAGTTTCATCTATGTTCTCATGACAGTGCCGATAGTATTTCCATGGATTCTACGATTACAATCGAAGATACCGACGAAGAGGTAATTGATTTGGATTCTAGCCAAGATGCCATCAATGTTACTGACAATGAGCATAGTGAATGTTCGATTGAGAATAATTCATTATCGAACAACAATACGAACAAGACGGACATAGTTGGTGATAATGTGGATAGTAATAAAAATGCAACCAACACGGAAACTTGCGATAGCGCAGAAACTTACGATAGCTCGGATACGATAAAACCACTTTTAAAGGTTACGTTTCGAGATGAAAAAGTTTCACGGTAAGAGACTTTCATTTACTTTCAGGTAGCATATCATTTCACTAATGATTAACAAACTGTGCTTACTCTGCATATAATTTGTGACAAATATTTGTGTGTGTTGGATAAACCGTACTATATGTTTACATATTCTTAGAAGTATTCTTAGAAGTAATTCTTTGTTTTAATTCATTATTACTATCTTGATAAAGTCGTTTTCATTATGTACAACTTTATTGATTAATAATGAAATATACCAGTTAACGTACATATTAAAATAATTATATCCATACATTTTCTACTTTGTTCGATTACTTTTTATCCAGGTAACTTATATTTCCATTCCTTTTGTTGAATTTTTAGGGAATATAGTAAAAGAATAAAAGAATTCCTAGAGGAATTAGTATCATCCAAGATTAGAAATCAAGAAAATGAAAACGGTTTAACTTTAGAAGTTTGGGATAATGATATAGACTCTACAAGTCAGTCTATCGAAATCACTACAGAGAGTGAAGATAGTCAGGATATAATATGCGACACATTGTTTACTGTAGATACACAGCCAAAAGTTAAAGATGATCTTGATGTTCCGACTTATGGAAAGGTATGTTTTTTTATTGTAATGTTCAATGTTTACACATAGGAAAAGATATTTAACATTCATTATTCCTAGTAGCTGAGTAATTAATAAATTTGTTATTATTATTATGCAAAATGTGACATTTTCATTTATATTATTTTAGAAATATGAAAATGTGTTCGATAAAACAAGATTGGAATCAAATGTAGATTCAAAGGATGATTGTCCGCAAAGATTCGCATGTTTCAATTGTCTGGGAAATCATAACTTACGCGAATGTACAGAACCAAAAAATTATGCTAAAATAGGAACTAATAGAAAAAATTTCAATATGAAAGGAAATTCAAAAGCTGTTAGATACCATTTGGAAGATAATCAGAAATTTGATCACATAATTCCTGGTCAATTAAGTAATAATTTGCGTAGAGCGCTAGGTCTTAGAGAGAATGAATTACCTAGACACATATACAGGTAATTAATTTTTATATAGTCATACATCATAATGATATTTTTCTCACATACATATATTCTTTCTTGTTAGTAGTGTTGTAACATATATAAATATGATAAGAATAGTTAACTATACTATGTAACTTAGGTATGTAGTTGTTCATGTCTTTTAGATTTTCATGCATAAACTTTATAAATTGCATAACAATACATTTTTAGGAAAAAATATTCTTGCTGTTTAGCATCTCATAGCTGTAATTAAATTGCAAGTTTTAATTTGTGAACAAAACAATACCAAAAATGTAGTTTTAACGTAAAACATTTTTTTATTTTTCTTAGAATGAGAATACTTGGATATCCTCCAGGATGGTTAGAAGAAGCACGTTTGCAGCACTCTGGTTTGTCTCTATTCAATTCAGATGGTGTAGCAGAAGAGGACTTAGATGATGAATCAGGAGCTATTTTTGAAGAAGGAGATAGAGATCAGTATGACATTAAAAAAATATATGATTTTCCTGGTTTTAATGTACCAGCTCCACCTGGTACTTATGATGTAAGTACAAGAAAAAAATAAACAATTTTATGATAGAGAACAATATATTTTCATGAATTTAAATTGTTTGGAAACTTGCTGTGTATAAATTATAGGAATATGGAAAATGTTGGGCATTAAGGATGCCTATTCATAGCAAACAAAGGATGTTACTAGAATTAAAAGGGAAAAGAGCAGATGATGGATATAAGAGAAAGAAGTTAAAACTTTCTAATAATGCATTAAAAGATACTCCAGAACTAAAACCAAGTGAAATGGAAATTGAAGATGTAGGAGGTATGGAAATGGATGCATATCCTCTTCTTAAATGTATAACCTAAAAATATCTTTATTCTCTATTATACAGAGAGTGTGGTAGAGTGTGTACCTATTAATGGACTGTTTGTGCCACCATTGCCACGAGAATCTCCTATGAAACCACCAGAACCACCATTATCACAACCAATATCTGAAGATTCAGACTACCATTCTCAAGAGTTACAATTTTCTGAATTATCAGTATGTATAGAAAAGTGTTACATTTACTTAGCTTTTCTATTAGCATTAATTGTAAATATAAATGTTTTGGGTATTTGTGATTTAAGTATTGATGGTATACCGAGACTCAACGATTCTGAAGCGGCATGTAACACTAACACGTATTTAGGTCGTGAACCAGCTTGGCGAAAAGCATGTGATGTGAGGCTACGGTCGCTTTATTGCGTGTCCGTTGTTTTACCGATCGTTGGTCTGAACTTATGTTAGTGTCATACTTATGCGGAATCAGAATCGTTAACACTTGGTGTACATATATTAGATAGATATAAAAAGTTTTAACGATTTGATACATTATAGGTAGACATTACATCATCTTCACGTCCAAATTCACCATCATTAGTTGAATTGGAAAATATAAAAAAACAATTACTTGTAGAACTTCAGGAATCGAACTCGAATTCGAACAGTTCGTCGAAAATTAGTTCTTTGAATTCAGCGTTAAAATCTGACATGCCACCACCGAGCAATGAGAGTACTCCAGAATCAAATCGTATTCGTCAAAATGGAGCAAACACCAGTCAAGGAAGTGTGAAGTCTATCGACTTAGGAACGCCTGTATTACAAAGTACATCACCGTATAATAAGTTGCCGCCATCTGAGAAATTTTCAAAAGATATTTGTAACTTAATTAATTTCGAGAATCTACCAGATTCAACTGGTAGGTACGAACAAATGACTGGAGTTTTGCAAAAAGTAAGAAATACAATGGCTAAACTTCAACAAGAATAATTGTAAGTATTCGGTTTACAATATAGAAAAATTTATTGTCATATTTCATGAACATAGATTTTGCAATTAAAAAATAAGAGAGCAATAATCCTTCCTTTATAAAGGTACATAGTAATATAAAGGACCCTATTCAAAAACTATATGTTTTTGCCCCCGATGAATTTGATTCAAACTTTACATATTTGTAGACCCATATTTGGGTTGTCAATCCCAACGTAACTTTTTCGCAAGCCTTCAAATAATGGAGGACAAGGTATTATCTCTATAAAATACTTATTTAGCGAAACATTCTAGAGGCTATATACTTTTGATTGAAAAAAAATATTGACTTGAATCTTATGGCAAAAAATCACGAAAAATTCAAACTTTCAAATGCTGTATGACTTTTTATTTTTCCAAAATTTTTAAGTTCATTTTTACCCACATTTCGAACTTCCGTGTTTATAAAAAATTATGAAAAGTTACAATACACACAAAAAGTATCCTCAAAGTTTAACAAAAAAACGCAGTATAGTAAGTTTAATTTATGTTTTTTAAACGGTATAAGTCGCATCTTCGGAAAACTTTTCATTTCCGAGTTATAACAAGAAAAAAAAGAAAGTCAAAGATAATAAAATCTTGTGTCGGGATTATGATAAAAGAATTTTAAAGTGTTCATTCCGGCCCTACTAAAGGAACTGAACAATTATCAATATTTGAAACAAACGAAAGCTGATTGTGTAGCAAACAAAGATTGTGTAGTTGAAAGTGTATTAACACTTTCAATGAAAAGATTCAAATATTTTTAAGAAGTTGTAACTTGTACTTGAATGTGTCTCAAAACTATATGAAGATTTTATAATTACTAGTGCACTCTACAGCGCATATTTTAAACAAATATATAGTGACAACGATGATCTAAAAATAGCCTCAGTATTATTAAAAGATTTACACGCATCTAATATAATACAGCAGATTATCGAATGTGAAATCTTTCACGGGATTTTATCAATTATCTCTTGCAAAATCCAATGTAGTGGACCATCTATTTTCTAGCATATATAAATTTTTCATCAGCAAGGGAAGCTGTCTTCCAGATTTTAGCAAATATGGTTTGAACATTCAAACATCGTTATTCATGAAAGTGAAATTACAATCTTGAAAGAAGCTTGAATTTTTTGTGGTTTTCGCCACAAGATTCAAGTCGATATCTTTTTTTAATCAAAAGTTATCGCCTTCAAAAGGTTTCGCTAAATACGTATTTTGAATACCTTTAACTTTATTATTTGAAGGCCTGTGAAAAAGTTATGCTGGAAAGTGATGATCCATTTATGGATCTACAAATATACGAAGTATAAACAAAATTCATTTAGAGCGAAAACATATGGTTCTTGAAAAGAACGTTTTGATTCTACATGTTTTATATTCCTAATTAAACAATGATATATATTTTCTTTTCTAATTAAATTTAAATATATGTCATTTTTAAGTAGAAATATTATTTTTGTAAATTTTCAAACCCATAGACAGTATATCCATCTTTCATTATATTTTACATAAAAATATATCTAATATAACTTCTTTATAATTAGAAATATTATTTCTTAATCTGCAATAATTAAAAATTATTTTTATATGCTGAATACAAGTTTATTAACTTTGAATCACATTCTAATGAATACATCAAAATTTATGGAACATTTATTACATAATGAATTTACATGGAGGGAAGGCCTTGAAATAAAGTGCAATCGTCCTTTTTCATTGGTTTCTTTGCTGAAAAAGAAGAAAAACCATTTATAATTTTTTAATAAAAATTTGATAGTATCTCACTTCTAAAAAGTACAAAAACATAGTATTTTTCTATTAATTAGTGACATTTTCTCATATAATGATATATTGTAAGTGAACCTAAATAAGTAAATATTCAGCCAAAAAAGTTTGGAACTTGATTTTATTTTTCATTTCGTTTAAGTATCATATAATTTTTACTCATTACTATGCATAGCAAATATAGACTTCATTTTATAAATTTAGCTTATTTTTCATTTTTTTTTCAAATTATATTTTATTGTAGATATCAAATTTTTTGTTGCTAAACGATACGTATAAATTTAAGGTATGCATTTAAATAATTATTTATTAATTATACATAATTGTGAATGTCTATGAACAGTTAATTTGCTTTACATATAATTCAAATTACTTTAATTACAGAATATAAATTTTGCTATCTTTTATATGACAATCTTTATTTTTATTTTCCGATGAGAAGATCAATAATATATAACCTAAAATGCATCATTTCTAAAAAAATATGTATATATGTAAATAAAAAAGAAGATAATGTGTTTTTGTAATAATGATAAGAAGATAATAATAGAAGCACTTCAGTAATGTAATTGAAGTGCACATATCTTAGTCTTGTTTTAAAAAAATTGTATATTTCTAATATGATTGCATAATAAAAATATTAGTAAATAAAAAAAAGTAAACTTAATGTAGAGATTACCTAACCTAACCATCCACTCTACAGTTTTCTGTTATCAATGTATATGTCAATTCCTTTAAATAAATAGCACTTATCACATGTTAAATATCAGTAGGTTGTTAGGTAGTAATGTACTGATTTCATAATATTACTTTTATACTTTATTACAAATATTTTGCTTTAGAATATAAATACACCTAATTAGTTTGTAATTATTTTCTGTGATAAGTATCATAAATATAGATCAATTACAATGCAAGGTTTCTTCAAACACTATAAATTCAGAACATTTAAATAACTAAAACTGCAGAATTATTTAGTTGGGAAATAATGCCATAATCTTAAAAAGTGAAACGTTATAAATTTTATCAATATTTCACATTGTTACAATTTATCAACGTGTTTTTAATGAAACAAAACAAGCAGATGAAAGCAAACATAAATTATAACGCATGCTGTTTATTGTCGAGAATATCTTTAAGGAATGTACAATAGTGGAACAGATTTAATTTATATTATAAACATTTCATTTCGTACTCAATGTGTGAAATCATTGAATTCTATTTTTAAATTATTTTTTACAAAGTAAAATTATTAAACTTCAAATTTGTACATTGAGAGTTCTAATGAAGTAATTTAACCTCTTCATATCATAAGAATAAAATAAAATAACAATTTCAAAAACTAGTGGAAGTTGTGTGAAGTATTTGATTTTTGCAATAAATATCGAAATAATTGAGAATATCAGTGCAACAGTGCTCTATCCAACAGTACTTTAATAAATTGTCACTTAATATCCTTAAACTTTGAAATTTGTTTTCTTAATTTTTGTTTATTTAATAGATCACTGCTGAACTAATATCTACAATTGTAATACTGCTGTATTTCTTGTTTACCATACATATATATAATGGGACTATACATTCCCATAATTCTTTTTAAGAAAGTTAATACAGTATTGTGTTACATCAATAAAGTCAAACGAAAAAAATTATTTTAATTCATGCTATCACTATTACCGTGTGCATATACTGAATCGTCAAAATAGTACAAAAAAATAAACAAGTGACAATATGTTTCATTCCACTCCTGTGTTGTTTTAATTCATCAAAATTTCAGTCTCTTACAGAATCCAATGTTTTATTTCTGATATATCTTTATTAAATTTTATAGAAGTAGTGCAATGTCCCCATTAAATTGCAGGCACTTGCAGACTATGTACAATACCATTGAATATCAAAATACGTTCAATAGCTATTCCTTGTTATGTTTATGTTAGAAGCAATAATTGAAACAATCTGATAACACTTTTCACTATTTTGGCTTGACGATCGTAACTACAATATGTCACTCAAAACGGACATGCGTTCCTTGACGCAATCGATAATTTAGTTTTACGCACTTTTGCATGTTATATTTGATGAGAATATTTTGACAGAATTAATTTCTTTTACATTCACACACTCCTGGCATGTGGTAAAAGTTAGCACAAACGAAAATAAGAAGAACAGAGAAAGTATACGAATGTTTGTTAAAACATGTATAAATATAACATTTCTCAAACATGTATGAAGAAATTATATTTTTTAAGGAGTAGATTAAATGTACGCTAGTGGTACCGTATGGATAAATTAATCGAATTAGTTAATTCTTTCCTTTCTACTCCATCTTTTTTTCGTATGATCAGCATATTCCACTATGAAAATCCACACGAAAACATGCGTCTGCCATATTGCACTTATTACGCTGTCGGCGGCGGTGCAGAGGGACCATCATTCGAATCCTAAAAAAATCATATTAGAATAACGATAAAATTAAAATTTTGGCAATATGACACTTACGCGTTCGTTATCTCGGTCTTTAGCAGTGTCGTTTCTCAATTGACGAAGTGAGTTTGGTCTAAATGCGTACATAAGAACAACGAACGCAATAATTAAGCAAGTCATCAAAAAGTTTGAGGACGACGAAATATCCTGTGGTCCCGGTACTAAATGATAAAAATTGGTAATTAAATTGGGAAATTAGTAACATTAATAAAAGAACAGAAGAGTGCTTACATCGCGACATGTTGAAACATTCATTGTCCGTGCAATAGCTTTGGCTCCGTCGCAGCTGGAACGATAAAATGTTATCCATACAGTATTTTAACGTTAATAAAAGTATATAAATTTTTAGATAAATTTCCTAGAAATTAATTATACGTACATAAACTAATGCACTGATGCATATATATATATATATATATATATATATATATATATATATATATATATATATATATATCGAAAGTATTGATAGCATTGACAGCTTTGAAAACATCGATATAAATATATCAAAAATGACATATATATATATATATATATATATATATATCGTTTTCAATGCAAAGCATTGAAAAAATAAGTTACATATATATACACACAATTTTATAACGTTTACGAAATCATCTGTACGGTAAAACAAATTCTTACAAGATCATTGTTGTGATATATTTTTGCTGATCGAACGAAAAAAAAAGAACGTTGCCTAATAGTGTACATTAATGAAAAATAGCTTATATTAAATACAATCATATTTGTCCATACAATTCTATATTATTGCAAAACACTTGATTGTTATTAATATGCCATGTGAAAATGTTGAAAAATGTAATTATTCTGATAATAAGAACAAATAGTAATATTTTTTTATATATATTGCAAACAATTAATGTTTTTTCGAAATATACTTGCGATATGTTATCGGTGTGCATGGTATCAGTGACTTACTTTCTTATAAAAATTAAAAATTTGAAAAACTACGATATATAAAAAAAAAAAACGTTAGATAACATTCTAATATAACGGTACACGGAAAATTTATTTTCAATTTAATCGCTACTTACGATAAAAAGCAGGTGTTGCATAGCCAATTCATGGTTCCATATGCATTCGCACAAATCTAGTCCCTCGTCATCCATCACGGAATCTATGTCTGAAATTGAAATAATGGTTATAGCAGGAATATACCGAGCGCTTAGAAATATATGTTATTACAAACCGTGCCTGCAATTAGACACGTGCAATAACAATTGTTCTGTGGAACAAATACTATATCTTTTTGTTCAAATGTACATTCCTAATATACGTGCACTACGATGGATATTATGTAAAACGTCAAATCATGTATATACTCATGTAAGGCTGAGTACCGAAGCGACTATCAAAAACGAAAGGAAATACGTAATACATGCATATATATGCATGTATTTATCGAAACTACTTATAAGTTAAAGCTACTTGACATGCAAGTTTATTCCGCGATAATGTTCTACTTAGCGATAATGTTGTAGTTAATGATAATTTGAAAAACGAACAAAAATTTTGCAACAGTTATTATAAGGTATTCGCAAGATTTGCCGTAAAGTGTATTATTTATATTATATTATGCGTATTAATCAAAATGTCAGAAAAATTTGGTACGTTATTAATAATAGTTTCTAATTCATATCCAAAATTATACTGTAACAATTAACAGTATTTATTAAAACTTGCAAAAAACATTTTCTATTTCCTTTCAGAAAACATTGTATTATACTGTAATGGGCACAATGTAATATCTGTACTATCTAAAAGTCACATACAATGTGTTCGTACATGTGTACGTGTTTATCTTGGTGTTAGTGTTTTACTATTAGTACATGCAGTTGTTTTATAGATCTTTTAAAAAGTTAAAAAATGTTAATGTAAAAAGTTCGAAATGGAATACTTCAGTCTTTAGAAATAGTTCATTAAACGGGTACAAACTAGTCAAGTAGTATTTACATTCAATATGTATGAAATTTTACAATACGACAATTAAAATTAAGAGCACTGTATGGATACAAAAAGCGGGTTTATTAAAAAATCGTTTCATACAATAAAAGAAACAAGAGTATATATAATATTGTACGATTTATCGAACAAAATGATAATTTATATCTCGTTGGCATTACCGCCAAATAACGAAAAAAAACAATATAGCAAACGAAAGACAAGCACGAAAAACAAAAAATGCATAAGGAAAAACACTTTTACTTACCTTATTCGATGTAATGAAAGCGAGAGACTGTGTACATTGAAATATTTACCTTTTTAACGCTCTGGTATTTGACACTGCTATAAAGATCTGCACCGTATTTACATTCAACACAAGTCGGCCATTACGTTCGCCCTGCTGTATCTCGAATGTCGCAGTTGAATACTTAAGCTGGACTTTCATTGGAGCACTTTATAATACATCAAACAGCAATTTGGCGTATGACAATTGGTTGCTTTCAAAATAAATCGTTTTATTCTGTCCTCATTGCAGTTATAAATATTACCAATAATATAATGCAATAGAATCAATTATTTATAAAAATAATTAAAACAAATGTATTTTATTTAAGATATTTCGCATTTTTCTATTTACATCTTATATTACATACATACTAAATATATTACATAATATAATAATAAATAATTCCGTGTTTAAATAATAAAATACATTAGAACAAAAAAAAGTTTAAAAAATATAGTAGATAAGCTCAATGTATTTTATTGCAAGAAATTTCATAAACGTACACATTCTGATTATAATATTTATTTAACTGTGACAACAAAGTTGGTACTATCCTAATTCTAAGTCGTGAATCTGGAATAAAACATTATAACATTAAACGTACAAAAATATTGTGGCCTAATTAATATACAAGAGAGATTACACGAATAGTATAGGTACACACCTCTTGAACTTTTTGCATTTCTTGCGTTAATAAATTATCCAATATTTCTTGAAATCTTTGCCTTAATTTAACGTTTTCAATATTTGCAATTTCCAATTCTTGTTGTTGCCTTCGTTGTCGTAGTTCAGCTAATTCGGCATGTAGAGTTGCAAGACGAGTTTGCAGTGAATCTACAATGTTTAAATTTGAAACACATTTCTTAATACATGTACAAGCGATATAAAATGAAATTCAAATATAAATAATACCTTTTGATACAGGGGCAGGAGGCAAATCTGAAAATTCATCTGGAATAATATATTCTGAATGAAACTGCTCAACTTTGGGTACTTTTAGCAAAGACGTATCTTCTGCTTTTACTGGTCCTTCTGTTTCTATATTGTTATCATTTTGGAACATTTCTTTGCTAAATTCCGTGACAAGATTACTTCTTGTTGTCGCGTTATTATTAGATCTTTCTGAATATGTGGCATGCATAGAATTAGAGTCAGATACTCTACTGTCACCAGAAAGACGACTATTTTCATCCAATTCCATTACATTTATGTTAGCATCCTCGTCGTCTTCTTCACTATCGCTTACAGGTTCACCAAATATATCGTGTTCAGCTATAAATAAAAAATAACAATATTTTATTTTCTGATTATTTCATATGAAAATTTATATTACTTACCAACGTCAAGGCTTTGGGAAGTATTGCCATTGATGCTTTCTCTTTTAGTTTTCACTGTACCAGACGATGAAACTTTGCTTGGCTTTGATTGATCTTCATCTTCACAGATTACTTCCCATTTGACGTTAACTGCCTCATTATCCACTCTTAACAACCGTTTCACTTCCTTTTCAATTTCTGGTGCTTCTACATATTTCTTTTTCAAAGTTTTCCTAAATCTTCTACGCCTCACATTTTTGGTAGGAGGAGTTATACCATGTGGCCATAAGAATTTCTTATCTACTTTATTTGGATCTTTTTTCTTTTGCCTAACTGGTGATTCTTCATCTGTTGTTGTGTGATCATCTTCTTCTTTACAAATTAACATCTGTCAATAAACAAAAAATGTAACATATTGTAATTTATGTATCAACAGCTTATGAAAACTGTTTAAAAACTGTTAAAAATAATTTTACCTGACATATATCAGCTGTTTTATAAAAACTCTTATTATCAATGGTTTTCAAGGATTCTACAATTGTCGGCAAATCAACAATCTAAACAATATTATTTTTTATTATTTTTCTAATATATATATAAACAAAAAAGTGTAGTAGTAATTGTACCTTTCCATGGAGCAACCAATGATCAAATCTAACCTCACCATAACGCATATCATTTTCCAATTTTATACTTAGTCTGTCTTTCAGAGGTAATCCACTGCGTAAAATTTCTCGTAAAACTCTAGACGGTTCCTTAAAATGTTAAATTATTTATAAAATAAAAATTACGTTTGTGACATTTCATCTTTTATATTTTTCATAATTTTAAATAATTTGAATTGGATAAAAAAATGAAATATACCGGTGGCAAACGTAAAATAAATTGACTTTCCAATTCTACTTGCGGTTCGCTACGATTTTTACTGTCAACTTGCAGATGACGATTCATGTTCTTTCAAACTTATATATTCTAAATTCATCAAAATTAAAATCACATAACACGATTAAATCTCTATGCTTAAGAATCATCACACATTTTTGCCTTAATACAATTTATAGATAACAAATTAAAACCGGAAATATTAAACAAAACATTATAAGAATTATATCTTTCCACGCTTATAAGTTCGTAAACACTGACTGTCTATACTGAAGTGAGTATAAAATGAACATAAGTACAGATTGAAACAGTGCATACATTTTATTACAGATAATGTAATGATTATATATAAACTTGCAATGTAATATAAATAGAAAAGATATTTGGGTAATTTAAGTAAAAATTTAGTGAAGTAATTCATTTAATTTACTAAATTATTTTTAAAGGACAGATAAAAGTTTAGTTTATAATAACGTCATTTATGACGTAATCACTAACCACTGTTCAGTATGTTCAATGTAAAAGAATATAGATAGCGTTTCTCTTAAATTTCGCTTAGTTTTGCTTTGAACGTTACATTTGAACGTGTCGCTTAGTTTGATTTGTAACTCACACTTGCAAATCGTTATATTTTGTAGAAAATTGATTTCTATATTATCTATTTTAATTGTTCAACGTAACATGTGATGATAAACATGGGCCTTAATAAATTCCGGTAAATAAATTCGTAAACTCAATTTTTAAATTAATAATCGACACGATCACAATTAATTCGAATAGAGCACAAAAATTGTGTTATCGAGTTTGCAAAAATTTTTATCACTTTTTATTTTTTCAAACGATACAACTATATTGTGGTCTACGTAGCGCACTTTACATCAATAATTTCGATCCATCGAACCATTATTCACGCGCAAATTTCTGAAACTCTTTTCGTTAAGACTACCAATTTATAGTGTTGCGAACAGAATATTCGGCGTGTTATTTTAAATGTAACATTATACTTTTTGTTCATGTTACATATCTCAGTGATCAATTGAATAATGAATTTGATTGGATCGCATTAACGTGCATAATTGTTTCGTTGCTGCAAGAGACAGGGATCGTGTTATTCGGTGGAGGCAATTCTCGTTCGTTAAAATGTTCACACCTCATCGGCTCTGCACCAATAATAGAGAATGCAAATGCGACATTTTATGCGCCGTACGTTTTCATTGTGAATAACTTAGCAGGTCCATATGTTTATAGTTAAGGTATAACGTGCAGTAAGTGATCAATGGAACATCAGACTTTGCGCTCGCGCCGTCGTACTTTTGACATTCATGTATATCCCTTTTTTTGCTTCGAATGTTTGTAATTACATTAGTGAAGGATTGCTTAATTTACAAAGTGTACCTTGAGAATATTAATCGTATATATATAATGGTAAAAATAAAATTCGCTTTGCCGTTCTTTGCATTTTAATACTTCTCTTTACGTGTTATAACTAATCACTGTAATACACGAGTATTGACTGGGGAGTTCAAAATCAGGTATGTTGTGATTGCTTTATATAATGTTCTGTTTTGTACAGTTTGCAGTACATCACATTTTGTGTTAGCAATTATTCATTCCATTTTTTACACATATCAAATGATAAATGGCATGTGAACATATTTTACATATCACTATAAATATTTCCTTTCTTATTATTATCTCTGTGTATCTAATTGTGCCCTGTTGTACTTGTTTTTGCAAAAAAATATATTATGTAAAATGGCATAGATGTTTAAATATCATTACATGGCATTTTATGATAACATGTATTATATACTTGGTCCATGTTATGATTTGTCATTATTTTAATCCTAGTAATTGTTGATATGCTTACATGTGATTATTTCTTGTATTCTACTTCATATACGTTTATTTAAGTTTTTCTATCAATAGCCCATATCATTAGGATCGAAAAATTTCCTTTTCAATTTTTATTTATAATTTTGTTATAAAATTACCTATTAAGCATATCAAACCTGTATATTTAACATGATAGATCCACAATGATCTCCCAGCCAATTGGGGTACCTGGGGGTGAACAACGATCCCAATCAGAAACCCATTCTATATCTGTTGGAAGCACTTCTGATTCCTTCAAGACTATGACTCCACCAAATGTTAGCAGATCACTTAGTAATCGTAAGTATTATTAGAGTTTGATAAATTTTCATTTATCTTTATGTTATCAAGAGTAAATACTTTGTGAAGGTTTTTAAGAAAGAAGGCAACTGTAAAAAATACTATTTACAGATGTCTATATTATTGTACACTTATGTAATATGTATGTGAAGATTATATGTTTGTATCACTAAAAAACAAATTATAAAATAACTTTTTTATATTACAATTTAATTAATTCAACAGTTTTGAAGTAGATTCTTTGATTTTAGTTTTTTAGAAAATAATTTTTAAATATAAACAATATTATCTATATGCACAATTTTTATTAACTATATATGTATATATACAAGTATCTTGTTTTAATAATTCTTTATGCGAAGTAATTATGCGCCAATTGTAATTACAATTTAAAGGTGTTAGTGACAGTGGATATGGTACATTACCAAGTAAACTAGGTAGGCTTATTAATATGTATTGTGTGTATACAGTAGTAAGCCTCAGTATTAGAATCACAGAAATCAATAAGTAGATGTGTATGTACAGATGTGTACAATGTTCTATTTTCAGATTGTACATAACATTAGCATTTTCTCATTCCCAATAATTTTGTTCTATCATGTCCTTGGATTTCCTTCGAAATCTATCGGATTTACTATAAATAAAATTTACAACACACACAAATCAATATCATCTGTTGCCTTAATATCTGATTCATTAACATTATCACATTATACAGAAAAATAATATATACTGTTAGAAATATTGAAACGCTTCCTTACTGGATGTATTAGATTAATATAATACATTCATGCTGTTAGCACATTTTTTAATTTACTAGTATATCACAGTATATTGTATAACATAAGCATTTATATTCATATCTTTATTTAAGAAATGTGTAAGCTAAAAAATATAATGTTCTCCAAGAACTGCAATATATTCAATGCATGAAAAAGTTTATAGAGTTGTAGTACTTTTAGTGCATGTGCAATAGTTGGATTGCCAATGTTTATACATTAAAATACATAAAATGTACATAATATGGAAAAATATATGATATCTTCATAGTAAAATATATGTTTTTATATTTTTAATTATATATAGATTCCATTTCTTTAGTTGTATTTATAAAATTATGAATTTGTATAAACATTCACAGTCTGATAATATATTTTAATAGTAAAATGTATTTCTCTATATTTAGAATAATACGGTAATGTACATTTTTATATGTTTATTCTGGTGTATGCAAGCTTTTCTTCCAAACCCTTGCATGTAATAATTGCATACATTTTATTTGATGCTAAAATTTCTTTGCTCTTATAATTAAATAAATTTAAAATTAATTTAAATTTGTATCTCATTGTATGTTATTATGTTTAACGTAAATTTTATATGCAGAAATTGATGTTATTAACAGTTAACAATTAGTGTTGTTAAAATGGATTTACACTTTAGAATGCAGTTTGGTGTAATCTTAGAATCTATACTGTTGGATAGCTTGAAAATTTTTTAAATTACAATTCTGAGAAATAAGTATACATATAGATATAAAAAATATATATATATATATAGATATAAAATATATATATATATATATATATATATATATATATATATATATATATATATATGTGTGTATATGTATTACCGTGAAACCATTGTAAAATTATATCGATAAACAGTAATTGTGACTGAAAACAAAACTAAATATATAGAACCAGTGGATCAACAACTTCGACGAAGCAGTGTTCAAGTTCAATCTGCAACATTACCTAAACTTCCATCAACTGAGTCCCTATCGACAAGTGTAAATTTTACAACTGCAGCACCTCCACTATCTCCAGGTATAAATACAAAGTTACGTTAATATCATAATCGGCAATGATTCAAAAATTTGCCAGGTGCTTTTTAACATTTTGTATAAATTAATACTATTTCCTTACTTTTTCAAGTAGTTAATTAGGCTGTAAGGAACTGTATAATTTTTTATTTCTTGTTTGGCTTACATTTCCTTTCATATTGTGCATACTATTATTGAAATCTGTAAGCTCAGAAATGTTATTTTTGTATATTGTATAGTTTCTTTGGCTGAACAAATTATTAAATATGTGTACTGAATAAATTATTATAAATATGAGTGAATAGAATATTTCTGTGTAATAGTTATGTATAAAATTCATAGTTTATAAGCACTATATACAATATATTTTCTCTATTTTTTGGGTTTAATTTGTGGACAACATAAACACATAATATATTGTAATAAATGATCTAAGATAAAATGAAATTTTTTAACAAAAGTAATAAAATAAGGAATTATAGATTTTAATATAAAGAGATGCTAACCGCATAATGCATTATGTTAATGAAATCTACTATACTAAATGATTTTATTTGTATGAAGTACAAAATTATTATCGTACTTTTACAATATGCAGTTGCATTCTTCTTTTTTAACAATTTGATATAACTTTTTAATTATAAAATTTTGTATGCGATAATAAGTTTGTATTCTCCTAAAATTATTAAATTTATGTTAATATTAATTAAATTATTAATATTTGCTAAGCTTATTATATGAATGTTTTAAGCTTAATTACTTTAAGAGCTTCAAACTTTAATTTATTGTAAATAAACGAGAAAGAAGGTCAAAATTACATTACTTAGTTTTATAATTATAATTTTTCACATGTTAATTAATCAATGGTAAATAACTCATTTATCAGCCGCGAGTAAATATTTTCATCTGCATATTTCAACCATCCTGCAAAGCCTATCACAAATATCTTTTGTATACATTTTTATCATATTATAAATTTTAATACATAAATTTAAGATAAAGTTTCATAAAAATCATTAAAAGCCATAAAATTTTAATGTATATTAGTATATTAGTTTTATTTTGTAGCTTATTTAACTACTACTTGGGCTAATTTTGACAAATGAATATTCTGAGTAATAACTATTCAATATTGTTTGTGTTAACTTCTTTTAAATGGGTATTAAATTAACATTGTTAAATCAATATTTAATTAATGTAACTATATTTTTATGCTGTCGTAACACTGATGTTCCATTATTACTTAATTAAATAATTTGCGAATAATTTCTTTGTTATAGGATTATCTACAATGGGAGAAGCCAATCAAAAAGCAGATAATTCATCTGACAAGGTACAAAGTCTTTAACTTACAAAAAAATATAAAAAATGCCATTTTATTTTATTTGTAAATAATTTTCAGTCTTTAGATTCTTGTAAGTTAACAAGAAAAGAATCATATAAGGCTCAAAGAAAGAATTATCGAATGGAGAAGAAAAGGGTTGCCAATGAACTTTTAAGTTCATTTAAGGATCCAACTGTTATTGTAATGAGTGATTGGCTTAAAGTTCGTGGCACGCTAAAGAGTTGGACAAAACTATGGTGCATTTTGAAGCCTGGTTTGCTATTGCTATACAAAAGTCCAAAAACAAAAGTGCTTGTCTATATGAATCTCAACTAGAAATATTCATTTGTTGCATTTAAAATTATATCATGTAATTATTACAGAGCAATCATTGGGTGGGAACTGTTTTACTTAATACATGTCAAGTGATAGAACGCCCGAGTAAAAAGGATGGATTCTGTTTTAAATTGTTTCATCCCTTGGAACAATCAATATGGGCACCAAGAGGACCAGAAAAAGAAGCTATTGGTAAGTAACAAATGTTTGATATGCTAAATTGAAAAATATATTTCTATTTACTTGCTTTTTCCAGGTGCTGTTGTACAACCATTGCCAACATCTTACTTAATCTTCAGGGCTCCTTCACAGGCAGCTGGTAAATGTTGGCTAGATGCGCTTGAATTATCTTTACGTTGTTCTTCCTTGATAGTCCGTTCAACGAGTACGTTGCCACGTGCTCTACCACATGACACTACAACTACTCATGAAACTCAATGGAGCGAAGCAGATTATGAAAAACACTTTGATGAACATGGTAAGTATTATATAATATTATTTTTTTTCTTTAGCAGAAATTTGCCTAATAATATAAGAGATAAACATATCTCTTTTACATTTCATATCATAACTAACTGTAATGGGACTGATGAAACCAGTTAAAAAAATGCTTAGTTAAGTTTTGTTTTGACAAGTTATTGGTACTAATCATATTGTTATTTTCATTCCTTTTCCGACGTTTGTTACCTTAAATACTTGCTTTTGACATCTGCAGTATGCTTGTCTAATTATGCTCCTCGATCACCTACAACTCCACAAAGACGTTTATTATCATGCCCTCACTCTTTCACACCTTCTACAGCAAATGATCCTAAAAGTATGTGCCCTTCACCAACTCCAATGTTTCAACAATTATATCATGCTGTTGCATACTGGGACAAACAGTTTCGTGATACATCTCCGACTCCCGCCACAGATACGGAGATTACTTTATCTTCTCGTTTCGAATCTTCCACCACCAATCTAGCCCCTTCTGTTCGGCGTATGACTGTCCCTTCCGTTCACGTCCTTGAATATGAAGCCCCAAAAGTAGTAACGCTAGATCCTATGCACTCCTCACATACAGATCTGGACGACATTAGCCAACCAGAAAATGGAGTAGCAGCTGACGCAGAGATCAGCGCTTCGGATAGCGAATCTGAAGGGTCCGCTAAGGAAGATCAGCAAGAAACAATCAACGAGACACCATATATTGCAAATGAACAAGAGATCCTTGGGGCGGTAAATGTATTACAATTTTTTACGTTTATAATCAAAACTATACTTCACTTATCATATTTGAATTTTTGTATATAGGCTGGAGAAGTGGTTACAGAATTACAAGAAGAGCAAAAGTCTTTAATATGGTTCTTAATGAAACAAGTTCGACCAGGCATGGATCTATCAAAAGTGGTCCTACCGACGTTTATTTTAGAACCTCGTTCATTTCTAGAGAAATTGGCTGACTCTTACTACCACGCAGATTTATTATCTCAGTGAGTATAAGTTTATGAGAGGTATTATATTATGAGAGGTATTGTATAAAAATATATGTGCTTTGTTTTTCTTGGTTTTACAGAGCAGTAGTGGAAGATGATGCATTTACGCGTATGAAGGGTGTTGTTAAATGGTATTTGTCAGGGTTTTATAAAAAACCTCAAGGTTTAAAGAAACCATACAACCCACTTTTGGGTGAAACTTTCCGCTGCTTCTGGCAACATTCAAATGGTTCAAGGACTTTCTATATAGCTGAGCAGGCAAGGTTTTTTATTTTTTATTGTTTACATTGGTATTACTTCTATTTACTTTTAAAAATTGCTATTTACAGGTATCCCACCATCCCCCTATATCAGGATTCTACGTTACAAATCGACAAGATGGATTTACTATTAGTGCTACAATTATTGCTAAATCTAAATTTTATGGTAATCCTCTAGTATGGACATCTCCTTGTGCAACAAAAAATTCGTTCACAATAATCGTTACATATAAATGTATATTCTATTCCCTTAGGAAATTCAACATCAGCAGTTCTAGATGGAGTTGCAGTACTGACAATGTTACCTAGAGGAGAAGATTATACAATGACTATACCTTATGCTCATTGCAAAGGTATTCTTATGGGAACATTGTCCATGGAATTAGGTGGAAAAGTTCATATAAATTGCGAGAAAACGGGTTATCATACCGAACTAGAGTTTAAACTCAAGGTAGTGTAAAGTATAAAGTTTAAATAACGTAATATAAAGCATAAACAAATATAATAATGTAAAATAAAAACAAGATCAATTAATTTTTATGTGAACAGCCGTTCCTTGGAGGTGCAGAACAAATGAATCAAGTTGCAGGAGGAATACGCCTCGGAAAGGAAACTCTTGCGACTATATCGGGATATTGGGATGGCCAAATTTTAATTACCGATAAAAGAACAGGAGTACGTGTCGATCATTTTATACTTTATACACAACAAATCAGTATTATATTCATTTATCTTACAGCAAGAAAGTGTGTTTTTCAATCCTACTCCGGAAGTGCGTAAAAAAAGATTGAAGAAATACACTGTACCTATGGAACATCAGGGTCCATGGGAAAGTGAAAAATTATGGCATGACGTTACGCAAGCGATTAATCGAGATGATCAGATTGCTGCCACCGAGGCAAAAACTCAATTGGAAGAAGCGCAGAGAGAGCGCGCGAAAGAACGAAAACTCAAAGGACAAGAATGGGTTCCTAAGCATTTTGTTCAGGTATTAAGTAAAAAAAGTAAAGATAAAAAATACGAAAAACTTAAAACCATCTTTTATATTGTTAGAATCAATATTTATCGTTGTTAACAGGACATAATAACGGGTAATTGGGTTTATCGGCATGCAGACGTGCGACCATGGGATCCTAGAAACGATGTTGTGCAATATGAACAAGATTATATAGTACGTACAAAAACTAGGCACAAGACACCTATTATGCGTACTGGCAGTATCGTTTCTGTCGAACCACAGACACAGGTATAGGAATATAAAAATTAATAAAAAAATGCATGCGTGTATTTAATAACATATATAGGCACTAATAATATTAATTTAACTGCACATAGATGAATGATTTATTACGCATGTTTTTCCCATTTTATACTATTTACATTATTTGATGCGTTCAAATAAATTATGTAAATCGATTAAAATCACAATAAAGTTTCTTTCACTTGATAAAAACTTATGCTTAATGTCGTTA